>JAHFWJ010000351.1:0-1447099 GCA_028555115.1 Himalopsyche japonica | reverse complement strand
ACAATAACATATAAGATATATTTGTAACATAAATGAAATAATTGAATAATTCTTTTTACTCTTATTTTTAACATTGTCACACCTGCATAAGACTCGTGAGTTGTCACTTTATTAGCCTAAAAGCTATTTTTTACTACAAGTTTTTCAACTTAAGCTTTAATCAGCTTGTAGGCCACCGAACTTCTCTGCGTGTAGTAATTATTAACATAATTATGAAGATTTGTGTAGAATGATTTTCTTCAAGACTTACGACATATGTTGCAACTTTACAATCATAGCGCCTAAATAAGTACAAAATATATCAAGCATCACGCAGATAAAAAGCAGGTGATGTTTTAGATATTTGTTTATTTATAACGGTTTTATAAATTACCCACATTTAAATAGAATTACTTATTCTAGTCGTTTGTTTCCAAGCTAAGTCCTAGTGGTCTTCCCAAAAAAAGCTTTTTCTTTACAATTCCGAATAAATGAAGCCCTAATAAGGTATTACAAAAGAATTTAATTAAAAAACAAGTTGTAAAGTCCTTCAACCTATCGTTTTAGACAAATTAAACATGTGATAGAAATTGAGCTCAATTATTGACTAAGCAAACTAATCGTGTGTAGTGAGCAGCTAATACAATTAGACGAAACTGATATTTATATATATATGACTGTTATAAACTCAATATAACGTGTTTCACGAAGTTCAAATTTTAATGAAAATAAGAAATCTAATACGATCTTCCGGTAATTCAATTTTAAACACTAGTACCAAAAAAATATAAGAGAAATTCATGTATCAGTAAATGCATCTGACGTGTCAAGTAGTGCAGCTGGACAAATCAGATTTCGTTGTCTGCTAAATGCATTATCTATCGCAAATTTTATTCGCTTTAACATGCGTGTGTGCACATACCATCCAAGGCAGTGTGCCCAGATTTTTCGCACGAGAGTTGACAAACTACCGATGACATTGCACACGCGTCACGGCACACCCCTGTACATCCATTCACTATGTTTATGTGTATGTGTTTAATGCTATGTTGGAATCATCACATTTCATATGTAATTTCAAATTTATGCATTATATATCAAACGAGTGACTGCCAATTAAGAAAAAAAAACCTCAGATGAATGAGTAAAAGTTCCGCTGAAAGTCAAACAACTAGTGAAACGTAGTCTATACGGAAGAGATCTTATCTAGAACATGTAATGAGGTCATTTTTCCTATAATAAATAGCAAACAAAATATTTTTAAAAGTGATAAGCACTAAATGATACAGCAAAAAAGTTGCATATTTTTGCCGATTCGCGAATTTCAGATAAAATTTATAAAATTCCTAAAAATTTACTATGAGTTACTATTAAGATATCAGGTAACATCTCATATTTGTGTAACAAATCTATCTATATATATATATATATGCACCAGAGATAATTATTTTTAATACACTAATAAAAACACATTTTAAATACTTGTTTCCACAATATGTTTTATGATGAGGGCGGGTTTCGTTCATCGCGAGCATTATCAACTGATGACACGTTAACACATTCATATTGATAGTGCTTGCGATGAAGTAAAATGTGTGTAGAAATAAATATTATAATCATCATATTGATTGATTTTTATTTTTAAAGAGTTGTGTATCCTTTTAATAGATGATTTTTTATCTCTAACGCACCTAAATATCAAAACGAACAAAAAACACGAATAATTTTCATTTTAATATTTTTTACTCACTAACTTATTTATAAAAACCTTTGACTTTAATTTAAACATAACCTAATTAAAAAATATTTGTGGTTTTAATTACATAGTTTATCCCACGTTAATTTACTTTATAGTTTGTAATATGTATGTCTGTGTAATCACTAAGCACAACAAAAGCTTTGCTGTGCTTAGTGTATCCACTGAAGAGCTTTGCAAGTCCTACGGTCCAGGGTTGAATGCGCGATTTATGGTGGATGCACCACGCACGATGATTCAATAAGCCATACACAAAGAGAATAAAATGTGTATGTGGTAACATTAGGCACAGTTAAATCATTTCATATAAAATATGATATGATATGAATGAGACTGTCAAAATGCAATATACATTTCAAAGCTTCGGAAATCAATTGAATATTTAAGTAATCTCCTCAACTGTATTGTTTCTAAAATAATTTCACTTTCACCAAAAAATCTTTGATCTTATAATAGAAAAATGAAAAAACATTTTTACAAGAAAACAAGTGGTTATTTTATTTATACCTCTGCATCGTTATTCAAAATTTTCTTAGAATATGAAAAAGATAAAAACATATTTTAATGTAAAATTGTATTTCACATATTTCGTTAAAGAAAATTTTTACATTTAGTTCGAAAAGATATGACTTTTCACGGCTTTCATTTTTTTATGCTTATGTAAGAGTTATGTATATTATAGTATTAAGCTTAAAAATTTTGGACAATTTTGGACAATTAGCTATGCAGTACTATTGTAATATTATTTTACAGATTAATACATAATATAATATTTTCCTGTCCTACTTTATTAATAAAAAAAAGATTCAAATAAGAGAGAATTTAGGATAGTAAAATAAGTATAGTTCGAAAAATCTTTGAAAGTCTTTCACATTTAACGTCATGCTTTGTATGTTATAAATTGACATTGTATTGGATATTGCCGGTCATTCATGAACCATTGCTGTATAGCATTTGAATTACAGACGATGCACCAATGCATCGTGATTGTGTGCAAGTGACATAAGCTCTCTTAATGCAATATTTGGATAAATTAAAAGAGCCTCAACGGGTGTTAGGGTGTGTTTATACAGATAATAAATTGTCCAGATGCGTGTGAAAAAAAAACGAAAACGCTACAATTTCCTAAGCTCATTATACAATTTATAGCATAGTGAAATGTTTTTAGACACGTGCTGGAAGGGTATAAATGTGTATAAAATAGTATATGAGTTTTAAAATCAGTTGATACTGAAGTCTTCATTGATCGAATAAACTTTAAAAATATTACCCAATATACCCAAGGATCGAGAATATTTGATCATTTGTCTTAATTGACAATTTTTATAGGTAATATTATTTTTGAAACGATTTAACTCCAAATTAAAAGATGTGTTTATGTTTTATGAACAAAATATCTTTCTATTTTAAATAATAAAGACACATTTTTTAGTACTTATTTCCACAATATATTTTTTGTTCAGGACCGGTTTCGCTCATCGCGAGCATTGTCAACTGATCAGTTGATAATGCTCGCGATGAGCGAAACCGGTCCTGAACAAAAAATATATTGTGGAAATAAGTACTAAAAAATGTGTCTTTATTATTTAAAATATCATGCCTTTCCATCAAGAAGTGACAGTTAACACCTTAAAAGTGATAATATCTTTCCACCAGTGGCTATCTAGAATATTTATTTTTATAAAAAAAACATAGGTAGCTTTGTAGTCAGTTTATTTATGATGCGCTACTTTTAAAACTCTTTTATTAGCCTAAGTTAGAGAAGAGTGTACGACAAAAGATGAACATCATCCAAAAGGATAGTTTTTTGGAAAAATCTTTTTAAAATGAAATGAATCTGGTTGAGCTTTGATATAATGCGTATTGATATACAATCATTAGTTTTTACATTGGGTTGTGTTTTTACAGCCTTTTTAAAGTAAAGAATCAATCAGGATTTTTCCTAAAGTTACAAATTTATTGAAATGTGTCAATATTTAGATATTGTCTCAAACTCTCTAAATTGAAAAGAATACCATCGACCAAAATTACCTTATCTTGAAAAATTATTTATACAACTATAAAGCAATAATATTCAAGAAGAATGCACAATTTTCGACACACCTAATATAATACAATATTTAGTTTTGATTTTCATATATTTTTTAAGCCACATGTACTGGAGGCATTCATGTAAACATATAATTCTTAATTACTTTAAATTTTTATTAAACTTAATTTTTATTCAATCAAATCAAAACTAATTTCTGTGAATAATTTCTTAAATTTACATGAAAGTTGACTTTCAAAAAATCAAATAACCGTAAAAAATAAAAACGCACTGTAAAGTCAGAAGAATGATTCTGCATTGGATTTAAAGCCGTTTCACCCTTACCTTATTCCAAAACATAAACTGTCCATTGCTTAAAGCTAGTCGTGTGTGACAAAACACTACCTCGATAAAGAACGAATCGGGTGGATTTCAATTCAAATAAAATAACAATATAAAATCGTAAATATATTGACTTTAATATTTTTTCATATAAAATCAAGTTATATAGGTATTGAAAAATTCTTAAAAGATTTATGGTAATAATCATTTTTTAAATCAATAAAGTCCGTCATATATTTTAGAATGCAATCAAACAAAAAACATTATTTTATCAACCGTTGTTTTTTTCAATTTACTCATGAAACTATTTATAATAATGGATTGTAATATTTTTTGATGGGATAAAAATTTTATCGCCCTAGTAAGATAATTAAGATTTTATTTTGAATATTGAAACATAATCATTAAGAATTTTTTTTAAGTTATTTATTTAAAGTGTGACATCTAAATGGGAATTTAATTTAATTAGTTTAAATTCAAATTAATTCTATAACATTTTTTGTGAACCGCATTCGACCCTGTTTATAGTGCATGCGTGGCACCTATCAAACTAACCCCAGGGGTGCGTTGCATTACGGATGATAAATGAGAATTATATGCAAAAAGTGTGCCCATTGTCAGAAGACTGTGTGCTGGCGCAAATGTCACCCTTTTCTTTTGATTGAGGGGGGTGTTGTGTCATTACTACATACACAGCCTCCTACTCGTACAGGTATTTAGGTTTACCTATACAACTATAAGCGATTGACTAAGGGAGTGTTAAGAAAAAATCCCTTTTTTTTGCATAAATGTATGTATATATTTTTTTCATTTTTCGTTTTTACTCAAACAATATTTATTGCCTACCCAACAGCTGCTTAAATGCCAGTAATGTTATTTCATTCATTGTACATATTTTTTTTTTTAATAAATATCTTCTCGAATTAAAAGTCATGTTAATTAAAATATCTTATTTCTACTGAGGAATGATTTAGGTATCATAAAATAGTTCCATCTCACAATTGTGAATGCTCGCGACAAACGAAGTCGGTTTTGATATTTTTAAATGTGTTTTATTATTAAAATATCGCCTTTTCACCAAAAACTGACAGATGACACATTAAAAGTGAATTAAATTTGAAAAGATTGTTTACCGAATATTGTTAAATAATATTATTTACTTTACATAATTTTTGGCGATATATAATATTAACAATGTTTGAATTAAATGAAAATATACTTCACTATCCGTTATAGTAGCATGACATTTTATTTTTTATTATAAAATAAGTCCCATAATATAATCCGTTTAACATTGTACCTTTCTATTCCATAGAACCGTGACCCGGTACACACTGCGCACACCGGTCTACGTTTATTATTGCTATAACAATAATTCATATTATGAAAGTTTATTCTTTCCCCGCTCGTACGTGTTACCCGCGCTGACTCTTTTATTCCTAGGTAAATAATAAAAATACCATATTTTTTCCTGTATATCTTTTCGGGGCGACAAAAAAGGTTACGCATATGTCGCCTTTTCATCCGACCTGCTACGACGACCTTTTGTTCTGTCACACGTCCTGGCTCTACGCCTCTACGCTTCTACGGTTTTATCTCAAATATAACAATGGTCATTATTTATCCACCTAGGCATTCGTATTTACGTGTGAGAACTTTTTCATTCGTAGTCCAATTTAACTATCCAAGATTATAAATTCCAACATTATCTTTAAACAAGCATGCATATGTAACGTAAAAAGATATTTAAAAGCATTTTCACATAAGTCATTCTAGATATATTTAAACAAAAAATATAAAAATTAATGATTTGAATTTTATATTAAAATTTCATCAAGCACCCACACTCAGTTGATATTTTGAATGCCTTTAATCAAAACTTCTCTATCGGTTTAAGGGTATAATATAACGATTTAAATACCATTTTTCCACAGACACAATTATTTGTGAGGCTAAAAATAAGTTTTACAAAAATTATAAACATGTAAAATGACACAAAAAAATATTTTTTGGTGACATTATCTGAAACATATGATATATTAAAATATTGACTGGTTTCATTGACTGGATTGAAGTGTTTCAGATAAAAGAGATTACGAACAAATATTGCGTAACACGGTGAAAAAAATAGCAATGCATTTTAGTTCTACAATTTTTTTTTTAAATATAGTCGATGTGACGATATGAATAGCTATCAACTATATTTTTAAAAAATAATTTTGTAGAACTAAAATACATTGGTATTTTTTTCACCGTCTTATAATGGAGTTCTACCAAGTGAATGCCAATTCAATCAATAAAGTATTGCGTACCTATTAAAATGTTTTTTTTTTTAATTGAAAGTTTTGTTTTCCATGAATTTTTAATTGCAGTTATACAATTTAGAAACCGAAAAACCAAGTCATTTAAAAATGAATGTATTTTTTTTTATATTTTAAATTTTGCAACGTATTTAAGCGTACCAAACTTCAACCGAATTAATGAGACAAAAAATAAAGACAGACACTGTGATAGAAATGCCATCGTAGTGGTAGTTATGAGTCACCCGTAACACAATGTCAAATTATCTCGATTGTATATGTGTGTCACAACGCCCCCATCCTACCGTCACCCCTAGATGCCCTTCTCACGATGTGACATCATTCTGTACCCCTATAAAATCAGGACTGCAATAAGGTATTCAAGGTTATCAAGATGGAAGCAAATTTAATGAATAATGGACATAAGAAAAATGTTTTATTCGACCTTCTGAATTATATACACAAATTTAAGTAATTTGAAGATTTTACGCATTGAGTAAAATTATAAAATTATGTGTCTAATCAAACTCATTTGCCTTATCCAATAAAAGCGTCTTTTTGATATTCTTTGGGTGCCAGAAAAAGAACCTTGCTACCGAAAGTTGAGTAAAATATAATAAGATATTTTTAGGAACTATAGCATGGCGGAATTGTCATCAGATATGATGTCATGTTGAAGGGGAGATTTCAAAGGGGCAAGTGTCCGAAATGTCTATACCCCTCCATTTGTATTAAGCTAACCCTTCTTAAAATCCGCTTGTGACTTTGGCATCGCGAGATCCAATCAACTATGCACTGATAATCCTTTTTTTATTTTTGTTGCAAATCATAAAAATAACTACAGTTACAGGACTTTAATCATAATTTATTATTTTTTTTAAAGTATTTTCTAACTAATTATTCGCTAACTTCGTTGTTATTCTATTGGTGCCATCAAAGATAAAGAAGTTTTGCTAAGCCTATATCAAAATTTAATGAATATTTAGAGTAATTAAAATCTGTGATTCAAAGTACAGGAGTAACGAAAAATAATTATAACCATTATATATAACAGAAACTATTTTGAAGAAATCAATAATTCAACAAACACATAATGAAACAGCAAATTTTTCTATATGAAATATATCTGTTTACAATGAAATCCATTAACGAATTTCATACCAAACTTAATAATTGTATAGTTTATGATATCGATTGAAGGTGATTGATGGAACTTCAGTATCAAATTTGAATTGTTACAACTTTGTACGATTCCACATGTTTTTGTCACTAACGACCCGGGTTTCGCCTTTCAACGTCTTCAGTCATACTATCACACGGATACAATAGAACTGACTCACAATAAACAGTTAGTATCGTCTATATACCAGAGGTATTAAATGACAACTAAAATAAATTCAATAGTATTGATCTAATAATTATAAACACAATTGCCTGTGATAAGTTTCATTAACGAAAAGTACTGTTGAATGAGTCATTCTTGAAAGGATTTTACAACAAATAAAAAGCTAATATTATTAAAATATAATTGGGTTTTTTTTTAATATCTTCATATTTCAATTTGGCAAGTAACTGTTTAACATTTAGTGACGCAATATACGAATTACTTCATGAGATTAGTATCCTTTACGTGAGATCTGTGCAATGAATCGACAATCTAGAAATAAAACATTTTAATTTAACCTTCTCAAGAATTGCACTGAGAAACTTATTATTGCTCTTTTCGTACCAGTATATCGATGTCACAATTTTTAAAAGTTCTATATTAATTAATGCAATGATATCTTTCTTCATATCTCTTCATACCAAATCGAAACGGCGTATTGCATCTAAAGCCAACGTTCACCTATTAAAAAATTGGTCAGCGTTACACATTTTATCTCACCTTCCTCGACCCACATAGTAACGTACACACTTGGGTCTAATCAAAATAATAATTCAAATTAAATTTATTTCACAAAGGCTACCCCTATATCACGTGCCTTAATAATAACTTACCCCATCGCACCCTTATGCACGGATTCAATCGCGCATGCGCACAAAAGATTAAAAAAAATAACTGAGGCCGGTAACAAAAGCTACCTCAGACAATAAGTTGTATAGGTAACACGATCTAACGAAGGCACATGTGTGGATAAGGATAATAATAATTGAGTTTTCATATGAAACAAGTATTGAACTTTATTACCTATCGGATATGCTGTAAATTGCAGGTGTTGAGAATTTATGGTTTACGAATTCAAGTAAGGTAATTTAGATTTAGTTACAAAGTATTTATTTACTATTGATATAGTGTCAGTTCCATTGATAAGAAATCAATTATAAAACAAATGCTGCAATACAAAAATTAATCATTGATGTATCTTGATTGATTGTAATCATTTTAATTTAAAATTTAACAGGACTTTTTTAAGAAACCATAACCATAACTACATAACCACCTTTCATTAGATTAAAATATGAAATCATAGTATATAAGAAATCATTTCGTTGATATACGTAAACGTAATATTACTGTCAAATTACGGAAAGCACACAAAAGCATATGTATATAACAAATATAAAGTTTCAATAATTTTCATTGATTTGATTCAGTGTTTTATATAAATATTAAATGAATTTTTCTCTAAATAATTTAAGCCATATAACGAAACTTCGTATTCTAAATATTTTAATAAATTAAAGAAATGAGGTATAATCCGTTGCTTCCCCAGCATATATGATATTTTAATACAAACACAGTTTCTAAAATAAAAGGTGTGCGTTCCCTTTCGCTCACGGCTCAAATTTGTCCGTTAGAAAATGATTTATTAGATGATATGCAAATATGTTCACATTTTTCAGTCAATTATAAAAAATATTTTACTCTTTGGAAAAAACATTTTTTTCTTTTATTCCATTATTATTTATGAACCCAAAAAATATGATTTTATTATATTGTATATATATATTAATTAGTTCATATATACATGTAAATAAACAGCAAAATTGAGATAAGTATTTTGTTGCTTAATATTTGTGATAATCTGTGACTTTATTTATTTTATTGATTTGGCTTTATTTTGTTAGTAAATTTTTACCAAGAGATTTTTAACACATCGTTTTTGAACTATTTTACTTGATTTGAATACATATTATATTATTGCCTGTGAATTAATTGTATTATTGGTTCTTGAACCTTTGTTTGTTTGTTATCTGCTGATAATGCTTGCGATGAGTAAAACCGGTCCTGGTCATAAAATATATTTTTGAAATAGGACTAAAAAATGTTGTTTTTATTTAAGAAAAAGTATATACGTATCGATCATAAAAATATACAATTGTGGAGATATAACTAAACAATGTGTTTTTACCATTGTAAACAACAAATAAACAATTTTTGTAGCCCGCTATAATGCCTATCATATATATCGACTACAGTTGCAGATGTATTTCAAATCTTTTTTTTCTTTATTTCATCTAAAGTGGCTTTTAAAAATTTTCAAAATAATTTTATCGCTATTTAACTTGCTTAGGTATGTTCCCACCCGACATAAACACCGTGAAGTATGCAAAATGAGGGATGATAAGAGCTTTTGCGAACGTCGAGCGGTCGAACTTTTACACACGGGGAGAAAACTCATAATTAAAGCGAATAAAACTAATAACTATACGACACGTGGCAGTTGGATGCCAGATGATTTGTTCCACGTCCAAAAGCACGTGGAGTGGAAATCAAGGTTCGGAAAAACGGGAGGGTTGAGTAATATCGGTGCAGTCGCTTTCAAACGAAACGATGTGATAACTTTTTATAATATCACATTGTAAAATATGAAATTCATCTACATTTTTTCTTTTAAGCTAAAATAAGTTATAAAATTAAATATTCGTTGTGACACAACAGTAAAACAGTTTAAAATAAACAATCTTATCACTTGATTTAAGGCATTCATTCACATTGAAACAACATAAAGTTCGCTGAGAAGCTTCGTTCGCAATAATAATTATTTGAAAGAGCTGAAATATATATATAATATATATGTAAGAACAGGAATATAATATTTACTTTGACAGCTTAAAATATTTAAGGCTATAGTTATTGCACTATACAAAATCTGTTTAGATATGCATTAGTCAAGAATATAACAATATATAATATGTTTCAACATCTTTACCTACAGACTAACATAGATCAATCGACACTTTTTCCGATTTGTCTATCAGAAGTTTTTAAATGAACATAATTAAAAAAAACAACCTTTTTTTAGTTCAATTATTCCATTACAGTTCAATCAATCATGCATGGATCACTTAGCAACAATTTTACCACTTAAAATTTGAACTTTTTATGTTCGTAGATATTCAATCATTAACAAATCGGGATTCACCATTAGACATTTACAATCATTCCAGTGTAAGGATACTTTTCGTTTAATATTGAAATTCTATATTGTCATATATAGGTGAAGGTGATATATATTAAATTAAATTACTTTTTCTATTCTTCTTTCAAAGTTAAAAAAAAAAATTTTTGCTTGGCTTAGACTAATTCATGCGATTTATTCTGCAAACACCAAATTAGTCTAAAAGCATTCATTAGAAATAAATAAAAATGCAAATTTTTAACCTAGACAAAAACATTTTGCAAAATAATCGGCCTATCTATCGAATCATTGTGGCCCTTGTGTAAGCATTTATTTTTTCATTACAGCATTAACCCTCTTTTCAAGATTCTCAAACTATTGAAAATATGAGAATTAGAATTTAAGAATAATTTAATTAAGAATATACCTGGTACATTAATGTATCAAATTTCATTGATGTATAAAATAGTTACTTTACTTACGTGAAAAAAATATTCAATTCAACCTACAACATTAATTTAACCGTTAAATAGTTTTTTTTTAATTTGCAAACGGATTCCATCAAATTTTAAGTCAAATAAAAATGAAAAATAGGTGAGAATAATTAATAATATAATGGATAATGAACATTAAGAAATGAAGATATTTTTATTGGAATCAATTTGGTACTAGTTAAATTCACTATTTTGCTTATGATCAATTTTTTATCGTTATAATGATCTACCAAATACAATCTAGTATTTATTATTGAATAGTATTTAGTATTTATTATGAATTTGAATGTATTTTACTCATCATATTTTAACCGTAATGAAAATGATATGAGTATTATGATAACTAAGAAAACTTTCATTTTATTGATGAGCATTGCTTTTTCAAACATATTGTAAAACACTGCAAAGCACACCCCCTACCCTTGTGATCAAAGGGCACATAGTGTGTGCAGAAGCTTTCGTTAATTTAATTCTATTATTATTAAGCAGCTAGCTCCCCATTACGTTGCTTTAAAAAGCGTGCGACTAAAATATCATTTCGGATATTACGGCATTTAATGAAATTTGTGCAGTCGCTTATTTTATTCACTCTATAATTCAAAACAGTATCATCGCCCAATTCTCATGAAAGCGATGCTACGGACGCGTCAAATAGCCTGCCAGACCACAAGAACTATAAGATTTTATAATCTTTTTCTGTTAATCCGAACTATAAAATATTATTGATTTTTAACTTTAGCAATGACCATGTCTCCAAGATGTAATAGCCATTCTTGTTGACCTTATGTCAACTCAGGCTAAGTGATGAGCATTCTAACAGTCTAAGCAGAAGCTTTAAGTTCTCACATTAGCTTCTAGCAAAACACAAACCTCAACGAAAACTCTTGAAGCTAAGAATTTATCAAACATTGAAATAAGATAACTGGTTGTTATTCACTCTAATAAAAGTTTATTGAAATGATCGCGCTAAAACCTTGAAAAAATGAATTAATATATTATAGTTATTTATTACTAAAACAATTTTATTAGATCGTGCTTGCGATCACTGCAACACTTCAAGATCCTTTTAAAAATGATATAAATCCAAAATCTTATTATTTATTTAGCGTTTGCACAAATAATTGATGGGCAAAACATTTAATATATATAATTACAAAGATGAAAGCCTTATGGAAAATATTAATGGAGTTTTTAGAAAAAGCTTATATTTCATAGTGAAAGTATAAATTATAACATAATAAGACAATTCCAAAATTTTTAAGTATTATTATGGTTTTCTTTTTTGAGTAAAGAACACAAAGAAATATCAAATTATTAGCTTTATTGATTGAATTAGCATTTACTTGGTAGAATTTCATTTTACCACGGTGAAAAAAAAGCTATAAAAATTTTGTAGACCTAAAATAGATAGCTATTTTTTCACCGTGAAATTATTTACTTATTAATGTTTATTAAACAGCAACTTCGATACTTCCTCAAATACGTTTTTAGTCTATAGGTAACAACATTATGGATAAAAGTTATGTGACCGTGGAAAATAAGTTTCATTTTTATATTTCACTGCTGTTGCATCTTAACGACATTTTACAGTTGAGTAAATAACGAGCGTAATCGCTTGGCTGAAAATTGTGAAGATATATATAACTATGAGTTATGATTGCATTTGATGCGCTTGCGTTTTACTCACGTGTGCAGGTCGCGTGGCGCAACTCCAGCACTCGATTCGACCTTTCAGAGCACAAGCAAAAATAGGCCCTAATGGACATTCACAATAAATTCTCAATTGTATGGTGCAATATGAAGGTCCCTCTCTGCTTCTCTGTGGATGGTTGACAATGTCTGACTAAGCTTCTCAAAATATCAATTTGCAAACTTTAACTGTTAATGTTATATGAAAAGCTTATATTTTCTTAAAATATAATATGATACATCTACAACCAAATTTCCATAAGTGAACCAATAAAATCATTTATTTTATTTATACCACAAATATATTCATATACCATTTAATATAATGGAAATATTTGATTAGAGAAAGCAGAAACCAAATCAAATATAAAAATTACATCGAGCAATACCAATTACATTTACTTTTTTTGCTTATGTTCTACCTATATTTTTTAATTTTAAGAAGTAAACATTCGATTAACCATTTTACAAAATACACTTCACAATTTTGAGCGCTGTTTATCAAGTATTTTTCAATACAACGCATCAAATGAAGTGAAAGTGTAAGTGAAATTACATTGTACAAGTTTGTTTTTAATATAATTATGTATTTTTTTAAACAATTATTTAATATCAAAGCTTAATAACTAGGATTTAAGTTGTCGTTGGTAAGCAACAGCGAAGTCCATTATTTTTAGAAAAATTTCCTATATATTTTATCTGACTAGGTTTATTTGTCGTTTTATCATTAAATTAATTATAACATGTGATATACTATATATATGTTAATGTTATAAAATATGTATGTTCCTGTTTGTTTTTGATCATCACCTGTGTTCCATATTTTTAAAATTCTACTTTAAAATTAAACCGTTTGATTTCAGAGACATCTAATAAAAGTCAGTGAGTAGTGTCCCACGCGAACATTTTCATCCCCCTGTGTAATGTCCCCTACAAAACATCCCTTCACGCTCCCAGCGATGCACATATATCCCAATAATCGTCCATTCAAGGTTAATTGATTATACCTTTTCATCAGTGCTTCGGCTTGGCTTTCGCAGTATGGTATCTACCACGTATTTTAAGGGTAGTTATAAAACTTACAGCATGTTTTTTTTATTTAATAATAGTTTGCTTTATATAATATTTATATTTTCAAAATTTCATTGTGCCCCTTAGTTGAACATTATTTTTAGACTTTGTAAGAATCTAATTTATGATATCGACTGAAGGTGCTTGATGGAATTTCAATATCAAATTTGATTTGTTTCAACTTTGTACGATTCCAAATGCTTTGTCACTAACGACTCGGGTTTCGCCTTTCAGCATCTTCAGGCATTCGAACAGTCAGTTCTGTTGCATCCGTATGATGGAATATCTGAAGATGCCGAAAGGCGAAACCCGTGTCATTGGTGACAAAACATGTGGAATTGCACTAAGTTTTAACAATTAAAATTTTAAACAATCAATAGTGTTCTTAATCTATCCTCTCCTTCAAAGTGTATTTAATAGTAATTGCTGAATTAGGCTATTAATTTATTTGTACCTATTTGCGCAAAACTCATTCAATGAATATATTTTTTAACGTTAGCTATTTTTACCATGAATTATAATGTTAAACATAAACTAAGCTTAAAAATCTTCATGATTTCTTACCCAAAAAATCAAGATTCCCGGTACTAGGAAGAAATGAATTGCTTGTGATAATTTTGCTTTTAGAATTTTTGTGCTACGAGCTGTGGACAGGCCCGCCTCTTTGATTAACTTTAAAGATAGTCTTTATTTTTATAATATATAGAGTTAGTCAAAAGATACTTTTTGAAAATACGAACAAGTTACACAATCGGAGAAAAAACGAATCATTATATTTTTTAATGGCACAATGAATGGAAATAACCACAATGCTCTGGCTAAGTCATAATGTATAAAGTATTCGACTTATGTAGAATAGATGCGCATCATTTACAATGTATTTAATGATAAATACGAAAAAAAATTAAGCATAGAATAAAATTGATAATTGAAATATATCAAATTTACTATCGAAATAACAATCCAATCCCGAGTATGGGTATATGTGATCTTTTATATCTTTTAAATTCCATTTTAAAAAAATCTATGCGCTCTAACATATATTAAAGAAATTGCAGTGAAAATAATAAATTTTGTTTTGTTAGTTACCAGAGATGAAAAAATGGCATAAATAGGTTTATGAAATAATTTTATCTGTATATATAATGTTACATAATTATTTTTATCAATTGCCGGCCAGAGATGTGAGTGCACCGTGCAACGGTGAATCGAGAGTGCATTGTGCTGCGCCCTGCGATGAATAATGGAGGACTTTTTATTGTCATCCGCAACGTTCACTTATGATATACGACCGCATGATGTGAGCTGTCAAAGATGGATGCTCGATTCAATAAATAAAAAAATGTCAAAACAGCTCCCGTTTTATTGGCAGCTCAATTCAATGTGCCAGTCATTTTTATTTACTCACCAAACATTATTTCGAGCACCTGGTTTCTGGTCTATATAGTTTTTGCAATGGTACAAAAATAGATAAAAAATATTCAAATGTATATATACAATATATTACATCATGAAATCCATGCTTACGTATATATCTCACCTACAAAAATGGACAAAAGGCTAAGAAAGCTTAAAGATATTGGTTGACCGCAAAAGAACAGACCACACGGTACACATAGTATAAAAATTGGGATATATTTTATTTAAATGACAGCTAAATGTGGCATTAAAAAAGGGCATACCAGAAAGTTATAATTTTTATTTTTTCATCAAATTTAACTCTTATTTTTTCTAATAAATACACTTTTAGTAGTAAAATGTGATATCAAACTATATTTGACCAAGGCCCAAAAATGTAAACAATTGTTTCTATAATGTTAGTAATTTAAAATCTTATTGGATATAAACATTTCACAGTAAACTTTAAATGAATTAAAGCAAAAATTATGACTAGTAACAGTGGAATGATGGACAATTTCTTATAAATAAAGTATAAATATACATTCATTTAAAAGATGTATTAAAAGTGCTGATGAAGATTGTATACCTTAAATTCAGATTGCTATAAAATAGATTAAAAGAACCGTATTAATTCATTCTTTAGCCTGGCCTAGTGTGATGCATCAAAATATTCAGATGTAAATAAATGTACATCAGTTTAAAAAAAAAAAGAATAGAAATATTCAGTTGGCCTTACTAAATAAAGATTTTATGTTGAAATTTCACCTACTATTTCGTCATCAGCAGAATGTTTATTTTAACGCAATTGGCATAAAATTGATATTATATTTATCAACAGATGTATTCAAAGAAAATGCGGTTTCTTTCATCTCATGGTCCACTTCTAATATTTACCACTCATTAAAAGACTAACGTCGCTGTAACGTGAAGATCAAAACTGTGTCAGTAAGTTTTTTCTTGAAAAAATTAAATTCCATCACGTGAATATTGATGGAAATGTGTGGACTAACCACATAGTTTTGAGCTCAGCATGGTTTCTCAAAATTTAACATTTTTTTTGTCATGCCAATTTTTCATGCTTATTTTTTTCATCTATGTATTTAATGCGATTGCAATGACAGAGCTGATGAGATGGGTTTTAAATTTCCTGGCTTATTTATTAATCCAATGGGTAAGCTCTTAACTCTTTTTTATGAACTATACATCTGCCAACATTATTCTTTGTGAGCAAAAACAGTTAAAAATGAAATATCCTTTACCAAAGTGTCAACTCCGATCTTTTCCAAAATTTAAGCCCATAAACGTTTTGAAATATTGTTATTTTATTACTTATAAGAATTGCGTTTTTGTATATTAAATATATACTAGTAAGATTCAATTTGCGAGGACCAATTTATATATTTTTAAAAAATTTGCACATAATTTTTTCAGTCAGCATACAGTTGATTAAGTTTTGTTTTTATTGTTTTTTACTCTGTCCCGCAGCTTAATTTCCAGTTATGACTGAACTAAACTGAACGTCAGTTCAAGTTCGTCTGTGTCAAATACAGTGCCTGAAGAGATAAATAAATACGAAACTATAATCGAAAGTAACAAAATATTCAAGGTTTCAATAAATAAAATTTGACATTCATGAAGAACACACTTGATAACATAATTTATTCTTTTTAACTAAGATGTATGACTAACAAATATATAAAAAAAAATATATTTGTGTTATATTTTATTGTAAATCATATAAATGATACTGGTTAAATTGTTGATATTTGATATTGAAATATCTAAAAGGCCTATAAGTTTGAACATCTATTTCCTAGGTCATACAAATTTAATATGACAGCTGAGCCAGATGTTTTCGCGCCACGGGACATCTAAATAAAGCCAGATACGAAGCTGGACCTCGCCTGACTGCTGTGGTGAGGTCTTTTGTTAGACTCGCTAAAAGTTTTATTAACACGTTGAAGATGATAGAAAACCCCGCAAGTCTTTTACTTGGATGTGAGCAAAAAGTGAACACAGTTTTTCTTTTCGCCGTATTTTTTTAAATTTTTTTTTATATTTTCACGAATATACATCTCTTCTTAGTTTCGTTGCCATTATCATTCATTTGATATCTTCTAAAAGACTTTTTGTGTAAAATTAAGCTGTTGCTATAAATTATTTGATTTGAAATTAATTATTGTTTTCACATAATTTTACCAATATTGGTGAAGTACAGTTTTTTGTGTTTAGTAAATTATAAAATAATACATGTTTACCAATCTTTTAATTTGGTTGATCTATAATAATGACAATAAGATTATTTGTTATTATTCGATGCGAAATATTGCTTTGTAAAAGTTTAACGAAAATTGTAGAAAAAGTACGAAATTTAGTATTTTTGTTTCTCAATTCACAGTCTAACATTATTTTTTGTTAAATAGTTAATAAAAAGTGGTTTTATTAGAATACAGTGAACCAGTAACCCTTATCGTGGTAACAAAAACCACCAGAGATTGCTAGAATGACAATGTTATCGGTTTTAATTATTTGTAAAAAATATATATAATACTACAAAATTACAGCAATAAATTAATTTTCTATTTCAATTTTACACCTTTACGCTTTCATATGAATAAATGATTTTTTTTGCATTCCTTAATTCTTTCATTTTACAATTTCACCAACAGATGATATAAAAAAAACTATGCGTATTTTTTTAAAAGCAGATATCAGTGTGTTGAACTGGTGAGATAGTCCATTGTGGTTTGTCGGTTAGTCGCTTGTGGATTTAAAATTGATTAAAATGTAAACAAAGACGTACGGGACTACTCCGTAAACAAGCTTATCTCGTTTGCTTTATTCATATTAAGGGCTTTATTAAAAACAGGTTTTCCTGGCCCTCGCTGACCCATATCATCTGAAAATATTATATGTAAGAAATTTCAATTCAAATTTGAATTTCAAAAACAGGTAGGTTTTCCATATTTTGAAAGAAAATTTCAAACTAAAATAATAAATGATCTTCATAGCTATGGACATGTATAAATTGACTGCGAATGAATATATCAAAGAAGACAAATATAACATAAGAATCAATCATTTTTTTTTCATTTTAGCAAAATATTTCCGTTGATTTTAATTTTCATCCGATGTTAAATAATTATTAACTGTACCCTTCCATTATTGACCAATGATAATGTAAATAATATTTTACTAAATAGCGGCTAAATCTCTCTTCATTTCATTGACTAAAGATGATGAACTGCATCATAAGACTTATGATCATAAGATTTATAATATAACTATCATATAATATATAATTTTTACTGACGTATTTCATGTATGCATAAACGAAGATATAATTACAAATGAAATTTTATAAAAAACCGTTGTAAATTTTTTGTGAGCTTATAAAAAGCTGTCCGGAAATAAAATTACTCGAAAAGTTGCACGATACTAAAAAACTGTTATTTTTCGGATTTCATATAACGTTTCGCACTTTCTGTGCGTGAAATATAGCCTTCGCCAGGTTGTGTTTTCAAGGCAGGCTTCACGTATTGTGATATTAATGTAGGTAACGAAGAAAGCCGTAGGCGCTCTTTGGAACTTTTGTAGATAGACACTTCTCAAAGGTTTCTATTAAATTTGTAAAAAATAAAAAAATTCTTTAATTAATTCTGTAATAATAAAACTATCTAAATACTTTTCGATTAAACTTCCATGAGCTTTGTTTATAGTCTTCTTAGTGAACTTTGGATAAAATTACTGTAGAATATTTTTGAAAGCTATTTCAGTATAAATAATATATTTGAGTTAATATAAACCAGGAGCGTAATTGTATAAAAAAAACTTATATTCGTTGCTCTAAGATTTTTAGAGAAACAATTTGATTCAATCGTACATAATATATGTATTATCGAAAATATGAGACAAATGTTTATCTTTTTATGGCCGTTAAAGAGACGTTATTGCTTTTTTCAATTGTTGCCATAGCTACATATAAAAAAATTACATTAAATGAGCTCATTTTGTAGGTTGACGTAATGATAGTGTATGAAGCATGTTCGATTTAGTTCACAATTACCTTACTTGCCATATTCCTGAAATAATAAAAGTATTAACGTAAATATTGCCGTCAAAAAAATTGATAGATATAACCTTCGCAATTCATCTCTAATCATGAAAAGTTAAACAATTTAAAGTCATTCGGCTCAGTTGCGAATTGATTTAGAACCATTGATATGGTCGTAGAGGTAAGGCGAGGTCAGTCTGTTCTCAGAGGAGGTATGTAAGAATATTGCCGCTCCGAAATGGAGTTAAAGTTATTGTTGACATAAACAACAATAGAAAAGGCAGACATATCGTGGAAGTGCTAGAGTACGGGGAATAAAGGCGGCAAAGAGGGTGAAGTCCATTGTGTCCGAGAATATCCATCCCCCGCACGCACAGGGGCGGTTATAAGACACAAAATTTCCTAAGAGCATAGCATTATATTTTAAGTATTTCAAAACGACATTGAATATAAAAAAATGTGATGCATTCGATACTTAAGCGCAAACAAATGTTATTAATTCAATTCATATTTATTTTGTTGGATAGACCCTTTTTTTTACGAAGTTAAAATATTAAGTTTTCTTTTTTAAGGTGTCAACTGGCACTTCTGGATGGAAAGGCATATAAGGCAATATGTTTTTTTATACGAGCCGGTTTCGCTCATCGCGAGCGTTCAGTTGATAATGCTCGCGTCTGGTTCAAAAAATATACTGCGAAAATAAATACTAAAAAATGTGTTTTTATTATTAAAAATAAGCTTTCGTTTTCTAAGTATCCGGTGCAATATGCAGCATTTAGATTTCTGTTTTATTTCTCTTAACTAATTGATTTTGAGTGACTTCCATTAAATTCTATTTAGCATATCCAAAGTGATTAAAATTTTATGGCACGTGGAAGACTAGTCACGAGTCATGATTTAATATGAAATAATGAACATTTCTTACCAATTTCACAACATTCGATATTACATTTTAATTTTACAATATTAGCTCGAAAAATAAATATAGCAAAATCTTTGTATGCTCGAAGATTCCAAAAATAATATTTTATATTAAAAATTCACTTCCGGAAACAAAAAGAAATACCTTCTTATCGAACTAAAATAGTTTTATTTTATTCCATGAACATTTATATATTGTACATCGAAGATGATATCTTAGCAATCATAAAATCTGCGTACATATTCATAATAAATAGCAAACAAAAACAAGTATGAGAAAAATAATAAATTTCATAGTGGTATATTTTTGTTTTAAAAATTATCGATTTAATGGTGGGCTAGAAGGAAGGTTTTCATGCGAACAGAAGACTTAAATTATTTTTATACATTGATAGAAGTTATTCGTAAAAGCCATTACCGTTTCAAATGAAAAAAAAACGGATGTCTTTAATAAAAATATTTGGCCAATGCCAAAATTATGTTCAGAATCTAAATTTCTATCATGAAAAAAAATTTATCATTTTCAAAAAATATTTAATAATAAATTTATTTTATCTATAGCAACAGTTACATCCTATATTATTTTCAATATATGTATGTTTGGCACAATAAAACAAACGATAATTATTTCAACATTATAATGAATTATGCATAAGAAATGCCAATTCAATATATATATTATTTGGTTTAAATTTCGATTTTTATATGATGATCACTTTGCATATTTGAATACTTCTGTCACTGAACGAAAGCTTCACATTGCCACTCGCATTAACACGTTTCAGGAAACTCGTAGGCCAGATAGAACGAAAACGTATTTCACATGTTACTAAGATGTTTACTGCAATTTATAAAGCTTCATTAAAGTCTATAGAAAATAAATGCACTATTTTAAAATTTTAAAGGCAAAAAAGCTCGATGCATAAAATAACAAACTATAATAAATATATTGAAAAAATGCAGTAGTAGTGTAGAAGAATAGTTTTTAGCAAACATACATTGCAATATCCATAAACATCTTCAATGGAGTAAATTTTTATTTTTAAATACATACATAAAAACTACTTCATTTATAGAAACAAATAACAACGTAATAGTCATTTCTATCATTGAAAGATATTGATTTTAAGTAATAGATAATTTTTCTAATAAGGAATACATAAAAGTATATATTTCGTATAAAACATTTCAATTTTAACTGGTGTCAAACTGGGGTTTTCGCAATTTTTATGTCTTTAAAAAATACTATTAAAAGTATAAAGTTTTTATGTAGAACTAATAATAACACTGAATAAATATACTTATATTTAAAAACATCCGTATTAACAATTTTTATACTCCTTATGACATTTTTCAGTAACTTTTGTAAGTTTTGTGACTATGAATATTATTCTACTGTGCATGATTATCACACGGATAAATACGGACAATTCTTTTCCCTTATAGTTATTCAAAGCTAGTAAAGGTGTGTGGTCATTGAAATAGTCATGTATTTTTCATTTAATGAATATTTGAAAATGTAACAAAAACAAAAAAAAACCTATAAACTATAAAGCAATATTATAATATTTACCAATATGTCGGTTTTCTCCGACATCCAGATAATGGCATCCCGACGCTTGGGGGCGTCGAGTCGCCCCTGCCGGACGTTCCGCCACAGCGTGCGCCGGTAACGAGCACCGGTCGCCCGTCCTGTCGTTATTGACGGACATAATGCGAGATGATTTTTTTTTTAATCAAAAGGTGAATTATTCACCTCGTTAGCGTAGAGAGATTATTTTCTCCATTTCTTCTTCATATAACATATATTTTACATTTTTTGTAAATCAGTCAGCAGCACGCAGATATTTTTGCCTATTTTTTGTACAAGGTGTTCACCGATAAGGTATACTGTTTTTTGTTATTATATATGAAATGAAAATAAAGTAACTTAATTTTGATACATGCATGAATGTCGGAAAGTATGTATGGAAGACTATCTTCGATGAATGTATATTTCTATTAGTCTAACAAATTCGGGTTTTTGCTATAAAAAAAACTATTACATTATTACACATTTCATTTTTTTGTCAAAAAGTTTCTCTAGAGCTTTTGAGTTGTTGACAATAACCTTTCTCTTCATATACCATTTAAAAAAGTTGTCTACGATTGTTAAATTCATTTATTGTCATTATTGTTAAACAAAATCGCGACCATACAAAAGAATACAACTTCCCGACAAACATTCTGTATATTTTATTTGAAGAATTAATTATAGAAGTATATCGTATATTAAAGTTAAAACTGAGTAACCAAATAAAAATATTTTATTAACAGGTTATATGTATGTTTATCCAATTGGCCGTATCAATTTTAATTTATTGAACACAAGTCACATAACAATTATCTGATGTCGTTAAGCTTAGCCATTATCATAATGTTTTTTTTTTATAATATATGATGGTAAGATTTTGAAAATCTCACAAACAATTCAGCTTGTGAATCATGAATCAATCAGATTCAAAAGATTGTGATTTTTTTTTAAAGTAAAAATGAAAAAAGTATAATACTATCAGTAAATTGTTATACAAAACAATGGTGTCTTTGCAACCAAATTATTATAATAGCTTATCGTTTAACAATAGTTTTTCTTTTAATCATTTTATTTAATGACGTAAAAGAGTTATTTATCAAACAAAACTACAGAGAACATATTATATGTTTATAGAGGGTGTTTTTGATTAAATAGAAAGTTGCAAGGAAGTAAATATTATAAATTAATGACAGACGTTAAAACGATTGTACAATAGATATTAAATAACTCACTAAGAATTTCAATCAGCATTAAACTAAAATCAAAAAAAAATTCAGGCTCTAAATATTCAAAACTCCTCAACCAAGTCTGAGGAAAACACACCAAAACTATTCACGTCCAACGAAAGAAAACATTTGCGGAGATACGGAAATTGGCGGTGGAACAAACATCGTCTGCAATAGCTTATAGGGTGCCAAATGAACCGGATCATTCACTTTCTATTGAGCGAAACCAATGCCTTCAAATTCCTGGGGATGCTGACCGTCTGTCGATTTCTTTCTCTCACTATTTCCAGATCCATTATTTCAACTTACCTAACTGTGACCCATAGAAAAGCTAAGAAGTTGGGAAATGATAGAAAACTAAAGCTCTGTTACTATTTTACCTCTATTTATTTAAAAAATATTATGTTGTTGAAAAATTTCAATAATCGTTTTAATACTTTAGATCAATAATAAAACTTACAGGAACAAGCGGAAAAATTTTACCAACGACGCACATATAACTTAAATATTTAAAATTAAGATGTGATTTTAGAGGAAAATATATTTTACCTTCCTTCAATATATATATTTTATGTATGACGCAATTTTTATTGAAGTTTCTTTACAGATCAATTAAGTCAAATTTAATGACAGTATTTACCATTGACTACGGCACTTAAAAGTAATCTTAAAAACTATAGTTATGGTGAAGGCGTAAACCGAAATAAGTGAACTAAATATCTTATAAATTTTGTAAAACTAAAGTACATTCCTATTTTTCCACCGTATTACAATGGAATTCTAACAATAATCTCTATAAATAATAGTTATCTTGATATCACATAAAAATTGAATTGAAACTCGAAATGTTTGAATCTATATTTTTGAATATAGTCAAACAATTTTAAAAAAAGCAGAAATTCACACAGCTGTTATGTTAAAATGATTAAATCACTATCGTGAATGATCTTAAAAATAAGAAGTTCCTTATTTCCAGTTATTTTAATATTCGACTTCTATTCAAGCATTTTACATCATGGAACACATCCCGAGTTTTCAAAGCCGTTAGATCAATTTACCTAACTCATCCCACACTTTTGTTCCTCGCATGGTGAAGTCGAAAAGAAAATAACAAAGCCTTTGAGAATAATAATTATTATTGTTTGTTTTCGTATCGTCTGGAATCGCATTCTATATTGTGTAGAGTTCATAAGTAATAGTTACGCATGCAAAATGTCTTCTAAAAAATCTTTGTTCATATCAATGTGTATCATATGAATTTTTAATATAATAACAAAATATTTTATTCATACTAATATATAAATAAAAAAGCAATAATATTAAATAACGAAATATACTCGTGAAGCAAAAAGGAAAATAAGGTAATTTCAACTGATAACTGTCAAATCGTGACTCGTGTTTTTATCAGCCTAAATAAAGACGAGTGATTAACACTGGGAAACTGAAGAATATTTACAAAGCAATTGACAGGTTATAATGAAATCAAAAATGTGTCGCATTTTAGTCGTTTACTCCGCAAATCAAATATAATCAAATAAGAAAGAACAACACGGTGAAAAAATAGCAAGGTATTTTAGTTCTACATGATTCTAATGAAGGCTAAGCCGAAATAGCTATCAGCTAAATATCTTATAAATTTTGTAGAACTAATATACATTGCTATTTATTCACCGTGTTATAATGGAGTTCTACCAAGTTAATACCAATTCAATCAATAAGAAAAAATAAGATTACCATTGATCGGCTTTTCTTTGAAAATGTCGCTGAATATAATATATTGAATTTTCTATTTTACCACATTTATTGTAACCCAAGAACATATTAGCGTTATACATCAGGTTCTTGACATGATTATTTAATAATAGCAAATTAGCGTATTTTATAATATACGTATTAGATAGTTAAATTTTCTGATATCGGATAATCTGTCAGCTCGGCTATGCAGAGAATTACTCAAATTGATATTGTATTAAGTCTTTCGGAATTCCTTTACAGTCTAACTTTTGAAACACTAACAGTTACGCCTAGTAAATTAATTCATATCATTTAAATAATCATAATGACGTTTCTAGGTTCGGATATCAATTACTACTGCCCAGTGAGTGACATACAAAAGGTCGACGTGTTTTCCTTGTGGACTGTGGTTACAAAGTTTACCTGAAACAAAGGAAAAAAATATAGGTCAATAAAAATGTATTTTACAATAGTAGTATGTGACTGCACTTTTCATGGAAAATATCTGAGAGAAGTAGGAAAAAGTTTTAATCTTATTAATATGTTATCGACTACCGTCTTTTTACAAAGTGCTATGATTTTTTTTCGATTAAATTACTATACAAAAAATGGAAAATTTTAATTACAATTGGATGTCATCGTTTCGGGGTTGACAATTTTGGTAATTGAAACATCAAATGAGCATAAAATATATAAAAGAAATCGATTTTAATTGCTCATAATACTCATCAATCGACTGATATTATTTATGTCTACTGTCAACATAATATTATATCATAAATATTCAACAGATTGAGTTTGAAAATTTATTGAATCAAATTAAACCAGATCAATTTTAAAGTGTTCATTCAAACATTGTTCTTAATTTTATACATGGTTATTTGAATTACCTAAATTGAATTTAAAGTTAGATATATATTTTTACAACGTAATATATATTATGCATATTTCGTATGCTTTAAAACTAGGATAATACTAACGATGATAGCAACAAAAAATAACGGATATATTTCACTAATAATTTATATTTGACGTCTTTATTTGCATTAGTTTCAGAATATGTACTGTTAAAATATGCAGCAGTCTGCGGCATCATAAAGTGTCCATCAAAGAAGGACTTTATGGCGATATCAAATAGATGAGAAAACCACAAGGTGATGTCACATTTTAATGAGCTGTCACCATCTTTATCATATAGAACGTCAATTCACATTTAATTTATTACGATATGTTCATTTCTGATCATTAACAGTTTTGACCATGGTTTTCTCAAAATACCAATAACAGAATACGGATATTATTTAGATGATAATCTTTTTTTTATTGAACTCTTATCATCACTAATAAGCATATATAGATAACCTGGGATTGAGCTATTTTAGCTAAACAACAACATTGAACAAGTTTTTCGAAAAGATCTCTTCACTGATAAAAAAAGTTAAAATTCAGTTGGAAAGGGAATTCACGTATACTGGTTAAGAGTATAAGATCTCTTCAAGAAACATTTTTATTAGCAGACCCGTAAATATAAAAATATTTTCTTGGGTGAGCTACTTCAGTAAGTGACATGGAATCATAGGTGTTTCTGATTTTAATAGTCTGTAAAATGACAGAAGAACGAACGATTCAGTTATATACTAATTAGGGATGAAATGTTGTAGTCATTTAGTCATTTCGATTTTGTCTTTTAATTTAATCATCCATACAAGCAACACATGTATGTATATAAAAGAGTTGATATAAACGTTGATTTTTAAACATAAACTATTTCTGAAAGTAAAAATATCAGAATAATTTCATCAATAAACTAAAAACTTAAACTTTCGCTTTGTAAACATACCAAGCGGTTATAATAGATCTACGAGGTACGAAAATTAAGCTCACATATCACCAAATTAACAATAAGAGGAATTACTATTTTTTTATGAGCAAGCTTAAAATTTATATATATTGATATCGACCAGCGCTAAAAAAAATATTCACCTGATATTTCACCCAGTATCCATGGTATGTTAAAACAATCGAATTTTTCACAATGTCCAATTTGTACCAAATGAATTCGTTATGGATGTATCTTCACAACCCTTGTCTGAGAACTGATTATAATTCTGAGTTCTACCTCTGCTTTCGAATCGAGTAGGAGTATTACCAAAGAACTCGGACATCATTAGCCGCTCTTGATATATCCCGTTATACCTAATAGTGGAAAATGATATTATACAATAGATATTAAAAACTTTGGTGTGTACGCACAGAAACCCACAAATGACTTTAAAACGCAAATAATGTGAAACACTGGCCACCGCACTGTGAACTCATATAAAAATTTATTCAATAAAATCTTCATTTGAATATTATTGGATTTACATAAAAAAAATATATTAATACATTTAGATGGAAATAAATGTCGTCTTAGATTATAATTTACAATAAAACGCATATTTAACATATCTGAAGATATTTGTATATATATATATTTATTTAACAAATGTAACTGCTTCGGCGTAATTGAAAAACAGTAATTTTCTGTAAAACGTGTTTCCGAATAAAAAACGACCACCTATGGTGAAAAACTTGTGGCAATGAGTGAGAAACGATAGTCCAGGGAAGCGCAATATTATATTTATTGATTATTTTCTTGAAAATATCGTGTTCGTTGTTAATTGTTTACTTTGGAATCTTACAGTAAAAAAATATTTATATTGTAAAAATAAAATTTCATTTCTTTGAATCGGGAATGTTTATACAAATGTGTTATATTATAATATACGAGATAGTATTTTCATCCTCTTGAAATCATATTCATGGATACAAATGTTTATGTTTTTTAGTTGCACTTTAAGCACTATCTTAACTTACTAGTTGGCAAAAATAAGATATAATTGCTTATTTCTTTGATTTAAGATCATTGCATAAAATGACGTATAGAAGAGTATTCGTATAATGTATTAAACTTACAACTTTGGTTCAATAGAATAGCTCTTAGCACAAATTTTACTATTTGAATTTTGATAATTAATACAAGCTATAATTTTTTGAATACGACATAATTATAATCTATATATTCTCAAGCTATAGAAAAAAGCGAAGCTAAATTTAAATTTTAGCATAGTTTGCAAGCCAAAATCCCGGTCAAAAGCTTTATATAGAATATTATAAATTATAAAAATGTTTTTTATAATTAAAATATCATTCCTTTCCATCAAGATGTGACAGTTACTTTACAGATACTTTGTATAGAATGTAAAGCCAGATAGTTTTTTTTAAACCTGAGAAAATAGATTGTTTTGGACGATATTTTCAAAATTAAACGTCTATGCTGCACTTCTTTAAGAGTTTAATAAAGTGATTTTCAACGCCTCTGAATGCACTTTATCCCTATCCTACCCTGATTTCCTTCCCCACAACTGCCCCCCGGGAATCATTTTGATCCAATAAAGAGTGGTGGCACCGCCTGCTGGCGCATACCGGGCGGCGTATGTGAATTTAAAAGGAGCATCCTCATATGAAAAGAGGTAATGCGAAGTTTGTACTTAGGCTTCCAAGTAGATGTGTATTAGGAAAAAGTACCCTAGTGCAGACATTAAGGGATACCACATGCTATCGAATAGTATGAATGGAAAAATTAATGCCACTAGTATCATTTTACCAATATACGACATGCATAGTTTTACTTTATTAACTTTTTTTGAAGAAAGAGTTGTCTTAAATCTTTGTGCGGAGATGTTCGCAAATTCAATTAATTAGATTAATGCTAAATGCGCTATCGAAAATATATCAAATACTATTTCAACGTTAACGGCAGATCCGACAAATAAACCCATCTGTCAAGTCTCACAAAACTAGCTCAAGTCAATAAATCGACTTTCAGTAGTGAGACAGAAAATTATACGTGTCACTTCATCATAATAATTTATAAAGATTTAATAGACTTTTTTAAATTATAGCATTTCCTTTATTCATTAAAACGCATTTAAGTTGTGATTTCTTCTCATTTTTTTAAATAATCGGTGCTTGCTGTATTTAATTATTTAATATTTAAAAGTAACAGTTTGTTAAATGTTTGTCGTTCTTCGCTCAATTATACAGCACCCTTATTTTAAATGAGTATATAATATTAACATAAAACATCAGATTTTTAATGAGAAAATTGAGCTGTGAAAGTAATTAATAACATAATATGTTTATAAATGTTTCTGTAGATTTTTTCTAAAATGATTACGTTAAATAATTACCGAGTTGCGTTGTTAAATAATTAATGAAATTTGTAAAAAAAATATATTAAGTGGTAGCCCTGCAATTTAGCTGTGGCAGTATCTAAGATAATGACGTCATCATTGTGGTTTGGACGGTGGTTACAAGGTGGGACGGAAGTTCGAGTTGTAAAAGCGGATATTCATCATCACGTTTCTGATATAAATATTTTTTTTTTAAATATCAAGAATTTCATCATCACAGAGTATTATCATTGGCGTCATTTTATATCCGACAGGTAACTTTGTGGTCAAATTGATGATTTATCGTTATAATAAAATGACGTCATTCATTGACACGCCCGCCAATAAATTGTTTATCCGATTTCGATAAATCTACAATTAAATATGCTAAAGTTATTGACATTGAAATAATACATGATTATTTAAAAAAAAAAGAAATACTTTAATACCAAATCTCTGCGATAGATCAGGTGTCGAATCGATTTATGAATGAAATTAAATTCCTAGAAAAGTTATTTAAAACTATTGTCAGGTGATAATGCCTGAGATGTAAAAAACTGATTAATGTATGGAGTAGTATAGTATAGAGTGGAATTGGTAGCTTTTATTTTTTTTCTCTCAAAATTAAACCCTTTTCTAACAAGGAGTAACAGTTAGCATATAAAAAGTTATTTTTTTCCGTATAAAGAATCCAAAGAGTAAAATTTTACTTCAGTAATTTAAAATGTATCACAATTAAAAATATTACAATTATAAGAATCAAAGTAAAAAAGCACAATTGTATATCGTTTCATGGTTTCTTATTAATCATTTTAAAACTCTCTGTGCGATATCCGACAACAAAGTAATCATATAACGTATGACATTATTTATTATTGCCAATTTACGAAAGCATCGGTCAAAAGTAATTACAAAAACTCCCCGCAGTAATACCGTGTAATAATAACCGGAGTATTAAAGTGTCCTAATGAGAAAGTGCGGTGCGTTTCATAAAAAGCTTTCACGTCGCCGTCTGTCTCCCAGCCTTTATGAATACATCAAAAGCTCTTCTCGAATTATTCGTCCCCAAAGAACTCGTCAAATACATAATAAATTAATGACACTTATTTCAAAAGCACATATTTTGTATATTATATATATAGTATTTACACTAATTGTACGAGTAAACTATTTTTATATTATTGACTTTATTTTAATAGTTAGATATGTACCTTTGCTATCTTCCAAGGTAAATAATAATATTTTAAAATAAAATTATCAAGTTTTTACATATAAGTGTGTGTGATCTTGGCGAATTGATTTTAAGTGAAGTAAAATTGTCGTTGAATTGAAACAATAAAAATTAAAATTCATGCTAACTTTTCTCTTATTAGCTATAACGCCTACTTTTTATTTAAGTGTGGAAAAAATGCAACTAGTTTTCACTGTTATATTTATTTTTAAAAAGTATTTATTAATAATAAAATCCTTCGATTGATAAAATTGGAGTATTTGGTTTTCCAAGAAACCTTATATATTATATTCTTTCATTTTTTAGATACACGTCAAAAATTGTGAATTAAAGTTTACCAAAAAAAATTAAATTAAAAAAACATGGTGAAGAAATACGAAAGATAGTATGGAAAATTTATATTGAATAAAAAAATAACAATTTCCATGGTAATAATTATCGAAAACTATCATTACTGAGATTCTTGATAATATGATGCTGAAAAAACATTCAATCTTATTGAAATAATTATTGTGAAACCTAATACAATGTTATTTTTTATTTGAATTTTAGTAAATATGAACTCAATCAAATATCTTGTTATTACAATACAAAATGTGCCCATATATCTCAAATTATTTAAATCATTCTAACTAGATTGGATGACAATCATGACTGATCATATTGTATACGATTCGGGTTGTTTTTTTTTTTTTTCAAATACCAAAATTTTCCTCGTTCCCACAAATATGTGGATGTCTGTAATTTGGTTTTTTAATTTTCTATTATATATTTTTCAGTTATTATGACGAACGCTACGATTTGAAACACAAGGCGGCTGCATACATACCGAGGTGTGTTGAGCCAGCTAATAGTCGGCGAGGTTTGCATGCTTTGACGTAGATCACGATAGCTTTACATAACGGTATGAATTTTCGTGCAAGAGTACAGGCCAACATTCGTAAAAATCGTAAAATTTCTTTATTAAAAATTTTACCGTTGTAAATGCGACACTCAATTTTTCTAACACAAAAACACGAGTCATCCACCACGAATAATTTGCATTTTTTTAATATAGCAAAACATATAAAATAAACATCCCTATCATTATCACAAGAAGACTCTGGTAAGAATATTGTACTTCAGGTTACAAAAAACGTGATTATATTTACACTGTAGTATTTTTTCCACAATCATTTTTGGATAGGATTATACTTGAAGAATTACAAGTTCGAGTAGGCAAATATTTATCTTTTTTTTTTATCCCACTGTCATAAATATTAACCATTATTTTATTCAAATCTTATCTTTCAATCTGCCGCAAATTTATTTTCAATTAATTTATCTGATCCCTTTTTATTCGACAAGCTAGAATTGTAAGATTAATAATATAGCATGCATTGTATCCAAAATGCTCCGATTTTTATTTGCATAATGAATCACTTTTACTTTTTGCTATTGGTGTAAATTATCATTTATTGGTGGAAATTAACTATGTTTAAATAATAAAATACAATGTTTAGCTATATTTACACAATTATATATATTTATAGATCATTACGGGTTTCGGGCTTCGCTCTTTGTGAGTATTAACAACGTATACAATACAAATTAAAACAACAAAAAAAAAAAAATATTATTATTAGCATCAACTAAGATAATAATAAGCATGTTATCACATAAAATAGAGTTAAATGAAGTAAAGTTGTTATCGAACAAAATGTTAAGAATCCTTATAAAATAAATATTTTTCAAGTAAGCAACAATTTAATAATAAAAATATAAGGTGAATAGGTCTCACGACAATACACGTAGCGTCACACGTGCAATTATTACATTGTTTTTATGTATAGAACTATTTACAATGCGAATCACAATATATGACAACGGTTCCATTATAATATTAATGTCATCACTGTAAAAAATGTTCTCAATCCCCCAATGATTGTTTTTCATACGCTTGTAGGTACTAAGGATCTTTTCATAATATAATATTTCCTCCAGCATGTGGCTTCTAATAACCTTCCACCTAGGTTGGTGCCGTAATATTCCGCGATGCCGTACGTGATGCGGTACTTAAGGAGCCATATTTCCCTGCCATCGAAATTCTATAGCTTTTTTGCCCGCTCAACATTTATATTTTCATCAGCAAATCGCATCGCTCACATAAAGCGACTTTGCATGTTATAATAAGGTTATTAAATTGATCAGTCATATAAATTAATATTTAAGGCAACAGAATAATTGTTGAGTTTCGTCGATTGCTATGGTAACATTTTCATAGTTCTGAAGTTCCAAGAATTGAATACTCAGTTTAAAATGGTGTAGTATTGGTTGTTTTGTATTTATCTAGACGCGCGAGCAAGGGATAATATTTTTAAGATATTGAAAACGATTTGCTTTTAATAAGTAAAATTTAAATAAAACGCATAAAACTGATAAGAACATGATCTCTAACAATGACTTAATAGAACAACACAGTGATACCACTTTTGATTTGTTAACTGTCACTTCATTATGGAAACGCATGATATTTAAACAATAAAAACATATTTTAGTAATATTCCTACAATAAATTTTATTGATTTTGAATTGTTACAACTTTGTGCGATTCCAGATGTTTTGTCACTAACGACCCGGGTTTCGCCTTTCGGCATCTTCAGGCATTCTATCGCACGGATGCAACAGAACTGACAGAACTCGTCAGTTCTGTTACACCCGTGTGATAGAATTTGATATTGAAATTCAATCAAGCACCTTTAGTCGATCATAAATGAAAAAAAAAATATGATCAGTGTATAATATTAAATAATTGCGATGGGCGAAACCGGTCCTGGTTATAAAATATATTCTGAAATTGTGTTAATAAATGTGTTTTTATTATTTTTAAAAAACGCGATGATCGATGATAAGCATAAGTTAGTGAGAGCAGTTATGGCGCCAAAATTCAATAAAAAAATATTTGATGTCTTATTATTCACGATCATTAAAAGGATTCCACGAGTATGATTCAATCATACTTTCTCATTGTATTGTTTGCATCTATTTATATTGCATGGCTAAATTAAGTCGACTTGATTGATTACACTTTTGATGTATTAAATGTCAATTCTTGACGTAAAGGCATGATATTTCAAATAATAAAAACACATTTTAGTATTATTAACACAATATATTTTATGATCAGGACCAGTTTCACTCATCGCGAGCATTATAAACTCATCGACTACAGATCAATTATTGCGGCCTTACAACATGACAGTTTTCGCCATCTTCTATATATACATATGTTATATATCTAAGTTTTGATTCTTAAATTCTCATACATTTTTTAACGTGACAAAATATTAGTATGATTATATATAAACATAGCCATAAGCCAACGACCATACCACGTTGAAAGCACCGGCTCTCGTGCGATCACCGGAGTTAAGCAGCATTGGACGCGGATAGTGCTTGGATGGGTGACCGCTCGGGAACACCGCGTGCCGTGTTCTCTTGGCTATGGGAAGGAAAACCCAGACAGAAAACCGAACACCAACCCGCCTGGGCAGCGTGGTGTTGCTATGTCCAAACAACCCCCCTGGAAAAAAAAACAATGGGAGGCCTTCATACAGCAGTGGATCGACCCCGGCTGATGATGATATATAAATTATGAATAGTGTAATGGGGAACGGATAACTTTTAGAAGAAAGTCTATATATATATATATATATACATATATATATATATGAAAAATAAACACATTTTTGTAAGAATTATTGTAACCAGCTTTATCTGAGTTAAATCAGTTAAAAAATCTCGTGATGAGCGAAACCGGTCACGATATTTTAATAAAATCAAATAAACAGTACACGGACAATAGTTCAGTATAAAGAAAAACTGAAGCATCTATTTTTTTTCAAGTTGATAAAACCATATTTTACTATTATTGTGTAAAATAAATACAACTCAAGCACTTTTAAGTAACTTATTTTATATCAAAGATCTCAATTATTGAATGATTAAGATATTTCAAAAATAAGGAAATGTTGCGTGATAAATTTAGTTCATTCATAATTGCTAAGGTGTTCAATGTGCTTCGGATCATGGACTTTATTTAACTCATTAGTGCCGAACCCAATTGCTCACATTAATGGCACAGGTGTCCAATTGGACACGCATTTATTGTTGTCTACGATTGATCAGAAAATTGTCAATGGATGTATTCATAAATATTGTTTCACATATATCAGTTGACAAAGGTTCATTGCTTCACATATACGTCATTTTGGAGTTCTGGCTAATTAAATTAAAATAATATTGGTTGTCAAATTGTGTCATCATTTTACGGACGAGATAACATGAACTCAAATTTTACGTAAGTATTTTTTTCCGATAATATTGATTCGAAGAATAATGTTTCTTTCATTAAATGAATTATAAACATACATCGTTTACGGAATCCAAGAATTGCGATAATTTTGTTAATGGTATATTTATTGAGCATTTAAATCCAATGTGCCCATTTGGACACGTGTTCCACAAACCACTAAAAAATATTTTCGATGGTTTCGGCGGTAACTTTGTGGAAGTTCATTTTAATATAAAATTTAAAATAACTTTGATTGTTCCACGTATTGTGTAACTAACTGTGACACGTGTTTCGCCTCTTTCAGAGGCATCTTCAGACCAACTTCAGTTGTAACTTTCTAACGTTCCATATGTTATAAGGAAAAAAGTAATAAGCATTGTCTTGGCGAAATGAAAACGCATGCGACTCATCTCACCTAGCGATATTGCCAGTTTTGTGCGTCATTAAGCACCTTCATATGTTTTAATGGCAATATCTCTGGAAGCATATCGCCAAAATCACGGCCATGTTTTCGGCATTATTACTTTTTTGTACAAAGGCGAGAACGTATCGCGATATGTGTAAAAGCAATTGGCGAAAGATGAGTGTAAAGTCAACATTCACTAAGTATGCCCATAAAAAATCTTCATAAACGTTTTTAATGTATAACATCACAAACAAATACAGTGTGCTACAATTGGTTATGATAACTATCTTTTTAACATACATAAATAATATATATTTTAATGATCGTTGATTATTATTTGTTGTATAACCTTTTCAAGAATGACTCATTAATAATATTAATCGTTAGTAAAAATTATCACAGGCAATTATATTTATTATTATAAGATCAATATTATTAACTTTGTTTTAACTGCCATTTATGTCTTGTCTTGGGGTCAGTGTTTTCCCGTAATTAATACCTTTGGTATATAGAAGATGGTAGCTGTTTATTAGTAGTGCGTCAGTTCGATTGTATCGGTACGATAGGATGGCTGAAGATGCCGAAAGGCGAAACCCGGATCGTTAGTGACAAACATGTGGAATCGTACAAGGCTGTAACAATTCAAATTTGATATTTAAATTCCATCAAGCACCTTCAGTCGATATCATAAATTATACAAATTATTTTTTTTTATATAAATGAGCAGTTACAAAATAACACTTTCTAGTTATCTAGCTCATATCTTGTCAATCATGTTTATATAGGTGAACGCCAGCTTTATTGTGCCTAGACATCCGCTATTATCATTTGCTAGCAGTTTTATGGATCCCTTAACTGCATACATTTATCAAATACATTCGTATGTATTATTTATTATTCTATACAAAATATTTTTCTTTCATAAACATATTACACGAAGCGAATTGTTGTCTCATTTATATGAACTAGTGCCAAGCACTCTAACGTGATCTTACAGCTTACACACAGGGAAAAAACCATTACTCTGCAAATTTATAATGATTATTATGCATATATTAACATATGAAAAATTTTACTTATAATATCAATAAAAACATTGTATATAATAAATGTCATATTATTATATTTATTCTGCGTGAGAATCGCAATGACTTAAATTACAATAATTGTTGATCATGATTCTACATAATCCTACCACTTTTTATCAATTGATTTTTGTATTTTAAATTTAATAAAATTGAAAAGACTTCTATACTTTCATTCGTAGGTAAATTGGACAATATTTTTTAGAATGCATGATTCTTCATAAACTAAAAGTAGCAAATCGACATTGGGCATGGATTGTTTTTTCATATTTATTATATAACTTGTATATATGGTACACTATGATCTATACATTTGTTTTTCATGTCCACCTTCAATGTTAAACGTGCCAACTAATAATAGAGCCGTAAATAACTACATAATTCAGTTAACTTTAATTTGATAAGTTTGTCATTCCCCTTGGTGTTTTGCTAGATGTGACACATGTTTTACTTTATTTCGAAAAATCTTCAGACTAATTGTATTATATCTTAAGGGTATTCACAACTATAACTAATATTAAAAAAAACGGAATAGTTTTCACCGTGTCAATTATAGTATATTCGTTAGTAGATTACTGCATGAAAATGTTTACAGGAACAAAAATATTTTCCATATAATTATGTGTTTTCTTTTCAAAGATATTAGTTTCGAAGTTATTAAAGAGTTTATGTTATATAGCGTTAATCTTCAGCTTATCTTTTGTGAAATTCTGTAGTAATAATTATACTAAATTTATCCTATAATTGATATTTTTTTTCCTTTAATTCCACAACCTTGCTTGAAATAAAAAAATACTTCGTGATATCGATAGAGTAAATATACTTATTGAAATAAATGTAAGAAACTCTAGTAATAGTTGTGAGTGCAATGACTTTTCTTAAGAATACTACAAAAACCACAACAGGAAGAATCGTGATAAATTAATTGCGTAGTGTGAATGGTAATGAAAAAGTTACGTGCCATTTACCAGCGTGTCAATGAAAACGTAAAATTCTTGAATTACCTAACGGTGTAAAAATATCCCAATGTTCGCTGTTTAAAAGGATGGCCACTGTAAAAAGCTCGCAACGTATCGGAAAGTCAATTCTTTTTTTTTATAAAAGCTCGGAATCACCGCTGCCTGTGAGAATGAGCTTGTAATCATGGAAGGCTGTTGTGAAAATTTTGCCGTAGGGTGCTTCCGCTACCTGCGCATTGTTACGTTTGAAACAGGGATAACTAAATTACTGTCATTAATAAAAAAATAACACATGAAATTTCTTTATACTATTTTTTTATAAATAGCTTTGAGACCGTTTGACACTCACGCATATTTCAAAAGTTTTTTTCGGATATAACAGTATTTAGGAATATATAATAAATGAAGTTGTGTCTTGATTTAGAGTGGTGCATTTCAAACTGGATATTAATACGCTTATAGATACTAATTATTTTCCTTGAAAATTTGAAAGGAATATATATAATATTGCACGCTGATTTTTCTCTCGTGCTACTTGGATATTTAAATTTTTGGGTTTTTATCACGTAAGACACATCTTATTTTTGAAAGTATCCAATTTTTATCTCAATCATTTGAAATTATGATAAAGATACATGCTAATTTTTTGGTTCGTTTGCACAATACAGAAAAAAATGTATTTGATTTTTATAATGAGAGTTATTTTGGGTATAATAATTATAAACTAATATATTTTTATTTTTAATGGCTTTAGTATTTCTTTATTTTAACTTCTTCGTGCTAGGGTTCCGGTATCTTGAACACTCATAATATCAACAGTATAACAGGATAGGTGACAGGAAATTGTAGAATGATCGCTATAAAAAAAATATGTCGTAATAATTAATAATAATCAATTCAATTTATGATACGTATAAAGTTATTTTTTATTAGAATAAAAAACTTTCTTATTATTTTCTCACTTCCCAGGTAGTGATCACGCATATTGTTACACGTAATCAGGTACAGTGATAATTGTTTTCGTTACAACTAATTATTAAGGAAAAAAATGTGTAAAATTTTTGATAAACTGATTCGAAGAAATAAAATACATGCGGTCGTTTTGTTGATACAAAAATGCCGCTTTATTCCAAGACAGCACTCTCTTTGTTTTTATTTGAGCGAAAGCTGTCATGTGATTGTAGATATTGTGGTTGGACACTTGAAAAATAATTTATTATAATATAATTGAACAGTGCAAAGTGCTTCTGTATTATAATGCATGTTTTAACGTATTTTGTTTTGTCACCTGTTATTTAAATTATTATATAAATAAGATATAGCTATACTCGTTATTTTTATCACCTTTATCATTTGTGTGATTAACTATCCCTGACTTTATAGGAAAACAGGAGGATTTGATTAAACCAAATAAAAATGCGAGTTTTCCAGTGAACACACACGCCCAGGAAAATATTTACATTTGCCTTCAATCCCGAAAATACGTAGCGTATTTTTTTGGAATGTAAAATGGGGTGCGTACGATGTTTTAACAAAATGCTTTTGAATACCTGTGAATTTAAATACAGAGAAATACGTAATTAAACGATTGAAAAATCGTGTATATATATAATTGATTCTTTATTGAATACATGTAAATAAAATTGTACATATTGTTAAATACTGCGCAATGCTTTCCTAATATTTATTATTTTTTATATGACGTTAACTATTTTTAAGTAACATTTTAAGACTATTTTAGAAACTTGTGTATTCATTTGCCTTTCATACAATACAAAAATATATTTCTTAATTGTTTGCCTCTGTACATTTTTAAACGGCAGAGTATAGCGAGAAAGTGTTAACGTCATTCGTAAAGATAATAATATAATCGCCAGGAATTGCTCACAGAAAAAAAAAACATTAAACAATTATAAAATATATACAATATTTATTTTAAATATTTTGTGTGAGAAAAATAATCATCAAGACATTGTGAAGTTATTCAAAAGCAACATATGCCGAAAAATACACCTCAAGCAAAATCAAAAAAAATAACACAAAATATATAATGTTAGATTAAAAAGTCAAAAAATTTACATATAAATAATAAAAGTACTATTTCCACAGATTCAGTTGATAGTGCTAGCGATAATTGAAACCGGTCATGATCATAAAAATATAAAATTCTGGAAATTGTTTTTTCATTACTATAATGAATATATTGCACTTCCACCATTTTACTTTGCAAAACTAGTGGGTCATATTTTTACGCTTGCTACTAGCCTCAATTTAACTCACACGACTAATTTTATCATGTTTCAATCTGTGTGTATTTTTATAAAACCTTATTTATTATTTTGGTTATGCTTTTTGAAGGCTTTGAAAAGTTATTTACATTTCAAAATACAAGGTATATGGATTAAATAGTCCTTGACTTATCAGAAATTTACTCTTCTGTGTTTTCTTGAAAAAAAGCTACTGCCTGTTATAGAAATAGATATTAATTATATATTATCATTTATGTGAAACAAAAAAATATTTATTGAGTACTATATGGTATAAGTCGTTATAATGCCATTTGAGCAAATATTACTTAAAAACCAATAAAAATTTTATGAAAGTAAAAGTTATATATGTATCTTCAAAAACCACTATCAAGTTGAAAAATACTTGTTAAAAATTTATGGTACTTTGATTTTCAATTAACATGATGAATGCCTAAACAATCTGTATTGTATTTCCATTTTTCATTCACTCTGTATACCTTACCGATAGTCTGCCTCAGAGCGAGTTGCCATTAATCAAAACCGAACGTCATAATAGGACAGCAGTGAACGATGCTCGAAAAAAAATATTTATACATTTGATAAAAGCATTTCGGTTAATAGGATCGCATTGGACGTCGTCGGCGTCGGGGCGCTCCGGTCGGTGGGGAAACATTTAAAAACACATATTCGCTACCGGAATCGCTTTTCGGCTTCTGACTAGGTGAGCGAGAAGCAACACGTGTGATAAATTGCCTGTACATTAAAATATCTACCTCTCGATCCACCTACGCCAAGCTTTTGTACGTCAGGGCTGTGCTAAACTTGGTTTATAACATTTTATTTAAATATCATGCCTTTCATCGAGAAGTGACAGTTAACACATTTAAAGTTATATTTTAAAAGTAAATTTGCTTAATCACTCTCGACTTACTTAAATTAGAAAAATCATATTACAGAAGAGTTTAATTAAATTTTGCTATTTTGTTTATAAATCAGGAATAAAAGTAATTTTAACTTAATATTTGCAAGCTTTACGTATTATGTGTACAAGAAGACCAATAGTCCCATTTATTTTTCTATATTGGTATAGTTTTTAATAATAATTATCTACGACCTTTTGAGTAAGACATATTTTTTCTTAAGCACATCTGGATTTTTTTTTACTGGAACATATATTGTTGTTGAATTTCAACAGTATTGGGTCTTCGCGATGTGACCTGTTAACCATAGTCTCAATATGAAATATGAATACGGACAATGACCTATACAACAGGCCAACAAACCAATATTACCATTTCACTGGCATATCTCCAAACAATATAAGCCAATAAAAAATAAAATCAACCCATCAATTTTTTTATTGTTTCCATGCCATAATTATGCTGTGATAGTTTCTAGTTAGTATTGACAGTAATTGTGGTAAAACATGGTTCTTTTAGAAAAATGCTTGGGAAAAAGTATGGAGTATCGTTATTGAAAAAAAACACGTTTGATTAAAACAATATTTGGCAAAATCTACGCTTATTATATTGGGAGTAGTACACCCTTGATCTCGGACTCGGCATGGCACCACGGGCCTCTGAAATATCTCCTCTCCTGCAAATGGTTGTTGGTACGTTTTGTCGGGAAACGGTCTACGGACAGCGTGGAGAGATTCATCGCCCTGTACATTGATTACACGTTTATTGGGTTGTTTATCAAGAAATCTGGCAACTGTGACCAGAAGCGGATTGAAATATGTTTATTTCTGTATATTATATTGAGAGAATAGAGGAAAATATAATGGTATTCTGACGGTATACAAATAGATTATTAGTTATGAGGCTAACAGTGATCATTTAATTTAAACGTGCTTTATTTCTTTTGAAGGTGCGGTGGCTTGATAATTTATTTTTTACTCTTTGCAGAGTATACATATTCAAACTAAAAACGCTTAATCGTGTGTCATGATTGAAAAAAAACGATAAATCTTAATGAATTATTATAAAAAAATGTAATAATCTATCTTTTTTCTGAGTCCACAAGGCGGATTATACAGATCTTTAAACAACTAAGAAACACAACTGATTTACATAAACTATTTTTTTTATTAATATCAAGTTTGCAATCAATTATTGATTAATAAACTTTAAGTCTATCAAAATGAATAAAAATAGGTGACGTCTATTTATCAACTTTTAATTATAATAAAGAAATAATTTTCGAAATATACGATATATCTGTAATATTTGACCTGAAAAAAAATGATTATTTAAATGGGTATTTTGATAATAAATAATTTAAGTACAACAAATATTTGAAACTATTTTATAAAATAGTCGTTGTTTAATATTAACAACCTGTTAGCTATAATTCAATATTTTTAGTATGAAAATAATAAACAGCTTGATGCCACATTTTTTGTTAGTTTGTTTGATGAATTTGGTATAACGTCACACAACATTTTTATAAAAAAAATATTTTGAGATTCGCCACTGATTGAAGCTATATGGAACGTTATACAACTGTCAATTTGACATTACGTGGCAATTTGTTTGTTTTCATTTCACTATTTTCACTTCTCGCCTTCATTTTTTGTTGATTTTATTGTGTCATCTATTTAAAACACCATGTTGAGTCTGCAGTCAAAATTTCTTACGATTTATTGGTGAATATTACGACCTAGAATTTCTAATTTGTTTTTTGAAATACGTTTTGCGACGGAACACATAATTTATCCAGTCATCATTGCCAAACCAAATTATTTGAAATGTATTTATTACATTGTAGACTTGACATTTTTATGAAAATAATAATTTTTCTAACTCGCGAAAAGTCTTGGTATTATACATAATATCCAACATATTAGCATTTTAGCATTGTAGCTTTAAAGAATTATCAAATTAACATTTATTGTATACCTATAACTAATTTATATAAAATTAATATTCAACTTAGTCATATTCTCAAATACAGCAAATGTTTGCTGTTATAAAAGGCAGTTTCCTGAGACATTCAGATACGGGCAAGGCGTTTAAACTTTATTGATTAAATTGGCATTTACTTGGTGTAACTCAATTTTAACATGTTAAAATAATAGCAATGTATTTAGTAGCAAATTCATGTTAAGTTAAAAAAACTTTGCTTTACTTCATCACGTTTATTTTTTAATCTGTATGAGATATTGAATTGAATAAATAAAGTATCCAATAAAGTAGTCAATGCTCCAAATCTTTTTTATAGCAATCAAATATTTTGATGGCCAATGGCAATGTTGTCTACTGTATTTCTTAGTTATAAGATGCCAATTTTTCGTTAATATTTTGTGTCTCAGATTTCATAGTGCGACTTATAATCAATGACAAACAATCGCTGTTAAATTTCGCAGTCATGATAAATAATCACTGATTACAAGTAGTAGTGTCCGGAAGTTCTATATATCCCACAATGTATGTTGGATCTTAATACCTTCGACGACATCTTACTGAAAGGATTTTCTTTCCGATGATATAACTTTCCAACTATGATTACTACCGGTTCAGCCAAAATAAAAAATGATAATAATGAGGTAACATGAAAATTAGCTGTATCAAAAATACGGAATGGGTATTAGTTGATAATGTAATAGAGATGACCTATATGCAGTCTCTATTCCATTCTTAATCAAGCAAAAAAAGTTCTGATAACATTCGATCAATCTCGTCATTTACCCTTATATTAAATTATCAAATCATAGGTTCCCAACCTTGGGGTCGCCAACTAATACGGTCAACTAAAAAAATATATATTTTTTATATGCTTTTGGATTGTATAGAGGGTCACGGGTCACATGGATTTTATGAAAAGAAGTCGCCACCCGAAAAAGTTTAGGAACCTATTTATTAAACGAACAATGATTCTTTTTCAAGAATCGAAATTTCTTAATACATAATATTGTATTGTTGTTCATTCTTCGCGAGGCTTTAAATAAAATAATAAGTTATCCAATGGATCGTTTTATTCCTTTCAAATAGTACAATAAATGGATTCAAAAAAAAGTATACAGCTACACTAAATCTATTTTATGAAAGACATCTCATTTAGCAAGAGTTTATCGACTAAAAAATATGAGAATATAGCCCCTAAAAATGATCGTGAAAGTTTTTACAACAGTGAAAAAATGTACCGGGGATGTTTTTCTCCATCAGTCTTCTTGAAATTGTGCGGAATTAAAAAATGTCGGAAAAAGTGTCCACCGGCATATTGTAATGAACATCAGCCAGCAAAACGGTGCCATAAATGTGATGCCACTCATTCCGGTTTGTTCCGGGAGAGGAATGTTCCGGGAGAAAGCAATGTGTGGTGTGAAGTGTACCAGTGGTGACAAACCAACTGGGATCAAATAAGTATTCAATATTTTTTTCATATATATCACTATTATCGATGATCTTTTTATCTACTTGTAACTACATTTTGTCTTGTATTACAAACTACTTAAAAATCGAGTTGTTTTTGGTTGTTATGCATTTACAAGTAAATCTCTTTCAGTTATTGAACAACCGCCTTAAGAAACTGTATGGAAGAAAATAATTAAAATTAACTTATTGTGTAAACCTCCAACCCTTGTAAGCTCCATATAAATATAAAAAATATTACATTTAATGAGTAGTTCGTATTTCAGAATTGTATTACTATAGATATAGCTGATTACATTATATTCATCTGCAAACCAAATCCTTTACAAATTTTAAATAATGTGATTAATTACGTTTTATAGACTGCCTTCTTTTTTTATTCTATTCGTATCCAGTATGGAGTGTATGACAGCTACATGGTGTCTCCGTGATTCTCTGTCACTAATCAGTTCGCAATCCCTTAGCTACGTATAATATATCCAATAACGACGTTTGGATTTCCAGATGAAGGTATTTTCAGAGAATTTAAAAAACTCACATTTATTGCATACATATAAGAAACAGAAAACCAACGTTTACTCTCTCATAAAATAAAATTACGAAGCTGAAATACATCACTGAAAATATCCTGTAAGACTCTGAAATTTCAGTGGTGAAAATAAGAGGTAATCATGATTAAGGCCCTTTGGAGGCACTCATGCAACCCATCCAATTTCAACGTTTTTCCATGATAATTGTCAAAAATTATCGTTAACTAAGAAGCACATATCAGTTCATAGCTACAATACATCTTCGCTCATTACTTTCGACGATATACAGAAAATTAAAAAATATATATATTTGAATCTGTCACGTGACACAGTATGCCTTAAATTGGTGATTAAGAATAAATGTTCGGAAAATAAAATATTTTTATTTCAATACAGAATCAGAGCCTTAAAAAGCTTCATTACCACTGGACAAGAGAGAGATAGAGAGTGAACTTTGCATGATGGCGTCACGGCTGGCTAAAAGTTTTATAGAGCTGGCGGGTGTGACAAAAAATGGCGATTGCGGTGAGGCTTTGGCCGTCACGTGGTCGACCAATTAGTTGGAAATGAAACGCTTTTAGCGGCCGTGGAAAATCTCCGCGAATATGTGTAATAGAGGTAGTTGGCTTGTGAAACAAACTTTTGGTTTCTGAATGTTGTAAGCCCTAGGTAACTTTAGTACGGGAGCTTATTTACTTTTGAATCATTAATTTGATATAAATACGTAATAACTTTTTCAACTGCTATTCTAGTTCATGCTTCATGTAAGACTAAATAATCATGAATAATTTATGAATAAAAATACTCAAATATGCTTTTCTATTGTACGGTTTTCATTTATGATGCTTATAAACCCAATTTGAGCCGCGTTAAATGACAATATAAATTTTATAATACTGATCAAGCGAATCTTACATTTTTATCCAAAATAACAGCAGGGTATATATCACGCCATACTTGTAGTATATTTTATATGCCAAATAAATCTCAAGTTTTTTTCGTTAAAACAAGTGGAAGCGAGTGTTTTTTCTGCAGTTTCTTAATAGCCTTGTGACTTCGTAAACGCATGACGTGATTTTGTTAGTTGTACGGCGTATTCCTATCGGATTATTAGTTATAATCATGTACTCTAAAACACAATTATACATGCTTACATAAGAAGTCGACAAATTTCTAGGTTAAAAGACTAATGTTTTTTCTGAAACAAAAATGCGAAAATCACGTAAATACTTTATCTCGAAAAAGGAAATTTCTTCAATAATTTAACAAGTCATATTTTACCGTAAAGTTACATTCTAATAAAGCTCACAAACTTCACCAAATAAAAAAACGTGTTGTAATATTCAGCACACGTATAACTTAAAGAGACACTTGAGTAACAACGGTTACTTACTTAGTCATTCCTTATTTGAAATGATGAACAGAATTTTATGTGGTAAATGCTTAATCATCTGATATATTTAGATTTCTATGAAGATGCTATGTTATCCAACTCAGAATGTTGCTAATTTAGTATTCTTAATTAGAGATAATGATACATTGACAAGATATTCTAATTATCAAATTTATGTATAAAGTTGTATTTTTGGACATTAGTATTATTCATCATTCAATTGTTGGCGATTGTGTTTTTTTTAAATTCGTTTTCTGGTTGTTACTAGTGCTAATTTCAAGATGAATGAAATGTTTTTTTGAAATATTTATATTTGCGATGACTTTTTGTTATTCAATTACTCAACATTTCTTTTTCAAAAAGACAAGGGATAAAACTTTACATATTAAAAGTTAAAGATTTGGCAGAAACTTTGTAGGAACACATTTAATAAATTAAAAATAATATTTACGATTAATATTTTTTTAATCTCACCGATTACATGATTGTAACCTATTTGTACAACTAGCATCATAATTGAGTTGGCATAATTGTATACAAATACAACTAAAAACTTACATAAATACGTAAATAACGAGATATTGAAAGTTTTCTAAATGAACAAAAGTCAAAAGTGTATACTGTGAATGAAAACTTAATGAGTTGTTTTGTTTTCGCCATAACAAATCGTTTGTAGTGGTTTCAATATGTCTCAATGTTGTCTCTAGTTGAAGATACATTAAATATATAAAGTACCAAATTTATAAATAGCGAAAATAATAACTAGGGTACAGGCTATGTTTATTATAAATCGTACGTCCAAATTCAGTATACATAATATGCTATCATTTATTTATCAAAAAGGCAAATGAATATATACAATAAGATTATGTTGAAGGTGTGTAAAGTTTTTAATTGAGGCATAATATGTTGACCAAAAAAATTACTAAAATAACATAAAAAAATTAAGACAATAATGCGTATTTTATAATTCCATCCATTGAAAATCATACGTGGAATATAACTCTATGAATAATGACTGTCATAAAACGATATCCATTCTGATCTTCGGATGTTCATTTTCCAAACGAATGCATTCCGTAGTACACCGTTGACGTGAAATTTGTTCAAATTTTTAACGCAGAATCGCGGCGTGTACATATCAATATCTGCCGACGGTCAAGTTTATTTGCGGATATAACAGGTCTCCATAATGACAGGAAATATTTCACATTAAGTGTGTGAAAAATTACATGAACTACAAGTGAATTTAACAGTGGAGTACTGAAATAAAATAAAATTAAGCATGACCAGCCAATCAACAATAACGAAAAGCAATAAATTTCTTATAGACTGTATTAAAAACAATGATCTTTGCTTGTCACGAAGCCATCTGGTAACAAGCGGGAAGCTTTATCTATCGACAAATATAGTTTTCAATAAACAACATCATACATTTAATTTCCATTAATTGAATATACTAAAAAACATGTATCTCTAAAAAACATGTAGCTTTGACCTCTAATTAAATATTTTATTTAAAGAAGTAATTGTAAGCTTTTTACATTTTTATTCTGTTTAAACACGTATATAATGTTCAAAAATCATCCTTTCAAATTATTGGTTTGAATATTTTATAATACTATCGGCCTTAGCCTAACCGCTGATATCTATATTTTATTTTGATAATTAATTACCCTATTGAACAATCTATTTATTTTATTTATATTCAAAATATTTGCAGCTACCACTGATAAAAACATCTGCAGAAATGACATTTTATAAACACCGCTCAGATTTCAACGAGCTGAATTTTTCTGTTTTTTTGTTGTTTTCAGTGTAATTGATGAGATATGCTTGATTTTTTAAAGTGAAGGATTTAAAATAATCGTACGATGTTTATCTTTTTACTAAGGTATGCTACATGCTATTAAGTTGAATGATGCCATTTTTTTAGATTTATATGAGTATCGCAATACATCTGTTTTTCATATACATTACGTTTTTATGATACACACTTGCCAAGTAATCAAACAACAATCAACATTTACACACATTATAGCGATTTCTTTATCGATTTATTTTTACTTTACATAAATGAGAAAAAAAGTCTAAAAGCAAAATGACTGTTGCTTAGCTTACTGATTCAGAAATTCAGCCTTATTCTAATAGAAGAAAAAAATACCTAGCGTATATAGTAAATATCATTTATATTTCGGTCATTGAGAACGATATTTCAAAGTAAAATTTTCGATTATTTCTATGTATTAATTAGTCTAGATTCAAGATCATTCAACTGTTTGTGACTTGAAATTATTGTAAGTTTTCAATATAATTTAACAAATATGCCAACTAAAGCTTAAGATGTTCCAAGTGAAAACTGATTCAAGACGACAGATTTTCTACATGAAAATTAAAGACACTCTTTCTTGCGTAACAATTTCATCCATTTGCAAATAAGCTTTTCAGTTACAAACCCTTTTTGTAATTAATGATATCGACTGAAGATGCTTGATGAAATTTTAAAATCATATTTATATTATTGAATTTTCGTACGATTCCACAAATTTTGTCACTAACGACCCGGGTTTCGCTTTTCAGCATCAACAGGCATTCTATCACACGGAACTAAAAGACAGACCAGTTCTGAAAAGCGAGACCCGGGTAGTTGAATGAAATGTAATGAAAACACATGTGAAGTAGTACAAAATTACAACAATTCAAATTGAAATATTTTTTTGCACTGTTTAATTATTACTATTATATGAACGATTAAATGAGTTATTAGACCATGCGATTCTATCGAGATTTTAATGGAATAGAGGGTTATTTGAATCTATATATAATGAAAAACAAAATATACAATCACCAATAAGTATATAACATGAGATTAAAAAAAAAATGGGGGACTTATAGTTACCGCAATTAGTCTTCGAAAAAAAATATATCTTGTAAAATGTTCACTTTTCTAAACAAATTATACTCGTAACGTGGATATAATATTAAATACACATATTAATTAAGGCGTTCGATCAGTTTTGTCAATATACGTGTCATAAAATATAAGTGAATTATATTCAACATACACGATGTTCGTGCTTAATAAAGCAGTGTGCACCACGTGCGAAGCTAAAATCATTTTGCGAATAGCATGTCTCCTGACAGTCAACTCCATTATGTACCTAGAAGGTACCATCCCTAAGGACGACCGACATGATGAACATAATATTTATCTGACGAAATTCAAGGAAGGTAGAAAAACTTTTCAGAAGCTAAACTATGTACCAAGAAAAGGGGTGCGCTGGGGTTGGAGAAAAAAGCGCGTCCAATCTTGATGCAAAGTCCCAACTTGCCGCAAACGATTTGTCAAGCACCAAAATATAAACCGGGTCATTTGTTCGTGGCAGGACGGGACCTCCCGTGGACAATTTTTCCGGGACACAGATAGATCATTACTGACAATTCGTCCACGTTTGATGTTTTAAATAACATAACATTGTTGAAATACATTAAAATTTTGTGACACGATTATTCATTTAGGTACGACTAAAAAGCTTTTATAACAAGAACTAAACTAGCAATTCAAACTTAACGATGGATGGGGAGAAGATTAATATTTTTATGTATCAAATTTATCATCCAAAATGCAATCAAATACCCAAATTAGAAAATAGTTAATGTTATAAAAACCACCTTTTGATTCGAAGACGATGGGCTTCACATAAATACGGTGGTTTCTAAATGCTTGCATTAAATCTTTATTGAAAAACCTACACTTAAGCTAAGCGTATAAAGGCATTAAGTTACAACACGATACTATAAAAATTGTCCCTTCTATTTTTAATATCTAACATAATATTTTAAATCAAAATCATCATTGTTTACCTAAGATATGACGAAGAAAATAAGCAAATGATAATTAAATTACTTATATTGGAATACCTCCTTGTGCTTCGTTCTAAGCTATTTCCTACATGATTAATAATTTTATTAATATTACACTAGAAACTAAAATTGCATATTCATTTTTAAGATATAATAATGATGATTACTGACTAAAAATAAGAAAAATCATCAATTACATAATTTATTTCCATAATTAAAACGTATGTGCCAAAATTAAGTTTCGTGAGATTATTAGTATATTTAATTTTACTTTACTTGATCAAGAGACGCTAACAACTTTTTTGTATAATTACGTTGGATAACTTAATTTTTCACAATTATTTTTGGTTCGTCGCGTAATTATTAAATAGAATTACAATATTTTATATATAAATTAGCAAAGTTTTGAAGAACGATGAAAGATCAAGCTTTTTATGTAAACTACTCACGGGAAAGGTGATTAAAAAATCATCGAATAGTTAACAATCATCGTGACTTATTTCATAAAATTTATATCCGATGACTAACTGTCGCAGAATGCAATGTTGAAACCCAGATTCTTTTAGGCTCTACGATTCCCTCGAGAAGCTTTCAGGTGGACTTTTACGAGAGTATAAACTTTTGGTTCTACGTCGTAGGCCCATCTACATGTACTGTGCGTAGTTGACAATAAAATATTTATCGATGTTTTATTGATAGTGTTATTATTCTCCGAAAATGTGTTTGTAGCTACTGAATTACGTAGTATGTATATCATTTTTTATGACATGCAATCAAGCATTGGAAAAAGTTTATTTCATGTTTTGTTACACACAGAACCCTTTTACCAAAAAGATTTCTTATTGATGTACAAAGAAAAGTTTCGTCTTACATAATTGTATGACTTAAAAAGCTTATTTGTTGAGTATGCGTTCATATATGATAGTAAGCTCAAATTTGTGATAAAATTTATTACATAATTGAAAAATTTCGTCGATATTTCAAAGGCATTTATATTGATTTTACCGCCGATTATTAGTGAAATCTGTTTTCATTTGATACAATGTGTAAAATATTTTAACATCATTTTTTAAATCAAAATTATGTTTTTCTTTATTTCTCTATACACTCTCTCTCTCTCTCTCGCAATAAAATATTGCTGCACTTCCATCAGTTATTTTCAAAACTAATTTTACAATGATATTATAAACAATTTTTATTCGCAAGTGATCAATGCATATATACGTCAAACATGTGTGAAACATTGTGTAACTTAATAAAATAGCAAAGTAATTTCCCTTGAAGAACGTTTTACTTAAATTGTTTCGTGTATTTTGTATAGCAACACTTTGTTGTAAAAAACTTCTTCATCAAAAAAAACCCCTTTCAAAGATAGTATCCCCGTAATCTCTTTACCAATTTAAATTCCCCACTCCTCTCATGATACATCTTCAGCGAGGCTCCGTAATAAAGACGGTCAATTTACATTAGACTGCGTTCAGCTTCCTCCGTAAGCCCCTCGTACCTTTCCTCTTTTCTCGTGACAGACAGGAGAAATGTTGTAGAAAATTGTCCCTTCCTGGAGGAAAAATCTACAAAACAAATTGTATGCATTTTTCCTGGAAAGAATTCTTCACGAAGTGAAACATGCTCCAGTGTTCGTATAAAATCACCAAAGGCCGAAACTCTTTTAAGACACTTTAATAGTTTTGTATAATATAACACCTTGTATGACCAATGTTTTGTTTTGCAAATATTACAATTATCTTATCTATATTGTTTTGTAAAGGAATTATACACTGATGGTTATAGTTAAATATAATATTATTGATTGAATTGGCATTCACTTGGTAGAACTCCATTATAACACGGTGAAAAAATTGAAATTTATTTTAGCTCTACAAAAATATTCATTATTAAGACATATTTGATAGCTATTTTTGCTCACGCCATTGTCAGAACTATACTACTAACGAACATATTAAGCATAGTTCTGATGGCGTGAGCCGAAATAGATATCAACTATATCTTAAAAAATAATAATTTTGTAGAACTATTACAAAATACATTGCCATTTTTTCCACCGTGTTAAATATAACTGTTTGTCAGAATTAAATATAATTTTATGCATTAATTTGCAAATTTTTTTTCGTGAAGATCATTTCCTTTTTTTAATTATTATATCAACTGAAGGTACTTGATGGAACTTCCATATCAAATTTGAATTGTTAAAACATTTTTCGATGCAACAGAACTGACTGTTCGGCGAATCCGTGCGATACAATGTCTGAAGATGCCGTAAGGCGAAACCATATTCGTTAGTTACAAAACATTTTAGATCATAAAATGTTTTGACGATTCAAATTTGAAGATCATTTCAATATGTCGTGTTTCGAAAATGATGGCACTCGCATCTTATTTTCTCTTCAAACGTTAATTGATATATGATATTACTTAATACTGCAATAAAAATATATGATGTAAAATTAGACGATTTTTAAAACTGTCAAAGATGAATGTGTTTTTATCTCATCTTCTAGAACTAAAGCGCTAAAATATCATTCACTGTATGTTGACATTTTATGTCGTCAAAATGACAAAGATTACTAAGGTCAATTCTAAATAATAGAAACATATTTTATAGAACTATTTCTCCAATATATTTTACGATTAGGACCGGTTATTATTACTTGCGATGAGCGAAACTGGTCCTGGTTATGAAATTAATATTGGGAATATTAGCAAAAAATATTTTTTTATAATTTTAAATTTCATACCTTTCCATCAAGAAGTGACAAGCAAAGTAAACTCATTTTTTAAATAATAAAAACACATTTTTTTTAGTACTTATTTCCACAATATATTTTTTGATCAGGACCGGTTTCGCTCATCGCGAGCATTATAAACTGATGAACTGAAACCGGTCCTGATCAAAAAATATATTGTGGAAATAAGTACTAAAAAAATTTATTATTTAAAATATCATGCCTTTCCATCAAGAAGTGACAGTTAACACCTTAAAAGTGAAAGTAAACTCAGTTCAATATTAAATAATCCTCAGATTTAAAATTTTACATATAACTATTTATTTCATTCACGAGGTTTCTTTGAGAGTGGAGTTTATATTTTACAAGAAAGCTTATTTGAAATATTATCGAAAACTTTTTATTGCCTCGTCGTATATCAAGAGTTGAAAAAATCTTTACCAGATCGGCCTCTTGGTTTTGCCGGTGTATCTCAGCTCATCCCGACGGTGCTATTTGTCCAGCGGCGTCCTACAGTCGACGGTACTTCCTCCACCTATTTCGTCTCCCCTCGCCCTTCCATCAACTTCCTTTTCCCGCCCTTCGGAGAGGCCGACGTCGACAAATCGGCGTCGTTACGCGAATCGCGACGCCACGCGAATACTTTATTAGCATTTGAAGATTCCGCGGACTCTTGGACGGGGGCTATCGGCTCTATCTCAACTATACAGGACAGTTAAATAATTTGATCAAGTTATATCTCGCTATAGGTTTTCTTGGTAGATTTACGTTGCGGCAAAATATCTGCGAAAATACACCGTGGTTTGTTGTTAAATTATATAATTTTTTTAATCTAAATTCGTTTTGTAAATTCTAACGATTTTCGATTAAAGGATATATGAAATTTTTTTCATAAAATAAATGATTAGCAAGCAATTTAACAATGATGAAAATTTGAATGACCAAAGCACAAAACTATCTTTATTCTACATTTCAGGAATAGTCGGAAATAATATATATTTTCTGTTTGTATGATTATTACTTTTATGGGTTATATATGGGTGTGATTTTTTCTTTATTAATATCACGGTTTGCCGAGTTCAGAAAACTCATAATCGTTTAAGGTAAAAGATTCTGAGGAATGAGCCAATGAATAAAAGCAATGCGTTGAGAGAAATAACCGCGAAACTACTGTCTTCTATATTTAAGTTGACAGAATATACAACTGTTAGAAATTTGAATTGTTACAACTTTGTACGATTCCACATGTTTTGTCACTAACGATCCGAGTTTCGCTTTTCTGCATCTTCAGGCATTCTATCACACGGATGCAACAGAACTGACGTAGAATAAACAGTTAGTGTGGTATATATACCAAAGATATTACAGGAAAACACTTACCCCAAGGCAAACAGTAAATAGCAGCTAAGACAAATTTAATAATAATTAGCACAATTGCCTGTGACAATTTCCACTAATGACCTAGTTAATGAGGCATTCATTCTTGAAAGGGTTTTTCAACAAATATTAATCAATTAAAATATATAACATTAAAAGTTGATAAGATTTGTGTCTATTTTTTTTTTTTTTTGAGAAAGACAATAAAGAAAGAGCTTTCAATAATTACATGTTGTTACTTGATGTATTTTTTTTAATTTCTCGCATAATCGTCTTGTTATTAGTGGATATCGAAATATGTATGCTCTGCATCTATTCAAAATATATTGTAAGATATAAACTCAAAATCTTCTTGAGAAAATTTATTTCCAAAATAATATCTAACAAAATTGATAGGGAAAGTAAAGTAAAATAAAATATATAATAAAATAGCAATATGGCACTCGATTTTCTCGACGAAGGAGAACGGGCGACCTTCGAGAAGAAAATAAGGTGTGTTTGATATATTTCGTCCATCATCTTGCGCCGCGTGGGCCTCTCAATTTTTTGTCCCTAAATCCATTCCACCTTCATAATATTTACCCGCCAACTTACATCGCTAACCCTTAGGTATATAACAAGGCCATTTGTTTTGTTTTTACGTTTTATTTGATGTCCAACTATCCTTGCGTTGGGGGACTTTTCATCTAGCTGCGTGTTTTCTTTTAATATAAATCAAAATAATATAAAAAATCTACAAGCCGTTCAATTTTCTTTAAGGCATGTGAAACTGAGAATTTTCAAAAATAACTGTAGAGTTATTCAACACATCATTTCCAAAAAAAATTGTTTGAATAAAATGGTGATAGAGAAATTGTTCAATTTGTATAAATAAATTGTTAATACTTTTGTACGAGTGCTTTTATATTAATGTAATTTGTGAGGAATAATTGTTGAATAAAATATTAATTTGTGTTTTTATGACGCTGATAAAAGCTCTATAGTTGAATGTTTAGTAAACTGAATATCCAAACATACACTTTGAGAACATCCAAACATTGATTTATGGATTTGCTTCCAAAATAAAAAATTATAATGTGAACATTAGAACAACATCTTTAACATTAAAATGAAGCTTAGAATGGGCGAATTACTAGTAGCTTACTTACTTTTTATATTCCTATTATTCTATCTTTTTTCTCTATGAAAGAAGTTAATTGAATGACAATCATTTATCCTAAAAACAATTTCTTAACACACAATCTTTATATAATTCACTTAAACAGTATATACTGTATCGAATGTATAACTTTTTATTTTACATCGAAAATATTATTATAAAACGCATCTTGAAAAACATTTTTATATGAAATCGCAATATGATTGACTCTTTCGATTCAGAAAAAACAACTATAATAATATAAGTTTATTATATTTGAAGGTGCTCGAGCTCTCCAGATTTTGTGAAAAAACTTTTAGAACTTTCATAATCGACGCGTTCATCCATCTACGTTATTCCTATGAACACTATGTTACGTTCACGGTGGGTCATCACGAGTCATTAAGCACTACGAGAAAACAATATTGTAGATCTCATTTTTTGCGGTGGTTGGCTTTGATTGATTGTTTTTATCGCTGTTTTATTGGGCACGGAATAAAATATCTACTTTCAGATATAAATAATTGAGACGCGCGCGAATGAGCCTCGTTTGTGTAGAGTATTTCTTTTAGATGCCCGTTAAACAGAAAATAATTCAGCGCAGATTTTGTGTCCGTAAGCTGATAGGGATTGGTTAATTTGTTGATTTTTTACATCCCAAGCAGTGAATTTAGTATTGTTGTGCGGTTTAATAATATTCCACTAAATTACAAGGTATTTATTAACCAATAAAAAAGATCTGAAATTGATACATTATGAGACGTTGTTGATGTAAGTTATAAGAAGATTATATTTCTAATGAAATGATTTTTGAAAGTCGATATCATTGGATTGCGTAAAAATTTTAGGCACATGATTTTGTCAGCGTCTAGATATTTCTGAATGATCTACTGATTTAAGCCCTATAATATTGTAGAAATATAAATTCATTTGATAGAAAATCGTTTATTTATTATCTTTACTCAAAACGTTATGTTGCAATAAATATTCGTTAAATATCTAAATTAAATTATTTCAAACAGCATATCTTTACACTACATTACTTACATCATATTATGATTTTCAATTTGAATCTGTATTAATGAATTTCATACAAAATATAATGCATAATTTTGTATGTTCAAAATTTCTTGCTCTTCTTTGGATAGAAATAAACGATTCTAAAAATATTTCTTAATTACCTTCCACCAGGTATTAAGTAAACCGTTTCAGTAATATCTCATCTTGTTACGTTAATTTCGTGGAACTAATGACCAGTGTTATCTGTCTTAGGCGGAAGTTGGAGAAAAAACAAGTGTCAAATGTGGAGATAAATATCATTAGTAAAATTAAAAAAGTTACGTTCAACTTATTGGAGGATCAGCATTTACAGAGGTAAACAGCGAACTCTTTCTTCATTTGCTAATGACGATATGTAGTCAACATTTTTTTTACATATCATCCAATTCCAAACATTAATACATTAAAGCAAATAAAAACATGTTTTTCGTTCTAAAAATTAGATTAGAAATTAACAAGGTAAAGTCACTGAAGTATAAATTATGTTAGACGATAGAAAATAAATTAACAAAATGAATGAATAGTGATCACGTGTTCTTGGAATATTCATTGAAATTTAGCACTGTTTTATCCAATAAAGAGACGAAACGTTTATAAAATTTGAATTATTGAAACATAATACAATCACACATGTTTTTTTATCGTTATCTTTGACTCGTCAGTTTCGTTGTCTCAAGAATCTGAAAGACGAAATCGTTAGTGACAAAACATGTGGAATCGTACAAAGTTTCAACAAATTAAAATTTGATATTGAAATTCCTCATACCACCCTCAATCAATATCATAAATTAAAAAAAAATGTGAGTGTATATATAATATATTTAGCAACGAAATATGTGATAAAACTTGAATCCGACGACATTTCACATCTATCGGAAAAATAGTGACAATACAGAAACAAATAATTATTAACATGAATGGTACTAGATAGTTCATATTTCTTTGAATAGATTAGTAAAATATGTATTTTTTCACGACGTACTTGCGATGTTGTTATTTAGTCTACCATGTTTACTTGTGAATGGCCTCTGTCATCAAAACTTCCTGCATTATTAATTTTATTTTTGCACGTTGTATTATTTTAACGGGAAAGCAACTAAAATGTACTTGTCTTACGGCAATCAGTGTCGTGTAAGCTTTTACTAGAGGGTAACTGTTTATGTTTAAAATTAAAAAAAAAACTAATTATGTGTGTATCCTTTACATATTATATAATTTAACAAAAGGTTCTGATGATTATACAAAATGATTTGTGGATTATTCGCGGTCTATTTTCTGGGTATTTGAGTGAAATATTGAATAATATATACAAAAAATCTTACTTTCAAATCCATAAATATAATTTACGTTATTAACTGAATGCGCTTGATAAAATTTAATTTGAATTGTCGAATCTTTCAACATCTTTTTGTCACTTAGGACCGGGGTTTTGCCTTTCGACATCTTTCAGGATTATCTCAGACGGATGTTGATGGATACCAGAAAATGCCTAAAGGTGAATCCCGGGAAAAATTGTATACAATTAAAATTTCATAGGTACATATTTGTTCCCTCGAGTTATCTGAATGGTTTATCTGAGCGCGTATTTGTTTTTATGTGATGTCATAAGCGAATGTAATATTGAGATTACTAAGAATAAGAGGAGTCTACGTTCACTCTAAGAGTTTAAGCACAAATTTACCACAATATACAATCAATGTTTTTTTTTTGTCAGTAATGTAGATACACTTAAAGAATTATATATATATGTTATGCATATCTAGAATTCGGCCCCGAAACTCGAAATATTCGTACGCCATTGAACTCCCATTTACATTGCGGTATTAGCGCCGTGAGACGTCAGATTTGGCAGGTCGATTCCCAGCGGGACCAGGCGTCCGGTGGCATCGTTTGTAATTTGAAAGGACGGAAATATGCCTGTCATACAATCTATATGTGCCACAATTATCTGTATGTTTTAGCTTAATGTTAATTGACATGCATTATCGCTTAGCAGCTAAAATTATCATTCATTTAAAAAAAATAAGATAGTAAGGGTTTTGAAAACGATTACAGTTTAGTATTTGTTTAAATTTTGTACTATTTTTATCATGGTACACTTCTCAGTAATACTTGATAAATAGAGATAACTTTGGTTATTCCGTACAGGCTTAAATTAAAATTATAACGAAAGGGTAAAATAGATATTATATTTTATGATCAAGTGTCCGATTTTAGTCGCTATGTGATCATGAATTATCTATCACCTATGTAGTACATATTTTCAAATATCATTCTTCTTCAAAATAGAAACTGTTGGCTTTGGAGCCGGTTTTGAAAATAACAAAAAGCAGATTATTTATTAGGAAAATCTAGCAAGGCTTCATTCATATGTGTAACTCACAGCGTTCCAATTCGCTCGAATAACAATCACTTTATATGAAATCTGTGATTTCATCAAAACAATGCCAAATTTTATTAAAGTTGCACTGTTATTGCAATATTGACCAAGAATATGTGGTTTAATAAATATCATAAAAATTAATGCTTAACTAACATCCGACTTTAAATTTGTATTCGACGTCATAAGTGGATACCATTACTGCGTATTCTAATTCAAAAGTTACACCGGAATTACGTCTATCATTATGCTTATTTAAAAGACTACTAACTTATCAGTCATAAAAACTCTATTTTTATTGATACTATAAGGATAAAAGTGAGAAAAAGAAAAGAAGAGTAAGATTAAGATAATGATTAGATAATCGTTTTCAATTAAAACCGTTTTGAGTATTAAATGGATGCAAGGAGAATAAGTGATTGTTCATATCCATAAAACTGTTCAACGAGCAACGTGACTGATGATAATGAATTAGCACCAATACTCTTATAAGCATAGTAAATAAGATTACTTGTTATATCCAAAATATAAAATCAAAGGCGACCAAAAAATAATTTAAATATTCATTACTTTAATGTTGTTTTGACACGTACTTTCAAAGTTAGATCAATCAAATGAATATCAAATAACAAAACACATATAGCATTGTCTACAACTGACTTCAAAAAATATTCCGTCAAAAATGACGCGCATTTCATATTTTCCGCATTCAATATCGGATCATTTTGTATTTGTTCAACGAACATTGAAAGAAATAGATGTGTTAATTATGACTTCAAAGAAACGCTACCTTTGTGTTGTTTTAAGAAAAGGCTTTCACAACGTGAAGTGATTTTACTTTTCAGTGCAACTAGAAAAAAAGATTTTAAAAAATTTAAACTCATTTCGTAATATATGATTTTTTTAAATATTATTTTCCTTTACAAACCGTTGAAATAAAAATCAAATATGATATAATGTAAAATATTGCTATAATAAATCTATTATGCGCATCAATCTCGCGCACGTCGTGCCATGACATAACTTAAAACAATCATATCCCTAAAGAGAGTATACTACGTAACTCTGATCTAACCACTACAGGGTGTTTGTAGTCTTTCTCTCCCCAGGGGCGAAATGATAAATTGATTCCTTGGCCCGCCAACAAACAGAGATAGGATCGTGAGGAAGCTCCGATCAATCCATCACGGACGGCGTGGTCTGACGAGATATCCGCTCTATTAGTCGCTGGGAACAGCGTGCAGCACTTTTCCTGGACTGCCGCCGAATACAGAGCAGGTGGCCGATTGTGAATGCAAAATCCGGTTCAGTATAGTTCTAAGTTTTTCGAAAATAAAACAAATACATTTTTTGTCGAGAGTATTATGAAAATTAATCAAGATTTTATCACAAAATTTTATTTCAAAATTGAATGAATTTTTACCCAAATATATTTTATATATATATTGGAATCAAATTGACACAATTGTAATTTTTTCATATGTATGTGGTTGAAAAATCTATTTCACATTTTTCCTATCTATAAATAAAATTATTAAACGACAAATGTCATATTTTTCCCAGTCAATTTTACGAAATAGCATTCCTAAATTAGCCGTTCAAATTGTTCCATATAAAATGAAAATAAATATATCTATGAATGGCAGTAAAAATGGGGCAAAAAACTTAACACGGTGAAAAAAGAGCATTATATTTTTTTTACCTTGATATAATGGAGTTCTACTAAGTGAATGCCAAATTCAATCAATACATTATATTTTAGTTCTACAAAATTTATTGTTTATAATTTTTGTAGAACTGATTATACATTGCTATTTTTTCATTGTGATATAATGGAGTTCAATCAAGTAAATGCCAATTCAATCGACAATACACTTAATCTATTGAATTATATGGTATATGAACATGAAGATGCATTTTCATTTTTTTTTACTTATATATATAGTCTTAAAACTTAATTGAGGGTGATTAAGCTTACAATTAGTCCACCTAATTTATCTGCTGTTATATTTAAGTTTTTTCACGTCCAATGAACCAAAATTTTCTATATAACGTATTAGTACACTTAAAGACATAAAAAAACTGTTTAAGTATTTCTTTTATAGTAGTTGTTAAAGTTTTAAACAACACTCCATTTCCCAATATACAAAAGAATCTGTGTTGTCATTGCAAAAATAAGTATTTCCCAATCGAATAATTCAGTAATTACTGTCTTTGTTGAAAGTATACTAAAATTTTCGAACACAGTTTTATTCCGAGACATATTATGAGATTCAAAAAACGTTGATTCGGCAAACATTTATTAGCCGCCAAATCCACGGGTCAAGCGGAGGAGTAACTTTTTGGCGTAGCACTCAATAAAGGGTATCTGAGGAAGAGCACATCAATTAGGCGAAATAAATCAGGAAATCTCCGTCACGGTAACTTCCGCCCGACATGTTTTTTCGTCTTATCAGCGTGCGCCCCCGCGAATTTCTGCCGAACAACAAAACTTGTTTTTTTTGTCAAAGATACACCGATACAATATAAATTAGGCCTTCTAAGACGAATCTTTTTACAAAGTATGTATACACAAGAGAAGTAAGTTAACCGTTTCAGAGATCGTCAGCAATCGGTTTTGTTACGATTCGTATAATTAATTATCTTTCCTTAAATAACTATATTATGTTTCAAATTTGAATTGTTAAAACTTTTTAAGATTCCACATGTTTTGTCGCTAACGACCGGGTTTCGCCTTTCGGCATGTTCAGACATTCTATCACACGGATGCAATATGTGGAATCGCACAAAGTTTAAACAATTCAAATTTGATATTGAAATTCCATCAAGCACCTTCAGTCTATATCATAAATCATATTATGTTTGTCGATGAAACATATTTAAAAATACTTTCATCACGAAGAATTTAAGTTATTTAACAATTTTGATTTAACTTTCGCCATAATAAACAAAAAAAAAATCTTCAAGAATGGCGCATTCGTTACAGGATTTTTTACTTAAGGCTTGTATTAAAACGTTTTCAATTTTACATCATGTATTAATTACGTCACATAAAAAAAAGATTCGAATTAAATAAAGCCCTGTTTTTTGCAACATTTCTATGTATTTATTTATTCAATTACAATGGTTTCTTTTGGATTAAATAATATCTTTGAATGATTTTGTGACATTTCATGATACAGTAAGCGTAGAGAAGAAATGTGATTTTTTATATTCGCAATATTAAATGGTGCGTATTATTAAATATGGGTTTTTTTATACTGCTCTAATACTGGAATATGTATGTTTATCAAGAAACCCATGATATTAACAATATGCATACAATATGAATGATGTGAGCTATAGAAATATTTAAGTTCTATAATACTTTATTTTCGTCCTAAAAAAATATGCATTATTTTTGTTGTTACATATTTGAACAAAGGTTTTCCGCTCGGGCCTTATAAAATCGCACATCTCACGAAGAAAGTTTTCCAATAAAATCGACGAGCCATAGGGGGAACGGACGGTGCCAGATGTACGTAGGACGCCGGTCAAACAAAAACACAAGAAAATTATCTATGAAAAATTGAAAAGGATAAGGTAAACCTTTGGTTGTGGCTTTCTTTTATTGGCATGATCGTCTAGCTCACCCGGAGAGATCACAAATATGAAAATTGGAAAAATAGCGTACTATTTTTTTCTCTTCGCGCGGGAAAATGATTTATGAAGGTGGTACGGTTCTAGGAATAAGTTTTAAGTTTATTTTGTGATATGATGAAGTTGTTTACGTCTCACATTGAATTTTTGATTAATTTAAAACTGTTTGCATCATTGTTTTCCAAAAAAAAAAAATACTTTTTAGGTCCATAAAAAAGCATGAACCTAATATATATGTTATATTGGGTTTTGAGAAGCGAGGAAATTTAATGATACTCTTTGCCAAAATTAAGAATCTGATAACAATAATCCCAATTTTTTCATATGATAGTATTATTTCTTTTATCATAAACTCTGCAGAAATTTTTACTAACATTGTAAAACAAAAGAATAAAATATTATTTATCTCTATTTTGACTTCACGTCCTCTTCAGAAATCTACTGTTCTTGTGTAATTGAATATTTTACTATAAAACTTTTATTCGTATTGATAAAAATGGCTAACGACTTGTATTTGCAATAAACCATACTTAAAATTTTTTACGCTATCATGCGTATTGCACAATATAAATATAATGGTTATTATATGGAGAATAACTATTTAATTTTAAAAATAATTTACCGTTTTTTTACTTTATTTTATAATTTTAATTTGTAATTTACTTAATAAAGTTATGTGGTATCCTATATATAATATTAGTTTTTTGAATAAAACCTCACATAGTTGATTAGTAGTTAAACTTCAAAAGATTTAAAATCAATAAGAACAAATAGAACGAAACTATTATAACTTATTTATTTGTACTTTTCCGGTTATAGTCGATTTATAATAATTATATTATATATCTAATTATAATTTTGTATTAAGTCTTTGTGGTTATACAACTCGACACAATTTAAAGCAGATTGTAAATAATTTTAAGCATTATAAAACTTAAATGCGCCCGTTTTTCTTTCACGCCTTAGGTGACATTAGCAACACTCGATTCCAAAGGCACGGGTGGCTAGTGTGAGTGCCTATCGCACATTACCCAAAGCGACAACTTGGACGCTGATTCGCAAATAATGCCTTCACCTACAAGACAAATAACAAACAAAAACTCTCTTTCCACGTAGGTGAGATATATGAAAAAGTTTAGCCGTTGACAGTTGACATTAGGGACGAAAATACGCTGTGACTTTTGATACTCTTTGAATCGCTTACATTAGTTTTTTTCGGAAACTGTAATTTGAAGAAAAATGTTCTTTGCTTCTATCAAACATTTTACTTGAATAGACAGTAATCAATGATGTATAGTTGTCTGATTATAATATTTTATTCATCGTTTTGTATTATATTAACCCACAGAATTTTGGTATAAGATTCTTGTGAATTTTGAGACAGACACTTGACCTTTATGAATAGAATCATTATTTAAAAAATCGATCAAAAAACATAAAGATAGATAAGTGCATCTACATAATATATTTTTGGAATATCATTATCGATTTGTTTCAAAATTAAAAGTAATTATTCAAGAATTTCTATATGTGGGCCGATATCGGTACGATTAGGGTTTACAAACAAATGTTGATTACAAACAAATTCCCGATAGATTTGCATATAACTTACTGTATGAATTGATTTAACTGTACTATTTAATAATAATGAAAATTAATGCGTCTACATAAATGTTGAAAGATTATATTACATGTACCTAAATCTCATCTCTCAAAAACTTCAAAATTTCTTATTGATTTTATAAAATATCAATGAATTGTTCTGAATGACTATTATCAAAAGGTAATGTAAAATATTGTGCCGACTTTTATAATACTAAAATTTTCAGATGTTCCAGTTTGTGAAGTTTTTTGCTTCGAGCACTTTCAATGACCATCATGTGAAAGAATAAATCGTTAACGTATCTGATAGAATGTCGATTCATTATATTTATTTAACAGTGATATCGTTTCCGCCAGTGTTTACTTGATTGCATTAGAAATTTTTCATAAAAGTCGTTAATTTAAGAGAGATTAAATTTTTTTTAAAACATATATTATATAGAATAATATAAAAATAGATGACGCTCAAATAAACTAGCAAAGCTTTCTACGAAAATATATTTACAAATCTTGAACGCTTAATTCTTAAGTCAAAAGCTAATTTTCAAAATTATAATTAATTTATTATATCGTTTAAACATATACTTTTTAAATACCGATTTTAAATATTGTTTTAAAGTAAATATAGATAATAAATATGCTCTTAATTGAAATGTAATGCGTCGCAATTATAGTACTTTGAACTAAAGCGATATCATCACAAGCGCCGCAAAACTGATATAATGAATATTCAATGATAATGGAGTGAAAGTACTTCCTAGTATAGTGTTTTCATAATCAAATTTAAACGTTCAGATATTTTGTTACATCTTCTGAGAGAATGATAAAGCATATTAAATATTTCTCTAACGGATTCTATTGAATGAACAATTACTCAATTTCGTAAATTTCGCAAATAGACGAAAGAAAACCATTTTTCCTGCGAACAACGCACTACAGATTTCAACTCAATAATATTTATATTTTTACTCCTTTGTTATGAGTTGTTAATTTCCATAAGAATTTATTTATAGTTATTATATTAAGTCCTCAAACATCATAAGATCAAAGAAATATAATTTAGTTCTTTGTTTTCAATTTCCTCAAAATGAAATCCTATCGTTTTGCGTACTCTAATATAATAACAAATTCATGTAGACAAAGCTTTCATTGTTATATAAGTCATTAAATAATGAAATGTATTTTAAGACCTAATTTTTTAATAAATTCATATAAATCATAAAAACAAAATATTTTTTTTAAAAAGTTTCTTCGAATATTTTTAAATATTTCTGTTTTTTTTTTCAAAATTCAGCATCATATAGAAATCGTAAAATTCCGAAATTGGAAAACACTATCTCGGAAATTCACTACCACAATCGGCATTTAGCATGTGAGTCAGAAATCATCGCAGAATCAAATGTTTTCACCAGCAAACAGCTGCAATTATTATCATATCACTTATCACTCTTATCAGTAACCGACAGGAAATAATTATATTTCAACGAAAGTTGATTAAAATATTATTTCGCTATCGGGCGGCTAAAACAAAGAGGAAAAGTAGACCTGAGGCTGTCGTTTGTGCATTGTATTATACATAACGATTGATAACAGTTAACCAACTAGCCGTTTGTATACAACTTTGCTACTCTTGTAACCATATATTCGAAACAACCAATAGCTGTGGTATAGCGGTTATCTATTTGCTTTGTAAGAGGGATAATTGGTGATTTTTAAGGGAAAAACGTCAATTAAAATTTTCCTGTACATACGTCTCCTGATAGAAGATGTTATTTTTCATATATCTCAACAGCATGAATTTTATTATGCTACACAGTTTGTGCTATCAATAGTATCATTCCATTTGAACACATGTGTACGATGATTTTATTATCAAATAATGTATCTAAATTTTATGATATCTTTTGTTTTTTTTCCTCTCATCAATCTGATTCTCAAAACGGGCTGATATGAGTGAATAGACTTTAAAATAACAGGTTTTATCACTCTATGTGCATGCACTCAAAGAGATTGCGTATATGAAAATGCATGGGCGAGATTCGTTAGATATAGAAAATATAAATATTTGATTGTTACAATGAATTTCTTACAATATTAATATATTATACAATTGCGAGTATGATAATTAATATGCTAGAGAAATTTTTTAGCTCCCAGTTGGGCTTACTTGATACTCAAATCGATATTTGATTTTACTCTTGAAAATATATTAACAATTAAACAACATAATAAATAAAGTCAAACTAAGCATACAAGTTTTTCTTTGATGTATAAACGTATAATGATGGTTATTTATGTGTTAATACAACAATAGTGATTATTTCAACAGATGTTCATTAGTTGAAGAAAATATAACGAAATCTATCATACGCATTTTTTTAAATGATATCAACCGCAAACCGCAAGATGCTGACCCTGTCAAGTTTGCGAACAAATGTCAATCGATTAAAATCGTTTATTTTACTGCGTCTACTGTTATATCAAATCACATGAGAAAATGATAATTGAGATGGATTAAATGTCTGCTTGTTGCGATACTAAATTATCATTGATAGATTCATTCACCTTTTATTTGAGTATGAAAAATATGAGTTCTTACAAAAACCTGCATCATTATGCATATTATGAAACAGATCATTAGACCTACTGTTGTTTAGTTACTTACGATAAAAAGCACTGTGCAAAAGTTTCTTTTGACGAAAATGCTCAGTTATTTCATGGAAACTTGATTATAACATAAGTAAAACGAGCATCAAGATACAATATATAACATAAACTATATAACACGGTGAAAAAAATAGCATGTATGTAGTATGTAATGTATTTTAGTTCTACAAATTATTTTTTTAAATATAGTGATAGCTATTTCTGCTCACGCCATCGTCATAACTATCATAAAATGTCCTGTGGCTCATGTTTGTCCGTTTATATCGGACAAGCAGGCAAAAGTATATCCACTCGAGCTAAGGAACATGTAAGATCATTCAACAGTAAAAAAACAGATTCAAAATTCGCTAAACACGTTATAAAGGAATCACATAATACAAACTCAAACTCAGCGCCAAAGTGTTTGCATCTTTGTAGTAAGGGTCGCAGGATGATAGCTTTGGAACAGCTGGAGATCAATAGATATCAACTATCACAAAGGATTCTTAACAAACAAACTAATATATGTCGGTCACCATTATTGACTCCTCTGACTGGTGTCTCTTTGTTTCTTTGGATCATTTCCGTGCCATATGTAAACTTATTGATATAGCCGCCTTTTTAGTTTCATTTACAATTGTTAGTTTTATTGCGAACAGGAAACAAGCAAGGTCGTTAAAACAGGAGAGAAGATGTATTGTGTACCTTTTCTACACAGCTATATATATTAGGTGTAGTAAAAAGTCGTGACGTTTTTTTTAAATGAAACTCAAAGTGTTTTTTTTAGTTTTTTTTTATTTTTATTTATAAAAAGTAATCTCCCTGTCTATCTATAACCTTCTGCTATCTATTAGGCAAGTCTAAAATCCATTTAGTAAAAAACTCTACTGATTTGGAATTAAAATAGTCGGAAATAGCGTTTTTCACGTCATTTTTTGTTTGAAATTTTTTATCCCTAAAAGTTGTTTTATATTAAACGGAATAAATGGTAATCCGATTGTGCTTGATCTGGTAAATAAGGTGGATGCAACAAAGTTTTCCCACCCAACTCCTGGATTTTTTCCCAGGTCATATTCGCCAGATGCGGTCGCGCGTTTTCGTATTGCAGTTTATCGTTGCGACCATTCATCCTGCCCGGCCTCTTTCTTGTCAAAGCTGCACTTAATTTGTTTAATTGGTCACAGTGTACTTGTGCCGTCATAGTTTTACCATATTTTAACACTTCATAATGAATTATTCCTTTGAAATCCCACCAAACACAAAGTAAGAGTTTTTTTGGCTGTAAACCAGTTCGGGGGTCGGAATTGGTATTTGTCGACAATTTAGATATTGGTTTTTCTTCGATATATTCGTATATAATACCCAATTTTAATCTCCGATAATCAGGTTTAGAAAAAATGGTCGTAAAGTGTGTTTTTTTTTGCAGCAATTGGCACGCGCTTAGTCGCTGCGCCTTGTTCCGATCGCTCAACGCGTGTGGCGCCCAAATTCCTACTTTTGGAATTTTTCCCAGCCTTTTCAGGTACTTTTGTTTTATGTATCATTTAGTACCGACTAAATTTGACAATTCCTTTTTTGTTAGCATAGGTTTTTTTTCGATTTCAGCTTTCAGGGCGACTTCATCCACTGTATGAGGTCGTCCACTTCGAGGGTAATTTTCAATGCTTAAATTGCCAAATTTAAATTTTGTAAACCATCTCTGACATTTTCGAACCTTTAACACGTCTCTATAAACGTCGCAAATGTCTTTAGTGGCGACGACTGCACTGTTCTGGGCGTAATATTGAAAAAGCATGCAACCGCGCAGATATTCTTATGAATGGCAAAGGTCGGTCATTCTGTTTGGGGCGAATGACCCTTTTTTTCTATACGGAACGTAGCTTGAGATACCACACAACACGAAAAAAAAATATAATGACATCTTATTTAACCAAAGGCCCAAAGCCGACCGATTTTAAGACACGCGTTTGAAAAAAACGTCAGGACTTTTTACTACACCTAATAGATAAGCAAATGTTAGTTTAAGCATAAACTATATAACGCTCAGGTCTGTTGATTGTACGACGTTGCAACGCAAAAAAACACCTTTTTGAAAGAATCGACACAATATTTATTTTTTTAGCTATATTCAATGAAGTCATTTATATGTGAATAAAAAATGATATGTCTACCTGATTGAAATAAAATGATGTCCTGACAATAATAGAAGCGTGTTTCTGTATTAAGATTCGATGGAATTTATATCCAAATAATTTTTATACATATTTTTTTATACTTTTGTTTAAGAACCATTGGATTATTGAGTTGACCACATCTGATTTTGATGAGTCTGAATAAATTCGTGTTCAGTATTCAATGTCAGATGACCGCTGACCGACCCCGCATATCTCGAAACCTATCATTAGAAGGGCGCCAGCCATAAAGGAGAAATGCAAATGATGCGACGACTACAGTTCTGTTTTAATATGTTTCGGTAATGAAGCTACTCTCGACTAAAAGAGGTAGGAAGAGCAAAAAGAGACACGTCCGAAAGCAATTAATTTTACCACATATTCCATAGACTTCTAAAACATTAAAAATCGTTTTGCATACCTATCATATATTGCAGCCAGAGCAAAACAGCTAATTATTTCGTAAGTAATTTAAAAAAAGCTTCAGTTGATTCATTTTTCGTTACCGTTATGGTTGTATATACTTGGAAATGTATTTTAAAAATATTTGATATACAAAACATATTTTTCTTTTTGTTTGTAATTGAAAGCTCGCGTACTTACTAACTATTCTAATTATGACATTATTGCATTGTTTTGGTATGTTGATCGAATAAATACATACAAGAGGTATACTCTTACATACTTACATAGTATCCCGTCACGTTTTCTATAGTAAATATAATTAAATCGTCAATTTGTGACAGATCGAATAGTAACCGAAGTTAACATGATTGTGATTAGTACCTATATATTTTGTTTGTGTCTTGTTGCAAAAAGCTTATACGAAAACAATATGTTAAAAAAGGTTATTGAACCGAACTCATTCACTATTTGAGACGATAAGAATAGATCTACGGGTTTCATTTATTTGCAAATTAAGCTTGCAAATAATTGCTATACTTTTGTTTCGCCAGTGACAGATAAAAATTTTGATTTATTTAAATACATTTGATAGTTTTAAAATTACGAAGCCGTTTGAAGTAAAACAATGTATTTTTACTAATACTTAAAGAAGGAATTAGACAGCGACGAGATTTTAACCATTATTCAAAAGCTTTTTTCCCTTTACCTATACGAAAAATATGTACTTTCGTCTGACAACGCTATCTTTTATGATACATAAGTCTCTCTCGTTTAATGACTCCCACATTTGAGTACCACTGTTATACAAACAGGATAGCTACGTCGTCTTGAAGGTGGAAACGCTTGACTGAAAAGGTTAACGATAAAAGGATTGCACGTTAAGACGAAAGAGGTCATTATTGGCCATTTATTATCGCATCGTATGTCCTATACAAAGGATCCTTTTTCGTTGAAGGACTCGCTGGTCAAACATCCAATTACAGTTTTATGTATATAATCACATGATTTTATTTGACGAAGATTCTGTGAATATGGACGGATGTCTATTAAATTTATTTTTAATCTTAATCTATTTTTTATGTAAATATAACGCAAGAGACAACTTTGTTCTCATCTACGATGTCAAAGATATAGCAATGAAAAACAAGAGAGGTTTATCTGCTCGTTTAATAAAGGCAACGAACCTTATTGGGTCTGTTGATTCCTATTTATAATTAGTACATGAATTTAAAAATAATAAGTAAATGCGAGTTTTCCATCATCGCGGTTGTCAGTACTACATTTATGTAGTAGTTAATTTGTTGTGCATTAAAAACATATTGCATCGCAGCATATACTAACTAAAGCAAATTATTTTTAAAATCATCGGATAAGTCGAATGATAATTATATTTTTAATTTGATAAAAAATGAAAACAACAATACTATTCACATACTCGAAATTTATAATACTGTATTGATTATTTTTCTTCGATTGTTGATCGATTGATTTGGCATTAAGTTATGAAAACTCAATTTTTGTATAGTGAAACTATTGAATCAATATTGTCTGCGACAAGATTTAAATCATACAAGACACCTTTTCGCCCGAGTATTTTTGTGAAAACTCTTACAATAGTTTGATGCCAAAATACCTACTTATGTATTTACAAAATCTTGTGGAAGTAAAATCATGGTAACTTTCTAAAATATCCTGAATTTTAACCATTCCATGAGTATGGACGAACTAATGCGTCGGCGCGATTTTTTCGTAAAGGAGTACGGACGTACCTGTCGTAAATGTTAACAATTATTGTGATAATATATTCAAGTGCTGTATGTCAATGATTTATGATCTCTGGATTATGCAACCGGTTTTCTTACGATAAAACCCTAAAAACGTGAGTAATATTTGTTTTTTACAATGGTTTGATTAAAAAAAGTGTTATGAAAAAAAAATCACTCCTTACAGCACGGTTTAAATAAATTAGTTAATCCTGGAAAGGTTAAAACTCCAGAACCTATAGTTTGAGTAATATTCATGTTTGACACATTTTTATACTTGCTTTTGAAATTTTAGTTAAACAAGTATATCTTATTGATTGATTGATTGAATTGGCATTCACTTGGTAGAACTCCATAACAACAAGGTGAAAAAATAGCAATGTATTTTAGTTTCTTATTTTACTGTTAAAATATATTACAACTTACATTTGAAAAATCAACAAATAACAGGAAAACATCAATAAATGATTCTTGCTTTATATGAAAGAACTTATTGTCCATATGAACGAGAGCTCATTTCATGCTACCTTTAAGATGATAATGAAATAAATACTTCTCAGAAAGGAGCAACGGCTGGGTGTGACTGCATTCATGGTTTACTCTCCCGTTTATGAGCGTAAGATGGCACGGTTAAATTCATTCGATGAATGCATGGTTTGTTCTTTGTGGAGGACATAACATAACGACTAAAAAATTCTTTTAAGATAAACTTCCTGTATTTTTAATTTTTAACAAATTATTTATGCACATAAAAAGCAATGTCGATTTTAGAAGCAATTAAATATTACATTTACGACGTTACCGTTAGTCATGGTTGTATTTTTTAAAAGGTTACATCAGAAAATCTAAGCACGTACGACTTTAATGAGTGAAATTATATTGTGAATGATTTACTAACTTTTTTTGTTATGTTTAGTGTAGCATTTTTCTGACAGTGGACGAAATTCGACAATGATGATTATGGCAAGCGTTTTGAGAAAAATTGGCAAATTAAATAATTCATCAAAAACAATATTTAAGTAAGGATTGTGACTTTTGAATTCTATCTGACAAGTTTTATATTTTATTCAATTTTATAGATTGTAAAATAGTAATTTACAAACCTTAATACACATTCAATATTGACAATGAATGGACGAACAACATATTTATTGATTGAATTGGCATTCACTTGGTAGAACTCCATTATGACACGGTGAAAAAATAGCAATGTATTTTAGTTCTACAAAATTATTTTTATCAAATATAGTTGATAGCTATTTCGGCTCACGCCATCGTCAGAACTAAACTATAATAGTTCTGACGATGGCGTGAGCCGAAATAGCTATCAACTATATTTGTTAAAAATAATTTTGTAGAACTAAAATACATTGCTATTTTTTCACCGTGTAACAACATATTTACTTAAAATAGAGTGAATTTGATCAACTTTCAATCGTAAGTCGTTAAAAAGTTTTAAAAGCTCCTGAGTGTATTTTAATGAACAGGAAACTTTAATTTCGTAAATATATAATATACAGGCTCACGAGACATGTGGGTGGCTATGAATTATTTAAAAGTTCATGAAACGCGTTGGTAAAAGAAAAATATATTATCTGTATCAAATGCTATTCATGAATCATGAATGAAAATTTTTAACTTGTTTATAGAAAATATGATTCATTGATTTATATTTAAAAAATATTATTTACGGATTATACAAGCAATCCATATTTTATAACTGATAATTCAATAAATGAGTTTGTGCATATGTAATGGGATATTTAGATAAATTTCACTGTTATGTTTTCCAGGAAATCTGCGGGAAAGGAAAATTATAACTGGCTTCGCGTTACCTGCGCATACCTATTGCACACGGGAGCCTGCAACCAATCCGGTTCTACCTCACCTGTTTCATTGCAACTTGGATCAATAAGCAGGGCGTGGCTTTACCTTGTCAGCCAATCGCGACCAAAGGTGCGCAAAACCACCTGTTCTAGTACAGGTAAAACCTGAAAGAGCACTGTGCACAATGAATACAGGTGTATATAGGATTGGCAGGTTACCTTGGCCAATAGGAAAGCAGGCAGGTGTATGGGGCGCGACTGTGTCCTACAGGTGATGAAAATTTACCTCGAATCAGCAAATGAAATGATGGCAATATTATCTACAACTATTGACCTACAACGGTACCTTTAAATTATATATTTATATACAAAACAATATTGAATAATTGTATGAAATATTTTATGAGTTGGTAAGCAAAATATAATGAGCTTGTATTGTAGTTTTGAATTCAAATCCAACTAATGTAAATAATAATCAGACATCAGAAATTAGCAAATAAATTCTGTAGTCGAAATGTTATGAATAATAATTTTGGAAACGAAAAAATGTAGTATTTTATAATCAGCTATAATTAAAGTTTTGGTAATCAACTTATAAGATTACCATCAAAATCATTTCTCCAAATCGTACACTTTTCGATTCTTTATTCTTTCATAGATAGCTATGGAAAAAAAATATTTTGCTTGGCCTACGGATAACAATCAATGCCACTAAGCACTATTTTTGTTATAAGTCATTTGACGAATAAAAAATAATTTTGGCACTCAAAAAATATTTTCGTTTAAGAAGTACATATTCATGGCAATTTTAAACGATTTCATTGTTATTAATAATAAACGAAAATTTTTTGGTAAAAGTTTTTATAATCCAATAAATCTATATACGTATTTTTTAACGGAGCTATTTTACAAGATATATTTGACGTTTGGGATTGATTTATGATATGCCATCATGCATAATAATTGTTCCTGAAGAACCATCGTGAGGTCATTCAAAGTCAGTTGACACGGAATAGAGTAAGTCAAAGACATTGACGTATACTGCAGAAATAAATTTCAAAAAAAATAACAATAGGGATTCCAATAATTCGTTAAAAGAGATAGTAAATATGGATTATTTAATCTCTTTAATCTTCGAATACACGAACCTACATAAACGTGATGAATTCTTTAATTTATTATATAAATGTACATCAATTCTAAGGTATTAACTGCCTCTTCATAGAAGAAAGGAATTATATTTTAAATAATATGAAAAAAATATACAAGTATTCCATAATTGTATATAATTAAGATTAGGACGGGCTTTGCTCATCGCGAGCATTATCAACTAATAAAATTCAAACTTCAATCTCGACTATGAACACAAAATTTTGAGTAAATAAGTATCAGGCATACAAAACCAAAGGTTTGAAAACTGAGGAAATAATTTACACGAGAAATATACCAAAAAGAGCCGATTATGTTTGAATGTTCGATTGAAGTCCCTATAAATAATACTATTGTATCAGTGACGTAAATATCTAAAATTTGTAACCTTCCTAAGTCTAATCATGGTTGTGTTTTCTTTTCCTGATAAAGGTATCAACACAAAACAAAACAACAAAACATCTCTCGTTCATCTGAAAAGTGCCACGCTAACGATGATTCATTTGTTTTTCGGTCCACTTTTGATTCTGAAAAACACCTTCATATTTCAAAATGTTTCCATCTCGAAACACAAACAGCCATGGAAATCTACAGAAGGAAAACTTTTGCGTACATCAAAAGTATTGTATTGTACATCGACACTTCTACACGTAGATACAACATTGTTACGTATTATATTACGAAAGTATAGTCTGTTCAATTAAATATAAACTGTCCGTTAATTAACAATGACAATTTATTAGAAAACACACTTTGAAATCTTTCAAATCAAAATACTTTTAACTACACTTAGAGTGAAAACACTTTTACTTGGTGAAAAATATGCTATTTGAAACTTCCGTTTAGTAATTCAAATAGCGCTATTTATGATTACCGGATTGTTTTCATGTCAACTGAACTTAGGTAGCGACCCAACACAAAAGTGTGTTTTTTTTATGAATATAAAAGAACGAAATTTGATTATATTAACGAAATTTTAATTATGCGTTAAGTGTTTATTTAAGTATACTTAAGCAAAACTTACCATTGGGAAGAAGAATCTTGAAACGTTTTGTGTGCGATTTACACAACACATTACACTTAAATGTAAAAACTACGTATTTTGCAGTTGTTGCAGTTTAGTGTAAAGGAAACTGCGTTTTGAATAAAAACGCGACTAAAACAAAATACACGTGATTATTATGTGTGAAAAGTATAGTTACTCAATAATGGAGGAAGATTATGACTTGATTTTAAGTAAAGAATCCATTTTCTTGTTCTTATAACAGTGATATATAGATACTATCCATGAAATTATCCAACTGGCTTTCTTTTAGGAATACTCAATTTTAATAGTTTGAAAACTCGAAGAGAATTGTACCTCGCCGCATATTTCTTTCGACTTATACGAGGCGAAAATGAGAACTATACCATTCTTGATAATATCGAATTGTCTGTTCCGGATATTTTTTTAGAAGTGGTGGACATGAATTTCTCTGTTATTCAAAAGTGAAGAACCAGTCTGTCAATGAGGATGCAACAGTATTGCTTCGGATCTCGACATATTCCATGCGAACGAGAACTGTTTTTTAGTATACTTAAAATATTTTCAATGAGCTTGCTTAGTTGACTTTCTTGTTATACTTGTGTTTTTTATTCTCTTAATTTTGAACACTCAATTTTTAAATAGTTTTGACGTTGCAAAAGCAATAAACTTATAATTTGTAAGTTTTGTATATACGAAATGAATAGTATATATGTAAACAAACTCTTGTTACATAAAATAGTTTTCAATTTGTCCAGAAAAATAGTGATGAATGTGTTTCATAATAATAATATAACTAAGATTATTGGGCACTGGCTTGTTGAACCGAGTGTAAACCAACATCTTCAGGTCTGACAGGGCGAGGTGGGTCGGAGAGGTAGGCAGCAAGCAGGCAGGCACCTCAGCTCGCTACAATATCCCGTCGAGATGCAAAAGTTTTATTTGCTCTACGCCAGAAGCAGTTTTCCGCTTATTCATTATAATTTTGTTTCACTGCTTGCTCGCTGTATAGATTTACGGAGTGGCCGCGCGGAAAACACAAAGTTCAAAATGAAAAGGTTCTCTCTCATTATAACGAAAGTACCACCTACCTACTGATCCGGGCCGCTTGAAAGGGGAATTTAATTATTTATTCATTCATAATTTTATTACAGTGAGTAATTTTGTAAATGTTTACGATGGACGGATTATTTATTTAATTTTATACTTTGAGCAACGCCTGCAAGTCGAAATTAAATTCATTGCAATATAATTTATTACAGCTATCAATTTCTTAGCAAAGGTATTTAATAAATCCTTTTGTTAGAGAATTAATAAATTTTTATTTGTTCTTGAATGAAGAAATATCCTACTCAAACGTAAACAAAATACCCATTAGAATGTTGATTTGCTTCATTTATTTTCATAAAAAATATTTAATAAATTCTATGAATACCAACCATATTTGAAATAAAGTCATTATACCAAAATTCTATGCCAATAATGTAAAAATCATTTCTTACTCATTTATAATGCATATTCATTATAAGGGTTAAAATACAATATACTCTTAAAAAGGTGATATCTCCAAGCTTTCTCGGAAAATTATAGAAAGCACTCCACCTCACCATTAATTCCAATAAAACAAGTTCATTCCGTCTAGTATTCATATTCTTTTGCAGACGATTGATTATTTTACTGAATTTACTATTAAATACAATTTGTTTGCCTGTCTAACGTATTGTACATATTGGTTCGGAATAAACATTATTTTTCAATCGGCTATCGGTCCAATGGCAAGGGCTATCTGTCATCATAAACTTCCTTGTTATACATCTTTCATTCCATAATAAATTAACTGTTTCTTTTTAACCTCAGCTTTAAAGTCTCACCTTTTTCAAAAAGAAACGTGAAGCGACTGATTCATGACAGCATCGAAATAATAATCGTTTTTACAATATCTGATAAATGTATTTAAATTAATGCAATAAACATAGTAAATCTGTTATATATTTACAGATATGTATAGATACATTTTTATGCTCTAAATAAATTTAAATGACTATAAAACAAGCAACCCGATTCAAATAGAGCTATACCTTTTGCTTTATATTACTGTAAAATAAAACTATAAGCACTAGGTATAAACAACGTATATCCGCCGGTTCCTTGTGTCGTGACTGGTGAATCGCCCTTCTCGCTTTTCCACGAAGAAAATTTTGTCTTTTTCCATCAGCCATTTCGTTTCTTTGCTTATTTGCGGATTTTATTTTATTACAGCGACCGACGAGTCTTAGGTATTTCATACTAACTTATTTTAATACTACGTTCAGAATCAAATTACGGGTTCGTTGGAAACCCAAACCTATATCAAGAGTTATTTGTATTTGTATCGAATAAATTTTGCGCTGTACTACCATATTCGATGTGTATTGTTTTTTAATATTTCCTTTGATAAAGTATGTTAGAGAAGCTGAGAAATTGTAAGGTTCCTAATTTAAATATTTTCTAGCGAGTGAAGAAATATTAACTATTTAAAAATATGCATATAAGTGTAATGTTATAGTAATGCTCATTATTTACGCAATACTAATTGTTTTAATGTTAATCATTCAACCTTTATCTTTGGAGAGGAATAAAGTAAGTAAGTAACCTTTATTAACACATAGTACTTAGTATATATTAAGAGATTGGGATGTTTATTGATTTAATTGGCATTTACTTGGAAGAACTCCGTTATTATATATTGAAAAAATAGCAATGTATTTTAGTTTTACAAAATTTATAAGGTATTTAGTTGATAGCTATTTCGGCTTACGACTTCATCAGAAATATTTTCAGACGTATATTTACTTATCCATTTTTAGCGGTGGAGAAAAGGTACACAGAACATCTTGCCTTCTGTTGTTCAATAATGATTATACTTTACTTGTACGTAATTTTAACAATAAATAAGTCTTTAAATAGGTTAGGTTAGATTAAACAGTTTTAATCAATTTCGCCGAGTATTTTTATGAAAAATGCCATGGACGACCTTTGTAGTAGTCAACTGTTTGATCTACGCGATGGGTATTAATATGACCAAATTCTAGTTTTTCTTTAAACTTTAACATTTCTGAGACCAGAAAGCTTATTGTGAAAAGAAAACGTTTACATTGTAACGAACGTCATCACTAATTTAAACGATGTTAACAAATGTTTATAAAGATACGTCTAATGCATTTCGTTGTTCTCAATACAACTTATGGTCTAATGAACGTTTTTCATCAACAGTACTGCGCTATTCTTTGCATATCATTTATCATGCATATCATGGCATCACCAGTAATACTTTAGAAATCAATTCAATTCGTTTTGAATGTGACATTGCGTTCAAGAATCATGATCAGTAGTTTGATGTGCATCTTACAAGTAAATATTTAAATGCTTTTTGATTTGAAGTTTAGATTTAATCATAAAAATACTCTGTTTGAAGTTAAACTTGAGCAAAACTATTATTTCGATTGGAGGAATATGAATAATAAAACATGTATAAATAAAACTGTATCAAGGAAAAGGTCGAACGACCAAAGCGTAGTACCGTAAAAAAGTACTAAAATGGGTAAAATTTTACGTGACTATATGGAAAAATTACATGTTAAAACGCTGCACTCGAAAATTTCATTTTAAACATAGAATTAGAAGTTATTTTAATGACTAAGAATGCGTACAGAAATATTGTAGTAAACACTGATATTTAAATGTGATTAATATAGAGGCTGTTTTTCGAATGAAGGCGACCGTTGCAGACTTATTAAGTAACATTGGTTGAGAAGATTACATGTTCATTAGATAAACGGAGAGTAATTGTTACAAACTCTGCCTAACAACAAATAACTACATGTCGAGAATATCGGATAAAACACGCTGTTTGATTGTCTTCAGTAGAATGATGAATTTTCGAATCGAAATGTGTGTGTATTATCTGGATTTTTGCTTCTTTCTAATAATAAACAACCGTTACTCAATATTTTTTCAAAGTCTAATATTTTAATAAATACACATTTAAAAAATAAACACAGTTTTCTTTGATTTATCAATGTAATAAACGTGATATTTAATGTGCGTTAATTGACTTACAATGTGTTTTTACATGGAGAATATTTATTTAATTATTTTTCACGAGTTATTTTAGGAGTAAAATGCTATTTTTTTCTCTTACGTCTATTTGTTTGTGTAGTTTTTTGCATAGTTTCAACATTGAAAAATTTATCGAGCGTCATGTAGCAGAATCAGTGAATTCATGAATTTCGAAATCGAACCACTCATAGAAAGGAATATTAAACTCGGAGAGTGATTGCATGATTCGTTCACTCAGCACTTTTTTAAAGTAGTAGGAAGCCACTTGAACAAATTTAACAAGCGAACTCTTGTGCTTTTTTGTGGGTCATACCTAAAATCTCGTGTAAATAGCGCACATAAAAGAGATACTATGTTTATGGCTTAGTTTTTATTGCCACACACACTCATAGGCGCTGTTTTGTTGCTAATGTGTAATGGTAACCTCTTATGCCGGAAAATTTTATAGTCTAATTCTGCATTCGTAAACAAAGTTTGACGTAAACCTAAGACCGAGACGGGACATGTTCCCACAGCACTACAAAAAATGTCAGGTTTTACTGTCGTAATAATACTAGATCTTTATGTTTTTAGTAGCCATGTGCACTAAAAGGTGATCCATATTAAATGTTTTCAAAAATAAAAAAAACGCTGTTGTGTTTTAGTACAGCTTAGTGCAATCATGAAATCCAAATATTCGATACGTTGATTATTTGAATATCGAGTACTCAATTCTCAAATAAAAGGTGTGGAGACTAGTACAGGTTACTTTCGAGGGTGAAATTTCTGTCGTGATAAATCAATTCCCAGTGTACTCTCTGTGCTCTTTCATCATGCGTATTTTTTTTTCTTTTTATTTCATTACTTAACCATTTTTTGAAACGTGTTATAAATACAGTGAAGTACTCATTTTACTTTTTGAAAGTACCGACAAAAACAATCAACATAGGAAAAACGTAAGTTTGGGGGCAGTGAATAAAACAAAATATTAGTTTCTCTCTGAAATATTATACTTACTAACAAACTGACTAAGTATTATATTTTTTATTTAAATTGTTGTAAATTATAGCGTATTGGCCAATTGTATTTGCTTTATAGTAAGTAAGCACAACATAATATTACATATTGAATATTAGCGAAATAATATAATATATGAAAAATTTTATATCGATCCCTAAGAGTAAAATCCAGTTTGTGAAACTTTTATCATCAGCTGATTAATTAAGCACTCATGCTGTTTTCTTATAGACAAGTGTCATGATTAGATAAAAAGATATACACATAAAGCAATAAAAAGACATTCAGCAATAAAAATAGCATGCGTTTATCCTTAAATCGTGTTTCAATAATGTTCCTCCCGATTATCGGGCTATCTCTTAGTTACTATCATCCTTAGTTTTAAATTATAGCTAATTTAGTTTGAGTAAAAAAAGTAAGTACCCTGTCAAAGAGATATATAAAAAGAGACATTATTGATAATAATAGTTGATTATTTTTTATACTATTATATACTTATTTTGCACTGGTGTGCAAATTGTTGATAATTAGAAATATTTTTATTAATAAACCTCTGTGGCAAGTGATTAATCATGAATAATGGTGTTGGTCTTGCAAAATACGCACGTGAATCGAATGAATAAGGCAAAGAGATAACCGTGGTTACTTGTATGATAAGAATTTTATTTTTAACCACATATAATAATAATAAATTCAATTTATCTAATAAAAGTAACTGACTCAGTGAAAACCTGAACTATACCCGAGTAAACAAGTTTTAATTGCGTCACTACAGAAAAATAGTGTGCGGTTCTTATTAAAAAGAAGATATACCAAATCGTAAATTTAGTTTCAATGAATTATACATTCAACCTTCATTAAATATATTGAAAAAAAGTACACTACCTATTGTCATATCCTGATCAGTAAAAAACACAGCTTACTACAAACAGCCTAATATGAGCTTTTAAAATATTAGAATGTACATAAAATTGATTAATTTAATAAATTGTCATTTTGATGAACTGATAATAAGTGCAAAAATAAATTTAGTACCGTTGATGTGCTTCACTGTTAGCTGATATTTTTACATATCATCAAATAGAATAAGCTAAATATTGGGACTTATATAAATTCAAAATTACAGAACACATAAAAACAATCAACAAAGCTCATCATTGTATTTGTGTCTACTTTGAGACAATACAATACAATCTAATATTGCGAAAATAGTATGAGGTTTTGAAGAGTATTTTTTTAACTTATATACTACAGAGCAGGGAATAAATAATGTCTATATCTTGTAAGCAAATAGTTGATATCGAATCAACTCTATTGAACATCATTTGATATTCTGATTACTAAATACATTTAAAACTTCCATATGAAATACATACCTATAGTAAACTTTGCATGATGCATTTAATATTATTTAATGATAATTTAACATTTATTTGGTCATTTTGCATTTTTGCTCAATTAGTCGCATATTTAATAAAGAAAACAATAATTATGATAACGACATATGTTTTTGTTTGAATATCTATATATTTGGAATTGGAAAAAATGTGTCTAATGCAGGGTATTCTAGATAAAATTTCAAATATCGAGCTTTTTTTTATATTAATATAAAATTTAGAAAGTAAAGATCACTTCATCATATTATTATCTAAAATTTCAGTGGTTCTTGGCCAATTCAAATGAGACCATCTCATCACAAATATGTAAAGAATAATTTAAAAATGAATCATTTCACTTCCATAAAATATTTCAAATAAAAAAATCTATACTGTGTTATAACTTGCAATGATTCATTGTTTATTGCCTCTTCTCCTTCTCTTTCAATAGAATGAATCATAAATTTGAAACTACAATATAAATTGATAAGTAAAATAGGTAAAGAATAAAAATTAACTTCTCATACAAATACAACATCAAACAATTTGAAAAGACTCACTGGATAATCTAATGATGTAATGGGAATCACTATGTTTTCTTTAAATAGATAAATAATTAGCTTGTTTAATATTATATCAATATTAACTCTATCTACCTGATAAAACAAATTTATTCGTATCCTCACATACTCCACAAGTAAGTCATAGTTTGTTTTTATGAATAAACTATTTAATATACCGTTCTTAGCAGATCTTAAATAGCGAAAAAGATCTAGCATCAAAATCTCTTCGTTAAGGGAATAAGGTAATAAACTTATGTATTTTATGTGGGATAATAAATTCACAAGAATTACGATGACACACAAAGTTAAGCAGTGAACGCGACTGAGTAACTCGGTCAATTGAACCCGTTCTCAGAATTATCATTGGCGTCCATAATAAATAGAATTTTTATGTAAATCTTAAATAGTCGGATTATGTATATTATTGTTCTAGTATTAATTGTTATATATTTTGATTCTCAAAACAGTTACTGATAATCAACATTCTAAAACTCATTGGGTTTAAATATACACATAGTAAAATGTGACGTTTTTGTATCACTTGTTGTACAAAAGATGATTGACGTCTTCGAGAGTAATCTTTTGAATTACTTGATTTTTATAAACAGACAGTGAGTAAATGATTCAAATTTTTCACTTATAAATGAAAATTGATTATAGTGATTTGTTTTCGATGCGGGGAGAGATAAAGCACAAAAAATAAAATTGGTATTAATACTATTCATTCTATGGTAATATCTGTTGTGAAAAAAAAGACTTTCGTCATATTAAAAATATCAAATACGAATAAAGCTCATTTAAGTTTCTTACAACATCTTCACTATTAATTCTTTTAAGTTAATTTATTTACTAGTGAAATAAAAATATTTTTTGTGTACTAGAAACAAATACATAATAATTAATGTTTAATTGATACTGCTGTAATTTAAGTCAATTATTGACAATCAAAAATACCGTTTAATGATGAAATGTATTTCTGTCCGCCTCTGCACCCTAGGCGCCTTGAACCAAAATTAAATATTTTGTGAATGATTTCTCAACCGTGTCCATTTGGTGTACGCTCGCAAGTTATTATTTTCAAGATTTTACCATCTAAAAATTAATAGTTTTTTTAGGCGTAAAACATTAGGCATGCATTGGGTAGACATCAATTTTATGATAGTTTTATGACTTTGAAATAACCATGACTTCATACTAAGTTGTCAAAAAGAGCTGCAGGACGGTTTTTCGTTTATCCATTTTTAAGAATATTAGTAATACTTATATGAATTATTGTAAAAGTATACAATCAGCGAAAATACCAACACTCTGCATAAGGTTATTATTAAACATACCGAAATTTTAAGATAGCGGGATAACTTAAGATAAAATTTTGATTGTTACAATTTCTCTATACTAAATATTTAGTTCAGAAACTATTTTCAATACGCCCGTATTCAAGGCTGCTTCATGCCAAACTATGGACCTAAGAAAAAGGGAAAAGAACAACGATTCTCACACTTTTAATTTTTAGTAGAGTCCAGCAGCGAAACTAAAAGTGATTACACTAACAAAAGATTCAAAGCCACTGAGCAAAGACGGCATTATCTAAATATAAATAGACTTTAAACTGTATAGAAACCATATCATTAAAAATGACATATTTTTATTTCATATATACCTTAAAACTTCTAATTGTATATGAAATATTGATTTCTTACCATAGTAAATATTTTTTATGTATATTTTTACTTAAAATGTTTCACTTTGATGTCGTCTTTCTCGTTAAGTATAATTTTGTACGATATTATATTATAAGTAAATACCTCTTGTCTCAGAAAGAGAACATAATCCATCACATTAAAAGCTGTTGGAAATTTGAATTTTAATTAAAAATTAAATTTCACTCTGGCTAAGGAGCACGCTTAAAAACCTTTCAAAAACGATTGTTATGCAAGAAAAACTGAGCGGCAAAGATTGAAAAGAGCTAACACGTTTTGACATATGCCAATATTCTTAGAAAAGCAATTTATAAGACGCAATAAAAGCAAACAGATTTGAAAGTGTTTTTCTTCGCGGTGTTATTTGTGTTGTTATTTTTATCAGAAATTGATGTTTATTTATTAGAAAATTATCATCATCGTATTTTCATTTTTGATCTTTAAACTTAAATAAACTAGAATAATCCAGCTGATTGGATTAATGAAAAATCTAATAAAATACTTTACTATTACTAATACAAGTATTTTTTAAAGCTACTCAAACATGTTATTACACGTTAATTATTTGTTCAATCAGGTAACATAATATCAATATTGTTATGCCAGAAGAAAAAAGATTTTTGAACATATCGGTTTGGAATTTTATCTCGACATCGGTTGAATGATACAAAGTTAAAAAAGAACCAAGATTATAAATGTTAATATATTGATTTAGACTTCACCGCTAGACAGTTTTTTTTCTAAATATTAAATATTAAATCAGCCAATACTCTGATTCTTTAATTTGATTATTCTACACATGAATTCTTAACATGTTTTATTATTTAGATTGCATGATAAAATGATTATATTTTTTAAATGTGTATATGCAAAAACATGAAAGTCTCATTAACTCATCGTATGATATTCTCAAATAACAAGCAACAGGCTCCTAAATCTTTTAAATCCGCATAGATAGTGTATGAACATTAAAAGAAATAATAACTTTCAATATTTTATTGCACAGAAGTATCTATCGTACCTTGTAATTCGATTTGAATACAGAAGAATGAAACTCAACAGACAATCGATCTCTAATCGTATATTAAATGAGTAGTCTATATTGTAATGCATTTGTAAAAATTTTCAAGCAATCTCAAAACAACAAACAAAATGTCAACAAAAGAAAACCGTTTTTGCGATGTAAAGTAATTTTCTTCAGCTGAGGTTATCTGGTGGATGGGTATGTAGGTGCTCTTTGGAGGACAGGAGGGTGGGGAACAGCTTCTACAGGCTCATCAGTATTCTAGCTCAGGCGTGCTCTTGTCAAACCGTACGAAGGACACTGATATGCTACAGCAAGCTCGCGATATTGTAAAGAAAAATATGTTTTGCTAAAAAGTACTCGTTCTATATTATATTAACGGTATTAAAAATTAGCTGAATAAACGCTGATATTTTCATTTTATTTCTAAAATATTGATAATTTAGTCAATTATAGTTAATAAATGTAGTAAATTAGTATTTTTAAATATTGTAAAAGTTCTAGCACGAAACCAAAATTTGGTTAACTAACCGTGGAATATAATAGTGAAAATATTCTTAATTAATAAAAATGTAAGTAAAAAATCGGTGTGAGATATAAAAAAAAATATTAGTTCGTATAGAATCATATATATGATATATATATATCGTAAAGAAATGTATAATTTCATATAATAAAAGAATAATTTCAAAAATATCAATTTGACAAAAATTCAATATTATTAAATAATCAACTACGAATAGACAAAAGATCATTTTCGCATTCATAATGCCAATGTTCTAAATATTTGAATTGAGAGTATTGTATTGCATAGGCTGGATATGAATTTGAATGTAAGACGAAATCAACTCAAGTATTATATAAATGACGTTACTTTCATTAAGATCAGAAATTTGTATTGACTTTGTTCGAGTTAAACCGATACGTTTAGTCCAAAAACCGTAGATTTATCTTTATAATTTACATGTTTTGTTATAAGTTTTTGTAATGATAACTTATCCTTTGGGCAAGTCGACGAGCTTTCATGCTGTCTTTAGGTATAAGACGAAATAAAACTTAACAGAGCGCCAGTGTTTGTATTTGACGTATCCAGTTAGTTCGAATTAATAACTTCTCAGAGATGCTACGTTATAACAAGGTAATGCGACCGTGCCCTAATGTTCTGTTTATACAATATCGTATGATCTTTTGATACCAACTGGGATGTTAAATAATACCAGCATACGTCTTCAACAAAAGATGAGTTTATATACTTTATTACTGTAATTAACTGAAGAACCATAATTTACCAAATTGTCAACTGACGTGAAACAATACCTATGCCATGTGTCTTATTTTATGGAAATTAATGAGACTGTAACCATATTATATTGTATAAACAGCTAGCCTTAATGATGGATAAAAAAATCACTCAAAAATATGTGCTTAAAACAATGAGACACGTTGGCTGACTAAATAAAACAAAATTACCAAAAAGTATAATTTTATAATAAACATCATAAGGGAATTTAATATAATAAGCGATATAAAAATTATTCAAGTCTACATTTGTTAAAGATTATTATTTTATTTTTTAATAATAAGGGTTACCGATACTACAATGTATAATTATGATTGCTGGGGCATTGGGGGACTTTCAAAAACAGAGATTAAAAAATATACACTTTGTCAATATACTTATATAATCCCTCGTGTAATATTAATGATTTCAGCATAATATCATTCTGAAAGTCCAACATAATTGTCGCGATTGATAAGGAAAATATAATTATGGAATTAGAATTTCCATTTAACAAGATTTTTTTTTTACAATGATGTCGTTGAATAAATTAAACCTTTAATAAAATTTACAGTATAAGTTAACATGTTAGTAGCTGTTAATGTTTGAGTGTACATTTTGTTTAATTTCAAAAGTAATTGATGTATGACGATATTTAATTCCGTTGGCGAAGAAGTTCCTGATTATATGATAAATTACGTAATTAGTAAAGCAAATATGTTAAATTAAAAAAAAAAAAGCCATATCCCCAAGTGTTGACAGTTAACAACTTCAAATTGAATTATGAAAGATTTTAAAATATGCGATAGCGTAACGTAACTAAATTTGCATATTTTTTATAACCTGGAAACGGAAAAGAACCGAAATATTTGTTTAATAAATCTGAGATAGGCTGCGCAGACTTTTAAGGGCCTTTGTGATTAAATTAATTGGCGTATCAAAGAAAATACCTTCGCTGTATATACAAAGAACGCTTCTGTGAAGCGGACCAGAATTATTATTTAATTAAAAATTGGTTCGTTTCGTCTTTTCAAGGAGAATATAACTCATCGTATTTTTTTTTTACTTCATGAAAGTTCATTCAGAACAATAAAGCCTTCAATTGAATCTGAAACAATGTTATTTTAATAAATATTGAATTTTATTGAGTACTAAATAGATACTCGTTGTATTCCAAAAGTGTTCCATTGTTTTTAAGTCAATTTTGAATGTCAGGAAATGTAGAATAAATATCAAAATTTTTCTCGAGGTTAAAATAATTAACGTGTTAAGCAAACTAGTGTATTCACTTCTGAGAAACGCCAGTAGAGCAAATCTCCTCCATCAATAATTACTATCGTATATTGTAGTATTTTAAAGATATTTTTATAATATACCGTAAATATGACCGGTTTTCCTCAAAATAAGAAGATTTTAAGTGACATTATTTCACTTCTTTGACAAAAATTCTCTAAATGTGCGATACAAGTAACTTAATTCAAAAATTGTTGAAATACTCCGGGTGGAATGTGTTTAATTTTTAGAAAATTTACTGTCTTTCCGACATGACATACTGTTATCCGCCATGCTAATATTTAAGAAAATATTTTGTCAAAAATAACAATATAAAAAATAATGATTAATCTTAATGCTCTATGACGTAAAATCGGCATGCATAAAGAAATAGGTATGTGTCGTGAGAATTTATATTTCCATATTTGTAAAATTACCCTGTATTCCTTATAACTTAATAAATATTATTTGATTAATAACGACAAATATATCTATTATTTATTGAAGAAAAATGTTATTTTATATTTATAAGTTATGGGTGTTTTCGAATATTTGCTAAATAATTCATGTGTATCCAGTTTTCTGAATTCCAATTTCAAAACATTCATCGTTATAAGGGATTTTAAGAAATATTTTAACAATAAGCCGGACAATTTTTTGATCATCTTAAGCCTATCCGTTTTTTCCATAACAAGGAATATATCGTACAAATCAATAGCCAAATTTATGGAAAGCAAATGAAATTAATAATTAATTATTATAACTAAATATCCAAATTACTTCTGCAGAGGTAAATCTTTGCCATATGTCACTTAATTTTATTGAAATGGCTTATAGTACAAAAAATAACGGGATAAAATACTTATTGCAATACTCACCAAAATTCCTTTAATGGGAAATCCGGGAAAGCAAACTGGCACCAGGTGGTCAAAGGAGCTAAGTACTTCTGTCTTAGATAACCCTTTCAACATCTGGCCATTGTGTACTCCTGTAATCTTAAACCTACAGAATAGGCTTTGCAAACACGATTCGGTCTATAAGCCCATGTAATGAAAGGGCAGCGATATCCTTCCCTACATAACTTTCTTTTTGACTCAATAGACTTACTTATCGGTGATTTTTTATTGACTATTTTTAAAAGATTAAAATTACATATATTTTCTGCCTATCTCACCATTGTAATGTGCGATAAGTAACCACAACAGGTGATACAAAAGATCATAAAACTTACGTTATACTATGCTTTATATTCTGTTAGTAAACATATCATCCAATTAATTTCTAAAATTATTCGTACATATGTTTTGTGCACTCTTTATATCCACACGCAGCTTTTTCACTTAGATAAATAATTTCAATGTATTTATCATAAAAGAAATAGTTTACTTGGAGGACTTGCGACAGTTTTCAGAAGATAGATTGTATTTTTAAATTCTTATAATTAATAAGCTTGCTCAACTTTATCAAACAATTTGTAGTGTTTCAATTAGTAAAAAAATGAATTACTCTTATTTAGTTAATAATCATGTGTAATTATCAAGTGCAATCATCGTCTTGATATATTAATCATTTTCCGTAAAATAAAATTTATATTTAGCAAATATTGATAAAAATTTATGACGTATAATATATGTGGTTTTTTTTATATAATAATAGCACACCTACATTGAAGAGGAAGAAATGGAGTTTAATGATTCGTTATATTATACAAGCTTAACCCACGCGTATAAATAATACCTTGAACTTGATTGAACAATCATTATTGAACATTGGTCAGTAATTCACTTGTTCTGAACAGAACTATGGTTAAACTTAAACTACTTTGAATTGTAAATATTCGTTCAGTAGATAAACTATTGAAACATTTAGTTTGCGATAATACCAAATAGTTTCGATTTTGTGAACGGCGATTCTACTCAAATCTGAGGCTACCTATGTAAATATTAAATCAGATAATTTTACCAATTTAATTCCAATAACACCATAAATTGTGTACTTACATACTTAATTCGGCACGTGTGACTGTTTCAATAATATTATCTGTTAACATTTGTTTGAAAAGAATGATACAATACTTTCTTTAGTTTGTATAACAATAGCGACCTAAAAAGTCTTTAAGATCTTACTATACATATCAAATCTCGTGTAAGTATAATTATCACAAGATGCGATAGATTTTATATTAAAAAAGCAATTCATTGAAAGTCTTGGTCATTGCTTACTGATTACGTTCTCAGTAGGGAAATGTTTTTATCGCGAATTAATGCCAGATACAGGTATATTATAACGAATTTTTATTATGATATATGCATGATGGAGTCAGAAGGTTTTTTTTATCTCCGGCAACATTTATAAAAAGTTTTTTACTCGTCACACTGGTGTCATCTGTCATCGCAGTCGCGGTCACCGTGATGCCTAGTTCAGGCTGCAGCTGATTCTAGTTTTTTATGGGATAGATTGCGAAGAAAATTCGTATTTAGGTACAAATTCAACTATGTTTTCATTATACCAAAGCAAATAACCATTTATAAATAAACTGTATAATACATTAATATATATATATAATATAATAATACAGTGTATAAATTGTTTTTTTATTTTATTTTAATTATTAATTTTTAATAATAGTTACAAATTATGCATATATGTATAAAATATATATACTACATCAATAAGTTAATGGATAAACTAATAGCTTAGCGTATGAATTTCTTACAGGCAGGTAAACCAAATATTTCATAATCATATTTTAAATTAATCAATCTTTGTACATCTTATGATATTACTATTCACCTGAAATGTATTTTATATTATTTATGTTTCAATCCAGGATACCATTTTTAGTGAAAGTAGCTACGTACAGTTATACTTGAATAATATAATCCACGTCTTTTTACTATTTTCATTTACCGGTAAGAGGTGAAATTATTTACCGTTATTGAAATTTTACGTTAAATTGCAATCCCTAGTTCTCAGTCTCTTTTCCAAATCTCGGTAGAACACAGGTGGATAATGTTTGTTGAATGTATATTGTATCCATTTACCCTTTTTTAGCGGCTAAGTTAAATTATTATAATCACTCTAATTGACTATTATAAATTATAACCAAGGAGTGAAAAAATCGTTGTTTAAATTCGATTCAATTTACATTATTTTTTAAACTTAACCGTTCATGCGTCTCTACTTTCTTACCCTCACCAGACTTCTTACATCCTTACAAGTTTCCTCGGCGTCCCGTAACTCTGTCGAGTACATTACATAAATGTTTAAAACCGGTCATCCAGGTTGACGGGATACATTCAGTCGATATAAAAGACAGACATAATTCAAGCATCCCTATTACATCCGGAACGCATATCCAAACCAGGAATACTTTTTATCTTGGACATAATAAGTTAGTCTGCTTTTTTATCCCCGTGTTCTTGACAAAGTTTAGTCTTCATATGTATCGTATCGCAACTGTTAAATGCCACTTTTAGGTTGATACACGTTCAAAGTAATAAAATAACTTAACTATTCTGTACATGTAAGATGAAATGATTGTGATGAAAGGAACGCAATGAAATAAAAAAAATACTAGTTACGTAGTAAACCACAAATCCATTGTTTTAAAACAGTCAACAGAATTATTGTTATTAATCTTTTCAGGTACATAAAAATAGACACAAAAAACACTTGAATTATATAGCAATTGTCATAGGCGAATGTTTTCAATGAATTTTCTATTGTCAAGATTATTCAATTAGCTAAGCAATAAATCGAACTTGATAACTATTAGAGCAAAAGCACGTTGTAACTTTTAACGAGGTATTTTATCTTTACGTGTGATCTTTGGCAATTTGGGCTGAAATACTTAACGTGAATTTATCTCTGTATAAAATATTTACTACGACCATTACAAATTTTGGCACCAAAATATTACTATCTAAGGAATGGATAAATGAGAGAATGGGGAAAGGGAGGTATTATGAAATAAACACATGACGACTTTTAGTATTAATGATTTTTTTATACAATACTTATAGTGTTTCTTATAATAAATACTATGGGACTACTTATTAATGTATAATTAATATATTTATTTACTTATTTTACACATAAAAATATCTTTTTTCACACTATGTTATTTCTTGGTATGTAACTATTGCATCGACATAGTAAAATATATCTCTCATATACTAAGGTAAGAGATATTAATGTTTTAATACCCTAATTTATTTGTTTGTTGATCGTCTTTACAATCTTTATTGAGATGTAAGAATATTGACGGAACATTAAATTTATTTAATAGTTATTTTAGAAATAAAAACAATGTGTAATCGGCTAAAGAACATTTCGGACAATGAGCACATATTCGGATAACGAACTAAAACAATCTTTCTAATCCAGTTATGATCTCTGTATAACTTGGTTGATCGGTAAACGAACAATTCTGAAAGCTAACATAGTCTTAGAACAGATTATGTTCGTTAACCGATCACTCAACGTACGTTATTAATTTTACTGTACTGTTGATGTCATTCGTTTTCCAAGACAAAAGAGAATATTATTTATTTCAATGAAATGGATAAATAACACTAAAACATTATATCTTAATGTTAGTCAATGGTGACGGCTGAACTCTTAAACAAAATATTGAAACTATGCTAAACATACTAATTTATTGAAATAATATATTTTAACGTTTTCTCAGAAGAAATCAATATTGTAACAAATCATTTAACGTCTTTTTACAATGTTGCATTGCATACTGTATTATTCCACGAACATATCAAGTTTTCATCGCGATGACAAGTAGAGAGGTAGATTTGCACAGCGCAATATGAAATGTTCCAGGATTTAACACCTTTTTAATCCCAGTTTAATGAGACGTTCTGTGACGTTGTTTGACACGAGGTATGATGTATGATAAAACTTATACTCTTTTTGTAATTAAAAAAGAATTTCGCAGATTTACGATTTTATTTTTTATCCGTCATCATGACGATATGACGATATCAGGAACTAATAACTGTATACGGACAATACGAAAATAGCAAATTGACGTCATTGTTAGGCTTATTTATATTTATTAATTATTTATGATCTATAGTGGGTATGAAACTTGAGTGACATACTTTTAAAAATATTATTAAAAATTTAATTTTCATGCAGTTAAACTTTGTCACATAACAAATTTCGCAACTTTAATGTCTATCAACATGTTCAATTATGTATCGCTTCTTAATGAAAAAATAACCCGATCAGGTTATTTACAATATTAATAAAATACATAAATAGCAATAAACGAAAATATTTATAATATGTGAACTAGAAACGGTTGTATTTTTATTGATTATATCAATCGATAAAAAAAACTATGTTTTAAATGTAAGTAAAAATATTCAGATTATTGTGACTACTAATAAAAAATCCATATTATGATTTGTGTAACTTGATAATGAATTGTTATAAATATAACCAATAGAAATTAAAAAGCTATCTGTTTAATACCATACGACGAATTATATTCAATTATATCTTTTTTTGGTTTTCATAATTAATTGATATTGTTTTTTTATTTAGTAGAAAAACTTTCTTTTTCATTATTGTTCAATTGTATGAAAAGATTTTTACATTTTTATTCATTACTTATTATAATTGGTTTTTCGCGTAATGATTCCGGATCTTATTATAAAAATTATTTCTTATTGTATGTATGACTATTAAAATACTTTCAGTACAGATGTAATGCAGGGGGGTAGGCGTTAGAATTGGTTTTACCAGCGTCATAATATTCTGTGGATAAGTGCGCAGTGCACAACTTAGAGGCACCTTTAGAATCCGTACTGCAGAATAAAGCCGGATTAAAAATATTGCACATCCGTGATGCGACGAGAGCTTTTACCAGCGAACTTATTTATTACCTCTCGGCAAAAGTGTCGCAGCTTTTCTATCCAGAGAAAGAGAGCTTTCAGAGCAATAAAATCACTATAAAATAATGCGATTAATTTATACGCCGAAGTTATAATATTATTTTATTTATTGAGTTGTTTATCGGAGGTTTATGACGCGTAAAATATGTCAAAAGTTTCCGGTATTTTGGAAGACGATCTTGCTACGTATGTATATTTTTTCTCACAAGATTTTTTTTTCAATTTATTGCTTGTAAAATTACCTGAAATTCGGTCAATTGAAAATATAATTCATGCGTACCACAGAGCTATACAGAATGACATTTTAATAACATTTCGTATCGTTTTCTCGTGTTTAATAATATACGAATGACACTTTTTAGCCCTCAGCCTTCTTCATTTCAATGAGTTAATTCAGTGGTCCCCAAACCTAAATAGAACTTAAAAAATAGCAAACAGTGAATAACTTTACCTGTTTCTTATCGTATTTTTATAACCAATAAGTCCGACAAAAAGTCGTTCTTACAACATGAGATTAGTACTTTAGTTTTACGGAAAGATCCGTATTTTTTTATATTTTGGTTTTCAGGCAAATAATTCGCTATACCGTCAACACCAGCTCTTTAAATAATTTTATGGCAGATGTAACTGTGTTTATTATATACGAGCAACTTGTTTTTATATCACGCGACACAGTGAAAAAATAGCAATGTATTTTAGTTCTACAAAATTATTTTTAACAAATATAGTTGATAGCTATTTCGGCTCACGCCATCGTCAGAGCTATGCTTAAACTAACATTCGCTTATCTATATATAGCTGTGCAGAAAAGGCACACAACACACCCTCTCTCCTGTTCCAACGGCCTAGCTTGTTACTTTAACACAATGACACAAAATTTTCAAAATTCTAAATGAAACGATAGGTGTCTATGACAATAAGATTATATGTGGGACGGAAGTGGTCCTTATGGAAGCAAATCAGACCACACCTTTGTACAACGGCTGGACAAGTGGCCATACTATTATGTTAGTTTGTTCGTTAAGAATACTTTGTGATAATTGGTGTCCATTGATTTCCAGCTGTTCCAAAGCCGTCATTCTTACTACAAAGATGCAAACATTTAGGGGCTGAGTTTGAATTTATATTATGTGATTCATTAATAACGTGATTAGCGAATTGTGAATCTGTTTAACTGTTGAATGATCTTACATGTTCCTTAGCTCAAGTAGATATACTTCTACCTGTCTATACGATATAAACCGATAAACATGACATAGATAAGCGAATGTTAGTTTAAGCATAGTTCTGACGATGGGGTGAGCCGAAATAGCTATCAGCTATATTTGTTAAAAATAGTTTTGTAGAACTAAAATACATTGCTATTTTTCACCGTGTTATAATGGAGTTCTACCAAGTGAATGCCAATTCAATCAATAAATTGTTTTTATATTTTTATTTCGTCTATTACCAAGCAAACAAAAAATAAAAATAAATCAAGAAAAACTTTTTAAAAATAAAGAAATTCCCCTGTTACAAAAGTTACACATCAGTTAATGATTCTAAAAAAGTTTTTACACCTTTAAAATTAAAACGGAATGTCACAGACATTATAAAGCAGTATAAAAGTATTGCAAGCCGGATGATTTAAAATTTAAATATTCACATTTTTGAAAGAGTTTTTGAAATGTTTCTGCCATCTGTCACCGGCGCCAGGTACAAGCGAGAGCTTTTTTAACGTGAGATGGAAATTTAAAGAATTATTTCGCTTTTATTATTACATCACTTGCATTCATATCCCGGTGAGCTTTTTTATTCACCGTTGATGTGTGGGAGGGAAGTTGGACAGAACATCTGTGCGAACGTTTCAAAACTCTTTTCAGATTTATATACTATAATATAAATGCAAAATGGTCAAAATTTAAAAAAAATAATAAAGATCTTTTGATATTGAATTTTTTTAGATGCTTAATGCATAAAATAATTGAACAATAATTAATTATACAACTCCGTAATTTATTACAAATCTTCATCACAATATACTTAATAATGAAGTAACAACACACATTACACTTAAATAAGGAAAAAATTATAATGACCATTCTTAAATAAAACATAGTTTGCTTTGCTATACACAGCTTTGGTACTGTTTATTTAAATTAATAAATATATTTTTTTAGTGTGAAAAATTTATTATATAATTATAATCATATTTGAAGGGTATTTTTTCAGGTGTTGAATATCACTTCTTGGTGGAAAGCATGATTTTTATATTATAATAACACATTTTTATTTATTTCATTTATCACTTGATAATGAATGCTAGCTATCGATGGAAACGGCCCTGATCATAAAATATTTTTTGGAAATAGAAAAGAAAATTTGTTTTTATTATTTAAAATGTGAAAGGTATGGTAATGCGAGACGGCAATTTATCACATCAATTTTGAAGATATTGTAAAAAATAATTACTCTTTTCCATATAATTTCCAGGAAGGGTATCAGAAATTGAAACACCGACATCGTCTACAGATGAAGTTATAAATTAATAATTTCCATACATATAAAATGAAAATCCAACAAGTTTCTTTCTCGGTTTTTCTGCCGTGAAATTTTTTTTTTTTACTTTTATTTGCCTTGCATTTTTTTATTCCAACGAATCCCAGCGCCATCTGCAAACACTAATGAGGAACAAAGGTTTTAATGATTTTTTCAGCGTTTCACGTCCACCGGAGCAAAGTAGCCGACATGCCCCTCTTCGCCTTGCCTCGTCGTAAGGCGGTAATTTTCTTAACAATTTGCCTTCGGAATTTTGTTCACATTAGGAATAAAAACTTCCATATGAAAATCAAGTCAATATATCTTCTCGCTTGAAAGATTATATAATATGTTACCGTTGGAAAAAAGCTCTTCACAATAAAGCTGTTACTTAATTACCGTACATTAATTTTCCCGGCAGTAGCATTAAAAAGTGAGACAATATTAAACGCATCTAATAATTGCCTCGTTTGTTGATGACGAAGTTTTGCGACTTATTATTATATCAAAATTAAGATAAAACTTTATTATTCTTTCCAAAAAAGTCCTAAGTCAAAAGCCTGTAGCCAAATTATTGTGTAATAGAAATAACATATTATTTGTTTTTGGCTTCAATTTTTATTTAAATGAAGACTTTTATTAATTTGTTTAGTTTTATCAAATTTAATTATTATAAATTTGTACGATTCCACATGTTTTGTCACTAACGACGCGGGTTTCACCTTTCGCCATCTTTAGACTTTCTATCACACGCATACAACAGAACTGACGACTCGTCATTAGTGTACGTAAAATTGTTAGTAAAAATACAAATTGTATATTGAAACTCCATCAAAAACTTTCAGTCGAAATCATAAATTATATTTGAATTGTTACAACTTTGTACGATTCCACATGTTTTGTCACTAACGACCCGGGTTTCACCTTTCGGCATCTTCAGGCATTCTATCACACGGATGCAACAGAACTGACTACTCGGCATTAATGTACGTAAAGTTGTTAGTAACAACACAAATTTTATATTGAAATTCCATCAAGCACCTACAGTCGATATCATAAATTATGGTTTTCTCACATTGATTCATGCCCTTTAAAATACTGTATTGACATTTACAATATTAAGTATACAACAACGCACGATATAATTAAAAATATTTTTACCGCCTGTGTATTTTTGTCATAATGTTAAATAAAATCTGGTTTAGCTTAGGCTCTCCCTTGACGACGAATTCGCAAAGTATGTAGTGCCTATATCCTCCCAAAAACCTCCCAACTCCGGAACAACTGCGCGGTTTTCTTAACGCTCCGAGTCGCAGAGACAAAGAGCCTACTGTATTCCTTACACACCATTCATCGCAATAATAAAAGTGTTGTATGAATATATTAAAATAGACCATTCCACAGTCATTTTATTCGCGGCCGTGTTAAAATGGTTGCGTTTCTAATACAACAGCCCTGGTACGAAGTGCTGAAATTCAGACAATTTAAAAATCGGCTTTTAGAAACAAACGGTATTTTTTTAAATATAGAAATACAACATTTGATCCTATATCTACAAATTAATATTCATAACATTGGGGCCGATTTCGCTTATCGCGAGTATTTTCAAGCGACACAATAAAAATTTTGTCAAGGCTATTTATACAAAGTTTTGAAATAAACGTTACCAGGTACATACAATATATGTCAAAATGAATTGAAATAGTCTAAAATTAAAAAATTTACGGCCTCTTAGCACTAATTTGTAATCAAAATGATATCAAATTAAAACTTCCTCAATGATTATGAAATAGCCGCTATGAAGAATATTGTGTGGGATTTTTTTAGAAACAAATCACTTGCATTTAGAAACATTATGCTATTGGAAAGAAATAAAACATTTCTTGTTTCCATTTAAATATCGTGCCTTTCCATCAATCCACCAAGTAGAGACATTTGACACCTTGAAAGTGATAAACGGTATAAAATAAAAACAAAATACTTTAAGAAATCAAATAACACACAACATATCAATTGTTGGTAACCGGTTTCTTTGAAATTTTATTCATAAATATATTTGTCAACTTTGCAAGGATTTTTATTCTCCATCGTATTGAATTAATACAACACGGTGAAAAAAATAGCAACGTATTTTAGTTCTACAATTATTTTATGAGATATAGTTGATAGCTATTTCGGTTCACGCCATCGCCAGAACTAGAACAGAAGCGTGAGCCGAAATAGCTATCAACTATATCTTAGAAAAAAAAATGTAGAACTAAAATACGTTGCTATTTTTTTACCGTGTAATAATGGAGTTCTACCAAGTAAATGCCAATTCAATCAATGAATGAATACAGTTCTGAGTTAGAGTATGTTGATTTGTTATTTTTATAATTAATATTTTTCATATTGCTCAAGTTAAGATTTGTTGCTAAATATTTCTTATTTTCTACCGTCTAACTGAAAACAGCTAACGATGTGCGAAAAAATTTAATATAGAAAACTCTAGTGATTTATTAACTCAAAAAAAAGAATATTGCAGATTAATTACAATAATGTATGAATTGTCAAAAGCTCAACGGAAAATGTCACAAAGTTTTTAATAATGACACAAATGTATACATACTTCAATTCCACAACCAAAACAAGATATGAATGAATATTTCTGGGTGTTTACTGTTTATATACCTTGTGTTGCAGGCTAGCAGGTGGAACTGCGCCACGACGGTTGGTCATTCCAAACATCGAGATTCAATAATATTCCTCTAAAATTACGCACGATATTTATTTTAGAAATATTATATTCCGCCAAATAAAATACGCTATTATGATTTGGCTTGCGTCCAAATTTCGGAAAAACATTTAAACTTAAATTCAATGCCCACCAAGTCCTTGTAAACTTTCACTGAAATTTACAACTTTAAAAACGTTAATCATAAAGAAGAGGCCCTGAAATAATTCCATTCCCAACTGAAAAAACTATTATTCACGTTGCCGAATAAATTTTCAGCGAACAAATTATTGGCATGGAAGGTTTTTTGCTTTTGTATTGCCTAAGAGAAAGTCTCAATAGGTTAAAATGTGGTAAAGTGGTTTTTACTTTACTCACAACAATAACATTACTATTCTGATTGTTTGTAGGTACCATATTCCTAGACTCTATTCGCTTTTAATGTTCTATAATATTATTCGTGTCACTAGGTCATGTATCTTCAAGATCACACATAATTACTAGAAAACTATAAACTGTACTCGTCCACAACCCCTGCGATCGCTACTTAAAAGAAAATATTTCGCTTGCTTAATTTATCATATTGACGTAAAAACGTTTGAAAACTATCATCAATAATATAAACTACAATAGATTAACGTTAGGCCTTCTCCATTTAAATGTTTTTTACAGAAGATATACATGGTCGCATTTGATAAGATGTTAATAAGTTAATTAAAATTCAAACTCTACCACTTTCTTTTGTGAATTGAGTTTTTTATAGGATTTTTAAACTGGAATAAGGACAATTTTTTACTCAAAATGCGACAGATATTTTTTGGAACGTGCAGTGTCAATTAGTCGTGAATATACAGAAAACAATAGTGAAACTTTTTTAAATTTAATACTTAATGCCTTAATAACAATCTTGCTTTTTTTTTTTTTTTTAAATAATAAAAACACATTTTTTTTAGTACTTATTTCCACAGTGGAAATAAGTACTAAAAAAATGTGTTTTTTTTATTTAAAATATAATGCCTTTCCATCAAGAAGTGACAGTTAACACCTTAAAAGTAACTATCTTGCGTTGAATGTTTCTTACAAATCTTCCCCCTTCTGTAATCTTTTTTTTGTTTTTTGATTCATCAGTTATCATGACTCATTGAAAGAACAAATCACATGATGGTATTTATATATAGTTTATTGATTGAGTTGGCATTTACTTGGTAGAACTCCATTATAACACGGTGAAAAATAGCAATGTACAATATTGTATTTTAACTCTACATTTTTTTTATAAGATATAGCTGATAGCTATTTCGGCTCACCATCGTCAGAGCTTATAGTTCTGACGATGGCGTGAGCCAAAATAACTATAAACAATATCTTATAAAAAAAAATTGTAGAACTAAATTACATTGCTATTTTTTCACGCTGGTATTTATAAGGTTATATATATATTTTTGTAATATAAATAAGCATAATTACTTCAAATAAGCCCCACTTTATAATGGCATACATAAAAATCAAAGAACACAAATATATGCATAACACAAATATCTATGGTGACTTAGTGGTCTATTAACTGTTTTTACACTCAGAGGCTCCTACGCGCTATTGGGTGGTGTTTATGCATCCAAACGACAATTGTATTACGCAAATGTTTAATTTTGTAATTTATAACTTTTATAATATATATGATTTTCATCAAAACGAATACAATATTTCGCGACTATTTTACTATAAATGTTATCTGCATGTTTTTATATTAACTTTCCTACGTTCTAATGTTTGCCTAAAATATGTGAAAACTTTTGCGAATAAGATTTAACCTAAAATTAAAAGCACGACATTAATGCGATCCAACCAAGGATTCTTCATCGTTAAACATTTCCATGAATTTCCTAAGTCTAATACAAATTATGCATTCTTAAACCATAAAAGGTACTCCTTAAGCTGAAGGATAAAAACGCGAATAGGCAATGGGGACATCGTCGCTCTTACCATTCCACCCGGTCCCTTCTCATTGTTTCGTTTTCATCTCGCCGAGCGTGCAATTTTTCTCATCTTTAATACTTTCTTTGGTTACTCTTCTATTCCTTGGATTTTTTTATTATTTTATTGTCATCACAATGAGAGCTTTGTAGGTGGTACCGGAAGCCCGCTTTGTCTCTCTAGCCGCCGTATTATTCCGGCTATATACCGCCATTATGTAACAGGGAGATATGACGGTCCCGAACCCCTTCTGCGAGGATATTAATGATAATTGAAGCGGTGACGGAATTATTCTTGGCAATTTTTCACCGCGTATTGTTTACGGTCCTCTTTCTTTTTTGTCGAAATCATTACGAAGTGGCGGCGGACAGATTAATGTCTCTTGAGAGATGGATTATGACACTCAAAATAACATCGATAGTCAGATCCTTAATTATTCGCCATGAAATTATCCATGCTTAACAAAGAAAACATAGATCCAATTAACGATTGTATAATATCGTGGTTATGTATATTCTCTTATAGAAAATTACAAACTATTTTGAACGACTACTTTTAAAATGAAATTTTAATACATGAAAAAAGTCATGGTTATAATTTACAATATCGACTAAGGACGCTTCAAGGAATTACATCAATTTAAATGAAAATATTAGTTTATTGATTGAATTGGCATTCACTTGGTAGAACTCCATTATAACACGGTGAAAAAATAGCTATAGTATAAAATAAAGATAGTTCTGACGATGGCGTGAGCCGAAATAGCTATCAACTATGTTTAAAAAAAAAATGTGGAACTAAAATACATTGCTATTTTTTAATCGTGTAAAAATATTAGCATGTTTTTTTTTTAAATTTATTCGTATTAATGTTTTAAATAAAAATAATATATGTTTCATGAGTAAGAATGTAACAAGAAATCTCATTTTATGTTTCCTAAAGAAACTAATGTTGGTAGCTTTGTGTGATAACTGTGAAATACTGCATCCAATTGAAAATAACCACTTACTCCCAAGCAAAATTTGTGTTATTTTTTTTTTCTAGTAAAAGTTGAATTAGTGTTATACTACAAATTGTTTTATTGTATTATAATATTTTATAAGAGCGAATAAAAAGATTCTAAAACTGCCAAATTTATTTGGCAATCATTTATATGAATGCTCGTAGAATATCTCATATTAAAATTCCACATAAATCATGCTTGCAAGGTGACGCGAATGCATTTCTGGGAATATTAAAACGGAAATCACATCAAAGTACATCTAAAGGTACTTCCTAATACACACGAATATTTACTGCGTATTAATTCTGCAGTTCCTCACATGCTGATCGTCACAAGAAATCTTTGGCCAATAGTAAAATTATTAATAATTAATTCACATTCCAGCGTTTAGTATGGTATTTAAATTAAAAGCAAAATATTTACACATGTTAAGGCATTTACTCAAAATTCATAATTGATTAAATTATGTATTTATTTTATTCCGTATTATATATAATACATTAGTTATGGGCTTCGAGATGTATCTATATGTATAATATATATCACATGGTATCATTTCAGTTGTCTCAAAAATTGTGAAGATTTTGACATAGTATTACAAATTATATGTGAACCAAGTTAATCGCTAGACAGTGTATATCTCTACAAAATATCAGCATTTGATTTATAGTATGCATTGAAGCTTATACTGTTGCGCGCATATTATATATTTTGATGGTTGAAAATTACATGAGACAAACTCTATGAGAAGGTCCCTACCGACCAATCCATGAAGAAACACAAACACACAAATGTAGAAAATATCAAATTTTAATTGAAAAAATCTAAATTTGATATTGACACTGTCAAGGCTTGACTTTAGTTTTACGTAATACCTTAGGTCAACATTTCGTCACAAGACTCTAATAATCATAAAACGGAGTAAAAACGTATCAAACTTTTCATGCAGTATAAATAGGTATATTCGAATCATTTTCGCTCCTAACGTACAAAATTTGTTACCCTATCGGAGCTTATTCAACAACAACCGTTCTACAAGAAAGACTTGTTAATAATTTGCTTTTCAATCTTTCTTACTTTGATAGTGTAAGGATACATATATTGGTCTCAAATGACTTATGTTACATTCCACATAGTATCCACGTCTACGAACATTCAACCAAAAATCGATTTATCAAATCGTAATAGAATTTAAGACCGTAAACAACGTAACCGAATTCAACAATGTCAAACACTAGGCTACATACCCGAATTTAGAATCATAAATTCATATATCAGTAATGTTCATGATTACTATTGATTCACTTTAAATACAACGAAAACTAAAAAATTATAAACATTCTGGCGTTAAGCGAAGTAGTTAATTCCATGCGAATAATATTCGAGTCTCAAGTATTCAGTTTCATGGTCATAAATCATCTCTTTACGTCCAATGCATGTAACATTCACCTTTGAGAACAACTTTGCGATAATACGACATTTCGGTAACTCTCCATGCATCTGTTATATGCCATAATTACTTGATATGCGACACAATTGTAATATTGCGGAATACTCGCGAAAGAAAAAAATTAATATTACATATTTAATAAAATCTCAACGGGTGCTTCGGGTAGTATACGAGTGCTCCGTTTCCAATAAGTAAAACTATGACAAATCGGTGACATAATTAAATAGCCCTTAATTATATTTTGTAGTAAGTGTAATATGATTTATGATGCCGTACGACTTGATTCAGTAACTATTGCAAAACGTATTTCAATTTAAAATGATTTTTAGTTCTCCAGTTACAATACCCAGAAGAAAATCAACAGTAAAAATATTGTAATAGATTTATTTACAAATAAAAGCAAAACTAAACTCCGTTGTAATATAAATATAATGAAACGCCATTGGACAAGACGTTTTCATGCAATATCGCATTCGTCTGGGCATTGCTTATTCAGTTTTAAAATTGTCAAAATCCACGCATTAGATTTATGAGACCATTTTGTAGTGCAAAAATTCATGCTAATTATTCGGTTGATATTATTTACGGGTTTGCATGAGTAATAACTTTTTTTTCAAATAAGAGTACACTTGATAGTATTATGTGCATTAAATATACGAGGGATAGCTATAACTACAATGTGACACAATATAAATAGATTTCAATACGATATTTGAATCAACTATTTTTGTTTCGTATTATACGTATGTTGAGAGATGAAATGATAATGCAGTTTGAACTATAGGATCGTATTCTAGTGAAAAATTTGAATCGAAATTGTTAGTGTAAAAAAAATGATATGTAAGCATTCACAGTTTCAATCACATTCGGAATAAACCAAATATGTACTAAGTCAAATAGAGATATTTTGTATTTTATAATTTTTAAAACAGACATACACTACATATAGACGATTGTGATATTACTGAATTCAAATCATTTACTTTATAATACATTCTACGATAAATTCACAAAAATAAAATTAGTCAACCTAACCTAACCTTAACCGTATTTTCTACTTTTGTTTAATGAAATGATTACTTTCGTACATCTATCTATAAGAGTTTAAATATACCACTAAGGCCCATATTTCATCCTGCATACGGAGCGTTAAATTATTTTCTATCAATCCGTTTTCGATAATTAATACTCCTAAAATTTTAAATTCAAATCTAAATAATTGTACTATGTATAAAGGGACTGCTTTAAATATTTATTTTTTTGTTTATATAGTAGATTGTTTATTTCATCATAAATTTTAATTTGTCTCGTATGATAAACATACTTTAAAATTGTGAAATAACATTCAAAAATAGACGACAGTGGCGATACGTAAATCCGATCAGTCGTAAATTCATAAAATACAGATTCCTGACTTGTTTTGTTCGAAACTTTTTTCTTTAGAAACTTGCTTAGGTGGAACGAACGTGTCCATAGAAAAGTCTTGAATATTGAAAAGTTTTGATTTCGCCTGCGGTGGGAATGGAACCACAAATGTATACAATTGAGGATTTCATGACAAGTAAGCTACGTCGCCAAATAAGACATCAAATTATTATTATACTCCTGTGTGCTTTACCGATGATATAGTTGGTAGGGAAATTGCTTAAGATGTTCGTTTTATTTAGATCATTTTTTTAATAAAAGCAGTCCCATCTTTGTATATATATTGTATCTAAAAAAGAAAGATTAAGTAATTTCATCGATATAGGAACATTATAAGTTGGTCGTTTAGAGAAGACGTCAGTATTACGCGAAGAGCTTATGTATTATATTTCCTAGCGTCTTTATATTTATAGTATGGATTTACTAGACGAAAGAAATTGTGTATACTTATGTATATACGAACAGCTATTATTTGTTAAGTGCTGTGTTTGTTTATGTTGGACTGATTTAATTGTAAAGTCATCTGACGGCCACGTTATACTGGTCGATCACGTGTGTTCGGTGGTCTAAAATATGTGTCTAAAAGAAAAATGGATACTTATTTGAGATATGTATAGCTCAACTTAGTGATACTTGCTTAGTGAAATAAAATGATAGTAACTTACCAGCTTATGTTGGCTAAATTTTTCATACCATTCGTCTTATCCAACCTTTACAGCTGCTGTGACCAAGGTTTTGGAGTGAGGTGAAGCGGGGTTTCCCGCACAAAAGGAGAAAATGCCAAAGTTTCGGACAAAAAGTAAAAAGGAATCACGGATCGCAAGCTTCGTGAATCGTGTGGTCACTGTGTGAATTTTGAATTATGGCTTGGGGACTATGAAGTTGTGCGTGAAAGGTACAAAAGTAAACTCGCTTCTTGGAAATAACGCCACGAGGTAAATTGCGAACGCAATGTTATTCCACTGCATATTTTTGCATATAAATATCTTTAGATATGATCATTTTTTTTTCATTTGAAGTGTGATATTATTTTGTTTCTTAAAACATTTTCAATAATTTTTAAAAAAGTGAATGCGTAAAACCAAACATTTTTTTACAACTTTTAATTACGCTCTTAATGGAGTATCACTACTTTTTTTTACAACTCTCAAATGGATAATATTTACCATGTCCATCAAAACATTTTTTTAAATTTCAAACTTTAGTATTGTTATATTGATTGAATTGGCATTCACTTGGTAGAACTCCATTATAACACGGTGAAAAAATAGCTATCAACTATATTTGTTAAAAATAATTTTGTAGAACTAAAATACATTGCTATTTTTTCAACGTGTTAGTATTGTTTTTCATACGTTAATTCGATAAAAAATAAATCTATGATATCGACTGAAGGTGCTTGATGGAATTTCAATATCAAATGTGAATTGTTACAATTTTGTACGATTCCACATGTTTTGTCACTAACGACACGGGTTTCGCCTTTCGGCATCTTCAGGCATTCTATCACACGGTTGCAACAGAACTGACAATAGTACAAAGTTGTAACAGTTCAAAAAAATCGTAAAAATTCTCAAAAATAAAATTGCATAGATTCACTATATGTCAACATTCACATCTAATAAAAAACAACATTTACTTTTATCAATATAAGTAAATCATTATTTTATATTCTCTATAAATCGATGATGTGTTTGTCATAAAATATTTAACCTTTTTACATTCATGTCAATCAAAATTCACTCCAAAAATTGTTGATTCGTCAAAGGTATTTTTTTCAAATAATAAAAACATATTTTTCCAGTACTTATTTCCGTAATATATTTTTTGATCAATTGACAATTGACCGGTCCTAATCACAACATATATTGTGAAAATGAGTACTATAAAATGTGTTTTTATTATTTAAAGTATCATGCCTTTCCGTCAAGAAATGACAGTTAACACATTAAAAATGGTATTTATTTTACAAACGAAGCATGTTTATGACCAACAATAAATTTTTGAAAACTTATAAGTTTTTTTTTGCATTTTTTTTATTTCGACATCACACTTCATGAATATTCTGAAAGTATTGTTCTAGTAACAATATAGCAATTACATAATAAAGTATAAAAAAGACAGCTGTTGATAATATACTGAGGATAGCACGAAATATAACCATAAAAGAATCACCTGTGTATATCAAACGACCCTATCAAGTAACCTGAGACTTACCTGTCCCACCCACCTGATTTCCGATTGGCCGCCGAGAGAAAAGCAGGTGAAACTCTGCGCTGCGTACGAGCGAGAGAGAGAAAACCCTACCTTACCTTATCTTGTTACAAAATACGAAAACACCTGCTCTTATCTCATTGGGTAAAAGGTATAAGGTATCTCACCTCCCTCGTTCGTCGATCGTACAGGTGGAATAACGTTTACCTGTGTTTACACCTTCGTTTTCATTGGTCAGTACCTTTATATAAAGACAGGTATTTTATTTAACACCCCCCCCATTTACAGGTGTATATTTCAATATATCGTACTATACCTATGTATAAATTTCAAATCTGGATACTAAAATCGGCGTCAGACAATTAGTAAATGTTAATGATATTATTTTTTCCATCGAAGTAATAAAGAAACGATCGTGAGTCTGAAAAGAAAATAAACTTAAGCACTTATTGTAATCCGTTAAATTGAACCATAATATACAGCCACCATAGGAGGCTTACTAAAAAACACACATGTTTCGGCTTATAGAAGATATTGTGTTGAAAACTTGTGTAGGTAAATAGTTGGGATGAATCATAAAACAATTTTGTGACAAGATTCTTTAAATTCTTAAAAACACATTTACCTAAAAGGTGACTTTAATGATCGCTTGTTAAGGTGACAATTTACTTCAGAAAAGTGCACCACTCTTTTGTCTTAAATGGTTGTGAAAAATCAATTATCTTCAGGGCTTATGACGGACAGCTGTGAGACGATGCTTTTTTTGGAATATACAAAAGACTGCAACCCGACAGGATAATGTAAAATCGTAAAGCGAATAAACAAAACCATATTTTGTTGAAAAAGGTCATCTAACTAAAAGATAAAGCTGAACGAGAACACGTGTTTGTCGGACGAAGCATTCTTTTCGCTATCTACTTCAGAATTCGCATTTGCTGGAACATTGAAGACAGATTTGGCAAATCGTAGGACCGGAACATCTTTTTAAGTAAATATTGTAAAAAATGAGATAATTAAGCATAGCTAATAAAATTAATGGTGGACAATATGTTTATCCAAATCACCCATATAGAGTATCAAATCTCTCAGTCAAGTCGTTTTGACGTATTTTAAACAAAAAATATTTTTCCCAGTCTTATACAATTTAAATATTGATTTTTAATCATTTTTTTAAATATCACTATCAAATGGTTACGACAAAATTTAAGGGGGAAAATCTTTTTATCGATAAAAGTATTTTCGACTAGAATTTAAATGTCAGTTGAGTATGCTTGGTGGATTTCAATATCAAATTTATTCTTACAAATTATGTATACTTTCACAGGTTTTGTTAGTCGTGACTCGGGGTTTGCCTTTTGGTATCGCAACTGAAAGATGCAGACATGTTATAGAATGACACAAAGCAATTCTACAATGACAGGGAATCATGAAAACGCGACACTGTTTTCAAAAGTTCAATATATGAAGCAGAAGTGTTCAAAGAAGAAGAAAAAACTTTTAGTTTTAACGAAGTTCTATAGAAAGTGATATTTTCTTTGACTTTATTTGCTCTATGAAAAAATAATTGATAAAGGTAAATTAATTATGTAACAAATGATATTTTAAAAGCATCATGATAGATTCTATGAACATCTTGAATTTTTTTTACAACCACTTAAACAATTACACAAAAAATGAGTATAGAGAAAATTCAAATTTGAACATGAATCACTTCTACCATCAAAACATTTCAGTTAAAAAATTGGTACATTTTGATTTTTTGAAGAAAAAGTATTGTGTTGTTTGGAAAACTTAATTGTATGTTAATCATATAAAGGCAAATCCAAATATGAATTGATTTGAATTATCTACAGTAATGGTTATCACGTGCGGCCACATACAGTTATCGCAGTAAATATTAAGATTTAAAAAAAATTTATATCTACAAATTAATTTGTAAGGTTATTCAAATCGATTGAATACACATAAATTATACAGCAATCAAGTATCTTTTGAGACTTATTTGTTTGAGTAGAATCTATTCAGTTGACCGAGTATTTAGTATATGCAATTGCTATTTTTATCGTATCTTAAAAAATCGCAAATCACAAAGATTTGATGAGGCCACGAGACATTTCCATAAGCTGCTAATATTTATAATGCCTATTCATACATATTAAATGTTACCTTGTATAGTAACTCTGTATCCAGATGCTTGGTAAGCCCTTCTATTGGGTAAGATACAAGCGATAGAATACATAACATACCTACGGCAGCTCACTTTGTCCTGAATGTCCATTCAAAGAATCGCCCAAGTTTAGCTAAAATGACGGACTGACGGACTGGGGGGTGAACTTCCAACGGCCTACAATAATATTTTTTGCCTCGACGGCCACCGCAGGGATTCCGATTGTGTTATTCTTTGCGATTTACGGACCCATTGTTTGACGGCGGAACATTTTTGTTACGGAAAATGAAAAAAATACATAGTGTATGTGTATGAAAAAATCCACCTTTTATGTGCTATTATCATGTTAAGATATACGTATATACGAGGATACACCATTGCTCTCTCTATAAAGGCCAGTGACATTCCAAAAAGATACAAAAACTTTATGTTGTCCACCGTTGGTAAGCTTTCTTTATTAATTGTTTTAAATTAATGATTGTAAAGTGATAATTTTTTTGAAGAACAACCTTTTCTCAATTAACACTAAAAAGAATCTCATAAAAAATAAAACATATTTTTAAATAATAAAAACAATTTTTAGTATTATTTCCACATAATATTTATGATAAGAACCGGTTTCGCTTATCGTAAGCACAAATTACAAGCAAACCTGTTAATACAAATTTAGATTTAATAATTAACAAGTAAGCAAAAATAACGCAACAGCGCGAAAAGTGAGAAAATGATTTACATGCAATCATAATTGTTTTTAATTTGTATTTTATCAGTTGATAATACTCACGATGAGCGAAACTTGTAGAAATTCCATTCCATCATGATGTGACAGTTAATACCGTAAAAATGACCACAAGGGGTTATTATTAGTTACCACATGTACCACAGAAAGTTTCACAATGAAATAATGTCATATATTTGATAACTATCCTGGTATCTCGCTATAGTCACAATTAATTTGTCGTAAATATTATAAGGTTCTCAAATAGCAATCAATTTAATAACGCAATTTTTTATTTCCTGCCGAATTTTTGTTAAGTTTATTATTAATAGTATATCAATTGAATCAATTTTACGTATACGTAACGCGATTATTATTTTCAGCAACATTTGAAAAATTAAAAATATATTGAATTGTATGATTTACAAGTAACGCAACAATCTTTAAAAATATATTTATTTGAAATGAAGTCAGTAAAATTTCCTATGATCTATTTGTATGTTCACCGCGTCTTCCTACGCTTGCTTTCACTTTCCCGGTATTATTCTTTCTTATCGATTATAATTAGTATGCGGTATGGAACAATTGACGACAACTATACAATTTAATTTATTCGAATATTAATAAAGATTCATCACACTTAAAAATTGGAGCAGAAAATATCTTCTTATCGCAGTGTGGGTGGTTTACCGCAAACTTCAGTGATTTGATAAAAGAAACTTATTTGGGAGTTAAACAACTCAGACGAAGACCGATTTTTGATATGTAATTAACGCGTGAATAACGATAAACTACGGGGAGGTCGCTATTACCGGTACACGCAAAACTTAATTTGAGAAATAAGAAGTTTTTTTATTAATGTTTAAATTTTTACTTACGATTTACTTATTTTTTTCACTGACATTCTGAATTTTATAAGCTGATCGATGCGTTATTGTGGCCGTTTCGGGAACTAAAATGTTGTCTTCGATCCTTAACAGCCTATTCCTATCATCGTGATTTCTATGTACTACCAATATAACGTTGTTTTTTTGAAGTTTTTTCTCATTTAAAGCCTTATATTGTCACAATTTTCGGGGCTTGGTGATAATTTAAAGTGCTATCTACAACGCGCTGGCCATTTTACAAGTCACACTTATAAACCAGTTTGAGATTTATAAAAGATATTTCATTGGATTTTTCTACACCAAGAGAGTCGCTTCATTTAATAAGTCGATGCATACGGGTTAATTTTACAGAATCATAAACAATACTTAGAATGGATTGCTCGATAAATAGCGCCAAAATTCATATGGATTTACTGGTGAAAATTCCTATTAATATTATGAAAATTCACATACATTACAATTCGTAATTTATTACAGGTATTGTAGAAACAATTATTACTTTTGCATGTCCCCACCATCCGACGCGCATGTATTTTTTTAATATCCCATGTGGTATGTTTGTATGTGTCCGTATGTAAAACACGAGAGAAGAATGGCCCCATACCTCGGTGACGGTTTTTCCTTTCGAGATGAAAATGGAATTGAATTTTGTTTTCGTTGTATCGGAATGTTTTTCCAATAAATGTATCGCCGGACAGTATGGTAACCTTTTCGCTGTGTTGTTGGCCCCCAGGGCTTTCGATCGCCCACAGAGAAATGAATACCTCTTGAATAAGTAGGAATCCATAAAATAAATAATATACCCATACATAAGAATTAATACATACCGTTCAATTATTATGAGAAAAAATAAACATTAAACTTGGATAGTTTTTTATCGAATACATTCAGAAAATTATAATTTACCCTAAAGAATTTTTATAAATGTATACTAAAATCTTTGTGATATTACTTCCATGTGTCTTCAGATTTCTAGAAGAAAATATCCATTTTGCTTAAGAATTCTGTAAGTATTTTTTGATACAAATAACTTGAACATTGTTTCTGACATATTCAAGGACGAATACTACTTTTATTCACTTTTAAAGTGTTAACTATCACGTCTGGGTGGAAAAGCATTACATTTCAAATAATAGAACATATTTTTTAGTAAAATATTTACAATACACGTATAAACAGTACCGATCAATTGATAATGGTCGTCTTGAGAGAAACCGGTCCTGATCAAAAATACATTAAATTGTAATAGTACTTTAAAAGGAAAAATAAGCTCTCTAGTCAAATATTAAGCCCACAACGTCTGCTTGTAATCTAGGTTATCAGGAATTCAAAGGCGACAGAAATCATTGAAGTGTTAAAAGATAAAAGGTGTTTTCAAAATCTTTTGAAGCGTCTATCAGATCGATTGCAACAATCTACATCTTGCAAAAATCTTAAATCTTTGAATTCCTTACGAAATAAAACCGCTTCTTCGAAGTCTCTGAACACCTAATCATTCGCGAAATGTTATGATTCGTAAACGTAAATATTTTTATTGCCGGTTATATCAAATGTTGTTTAAATATTGCACGTCAGATAATAAACAAAAAATAATTTTTATTCAGTTGAATATTGTATATTTGACTGTGTCGATACGATTATAGCGATAAAAAAGAACGAAAAAATAATCAATTTGGTTCTTAGCCATGTATCTTTTAAATTGTTTAATTAGGCAAATATATACATGCAAATTATACAATATTTTGAATGCATAATACATCCTATTGTTTCTTCTTGAGTAAAAATATAATCAATCACCCCATTTCAATTAATTAGCGACCGGTGATACAGCACAAATATGTTAAAGTATGGCTTCACATGATTCTTCATTTCCTCAGCACGTCTCAAATGCGTCTAAGAGAAGAATCGTTATTACTTATTTTTTACTATTTACGCCGTTACAAGGTACACATTTTGTATGTTATTATGTATCGAATATGTAAACGTAAAATTATATTATATATTTAAAAGCTAAAGCTAAAGAGCTTTTTTTCACCTCATAATGTCTATCGACGATGAGCAATCGGTTAGCAATATTAAACATTTGGGAAATAAATATTTTTTCTTTCGTAAAAGTTTTGAGCTATATTTTTTAGTACGATTATTATTATATAATCCTTTCTACGTCGTTAACTTTTATGAAAAATATGGATATTTAATGTGTGTACCGTCATAGTTTTTATTACCTACCAGAATATTCATACGTAGACACACGTGTGTTGCCTAAGGACGAAGTCTAGCAGTAAAGTTTTATTTTTTCATATTTTACGATAGTCGGTTATATTGCTTTGATTTTATGTGTTTCTCGGGAACATTTTTCAAAATAAACACCTTTGAAACGCGTCCGGTATACCTGGGATGAACACGTTGAAAAAATGTCGTTTTACGATTGGTTGAAATTTTCAGGTCCATCGGATAAAAGATACAGGCGAAATGTTTCGAAAATATTCTTAAGGCATAGAAAAATAATAATTTATATTCAATGTTTATATGTATACTAACCACGAAAAAAATCATTAATAAATCAAGAAGTCTAAAAATAAATTAGAAAATTTATGTATTCTAGAGAAGGCGAGGTTGCTTCTTTTAGACATCTGGTATCTAGTTTATGGAAAGTACACCTTTGATAAACTTTCAGTATACCTGCCCACGCAATAAACTTTATTTTACAAAATCTTTGGCATTTTATTGAGAAATTTGCAATGAAAAAATTGGTAGTACTAATTAGCATATTTATGTTATAGTTATTTATTTTCGAACAGTATTTATTGATCGCTCTTACTTCCAACATCCACCGGATATAGACTACAAGTAGCTTTAAAATTCGAAGTACGAAATTATGATACATAAAAAAGTCTAAAGTAATTTTACTCTATCTTTTTATCCTATGGTTTTATCTCAATATATTGTGCAGCTATAATAAAACGTAGGAACAATATTATCATACAATATGATTCGAGAATATTGACAGCTTGGGTGTTCCACACATTAAAGTACTAGATAATTCCTAGGATTGTGGTTTTTCTGACATTATTAATACATATGATTAAATAAAATATTATTTTAAATCATTTAAAGATAAAAATAATCTTCAGGAATTATTCTAAAAACTGAAAGTCAAACAGCTGGTCAGCAGCAATAATTTTATGAAGTAATGTTATAACCTTTTCTAAAATGAGACAGATCTTGTGTACTGCTTCACAATAAATATTATATAACGAAATTAAAGATCAGAAAATGAGTTGAAATAATTCAATGGGACCTATTTTTTATTTCAGACTGAGGGATTGCATAATATTATATTTAACAGGTTCGTCGTGCAGAAGTCAGCGTCGTTAGCTTCGGGCAAAGCAAAGACTTAGAATCCCAGTATTGAAGTATTGACATAAGGCATATTAATTGTTCAAAAAATCTATCTCTTATTCGATACACATCATATTGAGAGAGGACACGCTTATGAAGTAGGACGACTTATATTGGAACACTTATATTCCTGGTGTTGTGTAATAAATTATTAAACATGCCACGTGTTTCGCTTTTGTGATTAACATTTTCAAGCCGACAAGCATTGGCCGTTAGTCGTTAAACGAGTAATCAATTTCAATTTCATGCTAAAAAAAACATTAAACTAGTCAAATCCACCGAAAAAAATCTAAAATTTTTTTATAATTTAAATTAATAAAACTTTCTACGATTCCACATGTTTTGTTAGTATCGACCCGGGCTTCGCCTTTAAGCATCCTCAGGCATTCTATCGTACGGATGCAAGAAAACTGACAGTCTGTTCAGTCAGGTCAGTTATGTTGCATACGTGTAATAGAATGCCTGATAAGCCAAAAGATGAAACCCGGATTTTGTTATAAATAATAAAATATAAATATAGCTTCCAAAACGCTCTAAAATAATGTTATGCTAATTAGTATCTCTGATATATATATATACTTTTAATGAAATGTATGTGCTCCTTTTCTTTCATTTCAACTGTACCTATGCTTGTTCATATTATATACCTGTTATAGGTATGCTATTTAGGGCCATATATTACTTTATCCTAATTCGTTATGCCTGTCCGTGGCGGCCATTTTTGTTTCGACCCACCTCAAATATTTTTTTGTTCCGACGTCATAAAAACTTTACTTTTTACAGCTGTTTATTTAAGAAAAAGCATCAAGGAAGGTATAAGGAAGACAGAGGTAAAAAAATTAGAGGGTGATTCATGGGCTGTGAGCTATAATACGATAACGATAAAAGATCAGCCATAAAGGACTTAACTAGCTACCACTTGGTACGTTATAAAAAAATGAAATGTCTCAGTTATCTTTCTTGTGATTTAGTAAAAATATATTTTTTGAAATCATAGAATATATCAACACAATAAAATAGATTTTACATTCGCTGTATGAAAGGGAATTCGCTTTTATGTATTGTGATGGTCCCCGACGAACAATAAAAGAAGAGGGTGGCTCTAATACGCACGTTAATTAGAACATAAGCGATAATAAATTTTGTGGTAATGAAGGCCGAGAAGCTTGACAACAACCCACAGATTTTTTTTAGTTGACCTGTCTTATCATTTGAACAAACTGCACAAATAAAACACTAAATAATTAATTTGAATTGTTGAAACTTTTAACGATTCCACACGTTTTGTATCTTACGTCCCGGGTTTCACCTTTTAACATCTTCAGGCATTCTATCACAAACATTAGGTAGTAAGAATTTCACATAGAATACTATGTGCTATAGATCCTAGTTTCTCAAGCGGTAGTTAGCGGACCATTGGTGGTCTGCGATGTGATATTATTTCGATTTTTAAGCTATATTGTTTTGTTACTGTCTGTTTTATTATACTTAACTATTGTTATATCAGCATACGGTGTTGTAAAATTATTTTTTTGAATAAAAAATCAATTATATAAATATTCCAATGTTGATGGTCCGCAAAATATTTTTGGGTTTTTGGTGATCCACGGATGCAAATAGGTTGAGAAACTATACTATAGATAACTCCATTAGGAGAGTATATAACTCGAATTAGTGATATATTTTGTTTTAAAAAATATATTGAAAGAAATTGTAGATTTAATTATTTTAGCAAACATTGACCATTTTCCCACATATGCTACAAAATGTTTTCATATAAAACATCCATAAAGACTTAAAAATCCGGAGAGTTATCAACAGTACAAACATAAAAGTGATATAATTAATTTGATACACGCTCATCTTTCGTATGTTGTCAAACTACTTTGGCAGTGTAGTATAGGTACTTTTAAATGTATTATATGTTTCAGTTGCCGGGCCTTCGAGATCGACTCCAGCGTCCTGTTATTCACATCTTTGTGTTCATTTGTGACGTGTCATGATGGATGAAGGTGACACGGGTTCGACTCAAGGGATACCGCTGGGCTTTTTTACCTGATGCCAAAAAGTCGACAGTTACTCATATTAGTAAGACCTCCAATGTTTGTGAGAATATTGCGGGACACGTGGCCCGAAAATTTTATTTCAATTTTTACGATTAACTATAGAATTCGAGTATACGTAGTAACTATTTATCGCATCTGTGTGCGATGGAAAGTCCCTTTTAAAGTAAGAGTTTAAGGTTTGGGAAGGGTGGTTTCGGTATCTTATTATTATCTTTATACATTTGCATAGTGCCTACAACGTGCTGATTATAATCATTAGAATTTCGTATACATAGACAAAACTCGGTACATACTTTTGGATTTATCGTCAAAGTTGCTCGTGCACATTAGATTTTATACAAATAAGGTTTTGTGGAGTTTGTCTACAATCAATCGTGTTTTTTTAAAACTAAAAGTAACGTTATTTCGCTGAAAGCAATACAGTCGTGATAGAGTGATAGGAAGTATAATTTTCAGTACTTTGGGAAAAATTATTGAAAAAAAGTACACTTATCAGAAATTGCGATTTTTTCCGGGATAGCTTATAGGAGAATCAATTACAGACCCTAAATACAATATACATTAAGTGTGACTAGTCAAATCTAATCATGTCACGACCTGAATAACTAAAATCACTCCATGTATCGAATGATTATAAATCTAAAAATACCAGAATATATTATACAACTTTCGCATGACTTTAAAATGTTGGGCAGATCGTTCTCGTTCAGCAAAGTATTATATTATACTATGTTGATATGATCACTCGCTGCTTAAAACCGATACAAATGATATTTTGTCTAGTTGGCTTTTGATCATTACAACATAAATAAATAATTATTTTCGAGAAAAAGTCTTATATTTGAATTATTCGTAAAAATATGTAATATATTATAAAATATTTTCTCATTACGTAATCAGTTGATACACTCTCCCCCAGTTGATGTAAAGTTATGTATATTTGTTTTTTTTGATACTAAAATTAGTAAATTTTTACAACGATGTGTTCATGATACGAAAATAATAAAAAAAAAAAACAAGGAGTTTCAAACGATATGATTCACTCATTAGTTTTGGTTATTTATGGAGGATTAATCTATATTTATAGATATCAACTACGCAAGACAGATTTTAATTATTCTAAATGAAGAAATTATTAAATATTTCTCTTCTCTTTATATTTTTGGTGAGTAGGTGGTTTTTACGCAAAATTTGAAATATTATATTGTTATTTATAATATAACAATGTTTCGACCCTTTTAACCATAGTTTCATTCTTAGGAATTTGATGTTGAAAGTTTAACAGACTACAACTTTACAAGACAGTTTGAGATCGTAATTAAGTTGTTGTGAGAAGTAATAATTCAGACATCATTTGTTTAAGCAATTCAGTTCCTAATATATATATATTTCACAAGGTATCTATGAAATAAAGTCAATAAAAGAAAGCCCCTTTAGATATAAATATTTTTCTTAATATTTTAACAATGTTGTAGAATATGTAAAAAAAAAAATGCTTCAAAATGGTGACTAAATATTACCTGACGTATGTACTTTTTTCACCTTTTTGTAAAAAAAGACTGTTGATAAATTCCTAGTTTATAAATAATATTTTTGTAAACTAAAGTTGGTGTGTGTATACATCTATAAAACTGTGTTGTATCAATGCATCGCAATGTGCTCGTACCTTATACCTACCTATGTCTTTCGTTAAAAACGATAAGCAAAACGAAACAGGAAGATGGGTCGTAACCTTTCATTCATAAAAGATACGACTTAATGTTCACAACGATAATAAAATAAAATAAATAATGTTGAAACGAAATATTTAAACACACAAACTACAATCGTGCAGCATTCATTTTCTGATCTATAAATTATGAGGTAAAAAATGATAACTGAAATAATTAAAAAGTGAATATTTTGTAACGTTATAAGTATTTCATACATGGCATACAATTTTTTATTCAATATAATGTTAAAATCATTCGAAAATATAAAAGTAACATAAGAATTAATTCCTCAACTTTTTTAAAAATTTATTTTATTACTAAACTTATTTTTAAACTAATAACCAACGTTCACCATATTATGATTCTTGCTTATAAATTACTTAATAAATAAAGTGAAAAAAAGATGTACAAAAATTTCGATCCGTTTTTAAAACTATCTTTAGTGATTTTTTTCAAAGCTATTTTCTGGTGTAATCAAAAGATTTTTTGTGTGCATAGTATATATTAATAACATGATTGAAGATTAACGATATTTGAATGACTTAAAAAAAACAAATAAATATTTAAAAAATAAAAAACATTTTTTTTTAATTCCGCTAAATCAACATCTATAATTATTAACCTAATGTGAATATGCTTATGTATCTTTCTTGTTGAAATACAGTGAGTTAAAAAATACGTCTTTAATTAGAAAAAAATGTTAATTGACCACAGTGAGAGCTTTTAATGTTGAACATAAAATGAAAAATCTATCAGACACATTTCTAGTTTTTTAAATAAGTTAAAATTTACTTATAAATATTTTTAATAATGAATATTATATCAAATAGTATAAGCCCTTAAGGATTTACTCTGCCACTTAAGTATCGGTGCTGATTGACAATTTTACATATTTGCAATTAATAAAAATACTGGTATTCCATAAACTTGATTTTTGTTAGATAATTTAAAATACGAAATTAATTCAAAGAATGTCTTATAACATTTCTATCTGAGGGCTTTACGCACCCTTGTTCTCTGTACCAATATTTTTTTTATTTTTTATAAAAATTGTTTTGTTATAAATATTATAAAAATGAATTTTGCCTTAGCAATGGAATACTAGTGTGATCTGTCGGCGCATAGACGAACCAAGATATCGTCACTAGTGAGAGGTCCGTATATGGTCTAACGAATTAAATTCAGTCGGATCGAATCTTGGATTAAAAATTCATTTCTATTTTTTGTATCAAAAATATACTTCTACTCCAAAACATTCTCATATATATTATATCTAAAAATGAAGCATCCACACTAAAAATATAAATACACGCCTTTAAATCTATATAATTATTATAGTAGTATAGGTTTATAATTATTTAACTTATGCATACATAATACTTGCACATTTTTTAAAATTGTAGTTGTAATGAAATTATTGATGTCTTTGCTTTGAGTATTTAAGCTTTTATATTGACTTTTGTAAGAACTGAGTATTTTAAAAATATCCATTTTTTATAGCATATAAACCTGTATTAACTAAGAAATTATGAAAGTCATTAAGGGTAAAAATATTTTATTTAAATGAGTTTTGGTGGAAACATCGCCCTGTTGAAAGATTTTTGTTCAATGACCATATTGTTTTATTAGTTGTCGTTAAGAATCTTACAAGAATCTGATATTTTTATGAATATAATCAATATTTTTAATCTGTAGTAAGGGAATACTTAGTGATAATGAATTTAGGTTGCGATATAATAAGTAAGACTTGTAGCCACCTTAGAGATTAAAATAATAATATAGGGAGAAAAAATCCCGCTCCACAGACTCCATACAGCTGCAATAATTCAAAATTAATAAAAGAAAACTTACTTTATATATTTTTATCAATGCCAGTATTATTTGTTCTTTCTATGCAAGGATTAAACATTTCTGCAAGTCTGTTTGTTCATTGAACATCGTTTTGATTGCTTCAGCCATTCGATTTGTACCATTGAAAAACGGCCAAAAATGAATCACAGTAAAACTCTAACTGGATTATTTGACGGAATGTTGTCATACTCTGTTATCTTTCACAAAAACCATATTAGATTGTTCCACTTATAATCGTTGACCAGTTCGATATGAATCAAATACGTATCAAGGCGTAACGAAAACAATAAAAGACAGTTTCGATTCTAGCTAGATTCTCTGTAAAGGCATTTTTTTTCACTTTGCTTAAAACGACAAAGTATTAACCGGTTAACTGCCAGCAGGTACATGTATGGCGGTACCCAGCACGCCGCGAATTTTACGACAAAAATAAAACCTTCTAAACATATCGTTATTGAAAGTGTAATAAAGTTTATTTATAAAACTTATCAAATAAATGAAGAGCGCGCCAGTCGTGCAGTCATTTATCCATAATCATAAAATTAATTGTTCATGGTGCAGGGTTGTCAAAAAAACAAGGTCAAGTTTGTTAAAACGGCGCGACTTAAGACGTAATTTTTGTATGAGCGGCGCTCCGTTCACAGAAAATTATGCGTCTTAAGACGCTTTTGGCAGTTAACCGGTTAATTAGGTATATCTAGTCGAACGATTGACATTCGTTCACTGTATGGATATGATCGTTTCGATTCATTTGTTCGCTAAAGTCGCGTGATATTATATAAAATTATCTTACGTATTTATAATACTATATACCAAGAAAAATGTACGAAAAATGGTCATGATTATAAATTGCTGGCGTGGTTTTGTGTGATCTATTTATCTATTTTAAATAAATTTGAATATCTTTGAAGCATTTTTTAAATTTTAAGGTTTTATTGGTTCAAAGAAGTACAAAAAGGTAATACGATGTGAGTACATTGACTTCTAAAGTTACACAGTCCTGGTCATTTGATATTCTATCTAGTGACGGGTGTGACGGAATCATAAAGATTTAACGAGGGCCAGTGAAGGTGGCGGGCGGCCGTAGTGGTAAGCTAGGGCGTCAGTCGCCCGAGAATCAAGTTTAGGCGCCGCCTTACCGGACGCATAAATAGTTTTGAGAAGCTCAAATCACGTGAAATGTTTTTTTTTTATTGAACTACCTCCAGCTGTTGATTATGTGTAGTCATAATATAACATCGATCATCTTAAAAAAATATTTTCTGTCGCTCAATTATAATTCGCTGTGAAAAAATCTGATATTCGTTAAAAAATAATATTACAATAATCGGAATATTTAACCCGTTGAGTATGTGAGTTATTTTTTTACGAAATAAGTTTTTTGGTTTATTTTAGATATTTTCTTTTACACTTCATATAAAATTATGTAATTTTTTTTTGTGGTTCAATCTATCGTAGAAAGAATATTTATTATTATATCACGTAGTAAATAAAGTTGTACAATTGAGAAATGCAAAGTAATAAATGTAAATAAATTTATTCACCATGAATTTTCTAGATACAATTACTTTAGTTTGAGCCTAAAAAAATAATTGCAGTCTGAGTAAACATAGTTCGATATTGATACTGATTCCTCACAATATTTGATGTACATGTACGGCCATACTCCTCAAAGGGTTAAATGGTTTGAAAATCGTCCACCATTGTCCAGCAGTAAAAGTTTTTCGAATCTAATAAGTTTTTTTTCCTATTAATTATTGGCAAATATGCGGAAGCAAACATGGAGGTATATTAACATATACTCTTTTCTGATAACTGCTTGTTACTCTCACATTTATTAATTAGAAAGAGTAGGAGTTGAAGGGATATGACACGACTCGCGGTTAGCTAACCGCCATCGTTAACCCTCGTTAGTTAGAATCGAATAGGTGGGAGCATTAATTTCTAGAAAATCTCGATCTGACCGTTGAAATCTTGTACCCAAATTAGCATTTTTTTTCATTTATTTTCCTCCTATCTTTATTCACCTAATAGTATAAAGTTGTTTGGTGCATTACAAATTGGCTAATTTTCAAAACTCGTCAAATTATACTTAAATTTGAATTGTTAAAATATTGTAAGATTCCTCATGTTTTGCCATAAACAATCTGCGTTTCGCGTTACGTCACCTTCTGTATCGGCATTATTTGTCAGTTCTGTTACATCCGTGCGATAGAATGCTTAAAGATACCGAAGAGCGAAACCCGAACCATTAGCGTTAAAACATATGGAATTATACATTGTTTCAACAATTCAAATCTGATATTGAAATTTCATCAAGCACCTTCAGTCAATATCATAAATCTTATCATACTTATTTATGAACGCATCTATGTGTTTTCATTAGCTCATGGAAAAATTGTTGAAAAGGAAATTAGTGAATATGTAAAAAAAATATATCCCAGACCTGAGTAAATCTTAGTGAACCGTGAACTTCTTATATTATTTTTATCATAAAGGTAAAATAATAAAAATAGCAATGTATTTAATTTTACGATTCGTTCGGAAAAACACTACTGGGAAAACAAATAAAACTATGTTGATCGACCGGTCGATTTATGTTTTCTTGTAGGCCTCCTAATATCAATTTAATATTTTGTCAGTTGAAATACCTATATGATTGATGAAACTTAAATTAATAAATAACGGAAACCAGAGTTTTAATTATCGCCTCCGCTCATTCATTTTAAGTTCACGATGCGGCCATCAGCCAAAAACTTTGCCCAGAAACATTTCTTTTCGGATAAAATTGAGCAAATATCACGCATTGATTAGACAGCCAGTTGCGGTTTGAACTTTACAGGATATATCTGACATCATCGCCAACGTGTGTTCGATACTGCGCAATTTGGAGATTTCTGCTTGCACGGTGGCTTTCGCGAACGGCCATAAATGACATCAGATATTTATTTATATGTAGGCGACCGTACACGCGGGAGGTATAATACACGCAGTATAAAAAAGATGGCCGTCGCGGTAGAGAAGACACGTGTAAGGCGAGCATAAATTATTCGGCCCCATGAGAAATTAACTTCCAGAGCAGTCATTCCATTGCAGTACTGTGTAATGTATCGCTACACTTAATATGGAAACGGACTACCATTTGCAATGATTCCACTAGATTTTTTCAACCAACTTTTTCCGAGAACCGAAACGTAAGATAGTGGCAGAAGATGTAAAGGACCGCTAACAAAAAAATATTAAATTAATATAGGTATATGTTAATCAGAGGCAGTTAATGTTACGTTAACTTTTAAACTGCCGGGTTTTTATATGGTAGTACCTGGCAGGCCGGGAATCTCTTCTAAAAATCAAAACCTTATAACAAGGCTGTTTTAAAATCCATATTAAGTTAATTATGTTTCATAATTTGTTACGTTTGTTAATGTAAGTACTTTCAAGTACCCATGGTTCGATGGATTGCCGTACGCAAAATCTATCACATAATTTAAAACAGTCGAAAAGTCTCAATAACCCGTCATGTGAGCACGAGATCATGTAACATGTTAATACACTCGTAGTATTCACCCGGTCAAAAAAAAAATTTTGAGAGAAATATTTTTGAGTGAATTGATTTGAGTTCATCCTTTGCATTTATGTAGAGTAAGGTCGTAATAATTAAACCAGTGGTTTTATCCAGTATATATCGGATTTTTTTTCTTCAAAAGATAGTACGTGTGTACGTCTGTGACAAAAAATTTGTACAATAGTTATAATTACTTTTTTTGATTTTAGATGGCAGATTGCTGACATCAGCATTACATAATAGAAAATTTATATCATTTAGATCTGATAGTTAATACTGACAAAATGAAATAATTACTTTTAAATAAATTAAACAAATGATATTATTTTACTTCAATTAGAATAATGCAATCGGATATATACTCACGGCGAGAATATAGCAATGTATTTTAGTTCTTAAAGAATTTATAAGATATAGTTGATAGCTATTTCGGCTCATGCCATAGTCAGAACTATGCTCAAACGTAAATTTTGTTATCTATATATAGCTGTGGAGAAAAGGTACACAATACATCTTCTCTTCTGTTTTAACAATCTAGCTTATATCGTGCTACCAATAAAATTTAAATTAAAAATAAACTAAACAGGCGGCACTTTCAATAAGCTTAAATACTGGCCGGAGATGGCTTATTACAGAAATGCATTAGCTTTTCGTTATGGTCTGAGGAGCGGCGAAAGACTTATATTTGACTATTCGTTTAAAATTTCGTGTGACAATTGATATCTATTGATTGCCATCTGTTCCAAAGCCGTGATCTTCCGACCTTTATTACAAAATTTAAAAATTACTCTTTATACAATAAATATTCTACCAGTTATCATTGACGAAACATAAGTCAGAAATATTGTTAATAAAAAACAAGAAATGGATTTAGTAAATATGTTTAAGCCACGCCCCGATGAATGAGTTTGGATTACCTGACATTTATTCAAACGATCCAGCAGCTCTTTCATAATGGCAGATATACACGAGAGGTTAAAACGTAATATTCCACTCGACACCGTCGCCGTCGGCTTGTGGCATTACTTCTTCTGAGGTATAATACAAGTAAGTTGGTTTAAACACCCTCCACTAATTCAGGTGGAATGAATGTTTGGACCGCAAAAACTATTTCTGGAAGCTTTATATTATTACCTGCATTAGCGGTCAAATTTCAAATTTATACCGTCTTGATAGTTTTGATTACGAGACATTAATTTATAATTTTGGATATCCATTTGAAAATCTCATAGAAACACATCAAAACACGACACAGGCTTAAAAATGAAAAAAAGATTTGGTTACTGATTGGTCACATACGAAATGAAAGATTTGTATGCAATTCAACTCATCTTACATTTATAACTGTTTTAAATATATTAACTGTACTTCTAGGAGGAAAGCTAGTATATTTAAATACATAAAATAGGATTTGCTGAGCATTACTTTGAAAATGTGTGTTTAAATGACAATGACCGGTTTCACCCATTACGAGCATTATCAACTTATAAATAACAATATTTTGATTACAGATACGTAAATAGAGGTTTACAAGAATTCCATAGCATTTTTAATGATAACTATTTACATTCATGTGTGCTTAAATTACGATATCGACTGAAGTGTGTGATAAAATTTCATTGTAAAACTTGAATTTTTTTAACTATTATATGTACAATTAAAATTTCATTTATATATATTTCGTATGATAATCGGAAAATTTTAACAGCAACTCGTGAACTATTTAATTTTGTGTACCTGATGACGATCACCATTCATTTATTTAGATATAAATTGCCTTGTTATGATTTAAATTTTATCAGTTTATAACGGTCGCGATTAAAGAAACTGGTTGGGATCATTGTAATACCATTTGAGAATTAAAACTTGACCAATTTTGTATTAACATATTTGGATGCATAATAGAAACGCATAAATATAGCAAATTTTTGTTGTTGTTGAATATTGGTCACATCTGCATGAATGCAACGGTAGAGTTTGCACTAGTGGCGCAACGAGATTGCATTGTGCATTCCGAAAGCAAAATCCCCATTGCAACTCTTATAATTAGTTTTGTATAGGGCTAACGTTTACCTACGAATACACTCCCACATGGGGTGTGAACGTATGCACGATATAAAAAATAAACGAATCCCAAACTAATCAATATAATACATAATTTCTAGCTCATTAACAGGACCGTTAATGGAAGTTGTCACGGGCAATTGTGTTAATTATTATTGGATTACTATAATTAAATTTGTTTTAGCTGCAATTTAATACTTTGCCTTTAAGTGTATTCCTGTAATTATTAAATTTGATACATAGACAATGCTAACTGTTTATTTTACGTCAATTCTGTTGCATCCGTGTGATAGAATACCTAAAGGTGCCATAAGGGGAAACCCGGGTCGTTAGTGATAAAACATGTGGAATCGTGCAAAGTTATAACAATTCAAATTTGATATTGAAATTCCTTCAAGCACCTTCAGTCGATATCATAAATTTCAATAATATCGATTTAATAATAATTACACTCAACTGCCTGTAATAAGTATTATTAACGTTAAATACCGTTAATAAGACTATTAAGAAAAGACTGGCAAGGAAGGAATGGCAACAAATACTAATTAACTATCATTAAAATGTAATTAAGTAATTTTAAACTAAAAAATCTTTACTTATTTCAAGTTGGCAAGTAACAGTAAATTTGTCAGTTATTTTGCATCCGTGTAATAGGACATCTGGATATGACGAAAAGCATAGATACCTGGGTCGTCAGCAACAAAAAAGACAAAAAACGATTCAAATTTCACTTTCAAAACACATTTTTAGTTCTATTTCCATAATTCTATTCGAAAACTATTTCTGATCTCATTTTAATTTAGAATTAGTGATAAGGAACATTTAGCTTTTATTCATACTATTTTACTTAATTTACATACATTTTGTACGATAATGCGAAAATTATCCAACTTAATAATTTTTAACTAAAACTATTGTATAAACTGATTGGTAGCAAATAAAATAAATTTGAATGCACACTAAAAAGTATCGAATGATATATTTGAAAGTTTGGGAATAAGCCATAAGGCAAAGCTTTATCTTTATTCATATGTACGCTCACACAAGCCGGTGTCATTTCGGAAGGTGACTCGTTTCCAAACCGCGCTTCGGGGCTGAATACATTCGTATTGTCTCGCTATATTACATATAGATTTTGCCAGCAATTCCGCTAACCTGTATTGGGTAATTACATCTGATTTTAGTATTTTTGTATGCTTCTTTCAATTTTTTTCGGTGAGAAAAGTGACAGCAAAAATAAGGAAATAATTACAGAAGTATAAAATATTACACGTATTTAACTTAAATTTTAAGTTTACGCCGTAGACAGTCTAAATCGTAATCATATTTGGAACTAAGTAATATATTATAATACTAGCCACGGTCACACATTAAATTTCACTCCTTCATAGAATGGCAAATTTTAATAATAAAACACAATGTTTACACTATACATATATATACAGTTTTGTATTATTAAGATCGGGCCGATTTCTCTATTAATTTGTCACATTTTTTAAAAAGTAAAAACAATTTTTATAGTATTGTTTTCACTATATAGGGCCGGTTTCGCTCATCGCAGTCACGATCAACCAATGGCAAATTAAAACAAGATTATTTAACTAATATTTTGAATTAATAATTATCAGTAATACAAAACTAGACGTCCCAAAACTAAAAAAAAATGATTTAAAAGTTATCCAATATTATATGACCAAATAAATTAATATAATTTACAAATACAATGATAATGTCTTTAAGTTACAATTTATAAGCTAGTCCAGGAATTTATTATACAGTCAAGAGTTCACGATAAATCCACGAAGAACTAATGAATCCCATCAAAAATTTTCATACGTTTTTTTCTGAATTTAATGCATTATATTATATCCAATAAAATATTGAAGATATTTTTTGACATCAAACTGTAACAGAAATAGCGTTGGTGCGTTGCAAACTCTCTATTTGAAAGGTTTAAAATCAAAGTAAATGAGGTATTGATTGAACTGGCATTTACTTGTTTGAACTCCATTATAACACGGTGAAAAAATAGCAATGTATTTTAGTTCTACAATTTTTTTATAAGATATAGTTTTATAGCTATTTCGGCTCACGCCATCAACTATATCTTATACATAGCTATCAATCGATTATAGAAACAAATGGACTTAATTTACACCATAAATCATAGCAACGGAATACAAATGTTACACAGATATAGATCTATATAATTGTTATCTCAGAAGTTGATTTACTAGCTAACTTAAATAATTGATTATAATATAAATAAAGTAAGCTGTGAATTGAGATAGATTTCGGATGTAAAATACTTCAGGTGGCCTTTTATGATTTAAGCAGTGATGTTGATCTATCTCCTTGCTGCAACTATAATTCTTTCGCGTCTACGATGATTACACTTTTGATAAATAGGCATACTTTGTTTGAGTCACAAGTACAAGTTGATTTGTTCAGCAGCTTGCTGGCTCCGTAGGTGCACTAATGTTTTTTGTGTTATGAACAGCAGTTGTAACCAACCCAGAAATAATAAAACAATTAATGCAGAAATTGATTCACCATAACAGTTATAAAATTACCTTTGTCGACAAATATAATTGCCTTAAAGTTTTCTATTTAAAAATAGAAAGTCTTTGAGGCAAGACAACATTTATCAAAATACAAGGAAACTAATGAGACATAAAATTGAACAAGGTTTTATTAAATTGAATGTACACATATATGATTAAGTACAATGAATATTACAATTCAATATGATATAAATTTTTCGTTTTGACAAATTATGTATCATTTTTTTTCCTTTAAATAGTTACTTTTCCAAATGTGTATATCTTGTATAATTTTATTTATTTTCACAGTTGAGCAATAAACGTTATTCTTTTATAAACAAGTCAAGGAAATTTCTTATGTTATATTCTTTGATATGGTGTTTTTGGTGAACGTTATTTCGAATTTAGAAATAATAAACAAAACACTTAAATTTAGTGAGCATTATTTATTAAATGATGTCCCCGACTGATTTTGGGTGCACACTTAATATACTTATCAAACTATTTAAACTAACAAAACGTAGTCAAAATATTTTATAAAACCTTTATAATGAAAATTGACAACTTCCCTTATATGCTATTTCACCAATTTTATTACCAGGTGTGGCACGTTATTTTTAATTACTCCTTATTTTAACATCTTTTTTAAAAATACTAGTGTATTTTAAAGATGTTCCAAGTTGTAAATTAACTGTAAAAAAACTTTCTCTTCTATCATGGTAGATTGTTAAAAAAATAATTTAACATATCGTTATTTTTTTTTAATTGAAACAAATTGAACTACATTTGAAGCGGGTACATGAATCGAAGATAATTCAATAGGTCCATAAGTCAATTATATTTTCTTTTTTATGATTTCATAACTTTTGTTTTGTAAATATCTTTTAGCTTATAAGATGTAGAGAAAATATGACAGAAAAAAATGCATTCATAATTTCAAACCGCCAAGTCATTTTTCTCTTGGAACGATGATATTTTCTTATTACTATGAATGATGAAGTTTTTTTTTACAGTCGCTAAACATTCAAGTTTATTTAATCACATGTCATTGACATGGAATCATTTTATTGGGTGCCGGTTGGAAGCCACTGCAGTAAGTAATAACATCAAGAATACGCTACGTTTCCAAATGTCATGAACTGGTAAGCTCATCCCACGGTTACAATAATAAAACAACCACACATGTGATCCTAGTGTTTTTATAATGAACATTACTGCTTTTATAACGGAACAAAATAAGAGAAAACCGTTCTGTAAGTGATCACATCGCTTTAATTGCGCAGGAAATCTTTGTTCTCAAGTCACAATAATATGTACATGTATGTATGCCAGTATGTACCTTATATTCATATGCATGTGAAAAATAATGCAATGACGTAGTTTTAGATCGGTCTCATATGTTGTTTATGATCTCGTTTCCAAGGATACAGAAAATGAATGAATAATAATGACCTGCCTTGTATAATGTCATTGTATAATGAATAATACATATTTTAATTGAGGAAAAATGACGATGTTACTGAAAAAATAATTATAATATAAAAAAAACTTTCTCCTTGGAAAACTAATATTTATGCAGTTTTTTTTTCAAAACACACTGTAAATTATCGATAAAATCTAAAACGATAAATCTATGAGTTTTAAAATAGCACTTATTTTTAACCGATTTTACAATTTCTAACCAATCTTCCATTTATATAAATAGCTCTTAGCGAGAGGAATCGGTCCTGATAATTTGGTGACATTCTGAGAACAAAAAAAAACTTTTTTAAAAAGCATTTGACAAAAGAATATCATTTTATAAACGAATTTCGTTATAAATTGAGATATCGGCTAATGGTACTTGATTTAATTTCAAAATCAAATTGGATTCGTTCAAAATGTGTACACTTCGACAAGTTTTGTCTCTCACTCAGGTTTTAGTTTTTGACATTGCAGTGAATGACAGCGAATCTCATGGAATCGCCTCTTAGTGTCGTTATGTTTAACATGTTATTATGATATTCTAATCATTCCAGTACACCCGTTTACTAGAATGTAGTATAATATAATAAGATGTCGAAAAGCAAAGCGACAAAAGATTTGGAAATATATATATGAATGTGATTACATCCAAGACGCAAGATTATAAACATTATCGACGTTAAGTTTGACACAGAATTTAATCGATCTTAAATACGGTAAAACAAAATTGACTTGATAGAGGCTCATGTAAAAAGGGCGGGAAAACTGTATTTTTTTGGTTTTATTGGAAATATATGATAATTTTTTCTTAAACTTTACCACCAATACAATTATAATATATTCGTATATTTCACATAGTGCTTTAGCATAATTTTTATTCATAGACCTTGATTACTATTTGTTCAATAATAATTCTTTTATTGATAAAAAAAAAGAATTCCATACAAGCATATATGTTAAAACGGAATATTCATCTATGATTCTTTCTGATTCAAAATGTTATCGAATTATTAATAATGTTTTTAAATAATTTGAAAACGTCAAAACAGGACCCGCGTACATGTATGTAGCAAGCAACTTAAGCGACCGAGGTAGTGTCGATAACGAAAATTGATACCAACATGTTGCAAAGAAAACAACCATCTCATAAATTATACACTATTTTTAGGCAGTAAATTATTTTTTCGGTTGATAATATAAAATACCTTCCCACAGCACACTTAATTAGAGCGACAGATAAAGCAACCGCCCATAACAAGTGCCTACGAATAAACACATGTGCATTTTTTCTGATTTCATTCCATCGTGTCGACAGACATCTTATATGTTATCGCTACACGGAAAGAGGTGATCAACCCGCAACGGAAAAAATACATCGATATATTTAAGCGACATTTCTTTCAATGCTTCGTAACGTTTGTGTTATTTTGTAGTAATTTGTTATAGATTAGAAGAAATGATCTTGAGCTTTCAATTAACAATGAGTAATTATTAAAATACAAAAATAGTATAAATCTGCATATTTTCTTGCTTCTGATTTTTGAGTAATCTAGGATCTAAGATATCATACAAGCTGTTTGTAATTACGATAAACGGTATCATAGTATATTTTCACTACTAAAATACCGGTTTTGAAAATGCATATTTTTTTTTATTTGACACACTTAAAGAAGCGGAGCAATTTTAAAACCTTACTTATGCATTGATTCTTGTAAAAAATATTTTAGTATATAGTGATGTTGGTTTTCCATTATTCAATAAGAAGAACCGGCATTGATTTGTTCGTCCTGTATTGAAATAACTCATTGGAAATGAATAGAGAAGTTTCATTGCCTTCGGTAGGACTACAATAACGTATTAAAAATACATAATTGATTTATTAATTACATTAATTTGATTGCAACGCAACTTTGCTGGGTTGTTGTGCACAAGCCCACAAAAATTTCAGAATTAGTAAAACCATTAAATCGACACCATTTAAGCTTCTCACGTGGACATCTTTATGTGGTCAGCTCACGAGTCGAAAAAAACTTTCTTATTTATTCGTGAACGCAACAGATGGCAAAAACAAGAAATACTCTGTATCAAAAAGCGCTTCAATGAGCAGAATTAAAACATAAACATTTTCTTTCATTAAGTAGCATTACAGCGTATGTCTGGTACTTTAATAAATTTTACTTGTTTTCAATAATTTTAAACATACTTATCACGGTTTAACATCTCTGTAACGGTATGCCATCCAATGCAGTTCCTTGTGTGAGAACTATCAAGTCAATGCTCTGTGACCTTTCTCTTGAGTTAAAGTGAAATGCCTCATACTCGGTTATACTATACTTATCAACCATTCAATATTAATAAATTAACGAGATGACAGCTTATCATTGTATCATGAAAAGCTAGAGATATTTTGATTTCGTAGTAGCTAAAAGAAATAATTACCAAAACTTATAGAAGCGTAAGATAATACGATACATATAATGTTTTTATTATTTTTTTGTTTGTATGTTATTCAAAATGACTTTTAAATCTACAAAAGAAGATATATAAACAGACATAAATAGTCAACGCAAGCCGATTATTCTCAAGTCTAACAATATGGTAATAATAGTATTGAAAGAAAATGATCATTAAATAAACTTTAGTTGTACTATAATCGAATTTATCGACGTATATACTTATAAAATATATAAAAATGATTAAAAAGATGTGTTTAGAATCGTGTCTTAACTGTTGAGACTGTAGATTGCAATGTGTTGATGGTTGATACCCAAAAATATTAGATTATTTATTGTGCTGAAGCTTTTGTTTATAATATATTTTTTTTTATTATTTAAATAAAGCCTGATTTGTTTTTACAATCACCATAAGTTTTTTTTACACTCTAACACATCTTAAGTAAGTAAATTATCATATTAAAATATTCAGTGTTGGAAAACCTTTCATGCGGCTCAGTAGGGAAAATGTTATAATGTATTTTCAAGTCTAAAATATGTCATTTGTCACTCCTTGATGGAAATGCATTATATTTAAAAACTAAGAACATAATATTTTTAATTGTATAAATAAATATAAATATAATTTAGCAAAATTTAGCTCTATTCGACATTTAATAAATATACGCCTAAAGAAATCGGTTTCTTCAAATTATTATCCAAACAACCAATTCATCACAGTTGATACCGATACGCAGAAACGACATAATAATAAAAAAACACTTATTTGAGATATTTGAATGAAAATAATCAGGTTTATCGCATTAAATGATAATCATTCATTATAAAAGATGGAAGTCAGTTTCGAGGAATCTATGAATAAAAAATCCTTGTTGATTTAAAAGAAGTCGACTAAAAGATTATTTCAGACATAAAAAAATATTTTTATATTATGCGGTATACATTTCCAAAGAAAGTACTGGAATTTCAAAAAAATGTTTAAAGTATCAAATATAGTTTATTCATTCATTCCTTAAGTCCGGGATGATTTACCGCAGCCTGCATTCTGCAAGAAAATATCTGTGGATTGCTAAATATTTATCGCGATGATTGTTTAACCAAAATTAACTGATTTCTTACACATTGTCTTCATTCGGAGGGTCTCATTATGATGGACAACCACGTAAATATTATTTTTCTGAATGATGCCAATGAATTTACGGCAATAATGTGTTTATATTGAAATTAAATAAACATAACATATATGTATGAGGGTGCCCTAAGAGTAGATTTCTATTGACATACCATTCGTGAAACTGTTTTTAAGAAACATATATTATATATATATTACTATATTTCAATATACTGGAAATATTGTGCTTGAAATTAATATGAAATAATTGGAAATATGGAACATGTGCACAACTAAATATTATATTCTGAGAAAAAATCTATTGTAAAACCAGATTTTTATATGATTGGTCATCTCTGCCAACGTAATTTCAATAAATGGTTAATTTATATATTCCCTGTAACATGTATATCAAAAAAATTAAAAAAAATACATTGACTTTCTTATCAATTCATACAGACCATTTTTTTTTTAATTTGTCATAGTATTTAATAACAGTGTTTGTAATAATACTATCTTAATAGTAATAGTAAGAGTTGAATAGACTTTTTAAATTTGTAATGCTTCACATACAAACAGCTTTAAGCATTTGAAACTACATGAAAAAAGAAGATCTCCCGCGAAGAAAAAGAATAGGTACATATTTTATAAAATTGAGGCGAGTTTTGGTTTATCGAATAAACAACAAATTATTTAAGAACATATTTTAAGTAAGTGAATAATATGATTTTGATAGATGGAATTATTACACAGCAAAATAAATGACTTATTCATCTATAACAGCGAATATTTTACATATTGACAAATTTGTTCGAAAAATTTGCCGAATTAGATATTCAAGCATACATAATTCTATAGTTGATTTGGCGCAAAAATAAATACTTTTCTTAGCTCATATAGATTGTGATAACAATTACAAAAATAATTTCCTTACGAATTATATTCACGCTGTTCAAATCAAATACTTTTAAGTAAATTTTAACGAATATGTTTGTAATAAATATATTTGTAATATAATACAAATTATTTTTTTCAGTATTTAATTATACAATTTTTTTAAGCATTTAAAAATTTGGTGATCAACAAATTTGATGAACTCACATACAAATCGTTAAAAAACTATAGAAGTACATGCATCATATCATAATTTAACTTCATTCCTCATTAGTGCAATATTTTTTTTTACATATTTGCAGAACATATTTATATTGCGTTTATTATTACGAAAGCATTAAATGACCCATATAAAGTTTTAAGTGTCTACCTATACTGGCTAAAAATAGTGGACACATGTGTGAATTGCTATGATGAAGTGCTATAAAGACAAATTTTACATGCATGTAAATCATGCCTAAACATATGTTTTCAATCTTCTCGGTTAAGCAATTATATTTACTTATCTAAATATAAAACATTTTTTTTTGTAATTTTAATTAAAAGCCATTTAAAATTGAAAATGTTTATATTATCAATAAACTTAAGTAAGTGTAAACAAATTCTTACATTATAGACAAATACGTATTTTTTATAAGAATAAATAATAAATTTACACTTTTAATGTGTTTCCACTTTAAATACTAATTCACGGGTTCGTTTCTTGCATTTAATATATTTATTAACAATTTAAGCAGAAATATTTTTTTTTAATTGAATAAAAATGCATTTAGCACAATACCACAATCCGATAAAAATGGTAATGTTGTTTCTTCCATACATCTTAAATTGGTTTTATTACGTTGGCAAAATGTATGCCAACCCAATCAATATAAGAGATATTTATCAAACATAATATTCATAGAAATAAAATCTTAGGTATCACATATAATGAAAATTTCATTAGCTATTCATATCTTTCACTTTTTAAGTAGGAACAAGTGAAGAAATCTGTTGTTTAAAATTGTAAAATTTTATCTATAATTCCTGAATTATTCTTACTCGTTCGCAGTGAACAGATGTATACATTTATCGTAAAGCAACTTTCCCAACCATATTACACCGCTCTGCGCTGTAAATAATATCACTAGGATTATGTTTAACCTTTATGGTCAACCTTTGGCATTGATGTACGATGAGTACTGAAATTAAAAACGTTCTCAGACGGCGAAGGCAAATACCTGTACTAAGCAGGAGAGAAGGAGATGGCATCCTGAACGGGAGCATTGTATGGTTACTGCAGACAAATGGAAAAAGGTGAAGATGGATAGAGGTGCAGTAATTATAAAACAGGTTATGAAAGATGAGTAACAAAACTTTTTTATATTTAAACAATCATCATTCCTTAACATGGAACACACCTAATTATTATATATATATAAACGAGGACTTCTGCGACATCGAAAAATTTCATTCAATTCATCACTGTCTATTATATAATAGTAATAGTATTTAACAAGCTATGAAATTTTGGTGGTAAAATGCAAAATTAAAAAAAAAATCGAATTCAGGTTAGAATACCACCAATATTTTTTACACAGCAAACATCTTCTTTGTGTTAATTACATGGCATTTTAAGGTTTATTGGGATATTGCTTAGACAACACTATTTTCAGTAAGCAAAACTAAGTGTTCGTAGCTGTTTGATGAATATATTGTTATTACGTATTTATACCGTTAATTAATAAATTTATTTCATGAAAAATAGGCCAGCTATCTGAGAACTCAAGAAATATTCGCCATGAAACGAAACTACTTTATCATATATTATAAAGTAAATGAGTAGGTAAATTTGTACGCCGATTTATACAAAAATAAAAAAGTCTCTTCACAGTTATTAATAAAACTATCACACTTATTTCACTCACTTCGTTTTTAAAAATACGGATATTCGAAGAAGACAAAGTGATTGCGACGTAATTTTAATTATCGCAAGTAAAATAGATGTTTTTCGTAGTTGAGCGGCAAATGAAAGATTTACTTTTGTTAATAATTAATTGATGGTATCGACCGCATAGAGTTCAATATTCTTATCAAGTCTTCTTGTCATTAATATGACGCTAATTAAAGTAAAATGCGTTTTACCTAGAAGCAGATACTGAATCCAATTTGTAAACATGTCAATCTTCATTTGTTCTTATTAAGTTTATCTCATCATATGACTGAACAGATGCAATTTATAAACATACTTTTATGAAAGTTTATAAACTTTAATATAAACAATAAAACTATCTTTTAAAAGTTTAATACAATAAGCAATTAAATGCAAGAAATCTTTTCGAACAAAATTATTTAAAAAAAAAGCTTCCAGAAACGGACAAATTTTGAGTAATTTCCTTTTAAAAATGATTTACAAACAATAATTTTTATTTATTATGTTTATTCAATTACGTACGTTGCATACTTATATATAGACAAATCAAGAGAAATAAACAAAAAAAAATATTTTATAAAATACTAGCGATAACACGACATGCTTGCAATGCCAATAAAACAGGCTTCCCAACGCGTGAGCAGGCTACATAAAGCTGACCATGTGAGAAGCATGGATTTTTCTAAATTTAATTCATACAATTCTAGCAACAATCAAAGAGACAGTTGTTTTAATTTAAAAACTTTCGCGGGCATGTTCATAACAACCCACTAATGCTTCACCTCAATCGGATAATTGGAATAGGAACGCATATAGGATATACACACAAAAAATATACATTTATTTATATTGAAAAAGTATTTCACATATAATGCAATAACCTTTACTAAAAATGACATGTATAACAGAATTAGGTATTGATGAATATTTTTTGTTATTTTTATCAATATTCTTAATATTCACACGTAATTTTTTATACCAATTAACCAACTACTTCAATATCACCAGAGTTTGTTTTATAATTTTGTGTATACTTCTCCTCGTAAAACATCTTAAATATTTACGTTTAAAGCATGTATGCCACAGGATATTTTTTGCAATATTAAACGCGTAACGTCAACAATCCCACACCTACCTAGAAGAATGTGATTCTAGATCAAAATGGCGTATCTAAAATTAAAGCAAAAAATCTCCATTACAAATAAAACAAACAACTTAGTGTGAGTTTGGTCGCAGGAGTAGAAAAAAAACAAATCATCCATCATGTGTCTTTGTTAATGACGTCATTGCCCCCATGCGTCTGAGAGGTTGTATAAACCTGGTCGACAGTGGAGTGTCTGAATATGGTAATTTTGTACACATTTAATTAATTTCGTTAAAAAAAAAATCTCTGAGTTTATATAAAGTATTTTTGATATTATATAATGCATAGCTGCCAATTTCTATAATTTTTATCTCATGGAAAATAGTTTTTTTTCTTGAATTGCTTGAAATAATAAAAAAAATGTTTTTACTTAATTTTTCATTCATATACTCTCAACTCAACTGGATTTTATATTAAATAAAAAAATACTTGTTCATTTTAGTGAGTTATTAAATATGACACGTGTTTCACTTCATTAAGAAGCTTAAATTAGTCTGAATATGCTTTTCAAAGAAGCAAAACATGTGTTATGTTTAATAATACTCCAAGTAAATTAACAAAGTGATAAATTTTAATTGTATATTATTGTTTTCATTCATTGAGCTTTTTTGATAGGTCCTACAAGCTTTTCTATCAATAGTTTGAAAGAATATATATATATATATATAGCATAGTATAAATGAAAGATGCCCTTTTATTAATTTGAGCAGTGGTTGTGGTAAGTAAAAAATGCACCCGTTGTCAAATGTTTGACGTTAATTATATTTGAATGTATAAATTAAATAAAATATTTCACGAACGCCACTATTTCATCAAATTAAGATACAATATTATATACCCGGGGATTGCTTAGAGTCCTTAACCTCCCAACCCCACTCACTACCCCTGGCTGAGAAGTCGAAACAAGCTAAGCAGGTGCATATGTTCCCACGGGTAGCTATTCACTATATTCCAGGATAATTCACCAACATAATATGGTCATATTTAAAAAGCTTACATATTTTTTAATTGTTGATAAATTTTTACAAAAAAAACTACTGACTCAAGTATAAAAAAAATGATGCTCGAAAGAAAATATAAATTTAGTATTTGTACTAATAAAAAAGTACGTGAGATTTAATTTTAAAACATATAAAATCCTCCTATCCTCAATCCTCCGGTCCTGAACAAAAAATATATTGTGGAAATAAGTACTTAAAAATATGTTTTTATTATTTAAAATATCATGCCTTTCCATCAAGAAGTGACAGTTAGCACCTTAAAAGTGGTTATGTTCTATGTTTCTATTGTATTGTATTGTATAAATCATCAAAATCAAAAGAAATAAAATGATCAAAACGGTTATTCAATCTCATTTCTGATTGAAGAATTTATAGTTTCACAGACTAAGAATAAAAAAATACACATCAAATTATATATTGTGTTATTAATCTATATTTATACTTCAGGGACGAATTGTTGTCGTGTAGTTTTATGTACCATCTTGTATGTCGTCTGACGCTCATCGCACCTAAAAACAAACCTCCACATACGAATGTTCATTAAATTGTCGTTTTAATTTATTTTTCGGGCACTAAAAAAACATCTAGCCACCATATTGTGTGAATGCCCATGGAGGTAAAATTAAATACGCTTATTTAAATTTTTTATTCATAAATCCCTATATATCAGTCTAAGTATTTATATTTATTATCTTTAAGACATCGAAAACCTAAGGATGATTAATTTTAATATGTTCACGATTTAGTACTATTCAAACATTGTTACTTTTTCTTTCTTTTTCATTTAAATAATTTTCTGGGATCACTGTATGTTTGCAGTTATATACTCATCTATCAATTGATTATGTTTTGATTGATCGATTCCAATTAAAAAAAAAAAATGCCAAATAATATTGAAGCACAAAATATATTCATATTAAAGCTATTCGCTTTATTATTCCATCATTTTTTTTAGTTTTTGCTTAATTCCTTTTATTGAGAAATATTTCAAGACGGAATATATGTTAATATATAAGAATAAGACATATAAATGATGAACTCAATAAAGATAAGGAAGCCAATCACTTACATTTTTTTTATATTTACGAAAATACAGTCGTTGAACGTTGAACGACTGAATTACAAGCATTTCTTGTAGAAACACTTTTGATTTGTCTCCTCTGGGAGACCATATGCTATTCATTGAGACATGGTTTAAACATTGGTGGTGCTACATATACAATATTAAAACAAAGGAAAAATCGGTCCACGAAGCTTAAAATTTAAAAGTAGATTTTTTTCCATACATATCCATTTTTAAATATATTTTTAGACGGATTTTCTCATCTGTTGAATTTTTATTATTTAACTAACTGTATACTAATTATTGCAGTAATTATATTCTCTGGCAAATGTGTTCCATAAAAAAGATAATTTGTGTTGCACATAAACATCAACATCTGTTAAATCTTTGAGCACTCTTTCAAAGCGTCCTATTACCAAAAAAAAATAAACAATTAATATATTTCAGCCGTTGATTATTTTTTGCTGCCTTACACGTCAGTGAATATTTTTTTTTGATTTGAACCATATTTATCAGCAATGTATGAACATTTATTATCTTTCATAATATCATTCATAGACAAAGTGTACTTAGAAAAAGCTAAGTGAAGTCTAAAATAAGAAATGAACAAAGATTTCTTCGTGTGCATTGGTGCACATGCATTTTTTAACATAGGTTAGAATTTTAAATACATTTACTTTAATGTGAGTGTCTTCAATTTTTGTTTGTTTAAAAATAACTTAATGAACGATATGCTGAAATCCTGTGTTTATAAAATCTTATATATAAAGCAAATTTGAATTGTTGAAAGTTTGTACAATTCCAAATTTTTTGTTACTAACGACCCGAGTTTCGCTTTTCAGCATCTTCAGGCATTCTATCATACGGATGCAGCATAACTGACAAGATTAAGTCGTTAGTGACAAAACATGTGGAGTCGTACAAAATTTCAATAATTCAAAATTGACATTGAAATTCCATCAAACACCTTCAGTCGATATCATAAATTTTAAAATGCAAAATTTGATGGAAACTATTGGTAGTTTGTGCTCATCCTATGACAATGCAGTGGTTCTTAGGGCGGTGTGAACTTGAAGAGTTAAAGAGCACTGTACGTTATGCGAGAGAAGTTTTTCAAATCAATACGTAATACAAAATATATAGCTGCTATATGATATATAAATTCATTGTAAAATTTCAAATATTAAATACACATAAAATCATAATAAGCTTTTGAAATTTTCAATTATCTTAAAAATTTGATAATAATTTTCGAGATAAAAATTCTTAATTATTCGTGAATGTTGGGAGCATTGTGATAAATTCTCTCAATATAGGAAGTTTTGCTTTTTTCGGACACTAATAAAAATAATGGAATACATTTTGATTTATTTTCTTAGAAAATACACAAATATTTGACTAAATACCGATTTTATTTTTGATAATACTCGTTTTTCCAAATAATTTTGGTTTATTAATAAATATGTGAAATGTAAAAATTACCTTCGGTGATTTTAGTTGGGTAAGTTACGGGTGGTTTTAGCTGAATTTTTTACAGTATTCAATATATAAACGGGCTTAATAAGCCAGCGAATTATTATTCTAAAATCGTAATTGACTAGAATTAAAACGGAAAAAAATATATATCTCACCGTTTATTAGGCAATTCGGATAAAATAATGGTGCAAAAGTAATCGTGTTACAACATAAACACGTTATCCCAAAACGATTTTAATTATTTATATATTTAAACACCTGCCGCGACCACTTCGTGTTGTCCGTATTTTTGTTGTCGATAACTTAAAAGATACAAAATACAAAAAACAAAGCGTCGACCGAAACAGCATTTGCACGATAATCCCCGTTACGTAATTCCAATAAAGAGAAATAATAAAAGAGTCGTTGTGTTATCTAAAAGCCTCTTGATTTATGAATGCCGGGTATTTTCCACCTTTTCCGCGGTTTTCCGCTTTCTGCTTACCTATTTTAATTCTGGCGGTAAAACATTTAACTTTGGCGCGCATTTTCGCCACTTATATAATAAAATGATGAATATCATATATATTTTTATAACGTACCTATTCTCAAAAAAAAAACTTTCAATAATCACAGAAAATTTAATTTATAATTTTGTATTTAAAAGCATACACATTTATTAAATTTTCATGTCTTTGTAGCCACCATAAATCCTGAAAATATGACATAAAGAAAACGATAAGGTTATTATTTAAGCTTTTCTATAAATGAAACTTTACACTTGCCTATGCTGAATTCAGATTGCCGATCGACTGATATTATCATAATTTTCGTCGATGTATCATTGAGATTATATTTGTAGGCGAGACAAAATGTAAAAATATTTTATTTTTAAAATACAAGAAGTTTCAAAATCAATGACGAGTTACTATTTGATTTAGTATAAATGGAATTTTTGACATTTTCAATTATTATCTTACTTTAAAAGGTAAAATAAATACTTTCTTTGAGCGATGCAGAAGCGCTTTGTTTGGATTTCGACAAACAGAAAAAGTAAATAAAAGTGTTTAGGGGAAGTGGATTAATTCTCTTTGCAAATTTAATTGCCAGATGTTTCCTATTGCTTGCCTTCCGTAACACACCCCCCCCCCCCCGGAATACCCTCAACTTTACCCTTTTTTATTACAGATTCGGAGCATTTATTTCACACGTTACTAGCGATTGTGTAAATTTTACCTCCGCATTAATGATCAACAAAGTGAGAGAATTTAATTTCGTTTTTCATAAAACGCGAACCACAATTATTCATTAAAGACAGATATCTGATACCACGGTGAAAAAATAGCAATGTATTTTAGTTCTACAAAATTTTGTAGAACTAAAATACATTTCTATTTTTTCACCGTGTTATAATGGAGTTCTACCAAGTGAATGCCAATTCAATCAACAGATATCTGATATTCATAGATGATCTTAAACTAGCATCCTGATTTAAACGTTTACACAGTCGTTGTAATAGCAAACATTAAATTATGGATCAATTCTATAACTGTTCATTTTTTTTTATATTTTTGCATATTATCGATGAAATCATAAAGGTGAACACAAGAAAAAATCGTTGGTTTTATTTTGACAACTACATTTTCATATTGGAGATCCATCAGTGATGTTTATTTTATTGGATGAGACCGACATTAATTTAAAACAAAATATTGAATATAGATTATCAACAATTTAACCAAATTTTCAAAAAAATATTAAATCCTCATCATTATTAAAAATTACACTAGAATATTCCACGTAAATTTTGTACAACATTTTTTTATAAAATTTAGCAACCAACGATTCTCTCATATCAATAGTATAGCGTTTATGATATTGGCATTAACTATATACTGAATATAATTTAAAATAAATAACATTATATGATAAAATTCATTAATATAATTACTAATTTAAATTGAATAATATTTACACTAAGAAAATGTTTTTAAAATGATGTTTTGAATTCTCATATACATTTTTTAACGTTTCCAATCTGTATAGTATTTTAATGCCAAATATCTGGGATGGATTCCAGAAAAACTTGTCACCCATAAAGATGGTAAGATTTAAAAATTCTAATTTAATGTCTTTTATGGACATGATTCACATAAAGTTTAATAAATTTGACCGCAGGTCTTGTTCGTGCGACAATGTAGGGAGTTACTTAACTAAGCTCTGGTATTACAAATATACGAGACATTGCAAAACAATATATTATACAGCCAAATCAGCTTAAAATAGTTTATTTGAATTGTAGAAATTTTTTATATTTCACCAAGATTTGTCACTCAACTCCCGGGTGTCATCTGTCGGCATCTTCAGGCATTATATCACACACACAGTGAACGGTTTGCAGGAAAACATATTTAACCTAAGGTTTGGCGATAAATATATGCTATATTTTTTTAATATAATTATGGTATCGTCAATGCGCTTAGATGGACCAGATCGTCTGATTTTGTATGAAGTATGTTAGGTATAACGATTTTATAATAATAAGAAACATTTTTTTAACAGTTTATACTGCTCAGTGATAGCAAAGTTTTTTTTTGTGTTTACTACAAATTTTGATTTTAAGAGCATCAACTGTATTAATTCAACAAAAGTTAAATATTATTTTCGATTTACTACGATTATGAGTATAGGAATACAACTGGAGTAGCGGTACACTTATTGTACTTGATTTACACAGCTTAATGTTTGAACTGTAAAGGAAAAAAGTGATAGCGAAACTTATCCAAAAAATCACCCCCGAGAAACCTGTGGATGCCACAGCCTTACAGGACTACATTGTGCATTCATTTGATAATATTATATGGATAATTTGTTTTGCTTTGACAGACAAGAATTATAGAAACATTTGATTATTTTTAAATAAGCACAATTGAAAATTTTAAGCCCCACTTCAAATGAAAATTATATGCCCTGGACTAACGCAATTTCCGCATTTCTGTCACGAGAGCGCCTAGCGGTCTCTTAGTTTTCCAACTTTCGTTTTACGAGGGTGCCAAAATGTAAAGTTGTAGCATAAACCAGAGTTTCGAAATAATTTATTACCGATGGAATAATAATCGGATGCGAGTTGCTTGCCCAGGGCAAAGATCGTGCTCTTATCGAATGGTTTAGCATTACGTTCCCTGGAAAGAAGACTTCAAGCACAATAAAAATCTTAATTCTATCCCAGGAAAAGTAAGACGCCACCAATTTTATAGCAAAACACATTCTAAAAACTGTAGCTTAGTGGTCAACGCTCTTCGAAGTTTTTACTATTTGGTAGCGATATCCAATAGATTTTCGTTGATTTTTCCACAATTTACCATTGGCTCTCAATTGTTGCTTTGTAAATAAAAATATATTATTATTTTTTTACTTCATGGTCTTATTAAGTAAAATATTTTTTGATTGATTAACAGATTTTATATAGAGCTTATTTACTTTTTCTTTTCACCCTCCCGAACGTGGAGCTACTATTTTTTCTATGATCCTTTCTCTGATTGATTTTCCAATTGATTGTTGATTTTTAGATTTCTATGCAACAGTAGTTAGTTTCCCATTTTTGGCCACTCTTTTGCATCATAAATATAAACAGAAAGACGTTCATTCAAAAACTGCATTATAATTAGTGTATAAGGATTCAGAGACACTTAAAAATCACTCACATTTGTTTATAAAGAACACACCATTAGAATCACTTTCGATTTCGTAATTCAAAAAATTGCGGGATGAAATATATTATACTCAGACCATTAAAAATAAATTCGTTGGTCCTTGTCGAAGTTATAACTTAATTATGTATTCATCCGTATTAAAATTGGTTCAATCGATATAAAACTGCACTTCAAAGTAGGAATATTTTTTCAATTTCATAACATCGTCAAAATCCCCTGCAACAATCCACCTTCGATAAAACTCCTGTTTAATCCAATATTCTAATAAAAACCAATTATCAACTTCCGTACAAGATAACAATCTCATTTAAATTTGAGCCCAAATACCTTCCGCAGGGGTCTCGTAACAAACTTTCTCTTTGCAAACAATCTTTTACGCGATTTATTTTACAAATTGTAGGGTGAGATTACATGCCCTTATTTACACTTCGATGTTTTTAATTTTGTGTATACCTTTGAGACAATACTGGCATTTTTTGTAAACGAAAGGAGATAAGAGAAATAAAATATTTCAAAATAAATTAAGATTTTTCTATTATTTAAATATCGTTCTCGTAATAGTATATGCACCACTCTTAATAAAAATTCAATGTGTCTGTAAATAAATTATATTTTTTGAGATTGAACTTACAATATATTTGAACTTTATAAAAAGATAACCAGTTTTCTTGTCACACAGTACCACTTTCCTATTTGAAGCTTTCAAAGAACAAAAGAGAAATAAATGAAGACAAAAATTGATAGAATGCATACCTTTATATTACTAGCTGAAAACATTATTTTAATGCTTTCTTTTTTCAAGAAGAACAAGTTTACGAAAATGTTAAATTTACTTAATAATTCTCTCTGACTATAATAAGATGAGCCATATAAATTATAATGTTTTATTTATTTATAACGAAAAATCTTGCTTCATTAGTAACGAGATTCTGCAATCAAATACAAAAGGTACCTTTATTTGATGTGCGGAGAAATATAGATAAGCGAATTCATCCTTATATTATATGTATACCGTCTGTTAATTTTTTTGCGTACCATAAAATATAATATTATTCGACAATAGAATATGGTTGCCCTGAATTCTTCATGATTTACAATTGGTATCTTACATCAAAAATCAAAATCGGGAAATCTATGTATCCCTCTCACACGCAATTGATTCTCATTCAAATTAAATTGGAATAAAATTTCTTTTTCTCAAATAAAACAAACGAAATCAATCAAAGTATTCACATCTCTTTCGGACTCAATGGCCTCACGCATTCATCGCGGTGAGATGGAGGAAGTTCTTTTCGCGTCACAAACAAATGAATCCCTGATAGAATTATTTCCGCGAAAGCCCTCCACGAGAAAACAACAACAAAGTGGCTTCCCTTTTTAAATAAGGGCATTCCCAGGAGACTGCTTATTTTTCAATCACGACGAAAAACGGCTTCATTGAACTGCAGACGGTGAAAAATCTGAGCAAATTTACAAAGAAAATATTATTACGTCTTTAACACAATGCACTTATTTTGTGAAATGGGTGTTCTTCTTATAACGTAGGTTGCTGTCATTACAAACATAAACGCAGTACTAACGGCTATTTTCTATATTCCTAAGTATTTGCATCTTTGTAGTAAGGGTCGCAGGATGACGGCTTTGGAACAGCTGGAAATCAATAGATATCAACTATCACAAAGGATTCTTAACGGACAAACTAATATATGTCGGACACCATTATTGAATTGTCTGACTGGTGTCTCTTTGTTTCTGTAATAGACCATTTCCGTGCCATATGTAAACTTATTGATATAGCCCCCTTTTTAGTTTCATTTACAATTGTTAGTTTTTTACAGAAAACAAGCTAGGTCGTTAAAACAGGAGAGAAGATGTATTGTGTACCTTTTCTACACAGCTATATATATAATAGATAAGCAAATTTTAGTTTTAGCATAGTTCTGACGATGGAATGAGCCGAAATAGCTATCAACTATATGTTAAAAAATAATTTTGTAGAACTAAAATACATTGCTATTTTTTTCACCGTGTTGTATTTTTTTAACTATCAAATGAAATTTTTTATTTGAAAAAAAGCACAAAAAATATAAGCCTATAGATATTGTAAGAAATAATATTCTATTTTATTTGCAGCTCCATAAAAGTTTTAGTAATATTCTCTACTGATTTCAGAAACTACTTTTTTCTGTACTCTTATAATAGTACGCTAAACTTAGGCTAAAACATACCGTAGATGATTATTACTGTAGCATATTTATAAAAATGTAATTTCCATGTTGATAGTACTGATTATCAGATGTGAAAATCCATTTAAACCTCCTTCTGTTCTCCTGAATAAAAAATCAGGCTGTGTTTTTTGTAAAGCTTCAAATTATATCGTTCATTAAGGCACTTTAAGAAATAATTCTAAGATATTATATTTTATGCTTTATAAGTACAAAAAAATTATGATGTTGATTTTAAATATAATATTATAGTTCAACGTTTTCGTATGTGCTGAATAAAATATATTAAGTTACTTGATAAGATTATATATAATATATACTCAAGTAAAAAATATAAGAAAGTGATAAATATGAAAAGTGTTTTATTGACGTTTGAATAAAAATCAATAGACATCAACTATCACGAAGGATTCTTAACGAACAAACTAATATATTGTTAAGCCCATTGATTAAAGCGCTCTACGGAGGGGAAGGGGTCTGATTTGCTTCCGTAATGGACCATTTCCGTGCCACATGTAAACTTATTGTCATAGCCGCATTTTTTAGTTTCATTTACAATTATTGAAAAAATTAATTTTACTGCGAGAAAGAAACAAGCTAGGCCGTTAAAACAGGAGAGAAGATGTATTGTGTACCTATTCTACACAGCTATTTAGATAATAGATAAGCAAATGTTAGTTTAAGCATAGTTCTGACGATGGCGTGAGCCGAAATAGCTATCAACTATATATTTTTTTTAAATAATTTTGTACAACTAAAATACGTTGCTATTTTTTTTTCACCGTGTTATAATGGAGTTCTACCAAGTGAATGCCAATTCAATCAATAGTTTGAAGAGAACTTTGAAATCGCAGTATTAACAAAGAGACAATCTCACGATTACAGGTTGAAAAAATAGCCAAAATAGAAAATACTAGTTCTAACCATTTTTGACTGTTAGGTAATCGGTATTATTTTTTATGGACAATGAGCAATTTGAATGGTATGAAATCTTGATGGAAATATGTTATTATTTATCATATTTTAAAAGATGAAATACAGTGTTGATTTATCAGCTCAAAAATGTCTTTTTTGATAATTTCAAATTATCTAAACAACTTCCTTAATGAAGGTTATAGTACAAAGTATTATTTGACGGTGACTAATTAGGTAATCAAAGTAACTTCGAATCGATATCAAAGTACCCTATCTGGGGATATAATCGTATAGGCTTTTAATGCAATATCATAACGATCTATATACAAAGGTAACGTATCCCTAATTGAGAAGGTTGATTCATGACTATAGACGCGTGACCTCAACACTAACAATTCTTCTTCAAAAAGCATTATTTAAGTATTCGATTCTTTCACATATTTATTATGACTTTTGAATAAGTCATCAAATTTAAAACCAAAAGCTAAAATGTTTTTTTACTTGCTTTAATTTCAATTGCTTCAAAACATATTTTTGATTGCATAGTATTCCATTTTTATATAGATATAAAATTACACCATCGATGAAACGTCGAGTGTTAGAATTTTTTTTTTCAGTACAATATTAAGTAAAAATTTACAAATGACAAGTATTTTATAATCTAGTCTTACTTTTCACCACTGACAAACATAACAGCACATAGTTTATTTGCTTATCAATTTAAATATTTATCTTCAATAAGTGTGTCTAAAAAGAAATTTTGGTTGTTATTAAAAAAAATACATTTACATCTCAAAATTATAACTATATCATAGAAATCGCAAAGGTTTTTTTGTAATGTTGAAAAAACTGACTCATGATAAATTTTTAATATAAAATATTATATAAATCATTTAATTTTCCGATATGTACATTATCAACATTGATTTATAAATTTACAACCAAAAGTAATATTTTACAGTGGAATTGTTATTTATTTATAAAATTGTTAAATTTGACAGGGAATTGTGTGCGACAAAATATTTATATGAAATAAAGGTATGTCCTCCTCCCTCTTCAAATTATACCTCACCCTCGAGGCCTCACTATGTTCATCATCCCCTCTCTAAAACTTGAAAACAATAATTAAGTGATTTTGGTTCGGTTCCAATAATGGAGGTAATCTTGGTTGTAAGACACAAGAAATACAGGAGATGAGAAAATTGTGATAATGTAGAGAAGTATAGCGAAAATCTGCGTAGAACACTTAATGAGAAAATGATTTAATGGATTATCCTGCTTCTTAGTAATTTGTTATGAACAGTATATTAAAATACCTTTTAGTGCTTTGTAACAGAGATAATTATATGAGATGTATAATAGTTTACATTTAATGAAATTAAATCACCTATTAATAATACTATACATATTAGGTAACAATTTTGTTGAATGTTTTTATAATATTTTTTTTACGAGTAATAGGAAGGATATGTAAAGATTAAAAGGGTTTTAAAAATTGTGTATAATAAATAAGTAATAACAAAAGAAATAATCTGAATTTTCGTTGAATACAATTATAACATACTGTCAAGTGGGAAAACCTGAATTCGTGATACATTAGTCAAAGTCGTTAGTTTCAGTAATGGCACTCAACGATTTGAATACCAGTAATGTTTCATAAATTGATTCCTAAGAAAGGTATACATGTTTATAATGTCGTAAATACTTTCCAATTTATTGAAATAAAAAATAGTATCATGAAAGCTATTTTTCAGTCGTTTTTTTCTAGCCTTTTCTTTCAAATCCTACTCTATTCAAAAAAAGGATCTTCAGCAATTAATTAACAAGTGGTTATCATAGAATGACTTTTTTTGAAATACCTCCATTAGATTCCAAATTTTCAATCGGTTCTTTTACGTTTAAATAATCATTTATCAATTCATTCATTTAAACGAAGCGCCAAATCTTTATCGATAAACAAATGTGTTTTTACTTAATTTTGGATTTACATTAACACATAATTATGCTACTGCATCTTTATCATTAAACAATACTTATTAATCAATAATTACTTACCGCGATGGTGATAAAACTCGTTATGAAAGTCGCGTGTTTTTCGCTCGAGTAAAAGAAAATAATAACAAAGCCCTAAGACAGGAAAGCTCTCGGCTCGCGCAATTGAAGAGAGAGTTTCCCACCACCAACCTCTTGGAAGTAATTTCCCATAAAGAGTTAGACACGCACTCGGCTTCATAGAAAGCTTCCTGCCTTTTCATATTAGGCTTTCACTACCTCCACCTAACGATCCCACCTTTTGTCTCGTTAACCCCAAATGTTACACACTGTGCGCGGCGCTAAGTGGCGTACGTATTTTATTTGTTTTTAAAAAAATAACGTATTTTCGGAAAAAAATAATAATTCTTTTTCGTCATAAAAAAGGTAAAACAGGGGCAATTATATCATTTTCGATATATTTAAAATCGACCTGTTTTTGTAACTTATTTCACATTTACTGTATAATATAAGAAGATCTTGTAAACGATACTCCTCACTTTTAAAGTGTTAACCGTCACTTCTTTCTTGGTAGAAATGCATGATATTTCAAATATTAAAAACACATTTTTTAGTACTTATTCTCAGAAAATATTTCGATTCTCTTCATGCGAATGACAAAAATAGTGTAAACGATTTACAATGATACGTCTTTAGTTATACATTGGCCTTAAATATCTTACATCACGTAACACGTGTTTCAATATTTCTAACAATATACATAAATAATATATCATCATCATCATCATCATCACCAGCCGGGGTCGATCCACTGCTGGATGAAGGCCTCCCCCTGCTCTTCTTTTTCCAGGGGGGTTGTTTGGACATAGCAACACCACGCTGCCCAGGCGGGTTGGTGTTCGGTTTTCTGTCTGGGTTTTCCTTCCCATAGCCAAGAGAACACGGCACGCGGTGTTCCGAGCGGTCACCCATCCAAGCACTATCCGCGTCCAATGCTGCTTAACTTCGGTGATCGCACGAGAGCCGGTGCTTTCAACGTGGTATGGTCGTTGGCTTATATATATATTATACTTAAGAAAATTTTTATTTGTAATCTGCCATCAATTTCTTCCGACTAGATTATTTGGTATCTTGATTTCCCATGTAAGCGACTTTTTACTAACACTGATTTAAAGAAAAAAAATATTTGATCTTAAAAATATATTATTGTAAAATTATTTTATTCAACTGAATAAAAACATCTGATTATAAAACATAAGTTTGTGGCTTGAACTATCAGTGAATCCGCTCACAATTTAGAGCATCCAATTCATTACGACAATTTACTAAGAATAAAATTAATGAATACGTAGTATTTTAAGTTTTATCAAAATTAAAACTCATAGTTTATACTTATTTCGGGGTCCCGGCATCGCCAAGATTCACCAATGTGACGGCAGTCAGTTATTAATTGAAATATTTTTCTTTATCATTATAATAAACAATTTGTCGTGTTAAAGGAAAATTCAATCGATATTGACTAGTAGTCCAATATATAATGTAAGGCAGAATAACATTAGTTTAATTATTATTTCCATGAAAAATTTAATGTATTTTAATGATTAAACTTATTAGTAATTGTTATTTATGTGTTTAATTTGAGAATACTTACAGTGCTTACAGAGCAACGTTATGAATTGTTAAAATTAGTACGTTAAAGGTTTATTGCATCTATTATTTTTCAATTCGCATATATAAACTTATCCACATATTTGTCATTTTCTTTATAACATTAACATAACAAACTCATTCCAAAATGTATGTTTTTACTGAGAACACAAAATATTAAGTCAGTGACGTTTGGAATACCATTAAACTCTTTTTTGTCCCTCTACAGGATTCAAATGGGCAATACACTGCCGCCAAACATAACAAGAAACATTTAAGATTATTGTCAGCGCGTCTTTTGTGATCTTTGTTCTGAGAGTTTATAAAAGGAGGAGTGTTCCAACCAAACGAAGAAGCTCTAGGGAGCATTGTTAAATACGCTGACGTAAGATAGGCTTCATTATGAGGCTAAGTATACAAACAGGCTTAGCATAGGTACTGTTAGCTGTAGCTGTACTGTAAGCATGTGTAATTAAAGTATTTTAATTGGAATACATAAATTATAGAAAATATTTTATTGTAAGGTTTTATTAAGAGAATATTGTATGTTCATCATATATGTGGCTTAGTCAGATATGTCGCTTATCGGGTCACAGGTTTATAACCTGCACGTGAACTATTTATTGATTTTTCTATCGATTTGTTGATTACAAAACACATGCGTGAATGTGACATTTACATGCCTATCATGAAAACAAGGCGAGGAGAAATGGTCTTCTCTCTAATTATATCATTATTGATACTTCTTCTTCTTGGTCTTCACAATAAAAATGTGTGCCTTAATCATAAACACGAAAAAGTCAATTTTACCGAAATGGTTTATTGGAAACATTTTGTCTATTATATTTTGAACGAATAAGTTAAAAAAAATCGCCAAAGGCTTAAAAAAAATTTAAAAGCCTTAATTGAATTGATTTTGGATTGAATATAAAAATATGCGATACTTTTGTCATTTCACTGGATGTCATAATAAATCTGGCACGTGTTTCGCTTCGGTTAGTGTTTACTCATTTATAAGTTTATATAGATTTTTTTCATATCATTAAAAGCATTCTTCTCATTAATTTCTACTGTTACAAGCCACTTTACTTATCTTAAATGCTCTTTCTAATTATTGGAATTATGTCAAATGTCTCATTTGTTTTGTTGACTTTATGCTCTAAATTGAAACATTTAAAACAACTTCTCTGTTTTCGCACAATGTAGAAAATTTAAATAGGATAGTTTTCACTGTTTAATTTTGTTAAATTAAAAACAAATCAGAAAGATACCGTCAAATTAAAAAAAAATCTTTAAATGGATGTTTATGAAATACTTTAGTTGAGTGAGACGCAAAATTAAAATTGTATCATTTAATCATAACATTACTGATTTTTCAATGCTATTTCTAAGTGACAAAAAATCAGTGATATAACTACATTTATGGTAAATATATTGCGACGGGTAGTGGGTAGTTAGAAAACCAAACAATGTCTAAATATCATCAAAGGAACGTCCTCATTCTTATAAAAGCTACAAGGTAATTCACTCACATTGAATAAATGAGGGAGGAAAGTCAGCGGCAAGGTGGGCGAAGGGTGGTTTGTGGAGCTTCACCATAATCTTAATTGATGTCTCATTACAATTCTGACATAATGCGACTTCGTGATACCAAGATCTATGAACTTCCGTGGCGGCGCGTGGAGAAAACATCAGTTAAGTAATAAATATTTACATTTATATACAATAATTATAGTATTTCAAAAGCTTTAGCTTATTCGCATACAAATTTATTTCACCTAATAAAATTTATTACAATAAAGATTTTTTTAAATCTATCTGTTTGTGTGTACTTAAAGTTAAATTTATGTACAGCACACACTCTATATTCGTTTGAGTATTGTGTGCATCAATTACACTTATCTCATTGAGCGAATTTGAAAAGTTGACGCTGCTATCTGGTTAATTATAAAAAGATATATATATATCTTTTATCTATTCTTTTTATCATTCCATATAAAATTAAAAATTTTGATTAAATATACAATCAATAAATACTTAATTTTGTACATTGTAATACATAACTTTTGTGTCGAAATAAGTTGTAAATAGTTTATATGTAAATAAATAAGTAATATCATTTAAAGTATCAATAACATTATTATGATACGAGTTTTGTGACGTAATATGCTACATATTTTGCATTTTAATAATAATTTTTATATAATTTCTAGTCACGTGAGAAAAAGGAAACTAAGGAACGGTAAAAACGATTAAATTCGTATACATATACAAAAAAAAAATAAGAAAAAATTACAATAAAATAATGATTTCAAATTTTTTATTTGTACATACATAATTTAAAATGGATTTTTTTATATAGCAATGGCATTTAAAATAGCATTTGTTTTATCAAAAACTTTTGATATATATTTATATTAAAATGATTGCTATGTTCTGCACTGATGTAAAAGGTTACTTTGTGACGAATATGGTAGATACACATAGACACAACAGAAGTTTTCCATAAAAGTGTATAGAAAGCACACAAAAGCTTCGTCGCATCCATCATTACTTTGCGAAGGCTTTTTAACTTTAGCCAACTCAAAATATATAATACTCCCTGATTATTACACATTTTAGAAATGTAAGAACCTTAACACTGTGTTTAAATATTCAATAAAACAAGTACCTGTACCTTAAGCCATAAAAGTAAACTAATCACTTAGTCATAATAAAGTAAACGATCACGATAACGATTTTTTATTCAGTTAAGCTTATCAAAAATATACTAAAAAATCAAATTTAAATCGCTCAAACTCTTTAAGCATCCACAACTTAAGTCAATCTTGACCCGGGTTTCATAATTTAAAAGAAAAAATTGAGAGTATAATAGGTATTATGAAACGCATATCACGAGAGTTTGCGCTTTTCCAAGTCAGTTCCATTGAATATGAAATGGAAAGTAACCCATTTTTTTTAATTTATCTGGATTTAATATAATATTTTGTGCCAATTTACCATTTTCAGAAAAAAGGGTGTTTGAAATCACTTTACACCGATTATGCTGTTTGCCGTGATTACAATTTTATTATTGACTACTTAAATTATTGTACTTTGTTTTAAATTATATTAGTTTTAAGTATATTCCTTTGTAGTAATAGTGGAGAATAATTCGCTTGTTATGCTTCTATTTAGCTTGTTAATTATCACGATAATCCGCTAATGATACGAAACCTTTATTCGAAACGTGTTAAGTATCAAATATTCCTATTATCTTCATCTAATTGTGTATTGCGAAGTCAAAGTTAGTCATTCTGGTCGAAAGATAGCAAGGGAAATCATAAGCAAAGAGGTGAAAACTTGTTGGATTCAACCGCAGTGGCGCTTTACGAACGGAAAAGCTAAGAGGTTCACTAACAATGGGGAAAAGTTTGAGGTGACAATGAACTTTCCGTGCGAAATGTTAGAATGAATGTCGGTGACGAAACAAACACGCTACTTGTGCTTTTGGAAAAACTTTAACTCTGGTGACCAACATAAGAATACATTTTTATTTTGTGAAAGTACTGTGTTATGGCATTACCAACTATAGTAGATACTTCTTAAGTGAAAGTCTCTATAAGTCATAATATTTTTATTTTTTATATTTATGGCAGTCACAGCTTAATATTAATAACTGAAAAAAGTACAAGATGGTTTCTTTTATTATCAAAATACTCCTCCAAAGATAAGTCTGTACATAAAATCGATATTTTAAAATATTTACTTCCGATCAAGTACACCAAAAATCTTGCACTTTTGGCTGCTTAGAATTATTATTTTATACGCGGCAATCAAAGTGTTGTTTCATATAAAATAAAGAACGTGAAATTATAGATTTTAAAATGAACGTTGATATTTTTTTACTCTGATAATTTATTATAATGCAAAACAAAACTTCAAATATTCACGCAATAAAGAATATCTTTTTATGTTGAAACAGATAATATTAATGGAAATTTTGGAAATTCAATTATTAAAATTTCCAATTGGAAGATTAAACTATGTCACAAGAGGACAAAAAATGTCTTCAATTATGGCATAGACTTTTTAATTAAATTACAAATAAGACAAAGACACAATGCAGAGATGTTATACGGATATATTTCAACTTTTAAATCCAATAGTATCTTCACATCGTTATGAATTTCAGTAAGAAACAGTAAAATTTACTGGAAACAAACATTATACACATACGATTGGATAGTATTAATTAATGCAGACATTATCAAAACCCTTGTATTTTTATGAAACTATATTCAAGGCTTATGATCTAGTGTGTTTAAGGCTCTCATTTGCAACTCCTTAAATTAAATGTTCATATTTCATTATATTCAATCATTGAAATCATAAAATATGTAATTTAAAAATTTTCTTTACATTATGATAACAACGTATTTGGAAGTGTCTTAAATGCTTTCTTTTACTATAGCGAATAAATAAAGGCTGCTTTTCAATCAATAAGAGTTCTTTTACATGAAGTACCCTTGAATATAAATGTTGTTATGTTTTTAATTCATATTGAAAGTTGCGATATTAAATTGAAATTAGTGATAACATAAATTTTGAAAAACTCTCTTTCCATTTCCTACATATCAAGATGTCTTTGACTTTAGGAAATGTACAAATATTTGCAGTTATTATTATATAGGTCCGCGGTATTATAAATGATAATCTTAAATAATAAAGCAAATAAGGCCTTAAGTACAAAGTAAAATTTACAGAATATATAATAGAAAATCAATCTCATAGAAAAATAAAATATCATTAGCTGATGGACTAAAAACGTAAAATCAAATGTTATACCATAAGAAATATCAAAATACAGAAAAAAAAAGAAAAAATATTGTGAACAAACAGTTCGTCTACATTGAAACTTATATGAGCTTTACGTATGACTTGAGAGACTTTTTTCTGTAACCATACATTTGTCTTATGCTAAGAGACAGAGAGGGTGTGTGTGTTGGCGAGAATGTTTAATAAATGTCGAAAACGATTGATGGCTGTCATAGCGACTCGAAAAAAATGTATAATTAATATCCAACCGATATTCTCCAATTAGAAGTGTTAGCACATAGATTGACAACATTTAATCAGCCAGATATATAAATTAATCTGAACTTCAGAAAAACCCGAATACAACAAAAATTAAAAATACCTAAATCTCGATTGTTGAAACGGAGAGAATCGTCAATACATAAAACAAATTTGTAAAATAGGAAACAACATAGGAGTATTACCATAAAAAATAATTTATTCCGGAATACACGAACTGTTTCTCAAGTAATATCCTAGCCCCATCGTTCCTCCCTGCAAAACCAATCGCATCACTTGAGTTATGAAATGATTCCATCACACAATACGATGTTATTGTATCACCACCACACTCAGTGGGATGCATTGCAATCACCCGCCACCCCGTGATTCCCACCCCTGTACTTGTCTATTGTGTCTGCGAGCCCGATACATCAAATTGCCCAAAAGGTAAAATGTAGAGATACTTACACACGGTAATTTCGTTGGTGAAAGAAATCTTATTCTATAACAGAGCTGAATAAAATGATTTCAAAAATATTATACGAAAAACATAAAATAAAACTATTTTTTTAGTTAAATTATAAATATATGCTTATTATAAAAACCACATTAGATTTGATGTAAAGCCAATGGAGTAAAAATAGAGAACATTAGACATAAATTGTTTTTACGTCATTCGGTTGACTTTTAAATAACGTATCCATATAGGAAAGTTTACAAAATAGTAAGTGGATATTTGCCTAAATGATTTCTGGAATATGAAGAAAATTTGTGGGGATGTATATAGACATTTACACTTTTATATACTATTCCATGACTAGCTCAAAGTGGATATGCATTAAAAATTAGGATTTTTTAGTTTACTGTTATGTTAATGTTCACTTTGTAGCTCTACCGTCTTGAGAAGCATCTTTTTAGTCTCCTATTTTTAACCGTGTTCAGTTTAGTATTATTTCAATAAAATTGGAAATCCAAGAACTGTCAGAAGCACTAAAAAGTAAGATAGATTTTTTTGTCACTAAATGCAAATACAACATTACGGGTGACGTTTGACGACGTTACGTTGGAAAACCATGACTACTGTGGATTGGTGAGTACTGCGATTAAATATAGTAGCACAGAATTCATGACCGATTGAAGTGACCAAGGTGAAAAAATGAAAGTTGTTTTTTCTACTTTTCTTTCAACTTTTTGTGTGAGAGATGGATTTTTTTTCTCAATACGTGCCTGTAAACATATTCAATCCCTCCAAAGTAAACCACGGCAATTACTTAGTGCGGCAAGTGCTGTGGGTGTACGAACAGCACGGAGTAAGGGGACATCGTCCCTATGACGAAAATCGCAAGTGCAATATACCTTCAACATGATATGATAATATACAACGTCGGTACAATATTTATGGCGGTGCATGAAGACAAACAAATCAAATTTTCTGATAGGTGTGCTAAGATAAGTAGGAGGATTTGAAAAATACTTTCAGCAGAATTGCGTATCCATATTAAGTCAAACAATAAATGGTTTGACTGAAAATATGGATGAACTACACTATTTTTCCATTTTGGAATTTCCCAAGATAATATATCAATTGAAAATATTCTCTTATTATAAAACCGACAATAACATATGTCTTCTATATGTTAGGTTAGGTTAGGTTCTATATGTTAGGTGATTAGTATAATATTTTACTCTGTAATCAACGCAATTAAGTGTTCAAGAAATCAAATTTAACATGTTCGAATTTTAGTGCGCGCTCCTTCATTAATTCATTTTTTGAACTAATAAACATATGGGCTTGTTAGTTCTATTGCATCCGTGTGATATAATGCATGAAGACGCGGAAAGGTGAAACCCGGATAGTTAGTGCGAAAACAAGTGGGACCAGTAAGTGTAAGTTTCAACTTCACATATGAACTTGTGTTAGAAGGATGAATTTATGTTGTCTTATCAAGAGTCAATTTGTTTCACTTTGGGAGCGGACATGATATGAAAAATAAAAAAATGTATAACTGATTATGTGTATATGTAAAATGATTTTCTATAAACACAAGCTGTGTTCACATTAAAAAATAAAAAGTCATAAATAAAAAAAATCTAGTGGCAATCACCAGTGGGCTGGTAACTTGCGGTGCGTGGCTGCTTGCATACTCTTCTGGAATTTTTTCATGTGTTTTTTTTTTAAATTTTTCTTTTGGAATTTTATTTCTATTTGCCCGTTTTCCTATTATCTGATATTTCTACAAAAAGAAAATCAAACATAGATTTATTATTAATAATGTATTAGACAGTAAAATTAAATTGGTAATATGCGTAATTAACAGTCAATTAGAGTGAGAGAGAATAAATACTTTAGATGTATTGTATTTGTTTTTTATTAAATATGTTAGTAACTTAACATAGAGTTGAATTTGAATATCATAATTTTTAACACATTTGCATTTCAAGAAAGTAGTTAAACTTTTGATTTTTTTTTTTAAATATTACACACATTTTTAGCAATATATTTTATGATGAATACAGGTTTCGCTTATCGCAAGCATTATCAACTGATTTGACAAATTATAAACAAACTTATTTATAAAACAAAGTTGAGAAAGTAGTCAGCAAGCATTCAAACCAAAGGCTTCAAATCATGTAATTCAAATGAAGTAAATTAATTTATTATAATAATAAGACCTAAAAGTTTCCAAGACTTCCCAAGTGACAGGTAACACATTAAGTGATATTTATGTTGGATAATTAATGATTATAATTGACTTATTATTTTTCTTACAATTATGGACTTTTAAGAAGATTTGAGAGAAAAATTCTGCTTTCTTGTTTTTTCTTGTTATCAAAATGATAGGTATTTGTGATACCGAGTCAAAAACAAGCTATTCATCCTATCATCAAAGGTGAGGCGTGCTGCAATATGCAAATAAGCTGTTGCAATATGTAAGAAGCCAATGGTCTACCAGTCCACCCCTTGCATTATTTATATGTCTCACAATATCTTGCATATAAGATCCAGATGAGAATAAATAGCTGAACTTACCAGCTATTTCGTCAGTTGCGCACTCAAAATATATTTAAAAAGGATAAAAATAAGTCTGCAAAAATATGGTATTATTGTTGGAGGAAGGAAAGTAATTGTCGGATCATAAGGTATCCTAAATGCGCTCCGTGTGGTGATACGTCTCAAATAGGGAGTGAATATGGTCCATAACGAAACTACAATATATCGTACCAAAAACAAATGAATAAAAAAATCAAACACGACAGTTCCACATAGTGTACGGATCCAATTATCAAAATAAGATAAAGATATTGCATAAAAGCTTGCATAGTTGTATTACCCAGAAATTATGGGTAAGTTTATCACATTGGTATGCAAAAAATTTAAATTTAAGGTTTTGATAATCGTTTGTACTGCCACTGTCGTAGTGGACGGACATAAAAGGAAATTGCATTTTATGCGCAAGTGGCCGGAGCTTTTCTTTTGTGATTGCTCGTTCTGTTGTGGACGACAATCTCGGCGTGGACTTGTTTTCTTTGCAAAACTATATAGCAAAGGAATCTGAATATCTAACTAAAGGTATTCAAAAGATTCTGTTTAAATTTAACATATAAGCATACGTGAAGCTGAAATGAATTTCCGACAAGAAATAATTGATAACTAAATTAACAATAATTTATCCGTAGTACTAATATTCACTGACGCATTAAACTTTAATTACAGTCGGAAAAGCCGTTTTTATTTTTGTGTAAAAAACCAAAATGGATATCTAGGAATTAATTTAAGAAAATGAAGTTATGTTTTTTAACTCTGAAAGTATTTATCAAGATTACCATGGAAAGAAATAGTCAAATTATCATTATTTTGTTTTTAAATAATAAAAACAATTTTTATTGACAAAATATTTTTTGTAAAATAAAATTTTGTAATGTAAAATATAAATCGACTTGCTTATAAATTGTATTCTATCAGTTGATAATGTTGCGATAATCGAAACCGGGCCTGATCAAAAAATATATTGTGGAAATAAGTACTTTTTTTTTGTTATTTAAAATGTCATGACATCCATTAAGAAGTGACAGTTTACACCTTAAAAGTAATCAAATTATCGACTGTATTGTAAAATGTATACACATTAAATATATAATATATTGTTAAAATTTATAAATGTTTCTACAATAGAAGGCTAATAAATAAGATAGTTATAAACAAATCGTTTTAGTCACTTTTTTAAATTAATAAATCAATAAATCGAGAAGGTATTGTATACTTTCTTAAGAGTGTAAAGTGTAAGTGATTTCACCAGCATTTTGTCTAGGGGTATGATTTTTTAATATTGTGAATAATTATGATGGTATTTTCTGTTATTATTTTTTGGTATCAAGTATGAACAGAAGGCAGACAATAGTACAGTACCTATCCTTTGAAAACGAAAGTATATCTGAAATACAAAATATGAGGCAATTTAGATAACGTCGGCTGTACTAGAGTTTAATAGGTGTAAAATTTGCTAGTTGCCCCAGGAAACAGCCAAATAGACTCTAAACGGCTTCGTATTTACCAACAAAATGTTGTGGAATATTCAAGTTTTCCTGGTCGGTAATCTTTTCTTAAGTCAAATATTTCTCCAAATATGATTGGCTAATGATATAATGCGAAACAGAATAAGCGAGGTTTATTGATAGTTGAAAAAAAAACTTAATATTGTTTTATAATAAAATACATCGGATCGGTATTAATAAACGGAATCACGTTCTAAGCTTCATTGGAAGATCTTCGTTTTCCCTGACAATATTCCGTGACATCTGCTGTCAATTTACCGCGTTCTATTTTCAAAAACGTATATATTTATAAGGGGTAATTTTTCGGTTGAAATACGTTGTTTCGTTATGCTGGACATCCCCCGACTCCGAAAAATAACCCCCTTGTGTTGACCAATATAAAGAAATCGGAGCCATAACATTATTTAATTCTAAATTAAATATACAATATGTATTTAGCAATTATAATATTTAGAAAATGATTCATCAATTATCTATACATTTTGCAAATGCATGATTATTGAAAACTAGTTTACAATAAAATAAAGCAAAAAACTATATGGATTTTAAAAGATTTTGATCAATTATTGAATTTAGCTTTAAAAATGTTTTTAATGTTTACAATTCAAGCAATAATGAGAAAAAATAGCAACTACATGTTCCAGTAATTTTAATTAAAATCCTTTGAATGTTTGAGTTTGTGTCATCAGTGACAGTGATTTTGTAAAATATTATAGGAACGCCATGGATATTACCTTATATGCTATGTCTTTAGTGATATGACCTTTTTGAATCAAGTTTATTGAAATCATATATTTTTTTTATATTGTATTCCCTCAATATATTTGCTTAAGTAAATCACTCACCTTATTTTGTAATTAAATTCAAAATATCTCGACATCCTGTAACGTACCTGTAAGAAGAAAAACAATATAATTAGATCATTATTATATAATATTGATTATGTCATAAATGTCAAAATCTCTAATATATATTGTACAGTTTCCCCAGGGTATTTATAATTTTTTTTTGTGCATATGATTGTACCTAGTATTTATTTTCGATGGAAGTAAATAACTACATAAAAATAAGGCAATCCTCGAGAAAAATCAGATTCATATATTATTATTATGCTTGAAATCAGATAACTTTAATATGAGATCCACTTATGCCTCACGAGACACCATCATCCCTTTTGATGTCCAACCAAAGTAGAAGTCCACTGCCGTCGCACCTATAAAAATAACCTTTGCGTAGGGTGGTCCGGCAGCGGTTCTCAACCTAAAAAGAGCAAATTGACATGTTATTGACAGATTCAAATGACTGACAAAAGTGTAATGAAAAATTGTAATACCAATTGATCGCTTAACCTAATCTGGCTTGGCTTAGTAAAAAAATCGAAATAAAATGTTATTTCATCAGTTGTTTCAATCAAATACCATTGAAAACATATATATTTATGACATTAGGTTAATGTATTGAAGAGACGCACTTAAAATTGACAAATTCAAGGGGAAATCCACTGGAACTACATAAATTTATGGAAGAAAATATTTTAAATGTGTAATAAATATAACTTAGTTAATTTATGATATCGACTGAAGGTGCTTTATGGAATTTCAATATCAAATTGGAATTGTTACAACTTTGCACGATTCCACATGTTTTGTCACTAACGACCCGGGTAACACCTTTCGGCATCTTCAGGCATTCTATCACATCGTATGTGAACTCGTACAAAGTTGTAACGATTCAAATTTAATTTGAATTAACTTCTTAAGAGTGTGGCAATTGTTTCAAGAGAGAAAAAACATTTGAAAGATTTAAAAAAAATAGATTATCAGTGCAATGTTGGAAAACACTGCAGCTATGAAGGTTTTCCCTGGTCAGTGGCGTGGGTGGTAGCGAGAGCAAAAAGGGGGTTAAAAAAACACACACATAACTGGCGGCAGGCTACGCCGTGAGGTAGAAAGATATTGGCCGGACTGGCGGCAAGTTTTATGACCACTGTACATGTGTCCTAGAAGGGTACGTGGCGGTTTTTTCAAATATGCGTTGCCAGGTAGAGGTTTGTATATTAAATCACATACAATTTTTATTGATATATGATAACTATACCCAAAATTTAATTTTAATACAAAAAATATTTTATTCAAAAATCAAACTATGGCATGTCGCTTTAGCAAGCGCAAACACATACTGAATTAGTGTTTTGAACTAAAATCACTTTTGATATATTATAATACATTATTTTATCATTTTAGTACAAATATTAATTAAAGCTTATTATAGCTACAAGGACGATTAATTTTTATGTCATATACTTTCAAATATTTGTCAATTAGCTTAAAATATAGACGTATATATATATATATATTGCCTTCACCATTAAATTTAAAGAAAGGAACATGTAAGATCATTCTACCATCTGTTCACCATTGCTTAACCCTCTGTGGGGTGCTTCATTGTTTCTGTAATAGAACATTTCCGTGCCATACGTAAACTTATTGATACAGCCGCCTATTTAGTTTCATTTACAATTTTTAGTTTTATTGCGAACAAGAAATATTATATATATATTGTGTGTACCTTTTCTACACGAATATATATAGATAAGCAAATGTTAGTTTCAGCATAGTTCTGACGATGACGTGGGCCGAAATAGCTATCAACTATATTTTAAAAAACAATTTTGTAGAACTAAAATACATTGCTATTTTATTCACCGTGCTAAAGAAAGCAGTTAGCATCTTAAAATTATTACAATAATCAATATCCAATTTATATTGAGGCTCTGTAATTCCAAAATAAAATATTCAAAACCATTAGTTATATTTTAAAATATAACTACAAACAAGCTTATGAAAGCTCAACAAAAAGATCTAGAATATATATGCATCATTTTTTTGATTATATAATAGTTTTTCCTTTAAAAAAAATCTGTTAATATGGCAACACCAAAAAATATATGTATTTACATTTTCATATTTTGCATCTGAACGTAATGCGTCAGTGACCCACGGGGGATACAAGATCATCCACCTATAACCGTGTTTGTATGAAAAATATTCCAATAACACAGGTCGAGCGAAGGGTGCTATGAGGGCCGGAGAATGAGTGGAGGAGATGGTCACTATGGTGAAAAGAATGAGCGTAGAGTTTCTGAAACTACTTTATTTTTGTACAGCTTTTTTGGTATCACAAACTTTTGATATAAATTTACAATATCGTACAAGAATAACCAAACTACCTCTTCATATGGATCTATAAAAAATATAACACTTAATATAATTTAAAATAGTTTGGATTTGTGATAATTATTATTTAAATGAGTGCCTGCGTAATAAAATAGAATATATTCAACATTATCAACTTGAATTCAAATTCAAACTAAATGAAGTCGTATTACGTATTTTCTATAAAATTAAGTTTTCTTTTTCTATATAATAAAAACAATTATTTTTGATCATCGTAATGAATTGCCAGTGCACTGCATATTCAATATACGTTGAGATTTTTTATCGTGATCTGATACTCATGACAAAAATTAAAAAAAATGATGAATTTAATTTTTATAACAAAACATCTTACAGTCGTATAACCGACGCCTATGATTTAATGAATTTGTATAATTGATTGTATGTAATATTTTGTCGACTGTGATCTTGATTTAACCGGAGTTTTTGCTATCATTCGACTTAACTATATTATGTTAAAATAAAAACAAGTTATGAAATATAAGCATTTTTTTAAGTTTCAGTTCTATAAAAAATTGTTAGCGTAATGATTTATATAAACTATTAAGGTGTTAATTGTCACTTCTTGATGGAAAGGCATGATGTTTTAAATAATATAAGCATATTTTTTAGTACTATTTTCACAGGAAATTTTATCATCAGGACCGGTTTTGCGATCATTATCAACTGATCACTTGATCAGTTGATAATGATCAAGTGAAATCACTGAATGATAATTGAGTTTGCACCATGATTAATTTGGAAGAAAAAAAAACAAAGAGTAATTTTTACGTTTTTTTGTTCAAAATAAATTATATTTCCTTCGACGAGAAATTATATTACTCAGTTTGACATAACGAAATTACATTTGATTCCGAGACACGGTGGCATCGAATATGGTAAAATTGGCGGCGTAGTCGATATAGACATGATCGTAAAGCCTACATAATATAATATTTTATAAGGGAAGATACCTTGCGCGGGCGGTCAGCGCTGCCTGTTTCTGCCTCGGGCAATCTGCCCAAGAAATTGAGTCACTTCGGTTAATAAAATGAGAAAATACATAAGGCGCGCGCCGTGATGTGATGCCTGTGGCATCAAAGAAAATATCCGACCCATATATGGACTCTGCGCTGATAAAAATACGGTGGAATATCACATTTCAAGTACAGCAAATAGAGATTGAAAATTTATTGTAACATAATTCTGAAGACTAAAGACAGAATCTTTTTAAACTTTGCAGTAAATGACAATGACTTTTTTTTGTAAGTATTATAATATAGATCCGCATTGAAACATTTCAGTCAACCGATTGTCAACCAGTCGCCAAAAATGATTTCAAAAATCTTCAAAACGATTTCTGATACCCGTAAAAGAATTTGATTATTTTTATTAATTTGCTTAAGAAATCACTTGATATATTTATGAGGTTCTAAAAACTACATCCCAAACTCTTAATCTATTAATTACTTGGTTAATATTACTTTTATATTACTCTCCAATGGTTGAATGACAAACATTAAAACAACTTGTATTCAGTGAATAACTAACATTATTTGGACATCATAATTTTTATATTATATTTATAAATTCAAATAGTGAATATTAATTTATTCGTTAGAAAAGATTTATATTACATGGCATTAATTTGAAATAATGAAATTTTTTACATGAGATCTGAATCATCACTTATTCACACATCGCAGTTTATATATTGATTGAATTGGCATTTACTTGGTAGAACTCCCTTATAACACATCGAAAAAATAGCTATGAATTTAGTTCTACATAATTTATAAGATATACAGTTGGTAGCTAATTCGGCTTACGCCTTCGTCACAACTACGTATGTTATAGTTTATAATTTGTGAAACATGACGTTATACACAAACGTTATCAATGTAATACAAATGATTATTAATGGATACAACATTTACTGGAAAGTTTTACTCACTCGGCAATACTGTATATCTTAGATTAGCTTATCGTTGACGCAGTTTCCATGAGCATATTGGGCAGCAGTTTCCCGCCTACCCGTCATAAAGATGGACGTGCCCGCTGCTTGCGTAGCATATTTACTTTTTCAACAAGGGCAGGTTACCTACTCACACCTAAGTGAAGGCGGGACGGACTGGCAATACCTGCGGCGATGTTTTCCACGATATCTTCCGTTAGGAATTTTTACTGTTGCCCATAAAATCTGACGATAGCAACTATTGCTGGCCAAATGAGAAATGTTCTCGAAAAGACTTTTATCCCACTGAACAATAGCGCATGCTGGGGTATTCTCAGAAAAGGAAATGACGGGATACATTTACTTTATAGTTTTTGAAAGATTCAAGGATAAGTGGGTTGTTATATTATGATGTAGTATATCAAATAATATGATTTATAGCACAAAAGTGTATATTTAATACGAGTCACATTTTGAGGTTCCATATAAATTCTATTTCAGAAAATAACAAATACTTTTTTTGAAATTCTATAACCCATTAATTCGACAATTATTTTTTAGAATTAGTATTAGTTCTTTGACACAAACTACTTCTAAATAAAATATCTAGCAAATTTTTCAAATTCTGATTAAAGAAATAATAGTTTTTCATTTTCATGAAATTTTGAAAAGCGATGGAATACTTTATTCAATATATTTTGGTAGTTATTACCTATTGAATGAAAAGCGTTTTTACACATAGAGATATCACAAATTAAAATCATATATTGTTTATACGATGATTTTTCGTTTTTGTTGAATTGTGTATTTCATCAAATACCGGTACTGAATTATAATAACTACAAAAAAAAAAAAACATATTTTGCTTAAGAATAAGTTACAAAGAAAGAGAAACATGAACACAAAAAATAATTTTATGTAATGCAAAGTATCTTCAACATAATAATAATAAATTTGTACCATATAATAATCACAAACATTTAACACATATGTAATTTTCAATGAAAGATTCATACTTAAAAATTCCCGGAGGATTTATTAAAAACTTTTCTTATGTTATTAATTTTTAAAATAATTGTGTATGCGATTTTTTAATCTGTGGAATAAGTTGCAAATAATCAGTCTTTTAAATTATTCTCTAGTATCTGTATTTTGATACAATCGATGAAGGTAATAATAAATAGTCCTCGAATGCACTGTAGATCAAATAATATCGCTTATTTGTTGTGCTATAAAACGATTGACTACTCACGTTGATTGAAAAAAAAGACAAATAAAAATATAAAAGCGACTACGCTTGATAAATCTTGAAGAATCCAATTGAACGTCTCATCTGATACACGGAGCAATAATAAAGGAAAACCTTCCCGCCCGAGATCCGTAAAGTGCGACAAATTCTTAGACTTTCCGAGGCAGTGTGGATACATTGTTCACAACCCCCACCCTAATCGACAAATAAGATGCAAAAGTTGACGTCGTAAATTTAACAGAGGAATGTTTAACGCGAGAGGAAAAAATCCGTGCGTCTAAGGGAAGACTGACTTTACTTATTGCTTTGAATAAGGGCTGTCTTATAAGTTTTCTTTATTATAAATAAAAACGCAAAAAACATATAATTATAAGTTTTTTTATCAAGTTTAACGATCGAGAGGATCGAGACTACAGTAATTTTTTGAATATTTTTGTAAGTTGCCATTAGAAAATGGGTGTTATTGATAGACGTGAAAATAGTACTAGAATTTTCAAATGGAATACTGCAACTCATTGTTTGTATTCTATCATTTCGAACAAAGACACTGGCTATGAATGCTAGCTTATTGCAGCAAAAGTCAAAGGAAACATATACTTTGAGTTTAAAATACTAAATATTTACGGAAATGTGAAGTTCTTTTTTTACTGTGGTAGAAAATGTCTATGAATAAATTATAAAACCAATATACTCTTTGTTACGGTTTCAATCTCACCTTCAAGTCTTTTCTCTTGTAAAAATATATATCGGAAATTTAAATTAAACAACGACCAGTTTTCGGATCTATCAGTCAAAATGCATGGAGAAGAGTAGTAGAGTAAGTTATGTGTTTATTTCTTATCACTTACGCAATACGAAAACATAGGATGATTGATAACTTTTATTCCTGTCCTAGTCACATCCCTCATTCCTACACTTTTCAGAAAAGAGATAATAACTGATAGACCAACAAACAATTCTCGCCGAAAAAAATCTGTTAAAGTAAACAGCAATGAAAGTCAAAATTATCTACATAGATGACGGCTATATAAATATAACAGGAAATAATAAATATACCATTGCTGGATTATTACCTATTAAATTTGGCACAGAGATGACAAAACAATTTTTATTCATATTTTTTTTATTTTTATTGCACTTATAGAAAGATTCCAACCGTTAAAAATAGTTACAAATATTAATGTAAAATCCAAATGTTTTATAATGTCAATAATAATTTTAAAATTACAACGTTTTGGTAACCCTTAGTTATGTATTGCCAAAGTTAAAAATGCTTACGACACTTGTACAAATTTGTATTGATAGGGGAGTTACAAAGGTGGCTGTTTAGTAGATACACGTAACATATTACCCCAAGGAGGTTTTTATAGAGGACAATTGACGTCAACGCATGGGATTAATGCAAAAACGTTCCAATGGCATCACATCTTTAACATAGCGTTTTTTTAATACAAAATAATAAATATACTTAAGCTTGATATTATTTATCTTAGTAGGTAGCAGTGCCACCTGCCAGCAATTGCTCAACAAATAAATTCTAACGACAGAAAATATGTTTAAAAAAATAGCTCACCAATTCAGCTCATACATTCTTGCACTTTCTATTGTGACTAAATCGCAAGTAGACAAGTAAATCAAGAAAATAAAAACTTATTGTAAAAAAAAAATGTTGGTATGTTGACATTTTGATGGTAATACTAAATATTTTCGGCCAGAAAACTTGTAATTTTCTGTTATTTCTAATCATGCTTTTTTTTCTACAAAACGTTTTTCAAAACCTTCTTTATATTTTATATCCTCTTTATTCACTATGCTTAGCCATTAGATTATACCATTTTATCAAAGAGATAGTGTATCGATTAACTAACTGGAAGTTCTTTAAGGTCTCTATTTTTTCATTCTTAGCGTCGCCGAAGTAAAATATAATATAAAACAACTGTCTGGCAATCAGTTTTTATCGTCTGATAAAATTATCAAATTAATTGTAACCACACATACATACAGTCATGATAAAAAGTCATATTTTGTTATAATAAATATTTATGTAAAAAAATAATAAATATAATAAAGAGGATCGAAGAATTCAAAAATATAATATATATGACATTTCGATATCTACAACAAGAGTTACAAAACTTGTTTAGAGTTTAAACTTAATATAACCCTTAGTAAATTTTCAATTTATTTAAGATTTGCTTCTATTGCATAGTAGATTAAAAAAATGAGTTTCATAACTATTTGCGTTTTGAGACTTCTGAGAGTTTTATGGAATTCAATACTGAACAATTATTACTTGCTAACAATATTATACAAATGTTATAAGGTTGAGGGTATCCTAAATATTCTATATCGCTATATTCAAGGTATATCTCTTAAGCTCGTGTGTGTGTGAGATGTAAATATAAGGATAAGGATAGGAATCCACCTTGGTTATACGAGACGAAGGGAAAATGGAATAAGTAAAAGGGATTTGGACGCGATAGAAAAAAAATATATTGATTTCAAAGAATTTTTATTAGGTATGTCATGTACAACGGTGTCAATACGCCGTATTCAAGTCACTTTACAGGGGCAGAATAATTCTGAAATCTTTTTTTTTGTAAATTAAAGTGTACCGTAAAATAATACAAGCAATACAACCTGACCGAATGCTATTTTCTTATATTCAATATACTTAAATAAATATTCCCATATTCAATATATATGTAAAAATTGATTAGTTAACAGTCTTATTAGTCAAACGTCATAATAATTAAATAAGTGTGATGTATTTCATATATATTAAATGAAAAATAATTAGTGAAACCAGCTATATTTTATTACAAAAAAAGTGTCTTATTTTTGTAAATATAAAATCTTTCCACCGATAATTAATTTTTAAATACTTAAAATAATTATTTAATATAAGCTTTTGAGTGAAAGTATGAGATAAAATACGATTCCTTTGTCATTTGTATAAATACTTTAAATTTAATACTACCAGTAGTTAATGTTTTTAGCTATGGTATTAAAGAAGCTCGCAGCATATTTTCCCATAAAATTAGCCACTGATGAAAAATAAGGAAGATTTTACATTTTATTTATGCAATAATAATAATATGGTTGATAAATCAGGCAAATAAAATGGATTTGACGAAACGCAACATGTTTAAGTCCTATGTGGGCTGTCGTAACATATTGCCAGAACGCCAGTTGACTTATATTAGATTTGCATGTGAACTTCGCGCAGAGGTTCTCAACAATAAAATATAACAACATGCATAAGATTTAAAATTTTTTTTTTTTTTGAAGTCATAGCTGAATCTCATATTTAATTAAATTATAAATTGTCTTTTAAAACACACGCAATGCAATGAAGTGAGTTCCTTTATATTGAAAGTATGTAGAATAATAATGAAATAAAGCATATAAAAATTAACATATATTTTATATTGAAAAATCTCGTTTCATTGTATTTCTTCATAAACCATTTTTAGGTTTAATTCACGTACACCGAACACTTAAAAGAGCTATTGTTTAACAGCTAGATTAATATCTACTTGCAAATTTGAAACGGAATAAAATGGAATCAAAAAATGATGAATGATATTTTCAGATATAATATATATATACCCAAAAGACAAGCACGCAAATGCTACCACAAGAATATTTATGAATATATATGATTATTCAATCAAATTTTTAGCAGAAGCACCAATGGATTGTCATATGGATTACAGAGCCTTCAAATATTTAACAATTCTCATGTAATTTACAATCGAGTAGGACATCTGTCACAAAGCTGATGCATTATTTTATCTTTTTGTGATAACTCTCGAAAAACTTTCTGACACAGACAACTGACAAAGAGACAAAATTTTTAAGTTGTTTATTATGTAATTAAAATTTTTGTTAAACAATTATAAAGAACAAAGATTTTTCATATATTTATGGTTACATTGTCATCATAAAAATAAGAGCTGAAAACGAGGACGTCAAAAATTGGTATTTTAACGAATTTTCGGGGATTAAAGAAATAAAAAAAGTCGTATACATCATGTGTAATAATTGCGATCGCAGTGTTTATTTTCATTTAAGTGCTATGGAATCGTCTATGACAGCACAATAAAATACGAATATCACTTTTTATAAGTAGGACATTGAAATATAAGTTACATTCGTATATTTTCGTAGGTCGTTAAAAATAGGGAAAGTGATATACCAAAATAATTTTAGCCCCATTAATAAGTTAAACAAAAGTGTCAAATTTTGAATATAATTTATGTGATCATATAAAACAGCTGCATGTTTTAAATATGATTTGATTTTAAATATCCACGCTCGAAATTAAGATCGGTGGGATGTTTATATGATAGTCCACAAAACTTGAGCTACAGCTGGTTATTTATATTGTATAAAAAAATCCAAGCACAATGATACTTTTTATATGCTGTAACCTACAGTTTATCAATATTTTCTATCAAAACAACGTTTTTTTTCATACATCGCAAGCATGAATACGAGGTTACAACTAATAATTTCATGTTGAGTTTCATATTACTAAGTAGTGGTAAATAATGCGATAATCCAAATTAGTAAACTATCAACTATAAAGTTATCATTTTAAAAACAAAATTATTTGTTCGACAACTTATGGTTATTGTAAAATGAGTACTTATTATTCTGTCTAAAACTTCTCATTCGCTTAATTTATGTAATTTATGTATGGATAATTTAAATCTTTTTTTTTATTAATATTAAAAATTAGTTAATAAATTAATCAACTGCAATCAGAATTATTATTAGGACAGCGCTAGTTTCAATGTGCGGTACTCATTTAAACTTTTCAAGACAGATTAGAAAAAAGTCGCAGCTAAATTTTAAAGAATCCACAATATCACTTGATGTTCATATTTAAATGAATGGACTTTGTAATAATATTTTCAGAATGAATTTTTAAAAACTTTTGGTGTTAGGTTGGCAATCACCTTTGCGAAAGTGTATTGTTATTTATTTCATTGTCAACAAAACTATTGCCAGAATTTTTAGCTAATCTCCCTGTCATAAGGTCAAATGTCAAGAGAGAAATGCGGTGGACCAACTATGAAAAACTTTAAGATAAAGCTGAATTAAACGGTTACTATTTACGAATATATTGTATAAATTCTGAGGTAATTCAAACAGTCATTTGCGGTGCCAAGGAATTCTTTCTAATTAAAACGTTACATTTGAAATAAAATAGTATATCGTAGAAATCTACCGTGAATAGATTTTTTCAACAAATAAATCGGCATAGTTTTATGCGTCTAATGTTTTTTTTTCAAATTTATACAGATCTTTTTTAATTGTAAATATTTTTTTTATAACTATTGAGTTATAAAAAAAAATATTTATTTTGATATAGAAATTTAAAAAAAAATTCACTAGCTTGTCGATTGTGGTGATGTGTTGAGATATAATTGATTAAAGTAACAGCATTCAATAAATATATATACATTACTTCAGATTCCCTATCTTTCATCACAATGAAATCTTAAAAGTGTTACAGTAAATATTATAAGTGTTGTGTAAACAAATAAATATGTCCAAGAAAAAATCCCTAAGATTCAAACTGTCATATGCTAAACAGATAATAAGGAGTTATTCTTTCTAATTAAAATTTGCGTTACATTTGAAATAAAAATAGTATATATCGTAATAGAATCTACGATTGAATAAGGCTGTGAATAGATTATTTCATCAACAAATAAATCGGCATAGTTTTATGAATACGTCTAATGTACTTTTTTTTCTTAAATTTATACAGATCTTTTTTAATTGTAAATATTTTTTTTATAACTATTGAGTTATAAAAAAAAATATTTATTTTGATCATAGAAATAATACTAAATAAAAAATTCACTAGCTTGTCGATTGTGGTGATGTGTTGAGATATAATTGATTAAAGTAACAGCATTCAATAAATATATATACATTACTTCAGATTCCCTATCTTTCATCACAATGAAATCTTAAAAGTGTTACAGTAAATATTATAAGTGTTGTGTAAACAAATAATATATGTCCAAGAAAAAATCCCTAAGATTCAAACTGTCATATGCTAAACAGATAATAAGCCTCCTTTCTCTTTTTACGAAGTTATTGTCATTTACGTATACCAAGGATTGTGGAATATTAATATGACATCAAAATTTGCAAAGAAAATTAAGTCGCCACAGAAAATATGTCGGTGAAATATGTCACTAACATTAAAGAACTAAATGTGATATATTTTTTGTGTATACGTCCGGAATTTTTGCTAAGTAGATAGATTCTATTTTACCTTGTTGTGGAAATTGAATATGGACGCACGATTGAATAAGGCTGTAATGAAGTTGCCAGAAAAAAATAAATCTTACAAGTAGACAGTATACACGATAATCATACTAAGTCATGCGTGTAATAAGAAAAACAGAAAGGTATTCTAGAAAGCAAAGAAAAACAATTTAATATTGTACAGCAGTATTATGAATACAGCACCTTTTTATATAAAAACAGTCGACATCCCGTTGATTTTACTTACAAAATAATATCTGCATAAGTCTTAACGATCTTTTCGAAATTGACTTCATTGATGATTTAATATACAAATATTATTTATTTAAAAAATAGGGTTATGAAAAATGATATATTTGTAAGAATTTAATATAAATTGATTTTGATTGATAATGATTATGACTCGTTAAAGACACAGTATGGCAGAAAATATAGGTAAGCTTATTCATTCAATATTGGTATTCCTCTGTAAATTTCCAATGTTTTTTGATCGCCTGTTTTGATACAATATTAAAACACCTTCATCCGCGTTAGACAAGTTTTTCTTTAATACTAAATGATAAACAAATTTCGACGTACTTAATTTCGAATAATTCATTCTAGTCGCGTTTTTATTTAATAAAAATTAGAAAATTGTGTTGTCGCTACGAAAGAGAGTTACTGTATTTGTAATATGTTGACGTATCTTTGACGCAGATTAAATACATTCTATTTAGTTTCATTATATATTCAACATATTTTACCTCATCCTTATTTGTTTAATATTAATTTAACTGAGAAATTCTTCAAGATCAAATACATTTAAAATGAATTGTTAAAAAGAATGTGACGAAAAATTTATTGCAGACGTTCGTTTTTTTACGTTACGATTCCTCTTTGAAGACAAACAGAAAGCGAATCAAATAAAACAGAAATCGTCTCAAAGAAAAAACTAATCCGAGAAGCACAATTATTATCATTCGCATAGAAGACGTGACATCTATTCACAGTATAACAGTGTACCTTATATGAATACGTCAAAAAGAGAGTGCTAGAATGTGACGTGAGAAACGAGCGTGACATTTGTCGTGTAGCCGATAGCTTTGATCCCGGAAAGGAATTTTTCAAATACAAATGATGCGATAACACGTTTGTAGTTGGTTCGCTGTCCTTTTGATCAAATTGTTTCAACTTTTCCTACAATATATTTAAATTGTCTATCTATACAAAAGCTCTTTTTTTCCATTATATTCAATAAGTTTACACGACAATTTGTAATAATACAAAATACATTCAATAATATCAATCATACCGATCATATTTTTAGACTACATTTTAAAATCAGCTGTATTTTTTCATCACTAGGATACGTTAAATACTATTTTAAAAATCTTAACACCGTATTATATTTGTATCGTTTTTAATAGGCCTGTGTGGAACATTATACTATACACAAGTTAAATGGCTATTGGACATTTTAATGTTTATTATTTTATATGAATTCAAATAAATGCCTCGCTTGAAATAAGTGCCAAGGTACACTTCACCACTGATTAATGTTTAATAAAAATGATGCTAAAAACTTGTCTCACTTATATTTTTTTTTATAAAGTACAGTTATTTTGGTTTGGGAATCCGATTGCTAGTTATAATGATAAAATTATACTATCAATTGACATACAAATTGGTTTTAAGAACATCGTTCATTAATTGATAATGCTTGCAATTAGCGACCAGTCATTATCATAAAATATTTTGTAAAAATAAAAACTAAAAAATGTGTTTTTGATATTTAAATAATTTAAAAGGTAAATTAGCCTATGTGGTACGGTACAAACCCTTTTGATTGATTTTATTCTTCCATTTTCAATGATAATAAATTATTATACGCATACCATCAGCCAATGCTTCATAATATTGTCATCGGTCGTAAGTGATCAATCGGTGTATTTTGTAATGAAAATTGGTTTTGTTTCTCGATTGTGAAATGACTTTTTCATGAATAAAACAAAATCCATTTCAGCTATCAACATTCCTCACTCAAACATCGCATTAATCCTAGTCGTCGAGAAATGGCTTGGACAAAATTTGTTTATTTGTCAAGGTGATGCGACTATTTGAAATCCAAACATGCTTAACCACTATAAATAATTACCTGCCATTTAACAAGATCCAGAGAAAAGTCGAAGGCGGTCGACCACCCGCCAGCTACGCGAAGCTTTCGAGCGCCGCGACGGATCACTTGAGCGGCGGTCAACCAGCAAAGCTTCAAAGCGAGACTTTCTCAAGATTTTACTCTCGCATTCTGACAATTCTTAGACAGATGGTATTAGTGATTTTAATGCGCGAACAGAGATTTTTCCAGCCAAATTTATTATTCATACTAGAGACATGATATTTTGTTCTCAGTTTGGTGTATTTATTTTCATTCTAAACATTGTTCAATAATTAAACTCACTAAATAACATGTTCAATATGTGTTTATTATCTTAAGATATATACTCCCATAAAGTTGAATAGAATCAAGTTAATCATTCTGTCTTAAATATGTAACTTGTTTGCTTTGTCGATGCGTTTCACATTCAATTTAAAATTGAATATTTGGATACATAATTACTAACATTTTTTTTATTAAAATACGTGAAAGCTTACTTTTTTTTGTTGACTTTAATTTTAAATAATTTATTCGATTGTGATTTTTTGACATGTAATTGACATTATACTGATAATTTGTTGTGTCAGCTTTGCGAATATTATGTAGTCGATCCTCAACAAGACTAAAAATATTCAGTTATATTAGCCAAAAGATCGTACAAACAATAAATGCAATGATGTCGTTACAAAACATTCTAAAGATTGATATTAAAAAATTTTCAACTTCATAGTAAAAATTGTACACAGTTTTCTTTTAAACGTTTTGTTTAAATATTCCACAAAACCTTTTTTAAGAACCCGATTGAAAATGGCAATCCTTCGAGCTCTAAATATATTTTTAAAGCTTTTATTGTTTCAGTAATTTAAAACTTTTTGCATTTCAGCCATTTGTTTTGAGATTGAACTGTTGCAGTTATTATTTAACGTCCAAACTTATAATAACCGAGAGTCATAACGACTTACGAAATCGCACCCCGCGGAATAATTATAATTTCAAGGGAATTTCATTTTAAGACATTTGAATAAGTCAGTTACGACTCGAGACAATAAAATTAATGTATATTTGGTTGTTTGTATCAAATATCTGTGCAATTTATATAAGTATAATAAGTTGACTTATTAAATTCATTTTAATAATATGTATAGAGCAAATAAGTTCTATTATATGACTAGTCTTTTCCATGTGTCTTTATATTGTTTCATAACTCTTATACTTCAGTAAACAGTAACTGTGAAAAATAAGTTCTTCGAAATTTTGAATTCATTTAGTGGAATAAAAATCATTGGTCAACGGTTATAGTTTAATCCATGTACATATATCAATCTGTAAAACTTAAAATTTCAATATATTTTTCACGAAAACTTTAAGTATTTGCTTTTTCCTATAAGACAAATCTCATAGAAATAACAAGCTTTTTTGTGTTTCTGATTTTATGTATTATGTTTTGCTGTTTTATTTTTTTTATATTTTCGCTGTTTTTACGGTCTTGTTGAGCTTACTACTGATATCACGAAAAAAATCTGCAAATAAATTATAAAAAAAATCTATTACTTGAAACAGAAATCCATGAATAGATTAGATAGAGATTATTAATGAAATTTTTACCTGAGTTTCGTTACAAAAGCTCACGTAGTTAAGTAACGCCTAATAACCTCGTCAAAATTTTTAATTAATTCATTTCCTTTTTAAAATACGTCGTCCCTTTGTAAAAGCTTTTGTTTACTAATAAGTCCCTAAGCTCGCAAAGCAGCTTAAATAGAAAACTAAACTAAAGCTCAGCACGCAAAATAATATTAACCGTGTAGGATATATGGAATATTAAAGTCAGTTATTCATAGCTGACCGGAAAGCCCCGTGAACACACTCTACAATGTACGACAATAGTTGGATGGCTTTAATATGGTTTCATGTGTGTTGGAAAATACGTAAGATTATTCAACACAACTATTTGCATAAACGAAGTTTATAATATAACTAAAATTCAGGAATGAATGAAATGACATAAATAAAATTAAATAAATACTTGTAAATGTAGCCTTAAAGTTGGTTTTCATCTTAGCATATTGCACGTCCAATGGTTCGAATCAATCAGAATATGCTTATTTATATACAATTATATTCATAAAACAATTATGGATTTGCCTTCAAATACTTCATTAATTGAGACGATTTCATTTTGACCTCCACACCTTCTTATTCTGAAAACGTAGATCAAATACTTTACAACAAGTGTTTTTGAATATGAAATATAATATCGAAAGGTTTGAATTTTTTATCATGTTTTTTAGATGTAATGAAAAACCAAATGTCGAAACTAATAAGTTTAACGATGTTCATAATGCATAATATTTTTTTATGGTGCGGATTGCAAATGCTTTATAAAATATGTTAAAAATTCTGCATTGATCTTATAAATAAAATATATAAAGTTTTCAACAAGAAAAAGCAAGCTTTTTTGACATTTCAACACATTTCAATGCAATACATATTATGAATGAAAAAATAAAATAAAACCATAAAAATAGATCCAATAGAACGGTTTCAATATAATGTAGCAAATAGTTAGGGGAACACGAATTACGGCATCGCTGTATAAGAAGTTATTTAAAACGAAAATAAATACAAAAGCGACGCAAGCGGTACAAGGTGAATATAAATAAAGAAATCTGCGAACAGTTTCCACCGCCCCACAAAAGGAAGGCGCATGGAGAAAATTGCTGGATTTAATTATATTTTATATATTAAATGTAGAGAGCAAATTTACTATGATTTATATTGTAAATTTAAAATATTATTGAATTTATCTAGCTTCTAAATGTTTTTCTATGTTGATGTCAAGGAATACTTCCATACTTGGGTTTTTGCCTGTGACTTTCATTTTCTGTAATTTTTTCCCAATCGTTAATGATATCCCAAAGATGAGCCACATTTAAAGTGATTCCAACTAACTAATCGTCTATCATTCATTATTCTCAACACGAGTAACTATGTAGATATAAAAAAATCTATCAGTTTCTTCGTATTGAGATTGCCTGGAGAATTTATTGTGCTTCTCACTGACAGCTTAAAATTTCCAAAGTCAATATTGAATCCAGAATCTTTCAATTAAGCACTTTAGTTCTTGAATACTGGTGCTTTCGAATTCTTTCTCTATTACATTCAAGATAAAGATTTTAATTATTTACCATCTTGATTATAATGAGTATGACATATTTTTTTAACATATTTAGTTTACAAAATTCATGTTCTGTCACTGTCTGAAACGCAAGCTTTCGGGAAATATACCTCCTCCAAGTCCGGCCAAGCGTGTCGCGCTAGGTAAGGAAGGCAAGCTTCATGCCAAGGGGTTGCAACAGAAAGGGTGGCGGAAAGCTAGCCAGTACACAATAATAAAAAGTATTCATACCACTATAAAAAAATTAAAAGTCTGCGAAAATCGCAATCTCTAGAATACAATCTAGACGTAATTATCAATGTCGGAAAGTATCAAAAAATGTATTTAGAAAGACATTTTTTCATGTGAATTAGCCGAGTAGTTAATCTCACTAAACAACGATTTCAGTGCTCATGTTTTCGAGTACTAGTTAGAACAGCTTGATCACAACAATTAAAGTTAAGCCGATTTATAGATTTCATCCTCCCACTCATAATTTTGAGATGCTAACGAGAATGATCATTTAACGCTTAAATTTCAACCGATAGTACTCTACTATATCTACCCTTCTGTCGCTATTATATTTGAGAGAGTGAGATTGTCAACAATTCACACTCGCTAAACATAGTAACTAATTCGATAAGCGATTACCTACTATGAAAAAATGCTACATATATTTTACAAAACTACTGCGTCCAAATGTTGCAATAGTATTTTAAATTTGAATTGTTACAACTTTGTACGATTCCACGTGTTTTTTCACTAACGACGCGGCTTTCGCCTTTCGATATCTTCAGGCATTCTGAACTGTCAGTTATGTTGAATTCGTGTGATAGAATGCCTGAAGATGCCGAAAGGCGAAACCCGGATTGTTAGTGACAAAACATATGGAATCGTACATAGTTGTAACAATTCAAATTTGATATTGAAATTCCATCAAGCACCTTCAGTCGATATCACAAAGTATTTTAAATGATTTTTTTTATCCTGTACAAATTAAAATATAAAAAGTTTTATATGAGGCAGATAGTAACGCTATATTTTGATGTTTTTAAATAATGTATTGGTCTATTTCTTCCGCTTGCAAAAAAGCAAGAGTCAATTTGCGCTCAGTATTAGGAACTGAATAATGTACAGGTTCACGAAACCGTTAGCCGACAGTGACCAAGTCGGCAAGAATAAAATATAGAATAAGGAGGGGGTCGTGCACCTCTCCAGGGTGTCCCAAAACGGGGGGCGGCGAGGGTGGCCGTGACCAGGGCCGGCGGCCGACACGCGTCATAAACCCCGAGACCCCACCGCCACGTCCGCCGGTGTGGTGCGACAAGCCCGCTTGTGCAGGCCACACATATCATGCCCGTCTTTGAATTATGTGTGATTTGTTGGCGAATAAAAAAATACTACTTCCCCGGTGGAAAGTTTTACTTTTCCGCCTTTCTTATTGATGCGGACGCCGGTCGCCGGGCGTACGGAGAAAAAATAATATTCGGCCGTATATTATTGTAAAAAACTGCGCAGTTTGCGGGCGCCCGTACGTCAGATGGTTTTATTGCGAAAATTATTGTGAGATTTGCTCATTCGAAAAACTTTTTGTCAGTATAATGTACATATGTACAATATATAAATTTTCATTCGGTCAGTTTTATTCAAATTTTCTCTCCATATGTAAAACATGACAACGTTTGCAAAACAAGAAATTTTCTATAATTTTATTTTAAGCATATCGATGTGGAAGTTATTATTCAATGTTAATTGATTCACAAATCAAGTCATATTAAGCCATTGAATGAATATCAAATGTCCCATTTCATCTCTCTAAATATCAAATTATCATAGTCAATAATATTAAAAGGAATTATTGTATCTCCGTTTCAATATATTTTGTATGTCTAATGTTACAATTGCATTTACGTATCAGTGAGTAAAATCTTCAATAAAAATAAATTGGTACTCTATAAAGAATTTATGTTCTTTATAGAGCAACACGATTTATTTAATCACAAAACTGATATATTTATATGTACTCGTACAGCTACGTTTATTAAATCAAATTAAATCTTATGTTATAAATTAAAGCCCTTTAAAACATCATAAAACGTTATATAAATCCAAATTATAACAACCCTACATAAAGGTTTAGCATAAATTTTGCTCACTTAATGAAAATTATACAGTCAACTTTGTGGCTTACCTCTTTGTTGTCCCGAAGGAACACGGCAATAAGGTAAGCAGGAACGGTGTGCGAACTAATTAATTACGACGTGTTAATTGTTCGGTGTTGCAAGTAGGCTTAATATAGCGCTACGTAACTTATCCCGGAGGCCTTGCAAGCCTCCAGGCTTCGCTTCAGACAATGGGGGTCTAAAAGTCGATGGTGTGTGCAACATTTCCATAAAATGAAAAAATATTTGACGGTGAAAATATTAAAATCTGTATTTTTTGAATTGTGTTTATGAATGTTAACATTTGTAAGACAGACTTGTTTGAAAACTCGTATCAAGATTATTCCGAAAACGCGCATTATTTTCCAATTAAAGTCATGTTTAAAATATTGAAAGAAATAGTTAAAAACAATCATCAATAATTACAATTAATCGAAAGCTTGGTTGACACCATATAGATACCAGATTTAAAAGAAATTTAACACAAATCCATCAGTAATAGCTTTTAATCTATGTCATGTAATATCAGGATTAGCGAGACTATTTATAATATTATAATAAAAGTGGTTCGATAAAAGTAAAAAATTATTGCACATACTAAGCCCAAACAACTTTTTGTTTCAAAATTTTTTTCGATTTCATGAATATTATAACAATCTACCAAGCATCAATTATACCTTTGTAAAGAATAATTAAAAAAAAAAAAAACAGTTAAAATATAAAACCTTAAACACCCAATTGTTACCGATGACTCATCAATAGTGTCGAGGGTTTAATGAGCCACACCTGTAGCGGCGGCTGGTTTTGAATTTTATGAGCTTTTCTGCCTTTGTTTATCCTTTACAAATTCGCGAAGCATATTTAAAGCTTATTAATACACACAGAAAAAATAAAAAACAATATTTAATCACAAATATTTTCCGTGAACTTAGAAAATGTAGTCAGGTCATATTGAAGAAAAATTATGCGGATAAAAACTCAAACATTATTTCTACGTGTCAGCTGTTTTTAATTACGAATAATATGGTTTTGGTCACATAAATCATTTTTATAGAGCAACTTCATGCCATAACACTCATTTAAATAGCAAAAGTAATATATATATATATTGTATATATTCTTAACCTTATTGAATAACTTGTTATTTTCTTGGAATTATAAACATACATAAATGCAAAAAGCCAATAAAACATTAATATATATCAGTTTTTCAATATCAATGAAAAGTAAATTTATTCGAAAATGAAAAAGAAAAAATGGTTTAATATTTTATTTGGAATGGAATTTGAGCTTATTTTTCTGCAAGCTAGTGAAAAAAACCGCGAAAAGATTGGATACACCGCTACACGACAATTTGAAATGAATGAAGTTAACTCCTTTTCCTATTAAAATTGTATATTTTACACAAATTTTTAAAATATGACGGTATCAAAACTAATTCAGATGCACAAGTATGCATGCAAACAAGCACACTACATAAAAGTCTATTGAAAACATTTTCTCTTGTTATCGCCCTAGCGCTACCTCTTTAACCCTTTCACCCACCCTGTGTGGGCTGAGGTGAATAAGGCAGTGATAATAAAGAGAGTAACAAGTCGCAGGCTGTATTACAGGCAAGGCGCGAAGTCATAGAAGAGCTTTAAGTTTGGCATGCAATGCTCTGCTTTTCGCACACATGTGCTCTGGGGAATTTTACTACCACAAGGAGGGAGTTTTTCCGTTTGTGGCCGTTGTTTCAATATTTTTAAATTAATACTATATAGATAAAGTAATCAATTAACTTTTCAAGACTTCTTTTAAATACTGATAATATGTAATACTTAGCATTTAATCTGTCATGTATTTGGTAATCGCAATTATGTTGATAATTGATCGCGTATCAATCAAATTAACGTACTTAAATCGCAACATCGTTTTTCCTTTTTTTGTATTTTTGGCAGTTGTATTTTTATTGAAAGTAAAACACTGAATTCATTAACTGAAAAGACTAGACTTTTTAATATGATGCGCTTTTATTTTATTCATTACTTTGTAACTAAAATAATATGTAGTGTATATAATATAAGGTGACTAGAATGGCATTCATCGGAAACCCACTTGACCCTATGATATATGATAAAATTAATAAAATGTCCCAAAATATCAATATTGAAGAGGCAAACCAATTATTTTATTGTAATTGAATACTAATTAAAAAAACAACAGTTGTGACAATGAGCTTTACTAGAAAAGCTATAAATAATCATGTCGAGAATATGTATCGCTAGGTAATTTTATTCATAAATTAAATGAAAATTGCAAAAATCTTTCCAAGAAAATCAACAACAATTTACTAATGACAAGTTCTTTAAAAGAAAAAGAAAATCAGTACACTTTGTTTGAAATTGACAAATAATTGTCGATAATGAATAGCATTTCTGTGTAATGAGAGTTATCTATAATAGACGGCAAGGAAAATACTGAGGAAAAAAGTCATAAATGACTAAATAAACTTTGATTCATTGAATATTAGGAAACGATAAATGTGTATGTTTTCTTACTAATATAAAAGCTATAAAGCGTCAGATATAATTTGCGTACATTTGTATTGGCGTCGTTTAAATGTAGACCGGTGCCCGGAATTCGACGTCAGTCCGTCCACCTCACGATGCTCGACATCATAAAACAAGATATGCGCCGTGGGCTTATTATTATTTGAATAGATGCAAGCTGCAAAGGAGAACGATTGTGAAAATAAAAAGAAATTTACACATATAATATTGACATAAAATACACCTACCTTTCAAAATAAAGTTTGAATCGTTAAGATATATTTCTTTAAGCTCTTAAACGAAGAGTAAATATCTATTGAATTTCAGTACGTTACATTAATTTAATTTGCTGGTAATCTCACGCTGGAAAAAATGACAAGAGTATTTAGTAACACAAAAGGATTTATATTGACAACGTAATGATTTTTGAAGCAAGAATGATCGATGTTTGTTTTCTTAATGAGATGAATGTTTAAATTGATTCTTCGCGTAAAACTGATCTTCATATTGATATAATCAAATATTTACTATGTAATAAACATGTTTATTGTACATCATTGATAAAATAAATAATTCAATTTTTTTCAGAATTTGTTTCACACGTACATTCTTTTACTATATCTCTCTTGCACTTTATGCAATTTTGCGTTTTGCGTAACACCAAAAATATGAATAAGGTTTCATCAATTTATATTATATATTAAATAGAAAAAATCGTCTTACAGATTGTTTCTTTTTAATGAAGTGCATTATCTTTCTTCTCAAGTCTTTTTATTCCGATATTTTTGAAACGTGTTTATATATATATTTTAACAGGTGTCATCAAATATCTAACAAGATTTATTCTTAGAAATAACTTGTAAATTAAAATATTTAAGAGAATTGATCTCAAAAGAGAAAAAAATCACTTCAGCGTAAATCATCATTCGCCTCACATGATATGCGGACTAACATCAGCTGCCAATCGAGATTTTTTTCTTTGACACTTGTATAAAATTTTTGTAGGGGTACCCACGTCGTTGTTTGTATGCGGCCAAAAACAACACTATTTATTTTGATTGAGAATAAAATGAGTAATGAATGGATGGTAAAATATTCGAGAATGATTTTAATTAATCAAACTGTTTATTTTTTATGTTCGCGCTGTTCGGTAGTCGGAAACGATGTTAATTAATAATCTTTAGGTAAATGTTTACCTGCCAGCTGTCAATCAATTCATTTGTTTTGAAGAGAATTCGAATAATTCAAACAACGTTCGATTTATTTTATTTCAAATATTATCAAATGTTTAGATATGTGTTTACTAAAAATTGATCGATTAAATAAAAAATCCATGTTTTCATTTTAGTTTGTATAAATATGTATATATAAAGGTATGCATGTAACTCTCATCTCATTTAAAAATAGTAGAGTTAAATTTAAAGTGTCACAATGTCACGACTATTTACTTTTTTTTAGGGAGAACAACAATAAAATGAGCGTATAAACCAATGCTGCCTTTCATTTAAGACAATTTGTTTTAGACCAGGCATACAAATTTTCTTTGGATAATAAAGTAAAATTGTTCGGAAATTAAATACCAATTAGAATAATAAAAGCCTCCAATTTTAAAATGAGTTTAAATACTAAATGTTATTGTTTTGACAGCTTAAATGAAATGTAACATTTGTAAAAATCTACGATGCTAAAAACCTATGTCAAAAATGTGAGTTTTGAAATATCAAATTGCGGAGATCTTCCCAGCATTAATTTCTCTGGTTACAAAACGTTAGTGACTCCCATACTGCGCGACTTCAATGCAGTCGGCAAGCTTTTACGCGTTTGTGTTGTAAACTAATAAATACAGACGTTCGTATTTCAAGGATATAAGCTATCAGACTAATCAGTTATTATGCACGCCGCACCGTGCTTCCGGCATTTGTTTAATAATACGCGTTATTCTTGCTATTTAACAAGCGTTGTATCACAGGAAAAGGTAATATGCCACGAATGATTACTTCATTTCGCCATTGCAGTGTTTTTGATCTTTCTATAATTCATGCAATGTTTTGCAATACCAATAAAGAATTCAGTTCATTAAAATTGTCAGTAAAATTCAACTGACAAGGGACTCAAAAGCGTAATAATAAAAAAGCAAAATTTTATTTAAATTTTATCTAATTGTCATTTGCTTCATAATGTTTTATTAAAATAAGGTAAAATATCACATAAAGCAGTTTACTTTGATTTTTTTTTAATATATAATTTGTGATATCAACTGAAGGTGCTTAATGGAATTCAATATCAAATATGATTTTTTTTTAAGGTGTTAACTGTCACTTCTTGATGGAAAGGCATGATATTTTAAATAATAAAAACACATTTTTTTAGTACTTATTTCCACAATATATTTTTTGATCATGACAACTGATCAGTTGATAATGCTCTCGATGAGCGAAACCGATCCTGATCAAAAAATATATTGTGGAAATAAGTACTAAAAAAATGTGTTTTTATTATTTAAAAAAAAAAAACAAATAAGAATTGTTGAAAATTTGTACGATTCCAGATATTATGTAACCAACGACCCATGTTTCGTCTTTCGGCATCTTTAGCAATCAAGGATGCAACATTGGCAGTTATGTTTGAACAATTCAAATTCTCAACAAAAGTTTCAACAATTCAAATTTCCTTTTTTTAAATACATAAAATAGATCTTTATTTTCTACTATAACATCTATAATAAGTTTTTTTACTTTATTCAATGACAGGGTATAAAATTACCAATGAGCCAATTTTTTTTAAATTAAAACTATATTGTAGAGTATTTAACGGTCACTTGTGATTTATTGAATCATAAAGAAGACCACACACGCTTGATTAGAACCATTTAATAGAAATATATTTGAATGAATACATAAGAATGTTTTTTTTTATAATTTCATCAATTTTTTTACAGTTGAAATAATTGTAAGGCTATATTGACACTTGAAAATACCTTAAACGTTTACCTATCAGGAATTATAAAGTTTATTGGAATGTAATTTAAAATAAAAATACGTGGCTTAATGTTATTATTTTAATATTTTTGTTTCGGTAATCACTTATCACTTCATCAAATTTGATGAATTTTGAAATTTTATTCTGTACAAAAATCAGCGCCAGTCAACAAAATCTATTTTTCCAGTGGCGTAGTAGTATTTTTTAATATTTTTTTAATAATTAGAACGATAATATCTACATTTCAAAAATAAAGCATTTTCATTATCGTAAGTTTATCAATACAACTTCGAATTTCTGCAAATTATAGGAGACGAGGTTGTAGCACTGTGATAAAAACCACAATACTTAATATTGAGTAGTGATGCAAGTGCTGATGATTATGAAGCACTTATACTCAAAAATCGTTCCATATTGTCAAAAAAATAGAAAAAAGGTTATATCTATTATGCATATGAGCTTTATGTATTATAATACGATATTTACAATAAAAATATACGTATACTTATCACCTGTCTGTCAACGCGTGTAGAGATTATTAATTTTAACGAGATTGAAATTTCACATGTCAATTTGTAATGATGTTTTAGAATAACCTGATTTTATAGATTTTTTAAAACTGAATTCAGCTATATAAATTAAATTAAACACTTTCCATAAGGCTTTGAACCGAGAACCTTTCGATCATTGCACCTTATATTATGTTATATTCAATTATTCATAAATAGGTATTCTTTCTGTACCTATACCTTGGGAATTTTCATTTGACCATTGATTTTTTTTTATATTGTATAACAAATCACGTTTTGAAAATATTAATATCAAAATATGTACATTGATTGACACACGTGTGTATATTATGTTAAATAGATAAATGTTTTTTCTTTCCAACAAGCATATTTTTATTTTCTTTCTAAACTAAAGGTATTTCGAGAATGATTAATAGTCGAGCGGTATGCAAGTTTTGACATTTAACAAAGTGATTGTAAATGAGTTTCAAAAATTAAATATATGTACCTTAGCACTGTTTGACACTAATATAAAAACAGCTTTAGGAATTAAATGACCGATTGAGTGTACATTGATTTGGCATGTTTCTATTGTAACATAATTTTGTAATACTATACAAATAAAAATCACTAAGATAAGTTACATACTATCATATATAGTAAATGCTGTAGGTATCAGATATATCTTATTTAAAAAGAAGTTAAACTTGAATTGTTACAATTTTGTACGATTCCACATGTTTTGTCACTAACGACCCGGGTTTCGCATTTCGGCATCTTCAGGCATTCATCACACAAATGCAACACACGAATGATTATTCATACACATTTGTGTGAAATCTCTCTCCGTATTAATTTAATTTGATTACTATAAGCGAATTATCTCTTAAAACTTCAATTCATATACTTGAATAAAACTATGTTAAAACAAAATGAAAACGCCACTGCAAATGTATAAAAAATACCGGAAAACTATTACGCCAAGAGCAATAATCATCGAGAATGTATTTTTCCAACATTGTACTGGGATAAATTATTTTGTTTAATATTATCTTAAAACCAATTGGCTCCGGTCCATAAAATATGATATATTCGTGCTTTCTTAACACATGAATAATGAAAGATAATAATTTATTCCTTTTTACTTTCGGGAAAACTTTTTACATATGAATGCCACTTATGCTTTCTGCCAACCTTATCGACTCATCAATATGAACACGTCAAATATTACAGCCTTCAAAATTATTTTCATTTTCAATAGAAAACATATCTTTTGTTATATCACTTCGCCTAGTAACGTATCTTTTAAGCTTGTTGATTTACATACACATACGGTATTCGTTACTTGATAATATACCCTGTCTATAAAACAGGGTTGGTCAGTACGTCTTACGTTGCAGTCTACCAGTCGCCCGTGGAATTATTTATAGTCGACTGAAATTTTTTCAAGCAACGCTTATAATATCATTTTGTCGGACGATTTACATAATACTGTGACAAAAAATAATTGCTATAATAAGATTTTAAAATAAAATTTCATTGATATTTACTACGTCAAACTAAAAGGATATTAAAGTTAGAGAAAATAACTTACTTATAATGTATAATAACAAAAATGTAATGTGGTTTAAATATACTCTCAATGTGTTTACTGTCTTTTCTCGGTGTGAAGGCTTTATTTTTATTTTTTAAATAAAGATAAAAAAAAAATTTTACTACTAGATCTTTCTTCAAACATCTTTGATGTTTATGTTTCGACTTTAATTTATGAGCGGACGGCATTCAAAAGGACCATCCTTGCAAATAATTTAATGAAAAATGTTACTCAAATGACACGTTTTACGGAATGTCTTTAAATTGCCAATGCCTCTAGATTTCCGATCGTCAAATTTTGAAATAAGTGCCGTTAATGTCAAGAAATTGCTCTGCTAATTCAAAAATATGAAAGCATTAATATTTTCCACCCGTTAAAATTTCAAAGTAGCACTTAGTTGCACAGTGAATAAATCTTTAGGTAATAATTAGAACATAAAAAATCATTTTACAGTCGTAGTACTCGTTCAATTTTAGACTTCTTAAAATAAAAGAGAGTAAAAAAAATTGATTGTATCAGATTGATCAAAAAAAGACAGTGATGATTCAAAAAAGAAATTGAAGATCGATAATTAAAAATGTATTTTTTATCAAAAAAAAAAATTCAGTTGCGAAAAATGAAAAAAAAATTCAATTTTAAAAAGTATAAATGCAAAAGAAGACACACAACAAAAGAGGTAAATAGCGAAAAAAATGTTTCAACGTAGTTTTAACAGTCTTTTAGAAAATAGAAACATTATGTTACTAAATCACAAAAAAACGTAAAACAATCATTCTTTGATAAACAAGAAAAATTCATACATATGCAGTAAAATATTTAATAACTATTCTCTATTTGATAAAGTAAATATTTATTGAGTAATATGATGATGAAAATACACGTAATAATCTTCTTCACAAATTAGTACAAAAATATTTAATAAATTGTTTTCCGTTGTAGTATAAAAAATGTCACACAAATTAGAACGATTCAAAACCAAACACAGCTTCAAACACGTTTATATTCTTATACGCAAGCACAAGAATTTCTGCCCACCCAATCAGTATGTGAGCTTTTCTGAAGATTTCGACAGTGAAAAAATCGTATGACGAGCTTCCTCCGTGTTCAGGTGGAGATGTTTCCTGGAAAGATATTCAACCAATATACGACTTGTAGTTAAATACTTGAGTACGATGCGCATCGTTTGAGTTGAGGAATACATGTCTTTATGTATATTGGATGCCAAACGAATGCGCTTTTAATCGTCAGTCTGCGATTTATATTATCTATTTACGATCTGACATAGCAAAGCTTTGCTAAAACAAGTATTGTAGTTTTATTAATTGAATAATTACAAGGGAAAAAACGTATTTTATGAAACGCAAAACACTTGAAACGACCAATTACAGTCATCCCAACGAATATTTAAAAGAGATTAAAATATTAGCATAAGTAACATATTCAATTGAATTTTAAAGGAAAAATCTTGATTTTACTAACATCATACGGAAAAAAAAATGTTTTTTTTGTATTACAAGTACATTTCTACAATATCTGATACAAAAATAGAGCATATCGAATGCAGTGGGAGAACTTTAGATTTAACCGAATATTTCGCCCTTCATTTACAGGAATGCTCAATACAAATATGATAATATATCATGATGATAAAATCAAACCTTACCAACCCTGTTTCATTATATATCGTGTTTTTAGCTCTAATTACATACGTTTAATAAATGAATTAAAATACTTCTAACGCTTCATGCGAGTGACAATACTTGAAAGACGTGAAAAATCTTTTTTAACTAATGTGATAAAGTATGTTACATTTAAAATATTGTGAAGAATCATTTAAATTTTGATGCAATCAATTAAAGAAAAAACACGTCGTAAACAAGCTATTTAATTGAATTTTTTGACTCTTAAGTGTATGGATATATTGGTTAGTTATTTAATTTATGAATATTTAATTATATTAATCTCTTTCTAGGATAAAAAAAAAATAGCTGCTGAATCATTACTATTTTTTTTTATCTTATTCTAACAAATAATAATGTTTATTTACACAAAAAGTATAAAGCATAAAAAAATTCAACGGCTCATATGTGGTGTAAAACCACGCCTTTTTGTTGCTATTAATATGAGGGTAAATTACATTTCATTGCTGTATTAATTTTTACTGTGAAAAAGTCTCATCAGTCGGATACCGGAGGGCTTTGGTAATTGAGGTAAATTGGAGTCAATTTCGAAGCAAATAAGGGCTACATTTATTGCCACGGGAATAAAACGGTTGATGTGGGCGTGAGTCATTCATATAATATAAAAATACAGTATCAACACCGTTCATCAAGGTGTCTCGCTTCTAATTGAACAGCGCAATCAAACAATTAACTCCAATAAAGGAATCATACAAAATAAAGCACCGAAGAGATGTTTCACAACACTTAAATATAAAACTTTACTAAGCGATTTTTTTTAATGCATTTTTTCTCCGTGATCACTTCTACTGCAGAGTAAAATACATATAAATGCCTAATGACGGTCTTCAACATAAGCTATTATTTTTTTCACCCCCATTCAGTCACACAACCTTTCTTTATATAATATTTAATAGGTTACGAGAGAAAAAAAAACTAATTATTGGCTTATTGTTCGCTATTCGCTCAGTTTTTACGAATTGGAAGATGGAAATAATGTAACCGGCGTATAAATTATTAATTCCTTTTAATATATCTTTTGATTGAATTTTTGAATAGAAACAATTATAAATTGATATCTTTCACAAAACTAAACCATTCAAACTCTCTACACTTTCAAATGTTTTGTCATTCACGTTTTGCATCTCGCCTTTTGACATCTTCATGGACACAATAGTACAGTCACAGAGCAAATAGTTTGTATTGTTTTAAATATTAATACCAATGAAAAAATTGACATCTAAATAATTTGAATTACTCGTGTTGTAATTATAGTGACGGTAAAATTAAGGAAAATAATATTATGACTGTCATTGAAATTAAATTGAAAAATTATAACACAGCTTTTGTTTTTTGTGATAATTAAAAATAATACTAAAAATCCATTAATTTCCTTCAGTAGATCTTGTATTACCAGATTAGTATCCAAACACGTATGTTTTTGTTATGGACCTATCAACCCACACAAAGTTCGCTTAGGAGGACGTAAGAGAATAAAAAGCCGTTCTTTTCCTACCCTCTCGAGAAGAATGACTAACTTTCGGCCAAGCCTTTTTTTGGTGACAGTCCATATTCTCCTCACTTAAAGCAGTTCTGTTAAAACATAACTAATATTATGTGACATACGAATCTAAAATATTACAGTTTGACGGTTGATATATCTTTCCAGAATGCCATAATATCCATGCTCTCCTATCTTTACTGTTTATTGTGATGTTTCCTCTTACCTTTAATTTATAAATACGGTCGTTAACAATAAAAAGCCAAATGAAACAATTACAGACCAGGGCATAAATAAAATAATGATGAATAAATGTTGCGAGTCGCGTGTGATGTGACTGTCTGTAAAATATTTAACTCAAACGGAGAGGCGTTTCAAATATTTATGTACGGACGTAAGCAATTAGGCTCGATTACATGTGAGAAGTCGACTTTCAATAATATTTGCAAATCCTATATTCCATCTTTTAAGTTTATCATATTATATTATTATTTCATTATTATAATTTGAAATTATCATGAAATTGAAACCTATCTAGAAATTTTTAATTTTATTGTAGCCGCTAATCATACAACAGCAATGTTTGCGAGTTTCTTAAGAAGGAAGAAAACACATCGACTATATAAATGAGAAAAGAGAATATCATTCAAGCTTTTCCATTTTCACTGTGATTAGCAATCATAGAAGTAAGTATCTCAATATATTTATGTACATTTACTTATTTACTATTGCGCTTATTAATTTAGTCTTAATCCTTGGCTTGGAGTAGTACTTGAGCTACAATATATCGCCCCTTGCATGCCGAAAGAGTTTTGATGACAAACCGCTAATATTCATAAGAATAAAACGAGCGACAAAATATCGAATTGATCTCCTAAATAATAGCTGTTTGTCACTAACGCTAATATTGAATATAATTTATAGTAATATATCAAAACTGACAACACTCCGCTCATGGTATGATAAACGCCTAGCATACCTCGGCCAATCAAGTCACTTAATGCAACATTGTCGCTTAACATACCTGTTCAAACCATTATGTGGACTGAATCTAATCGATGTGTGAATTTTTGTGCAGTTTTTTAACATAGGAACAAAAACCAAGCAATTTTTACTGTATATAGTTTTTACGCAGCTGCTTTTATATAGTAAAGGTTATCGGAAGATAAATCTCATACGAAATCCATAATTATATGAAATGAAGCGTTGAAAAAAAACTGATTCAAGGCCGTCAAATTATCACCTGAATATTAATGAAATAATATTGACAAAATATTTGATGATAGTAACACGCTGACTTACAAAAAATAGTTTCCAAAATCTATTGAAAATCAGGGATCGACAACCGTATTTTACATATGACCCACATACAAAACAACTTTAGTTGATCTTGTTGAATGAATTGTAATTTTTTTTTATACTTGCATTTAATGGACAAAAAATAATTGCGTATTAAGCATAAGTTTTTTTGTATGATTGATAAAAAGCTCTTTCAGTTTAAGTTTATTGTCTATCTCTTATTAAGCAATATGAAGATTTTAAACACAGTTCTGAAGATTTTGTACTCCAAAATAACTATTAAAAAGCATATGTTTTTGTCAAACTGTGAACAGCAGTCCTAAAATGCATAGAAAATTTTTTGTAGAAAAAATACGGATTACTTATTTTGCAATAAGTAATCACTTTAATGATATGCATGTGCTATTGGGCCGCGTACAGACTGCCAGTCATAAGCTATTGATTATAGAGATTTGATTTTCGCAAAACAATTGTCTATTAAAGGTTGATATCTAAGGTTAAAATAACGTCACTTTCGAATTTTTATTAATATAAGAATGTTCTCAATGTTGATATAAATTTTACCGGAAACAATACTAGAGCCGATTTAAAAAGTTTTCGTGAAACAAGTCATTTCAAAGATTATCAAGTGGCCAGACACCTCGAATTAATAAAACGAGTAGCCACGTAAGCTGTGCGTGTCATTCTAATCAGACAGAGCATTAAGCAGGAGAGCAAAAGAGAGGATATGCCCAATTGAATCAATTACCTTACAACTCACCGGTCGACAGACTGAACTTGCTTTAACAGGAACACGAGCGTTTACCTTTTGACCCCTCGTGACCAGCCTCGTTACACCTTCACAAGGTGCTGATGAACGGATTCCATAGATTTCTTTGGATATATAATAATTAATATTCAATGACCAAAGCCGGTTTCGTACATCGCGAACATTATCAAATGAGTTATCAAGTCAGTAAAACGATACGCAAAAATGATCTTAATCATAAAATGTATCAATTTCAATGTGTTAATTGTCACTTTTTAAAAATAAAATATTATATGGAATAATTTGAGTAGAGCTGTTTATTTTACGTCAGTTCTGTTGCATCTGTGTGATAGAATGCATGAAGATGCCGAAAAGCAAAACCCGGGTCGTTAGTGACAAAACATGTGGAATCGTACAAAGTTGAGACAATTCAAATTTGATATTGAAATACAATAAAGCACCTTCAATCAATATCACAAATTAGTTAAATAGTTCTTTAGTACATCATGATCATTTTCTCTTGTATGACGCGATGTAGTGTTTTTATTATTTATTTATAACTACACGGTACAAAACTTACAAATTATCAATTCATTGCTTTTGCAACGTTAACATATTTAAATATAAAGTATTGGAAATTCAACAAATACACAGTAAAATAATCAACAAGGATTGCAACAAAAGTCAACCAAGTAAGCTCACGAAATATCTACTTTCACTGAAAAAATAGCATTCGTCTGAACTCACTTTCGTCCACATGAAATAAATAGGTCAACATCCGAAGCAATACTGTTGAACATTGTTAATGCTCTTACCATTGGCATCCACATTGGCAGACTGGTTCTACACTTTGGAAGAACAAACAGATACAAAATTATGTACACGATTTCTTAAAAAACTATCCGGAATAATCATCGATCCAAATGGCATGCGAGTACTTTGGCCTTAAAACACGGCGCGGCGGCGAGACGAAACTTACCTCAGTCGACAGGGCCCGTCTACCTAACTGTCTGTCGGACCAGCGGTCGGTAAATTGGTTTTGATTAGAACCAATTGCCTTCAATTACCTTTATCTTAATAACGTCATACTGCTTTCGAGGTGGAAGAGCCATGCCGAGGCGACCTGTGGGAAGGGGACAAGAGCCCCAGACACCCGCATACGTCCACCGACAGACGGTGATATTGCAGCAGTAATACCAACGCCAATTAAACAATGAGGAATACAGTTATAATTACATAATTAGAAATTATCGATTTTGGCCGTTTCATTGCTGTCGTTAAAAAACGTTTAGATTTTAAAATAAACAAGAAATTTATTATAATTTATGACGTCGACTGAAGATGCTTGATGGAATTTCAATATCAAAAAGACTTTGGTCAGTTCTGTTGCATCCGTGTGATAGAATGCCTGAAGATGCCGAAAGGCGATACCCGAGTCATTAGTGAAAAATCATGTGGAATCGTACAAGGTTGTAACAATTCCAATTTAAGAAATTTATTTATCATTTCAATATATTGCTTTATGTTTCAGAATGGCATTTAATTAGTAGAACTTCACTATTATAAATTATTCAGTTCTTTAAATTGTTGTACATGGTTGTGTAGATCTTTTTGAAATATTTAACAATATTGCATTTAACGTTTATATATTTTTTTAACAGCAGCTCATATTTTTTTAAATATTTAATATTTTTATTAAATCTTTATGAAAGTTATGGTTGCGCAAGTAAGATGGCATATTCCTGTCTATATTTCCAAATAGCATATACAGCTTAGCTAAATTTTTATTAAATCATGGCTCTAATGTTAGAAAATCCGAAATAGGTATTAACAGCCAAATTGATATATTTTTGAAAGCTAAATACTCTGTTAATTGTTACCGTATTAAATAAATTGGCATTTGACTCACCCATAACATATTATAACAAAAATCAACGTTGCCAACGTGTGGTCTAAATCGTCAAACTTGAAATTATATTTTAAATAAACCTCAAGCTTGTATTACTTGATCAATGAAAACTTTCCCAATTTTTTTTTGACTAATATTCTCAATTCTTTTGTTATAAGTAAGTAAATGATCATTATATTAGAGTAGAAGTAGTGACCAATTTACCGATATAATAAATAATTGCATTTTTCCTTATTATTAAATAAATAAATCTTAATTTATTCACTCATCTGGTGTAGTTGGTCTTTTATTTTTCTCATTTGTCATTGGTAAAAATCTTAAAAAGTACACTTACAAATGAATAGACAAAATGTTTGCAACTTGTTTCTCATGGACATCTTTTTTTGGCAAACCAATTAATGTAAATAAAAAAAAACTGTTAATTTTAATAAGCCACGTGTTTTAAAGCACTTGTTATAAAAAAACACAAAGCTCATTAACCACCACAAATGAAGCTTTTAGTAATTGTGTAATTGTGGCTGGTTCGCATTGTTACCAGTAATGACTCATTTTACAATGCTGATGTTTTATTGCACGTCTAAGCTTTTAATTGCGTGTTATTAGATTCGTGGAAATCAAGTGTATACAAATGACAATAATATAATAAAGTATAAAAAGTCACATTAAGCAACATCACCTCAAAACGATCATAATTAACGTTGAGATGTTTAACCAGTTTCCACGAGTTGGAAATATGAAATATTGACAATATGTGCGGAATAACGATTTACGAAAGAATGATAGATCATTCTTGTGTAACCACGTATTGTATTTTCCGTAATCTACAGTACAGACTATTACAAGTCGAAATCGAAATTGCCACAAGTGCAAATCTAAAGAAATTGTTTATCTTAAGGCATATCGATTTACCCCAAATAAATTTCAATTAAAAAACACTATCGATATAAAATTTCAAATCAATACAAATCCCATACGTTGACTTACTAAAAAAATTGAAAAGGGAAACAGAAATTGATCATTTTGTGACGAGGCGAAATCCATAATAAATGTCCGTATTTTACACATTTAAAGTTAAGTAAACCAGCCTTTAGAAAGCTAAAAATACTTAATTATTTTTAGCATGAATTTGACCAGAAATAGACAAAGCCTATATTGTTTGAAACCTAGATTATATCTCACGGAAACATATTTGCATTAAAACCTTAAATAAAATGAAATACTTCAGTTCGTAAATATTCGAAACGTTCATGTAATATGATACAATTAAGCGCAATCAAATGTTTGCAGCCAATGTAAAACAATATTTTTACATTGATAAAACAATTCATAGGTAGATGAGAGGTCAATTGTTTTGCGCTGTTTATACGTCACACAGTGGAAGTTGAATATTTCTATGAACAGCGAATAAGAGAGGTATGTATCATATAATTAATATACTCAGAATATAAAACAATACGCAATTGATTTTAACTATAATTTGAGCATGAAAATATTGTATCATTTGTAGTCATTATTGTTTCAATAAATGAAACAAAAAATATAACATTTAATGAAAATTGAACGGATTAAAAACAACGCTGACTTTAATATTTTTTTGTCTACTTATTTTCAACAACTTTTAACTCAAATTTTCCCAGCTACATTTTGTTGGATTTTACATAATATTCCAGGCCTTTATTGGATGGTTAAAATAAACATATTTTTTATATAACACAATAATATTTTCTCAACTAAACTTTAATGAATGTAACAGCATAAATTAACAATATCAACTGAGAATAAAATTTCTTATAATAAACAAAAAGTGCCACTTAAAATATTTAATTACGTTTCATCCCGTTGAACCCTTATAAAATACAAAATAGTAGCTCTTTCCCAAAGCCTTAGAACTGATGAATAAGGAATGACTTATATTCAGACACACGCATGCTTAAGGAAACAATAACAGCGAGTAAACAAAGAAACATTTCCAAAGACACCTATTGTTTGAATACAATGTCAGATTTGATATCATACACGAAAGAGGAAATAAAGTTTCAGGTTTGGAAAATAAATCATTTTTGTAATAAATTTATATGTTTTGTTTGAATTTAAACTTATATCTTTATTGTATTCAACTTTTGGAAAGCTTACATATAAAACAGCTTAACTTTTGATGCGTAGTGTTTGCTTATGAAATTAAGACGAAGCATTTGAAGTACACGGCTACATAACATACATCCATTATAATATGAAATTATTATTGTTTTGATATTTTCTAGCTCTATTCCTCACCTTTTTTACAGGCTGTATTCCATATCAGAGACATATACTTTTATTTAGAATCTCCAATAGGAAATGCATAAAAAGCCGTTCGTATGCACTGCAGTGAGAAAAAAATTTAAGAAATGAACGAGCTCTCATAGCTCAATATGAGACTATTAACTCTTGAAAATGCCTTAAAATAAAATCATCGTGCTAAACAGGTTTCAAAGATACAGAGGGTAGTCATATTGTTTTAATCAAATTTCCCTTATTGTTAGATATGTCAGGACATTTTCAAATAATCTAATAACTATATTGCTATACAAATATATGTCAAAAATATGTGTAAAATATATGTAAAAAATATATGTCAAAATATTTGCGAAATCGCCAAGCTTAGAAAGTTGACAGCGAAGAATACTGTTTGGTATGAACTGGAGTGCTCTGCTGACTTTGAAAGTGTTGGATCTACAACAGTAGCGTCCATCCAGTGAGATTCATCATGCTTAAAATATTATTATATTGTATTGCAAGGTTTTCCTAGAAAAATGATGATACAGAATAACAATTTCGGCGCTTAAATGTCGCATTAAATTTTGGACGAAGACATAGTTTAAGTTGTTTATAATTATGAAATACTTGAACGTTCAATCGTGTTGAAGAATTGTTATTGCCAAGATTATTTATAGCATTCAATACCAAACGTGTATTATGAAGCCAACTAAACAATATCGCAAATTCGTTCACGTTCAGTGGATATAATAAATGTAGGTATGCTCGCACAATATCCAATTATTTCTATGAAAAGCTACCCAGAGCTTTCACGTGTAGCTTTCGCATATGACGCAAGCAATCAAGCACACAAGGAGCGGCGTCTTACCTCCCGCAGGTTGCCACATACAACAGCGTCGAAACTTCCACCTAGCTTTGAAGAGCTTTTGTCTTATCGTAAGCAGACGACGAGAGAGAATCTTAAATTGCTACTTTATCTTCAGGACTTTACACTTTATGAAAATGTCACTTTTCACCTTACGAAGTGACGTATTTCTCAAACGCTGCATGAAACTATCTAAAACAAATTTCTGAGAATGCTTTAAGCTATTGGTTTTTTTTATATTGTGTAAAAATACAAATATTTTTGGTTTAAAATTGGAATGTTCACACTACATAATTGTATAACGTGTCTATTAAAAGCTAAAGCAAACTATTTTTTACTGGCATCAGATTTTTTAGATCAAAGCTTTGTTATGTTTATTAAATCAATTATATGTGTGAATAGTTGTGAAAAGTTTAACAAGGCCAATAAAGTAATGGATCTAGTCGACTGAAAATCAATAAACACAGAAATAGCACATTGAAAGTAAATATCAATACCCAAAAGAATAATGTCAGACATAATGAGTCTTAAGTTATTCATAAGTAGCTCATTGCTCACTCACTATTCATGAGTTGTTGTTGGAAAGTTGCACTAGTTATTTGAACAATTCAGACGTTGTTAATAGTCGTCGTTAAACTGGACGTAAAATAATTTTACACAGTTTCACTTTATGAAGACTGCCATCGCCTGTCATGAATATGACAATGAAGTAATTTTAACGTATGACGCTTTAGGAACAGCCATAACCTTTTAATTATTTCAAAACAATTAAACTATCATTTGCTAAAATATTAACACGTATAAACTATGATATAAGGTTATGTCTAGCTTGCAAATATATATTTCACGTAGAGAGGTAAATACATAATAAACGTCTGAATTCTTGAGGATAAAATTGAATGTCGTAAACACACCGCCTTCTATCTAATATACAGTCACGTTGTCAGGATATATTCAAGGAACGATTTTTTTCAATAAATGAAACTAGATCGTTTTATTTTAGAATTTACACCAAACAAATGCAATAATTAAGATAATTCATCAAAAAAATTGTCAAATTATAGCCAAAGAGGATTTCTGACCCTACACTTCCTTTGTCCTATTTTTGAATATTTGATTTGAAAGTGTAATTGATTGTATACTTTTACTTGTACGTTTTAACGACAATTAAAAAGATCGAAGACAGATATTAATTAAAGGAGAAAAAGAAGAATTGTCGTATTCTGTTTTCAACGACAGAAAGAAATTTAAGATAAAATTAATTATAGCTTTAGATAAATTTCTTTAATATTAAATTTTTTTGTTTAATCAGAAAAATAAATAAACTCGAATTACGAGGACAATACGAACTGAGCTGACAAAAATATAGTCACATAAAGCTTTCATCACTTCCTTAATTATTCCATATTCAGTCTTGCTTCACCCTCTATTACGATTTGTCTCGGTAATTATAAAATACTTTCAAAAACATAAAATAAAAATAAAGGAGCTAAAAATGAACTTAAGACTTCACCGGTTTCGTTACATGAGTCATAATCCAAAGAATTCGACTAACGCGAAAATAATTTTTTTTTAAACATTAGGTTTAATTTATCAAAGATTGTTTTACTGCACGTATTGTGCAATATCAATGCCACGATATATAGGCCAACATATTGAAAATATAACTATAAGATAAAAATAAAAACACATTGATATGACTCCGCCAGTTGGTGGTTGTAGCATACAATGATCATCAAAACGCATGTTCAAATCATAAAAGTGGATTTTCTCAACCCCAAAACAAGTGAAATGTAGCACAAGTAGGTATATCAATTCAAAGGGTAAGAAGGTAAAGTAATCTTCTTAAACCAACATCGTACCTCGCTGATACTTGTTTCTTGTGGGGTAAGAAATAAAGTATATCTTTAGAGACGTAGGGTTGGTACCATGTGAATTGCCATGGTAATAATATTTATTTTTTATATAAGTTTAATATTTTGTTTACAAAAACAGTTTATATAAATTATACATTTTACACTCAATCCATAAATACAAATAAAACCAGAATTATATCACAGACTACGTCTAATATAGATTGACACATGTTTGATGTATAATAAAATATTTTTCAGGTGCAAATTTGTATGCAATTTATGTTCATACTCAAATCATCAATAAAATTAATCAAACGTTAATAGAAAAAAAAATTGTATAGCCTAAAAGATTGAATTCAAAACAGAATTTAGATGAAAACATGTTATTTATTACATCAACTAAAGGTGCATGATGGAATTTAAAATCAAATATGAACTGTTAAAATTTTTTCACAACTGACAGAAAAAGAATTCTTCAGTTATGTTGCATCCATCTCATATAGCGCCTGAAGATGTCTAAAGGCGAAACCGTGTAGTAAGTGACAAAACTTGTGGAATCGTACAAAGCTTAACCATCTCAAATTGTAACAAATATTGTATAATATTAAGAAAGTTTTTTAACACATAAACATTAATCCAAAATTTGTCTTCACAAATGATATGATAAATCACAACACTATGAAATGACTATAATATCGAATTTATTGATAGAATTGGCATTCACTTGGTAGAACTCCATTATAACAATGTGAAAAAAGTAGCAAATATCATGTAAAGAAGCCTTTTTGTTTTCAACATTTTTTATGAATTGGTTCTTTTTCAACTTCAACTTATCTTATAAATTTTGTAGTACTAAAATAAATTGCTATTTTAACACCGTGTTACAATTATTGTAGTTAGAATAAAGGAAAATATCTTCGGGACAAAAGAACTCATATCGAATGTGTACTATAAAATGTTCAATATTGTAGCAAAACGTAAGGGATAAAGCTTATGAATATATATTTTAATACAGTGACGGAAATACCATTGACACATATTTTAAAACGTCATCCCTTGCCGTTGAAAAACGAGTTGAGAGGTTTCCACCTACATAGGTACGATTCCCTGAGGCTTTCAGATTACCTTTATCATTGTTTGGCTTAATTCTGCGTCTGAATAACAAGCAGGTCTGTTCAGAGTAGAATAAACAGGATGATTGTGAGAGTCGTTCTGAGAAATTAAACTTCGGGCTTCAGGTCTTCGAGTTCACAGGGGATGAGGTATCAGAGACGGGTTTAATTTTACGAATCAGCTCAAGAAGTATACGGTGACACAACTTTAATCTTCGGAATGATTACAATTTTATCATTATTACAAATCTGCACACAACATTCAGTAGCGTAACTGCAATTTGCTACATCCATGTGCAGAGTTTAATAAATGTCACTGCCATCATAATAGTGTAAAAAAATTGTCTTCTTCAAATCAGAACATCAATAATTGTATCGACTTTATACTTATATATAAATAATTGATCATTTGTTTAAAATATATCACTAAGAAATTTGAATTGTTACAACTTTGTACGACACCACATGTTTTGTCACTAACGACCCGGGTTTTGCCTTTCGGCATCTTCGAGCATTCTATCACGCGGATGCACCAGAACTGATGAAATGTTGGAGAGTTCTGTTGCATCCGTGTGATAGAATGCCTGAAGATGCCGAAAGGCGAAACCCGGGTCGTTAGTGACAAAACATGTGGTGTCGTACAAAGTTGTAACAGCTCAAATTTGATATTGAAATTCCATCAAGCACCTTCAGTGGATATCATAAATTATATCACTTAGAACTACTTTCGAGATATATTACAGATATAAATCAATTCAGCTTATGAACCTAAATTTCCAACATGAATATGATGTTCTGAACATCTAAATATTTTTTTTTAGTTTTATAAATTTGTAGAATAGAGCTTTTCTTCTTTTACAAGAAAATATGAGCTTCTGTACAAAGGTGATTGAAAATTTTTAATATTTGAAAAGTCCAAGCGAACCGATTATGTAGCTAAAATTAACACTTATATACTTCGTCAAGGGTGTATCATATCATTAAATATACCTTACTTGTGAGATTGATAGTCGAAAATTTTTATGAAATATCAAAAACTTTCGTCGAAATAAATGTATCAGATTTTATGCTAACTGTTTCATTTAAATTGAACGCAAAAAAGCAACGGTAAAAATACTCGACAACGATACAGCTGAATAGAAAAGCTTACATTGATAAATAGTGCAATTTTTCTCGTTTGACATAGCTTAATTATTATGTAATGTTACATAAAAATTTATTCATATATTTATCACATAACAGCACGTAATGTATTACATTTGTAAAGTATAATTAAAATAACTCTTGGCAACTAAAATGTTGGGTGTATTAGTGAGAACGCCATTTCACAGATTTGACACTGCAGTGGTAATGGTTTTTATAATATGCGTTATAACACTGTGAAAAATCGTTACTTGTAATTAACCGTAAGTTATTGCGGTTTTACGAAAAAAAGCTGTAAAACTATTTTTCAGACTGACGGAATTTTTCGTAATCATCATTCTATGCAAGAGGAGTGTGACGAACAATTTTCATCCATTTTATTTTAAAAAAAGCGTTGGAAATTTTCACCTATCAATCACTCCTAAGTACTAGCAGCATCAACTTACGGTTGCCAAATGAAGACAGCACCACACATTTTTGATCGAAATTTATTATTTTTTTCGACCATTTCCGTTTTTAAAGTTCATTGGAAAACATCGTGTGAGATTTTTTTGACAATCACTTGATATCTTCAAGGGATAACATGAGTCAGAAAAAAAGAAAAAGAATTAAAAATAATTACATTCTTTAAAGACGAGCAATAATAATTTCTTGTTTCGTTTCCGTGAGGGTTCAATAACAAATTATTATTTTAATAATTTAACAATTATTTTTGAGGTTGGTGAATTTTAAATTCTTGAACTCAATCACATTCAGAAATATCTAAGACTTTGCCAAGTAACTGTATTGTTGTGTATTTTTAGTAAGTTTTAGTAAGTTAATTTATAAAGCATCTGGACATCACTTGCATTATCGTGAGTGAATTCTGACAGTTAGTTTTGTATTTATACTGTCCATATTTGAAATATCTATTGATTACACTTACTGACCATTCATACGACAAATTTCGATACTTATTTGCCTAGTTATTAAGTCTTAGGTTATAAATCAAAATTTTACAGTATTGACATAACTAATTTCATTTCAATCCAACAAAAATCGATTTAAACAATAATGCTCAAAAAAATCCAGGCTTATCAAATGAATAATTTACGAAGATTGTAACAAATAATACGTAAATAATATAAGTAAAACTACACAATGATGACCAAAGCAATTTTCACCTTTCAAATTTACTAGAATAAAATGAAGCAGGTAATTATTTATATTTTCTGTAAAAATGTAAATCTTTAAATCGTCTTCAAATAAAATAAAAATCTCTTATAACTTAAAAATCTTCGTTTAGTAAGCATTTGAATTAGTCAAAATATCTAAATTTATTATGTTTTCCATTGAGATTTATGCATCTCGTTTCTAATGGTCCATGAATCACCAGAGGTGAATTGGAATGTGACAAGATTTGTTTATTATTTCCGTTCAGTAGGTTGCTTTAATTTTAGATTTATACAACAGGTGTAAATCGCTTGTTTTCAAATAAAATGGTTGAACTTTGCTTGTAAGTGGAAAGCAAGTGAAGTTGAAAAATTTAATGTTCGTAGTTTATTGATTTAATTGCTTGTCAAATGCCGTGTACTTATTTAATGTATTTTCGACATTTTTTTTTGAGAAAAAATAGCGTCGCGTCAGCGTTGCTTTTAACGTTGAAAGTAGATTCAATCGATTTATAAAAACAAAAAAAAAACGGTAGAGATAACTCGACCTTCCAAAAAGAGGTTATCTAAGGTCACGATTTTTTCAATTTGTTAATAATAACAATAAAATAATTGTAGTTTTTACTATAATAAAATATTTTGGTTTAAAAGCTTAATACACACAATGTATCTTTTCATTTATTATATAATATATATAAAACATCTTGTTTTTGGGTAGTTCAGTTTAAGGTTGTTCTTAAAGTTTTTTTTAACATTTGAAATTAAGATCAACAATTTTATCAGTTGATTTATGTCCAGATAACCTTAGAAACGGGCCGTAGCATAACCGATAAGTAAAATACTAGTCTATTTCTAGTAAGGACATTTTGTTGTCACCTCTATGAGAAAATGAAATTCAGCGACTGAATATGTACCATAAAAAATATTTTTCAAGGAATAGATTTAAATGCTCATGGTAGTACATATTTCACGCTGGTAGCGAAAGGTGTAAAATATGATTTTTTGTCTTACAATTGAATTAAAATGCTATTTTTAAATACTAATATTCACACCATATATAATATATACTTTCTAATTACTTAACCAATAAAATACCCATATAAGGTGAGATATTAAAGATATGAATAATGATCTAAAACGACTTTTTACGATATTTTAAAATAAACATTATTAAGTGATATTTTTTGGTGAAAAACCACGCTTTTTATATTTAAGAGCGAGGAAACAGCGCCAACTGCGGCGAGTAGAAATAACAAACTATTCTGTAGATATAACTCGTGATAATTTAATAACGTATGCGATAAGTATTGATTTATATTTGAAATTTTTAGCCTAAAAAAAAGTTATGCAATAAATTCAACACTTTGTTTATATATAAAAATAAATAAGCGCATTTAAAATAGAATACTTACGAGGAAAAATGAAGATATTTTAAATATATTTAAATAACAAAACACGATGCTTAGTAATATATCCTCAATTTTATATTCTCCAGATCAGGAATTACTTTGTTCACGATAAGCTTTGAACAAAATAGCTTTATATTTACAGTGTCAGTAAAAATCGTAAGTTAATTTGATTTGATTTAATCGGAACTATTATTATCTTCTTATTTTATATACATTTTTATAACAGTACAACAAAAATGTGAGATTCACAGTGTGGTCGTATAGTCGTTAAATATTTCCTGGAATTTAACGTCACTGCTTTACAAACAGCCAAGGGAGGTAAACTGTAGTTACCAGCAACGATAAGCGAGGAGGAAAAACGGTAAACGCTCATTAATAATTCCCTTTACGAGGCTTGAAACATTAATCAAAAATAAGAAAGATATATCTCCTAGTTAACAATAATACATACACTCTGCGAAGGTACAGTATGTAAAGTTATTTAACGAGTACGTTCAATGAAATAATTTCTCAGTTTGTGAAAGGTATTAAGGTATCTTATATATTTTCTTATTTATGATTAAAAACAACCCCATACAGAAATATTATTTTAAGTAATTTGATGTATTTTTAAATATATCACAGCATGTTTTTACGCACTTATTACAATAAGCACTATTTTCAGATTTATCTTGAGATCGTGAAATAAACTACATATGTAGGAATCATTTTGAAATCACCTTAAGCAAAAAATTAAATTGTGTTAAATTCGGATATTTTGTACACAGTATATTTTAAGATAATTACAACAGCGAAGAAAAAGTCTATTTATATACATAAATTATCAATTATAGAAAAATATAATTTTTTTATTAAAGAGAAAGTCATTTCATGAAATCAACACTTGATTTGAAATAATCTTAAGAAAGTTTCGTACATAAAAAATATATTGTTTTGTTTCAAATAATAGCATGGTTAAAATCAGAAAAGTTTTTATACATACATATCAACGGAGTTCAAACAGGTAATCTTTATTAGTATTTTAAAGCCAATAGATTGCGGTCCATCCAAAAATAAAATGCAATATTTTTTACCAGTTCGCAAACGTTAGAAATTTAGGAAAAACTGATTCTAATGATTTATGATGTTGACTGAAGGTGCTTAATAAAATTTAAATTTTACACTTGAATTGTTAAAACTTTTTACGACTAAGCATGTGGAATCGTACAAGTTTCAGCAATTCAAATTTGATCCTAATCAGTTTCGAATAATCACAATCACATTTTTACAAATAAATTTTGTAATCATCAATCAAAAAATTGTACATTTAGTTATTGCCAAAGATTCCGCCGCACCTTTTCAATGTTATAACGTAAAAAAATACCGTTTCTATAAAGTTTACTACCTTATCTCAGGAGTCAACAATCGTTATAAACGCCCTAACAGTAACAAGTATGAATAATTATGCATGTTAGATTTAATTAAATTGCGAAGGTAACGAAGACAGGCAAACAAAAATCTATGGGGAAGTATGTTACAAAATAATTTTACTATACAATAATGGATTTTCGTATGTTCCCAAAATATGCTTATTATCCTGATTGAAGTTTATAATAGAATGAATGCCGAATGAATTTATTCAACCCTTCGTTATATCGTCTCGTTCTGCATTTCTTTCAGTTTAAGCGAATGTGAGAAAAAACCAATGGATTATAATTCCGATTTTGGAATATTTTTTTTTATTTATTAATCTAGTTTCCTACTGCAAAGATAAACTACAAAAATTGATATTGGAAAACTGCCTTATAAGTATGAGATAAAAAGTTTTTAGTAGTGATTTTAGTATATATTAGAAATAACTTTACAGTAATTTCTGTTTAATAAAAATAAGAAAGTTTCAAAACTCACTAACTAGACAAAATTATATGTGGTATTTAAACTATAGTCAAAATTTTACATGAAAATACTTGATAAACAAGTCAATTGTGATATTTTCACATTTTACACGCACAAATTCCTACGACATATCATAATACATTCCTATAAATTTAAATAAAGGTCTTATCAGTCTATTATTTTAATATCCTCTCATTTCCACTGGTACACATACGACGTAGATCAAAATTAAACATCTAATGATGAAATATTATCATACCCTAATTTTGCGCTATTTTATAAACTGAGATTTCATAAAAATAAAGTACATTCATGCGTTTATATTATTTCTAACTCTAACATTGTATTTTCAGAAATTTTATAAATAAGCTACAATCTAAATGACACCTACACTCTTTAATAATCAGATTCTTCCTGATTTAAAAATTAATTGCTATTAATTATTCGTCACGAGGAGTAACGCCGTTTAATCGTCCCTTCGTTCTATGACTTGCTTGTGTGAGCATCAACCTGTTTGCTATAAAGTCGTTATATTTGATTTTGTCATGTTTCGTATGCTTTTTCGTTGCCGTGTTCGTAAATCACGTTTAAGATTGTTTGTTTAACACAAATGAAACATGGAATATTATAATTAATTCCTTGAATCGTACAAAACAGTTGGGAATAATTTAAATGTACTTTGTTCGTTACCTTTATGTCTCGAATTTGTTAGAAAAATTACATTAAAATTTCAAATTCATTATCAGTAAAACACTTACAGTAACGTCATAACTATATGGTAAAATTGCTAGGAACATATAAATATCTTCTGATAATTTTCACCATATTTTAGTAATACTTTCCTAAGATATCAATAAGATTTCATCAAATAATGCTAACTTTATTTATCCTATTTCATTAGTTTTTGTAATGTCGTGCCCAGTAAAAATACATTTTTTTACATTCTAAATCGTTTCAAGGTAGGAAAAAAAATAAAAAAAATTTCTATTAAGTCAACACGTTCTTGTATTAAACAACGCAATATAACATATAAACACGAAATTCTATCGACTCATCGTAAAGATGATAGTTTATCGACATCGTCCATACGACTATGATTGGTACAAGTCGTCTACGAAAATAGTATTTGTTTAATTTTCATTAATTCTAACGCAAGGTAACAAACAACGCCAAGAATTATAGCATTCAAAGGAGAGGAACGAAATGCTAAAAATCATATTTATAAAAACGTAGAATTGTCAGTGGTGGACGAAATATACAATATTAATAAAAAGGCTTATCAAATAAAGAGTTTTCAACTTGTGAACGGATAGTTGAAAACAAATACAAATTATTAGAGAGACATAGAGTTAACTGTACTGCGAGATAGTGCAAAAAGTATAGGTGAGTTTGATAAAAAAATGTCAAGTCAAGAAATCATTGTATCGTATTTATTTACATAATCTTGTATATATTATATTAAACTAAAATTTACGTTAACCAAAATTTCATGTTACAACAGTCATATATATGTTATATTAGTGAATTCGTGAACGAACCGCGTTGGGGTATCTACTATCAATAGCATCTTCTTCCAATTGGTGGGATTCCAGGGTCCTAGAAGACCTTCAGATATTATCAAAAAGTTGTACCAAAGGCACTAAAGGATGTTGCCACGATATGTGAGAAAATTAAGTGACTGACTAGCAAAAGGACATCCAATAGATGACGTTTGATGGCTACATTGTATTTTATGCAAAATTATCAGGAAAATAAAAACATAACTAAACTTTTTTTATGATAACGATAATTTATAATACTATAATACAATCCACTATAATTTAAAGACGTTCGCGAAAATATCCGGCGTTTCATACTGTTAGTAAAAGTATAATAGGGGATTAGTTGGTAATAAACTCCACGGACGCCGCTGATTGTCATCGCCTAGTATCGGCGACCTCCTCTGGAAAGATATATCTCGAGACACTGGGTAATATATGCATCATTAAACTGGCAAACGTCGTATACTCGAAGACGATAGATTTAAGATGCCGTAAACTATTGAGTCTTAAGTAGTCATGTATAAACCGAACGCAGACGAAGATATGCAAAGGTACGCACCCGGCTTGGCGTGAAATCAAATAGGCTTGGCAGCGGGCCAAGTATTCATTGGCATATGCGCCGACAGGAGAGCCGCGTACGGTCCTAACTACTAACACATTTTTTGTATTTATATTGTTTTTCTTTTACCATAATCATCAAAAATAAAGTATATACTACAAAAAATATAAATGCTAGCACGCAAATTAATATGACAGCGAAAATGGTAGAGAAATAGCTACGAATTAAATTTCATATGAATTACGTACAATATTAATACATTGATTGAATTGGCATTCACTTGGTAGAACTCCATTACATGCGAGCAAGAAACAAGCTAGGTCGTTAAAACAGGAGAGAAGATGTATTGTGTACCTTTTCTACACAGCTATATATAGATAAGCAAATGTTTGTTTAAGCATAGTTCTGACGATGGCGTGAGCCAAAATAGCTATCAATTATATTTCAAAAAATAATTTTGTAGAACTAAAACCCATTGATATTTTTTTTCACCGTGTTAATATTAATACAGTCTACAACTCTTGAAAACAAAGCTTGCATATTATTTTTATTAAGAGTTTTCGGGCTTAAATTACTGTAATCCTTCCATTTATAAACTTTGAATTCAACATATAGATCTATGTCAAAAAACATGAAATGCTTTGATATTCACTTTCTCTTAACGCTCAATCTATCTCCAACCAGGCCACAATAAGGGTGAACAGATTAATATGGAAAATCAACAGATATTTTACTTGTTTTAATTACAAATTATTTGTTCTATAATTTTAAAACCCACCATTGACTAAATAAAGTATTCGCAAGTAACTTGTAGTTAAATTAATTATTACATTTTTTTTAATTTTTAAAAAAGAAATTAAAAACATTATCATCAACATTGTATCATATCTCCTACTTAAACTATTTCAAGGAACATACGTTATTTAACACACTCATTCAATTTCAATCTATCTACTATAACAAATTTTCAATACTAGAATATTGTTATTTGGGTTTATTCGATGTCTTAGAATAACTCTAACCGTAACAAAATATTATATTAAATGATACTTTAAGATATATTGTCTATCTATTCGTAGTTTTTATAACGGTGGTATCCAAAATAGCTATCAACAAGCATACATACATTGACAATTGAAGACCTGAACACTTTCAAAATTTTTACTTATTGTAAGTTTTAAATTATATAATGAAATGTGATCTATGCAAATATTATAGAAAGCATTATAACATCATAATATCACTTTGAAATTAGCAAATGATAGGTGAAGTTGAAGCAAATATTCGTTCATAGTTAATTGCGTACACCTGTTCATTGGTCTGGAATAGTATGCGTAAAGGTGGTCTTAATAGCCGCAATGATGGCGTACCTGAGAGTGAATCAATTAATAGCACAGTCAAGATTAGAGGGACTTACACTATAATCAAGATCGAGTGTGATTGAGAGGTGGATCTTTGTTCCCAATGTCTCGATTTAATCAAACATTGAGAATAGAGATGCAATATATTTTACTCAAATATTTATTGTATGCTTAATTACAAGAGTTGATTTATACAAATTTCATTTTGGAGTAGTAAGGTATTTCGAATGAATAATACAATTGATTTAAGTGTCTATTATCTGTAAGTCATTTTCTAAAATATTATAATATATTTAAATAATTGAAATATCATTACCGATGTCTTAATCTTCATATTTTAATAGTGTGGTAAAAGAACTAAAATTATAGCACGGTGAAAAAATAGCAATGTATTTTAGCTCTACAAAATTTTAAAAGATATACTTGATAGCTAGTTCTGACGATGGTGAGCCGAAATAGATGTTACGATGTATAGTTGATATACGATATACGATGTATAGTTGATAGCTATTTATTTCTGATAAAGGCGTAAGCCGAAATAACTATCAACTATATAAATTTTGTAGAACTTAAATATAACACATTGGTATTTTTCACCATGTTATAAGGCTCTACCAAGTAAATGCCAATTCAATCAATATAATGACTTTCCACCAAAAAGAAGTAAGCTCGAAACTTTGTGGTCGATAAGAAAAGCGTTTTTCTCATGCATATAATAAAGTTAGAATTATATATTGCATTGATTTCAAATATGCTACAAATATTTGCATGGTGCTTTAGAAGTTTTGTGTTAATCAAGAATATTTTTTGCTGCAGTTGACATAATTTTCGCCCAAACAAATGTTGGGGGACATGCTCCTGAGACACTACTGATTAAAAGAAAGCCTTGAATAGTTTTATAGTTATTCGTATAAAATGGACAGATAGGAAAGCACTATCCGAAAGGAAGTAGGAGTGCAAAAAAATGATCCTATTTATTTACGTATCTCTAGTATTCAAGAAAAATAATATGCTGTTGATATTTCTCACGGGGATATTTGGCAAAGCTCAAATCCTTGAATATTTTGTGTGGCTGGAATTTGTAACATCCTAAAAATATGTATAACTCTTTAAAGAGAAGACGATCTCTATGGCAAACTTTACACATTTAGTCACTTTTTTTTTTTTAATAATAAAAACACATTTTTTGTTACTTATTTCCACAATATATTTTTTGATCAGGACCGGTTTCGCTCATCGCGAGCATTATCAATCATTTGATCATGTATCAGCGATCATATTCTTCGTTTATCAGCGAAAGCGGTCCTTATCAAAAAATATATTGTGGAAATAAGTACTAAAAAATGTGTTTTTATTATTTAAAATAACATGCCTTTCCATCAAGAAGTGACAGTTAACACCTTCAAAGTGACATTCAGTCATAATTACAATTTCCTTTAAAGTTTCATTTACAATTCTTAGTTTTATTGCAAGCAAGAAACAAGCTAGGTCGTTAAAATAGGAGAGAAGATGTATTGTGTACTTTTTCTACACAGCTATACATAGATAAGCAAATGGTCGTTTAAGCATAGTTCTGACGATGGCGTGAGCCGAAATAGCTATTAACTATATTTTCAAAAATATTTTTGTTGAGCTGAAATACATTGCTATTTTTTTCACCGTGCGAAATTAAAATCCTAATGACAATCTAATGTATAATAGTTATTGTATAAACGAATAGCATTCGCTTAAAGATTTCTTTTTGTGGAACATTATAGAAGTTTATTTAATGTTTTCGGTATCAACAATTAAAACATCCAGTTCGTATGCTGTGTCTATTCAGTTGCTTTTTAAAAATAATATAATAACTAAACCATTGATATACAGTTAAACAGGTCATGGCGCACAACTTGCCCAAGCGACTAAATCAAACGGGTTGGTATTGTTTTAGTAACAAGGTAAATTCGGAAGGTTTATACGGACACATGAATTATTCAAAGATCTATTTGTAAAATAAATACTGAGATGGCAGTCAGAAATACAAAATTTACTTCGAGGAAATGGCGTACTGATATTTATAAATCTCCACATACTGGAACTAAATGATTTATTATTTTACTAAGATATTAAATAATACAGGCCAAAAACCCGCTGTATGTTTTTCTATTACATGTTATTGAAAATCTAAAGATTCTGGAGCAGTTATAAAGTTTACAAAATGTTCTCAAAATTAATATGAGGAAAATGAAATTTCATTTTATATCACATGCATATTTCCATATCAGTTCAATGCGTTTGAATAAAATATCGAAATAGAAAAATTTACTCTGAATTACTTCCTATTGAATATACATACAAGTAACAACGTATCACTTTTAATTGACAACCAACTATTCCTGTAATAAGTTTATACAAATTTAGTTTCGCAATTATAAAATCGGATTTGCAAATCAAATTTTATTATCTTTGTCAATTTATTCATGGTATTAACTTATAAACGGACGGGTTACCCTACCTTCAGAGGTTAATATTATTTAGTTACTTTTACTTTGGGCCACTAGAGGGCAGGAGCTCTCGATAAATTTGAATTTCGAATAAGGGTCTCTATATAAATAAACAAAAGCAATGAAATGACCTTCTCCCTCCGTTTCCCTTGAACAAATTCATTTATTCAGGGAATATTCAACAACTTTTGTGAAAACGTACATAATTATTATTATCGTATATTTAATTTAATGGAATACGTTGAATATTATGGCTAAAATGCTTTCAAGCATCTCAATGTATCTAGTTAGGATTTTTTGTTAATTTTTTTTTTTTTTGTCTAATAACAATTATCGTGGGCTCTCTAATATTTTACCATTATTTTCTTACAACAAGACAACGTATTCTCTATAAATATTTTTTGCAAAAAAAAATATGGTGACAAGACAAATGATTTGATTATGTTACGTTATACCATAATGGATTTTCCTAGAGTACCTAAAACATTAAAATTTTAAACCATAGCGAAACGTTCAGTTTACACATTTTTCATATTATTTATCATCAGCAGGTTTTAAGTTGCCAAATTATAGAAAGTACGTACTAATTATAGTTATATTTCCCTATAACTATTTAACATTATCGGCTACTCCAATAGATACTTTATAAGCGTGAGGGTTGACTTATGATGAAAATGACTTATCATTTTATAAAATATTCGAAATTTCCTAATGCGAATTACAAGATTTTCCCCAATAATATTAATAACGTTATCAAAATTCTACCTCTAAATAATTCAAGTGAATGGAGCGAGTGAAGCCAAGCGTTAAATTGTTGCGATTCGTGTGCCGACTGGCTAACGAGACTGATAAATTATTATCTCACAAAACTCGCCTTCCGATGAAATTTTAATGGCGCATTGCTGTCTTGAGGTGAGAGAGTATATGCCTTGCGTAAACGCATCTGGAATATTATTGTTATTTTAGGTGACATAACTGAACGCAAGTGGAAATAACGTATTATGAAACTGCTGCCACGAGTATTAAAAATGTATTTTTTTTTATTAACTTTTTTTTAATCTCATTTTGTCACTCCAGTCAAATCTTGTGTCAAGTGATGATTTCTTAATTGCTATTAGATTAAATTATTTGTTTCAAGTCGATATTTACAATCGAATAAATACTATTGTTTTGACTTCATTATATCATCTAAATGCTGAAGTGTATTTTCCTCAAAAATAATATAATTTTTTCCCCTCTAAATAAAATCACCTGTGTGATTTATGTGTGTTCATTAAAATTATTTTGTGACTTACTAAAAATGGTTTTACATTAGACAACCAAAGGATAAACCGTCAGCACATTGTCATCTGAAATTAACGATTCACTAAAACAATATGCATTTTTATTCTCATTTTGACATTTAATCATAATAATCAACGATTAAAAATTCAACGATTGTGTGAATTATTTTCCTTGGCAGCAATGGTAACACCATTTTGTATCACATCAATGAAACATATAAACTAATAATTTATGATATCGACTGAGAGTTCTTCATTGAATTTGAATATCAATCAAAATTTATACGATTCCGCATGTTTTGTAACGACCAGGGTTTCGCCTTTCGACATCCTCAGGCATTCTATTATGCGGATACAACAGAATTTACATAAAATAAACAGTTAGAATCGGTAATATACAATTAAAAATAATTTTAAAGGATAAACACAATATCTCAACGCTAGGATCCAAACATTCAACTGCAATAAACTCCAATACCAATTGATTTGACGATATTGACAGCCAATTGTCTGTCATACGTCGCGTGAACACTTAATACTGTTAATGAGTCTCTTATGAAAGGATTTTACACAAATAATAATAAAATGATCAACTCTCGTTAAAGTCCAATTAGGTGATCAATCTCATTAAAGTTCAATTAGGTCTCAATTTAGAGATATCTACTTATTTAAAACTAGTGGGTAACGGTGGGATTAAACAACAAATAATTAACGATTTTCATATTTCATGATACAAGCTTAATTCGTTTCCTCAAAATACACATTTTCAATAAAAATAATCTTAGCCTACATTTCACGAAACTATACTTGTCACAGGTTCTGAAAATATAATAACATATTGTAACATGACGTATCAATTGTAATACATATCTACTGTATATTTTCGCTGCCGTATTGACTTAGTCACAATTGTTGATTACTGAAAAAATCATTTCAAAGAAAACTTTTTATGCATTAAAATATTTTTCGTGTCGCGTTTGTAAGGCTGAAGGTTAACGTTAGATGGTGGATTCGACTTCCTGTTTCAAGTTTGAAATACCTTTACTTGTAACGTAATACAGATGCGATGATTAGATTGACGAAACAAGAGCTATGCACATTATAAAAAAAATGATTAACGAGTTAAAAAATACTTTTAACTAGCAATTTGCTACATAAACAACGCTATTTCGTTTCCGACGCAAATAAATCCAATTTTCGTATGTCGCAGTATGCTCGACAAAGATTTACTTGATGGATCAGCATTTTTTTACAATAATAATACGAGAGTTTACTCGATAATATTTCAAGACAATACGTTTTTTAGAGATTAGTGGGGTGTAATTTTACGAATGCTGACAATAAACGTAGGATACATTAACTATGTTAGGAGCAGTTTTATAAATTAACTAAATAACACGTAAAGCAGATAAAAAAAATATTTGATTTTCACGGCGGATGACTAATTATTATGGGAAACTAAATGTAAACTACGAAAAGCATTGAAGGATCGAAAACCAACTTAGGATACAAATATGAAGTGATATTTCATAAAAAAATATTACTTTGAAATGATTCAAAGCTTACCTCTTATAGATTCACGCCTGTTCTTGCCATATACAAGTGTACAGTGTGATTGTTGTTCCTCCACCACAGGAGTCCACAGATAACTTTTGACTTATTTGTTTTGGCAACTCGCACAGTGCTCAAGTTTCCGCTACCTTGCAACACTTGACGGGACGTTGGAGCTCAGATACAGAAAGCTGAAATTTTTCGTTCGTTTTTTGTTACTAAATCACAGTTTTGGATGTCGTTTCTGGGAGAAGTATTCGGAGAAATTCAACAAAAACTGCGACCCGCGAAATAGTTGGTTTAATTGTAATTAGAGTAATTTCGATATATTTTCTCATATTTTTATATTCAATTAAAAATTAGATTGGTTTTGTTTTACTTTGTGTACTTCAAATTTAATTAAAACGATAATTAATACTTTTTAAAACATATTTGTTAGATGATTACGCTCGTAATGGGTAAAACTAGTCCTGCTCAAAAATATATTGTGACAGAAGTATTTATTCATTCAATTTCAGTGACAATTAACACATTAAACGTGAATCATTAGTACTCTCTACGATTATGAGTTGCTTACAAATATTAAAACTTTTTATTTTTTCATACAGTAGGTCGGTGTTCAAGAGAGTAATTCGATTTCCTTGTAGATTTATTGCACTATTTTATTCACTGTACGTGATTATAAAAACCTGTTACAACGGTAAATTATTTAATACTTCTAATTTATAATAAACTTCAGAGTAGTGAAATACATGGCACGAATGCCCGATAAATTTTTTCGTATAGTTTACCATATCTGTATGGATATAATATGTATATTCATAAAGCACTCTCTTTTTACCAATAATAAATTCGAATACGTAGAGACTTCAGAACGTAAAAAAACTTCTGTAAGAATTGGTTAATTTTTCTTTGGCTTTGTATTGCTCCGGTGTGCTGAACTAAAATATGCAAAGCAGGAAACGTTGCTTACCTCAGTCTGTGAATAAATTTCATATCTTAGATTGTAACTGAACGTTATTTATGGGAACAAAAGAATCCTCGGTAAAATTTAACACAAATAATACAAACAGAATTTGCACTATACAGAATGTTTCAATAAAGCTACAATTATTGCTAATGAAAGGAATTAATTTTTTTAGTGATATTGAAACCCCACTTTCTAAAAATTAACCATTACGGCGTATCGATATTTTTTTTATGAAATAAATCAATTTCAAGATTATTTTTTTCTTGTTAATGTTAAAAAATGACAATAAAATTTGTGTAAATATGCCTTCAGTGCAAAGTACACACGAGCACAATATAAACACGTTAGGCAAGAACTTATAACTTAACCGAAGTACAATATAACCAAATGAGAATTATAGTAGTTGACTCATTTTTTGAACTCTAATTATAAAGTCGCATAAAAAATTATCATGAATTTTTGTTGAAAGTTTTAATAATCATCAGAAATAAACGAATTTCCGCATGCGAATTACGTGTCCAATCTAAAGAATTAGGTACCAAAATAGATGTAAAGTAATGTTTTTTCCCCATTTAAAATAATTGTGATTTTATCATTATTTAACAATGAATCATTGAATAGAAAAATAGATTTTTAGATTACATAATGGTAGTGAAACTTGTTAATTTATTCACTGATATATTTTTTTGTTTTAGTAAAAAAAAATGATATTCGGTATTAATACAATATAATATAAGCCATACGATAATTTGACGAATACTTGAAAACATAAAAAAAGAGTTACAAAAGATCTCAAATAACCAGAAATAAACAGATAGTATGTTATAATAAATGAGAGAATATGATTTATTACAAAGATAATTGATTACAGTTTTTCGAAAGTTTTCAAGAATCTTGTTGAAAATATCTGCATGTGCTTATACTTTTCAACGCACTCTGTCTATCTTAGCATAAAGTATTCAGGGTATTTGTTTATTTGTTTAATTTGAATGATTTATGATGCTTTAAAAATCCCAAGAGCTACTCTATGATTTGTGTAAAAAATGTGAATCTATTTCGTATACTTTATGACTCACACAATAACTCACGTTCGCTAAAGAGTCGAGTCAATCAACATTTAAATATTCCTGAGATTAAGAATATAAAAATGCATGTTTGCTTAGCCTACTGAATGAAATACCACAGTGAATTGTTTGTTCTGCGCCAGTAACATTACTTAAATTTTGTAAGTCTCTAAAAATATTCTTGAGAAATATATTAGTATTTGCTTGATTGAATTGGCATTTACTTGGTAGAACTTCGTTATAACACGGCAAAAAAATAGCAATGCATTTTAGCTCTACAATTTTTTTATAAGATATAGTTGATAGCTATTTCGGCTCACGTCATCGTCAGAAATATGTTTAAATGAAAATGAGATAAAACATATGAATCGATAATAATTCACCTTGATTCCTCACCCTTGAAGGTTTTACCGTTTGGTCTCAATAGAAAAATTGTAATTTATTTATGTAATCTTCTCAAGGCGTTCGGTTCTAAAAGTCTTCAGCCGCAATCCTTGAAATATGCTAAGCAGCCGTGTCGCCCATGTTGTACCCTTAATTCCAAGCCCGCATTTAATACAACGTAAAACTCAATTTACATTCAGAAAATCTTTCTACCTTCTCGCGTAAATAATGCCTGGGAACAGGTCCCCGGGCTCTTAAAAACGGGGGAAGCGTCTTCATTTCGGATCAAGGGTAGAACGATAAAATTGCGCATATTAATTGGTCATCGAGCTTTTTAATAGAGCTAGTTCATTGATTAATTAAAATGAAAAATATTTTAAAAATTTAAATACTATGAACATGAAAATAATATTAACTACCAATTCATGTTGGAAAACAAAACAGATCTAACCTAATAACTACTTGTTGTGCGCTGATCTTTCTTAACCAAGTGTGGTCTTTATTTGCTCTTCTCTTATTTATACAAATATTTATTTCTTTAATTTGTTTTTTATATTATATTAAGTGACACAATTCGCTAAAACTATTCGCTTTACCAAAATTTATTTTACAAAACTTATATAACTATAATGTCATATTCATTACTTAAAATTACATTTCTGAATCATACTTTTGTAGTGATTTCGTATGGGGTTATGTTATTTTTTCATTTTAAATGTATTTTTTTTCAACTTTCGATATCTCTACTGAGGGTGATGATAAATTTTAATATCAAATTTGAATTGCTAAAATGCTGTACAATACACATGTTTAGTTATATTATGACATTATGTTATATCATGGTGAAAAAAATAGCAATATATTTTAGTTCTATTGCTATTTTTTTCACCGTGTTATAATGGAATTCTACCAAGTGAATGCCAATTCAATCAAAAATTATGTTATATTATGACATCATTATATTATGATATAATGCCTGAAGATTTCGAAATGCGAAGCCCCCCAGGTTGTGAGTGACGAAACATCTGGAATTCTAGTACAATGTTTCAACAGGACAAATATGGATTTTTATTTTTTGTTAAATAACATTTCAACTAGACATCACAAAAGTAATTGATTTATCTCAATAACTCCTAAATAATATAAATCTACAAATAAAACTACTGATAAGTAATCGTTTGTGAATATATTATATTAAATGGTTTATTCAGGAGACTCTTTTGTGATTTGAATGGTTCTTCCCGGGAATCAAAAATGTTGTTTGACGTCGTATTTATTGCGTTGCTTTTACTTAAGACACGGAGCGGGAGACGAGCCACCTTACATGATGCTCACTTCATTCGATTCTTCTCCGCCCTCTCCCCACGGTACCTCCCTTCGTTGCCTCTTATTCTACTGTTTAACTTCCGCGTTTTGAAAGAGAATCTTCAAAACCCACCTTCATATTGTGGGTGTCTTCTTCATACAGGATGTGTGTAAATAAATTACTTTATTGTTAGAGTTTTTTTTTTGTTCAATTATTTTTTCAATCGCATTATACTGCTCAGCATAGCAACAGTTCAACAGATATTTCGAACTATATTTCTGTAGATGAACTCTTTTAACAATGAAACGGATTTTAACAAATTAACTGAAAATCAATTCAACGAGAAAATCCTTGTGGCCATCAGTAATTCTTTTAAATTTAAATCGTTTTTTTAATATTAAATACATATTTTTAGAACCAGAATAGAATTTTTTTTGTGTGAATAGTACAATGCTTTTTTATTTTAAATATCATGCGTTTCCACTATCAAGTGATAGTTAAACAGTAAAAATGAAATTCAAAACATTCATCAATAAATGGTTTTTATTTCATAATTGCTTAAGTATGGTGGAGGAGGGGGGCATTATATATCATAATTGTATTTTAGATAAAAAATGGCTAGTGACGAAGGCATTACTAATGTTAAAAACCAATGCTTCAGTTATCGTTTTTTTATAGTCACTTTCTAACCTTTTCCGAACAATACTTTAGTTGTATTTTTAATATTATGCAGACAAAATGACCTCTTGAAAAATATTTTTTTTCAATAACGCTGACATTATTTAAAAGCAGCCACGAAAACCCTCTCCACCCCATTAATAAAAAGGTACACCCCTAAATGAAACTTCCGCAGATGTAATTGTATAAATAAGTGACTTGCTTCTGTAAGTAACTGTTCCTTTACCTTCAGTCGTGTTACTTTGCATTTTAATTGAATGTTTGTATTTTAAAGTACTTACGCGAGTAAGCAAAAGCTCGGTATGAAAGGGATCGCGAGGTTTTCAAGGATGAAAAGCTACACGTGCTTGGTTCTGCGCCCCCGTTACCTGATCTCAAGAAACATTGTTTCAAGAGCAATCTGTCTTCATAGAATCAGATTCTCTTATGCTTAGAAGAAGATTCAATTATTGCATTCAAGATTGCACAAATAAACAACCGAAATAACATACAAAGCAAATTCATTGAAAATCGATCGAAAACTTTTAATGCCCCTTTAATTTCAATAAATTGAACCTTATTTAACGTGATACATGATAACATATAAATATTGGAAATGACTGTTCAAAAATTTTTGGTGTAATATATTTTCTATACATATATGTATATACAAGAAATAGTGATTACTAGTTTCGTTCTCTAAGATTGAAAAAAGCATTAATAATCTTATAGTTTAATAACAAAAAACATTTGTTTTTAAAACTTATAACTGCCTAGTCGCTAGCTTTTATAAATTAAATGAGCGTTATGAAAAAATGTTAAACTCAATCGAGCCCAAGATTTCATTTTTTAAGGCTGAAAAAATCTTAAATTAATATTGAAATTTGACAAAGATAACACGGTGAAAAAAATAGCAATGTACAATTTTTTTTAAAATATAGTTTATAGCTATTTCGGCTCACGCCATCGTCAAAACTATAGTTCTGACGATGGCATGAGCCGAAATAGCTATCAAGTATTGTACATTGCCATTTTTTTCAGCGTGTTATAATGGAGTTCTAACAAGTGAATGCCAATGTAATCAATCAGTTGACAAAGATATCTAACCGCTCTAGAATAGTTCTTACAACTACATCACGGAAGATGACCATTAATACGTATTTCATCTCACATATTGTCAATATTTAAGTAAGATTGCTTGTAAGTAAAATGTTTGTTAAATTCATAAAATATAAAATGACTGTTCAATCTCACAACAATAATACATTATGTCATCATCACAAAAGCGTTTCCTCATGTGTATTTAATTAGTGTTGATTAAATAAAGTATCAAGATGAAAACTAACTTGGGTAGGTATATTTATATTGTAATATAATTTTACATCACCAGAGAAAATTAACCTTTGGCAGACGAACTTGCCAAAACAGTAAACACAATATTAAGCAGTTTATGCGAAGTTGGGATTTTCAATTAACTGAGAGGCTTAAGAAAAGAGCCAGAGTTTTAAGCCTCGGCATACTTTTGATGAAGAAATATTCATAAGCAGGTGCGTCCTTGTTCTTAAGTCACCAAATTCATCAAGTCATTAATGCCAACAACGTCAAATTAAGATGCCATAATCCAAAACTCGCTTTAATGAGAGATGTCATTTTAAAAAACTCAACCCAACGGTTATATAACATAAATATAGACGTTTGTCTAAGTCTGTTTGGGTACTAGCTGTGTTAATTTCCCGTATGGAAAATTGAAAAAAAAAAGCTTAGTGATTTTAGATAAATTTATGTTTATTTTGCACACATGTTTTCCAAAAAAAAATATTATTTACCGAACATGAAAACGTTCTTCCAGAGAAGTCCAGGTAAATTTTGACAGAGATGATTGTGTTTCGCAGGTTCAATATGCAGTATGCGATATTGCTTTTCATTTACATATTCCACAAAAATTTTAATGAAGAATTTATATATTTCATTCTTAATTGTCCAACGACTACTTTTACAAAAATATGCATTCATACACAATAAATAAAGCCTCACCTGGTTTTATTTGTATATCATCATTGAAAAGTCAAATATAATTTATCGTTTTTATGCACTAGCTTCATCAATAATACAAATTCAATTTCATTGTTTTCAATATTCATTTTACTTTTTATCGGTATTTATTAAAAAAACTGGACAGCAACCGACAAAAACAATTTTTTCAAGCATAAAGTAATAAAAACTCTAAGATTTTTGATGTTTTAAATAATAAAAACACTTTTTATAGTATATTGATTGAATTGGCATTCACTTGGTAGAACTCCATTATAACATGGTAAAAAAATAGCAATGTATTTTAGTTCTACAAAATTATTTTTACAAATATAGTTGATAGCTATTTCGGCTCACGCCATCGTCAGAACTATGCTTAAACTAACATTCGCTTATCTATATATAGCTGTGCAGAAAAGGCACACAACACACCCTCTCTCCTGTTCCAAACGGCCTAGCTTGTTACTTTAACACAATGACACTAAATTTTCAAAATTCTAAATGAAACAATAGGTGTCTATGGCAATAAGATTATATGCGGGACGGAAGTGGTCCTTCTGGAAGCAAATCAGACCACCCCTTTGTACAACGGCTGGACAAGTGGCGATCCTATTATGTTAGTTTGTTCGTTAAGAATCCTTTGTGATAATTGGTGTCTATTGATTTCCAGCTGTTCCAAAGCCGTCATTCTCCGACCCTTACTACAAAGATGCAAACATTTAGTGGCTGAGTTTGAATTTATATTATGTGATTCATAAATAACGTGATTAGCGAATTGTGAATCTGTTTTTTTTACTGTTGAATGATCTTACATGTTCCTTAGATCGAGTAGATATACTTCTACCTGTCTGTCCGATATAAACGGATAAACATGAGCCACAGGACATTTTATAAATACCGCTTAGTACTAATTTCCACAATATATTTTATGTTCACGACCGGTTTCGCTCATTTCGAGCACAATCACGATCGTGCATATCTATTATATATATATTGTTAAAAATATCATGCATTTCCATTAAGAAGCGACAATTAACACCTTAAAAGTTTTCTGATTATTAAGATGTAAATGATTGTTATTTCAATATAATAGTTAAATATGAAAATATGTGAATAAATAGCACTTTGATATGTTAAGTCGATTAAAATACCTGAACTTGTTGTGAACCGTTTTGAATTCTGCTACCTTAAAATTTATCTTGTCGCAAATATAATAAAAACACCAATTTGCAACTTCGTGGAGTAATCATCTCAATCAAAAGGTAGTCACGTCATGACGCAGTGACAAAGCATTTGGGATAGACCAGTGCTGTGTCACGTTATATAATATTTACAATAAAAAAAAAGTTAAAACTTTTTAAAACTCAGTACTATAAGAAATATGCTGGTAATTAATATAGGCGAAACCCGGGTCGTTAGAGACAAAATATGTGGAATCGCTCCATGTTTCAACAATTCAAATTTGATATTGAAAATCCACAATTACGTTCAGTCGATATCATAAATTATAGCAAAAGATAAAACTGACAAAATTAAATCATTTTAAAAGTAACAAAAAACAATTAAACTGTCATCAACTTACTGAAAATACGACATGCCTTGCGTGACGTCAGGTAAACTATAAAGCACCCCTAACGACAGTAAAAAAATATATGTAATTATTTAAGCAATATATTTCAAGTAAACGTTGATATTTTTACATGTGTCTGACAACAGAATAAAATAATATTATAATGATTCATATTATTCAGTTAACCTTGCAGCATTATAAATCTGAAATAAAACCACATTTCATAATCTGAAAGTAGAAACACTTCTACACAAAAATATTAAATATTTTATAACAAAACACGAGTGCAGAAGATTAACGCTGTATAATAACGGAAAATAAAAAAAAGATTCTATTATTTTTATCTGTCTTCGAATTAAAAATCTATCGATCGAATTTACGTACCGTTTCACTACAAAATATGTGTATTTAATGATACTTTTACTAACGTCTAGACACCACTATCAAATGGTAAAAAGTTGGTCACCAAACGTTTTCTGTAAAAGCATCTCATGTTTGAAAAGTGTATGAATCATATGTTAAAACTATTACGTTTTGGTAAATGAAGCGTCGACATATTGAACACATTCCATGGACACCTACATTTTTTTTCATTTGTCATTTGAAGACTATCAGTCTGCACGGAAAATGCAAAAAGTAAAATTCTTACTACTGCATCATGTTGCATTCCTGTATTCACGTCGATTATATAAGAAACAAAGCATTTATATGACGACTTTTTAGGTGATAACTATCACTTCTTGATGGAAAGAAATGATATTTGAAATAATAAAAACACATTTTTGATCAGGACCGGTTTCGCTCATCGTTTATTATTTAAATTTAATATGATGAATTAACTGATTATTGCTTCGCAACGATCAACGCTTGTTCTAGTTAATAAGGTAAAATGCTCTTGAACATCCATTCATAAATGTTTGTTTATAAAAGTATGATAATTATTATCAAATAAAACTCATGAAACTATCACCTATTCAAGAGAATGAATAATATCGCTTTGAGTAGCTTTATTGTAATAATGTAATATTAATATAATACTATCTCGTCAATTTAATTTATGATGACATTATTTAAGAGATTCGTCTCACTGGGGCACTAGAATGAAGAGGTAGATAAATCAACCGAGCATTTTACTAATCAAGTGATTTGATTAAAAGCGCCACTGGTTGGGTGGAAAATCGTCGAGGCACATACTAGGAGAGCAGAACACAGACGAGGAGGAGTTTTGTATGTTTTACTAATTGGCAAAAGATGGTAATCACGGCCGGTGGCGCGGTGTTCGCCGCCGCTTACCCCCGGCTGCTTCTGCCCTCCTGTCATATCCACACTGTCGAAGCTTAGTTTTCAGCAGGAAAGACACTTACAAAAACGATGACATGAAATTAATTAGCGCGATCTGCCGGCGCGAGCTGCAAACACGGGGAAGGTAAGATATACCTCCTCGCCGCAGGAATATTTACATAGTCTCCTGATCTTTCGTTGTTTCAGGAAAAAGAAAATAAAACATTTTTTCTTAGCTTTCTTTTATGGCATGCTCACTTGGGAATAACAATTATAAACCAGAACCCAGCATATCAAATGGAAACATATATAAACTTTGTTATATAGGAGTTAAAAAGTGATGCAGCAAACGATATTTTTTTAAAGAAAATTTGACAAAAAATTTATACTTTATGAAGAGTATGATCACAAACTATATCAATATCCTATAAAAGTAGAATTTAACAACCACCGATTGCTTTTTAAGAAGTAAAATATTTTAAGAATTCTTAAATGATTACCAAGAATGTTGTGGAAAGAATTATAACAGTTACTTAAAAATTTATAATGATTATAAATTATAAATCTTCAGAAAGCAAAATCATGATTTTAATTAAGGTTATGGGATTAAAAAATGTAATCTTTCCATTACACTAAATTTCAATCACAAAAAAATATGGTTATATGTTGAAGTCTAAATACACAAAAAATAAAGTTCTATCTTTTGAATTACATACTATTGAAATGACTTGTCTGTTATTTGAAATACAACATCGAAAATAGCAATCGAATCCAATTGATTTTTAAAACAACTTTAAATATTAAGCGTTCAACACCGGATGACCTTATTTTGAAAAACAAACAAATTATTCAAAAGTTATATGTAGTTTTCTGACTTGTTTTATTTAAAGTAAATCTCTTTGAAGTGATTGCGTTTAATAATTAACATAAAATATACTATTAAATCTTTTGAATACATAACTGCACCTGCCGTTTTCCTTTTTTTAGAGTAAAATAATTGGTCACCCCACTGTCACATACCATAACATATAAAAATATTAATGAATTTATTCAATCTAGTTCGCTCACACATTTATTGTATAATATTTCTTTGCTTAGCTTATTTCTGTCGTCATATAAATTTCTTCAAAATATTTTCAAACTTAAAAATGAATAGTTTTATTTATCAAAGCTGTTGCTGTAATTTATCATTTTTCTCACGTTTTTAATATAAATGTAAAGGTACACAAACAAAAAACTTTTGAGTTAATTAAGTCTAGCGGCATTCAATAGGTAAGTGTTTACGCCTTAAGTTTAATTTGTCAGACGTCAAGATCTGTCTCAAAAGAAAATGAGGCAAGGCGCTTAGAAAATTTTAAATATTCGTGTATATTTAAGATAAATATTAAATAATGAGCTAATTTAATAGCGAAGTGTAAAACACTGTCACCGTAAAAAATGTCTCGGAAAATTATGATTACTGTTTGAACACTTTTGAAGTTTGAGCCCACGGGAATTTTTTGATGTATATTATCTATAACGCTTCCAAACGAAGTTATCTTAAAAATATAAATATTAATTTTTAAATTTACTTGAGGCTTAGTTGTTCTACCTTTTATTTTTTCGGTGAGACAATGAATATAATAGCACTGGTTCAGACAGGATTGGTAGTCCACTAATAACTCTCGCTACACTGTTTTTGTGAAAAACTTTTCGTGACAAGACTCGAGCCTGTAGTATCTAGAAATAAATCCAACGGGCCCAAAAACAGTTCCATATTTAAAACAATTTTTCAAAAAGTAGCTACAATCACCAAATCCATATTTCTTTTATATTTTATTCATTTGAAGACAATACAAAGACTTCGTGATAAATTTAATGCTTTTTAATTGTCCGGCGATGCTTAGATTATATGTAGATAGATACATAAACTACTCTCAATATGTCAGTGACGGTAAGTGTATTATCATTAAAATAATTCGAATAATTATTTTCATTTATGATACTGTCTAGACATTGTACAATATGTATGATAAATTGTTCTATATGATAGAATGAATAGATATTTATTTATAAAGGAAAACGGGAAAAACTATGTCAGTAAACGGTTGCAAAATCCTAGAAATGTATCGTAGAATTGAATTTTATTGTAAGAAACAAAAAGGTAAACGTTGCAGTGTCTTCCATCGTGCTAGTTCTGTTAGCTGACTCAATATATTAAATTTAATATACACATAAAAGTCTACATGATTTTTTTATTAAAAAAAATGATAATTTTAATTGTTGAAACTTTGTACGGTTTTACATGTGTTGTCTCTCACGACCCAAGTTTCACCTGCCGGTATTTTCAGACATTCTATCAGAACTGAAGCCAGTTCTGTTGGTCTGATGCCAATAGGCAATACCCGGAAACCCGACTTTGGTATTGAAATTCCATCCATGACCTCCAGTTTATATCGTAAATTAAATTATTTAATCGAAACAATAAAAAATATTCATTATAATACTTTATCTCGGTAATGGTGAACGCAGAATCAATTTCGACTTTTTCCGCCGCATTGAAATGATTTGATTTGAATATGAAATGTTCAAATGTACAAGATCACACTAATTTTGTAGAGACATGAAACTTTTACCTTCTACTTAACCATTTAGTTACTGAAATCATTTCAATAAACGTCCTGTAATAGAGTTTTGACATCGCTTTCAAACTGGCCACGCCATTATATCAAGATATTATGTTATTCGTAAAACACTCGTTTCAATACTTTGTTGCTTTGAAAGCTTATGTTAGAAATTATGCTTATTTTAGTACATGTTATTTTGGAAATGCTGTAAAACAGGAAATAATTATAAAGTGTGACAAGTATATTATATTTTATTCAGTGTATCCTAAACAATTGAATCTATAATTATCTTTCACGAGTTTTTAACGTTATATCTAGTACGTATTTACAGCTGCTAATGGAGTTTAGCTATGCTTTTAAAGGAGTTACACGAATAACAGTTGCTAAATATTTGCTTTAGATGCAATTTGAAAAAATGTATTTTTTTAAATATAGGAATTCTATCAGCTGAAAATAATTGAATACAATAGATTGAAAAAGCAATGAATTTATATTTTTTTATTTTCGTAACGTGTGTGTATAACTAAATAAATGATAGAAGATACTCAATAATAATTACTTTTAACAGTTTATTTGGATTTAAAAAGTGGCGTAATCTTGCAAATGAAAGGATTATACAATATGAAAGTAAAATTCTATGTGGTTTTCCATATATGTGCAATGCGTGAGATCAGTTATTAGTTAAATGATTGAAAATTTATTGTTGGAAATTCAACAAATAAACAAAAAAAAAAAACAATAAGGATTGCAAGAAAGTCAGCCAAGAAAGCTGATGAAAAATTCACTTTAACTGAAAAATAAAATTTGCTTGAACCCACTTTCGTCCACATGAAATATGTCGACATCCGAAGCAATGCTGTTGAACATTGTTAATGCTCTTGCCATTGGCATCCCCATTGGCAGACTAGTTCTACACTTTGGAAGAACAAACAAATAATGTCGACGATTTCTTAAAAAATTCCGGAACGTACAAATGTTTTTTGTAAATTACTAGATAATATTTATTTGTTGAATCCAAAAAAGCAGAAAATATCACAAAAATATTTCACGCATATTTTATTTGAAACAAAACGTATAAATTTTATCTTGTCACCATTAAGGGACTGTGTAAAATAATAGTCATATTACATAAAAGGAAAAATTCAGGTTCTTTAAAAGCTAGTATGAATCCAGACCAATATTTTTTCATGCTTAAGAAATAAGAAATACAAATAAATATTGCATGATCTCTATATTTGAGAATTAATGTCTAGCGTTAGGAGAGTGCTTTCTTATTAATGTATATTTACACCGGTCAGTATACACGCCACTTTATTGCGACTTCTGGCAGAGGTGAACTTTTTACACGATGCACTTAAAAGCTCGAGGTAAATGGATTATCCAGGAAAGTTAAATGCTTTATTTATATGACACAGAATATTAACTACCAGACCAAATTTCGAATGAAAATACTTTACTTGCGCAGTAAAAACAATGTATTTGCATCGCGTAAAAATGTTAGTATAATACATATTTGAATAAATGAGGAAAATGAATCACCTGAGGAAAAAAATATTAGTAAAAGTTCATTAATTCTGCGTGCTAAAAATATCTAAATTATTGAAAAACACTTCGTAACAATAAGAATCATGCATATGCTTTACGTATATCATATGTTTTATTTAATTAATGATTTCACTTAGCATTTTAATATTAATTTTATATTTGTTTCATTATCTGTGTACATTGTACATTTTTGATTAATTTACTGATTGAATTGGCATTTACTTGGTAGAACTCCATTATAACACTGTGAAAAAATTAGCAATATATTTTAGTTCTACAAAATTTTATAAGGTATAGTTGATAGCTATTTCGGCTCACGTCATCGTCAGAACTATGTTTAAACGTACATTTGCTTATCTATATATAGCTGTGTAGAAAAGGTACACAATACACATTCAATCTGTTTTACCAACATAGCTTATATCGAGCTAGCAAAAAACTAAATTTAAATCAACTAAACTATACAGGCGGGACTTTCAATAAGCTTAAATACTGGCAGGAGATGATTTATTACAGAAATGCATTAGTTCTATATAGTCAGATAGTTTTGACGAAGGCTATTAACTATACCTTTGTAGATCTAAAATGTATTGCTTTTTTTCACCGTGTCTCTGATTAATATTTGACAATTGATAATATTTAGTAAAATATTATAAAATAAAATGTATTTTTCTTTATCACAAGCCCATTTTAAAATGATTGATTAGTGTATCTTCAATTTAAAAATCAGGTAAATATCCCTGTCATAACAAATGATACGCCATTTTCACAAGACAGCATCGCCGTAAATGATGCGACGCCGAACATAAAATGAAAACAGAAAGAAGCGTCGCGGCGCACGTGTGAAAACAATCACTCCCTCTCATGGCGAGTTAAGGCGAGTAAACAACGAAATCTCACGAGCTCTCATATTAACTGAGCGATGTTCATATATTTTTTTTAAAAATTGATAGCAATGCAAACGATTATTTTCCAAACTTTTAACAACATATATAAAAAAAATATTAAATATTTGATATAACGTAGAGAAATGTAATGATTTTTTAATATTAAAATACATTGCATAGCTTAAATGAAAATTATAAATACAATTCGTTTTCTGTATACATCTGAAACCAAATGACTTAATTGTTCTTAAATTATAAGATATTAAATTCTTCATTTTATTAAGTATAAATTTGCTCTCAAGTTAGCATTTTATGATTGTTTAAAAACAATAAAAGCGTTAGTCATGACATTAAATGTTTTGAGTTATAAAAACTACTAAATAATTAAAATAAACTTCTCAAATGTTGTCCATACAAAACTCCTATGAAAAATTAAGACAAATATCCTGAAAAAAATAAACCTTTGGATTCTTTGGCCTGAACCAAGATCGAGCGATTATATACAGTGAAACCTCGATTCCACGTTTTTCAAGGGACGCTAAAAATAAAACGAAAAATGCGGGAAACGCGGAATGCGGGAAAAGTCAAAATAATAATAATTTTTTTTTTATAAAAACAGAAAGTAAAATTCAATTTTATTAATCCCCCTTTAATTTCCAAATGATACGAGTACGAGTGGGTTTTGTAAACGTTATATTATTTAAACCTTATTTATTGAAATAATCGAATCGTGTTTTAAACTTCATATTGTGAAATTGTCTATTAAAGAAAATCTCAAGACATTTATGCGAACTATATATTTCATCATTATTTTCTTCGGTTGATATATAAGATTTAATGTGCTCAAACTCGCAAATTGTATTGAGTAGAAAGATTTATCTACCAAACCAGTCAATCGGGGTAGTGTTTAAGACAAGTCCGTAAGATTTAGACGATAAATCAAGGAAATCGATAAATCGGGGAACGATCAATGCAGGATTGTTTAACATTGTTCTTATGGTGTTTGACGGGACTGTATAAACGATCCATCCGGGAAAAAGTATTATACGAGAACGGTTGGTCGGGGTTCCACTGTATAAATACAACAGTACTTATAAAGTTGTTCTTTGAAAAATAACGTAAGATTGACATGAAAAAGTCAGCCCATTGAATATCTTATACTATTTTTTGGTAAAAATCAATTATATGAAATATAATGCTTCATCTCTCGTACATCTTCATATATGCTAGGGATTTCCGCCCGACTAGTGACGTATCCATCTCCGCACACAACGAGAGTAGATCTTGTCATAATTATTGCAAAATGACATAATATGTGGGTTGTATGACGCACTAGCACTGCATTTGTATGTATGAAAAGTACAAAATTAGCATAAAAACAACAGGAAAACAAAACATAACAACGTCATATAAACTTTTTTGTGTCATAAAAAGCTAATTTAGGATACCTAAGGAAAAATATTTTGCTGTGTTGGAATTTACGTTTTCATTACATTTTTCAAATATTAAAATACCACAAAAACATTACGAAAAAATAAATAAAAGACGAAACAATATTTCCGCCATATATCATTATAATGTATTATATTTAGTTTTATATATTTCTCATCCCAAAAGAAATTATGAAAAATCTGCCCTTTGTGAAAATTGAAACTGTAGCATTTATTTTTTTAAACAATTACAAATTTATTGATAATAAAAATATAGAAATGTCGAATGTATCATCATAGTGTTTTAAAAAATAAAACAGTTCAATTTAGATATTTTGGAGACAACCAAATTATAATATCTATTTTGAACACGGTGAAAAAATAGCAATGTATTTTAGTTCTACAAAATTATTTTTAACAAATATAGTTGATAGATTTATAGAAGCGGTAACTACCTAGGTAGCATTAGCGAAAAAATTCATCGGGAGATTAAAAACTCAATAAACGTAGCTTTCAAGGTCAACAATAACTTAGGCAGACATCTTAAAAATAGCAAAGATAAAATCAATAAACTGGACAGAAGCGGTATTTATAAAATGTCCTGTGGCTCATGTTTATCCGTTTATATCGGACAGACAGGTAGAAGTATATCTACTCGAGCTAAGGAACATGTAAGATCATTCAATAATAAAAAAACAGATTCACAATTCGCTAATCACGTTATTAATGAGTCACATAATGTAAATTCGAACTCAGCTCCTAAATGTTTGCATCTTTGTAGTAAGGGTCGAAGAATGACGGCTTTAGAACAGCTGGAGATCAATAGACACCAATTGTCACAAAGGATTCTTAACGATCAAACTAACATAATAATATCGCCACTTGTCAAGCCGTTGCACAAAGGGGTGGTCTAATTTGCTGCCTGAAGGACCACTTCCGTCCCACACACATAATCTTATTGTCATAGACACCTATTGTTTCATTTGGAATTTTGAAAGTTTAGTGTCATTGTTGTTAAATAACAAGCTATACCATTGGAAAAGGAGAGAGGAGATGTTGTGTACCTTTTCTGCACAGCTATATATAGATAAGCAAATGTTAGTTTAAGCATAGTTCTGACGATGGCGTGAGCCGAAATAGCTATCAACTATATTTGTTAAAAATAATTTTGTAGAACTAAAATACATTGCTATTTTTTCACCGTGTTATAATGGAGTTCTACCAAGTGAATGCCAATTCAATCAATCTATTTTGAATATTGTTGTGGTATTAAAATGTTAAATTATTTAGCTAAGGTTTTCTAATCTTTGTATTCAATTATTACAAAGAAAATGTAAACTGGCATAACCAAAAAAAATATTTCATCTTTTTCCTGATCGATAATATTTTTACTTATAAAATTATTTGCAGGACGTTTGGGACGTTTTGGAATTTTTTTTTTTTTTTGATTCCGCGATGTCATTTGTTCGATCTAGACCCTGCAATAATTTCAAATGAGAGAAACCGTTTTAGTTCTTAAATTATCTTAATACAGAACGGAAAAATATTATTGTTCGAAAATCCCATATCTTACTTATACAAGATTATGTTAGGTGTAGATATGTTACACTCATACTACGACTTGCGTAGAATTCAAATTTATTGGAATATCAAGATGGATACTGTAGGAAAAATATCAGTGTAAAACTATCATAGAAAGCTCAGTTTAATCCCTAGATGTTTAAACTTAACGTCTTAAATATTTTTAAATATTCATTTGTGTGCATTAAACTTCCGATTCCATACTAATCGAGGCAATACGATCGATAAGCAATGATCAGTAAACATTGCAAATTTCTTAACATGAACGTGAAGAATAATACATTGATTTTTGGTATTTTGTATAAGAATACATTTAATTTTACCGAAACATAAATAATCTTATTGAAATACATTATTTTATCATATAAAGTACTAACGGTTATTCTTTTACAACGAATTAGAGTAATCATAAAAAATTGCGATAGAAAAATCAGAAAATTTTTTTTTTTTACTTTCAAACAAAATATATTTATATTGCTGTATAATAAGAAAGCAACAGTTAAACGTCTGCGGCACGAGAGAAAGATAGGTATAGACAGGACACGGAGACAAGCGGTGATAATAATAACATCATTCAGTCGAGATGAAATATTACAAATGGCTTTGGCATGGATTCAAAAATCGGCGGCTTATCGAGACGTCGAAGCGAGCGATCGTGAGGCAAATACACGAGCCCACCGCGCCGCTTACACGGCAGTGGCGAAAAACAAATGACTTGTGAACTACATTGTAGTCACTAATGTTAATATACTCACTAGCCAAATTTATAAAGAGTTTTCATTTATTCCAGATTATTGATAAATGAGTCTTTTGATGGTGAACAAGACTAATTCTCAATTGTCCAAAATTAAAATGACTGATAGAAATATTAGCATGAGTTTGTTATCATTTAATTTCCGAAATCTTTACTCTTCAAGAATAATTTTAATAAAAAAAATAGTTTTTATTCAAAATCACATTTTTCACTCCCTTTCAAAAAAAGAGAGAGCTGTTGAATGTCGTTTAGTGATAAAACTCTTTCATCAGTATTACCAGCCTATAAAAGTAACAAAGTTAATGTTTAAAAATGTGAAAAATCGGCATTAATCTCATTAATTCTAACATTTAAAATTTTTTTTTTAAATAAAAACATACTTTTTGGTACTTATTTCCGCATTATATTTTTTGATCAAGACCGATTTCGCTCATCACGAGCATTATCAATTGAAGAATGTGTTTTTATTATTTAAAATATCATGCCCTTACACCAAGAAGTGATAGTTAACACCTTAAAAGTAACCTGAGAAGGCTTATTACAACATATCAATGGATGATGTTAAAAAATGGAAGTGTTTTTTTGCTAAAACTGTAACGTAAAATCTATTTTTTGTGTAAATATATTTATCAGACATGCCCTGATAATTTCTTTGAGTTTTCTTACTGTTAGATATATTATTGATTTAATCGGCGTATCAATAAATTTTAAATACCTCAGACGGAAATGGATTGGTAAATATAGTGGTAATTTTTTACGCTACACATATTATGTTTGAGAGGCAATAAAATCTAAGCAACCATTTTCTAAAAAATCAACGTGAATATCCAAACAAAAATATTTCTAACAAACTTCTAACTAGTTATCATCCAAAATAACTGCTAAGCTGTTAAAATAATAAAAAAGTAATGTAATAAAATTGTAGAAAAAACCTATCTGAAAACATACATTTGAGAAGACTCCGATTGAAAAAACCTTTTCTTTTTTTAAAATAAATTAAAAATGTTCCACGTCACTGACACGACACAGACAAGCAAGAAAAAAAATGTCAAGATTTTATCTAAAGAATTACATCTTTAAAACTAATTGGAGGAGTTAAGATTTAGATGTATCTACAAGACATTTTTTGAGACGTTTGAAATCACACCTGAGACCAGAGAAACTTGTGAAAATGTGGGTGGATCTTGATAAAGCTTTATGAATAAGCTTTTATATGCAACATGTAAGAAAACTTTACTTGAAAGTGTTTTTAAAGCTTAATTGAACCGATTTATCATTATTTCACTCATACAATTTATTCAAAATGTAACGAATAATATTTTTTCAGTAGAAAACAAATCATGCATAAAAGACAAGACGTCATTTGACAGTAGCTATACATTATTGTTTTTTTTCATTGCAATTACTCGATGTACAAAAATACTATGTAAACTCTTTTGAATCCCAATTTTCAAAATAAATATCTCTATGCTATGATGGCTGATCGATAATATAAATTTATATTTTATGCGAATATGTATTTTTACTTTTGTTATATTTCGTTCTAAGTGATATATGCGTAATACATACATTTCTAAAAATGGCAACTGAATTTTCATTTTAATGGAAACACTTAAAAATATATATACGTGTGCTTAAAAACTATTTATCAAAACGAAAAGTATAATTTTAAGCTTTATTGGTTTATGCTATGAAAATTTAAAATAAATACTACACACATTTTTTTAAAATAAACATAATTGACTTAATGGTTTTTTTTCATCAACGAATAATATTTACCCGTCACTGGATACTATTATTACTTCCTGTAAATAAAAAAACAGTTGGAACCATATTTCACATTATGTTTAACCTTATTTAACAAATCTAATTTACACGACATTGAAAATCTATATACCATAGCGTATAACAGCTGCTTCCTGATAAAATTGACTTCAATCATATTTATTCTACAATTTGTGGAAAATTTGTCTAAATTCCTCACTGAAAACATCACTCATGTATCACACGACATAAACGACGAAATAAAAAATTATGATTGATATAAAAATCCCGTTTTTATCAAAATGTATCTCTCATTGAGAAACACATCTTTGGCTCAATGTTAATTGTATATCCGAAGATTAAAAACAACTCATAAATTAATTCCAATAGACCGTTTTATATCAATCTAAGTTGTATATAAAACAACTTAAATATACAGCGTGCATATTTAAAGCGACCAAAGAAAAAAATGTCGACCAGACTGCAGAAAATTCTGTTACTTCCAAATTATATAATTTCTTCTGAAAACATTATATTTATAAAATAAATACCATTAAAGTAACTCTATCAAAGGATAACTACATATTGTTTAACACATTTAAACACTAATAAAACATATTACACAGTTGAATCTATAATAAAAGGAAATTTTACTGCCAAAAGCAGTCTCCTAGATACAACTTTAAATTTCAGATTAAAAGAGAAAAATAAAATAAAAATTTATGTGAATTATGATATTGAGTCAAACATTGAACTAAATATTTGTGTGACTATAATTATTTTGGGCCGAACATAAGAGCTATTTGGGCCGCAGTTTGAGTATCGCTGGCTTATTCAATAAAATGGTCGTACTATTTTTCATGAGGACTTCGAGAGGACTTTTTCAAGACTTGATAATTAACATCAAAACTAGCTATTCGAGTAAATAACTTATAATTAATTAATATTTATTTTATATGATATATCAGTAAATACGCTAATAATAATACACGATTCGTAGACAGGGAAAGTACGGGCACGCGAGAGGTTACGAAAGATAAACAAGTGGAATTTCTGTATGGTATATAAATTACGTTATATCATTTTTTTTTACTTACAATAATTAGAAATGATATTTTTTTTGTGTGAACGTCATATTTAATCGAATATACCCACACTATTAGTTAGGTAATACAACACTAGTTCTTAATAAGCGAGATAAACAGTGTTTCTGTCTATTGGTTTAGTATAAAAATACAGATCTATAAAACTTCTATCAACAATTCGTAGTCATTGTATAGAGAGAGAGTGATGCTATAAGCAGCCTGTATAAACGTAAGGTGTCTTATTCTGCAGTTTATTAAAATTAAATTGTTTCAGATTTATCTGTTACCCGCCCATTTAGCGTTTATCATTTCTATGTTATTAAAGGTGACATATCGAGATATTAATTTGAAATATTATCAGCACAGCTGGGATCATTTTGTCCTTCGCAGCCGGCCGCAAGTAACCGCAACTTACCTATCGTATCAATCGTGGAACGGAAGCCGTAACATCATTTCTGATAACACACTGATACTGAATTAGTAACCGTTTTGTCAGTTGTTGTAGCCTAATGGGATTAGTCCCACCTTATTGTGCGGTTAAAGGTTAAAATCACTGCACAAACGCATTTAAAAAAATATTTATCATTATTAAAGAATTTTTATCTTATGTATTAACAACTCTCCACCCAATAAGAAGCTGAAGGATGTGCCAGTTAAAACGAGACACTGACTACTTTTTCTACCTTTTCTGAAATATATTTTATACAAAATATTTGTTCGTCATCAAATTACGAAAGGACAATTTCACATAGTTTTCTTTTTTGATGATTTAAATTAACAAGTATGGATGTTTGCAGATGGTCAAAATATTCAGTTATCATAAAACAAATAGCATTAAGAAGCCGAATAATTAGGTGTCTTAATAATCTCCATTAGTATCTGATGTAGTCGAAAAATATTAAGCAAGGAATCTATTCGCATGACAAATATTTACGAACAACCTATAAAGATTTTAAACAAAAAAAATATGTTTTTGTTGTTATATCTACAATATATACAATAATCCGGACCGGATTTTCTCATCCCGAGTATTATCAACTAATATAAAATAGAGTGTTGAAATAAGTACTGAAAATGTGTTTTTATTATTTAATGATATAATGAATACACAAAGAAGTGACATTTAACACCTTAAAAGTGAAGCTATGATAAGATATATAAATATATAATGTTTATGATTTGAATTTTTCCAATCGAAATATATTCGTATCTATTTAATTTGCTTAAGAGCAGTTACAAATCAATATTACGAGCTTCTCATATAATTTAAAGCCCAACTAATTATTGACGGAAAAAAAAATATTCTCTATAAATAATGCCGATCACAAGCAAACCGCTCTACAGTTTAATACTGTCGTGGAAAATCTATAATTATTTTTATGACTTTTGGAAAATAACTTGACATTTTTAATACAATTATTTTCAGACATAATCATTCCAGTAAATTATTAAAGTATTAATATCATACTAGAATAAAATATATATTTATATTTTTTGTAAGTAAAATATGTAATTTTTGATATCGACTAAAGGTGCTTGGTAGAATTTCAATATCAAATTTAAATTGTTCCAACTTTGAACGATTCCAGTGGTTTGTGACTAACGACACAGGTTTCGCCTTTCGGCATCTTCAGGAATTCTATCACACGGACGCAACAGAACTGATCAGAGAGATTCAGTTCTGTTGCATCCGTATCGTACAAAGCTGTGCAAAGTAATCGTACAAAGTTGTAACAATCCAAATTTAAAATAAGAAAAACAAAAAAGATAAGTATGTTAAATTTTATTTGTTGATAATGTAGAAAACGTCTACATTATCGAAATATCGTTTGATAAACACATCAAAGGTAACTAACTAGCTGCAAAATTTTTCTAAGAATTTTCTTGTGTGGAATAATAAAAAAAACCATAAACTCAACAATTCGAACTAACAAATAAACATCACCTCATCGCTGTCCAACGTGTAAAATACACAGAAATACATTGACCACAAGACTCTTATCAATCGGCGTGCGGTTGAGAGGCCATTATTACGATGGGCAGCAGGTGTACAGCGTGTTAATCAAGAAATAACAATGACGGGAATATATATTATATGATGAACAGTTAGACGCCGCAAGGTGGGATGTCGCTATCGTCGCCGACGACAAGGCGAGCGACGTCTACTGGGGACGGTCTATATCTAACCTCCAAAAGCGTCTGCCGATCATGCTCAACAGGTTGTCTTCGTTCGAACTGACTGTGACGGTTTTTATTGAACACATTTGACGCTCTTTTATTTTTAAATCATATTTTTCTTAACACAACGATACTGCAATACATTTTCCGAATGATTTTTTGGTATATTCATTCAATATGATCTGAAAAGGCTTATGCTAGAAAAATAAAAACATTTAAATGAAATCAAATTAGGCAGAAGATTTTTTTTGTTTATTCTTACAAATACGCTTCATATAAAAGCTATAGCGTTTAAACGATATACCCTACAAGATAATAAAGGAAATTCACTTAATTAGTATAAAATATTTACTTTCAAAATTATCAGATTTTTTCTTTTTAAAAATGCATAAAATATTGAATGATTGCAAAAAGGACAATATAATAAAAAATATTTATCCTTTAGATCATGATTACTGTTATATTAGAAATTTTGTGTAAAATATTTGATGCGACTCGAGCCAAAAAGAAACTTTATATATATTATATGTATGTACACGTACTGAAATGTAACTAGAATTTTTTTAAAGTATTTATTAATGTTAGATAATGTTATCACTAAGATAAAAATGTGAAAATGCCAGTTTTTGCTTTGAAATGCAACTTTCGATATATACGAAAAAATATCTTGACTTCCGGTGGTTCTAATTTTTCACTGGTTAAGTTATTATTTTAATATTTATAATCAAATATGTTTTAGGTTTTGTTAAAATAATCTAGAAGTAGAATTAAAAAGGTCAGTTATAAATTTAACTTATTATTCTATAAAAGGTATTTTCTTTAGCTGGAATTCATATAAAAATATGCTGAAAAAATTTATTTATCAATAAACATTGCAGACATCAGTTTTTATTGCGTTTTTTATTATTCACCTTCCGCGACGCGTTGACAGTTAATATAATTTTTACACGTTGACAAATAAAAAGCTCCAATTTACTTTATTTTATAACCTATTAATCGTATGGTAGGAAAAATGCAAGATTATAATAAATATGCTCTATTTAAGCGTCTGTGAAATATGACATTTTTCAGGTGAGCTAATTTTTTTAGTGCCCCGCGTGTGTAGCGATCCGCAGTCTTCACGCCGTTAATTTATCGCGTTGTTTGGATCGCACAATGTTACTAAAGTCGCCCATTAGCATGCAATGCCGTCTCAAGAATTCATTTCTACATAAATTCTTTCGTATCCTTGAAGTTTGTAAACATTTGATTCGCAATCTTTAAAGCTAAGGTAAAATTCACAGAAAAAAACAGTCATGTTATTCTCAAAGTGTGCGCACTAAATTATTTGATATATTAAAAATATTCAAATTGTTTTTAACACTTCTAGTAAATTTAAGAGATATGCACTAGGATTAGGTCTCTTGAAATTAAAATTGCATTCTTTTATTTACTTTTACAATTGATTCATTTACTAATCAAACTTTTTTTAATTTTACATATAGTATAGCTAAATTATTGTCAAAACTGTATAAAACTTACAATTTCAAAAGTAAGCTCATTGTAATAAACCAGATATACTTTAAAAAATTGACATAGATAATTTGTTTATCGTAGTCTGTTTACCATAATAAGCAAAGGAGTCACTTTAAAAAAGGAAGTTAATTAATGTTTGAATGAAAATTGCATTATGGGTGAACGAATTGTTACTGAAATATTGGAATGCATTTTTTAGTACGTATAATAAAAAATCAATTCAATTTGCATTGTTTATTTCGATTACCAAGATTCCACACTTAATAATTAAATAAATTTAAGTTGGGGAAATAATTACATAGCTTACCATTGAAAAAATATATTTCCTTAAATGGGTCCATTAGATTTGGCAAAACAAGTTTATAGAAAATGGCCAGGTGATTTTCGCAATATTATACCTTAATAAAAAGAATCCAAATATTATATATCTAACTAAAAACATAAATAATATTATGATTTAATTTTTAACCAAATGAAAAAATACTGAATAAAGCAAACTTTAACATTCCCTGAGTCAAATAATCCCCGGCGCAAAAGAATACGACGGGCGACCGGTGATGTCGTGATGTAAAACCAACGCACCTGTCACGATTTTTCTGGCAATCAACATTTTTTGTAGACGTCCACGTGAGAGACGCTCTCCGCGCGCCGGATGTGCCACTGGCGTCGAGGCGCTGCCAAATAACGTCGATTTATTTTCTTATGCATATACACGCCAATCGGTTGGCCGAGTAGAACAGTGAACAATTAAAATAGAAAGTAATATACTTTATCATATTTTAAAATACTCAAATGGCATATAGTAATAAACTGTAAGAATATACCTATTATTATTTTTTTTTTCAATTTGTCGATTTCAATTTGATACGTGTAAGAATTTCTGTAATTTACGATATCGACGGGGTGTACTCGATGAAATTTCAACATCAAATTTGAATTTTTGATACTTATTCATATGTGTAAAAGTAGAGACATATAGCAATTCAAATTAAGATATTCCTGCAAAATATCTTCCAAATATAATATTACTACAAGCGCAGTTGGTATTTTTTTCTCAAAAATCTAGGATTTTTCATAAATTATTAATTATATACAATAAGTTTTCTCGTTGAATATGAACAAATATTGATAAAATCATGCCATAATTGATGTTCCACTTTTTATTTTAAATCTACTTTTGTATTGCAGGCATTAGGCTATACAAAAGTAGATTTTAAAATTTAACAAACAAATATTGCATCTTATTTCTAAAATTCTTAATATTTATCAAATAATGTTAACACTGGTAATATAATATTATGCTTCCATTTTATAATCAGTGGCTTGAAAATGTAATCGTTCAATAGGACATTTGTACGCCTTACTTAAAACGCGTAAATTTAGATGCTTTTGGAAAATTTATGAATCGAATATTATTTGAATTATATATTATTTTATAAGTGATTATAATCACTTGAATAATATTTCGTGAACAGGAAGTATAAATTTTTAGATTTATTTTGTCATTTTAAACATTTTATTACTAATGCTATTTATACGCCAAGAAAATACGAAAGATGGTTTATAAATTATCAATTATTGGTCATTTTCCTGATAATATAGAAAGACAATTGTCACGTCGATGTTATAATTTTCAGCCGAAAGAAAACAACATTTACTTCCAAAAAATATATCTATAATAACTGTATTAACGTTATGATTAAAACATATTAATCTAGTTTTTAAATGCTCTTATTAACGCGTGTTACACACACATACTGTGATTATATTTCATTTAATATGTTGTATAAAAATTACTGAAAAATTTCTACTGTCAGTTACTACTTGACTACAGTACTGCTTACTTGAAATTTTCTAAGCAAGATTTTCAGTCGCTAGCAAACGAGCCGTAAATGTCAATAATAATAAATTGATTTGTCACAAAATTTTCATCCAAATTTATTAAGCGCATTTATTAAAATATTATTTTAAATCTAGAATATGGAAAAAATAGATCACTTTTATAAAATAAGGTTGTTTCGCTATATAGATTTCGGTATTGGCTGCGTCGAATGAACATGCAACATTCTTTTACATAACTATATGGTATGACAAGGTGTAGGCAAATATCACAAAATTTTACTTGCCGAATGAGGAATAGTTATATTCAAGTTACGGTAAAGTATTCAAAGTAAATATTATATATTACTTTTTCACAATTATATAATATATAATTCACTTAGTTATGAATAAGTGACAATTTAAAAATCTTTGTTTTTTTTAAAAAAACAGACATTTTGTGAAAATATAACTTCTAAATACAAATAAATTGGCTGTTTTTATATCCTTTAAGAACTCAAATTTAACAACAGACAAAATATAGTCACTACGTTATTAATTGCAATTTCAACTAGTAGCTTTAACGTAAAATCAATTGAGATACATATCTTTTGTATTATTATATTATAAGTATCGTAAATTCTATATCGAAAATAAAATTCTATTCGGGTATATTTCTTTTTAAATATATAAATGAAAATCTGTTCTAAGCCTTCATTAAGTGTGTCATACTGATTTCTTCAAGCTCATACGTGCACTTGATTGTTTCAGGACGCTGAAAGACGAAACTCGGGTCGTTAGTGACAAAAGGTTTATATATTTTTATTTTGAAAATATATAACCTTCCAAAGAGTTTTATATATTTCAAGGAAATATGATATTTTTAAAAATGAATGTATCGTTGACATATTTTCTTCGAATATCAATATGAAATATTCACTTAAAAAGTGATTATACTAGTTCCAAAAAGATTTTTTTGAAGTTCAATGAATTCATTTACATAAGACAAATAAATGAGGAAAATATCAAAACAAAATTTCCCACTAATGAGAATTACGCTAATGATTTCAAATGTATCCGTTAGCCGTTTTAGCCCATTAGTTGGATAAAATATAATAATTACTTTGCGTAAATAAATGTCCCCGTTTTCTAAATAGTTTATTACAACCTTAAGAGCACTAATAAAGTCTTAAATAAAGCACAGGAGACGAGACAGTTTTAATAGTTTTCACAACTAAATTTAATTTTAACTTTAAGTATAAGTATGAATTTGTAAGTAGTTTTGCTGGATTTGATGATTCGTGATATTCTTGTGCCAACTGCAGTGCAACAATTAAAGCTTACATCTCATAATATATCATAAATGCACCTACATCACAAATTGCACAAAAATTAATTCAGCAACAGTAGCATAAATGTTCTCCATGTTTCAGACAAAAGTGTAGCTAAAGATTAACGTTACTTTTACTCTTATACATTTTCATAAACATCTTTAAGAATACAATGAATTTTTATAATATTTTATATTATTGCACGACTAAGGTGTGCTAAAAAGCTTTTATAATAAAATAATTTTATGTATGGAAAACCTGTAATTTCTGGAACTGAATCAAAAGGCAAGCTCTTTCAATTTAAAGCTGATGACGATAATTAAATAACGATATTTCGTTATGATTAGTACATTTTTTAAACAAAAACATTTTTTAAATAAATAATGATGCCAGTGAGATACACCCTTATTTTTAAAAGTCTTAACTAAGGTTGAGCTCTTTTTAAATTTCTTTTTGTAGTTATAACTATGAAAGAAAATATACTTCGAGCCTTTAATTGTGTAATGCTATAACTATAAAAAATAGCCGTTAAGTGAATTTAATTAAGCAATCTGAAAAAACAAAAATTCAAATAACACATGAGTCCAAACAAATGTATTTTATTGGATCATATTCCGGGTGTGGTATGTCACCTTGTATTTCAATTAAAAAAAAACAATTTTTGAAATGGAACACATAAGATTTCTTAACCGAAAGGGATATATTCTATGACTAATGACTTACGTTAACTGTTATGTTGTATTTTTTTTTAAGAATACGAACAGATTTAGAAAAACGAAACTAGTTCACGGTGCAGGCAAATGAGGTACATAGCTGTAATATTTTTGCAGTTTTCTATGCTTAAAATTACTCGGAAGCCTTCAAGTTTCATTAACACTAAATAATTACTATTGTAGTTGATTTATTACGTGTAATAACCGAGATTAATTGGACGCACGTCAATTTTATTTTATGTTACCGAGGCATTAACACGTTTTCTTACATCCAATTCCTGAAAATAACAAACAATGGCAACGTCTGTCTTCAAGTTTTTTTATAACAAGGCGTCAACACAGAAAAATAACAAATTTTAATTATCAACTCAAGTATAAATAAATAACGAATATAAATATGAATTCGTTTTGCAATTCGCATCTTTCATGAACAAGAAATATGCGTGAGTTGGTCCGAAAAAAATGTTGCATTTATCTAAAAATGAAAAAATGATGATCGTTTTTTTAATCAAATTCACCCGACTTATTTATCGTACTATTCTGTATACAATTTAAACACCTAAACATATAGTATTTTAATATAAATAACGTTATAAAAATAAAAATCATTTAATTTCAGAAGCTTTGTTTTTTTAAAGCAAAAGCCATAGCGTTTTTAAAAATGCTAAAACCGTGAACAGATAATATAATATCTACTATGAAGTCAGCACTGTGATAAAAAGACGAAATGCAATCTATTGGAGAAGATGATTTGAAGAGACAGCTTAAATATTTCTAATGACAAAGTGCATAATATGTACAGTGCATAGTTCCATTAGCAGGTGTATGTAAGAAATATATGACTTTAAATGTCAGATCAAGAAGGGAGATCTATCCAGCGACCGGCACCGTCTATTTTTAATTTACAAACAACAAATTACATGCCTCATAACACCTGTCATTGTTTAATAGTTTACCGTCTGCAAGCTTTGTCTCGCTACAACACTATTTTTCATCTTAGACACAAAATAAAAAATGCCTGGACAGAACGCCCAAACTCACAAACTTTGAGCGCATTTTAAATTATATTTTTACCTTTCAACATTCTTCCTGTAATGCTTTGCAGAAGGAAAAAGTACAACTTTCCTCAATTAAAAATAAAATGGAGAAGCTCAATTTTCATTCGTTTTATTAATATTTGGAGTACTTAGATGTCGGCTATTTGATACGTAAGTAATCAACATTTTTTTTTTCAAATATAATGTGATATAAAATACAGTGCTTTTATTTTTTGCCATATAATATAAATTAAATAAAAATTTATTTTAACGATCAATCAAATCATTTTCAAAATAAAGAAATTATATCCATAATTATCAAAAACATGTATTTTTATTTAGTGTGACCAGATTTTCCCAAATACCTGCTCATTTTTATCTTACTCTGCTATGAAAGTTTTCAAGCCCATAAATATTTTTTAAAAAGGAATACGTTGCAGATTCATTTTACTGTGCATCTGTTTACATTATATCGTTTTTTATTAATACGTATATAATAATTTTAGTAAACTATGAAGAGATACTAATGTACAGTCTTGCATTTTCATTCATAAATTTACACGGATTTTTATAATCTTTGCTGATTTTTCCCAGAAGGTTTAAATGCAATAATCAAAAAACAGAATTCTTTTTCGCCTGTTTTTTTAATTACATATATTTTATTGTTTTACGTAAAATTCATTTTATAACAGTTTTTTTCCTGTTTTAAGCATTAAGAACAATATATACATTTATGTCTACCAGCATTTTAAATAGTACATGGATATATCAATGACTTATTAAAGAAAACAACCTATTTCTGCACAGTTTTTTGAAGAATAAAAAAGCAATAACTATGGATAGAAAAATTCAATTTCATAAATCTTGAAAACAAAACTAAGTATAAAATTGAAGACATAATAATGTTTAAAATTTTTCAACAATTTTATGTTCAGCTATGCCTAGAGCTGTGCAAAATTCTGATTTAAGATTCTTTATGCGTATGTTAAAAAAATATTTAATAATTATTTAAAAGTATTAAATGCAATATTTATCACAGACTAAGTATTTTATTCGTTTAAAAATACTACGTGGTATGTCTTTCTTTAACAACTATATTATAGTGAAGCTTCATCCTTTAGTTTTGTCTAAGATCTTACTCAAGCAGGAACGCTACTAAAAAACGATCATTTCCAAGAAGTCATCAAATCAAACTCGGTGTGAGGTGGCGGATATAAAGTGCGACTGCATTTCCCAGTCAGAAACTCTAGGACAGCGAATAATATTTCAGAAGAGTGAACCGACAATGCTCATTAATCTCTGAGCATTAACGAGCCTCAGCAAATTATTCAAGGGAAATTGTTTATAAGCAAACATCACGGTGTGAGGACCGAGTCTAAAACAAATGAAATGCTTAATTCATCGGTGCAAGGAAGAAAATTTCCATAAATTATTTTAACATAAATGCCAAGTCGTCGCGAGCATATTATTATGAATGCCTTTTCACTTTCATTCATTCAACATCTACCCACATATTTCGATTTGAATACGTATGCGTGATCAATGAATAATGAAAGAAACGGGAGTCTCTCATGAACTTTTCGACAGTCTAAATTTCATAATGTATACTTAAAATCATTTACTCGATGCATAAATCAGCTTTCTGTTAATCACCTATGGCCACATGAAAAAGCTATTTCAATTGATTGGTAGCCATTTGTTCAGCTGCTATCAAGAAAAAAGAATGAATAGAATAATGAAGGTAGGAAATGATCAGTCATTGATACTCAATATCCACCAATCTTTTAAATTGTATCTATGGGATGAAATAAAAATACAGAATAATGCATGCTTTTATTATTTAAATCCTTGAATCAGGTGAAAAAATAATACTCTAATTGGCACTCGCAGTAAATTTATCTAAGTAAAATGACCGATATGGATTTATAAAGAGTCAATTATCGATTTACCAATTGCAGCGCACTAACTTTCCAAGTATGTAACGGCTATAATAGGAATATGTCTCACAAATAACGATAACCTTTGTACCATCTATCACTATTATATAATATATATGCTATTATAACAACTATACTAACAATTTGTTGGTGAATTAAATCGCGAAATTAAAGGGTAAGAAAAATTATATTGACTTTATTATAGAATTAGGCTGGTAATTATTAGAATGTATTGGTATTATGTTACACATTGCTTAATTATGCATTTAATTATTACAAGTGAGTTTTTTAAAGCGATGTAAGGTAATAATGTAAAATTTATCATGTATATGCAAGTAATTCAACATGATTTCAACAAATATCCATGCATAAAAATATGTTTGCATTGTTAAGTTATTGACTAGCACCGTGAAGTGGAAAGCACAGCTGGCTTGATGATGTCGCATAGGCGAGGCAAAGAAACAGTTAAAAAAGGTTCAAGAAATGATTTATTTAGAATTTGTAAGGACAATAAAAAACAAGATTTATTATGAGATAATATGACAGATAAATTCATTTTCACGAATCGAATATCACACCTTCTATATATATATAAATGAATATATGACACACACATATTACTACACCATTCATCCGATCTATAATATATGAAAGTTTACAAATTTATTGAGCACACACCCGCGAAGATTTTGGCGTACTCCAAACCCCAATAAATCGTATGGAACTTTGTGAATTTCCTTAAAAAAATGCTGCGAAAGATCGCAGAAACGCGCGACGAGTCAGCTAGTATTATACATACACAATTTGTATGGCAAAAAATGTTTGTAATGTAAAAATTAATTTACTCTTCAATCAAAACTTTTTAAATCCGATTGAAATTTATCGATTAGAAACAAAACTACTTCTACTGATGCATATTTAAGTTAGAATTAAAAAAGAAATAGTTATTCACAGAAACATAAATATGTCAGTTGTAAAAAGAGCGTGCGTTAAGTGCTCAGCATAAATGAAAGAATTAATGCACGATTTTTATGGCGAAGGCAAGTGTTGGTAATAAATATTTTTACGTGACATGACACTGTCATAAAAAATAATTATTAAATTCCTTCAGAATATTCTACTTAAATATAGCCGGCTCATTGAATACAACCTCTAAAAATGCAACGCGAAAAAAAAATATTTAATTAGTTCATTTAAATTAGTTTCCTTGTATTAATCACCTGGAACTCTTTAATTATCTCAAAAATATCAAATTTTAGAACGAGTTTCTACTTAATGTGACACCAAAGTAAAACTTCTGACAAAAGGAATAAGCTTGCATCTCACGATGGTTTATACTACTATGAAAAACTAATAAATGTATAACAGTGAAAAAATTACACATTTTAAATATTTTTATTAAAAAATAAAAAATATTCTTTCTATTACATGTTAAAGGTTGTTTATCTCTGAAATCAGTGCAATTTACTTATAAATATAATGCAATTATTTGATTGCTTTTTTATTAAATAAATTGGAAAAAAAACATCACCATTTAAATCGCGAAGATAATTTTCTTCGGTTGTGCCTCTTGATATGTTAAAATATTATATGTTTATGTATTTGTATCGATGTATATTTATACGTGGGAAAGCTGACAAATACTCAAAAAAAAATCATATTTTACCTTCGCGAATTACTCCCACTGTTAATTGTTCATATTTGCAGTAGTTATAGTCTTTATTATTTTTTTTCTAGTGATTATATTCTTTATTTGGCTGCACTGAAATAGGAGTGTAACAAAACGGTAACAATAGAGATTAATGATTATTTATTTGTTTAGTTGATAATGCTCACAATGAGCAAAACCAGCCCTAATCAGTATTATACAAAATTGTGGGAATCGTTTTAAAAATAAACATTTTTAAATAAAATGCATTATAAGTTTTTAATACACATACAGCGTAAAAAAATATTGCAAAATTATCGTAGATATATTGTAAATACGTTTTTTGTTTTAATACACAATTATTGTACATTATTTTTTATGATTATATTAAAAAATTCTTGGTATGTAAGATAAATATATTGCATCGCCGGAATATTAAACATACATAGTGAGTTTCAGGCTTAAAGAAACAAAGCTGGGCTTTTTGAGAAAACTTTCCGTGAAGTTTATTGACCCACATAAGTCTGCGCTGGTTAAAAAGCTCCGTGTGGGCGAATTGAGCAAGTTTTAATGCATTACATTAACGGGAGCTTTAATCGTCTGCCAGCGTAAAGGTAGGCATGTTAAATAAACAGCCGAGCAGGTGATCGCGTGGCTATTTTAATTTTTGTTTATGATTAGTGATACAAATGTAAAACGGTTTACGTGTTTCCGCACGTCGCGAAGTTTCATTCTCTCGACGTGTGTTTTGACTTATTTAAAACTGAACGGAATAAGCTTTCTCCATTCTAAAAGCGACGCCCTATGCCGTCTGCTCAAATACCTTTACATTGCATGAATGGATGCATTGAACGAAAAATTTGAATGTAATGCACGTCTCAACATCGACATATTTTGATATTCACGAACTTTAAAAATATTACTAAAGATGCAAAAAAATAGGAATCTATTAAGCCATACATAGATACCTTATTATAAAACAAAAAATATATATTTATTACACAATCTAAATGAATATTTCTCACCAAAAAATTACACTTTTTAAATACAAAAAAATAAATATTGAAATCACTTTAAGTAAAAAATAATAGTAATGCCGTGGATACTAAAAAAAATGTTAAATAATTATATAGTAGAGTAGTGTAGAGATTGATAACCGTGATTATCTTAACTATAATGATCAACATCATGCTTGAATCCATTTTTTTCGCACTACTACCAAGAAATTAAAAAATATTTTAAATTAATTTTAATTAAAGTTTGATAGATGAAAAAGAATATGATGACAGGTAAATAAATTCTTTTCTAATGAATGTATTTCAATTAAATTGCTCCAATAATCGCATATATCTTATTTTACTAAATTTAATTTTCGTGTCCATTCAAAATCATTTTTTACATTATCATTATCTCTACCACTTTTTATCAATTAAATAACGAATTATTTTATTGTTGGCTAATAAATAAAATACTTAAAGCGAGACAAATGTATCGTTACGTTACTTATGATTTTATATGCACGTGCATTATCGTATTATATCAAAGAATAGGTAAATCTTCGATGAGCTTTTATTTTACACGTAAAAATAGCTTGTCACTTTTAATCAACCACTATAATGAAATATAGATAGCTGGGCGGCTAACGATACTTAAGGTTATATGAGTATAACATTGATTGTTGGAATTTGTTTTCATCAAAATCAAGGCGTAAAAACTAAAAATTCAATGACTCTGATATTAGCAATGTTGAAGATATATTTCTATCAGGAATAGATAATACCAACCATTAAATATAAAATAATATATATTTGGTTTATTCATTGGTAAGTAATGTTGTGATTTATTTATTAAATAAGCAATTTATGATAGTTTGAATATAAATAAAAACAGACTAAATATCGACTACAATATTGATAATTAGAACATTTTCTCAAATTGAAAATAGCCGAAAAATGCACCATAAATTTCAATGTTTTCTTGTAAAATAACAACTTTTGAAATACTCTAGAGCAGTGGTCAGCAACCTTTTGAGATTCTGGGTAAAAAAACAGTTTTGTAAAGCTTATTTTCATATTGGGTTCAAGTATAAAACATTTTTAAATAAAAATTTTAAAGTAAATAAAAATTTACTTTTAGTTACTTACTTAAAAGTAATATAAAGTTATAATTCATTTTTGATTTTAAGATATTTTCAATAAACAATTAAGTTTGAAAAATAAATTATTTAATAAAAAGATGTAATATTTCTTTAGCAGGAAACTCAAATGGTCGCTGACCACTGCTCTAGAGCATAGGTGACCAAGGAGTGGCTCGTGAGCTTAATTTATGGCCCAAAAAAAGTTTTTAAGCTCTATATGTTGACAATTATAACTCAGAACAGAACAGTTTATTTATTTTTCATTTTCCATATACATAAAAAATATATGTGAAAATTGTTGCGCAACAAGATCTCTATGTTCCAAATCGGGTGCTGGAAAAGTTGGCTATCAATGCTTTAGAGCTTACATTATTGAATATATAGAAACATATTTCACAAGTCGTAAAAACACAATAAAAATGTATTACTAATTGTGAACAGAACATTGTTTATCAATATGTACGAAACATCACAACTTGCTTCAAAGGGCACCCGCAAACAACGTTCAGTTTAGTTTATAAATAATTTCCTTTTACATGACTTCGGTGGGGAGAAATACCTTTGGGGAGAGTGTGGTGTTCGCTCCTTTTCAAGAGGTTGTCGCGCGACCCTGTTACACCGCACCCCAAGTCCCCCTGTCCCCCAGTCCCTGACGTCATCAGTTCGCCGAACCGCGCATTATTTATTGCAGTAGACACCGCAAGATGACACTTCGAACGTTTTGTCAAACTCACCTGCAGAAAAAAGAAGCCATTAATATTTAATGTTTCTAGACTTTCTTACAAAACTTAAATCATGTCAAGGCCTGGGAACCACGTATATAAAGAATAAGACATCAAACATAGATAGAAATTTTACTCAAAAAACATTCCAATCGATCCAACAACCGGTTGTACTGCATATATGCCAGAGTTGTACCGTACATATAAAATTGATTTATATTCATATCGATCAATGCTAAAGGTTGCCAAAGTGGGCCGCACAAACCCCCAGGGTGCCGTATATTATATAATTGCCGGTGGTCCATTTCAGGAAAAAAAGAAAATGGGGGTCCACAAAGTTTTAGCCAAATATTGACTTATTGATATCGAATCATCAGATGTATCCTTCTCATTAAAAGCATTTATTCATTTTATGTACGAACTTTACTATCATTGGATTTGTTTCATTCAAAGTTCTAATTTTTACTTGCATTTTGTTTTCATAAAAGAAATTATCTTTCCAGTAAAGATATGAAAAAATATTATACGTATGCTCTTTTTTTATTATTGTCCGCACATAATATCGCAGTATATAAAAAAATACCGTTAACGATTTCACATGAGAAAAATGTTTGAATTCTTATGGTCAAAGTCGATAAAAAATCCATTTTTTAAGTTTCATTTTTTAAATTTCATTCTTAGAAATTGTACCGAAAAAGGTCTTTATAGAAAGTTCGGATGGTAAAGCAATAGTTATCATTATAAAAAATCAGAATCTTTCTTGTTTGTTGAAATTATTACATTAATACAAGACCAAATAGTACTACATTCGTGATTCATCAACGATGATATCGACTAAGCATCTATAACTTAAATAATTAAATTAATTTACATCATCTTCTAAAATCTTATATCATAAAACTTCCACTTAATATTTAAATAGCACCACACTATTATATTACTCTGATATCTCTCTCATTTTGCATTTCATGAAATAATATCATAATATTAATAATTCTCACTAATAAATAAAAATATGCGTTTATAAATCAAAAGCTCGTTACATTTAATGTGACTTAAATGAAAACTTTTTTGTATTGATTATTTGAAAAACACATAAACCGCACCAAGTGCCAATTGTCACTGCGTTTGTAATAATAAAATCAACGGATTTGCAAGAAAATTTTCTACTAAAATGATGTCGTAGACAGACCGGTGAAGCTATTTACATCTTAATCTTGTGTTACCGACAGCAAATGGGTAAATAAAAACCTAATTTAAATGCCATTAAAATCTAGACGAGGAAACAAGAAAGTTTTCGTAGCCTTGCTGAAGCTTTTGAGCTTTCTACGTGGGCGACATCTCTACTTACCGTCGACATCAACTTTTCAGAGAGAATAAAACTTGAAAGTAAATGAGTACATTTTAAATTTGGCGTTGGTGCTTAGGTAATGTTTCTTTATAGATCGAAAATTCTTATTTATAATATAATGTATAAAAATTAATGAAACAATTATTTTTTTATGAGACGTAAAGGTAATTTAATATTAAGAACGACTGTAAAGATTATACTAAAACTCACATCTTGTAAAAAATATATTTGTATACTTTAAAACAGTCACTAATTGTTATGAATTGTTGCATAGAACAATTAATAACATTTTTACACACTGTGAAGGCATTTTAAAATTATAAAATAAAGCAATCACAGATACAATTGAATGATAATATTTATATACATGAAAATAAAAAAATACTTTGTTAAAAAATAAAAGTGTTTGTTAATCACTCATAAGGTGTCAATTGTCACTTCTTGGCGGAAAACCATTACATAATAGTAAATTTCACTTTCTAGAATTAAAAAGTGTAGTATAAAATACGGTAAAAGTGTTTAGAAAATTGTGTTTTTTGTCTAAATAGAGTATTTATGTTGTAACGGTCAAGCACGGGGTTGAGAAACTCTGAAATATACATATTTTCCATATGACAATACTTTAGATGAATTGACAATAATATGTCATTTTCATATTTAAAGTGACACGAAATATGTCTGTCTTAGATTATCAGCGTTATGTCACTTAAAATCTTCAATAACCACAAATCATTTTAAATTATTTTTTTTTAACTGTTGTTTATTTAAAAAATTGTATAATTACTGTTGTGTCAAATATTTTTTCTGTTTTCAATAAATCAAAATGAAAATTAGAACCGTCAAAAACATTAATTGTAAAGAATTGGCACAAAAAAAGCAACAGTTTTCTGATTTACGACTAATGAAAAGCGTTTTATTCGTTATCTTTAAATCTTTTCACAAGCGTATGATGTCAATAATTTAATTTTTAAGCTATATAAACGACATTGTTTTTCGCACAACACAATTCATCGAATAAGCCACTAGCGACAATCATCTAATTATAAAAAGTGTATTTTCCTGCGTTATCAAAAATTTATATAAAAACTTTAATTATTAAATAAAAATTTTAATTTTTTCTCTCAATTTACCTGCATACGTCGTTAACACGTGTCGATAATATTTCATCATGAAACTGCTGAGATTTGTTTTTAAACGTCCAACAATCATCGTAAAATTATTTTAGTATTCTATTTAAATTTTATTATTCGTAAATAGATAGTAAAAACTTGTTAGCATATTCTGGATTGATCTTTTTCCGTTCCGATTTAATAGGTTGTTAGTTTGATAAAGTAAATGTCATATTAAGTGAATTTCCGCAATAATCCGAACGCAATAAAAAATGTCAACATTCAGTCAACCGTATATAACGAATTTAATGTGCTTAAAAAATCAATAAAATTAGTTATTAAAAAACTGCGCAGTTCTATGTATTCCTTTTTATAGTTTTTCCTCCGTGCGGGGAAAAAATGATCAAGTCACCGATGTAATGCTAGCAAAACATGCAAATTTTGTTGTTTTACCGTTAAATAATGTGACACGAGAATAATAAAACTAAGATTCGCAAAATCAAGCGCTATCTGAAGACGTTCTCAAACGTCGTAATGCGCTGCATTTAGTATCTGTAATCATCAATTACTCTCTTGTCGGTTCCCGAATTTTTCCATAAATAATCATCAGATCCAATCACTTATCTTTTTAATTCATACAATTCAGCCTTTCATAATTCAAAACGTCTCGATTGATGTAATATGCATGTACTTCAATAATGAAAACAATTTTTTTAGAACTTATTTTGACAATATATTTTTGATCAGGACCGGTTTCACTCATCGTTACAATCTTAATAAGTGATCGTGAACATTTCATTTTTAAATTAATTTACATTATTTGTATTAATGTTGTATGATTTTCTGTAAATTGTTTCTTAGTTTTTGAATTCATGGTTTTACATACCTGCTAGCTTTAACTCAAATATTTTGTATAAATAGACTTGTTTTTTAATTGTATTCTATGAGTAGATAATGCTCACGATGAGCGAAAAACCGGTCCTGATCAAAAATACATTGTGGAAATAAGTATTAAAAAATGTGTTTTTATTCTTTAAAATACCATGCCTTTCCATCAAGAAGTGACAGTTAACACCTTAAAAGTGTATGTACTTCATTAACCGTTATCAAAGGGTACATAAGGCAACATTGATAATATTTAAATCATATTGTATTTGCTTTCCAAAATATATGAGAAAACAGTGATGATAATTAAGAGTTATGTTATTCAATAAATAAACAAAACTGTAATGAAAGATGTTTCTAATTAATAAAGCTAATTAAGCATTTTTCTTTAATAAATGTTTAAATGGTAAATTAATAGAAAAATCGATCAACAAGCGTATGTAAATCTATGACCTCGCTAAAGCCTGCAAGAAGCAGTCTGAAAGAGCAGTCAAGAATTATTCGTCTGCGGGGAGTCGTTTCATTTGTAAACCAAATCCGATTACATTTTTATGCGGCTCTAGCTCACGGCCAATTTGTATTGCTGGAGTTGGGCAGGCTTATGGTGTTTGAAAAACAGCCTACGGGCATACGCAGAGCACGGTTGCCACCAACGCTACTTACTTTCCCTGCCAGTCGTGGTCGTTGCGAAGTCAACTAATTATAATACGTGGATTTATATACATGGCTCTCAACTTGACACTTACAACATTACAATGAAATATCTCTCCATGTTATCATTATTGATAAGTAGTGTTTAAAAAAAAAATATCGTTTGTCCACAACGGTTTACTATAAAAGAAATAATAATAAACATAGCCACCTACGCATAGATTATACAAATGTTCAGTGTTAATGAGGGCTTTCTTAGCAGAAATACAAACAAAAACATTCTTCTTATGAAGCAAGTAACATAGGGCTTCGAGAAAATCACTCTAGAAAAGTTGCTTTTATATTCTCCATGTATAGAAATCTGGCTTTAAAGTGAATAAATAATCTATGATATCGACTGAAGTTGCTTGATGGAATTTCAATATCAAATTTGAATTGTTACAACTTTGTACGATTCCACATGTTTTGTCACAAACGACCCGGGTTTCGCCTTTCGGCATCTTCAGGCATTTTATTACACGGATGCAACAGAATTGACGAAAAATAAACAGTTAGCATCGTATATATATTAAAGTTATTAATTACAGGAAAACACTTACCCCTAGGCAAGCAGTAAATTACAGCTAACCCGGGTCGTTAGTGACAAAACATGTGGAATCGTACAAAGTTGTAACAATTCAAATTTGGATAAATAATCTTATAATTGCATTGAATTTTCTTAGCACTTTTTTTTAACACATTGTATTGAAAATATTTGATTGACTAGCAAATATTTAGCTGCTGACCCAAAATTATACATTATCGTCTTAAAATTATCTTTTAATAAAATGAAATATACTTTTCCTATTTTTATAAGTTAATTATATCTTTGTTTATACAATAGAAAAACAGAAATAAGGGTAAAAAAATGGGGGATATTACATTGAAAAACGCTATTGTGCGGTAAGAGTGTCAATAGTTATTTTATTATTATTATCACGATTCCTTAAAAATGTTTTTCTCTAGAATATTTTATAATAAACACGTTCTCAGTAAAAGAAAAAAATATGAATTTATCATATATTGATTGAATTGGATTTCACGTGGTAGAACTCCATTATAACACGGTGAAAAAATAGCAATGTATTTTAGTTCTACAAAATTATTTTTACAAATATAGTTGATAGCTATTTCGGCTCACGCCATCGTCAGGACTATGCTTAAACTTACATTCGCTTATCTATATACAGCTGTGCAGAAAAGGCACACAACACATCCTCTCTCCTGTTCCAACGGCCTAGCTTGTTACTTTAACACAATGACACTAAACTTTCAAAATTCTAAATGAAAGAATTTATCATTCAATTAAAAAAATACAAGGAATTAGAATTAAAATAAATGCCCATAAAGGTGGCCGATATTATACAAACGGTGAAGATAGAAAAATTCCAATATAATATATAATTGAATTAAAAAAAAACGTAATTCCAAATGAATACTATTTGAAGGACTTTCTACTAACCAATCAACACAACAACTGAATTTAATTTTTACATAGTTCAGTTTAACAATTTGTTGATCCAAATTAAGGGCAGATTTTTTCGACACGGTCTGAAGAATGAGTGACTTTGATATTTTACAAGTTAATTTTTTTCTTTATAAATGACAGCTGTATTTTTACTGTAAACTTTTAGTGTTATTTAAGAAATTTAATCTTAATCTTTTTCTAGAAAACAATTTTCTCACGTCAAGCATTGTCAAGAACAAATTGGAAAAAAGCACCTTCGAGCTTTTTTTAATAGAACCAACCATTCACGTTTCAAGAAAAGTTATTAAAATTCACAAATTAATTTTCTGGCACTAAGCATCAAGACGTGTCACCGCCATTCCAGTCGATTCAATTTACGAAGACGTGAAAAGAAATTTTACCTTGACACCTCCGCAATTTCCCGCGCGCCACCTTTATTTAGGTGTGAGAATTCAAATTCTGAATAGGGACGATACTACACAATTATTAATTAAAATTGATCTATATTTAAAACTTTATTCCACCCGAAGTTATTAAAATATTTTAAGTATATGTTATATGGAGTATTTGTATATTTAAATATAAGTCTTCTTCGTATCACTTCTATATTAAAAAAAAGGTATTTTAGTGTATATAAAGTATAACTCTATTATTGTAATACAAAAGGTAGCCTAGTTTTTTTTTATAATAAGCTATAAATGTCTCTCAACTATAATAACTTCAGAATGGTGCTTTACTCTATCCGGTCAATAAAAAAAAGTTTTTCTAGTTGTTTAAGTTATTACTTATTCACATTTATATGACAAGTATTTTTTCATTGATACAAAACATTTTATGTTTGGTACATTTTTTAGAAACGGTGAATCAGTTTGAATTATAGATTATGTTATTTTTTTTTAATTGTCTGTGTTAGTTTACGTTAGATTTGCAATTGTTGACAAGTTGCATTAATTTTTGAACGTTATTTTTCACATTATTTTTGTTGAGTTCGTTAAAATAGTTCATAATGTTAAATAATGGTAATGATTTTACTTATACAAACCTTTATAATACATCGGGTAGGTTAAGAGATTGAACTATTGATTCAAACCAAATGTGATCAACTTCACGCGTGTCCAAAATAACGTGATCTTATTACGCTGTAAAAATGTGTGTATCTCCTTTTAAGAAAGTAGTTCGACAGGTTTGTTAAACGAAAACATTTATAAAATACCATTATGGCTTAACTCATTTATATTTTGTTTGATTTTCGAAATAAATAAGTGCAATAGCTGAGCTTGTGGTTTAATATCCCCCAGACATAATGGTGAAGTAGCACTCAGAGACAGACAAAAACACGAAACGTCTCAAGGTATTCAAAAGCCATCAAGAACACCACTCAACAGGAAAATTGCCAGGGAATAGAGTAAGAAAAAAGTACCGCCAGCTCCTTCACCATCTGAGTTAGCGTGTATTTTATTTTTAATTCTTGAATAATTGAGAAAGCTATGTTTTTCGCGGTAGGGTTCACTTTAGGTTGACGGTTCTTTACGATAGAAAACGTAAGCGATACAAACTTTGTTGTATAAACGTTCATTTAGTGTTTCAATAAAAATATTTTTTCATATTAAATCAAAAAAAATATATTAACGTGATAATTTTTATAAAATGAGCTGAAGAAATTGTACTTTATAAATGTATGTTATTACTTTCAAAAATAAAATTGTAAATGTCTTCTTTTATGATTTCGCGAAAACTTCAAATTCATTTATTTCAGCAATACTTTGTATTTTAGAATGAGTTTTCTTTGATTTTTAAAAATCATTTGCAAAATATTTTTTTTATAATTAACGCAATAGATTGACACCATCACTTTTAAGGTGTTAACTGTCACTTCTTGATGGAAAGGCATAATATTTTAAATAATAAAAAGACATTTTTAGTACTTATTTCTACAATATATTTTTGATCAAGACCGGTTTCGGTCATCGCGAGCATTATCAACTGATATAATACAATTTACAAACAAGTCTATTTAAAAAATGTGTTTTTAATATTTAAAAAAGATTGACACAAACTGTAATCTTAAGAATCAGCTAAACATTTTCACAATAAATAATAAAATTATCTGTAATTTATCGGTCGAAATCATCTTCAATAATTAGCCATGATATCAGAATAATAAAAATCAATATTTTACCATTACTAAGGACATCTAAATCAACCGTCTAGATGACGTATTTATTTCTTACTCATCGACTCATTTTCGTTATAAAAATAATCATGTAACTAAAACAATACATAGCATACGAAATAAATTTCTCGTCGATATTATACTATATTACCGCTATAATGATGTTAATGAGTTTTAAATAGGTCGAATGAATTCGGCTAGAGACTATGACAAACATTTTTGTAACAAGTGGGCATTTTATGACCTATTTTAATTACCTCTAATAGCTGTTTTATTATATTTAAAGTGTCACACTTTTCTTGCGAAAAAAAATGAATACATAAACACGTCGTCAGTTCCAATTTCAAATGAATTGTAACGTAAAAAAATGGGGAAAGTTTACCTTTCTTACGTATGACCTATTTACTCGCCCTAATAAATAAAACCCAGTTACGTTAGCAGATAACTAAACGCCAGGTTGGCATAATTTAGGTCATCGTAATGTAAGTCGCGTGAAAGGAATAGGGAAATACAAACGCGATAAAAAAACATTGGTAGCTAGTGACACATTTTACAATAATGAAACTTACTTCTTAAAATCTAATACAATTAATTAGCCGAGGTCAAATTGTCTCCATTATTATTTCATTTAATGAGTGTCAACATGAATTTAAAATCAATTTTGGAATTTTGCTCAATGAAAATTTCCTTAAAATTTTTCTTCGAAATTTGATGATCTTGCTCCTTTTAGATCATTCATAGCTCAGAGGTAACATCAGATGTATAAATTTATCAAATTAGAGATATATTACGTGAAATATTTTAAGATTTTCTCTCACTACTATAGTCACACAGTTGACATTGTTTTTAAATAACTCCACATTCGTACATTTTATTTTCGAATATTTTTTGAAATGTAAATATGTTCGAAATTTCAGTATAATACAAGCTAAATTTTGTTTCAATGCGACAAAAATATACATTTTTTTATTTCAAGGTGAAAGGTTCAAGGTAAACGATAAGTTAATCAAATGTTAATTATCCAAATTAACAGATTATGAAGTCATTGAAATGATTAGATAAAATAATTCATGTTTCGTACTGCTTAATTAAAATTATAATTGTTTGAGACCTTAGCATGAAAAGCACGTGGCATTTCGATTGTACAGCTATTTATACCTATCGCGACAGCATCCGGGAAGTCAGCAGTATGTTAGGTGAGATAAGGTATTGAGATTGCAATTAGTGTTTGTAGAAAATTTGATTAAATATGTTACCTCAACAATGAGAGTAGATGTGTGATTTTCAATTAATTATTTTAATGACAGAAATGATTTTTCTCGCCGACTTGTAAATAATAAAATAAAGTATAAGATTTTTTTAACCTAATTATTACATATATGGTAAATAAAAATACACACAACTTTTTTTAAGCTTTTGCAAGCTTTTGTTATTTTTAATATATGTACATTAATACATCAAAATCTTCAGGCTCTTTTGAACTTCAACAAACAAAATATATTGGCTATCTATGACTGAGAAGAAAATATTCCTAAAAACATGATTTTTATTTTATCACTTAATTTTATACATGTGTCCGTAAAAGTTTGATTTTGTAAAATCGATAGAATAAATCTGTTGGTTGCGATGTCTAAATAGCCATAAAAAATCAGCTGTTCTATTGTAGATCTAACAAAACGAAAAAGTTTCCAAAATACGAAACTTTTGAATTTTTTGTTTGATATTCTACAAATTATCACCGACATGTTACATACACAGTTCTGCAACAATATATATATAATAAAAACGTTTTATTATTTAAGACATGGGAAGATTTACCTCAAAATATTGAATAAAATATCATAAAAAGTATGTAAAATGCGTGTTGTTTTCGAGACTCGTGTAAATACATAATTGAAAGGAGACGCAACAGAATTATCTACACAAACTACATTTCCAGTTACTTGCATCAACTTTCCCTGCTCATTGCGATAACAAATGAGTGAAATAAAAATAACATTCACATCCTCATTCTATGGAGTAAACATTCCTGTTCGAGTAAACAGAATATATCTAAGAATGATTCATCCGGAGTGTCGGGAAGTGCTTTGTTATACAAACCGGAATATAATTGGCTGCAATGTCCTCATTAATTATTTTGAATAGGAACTATTTTTTTTTTTGTAATGCAAGTATCATTATTTATACCGTATCAGCAAACATGTTGAATTTGACTATATCACATTCAGATTCAAGTTAAAAAAGTGTTTATGTACATCCAATACTTCATAACCTATTTATATTAAGATCTGTTAATTGCATTTGGGTTAATATCACCTAATTTTTATATTAAAAAATACATGATATTGACCGTATGAAAAAGAGAGTAGTTTCTTCTCATAGAATATTTATGACAGAAAAATGAAAGAGTAATTAACTTTAATCAATCCTTTTTAAAATTAAAAAAAGATTTTTTTTTATTTAGCAAGAATAAATTATAATTGAATATTTATATCAAAACAGTCAATGGCTAAGACTGGTGGCGTAATTTTAAATTGGAATAAAACACTTACGCTGTTTTTAAGCTACGTATCAATGAAATAAAGAAAGAGTAGCTTATATACAAAGTAACTACTAACTACCTGATTATATTTTGAAGGGTTACCGAATTGTCGTGACAAGACCGTTCTAAAGTCATCATTTATAACTTTATACGTCAAATGAATTATCGTCCGTCTTCTCAAGTCGCTATTCATTAAATCAATTTGACATTTCAGAAACAAGACCGTCTTAATCTCATTCACACGATCGCAATCTCGACCGGAAGAAGATAATTAATTACTGAACAGTGTGGCGTGAAGCGGGAGAGTGGGCGGGGAGCTTTTCGTCACGTCGGACTTGGGCGGGAGGCCAGGGCGGGCTAAGGGCGGCGCAAACACCTGCGGCGTGTAGTAACACCTCTCCGTTACACCTGGCGCGCCTACGTGAGCCTTACCGTTATTGGCTTCACAAAAGGGCGGCTACGGGAGCACGTGCGCATGAAAATACACCGAAAGCTTGTTCGTTGCTGTGAAGCTTTGAGACGTCTGAAATTATTAATGCATCAGGTCGGGACCGTAAGGTGTGCTTTTTTTGATAAATATTGTAAAATACGGCGTTAAAATACATTGCCAAAGCGTGACTATGTAACATCGTACATGTTGCAAACCAGTGATTTCCAAACTGGAAGGCGCCGACTTGAGCAAATGGAAGCGCGCAAAGCTCGCACGATTTATAATTATACATAAAAGATGAAACTAATTTATTAAAATATATCATTAATTCCAAATACCAAATCCGTTGTACAATAGAAAAAAATACGTAAGTGCACTTCTCCAAATAAGCATTCTTTTGAAAATTTATATAAATAAAAAGAAACAATACACATATCTTAGAAAATTTAAATCTAATTAAATTTGAATTGTTACAACTTTGTACGATTCCACATGATTTGCCTCTAACGACCCGGGTTTCGCCTTTCGGCATCTTCAGGCATTCTATGACACGGATGCAACAGAACTGACAGTGTCAGTCTGAGTCAATTCTGTTGCATCCGTGTGATAGAATGCCTGAAGATGCCGAAAGGTGAAACCCGGATCGTTAGTTACAAAACATGTGGAATCGTACAAAATTGTAACAATTCAAATTTGACATTGAAATTCCATCAAGCACCTTCAGTCGATATCATAAATTATAAAAAATCTAATTAGACGAGCAATTATTTTTCTTAGTTGAAAATACATCTTTAAATTTTATGAAGCGAAGAGGGTCGAGATGAAAAGTAGCCAGTAACACTTTTTTTTTTATCCAAATAGGAGGTTTATTTGGTAACATTAAACTTAGAGAACACAGTTTGTAAATTTCGATGAAAAAAGTGCTGCATCATTACTTAATTACATAAGACGATAAACTAGCTAATCGCATATAAATAATCAGATAAAATATTATTGCTTAATATAATTCAACATTTCTTTACAATTACGTCATATTTCAATGCTTTTCGTTCTCAGATAGGGTATTGATATAATAACGGAAAAGGAATTAGACAAGTTTTTAGGACTGTAAGGATAAAAAACAATATTATAATGAATATAAGTCCACAATCTTAAAAGTATCCAATTATGTTTACTACTCGGTCACATGAATGAAATAGAAATTTACCATCCAGATGAAAAAATATTATTTATTCTCCTATTATGATAGGCATTTGGAAATATAACATATTACAAACGCCACCCAAGTTGCTGATTAGTAAAAAACATAGAGTAGTAACATTTAATACAAGATAAACTGTCTTACATCACATACCACATTACGCTTACCAATTCTCAAAGGTTATCAAAAAATGTCGAGCGAAAGCATCAAATTTCACCCTTCAGTAAATCCGACCGCGCACAAGAGGTATTGAATCTATACGGTATTTAAAATCTTCAAACAAAAAATAAATAAATCATTTTTGTTAAATATCGATAAATGTCACTAAAAATGATTATGAATAGGATCATTCAGTATTCAGTAAATGTATAAATTCAGTGTAAAAATATATAAATTACAGATAATTTTATAAAAAAAATATTATATTATATATATTATTCTTATTTATTTTATTTCAGATTTTTTCTCGTACATCATGTTTTCGTGAATGCTGGCTGATCTGATCAAAATACAAAACATACAACAAAAATCATTTACAGTGCATTGATAGATTTTTTTATTATGTACAGTTAATTTATAATGACCATATTTGATGGTATATTATGAGCTTAAATGACTTGCCATTTAAATGTACATATAATTAGTGTAGAAAATTGTGAAAATCTTTTATATTTCTTGTGGATACTTTTAATGTGTTAACTATTACTCTTAATATTTTAAGTACTAAAAATACATTTTTAGTACTATTTCCACAATATGTTCTATAATCAGGACAGGTTTTGCTCATCGCGAGCATCATTTGATAATACTCACAAAAAAAAAACCGTTCCTGACCTTAAAATATATTCTGGAAATAGTACTTAAAAAAGTGTTTTTATTCTTTAAAAGAACATTTAGATTATATAGATTTAAAGATACCAAACATTTTATTTTATTTATTTGAATAAATATTATCATATTACGACGCCGAAACATGCTTATGGAGAAAGTCCACAAAAAAATATATAATCTCTGCAAATTCAAATATTCATTGATTTTTATCCCTTAAACTTATTTTGCTGTCAATAATTTTGATATACACTTTATAAAAAGAATGTAATAAATTATTATATGCGTATTTAAAACACATGGTACTTTGGTAACATACTGTAGTTTGCTGTGTAAACGTATAAGTTCGTGCAGATAATTTTTGCGACATCCCCTCTCGACAGTCTCACCTCAGAGGTAAGTGAACAAACTGAATGGAAGCCAGAGTGAATTCTGACTAGACAGTGCACCCCATGCCGGGCACACGTCACGAATACCTACAGCTGTTTGATTATAATTACAGAGCAATTCAAACCCCATTCACGAGGATCCGATTACCTGGAATGAAAGCATTTTGTTCGCTTTAATTCTGCGGGGGATGTTTTGATTTCCAACAGAGTGGGTGCTTTAAAAATAAAAGTAAACACTACTAAACAAATAATAATGTAGGCACATATGTACAATGAAGAAGGAATGTTTCTGAAGAGCGAACATTTGTAACGATTAATAAAAGATAATGTTTTGACAATTTAATAAATACAAATATTTCAAAGTTCTTACATCAAATTTTGAACCAAAATTTTCGGTTGTCGTGTAAACCTTAAAATGATCATAAAATAAAAATTTGGGTCAATCATTTTGTACTGTGCACGTCAAACAGTGCCATCTATCATTAATAATATTTATGTTACTGTTAGAATGCGTGAATATCATAACTCAGTATTTATGTACAGACTCATAACAATGAAGATCGATGTAACGTATATATTCAGAAATAAAAAGTAAATATATTATATGTTTGATTAATGTAAATATTAAATAATCACTATGAAAACAAAAAAAAAATGCAAGGTCTTACCATCATAATATACAATATCGTACCTTTTTTAATTATATGATATTTAAGGCGAAATTTTAATGAATTATATACTTATTATAACATTTTGAGTGGTTTTAATTAAATAATTATTATGAGTAGAAATATTTTAGTTTTAACATTTGGCACAGCTGAAATTATTGATACAGTAATTTAATGCATGTTAATTGATGACTTAAAAAAGACAATAAATCATTTTGGCTTTATTTCACAGTCCGGAACATTAAACAGTATTATCTAGTAGGTAGTTCAATAATAGGAAATTATTTTAAAGAATGAACTCTTCGTTTTGAGATATGGAGGTGTACACCAAACAAAAAATGAAGCCTTTTTATCATAACACGGTGGAAAAATAGCAATGTATTTTAGTTCTACATTTTTTTTATAAGATATAGTTAATAGCTATTTCGGCACACACCATCGTCAGAACTGTAGTTCGACTAAAATACAATGCTATTTTTTCACCATGTTATAATGGAGTCCTTCCAAGTAAATGCTAATTCAATCAATAAACGTCTTTATCATATTTCAAAATCAAAACACACAATTCACATTTTTGAAATGATTATAACTAAGCATTTGCATAATTAATTGAGAGTGCATGTTGGTATGTTGTGTGTCGATGCTTTTTTTTATTCTATCAAAGTTTAATAAAATACTAATAATTTTAAATGACCTTAGTTGCGAGGACTAGGTCAGTTAAAATAAAATTTACTAAAGCAGTTTACGTACGTAAGCAAATTATTAATTTACTATGTAACTTTCACAAAGCCATCCGTCGAGTTATCTTATTTGAGTCGTATAATGAAAATCAATGAATTTCCAATACCAACGTAACTCGCAGTAAGTGCATCATTTGAAATCTCTTTGAATAGTCCCTACCGATGGCTTTTTGGTTCGCAATCTGATTATAATAGAATAATAATTTATGAACGCATCCCTGCGCTAAATAGAAAATATTAAGTTACCTTTACAAAAGGGATGCGTCAGCCGTTAGATTTTTATCGCTACACTTTTATTCGGGCGGCATACCGTGACAATTGATTGGAATAATTTATTTCAACCCCAAATTTTGTGCTACAGTAAGAATGCATAATAACCCTGATAAAATACGGAAATTTCATATACATGACAACTTGGATAAATGATTAGGTAAAGGATAATAGAACATATTTTTTATAACTTATGCGAGATAATTATAAATCAAAATGATCAACACATTAACTACTAAGTAATTTATATAAATGTTATACAAATTTTTAATTATTAAGTTACATATTTGAAAAAATATTATTTCAATTTTATAAACTTTACAAAGGTTTCAAAAAACAATATTTAAAAAAAATATCTTTCTTAATTTTACATAAAATTTTGTTTTTGTGCGGTCAGCGATCCAAGCGTCGAATAGGAGAACTAACACTTCTATTCAGACGCAAACCATATTTACATTTTTGTACGATGTAAATTATTCGGCCAACATTATTCAGATTTTTAATAAAATTTGGTTAGGATATATGCGATGAAATAATCAATAAATCTTTGCCGAAAATTGAGTTGATCTTAAAGTACTGACTAATCGTTACTATGAGATTTATTTGCGTTTTTGAGTGTATATAAAATAGCATATATACCATGTGTGGCTATGAATCGAGATGTAATGGGCGCCCAAACAAGATATCTAAAATCTAGAACTCGTCTGTATAAGCACTACGCATATACGCTCTGAATAAAAGCAATAATTGCAATTCCACCCCAGCGTATTTATTTATGCGCTTAGCCTTCCTATATGCAAGTATAGGGAGAAAGCAGTGGTGTGTTTATTCGTTATCTAAACACTAAGAAGCTTTATTTAAAAATAAAAAAAATAGTAGTAAAAGCTCTAGAACCACTTAAAAAAACTCAGTTAATTGCTTTTTAAATATTTTATGTTTCATCGGGAGAACGAAGCAAGGTCAGGGTGTTTTTAATGTCTAAAAAATCCAACCACTCATTTAATCTTAATACACGCGACGTAGCAAGAGTGATAAGCCAAAAAATAGTCTTTTTCTAACCGCATGCCTTCTATCTTAATTCTCTTTTTGAAAACACACGTATCAACTGTGCAACTCGAAGCTATTTTTCAAATTATGCTTATGTTAAGTATCTAAATTTAAAGGCCATATGCTTCATATTATGAGTTGATATGGATTTGAAAAAAGTATATGTTATATTTTCGAGGAATAATAGGTAATGAAAATTTCAAGACACTTTAATTTACCGATTCAACAATTAAATAAGCAACAAACAAACTGATTCATACAATTTATATAATTCAATAATCATTTCCATGCATTCACTATTCGAATTGCGTAACTTGTAAATTTTTGTTCAATACGCGTTTAGTATAAAAAAATAATAATTCGTGTTTGAAAATGGACTATACCAGTTCATGTCATGATTGATAATTTATAGTTTTACTATTAATATATTGTGGTTTGTAGTAATAATCTTTTCATTATCACGATCCGCCCTTTGGTTGCATTTGTAGTCGCGCACGTTTTGGCCATACGATATGCACCTATATGCTTCTAATAGCTAAAAGGTATAAATTGAAAACGTGCACCGTACAAAGGTGGGTTCATACAATGGGTACTCGGTTCGAATCCCTCCGCCTCATATTATTATTATACTTGACAGAACGTTAATGCCGCCGATATTTTGAGAGTAAAGAGGATGTTCCAATATATAATACTACCACCGTTGCTCAAATGATTTTTCATGACAATTTCAAGAAAGATGAGATAGATATTTAGCAATAAAACATTTTCAATACAGACAATGTTCTTATTAAGTGTCATAATTTATTTTTCATTTCATAGAGTGATTATAAAAATATATCGAAACGTTTGTTGAAAAGTGCAATAAAACATGACAAAATGTTCAAAATATCACATAATCTTCCAAAAATGATAATCTGTTGTTATTTTATAATGACAGTGGTTTTTTATATTCACGGGTTATTTAACATACCATAACAATTCTAAAATTAATATGATGGATCGTTTAATCATGTATCTTTTAGTTCAAAAAACGATATCCTGAATATTCTCAAAAGTTGCTTATAGTGAATGAAAATAGGCACAAAATGTATATATATAAAATAATATATATATATAATATATAAAATAACGATGCTTACAGACATAAGGTATACGTTATTTTTTTAAATTGTCTGTTGTTTTGAAATATTTTTATAGGTTTCGAAGACAATTAGGGTCTAATAAAATAAACAATATATCAGAGATATACGGCATATCCAGGAAAACGTTTCAGATTTTCTCAGATTACCCACACATCATTGACGTGATTATTAGTTTTTTTTTAATTAAGCAATGGAAATAAATTCATCTAGAGTAGGGTAACAATGATGAAGACACTACGTTAATTAATACTGTGGCGAATTAAAAAAAATGGAGATTATTTCATTATAAACGAATTCATATCAGATGTATTTTTTATATAAATGAACCATTAACACTCGTCGTAATGATTATAGATCATTAAAAGTAAAATATATTACTTTTAAATACAGTTTTTCAATTCTCCGGTATATTCAAGTCGCAAATAAACACAATTATTTACTTCAGATAAAAAAAACCTTTGAGGTACTTTGCGTAATTTATATCTGCAACAATGTTATATTCGATCGATTAAAACTGCCTATTTTTCCACAAGACTGTCTCACAAGCACCTCCTACCTATATAAATTAAAAATTGTATTTGATATATCGACGTTTTCGGTTTTACCCTTGCAGAAATAATAATTTCGTGGCAGCTGGGCACTACAGAGTCCCTCTTCACAAAAATCACTCAGAGACCGTTCATTCATTGCAAATTGCGAGCGCATGTGCTCAAAAATGGTTTTTGGTGCCGATAAACTATGAACCTATAATATCAATTATTATAACACTGCATATTAACATATGATAATTAAATTTTGGCTACAATGAGTACTTTTTATTCACTAATTCATATATATGTTAACATAATATCTGCTAATTATTAAATTAGTACTTTGAAAGCTTTCTATCATAACTAATCAGTGATTTTTTGGAGTTTCTTGATACAGTCTGATAATAAAATTATTAAGTTAACAAAAGTCAATCACAAGAATTTTTTTCTGATATTTATTCGCGCCGATTTGACTAAAGCTATTTAGATACAAACTAATCTTCCCGGTTCTATAAATTATTTCTGTAGAAAAAATAAACAAAAGCGTTAATTATTTGTTGAGTTAGTATCCGTATGAATGTCTTTTACAATACATATCTAAAGTAGCTAGTTTTTAAGCATAGATTAATGATTTAAATAATAAAAAAATAATTGATTGATTCATTGAACGAGCATTTATTTAGTAGAAATCCATTAGGTAACGGTGAAAAAAATAGCAATGTATTTTAGTTCTACAAAATTTGGCTTTTTTGGGGGGAGTAAGCCGAAATAGATTTTATTTATATATCTTATAAATTTTGTAGAACTATTTTTTTTCACCGTGTTAAGAATCATTAATATTGTTTAAAATACCATGCTTTTCCACCATAAAGTGACATTTAACAACTTAAAAGTGATAGATTTATACAATTTTCTTTCTATTGAAAATTTTGAATTAGCACTTGTTTGTATACGTTGCGTTAAAAATTAAGGCTCTCTTTGTTTTAATAGACACAAAAAACAGAAATATGCCAAGCAAACAAACGAACCTAAGATAAGGTATAATTAAATTTATTTTAAAAACAATAACCCAGCTGTTGATTAAATTTCCTTTCATTCATATGAGTTTCACACTCTTGCCTTCGTGTGTAAATAGACACATGGAACTTAACGCTGATCAGTAATCATTAGCGCACACTTTGGCATGATATTTTTCATGTTCCCCGTCAATCCCGAAAGCATTAAAGTCTTCAATCTTCCATTGGGCCATCGCACTCCTTTTTACATCCGATAACCCACACACCCTTTTACCGTAGGCCCTGCCGCTCGTAGTTAGGTGCTACAAGGTAAAAACGGACGATACAAAATGAGATTATTTCACCTACATCAAAGTCCACGCGCTGTGATGGATGAGCGCAATTACCCAAATGAGGCGAGACGAAAGCTCCGGACACCTGACGCGTCGGCATCGGGACGGCGACGTCGATTGGCTTAAATCTTTAGTCTAAGCCCCTTATACCACAGGTAAATATTAAATAATGTGGAAATATGTAATTTTTATTCAACGAATACATTTGAGATGACTAATAAAGTCAAAAACAAAAGTATTTTTTTTTAATTTATAAAAAAAGTAAACGTATTGGTATAGTACCTACAACAAAGCTAAGGCATTTTTCTGCATAGTATTATATATGCAAAGGTTTTGAAGAAAAATTAAATTATACATTTAAGCCTTATTAAGATATCACAATAAAAACCAAACGTTCGATTATAGTTGGAAACAAATTGAAAAGCATTGATTGATATAAAAATTATTCGATATAAAATGATTGCTCAAAATTCGAAAATATTTGAATCAACATGGTTTATATATACATATATAATTGATAAAAATCAATTATTTAGTATATATTTTTTTTTTGATAAGTCATTTAAAAAAGCTTTGGGTCACCTCAAAATCAAAGGAAAAATCGGATAAAGATAGTATGTAGATACAGTCCATGACACAATTTTATTTACAACGCTATACCGGTAGTCCGATCGATAGCGTAACAATTCAAATAAAAACACCCCACGATAAACAGGGGGTGGGTAAGTAGAATAACTACCCCAAGTAAAATGCGTGTAATTTTCTCCCTTTACCTTTTTGCGCAAGAGAAGAGAGAATCTCTCGAGGGTGAAGCAATGTCGATAACTATTCCCTTTTTATCAAACAAAATGCTACACATTCATTGCCCGAGGTAAAAAAGGTAAGCGCCGTGTAATATGCGAGCGGTTATGTTCAATAAAGCAACATCCATAATGGGAATTAAAAAAAATCGAGTCTCAGAGAAGAAATATTAAAACTTCGATCGATATTTAACTGATCTATAATACAATCAATTTTGTATAGTCGAAGACGAAAGTAAAGTAATAGTAAAGTAATAATTTGATCTAATTATTTCCAATTTATTTAAACAATATTCTTTATAACACGTTATTTTATTGCAGATATTATCAATCAATCATTTATGTGATTTACCTTTGATCACATTTTTTTTTCAAACCAAAAATGTTTTACGCAAAAATATATCAACTTTCAATGATGACATATAATATACCTGGATTTTTTTCAATAAATGCTTTTAAACGAGAATACAATGAAAAAAAATGCAGGATGTGGCAGTGAATATATTGTATTATAATATCAATTGGCGTATTATTCCCTTAATGTATTTTTTTAAAGATCAAATAAAAGACCGTTGGAAATAAATTTAAATATCTTAAACACTTATCAGTGGATATGAAATATTTTTTATTAAAAAAAATCAAATATTAAACGTGTATTTTGTTAAAAAAATCTAAGCTTCGCATACGGGTGCAAAAAAAGCTTAATAATGTCTATCTCTTAGCTACAAAACATAATATATTTATTTAATGAACTTTTTTCAAAAATTGAGAATATCGACAGTTCTCTAACTGGATGGCAGAATAGTTTAATTTGTTTTGATTATATTTTCGTTAAAAGCTCGGTAAAATAATTTTGAAAAATCCTTCATTTTCATTGTAAATTTAATTATATTCCAGATGTTTTGTCGTGGATGAAGCATTATTTTCTGAAGTATATTTGAATAGGAATATACCTTTTGCCGAAGACCTTTTGTCAGTTAAGAGCGTAATATGAAGAGGAAGTTCATGCAGGGCAATCTATGAAAAAGGTGAGCCGAAAGGCAAACAGACTTTGCTCTCGGCTAACAAAGAAATTTATTGCCCACTTTCATCTCTATTTTATAAGCATCATCTTTATTTAAAACTGATTCTAACATATCTCTCTAATAATTACACAAAAAATTACTTCAACCAATTTCATTGAAATATTTCCACGGTATAAATATATTTTTTTTAATACAAAATTATTTGCCATCAAATATAATTTTTCTGACAATTTATTTTGAATGACAGTTTCTTAACCTTTTGTTTTATATTACTCACTGTCAAATATGTATTGAAATAAAAGAAATGCACAAAAAATGTGTTCTTTCAAATTTTAAAGAATCATGATTTGTGTGACGGTGCTCACTGAAATTCTGCGTATTAATAGATTGTTTACAAATACAAAAACGCGATATATATTTCATATTCCAAATAACCTTATATCAAGATCAGTTGTGCTCATAGATTAATAGTAATAAAAAAATGACTGAAACTTATTTTTCATACCCATATATATTATATAAAAGTGATTAAGGTAACTGTATATTTTTTTTACTTAACAAAAAGTTTTCAAAGAATTGCTGGCGTTAAAAAGAAAATTGATCACAGGACCTGTTTCATTTCGAAAAAGTCAACAAATTATTCGATAAAAAATTTATTTAAATTAAAATTTATGACCTAGCTTGTTTCTTGCTTGCAATAAAACTAAAAATTGTATATGAAATTAAAAAGGCGGCGATATCAATAAGTTTACATATGGCACGGAAATGGTCTATTACGGAAGCAAAAAAGCACCCTGCAGAGGTTTAAGCAATGGCGATCGACATATATTAGTTTGTTCAAAGAATCTTTTGTGATGGTTGATGTCTATACTAACGATGTCTTATCGAACAAGCATATATAATTAGTTAATAATTAAAATAATTTTGTAGAACTAAAATACATTGCTATGTTTTACACCGTGTCGATATAAAATATTTTTTATTTGTGGATCATAAGAATGGTATCATTAGAAAGACAATCAATAAACTTATAATATACCGCTCTTGTAAAGTAACTTACATTCCAAGTTTATAGAAACAAGCAAATTATAATCCTGGTCATAATTCATGAAAATATGATATTGGTTTTTTTGACTTTAAATGCCTGATATTCCTTACTGCCTTAATGATATTCAATAGATATCAGAAAAACCGTTTGTTTGGGGTTGTAAAACTAGCTCACCTCTAGGCCCCGAGGGGAGATTCTACCCCCCAATCTGAAATCGTCAGCACCCCATCTCATCAGCGGCCGCGACTTAATCTGCCTCGGGCCGACACCTGAGTACACTGCCCCCAGCGGGCTTAGGATTTAGAATATTGCCGATTTAACAGCGACACAGTGAGGGTAGGTCACAATGGTGGTTCGTGGTGAACACGTTCCAACGGGTTGAGCTCTAAGCGACCCTAATAAAGACACTAATTTCTTTTAGTCCATTCAAAATAGAGAAATAATATATCCTTTATTACCAAAATTAAATTCCATTAACAGTTGACTTATTGACTATACATAAAAAAAAATATATTTTCATAATTTTAAGGCCTTGCGTATTAAAATTTTCTTTTAATTAGTTTTTTAACACGATAAAAATTAAAAGTTGAATAGCAATGTAAATTAGTTTAAATTTGAATTGTTACAACTTTGTACGATTCCACATGTTTTGTCACTAACGACCCGGGTTTCGCCTTTCGGCAATAAAAACCCCATTTTTATTTTAATGTTACTTGATTGATATTTATTGAAAACCCCTTTCAAGAATAGCTCATTAGCAAGATCGTTAATGAAAATTATCACATGCAATTCTGTTAATTATTATTAGATTGATATTCTTAAACTTGCTATATATATATTGCTTGCCTAGGAGGAGTAAGTGTTTTCCTGTAATTAATAAAATTTAATATACATACAATGCCAACTGTCTATTTTTCGTCAGTTCTGTTGCATCCGTGTGATAGAATGCCTGACAATGCCGAAAGGCGAAACCCGGGTCGTTAGTGACAAAATATGTGGAATCGTACAAAGTTGTAACAATTCAAATTTGATATTGAAGTTCCATCAAGCACCTTCAGTCGATATCATAAATTGTATTTTAGCTCTACATTTTTTTTTATAAGATATATTGATAGCTATTTCTGCTCACGCCACCGTCAGAACTATTGCTATTTTTTCACCGTGTAATAATGGAGGTTTAACAAGTAAATTCCTATTCAATCAATATTTTATTTTCTTTCTTTAAATTAAAAATCTTTTATTATGTTTTTCTGGATGAGCAAAGCTTCGATACTAAGAATCTATATAAAAGATAAGTTTACGATTTTCTAATACACTTAGTTAGATCTCTCTACTGTATTTAAATACTAAACTTATCATAATTTACAAGCAGAAGTTAGGAAATCTGAAATGAATTCATTGAGTTTTAGACGTGCTGGAAAGTAATGCAGATTGATCAGAGATATTTCCGTCCTTCACTGGTCAAAATAATCCAAGGGTGTCCTCAATACACTTTCCGGATAGGGTTGCACTTTTTTCTGTCATATGGTACGCGGTAGGTGCGCGCGCATGCCACAATATTCGTATTCTACGGTGGGATTTATTTGAATGGAATATGCTCCAGGGTCTCTAATGGGATGGAGGTTGATTGCACATATGCGCACAATAGACGTGCTCAATTGGGAATTTTACGCGCATACGCGATTCGGTAATGCTCTTCTGTTAGTAAGGTAAAAGTTTATTGTATTAGTTAAATTTTTTGAAGCCTGCTTAAGGAAGAATTACGGTATATTATCGAGGAATACGCATATGATATACGTTTACTTGGCATTGAAAAGCTTCGACCCTGTCATGATTTCGAATATGTGTGTGATGTATGTGAATTTTATTTCAATAATAAAGAACTCAGATGCATCAAATACCCACTAACATTCTATTCTACTCTAAATAAAATTATTGATATTTTGCAATAAGATACAGAATGCACCAAAATCTATTTGATTTTTGTCTATAATATATATCCTTGTTGAGTAATACAAATTTTATTTTTTTTCTAAAATAGATATCAGACAGAGATTTCTTCAAATAAAAAAAAAATCAAACAACATTTACAGTTTCTTGATTTTATTGGGATTAAATTGGTAGAACTCCATTATACTATAACTTACTATTCATTACTTTATGTAAAAAAAATCAATTCGATCCATCATTTATAAGATCTTCTTTATATGCAATCAATGTGTGTCCAAGTCAATTGATTGTTATTTCAAATAATTATCTTATTACCTTAATGAAGCATATTTTAGTAGTAATGTTGGACTAATTTTTAGAATAATATTGAATTATTTTAAATAGGAAAATTGATTTAGTAAAATTGTCGATCTAATGCAATATAAAAAAAAACTATTTTCCTAAGTCCAACCATCACTTTCTCAGGGTTTTTTGCGTAGTAAATTGTAAAATATGAGCTAAGCAAATACTGATAAAGCAACTGTGAAAATATGTATGCTCGGATTATAATAAAAAACCTGAATGTAATCAAAGGACACACTGCATATAACGAACCGTGCCTTTGTATGTATACCTTCCGAAAATTATGCAGCTCTGTGATATTACATGAATAGAATCTAATCAAACAAAATTATAAGTGATCAAAATCCCAATGAATACCAGGAGCACATGAGTGAAAGAAGCTTAAAGCTCTGGCGCACGACAGCGCCACGCGAGTGACGCACTGCCGTGGGCTACAGATCAAATCGGTGATTATTGTCGGTGGGTCCATTATGAGAAACTGTCTAGGTAGAAATTTGTTTACTTTATACTCTTTCATCTGAATTTAGGGGGTGAATAACGAACGTCCATTGTCGAAGCACAAAAGAGAGCGATATTACAAAGTTCACGGGAGTTTGATCGTTTGAGGCTTTTTATAATGATCGGTTTTATTGGTCGTCGAATGTACACTTTAAAAACAGACACCAAATAATATTTGACTTAGATAAAATAAATATACTGACGATATCCTATTAACTATTATTTTGTAAGCAATTCAATATTAGGTATTTAATTCAATTCGCTAATAAACTAATGTTAATAAACATGATTTTTTATTTCCCTGTGATATTATGATAGCATAGTAAATCATGACAAAATAGGATATAATGCATACAATTTTACCGTAACAAATATAATGATTTTGGCAATATCTGTTTAGTCATAATCGCATCAAATCATTGTGTTCCTTGACACACATTAAAACAATAAATTCATCTAACAAATTAGTCATAAGATCAAAAAAAACCATCAGAACTATTATTTCAAAAGATAAATTGAAAGTTAAATGATAGCTTTAAAAGTTATTTTTACCTAATATATTTATATCACATACTCCACCCTCGAAATGATATCTCTAAGTATTTCACAAATCATTCGGTTGCAGTCTTCCCTCACTTTTGGATGTAATCAGATACGTTGCAAGCAGCTTCATTCAATCTTGCTCTGGACGCTGTAAAAGTTTACACATTTCCAAACCACTGCGAAAAGAAACCAATTGAGTGAATTGAATTTCACACCGCATCCGTTTCAAACATTCCCGATATTACGTCTGCCCTAAAAGAAAACCACCTCGAGATATATAAAGATAAAATTTGATTTAAAAACGCAAATATAGTGTTGAAGTATATGAAAAGTAAAACCAACTATAAATTTAATACTATTGAATAAATTGTGTTAGTAAATTCCTTCAATTAATAATATTTGTTTAGTGCAATGCGTATTCACAGAAAACGGTTGTTTATAACACAAAAGAATATTTTTTTCGTTAATTTATGTGTACTTATATATTATAGATATAACGCATTTGATATGAATATTACTCATATAGATATAGAATCTTACCAAAATACAACCATCACGATTACTAAAAATGAAATTAAGCATAACCGTTGAAAAAATATAAAACTTTTATAAGAAATGATGGAACATTTTTGTACATATTATAGTTATTAGTCTTCATAAGTTTGCGATCAATTATATGATATTTATATTATATAAGACGTAAAAAATGTATAGCTATTTTCTGCCATTAAAAATAAGTTAGTATAATTCATTATTTTTTCCGCGTAAATAAAAGTGTTTATTTATATCACATTATTGTTTGTAAATTCTCAATAAAATGTCATAACCAATTAAAAGAACATAAAAATAATAACGAAATCAACTTTACATTAAATTACATCAAAGTTGCACTGTTGTTATGCGAATGGATTTCAACATTCGCTAAAAAAAGCTTTTGTGCACATATTGACTAGCCGCGTAGGCAAACAATGAAAAAAGGCATCGCACCATTTTCAAAATTGGAAAAACCGATCCAGGCACTTTTTATTCGTTCACCTCGCTTTGCGTGTTTAGATATGGCCTGGAGAACGATTGGACCTTATTGGAGACCGCTGTGGGCCCATTTGCGAGGGCCACAAGCGGGTATGGGACCCGAGGGCCCACTCTTTACGGGCCGGACCCGGTGTTGAGATATTAACCGAATCGGAATGCGAACGGATTCACAGAAGCGACCGTGTCTGGCTTGTTGTATACAGCTTAAGTTTTGTGTCCATGCAAAACGCTGAAATAAATACAATTAAACGTGTAAATGTTTTTCTCTCTTTTTGAATCAGAATGAATATAAATGTACCACATATTACAAAGTTATGCTAAAAAAAAGTTATTTGAAGTTTCGTCTTCGTTAAAGTTTAAATTAACACATTAAAATACATGAATAGATAGTTTTTAAATGAAAAAAATAAGCACGGTGAAAAAAATAGAAATGTACTTTAGTTCTACAATTTTTTTTTTGTAACAGTTTCACAATTCGCGTTGTAAAGGAATCACATAATATAAATTCAAACTCAGCACCTCAGTGTTCGCATCTTTGTAGTAAGGGTCGCAGGATGACGGCTTTGGAACAGCTGGAAATCAATAGACATCAACTATCACAAAGGATTCTTAACGAACAAACTAATATATGTCGGACACCATTATTAAATCCTCTGGGGGGTGTTACTTTGTTTCTGTAATGGACCATTTCCGTGTCATATGTGAAATTATTGATATTGCCGCCTTTTTAGTTTCATTTACAATTGTTAGTTTTATTGCGAACAGGAAACAAGCTAGGTCGTTAAAACAGGAGAGAAGATGTATTGTGTACCTTTTCTACACAGCTATATATATATAAGGTGTAGTAAAAAGTCTTGACGTTTTTTTAAATGAAACTCAAAGTGGTTTTTTAGTTTTTTTTTATTTTTATTTATAAAAAGTAATCTCCCTGTCTATCTATAACCTTCTGCTACCTATTAGGCAAGTCTAAAATCCTGACGATGGCGTGAGCCGAGATAGCTATCAACTATATTTAAAAAAAAATGTAGAACTAAAAAAAAGTTTTTTTTCACCGTGTTGTAATAGATTTCTACTAAGTGAATGCCAATTCAATCAATAAAAAAATAAATATAATTAGAATATATAAAATGTATGCATATTTGCAAGTAATTTGGAATTTTAAAGAGTATTTACTAAAATTCTTTAAATAATTTTTTTTATTTTATTCCGCTGATTTGTGATACTTCACAAACAAATTATTTTTGGATTGGATGTCTGTATTTTCCCCTTTAATTATTATTGTAATAGAAACGAACCCTTAAACTGGACCCTTGTAAGAGAATAGTCCATCCATACGATCCTTGGTTCCCTTATATGAGAAAACTTTGCGTTCCTTGTTGAATAACTCTCCATTTCACCTACAATACATCCAATCAACACTGCTCACCTTCTTGACTTATAAATGCGTACGGTATAATGTGAAGAATGCAAGCAAAGTATTTTTCAATGGTACTATTGATAAACCGTTGTTTTTTTTTTATTATTTATAAATTTCCGTCGATAAAACTCACTCACTGTCTTAAAACTATTGTTGATTTCTCAAGCATTAACTATAAATTGTTCACTGTTTATTTCATTCAGTAAATGAGAGATCGATTTTTTATTATTACCGCATTACTAATGTCTATATGGGTTCAAATATAAAAAAATTATTCACAATTTAAATAAACGAAATCTACACAACATTAAACGCGTTGAAAAAATAGCAATGCTTTTTAGTTCTACAAAATTTATAAGATATATAGCTGATATCTATTTCGGCTATAAAGGTGTAAACCAAAATAATTATGAACTTTATATCTTATAAAATTTGTAGAACTAAAATACATTTCTATTTTTTCACCGTATTATAATGGAGTTCTACCAAGTAAATACTAATTCCATCAATAAATTACACAACATTCTTTACGTTAATAATAACGTTATGAAAATCTGATCTACCGTTATTCTTTATAATATTTTAGAACTTCCGAGCTATAGATTAATAATATCGTTGAAATAGTTTAGTACCAAAATTAACAGCAATTGCATGTATTAAAAATATATGAAAAGAAAAACATTCAATAAATAAAATCAATTTAAGATTTATATTTAAATATAATTAAATAAAAATTTATGTTTAAAAGTCCTGATAATGTCCGAAAAGGTAGCAGACAAAGCTTAAAGGAATAGTATTGCAAAGTACTGAAATTTCTTATTTATACGAACAATGAACAAATTTCTGATCATGGTTCAAAATCAAAATAAAAATATAAAACCTTTTAATTCTAGATATAAATCGATTGAATATAAACTATTGTGTTTCTTATCTGGTAGAGCAGAAATCCATTCCAGGTGTACAACAAAAATATTCCCAAACCCTTAAAACTCTCAAAAGAAAAACTAGACTAACAGAGCAAACAAACTAACCTGTGGGGATTGACCTATCACTATCTTTCATACTTTTTGTTGCAAACTCAACTAGAACTACGTAAAAGTTTACCTCAAACACAATTTGGCGGAAGATTGTACTTTTGGATAGCGCGAGGTATTATCGTAAACCTTTTATGAGGTATTACAGCTATCTAAATGAAAGGTGAATAATGGTCTCAGCTGAATTCAACGTTGAATAATTTAACTTTTGTAATTATGTAGAGCTAGTGGAAAGTTGCTTCCAAAAACGTTTAGTGTTTTACTAAATCATATTATGAGTTGAAGTTATCGTAATATCACTTTTAAGGTGTTAACTGTCACTTCTTGATGGAAAGGCATTATATTTTAAATAATAAAAACACATTTTTTTAGTACTTATTTCCACAATATTTTTTGATCAGGACCGGTTTCGCTCATCGCGAGCATCAGATGATAATGCTCGCGATGAGCGAAACCGGTCCTGATCAAAAAATATATTGTGGAAATAAGTACTAAAAAAAATGTGTTTTTATTATTTAAAAAATTATCGTAATATGTTACGTGTATCATAGCATCGAATGATGATTACAGTTGGAAGCACTTTCTCAATTTAAAGAAAAGCTTTGTAAATTAATATTATTTCTTGAATTTCCTAACTCTGAAATCACAGCAACGAGCGAAAGGTCCGCTTGTAGCTAATAAAAAGAAATTTTCAAGCTATTTAAAAAATATAACTAACTAGTAAATACAAAATATGCATCAATACGCCGGGTGTGCAAACGAATTACGTTTCATCAAATCATTATATTTATAGTTATAAAAAAATCTGCATATTATTTAATAAGCTACATATAGAATAAAATATTTTTTTTAATCAATAAATTTAATATGAATACGTATCTAAAGTCAATTCAAAAATAAGACGATTACATACTTAACTATTCAAAGCAATCGATTAAAAAAAACTTAACCTACACCCAATGCGAAATTTCAACTCAAAATCTTATTATCGCTCAATCATATAACATTCATATCCATAAAAATTAAAAACAAAAAAAAAACAAAAAAATTAAGTATTCCAGTAGCCAATTAAATAAATTTTTGTTTTAGATTTAAAAATCAAATATAAATCAGCTACAACGTTATTGACGAATATTATTAAATGAATGATAAGTCTTGTTTTTTAATCAAAATTAATTTGTTTGTTTTAAAATTCATTGTGATTTTAATAATTAATGAACAAAGATTAATTATCATATTAATTGGAAATTAGTCTTTCTAGTTTGGTAAGTAGAGTTATATTTTATAACTCACTGATGAAAACTGATTCCACGTTAACAAGGAAGAAAGAAAACAGAGTCAATGGCGCATCCATTTTTACAGGTTTGTTTTTCACAAACTTTTGTCGTGTCCAAGCCATGTGTCCATTTTAAGTTTTCTGAAGTCAAATTTGGAACTTTTCTTTGGTCAATAAATTAATAACAATAAAGATACGCTCTTTAAGTCTTGATATTTAACTGATAAAATATATCAAATGTTGAAAAGTGATAATACAGAGTAAAAAATAAAATTAACAAAAACGAATAAACACACTACTGAGTCTGAAAAAAGCATTGGAATAAAAAATACTGCTCATGTGCTGATATTAGTAAATCACATTTATTTCAAGTGAATTAATAGCATCATCTCGATATTTTTTTCTTTGTCTTTCTAGTTGTCACCTTAATTTGCACAACATTATTGCTAATTGTATTTCATATTTTAATCACAAATTTAGTAGTAGAAACATGATGTTGATGATAAAATTGTTTTTTCGTACAATCTTAGATTCAATCATTTCTTAATCATAACAGTTTTAACGATGACTCAAATTCAAATTTCAACAGATTTATGGATTATAATCTGCAACATGTGAAATAAGCCAATCATAAGATCTACGATGGCATTTTATATCGTGTTTGCCATTGAATAAAAATGAATATTTTATTTCAAGAATAAGCTGAATGTGTAACGCAAAATTTTGAACATGTACAAATGTTTTTAATGAAATTTATATAATTATAATAATACAATTTATATTTATATTTAAGGTAGATTTTACATTAGCTTGCTTGGGTTGACAACCTTGTTATCCTTATTTTTTCAATTGCTATTTATTCCTTTAATTTTCAACATTCAATTTTTAAATACTTTTAACGTTACATAACCAATAAATTTATCATTTGAAATTTTTGTAGCGTGTTTGTATCAAATGAAATAAATAACTTTAACAATCTCCCACTTGTTTAGAGTTACAAAATTATCGGCTGCCTTCCAAAACGAATCAATGATTACTTCACGCGTTACCACAGTAATTGCAATTTATAAACGCAGAAAATGGGTGTTGCATCTAAAAATAAAATAACATTAAATACAAAACAAATGAAAAAAGCTTCTTTGGAAAAACGTTCTAAGACAAAGTCGATCTCACATACAAAGCGAGTATTTGCAATGGTGCTTTTCCAAGGTAAAAGATTCCATAAAGCTCAGTGGCTCTGCTCAAGGAGCCAAGTAAATAAATAACCATAACCGTTCCGCTTGGAATGCGTCATTAAGTTCATAAAATCCAATAAGCAATGAACACACACGATCGCCGGCCGAGGTGGAGATTGGCGAGGGCAGCTGTGAGGGTAGAAGGGATCCGACTAGCGCGCCTAGTGGGGCGGGCTATCGGCCAGTGTGGCCGTGAGATAGCGACGAGTTACGACCTGAGCGAGTGGGTTCGAGACTCGGCGAGGAAATGGGATGATATTGCCGGACAGAGGCCTGTTAAGCGGAATTTTCCGAGCTTTTGACCCTGCGTCTCGCAGGTGAAGCTTTCAGAAGCCCAGCCAGTTTGCAATGATAGGATATTGTTTTGCTACTACGAATGGAGCTTATTTATTTTGTAATCATTTCCTTCAGCAATATATATTAGATTAAATTAAGAAATACCTTATACTTTATTAATAATTTATTATAATAATAAAAATTGATTTCGCAGCGAGTGAACGTCATATTATTTGATACACATATTTTTATTTTAACTAGAAAATTTTTGGTAAGCAATCTTATTAGTAATCGAATTAGTCTATTTTTGTTAATTTTACTTGAAGTACGAAAAAATATTCAAAATATAATATTATTTAAACGGAATTAGTTAACTGAATTAGATAGCATGGTAGATGTTCTATATATAAAAATGCGTTTATTGGACTCACTTAAACTTAAAATAACTTTATAGACTAATATATTTAAAAAAAAAAACATTTATTATGCCATCCACAAAAATATTTTAAACGTATATAAAAAAGAGACATTGAAAAGTTTACAAAACACCTGAACGTATTGTGGAAAATTAAACACCTGTTGAACAGATGAAACTTTGTCTTGAATCGAAGAAAAAGTTTTCCGAATTTTCTTAAGTGATACAATTTGATTGTTCTACCTTGAGGCAATTTCAGGGAATAGGGGGTGGGAATTTGTTCACCTCTTCGGGCAGGACTGCCTAGGTGGAAAACGTCTCAAGTTAGTGCCGGCTGGGTGCTCTCAGATAGAACGAGTAATGCTCGACCCCCGTGAAAACATACATATGAGTAATAAGAAGGTATGATATTACGTCTCATGGAAAAGTTCTAGAACTTTTTTAATAAGAAAACATTATATGACATGTTTTGACCTTTGCTGAGATATTTTGTTTCGTAGAAAAAAACTATTTATTGAAATGACGGTTCCTATCCAAGTGTGTAAATAAGATACTGTTTATAATTTAGTTACCTCAACATGGAAATTTGACACGTCATATTTGGCACGTGTATTCTTCATATCTTATGACGATTATAAAAATGCGTGAAATTTTCAATTAAAAATATATACTATCAAAACCAACAATTTAAAGTTAAACGAATGATTTTGAGCTAAGTTCCCATGCAGATCAACTCACAACTTACAAAAAGATAAAGAGAAAATATTTGCTACTGTTCAAGAAAGTGTTCAAAACAATCCATCATCCTCAATTCGACACGGCGCCTAATAACTTGGACATAAGACATCAGTTTTGTGGACAATTATACATATAGAATAAACAACTTTTCCATTTATTATTAATTATGAAAACACACAAGTCTACTAGCGACATCATAAATATGTCAATAAGACGTAGCTTGATTTTTATAGAAAACACTTAGTGGTTAGACCCATTTCAATTTAAATCGATGCGCTAATAAACACAACAGCAGGTTATAAGCAAAAGAAAATCCTCATACTATTAATCAGTTATTTTTACATCCATTAAAATGACAGCTTTGTCTAATATGATTTATGGATGAATTATTGGTCATTATTTTTTTATGGATGAGCGTGACGTTAGAGTAATTGTTAATGAAGAAGGTTATCGTTACAAAAATTATTCTAAAATGTAATGTTTTTAGATTGATTATCATGTGATTCTAATTAAAAGGTGTAACTTGTAACATACAATCAACGTTACAATGGAACGATAAAAATATATTTAAAAAATATTTGTACAAAAACTTTGTTTAAATGAATGAAAACACTGTTTTGGAATATAGAAAATGAAAAATTTTAACACAGGGTATGAATCAACAAATATTTCAACCTAGTCATTCGATTATACTTTATAAAATTGATTTATTTCAAAAATAAATGAATACTTCTTTTTTTCCCTATGAGTGTTCTTTAATACATGTGAAAAAGTGTCAAAAAACACAGTATGCACACAATACATGAAGTAGTTTGAAAACATTTGACGACAAGGCCCAAATAAACAGGTACGGTGCTTTATAGCTAGTTTATCAAGAAAGAAGATAAAACAAAAGTGTTAAAATTATCTCTCCGTAGAATCTGTTCTTTTAATAACGGTTCAGCTCCGAGAATGGCTGGTCCACATCACTACCTATCAACGGAGAAAATAAAACCAGCTAGCGTCGTAGGGGATTTCACGCCAGGGGTATGGGAACGGGGCTAGCTCAACTCCGAAAGACCGAGAGTTGGGTCGTATAACATCGTAAAAAGGTAGATTGAGGTAACAGGAGAGAATAAGACGAAAAAAAGAAAACCATATTACTGTTACCTTATCCACGTTGGAAATCGGGTGCAACGGACTGAGCGAATTTTCCACATACCTTAAGAGCAAATAATTTTTTTTTGAAAGCGTTTGATAAGTGTTCTCAAACAACGAGAAAAAATAGATGAAATCCTAAGTATTAAGTTAAAACGTTGCACTATATGGCCGAGAATGACAACGAAAGATATTTTTTTAAATTTATGATTGTATATTTGATATTGTAACACCGGAGTTATTTAACCATTCTATATATTTATTTTTCCTAATTGTTGAATATATAATCTATGAAAATCGTTTAAAATATATACAATGTATAATTAAACTGTTTACCTTTATTGATTTACTCTGAAAAGCAGAATATATTTTTTTTTTATATTAATAACTTACAATCATAAAAATGTTGGAAAGTTAATCATATAACGCAGGTGTATTTATTTTTATAATTTATAATTTCGACCAAAGTTGCTTGCTGGAATTTCAACATCAAATTTGAATTATTACAACTTTGTACGATTCCACATGTTTTGTCAGTAATGGTCCGGATTTCGCCTTTCAGTATCTTCAGGCATTTTATCACACGGATGCAATAGACGTAACTGACGTAAAATAAACATAGTATCGTCTATATACCAAAGTAATTAATTACAGGGAAACACTTACCCCAAGACAAGTGGTAAATTGCAGCTAAAACTAATTTAATAATATTAATCTAATAATAACTAACAAAATTGCATGTGATCATTTTCATTAATCATCTTATTAACAAGATCGTTAATAGAAACCGTGTTATAGAATGCCTGAAGATGCCGAAAGGCGAAACCCGGGTCGTTAGTGACAAAATATGTGAAATCGTACATAGTTGTAACAATTCAAATTTGTATTTATTTTTGTAAAAAAATGTTTGGTATTATGATTTAAAATAATAATATCAAAACACATGTTTATAAATAACTAGATATTATTATAGAATAATCAAAGTTAAAAGCATTAAAAAAGGACACGCTCATTTTAATTTCATGAAATAAGCGATTTAAAGTTTTTTATTATAGTTTTAAATATTGAATCATAATATATAACATCTGTAGCTAAGTTCTCATGTTGAAAGCTTTATAGTTATACAGCCTGAAAGGGTGGCATCGACGGCGTCGGCTTAGGCAAGTGACGGAGGCAGGTAATGGAGATGAAGGTTAACCGACTGGAAACTGTTTCATTTCAGCGGGCTCGCAGATAACCCGATAATTCACAGGTACCAAACGAATTTATCTCAGAAAAGTTTATTTCGAAGTAAAATGGAGTTATTGATTGAAATAATATAAAAATGGATTTTCTGTATTTTTTTTTTGTCTTTGTATGATTTTAAATAGAAATGGTCAATATTCATTCAACTTAGAAGGTACACTTTTTCTTTTTGTTTATTTTATATTGAGCTTTTTTTGTGAATGGTTTCTCACCATTTATTGAAAAAAAACCGAATACTTAATTTTAAGCAACCGAGTTCAAGTGTATCGACTTAAGTTTACAAGTAAAATCTATTAATTTCTTCATGAAATTGCGATCCCCAATCAATAATCTGTTGCTGGTCTACATATTATCTTAATATGCTTATTTTGTTACAGAATCCAGATATAAAAATAGTTCTTTTTAGAAGCTTATATTTTTCAATTCCAGCGAAGTAATATCTATTGGAAGCCGCAAATAAAAAAATATATTCACAATCATAAATGTTATCAATTTTAACATAACGTCAAAACTTTACTTTCGCAAAACTATGAAAGGATTAATAAAGGTTGTCACATTTCATTAGAGTGAAATAAAATGATAATAAAAAGCTTACTATTTTATGATATTAATCACCATCAAACTCAAATCTATTATATGAATGAATTCCTACAGCATATTGTGTAAGCTTTATTCCATCATTTAACACCTTGAAAACCGATGTTTTTGTATTATATTTTTATTAACGGTATTAATCTAGGTGCTTGATAGAAACTCAATTTGTAATCGGAAAATTGGTAACTTAATTTTAAATAATTATTAACAAAAAAATCGCGATATATTTAGCTTCTGAGTTATCAATATGTATATTATATAAATGTTTTTCTTAGAAAATTATGGTATCAAAAAAAATAAAAAATACAAATGTTTTACTTAGGAGATTTTTGATAAGCCTATGATAAAGATATGTTACCTTACTGTATCTGTGTAAACAGAATTTATCAACCATATTTAAGAAATGTGTCCCTAAATATGAATGAAAAATATTTAATCAAACATCGAGTATTGCTTCGATATGTGTTATCCATTATTTGTAAAGAACAAAAAAAAATATCTCACCTTTGAAAAAATCCTCACGGGTACACTTTCAACGTGTGCTGTTGAAAACTTACGGGTCCACGTAAAAAAGAAATCATTCTTCAAAAAAAAAAAACTAAAGTTTTCAAACAGCGATCTCCTAAGTGTAAAACCTGGTACAAAAAGAAAGCTATAAAGAGTTTTTAAAGAGAAAACTTTCACTGCCGGTGAATTTTTGGGGGATGAAAAAAGCGAGAGTTCACCTTTAGGGGCGTGCGAGATAAGCGATGGTTTTTTACCTCTCATACCCACTTATCGAAGAAAAATGATGACGCTTTTTATAGATTCGTATTTTAGGATACGGAAATTTTATGAAATGACTTTTTTATTTTTCATTGTCAACACAGCTTTATGAAAAAAATAGTAACGTAAATAACAAACTAACAAATACAATATCAACATTTAAACAAATTTATTAAGGTATACATTTTTCAGCTATTTTCATCAAAAAAAGTTTATATAATATTTTATTATTATTATTATTATTTTATTATTATATTACATATTATTATTTTCGTTAGCTTAAAAAATATTAAGCATTTTACTACTATTGTACTACTTAGGAAGATTTTTATGTCGTATTGGGTAAATATTTATATTATAGTTATCCGTCAACACAAATTTTATCAAAATACATATTCACTCACATCACACTCTCTTAGTTACATTGTCTTTGATCAATGCAAATCAAGCTAGAGTTTACCCGATTCGTATTTTGTTTAAAAGTTGTTTATTCCATGAAAGTTAATATTTCTTTTGAAATCTTTAAATATTTAATAATAATTTTGAAAAATTTTCAGTTATATTTGTTTGGGAAACTAGTTCTTACTGCAAATATTTTACTTAAACGTTTAACATTATTCGATTGGTCAAAGTATCTAGTATTCTAATTAATCCACAGTATTTCAATTTACTTTTTAAAAACAATCAAAAGTATTTATACCACGATGAATGGACAGTTTTATTCATAATTTTTAATCATTATTATACCACAATTAACTAAATTAAATAAATATTGATAATAATGTATAATGCATCCATTTTTAAATCCTACCACAAGTCTAAGGAGCAACCCAAAAAAATAAAATTAAAAGAAATCGTGCAAACAACACATTCATAGATAGGGAGAGTCAAACTTTTCCAAATGACCTGATGTCGACGTCGTTAAGCTCTCTTTAAACTTTTAAGTCCTGGTCATTAGCAACATCCCAAAGGTGAGACTTTCCCAGCGAATGGCTCAATAAACGACACACTTCGACTTACGGTTGAGCACCTGTTTTTTCTACATCTGTTTAAAGATATTTTTCATTTTAGTAACTTTTAAATGTTTTTTTTTAAATTATTTTAACCACTTCTATTCATTTGCCAATGTAAGTATTTTCAATGAATATATTTTCCAACATGTATTTACTAATTTTCATTTGAGCATTTATGTCAATTACTTCCATAAAACGTAAAATATTATTAGATAAATATTGAATCGTACACATGTTTTTACAATATCTATTTAGGGGTTAAATAATTTTTGAATGTTTTTGTTTGAAAAAAAGCAATTTGAAAAATGAAATATCATTAAAACACAGTTGTGTAATTTGAAATTGAACATTGAAGAACAAATTTACAAAAACTTAGCACAATTTTATATTCCATTGTATGTTTTTTTCAATTTTCAGGTTCATTCAAAAAAATAAAATAATACTTGTTTAATTTAAATTATTAATAGTTGAATGAAACAGATTTTAAATAAACATATTATAAAACTATGCAATGCGTATTCAACGCTTATTAAAGATAACTTCGATTTACTTTATCTTTCGTCTCATTTCCTTAACGTATATACTTATAATGACGGAATATTTATGAGACGTTCATATAAATATTTTAGGTACACAAAATTTATTGATAAGATTATATATTTTATAAGCGAATTATTTTTCATTTAATTTGTAAATCTAAATATTTTTATCCGTATTACTATCACTACTCTAGATTGTCTAAGAAAAAGGCCATTAGAAAATTCTTTTCCTTAAGAACTGGCAAAGAATTTAATGCAATTGAGTCCGCTGCTCTAATGTCACTTTAATCCAATTATCTTCGGGAAGAGTCAGGTATAAAGTTCAATTATTATTACCGCAGTCTCTTTGCTAATGTCTCAGACGTTGTAAACGTAAATAAGAAAGACATTCTTTAAAAGCCAAAAGACTGATTAAATGGATATAGTGAATTAGCTAATAGACTGATTTACTGGACGATTAAACAAAGCAATTCAATTAACTTCAAGGAAGCAGTACTTAGAAATATATATACTTACAGTTAATTGCTTTTCAATGAGTTTATGCAAATTTATGAAAATTAACAAAAAAAAAAACACAAACCATGTAAATTTTGACTACAAAAAATATTGTTGACTGATTTGAAAAAGAAAGCCTTCAGAGCGAACTACGACACCATCTTTTAATACTCCATCAACTTTTAATAGAAACTAAAATTCTGATCAACAATCAATATTGCTATAATGAGGCATAAAACCATCATTTATATCACTCACGATTAGAATAAATAAAGATATTTGGTCCATATTATAACATTTTTGTTTTAATAGATAAACTTTTTTTTTTGATGAACATGACAAATAGAAATTGACTTTCAAATATAATTCGAAGCTACAGGTGTGTAAAATAAAAATATATTAGGATATATTTATGTATGTGTGAGATGTATTTTTATCTAGATTAAATGGGTGACGATCGCTGCACAGATAAATATAGCTCACAGGTCACCAGCATAGTCTATGCTCTCGTTTTTTCTTAAGGCCACTTTGATATAAGACGGACAATAAATCCGAGTAAGCTAATCCGTAATAGCCCATTACTTCAAACACGGAAGCTTTTCTTAGTGTGGCAATCGGTTCGGGCGGACCGCAATCCAGTTAAAGTTTCGGCGGACGCTCGAAGCTTATTCGTAACTCCAGTGGCGCTGTTTCCAAAGCGTCATGACGCCTAACGGAAATTCCTCTTAACAAATGCATTGGCGCCCAATTCGCTTAGTTGAAGCTTATAAATTCAAAGCATAATTCAATTTATGTCTAGATATACATTTAATTTACTGGTAATTTATATTTCAACATTATATTTAATAATATTTGTATTAACAGCAATAACAACACGAGTCCATATATTTCTTTTTATTCGCAGAATAAAAAATACATTATCACACATCTTAACTAATATTACTTTAAATTATAAAAAATAGTATGCTCGTATAAAAAAATCTATGATAATTTGATAAAAGGACAATTGAAATAACTAGATCTACTGATACTGTACTAAGATCAGATCTAATGATCATTTTTGGGTCGTTTTTTCAAACACAGACTTGAGTATAGTTAACATAATAAACATGTCGTAAGCGGATAGGCGGTTAGAAGATTCTTGACACAAATGCTGCTGTTTTGTTAATGTTTAATTGAGATTTTCCAAATGAAAGTTAAAAAATGTTTTCAAAGTCAGGAATTATTTTAGAAATATACTTTAGGAATTCGTAATAATCAAACATTAAAAGAAAAGAACCGCCTATAAAGATAAACTATAGACGCTAAAAAATATATTTTGATTTATTTTTCAGTAGTTCTAATTTTGTTTTTGATTTTATTAAGCTCGTTCAAACAATTATCAAATGATTTATAAACGTTTCTAAAATATAATCATACTCTGAAGTAAATTTCCCATTTCCGTCACTGTCCTGGATTACTATCTATGTAGGTAATTCGTAAGTAGGTATATATGAAGCTCACCTTTTCGGAAGTATGAACGTAACATATCGCCCCCGTAAGTATACCTACTACATCCGGGAAATGGGAAAGTTGTGTCCCGGGATCAGGTTAAACGGATTATTCCGGGTTCGCATCCTGGGTTGGCGTCGCGTGCATTTGGAGCTATCCTGTTGTGAAACCGAAGGCTAACGTGAGGTGGGCTTTAAGCTTTATATTCTTTATTCTTAAAAGCTTTTCTATCCAGGGTGACAAAGTGTTTTGTCTGTATTCGAATTATTACGTCATTGTTTTTACCCAAGTATTTTAAATATTAAACCATTTGATGTGTATCTAATTCGTGATGGAATCAATGAAGGAGTTGAATGAAAGACATTTTTTGGAGCTACATTTGAAAACTTACATTATCTTTTTTTAAAGTACAGCTCAATTTAATTGTGCTACAATAAAACATTCAATTACAGCTTAAGAGGCAATAAAGACAATAGTAGAAGTAGACTTAGTAAAAAGATACTAAACGAATTTTCTCCAAAATGATTGGCATTTATTATAAATTTTAAATAACTTAATTTTATTGTATAATATATACCAGGCCTGCAAGTAGATATTCAAGACTCATTCTCCTCAATTTCTATATTAATGGGTTCGAATATTACATCAAACACCTCCATGCATTGATTTTTTAATCGATTTATAGATTTGTATTCCAAAGCCCAGACATTAACTTCGTAATCGACTAGTTTAAATGTATAATCATTCTTTGCACTGAATATCCCTTAATATTAAATTTATTAGAAAAAAATTGAGTATCTGTATAACATAAAGATATTTTATTACATTATATGTTCTAAAATAACTGCACGCATAAAAAATATTCATTTAGGTTTTAAGAGTGATTTTTAAAATGTTTTATTTGCAGGGTAATTTAAACACACATAAATAATATATTTAACCTTTTGAGTTTCATCAACCATACTATTCAGAAGCCTCTCTTCTATAATACCGAATATAATAAACAGATTACTGCCGGCCGTTTGTTTCAATAGTCAGATACCTGACGGTTATAATAACAGCTTAAATTTATATTAATTCAAGTGCTTAATCTCTTGGGTATAAAGCTTCCGTTACTATTGTATTATACCTACCTGAAAGCATTTATAAGGCAGTATCAAATTAGATTTTAACAGATTACGTGAACTAATTTAGACGAGCAGTAGAATATCTGTACATTGTTTTCATACAATTTGTTCTATTATTCATAGTTGTTATGAACAATATTACTATAATCTTTCTATTATGTAAGGATTAACTTTTTGTTTTATACAACAAACGTTATGCTAACAAACAAATATAATAGGTTTATACGTATGATATAAAATACTTAGTATAGTGCTTGCTTATGCATAGTTTTCGATAAGAAATAATAAAGACTCTCCAGGTGAAGAAGCTAAATTCAATATAATCTATTCATCTTCAAATGACTCTGAAGAATTAAATTTCACGGTAATCAAGTGAAGTAAATAAGAAATACAGTGCGTATCGTTGTAAAACTGTGCTATATTTTTATCGTAAATCAGAACGTTTCGCATCTTATTCGATAACAACTTATTTTTATTAGTCAAACTATTAATCATTAGAAATAAAATTAACATTCAGGTGAAACGTAAATAGATGTACTGAATTGATTATTTTAATTTGCAAATGATTTAGCTGTAAATGTTTCATTTTTTTTTTATGAAACTGTTTATATAATTTTACGAGAAAAGCTTTCAAATTATTATAAAAAGAAAACTTGACATAGAATAAACAGTTCATTTCCAATTCAACACCTATAAAAATATCAAACTCGTAAAACGTAGGAGACGTAAAAAAATATTGTTTCATCGATGAACCGTAAAACTAACCCCTCGAAGATCGATCAGCAGAAATAATATAAAAATGATATTTTGTTTTGACAAGGAGACATTCGGATGAAATAAGCTGTACTGTCGTAGAGTTACTAGATATCTACGCCGTGAACACCTCTACGTCAGACGCGGGCATTGGAACGGCGGCGCCTAGCGATAACCGACGCTATCACATTTAACGTGTAATCTCACAAGATTAGGTAAATGTTCCTTAACATACATTTGTCCGTCTCTCAGTGTATATACAGGATGTATATTAAATGAAAGATTAACAATAAGTGATCGAATACTAAGATCACATATAAAAAGCATAATTGTTAAATAAAAATACAGATCAGTAAGAACTTCCTTTTAAATTTATTGAAATAAAATTAGTTGATTTTAATTCTAAAGCCAAAAATATTTCAGTGAATTTTTCAGATGAATTGTGTGATGCAAATTTCGCGATTTTAATATAAAAAAGAAATCGATGAAATAGGTTTCATAATTTCTAGCTTATTGTACTTCTATCATTGTATAAAAAATCATCAAATTTTTTTTCAATGATAACGTTAGAAGTTAGATAGATAGATTAAACCAGTCTTGCAAAAGTAACAAACACCAATATATATTGCATTTACCAGTTGTAGTTAACAAACCAATAGTGATGCAATATACAGAGTTTATGTCAATAACTTTATAAGACGCTTATTATTAATATTTCCGCAAGAAAATTTGATGGCGTGTCTTTAAATATTTTGCAAAAAAAAATATTTATATTCCAAGGGAAAAAATGCCAAACAATAAAAAAAATTATAATTATGGACTAAGGACAAATTTTGGCAGTTTACACATGAATTCGCAGTATGTTTTAAGATTGTTTTTTTATAAAGCTTAACCTAAAAAATTGCAAAGCAATTAGTCATCATTTCAGTATTTTTTAAATCACTATCAAATTTATTTATAGACTGTTTGTCGTCTTAACCGAAAATCTTTCATACATTGTATTACACACAAAGCTCAACTATATCTTACTAAAAATTGATAAACGCATTTAAAACAATAAATAACGTTAGTATATATGAAAAAAAATACGTGTATATTATTTCAATTTATTCTGACGAAAATCTAAACGATTTCCAAAATCTGCAAATTCAATAAAACCCCTTGTAAGCGATGAAGATATTTGAAAAGGACCTGAAAACATCCTGTAGATGTTTCTACAAAGCGCAATCCTTAAGGGAGCGCTTAAGAAAGAGGCCCATATGGGATTAGGCTCGCAGCACAGAGCAGCAGGTCGAGGGGATCTACCTAAATGTTTATACTGGGACAGTATGGACTAGGGACATAATCTGACAGAGACTTTCGATCACGCAGCTACGATTTGAGCACTCTTATGAGAATTTCTTAAAAACCGTTAGTTAGATATCTTTGTAAGATTTTTTTAAACGATGGATATTAATGTATAATATTCGGTCACATTGCTTAGATCAAGACAACTTTGGGTCAGTTTCGTAGTTTCTGGATCATGAATTATTTAGCAACTCTCTTTAAACTTGCCACTTAGATTTCAATTTAAGATATTACTCATAAATATCGTCTGGAAAATAATTTCTTTTTATATAAATCGATTTGAACCATTAAAAAAGTTTTTAATTTTAATGAATTATTGTTTTATTTTACTGGCTTATTTTATTGATTGAATTGGCATTTAGAGAACTCCAATATACCACGATGAAAAAATAGCCATAAATTTTTGTTCTACAAAATTTATAAGATATGTAGTTGATAGCTATATCGACTTATGATTTATCATTAGTATAATATGTTTAAACGTATATTCATTTATCTATACATAGCTGTGTAAAAAAGGTACACAATACATGTTATTTTTTGTTTTAAAACCCTAATTTCATATTGTGCTAATAAATTCTCAAATGTTCCCATTCATTTTATGCATTTCTAGAAGTGAAGAAGTAAATCTGGGATTTTGAAGAATTAACGAAAATATTGAATAAGTATTTGACTGAAATTATATATATTACACTTCAAGTTAAAGTAAGCGTTTACATATAGTTCTGATGAAGGCGTAAGCCGAAATACCTATTAACTATATATCTTATAAATTTTGTTGAACTAAAATACATTGCTATTTTCTCATGGTGGCTCATTTTACACGAAGCAACAGAATTTTCAAGTTTTTATACACGATTACAATCCTCGGGATTAAACTTTTTTTCAAAAAGTAAATTTATATCAGTAATTAAGCATGTGACTATTTTTTCAAGTTCAGTTATTGCACTAAATGAAACTGGGTTTTGTCACAACTCTACTATAACAGTGTGATAAGATCCTTTTACTATACTTCAAGCAAGATAAGGAGAGAATGTAGACGGTGATGGCACCTTGAGACTAGATTAGAAGTTGGGCAGGATACCTCTTCAAAACACCTTAGAGCCGGATTACGCGACCAAAGGGAAATAGTTACCGTATAAATGACATCAAATGGGAATGGTAATTTGAAAGGGTAAGAAGTATTGTACATTAAACCTTGCCTTAAGCAGGCTGTTTTAGTATTCCAGAGGAAAAAAAAACTCGGCGAATAAAACCTCCGTCACTTCTCAATGGCTTTACTTGACGAAACTATTACATATTTTAGCAATTATAGTGTTCGAATATTTATTATTTTGTTTATAACATGAAATTTATGATTATTATCAGTATACCGATTATGACAAATTATGGAGTCGTTTAAAATATGTTTTAATGATAAAATTGATATAATAATGAGACGAATATTATTCTAAACCACAGATTACATGAGAACTCTAAGGTTATAGTCCACAAACCCCTTCCCCTCTCCTTCTAGCACTCGAACCAACAAAAGTAAGAAACATATGACCTAACAACTTCTGTCATTAACAATAAAAAAAATACAAAAACATTGAAAGTTATTTTGTAGCGTTACACATGTCAAAAGTAATTTTTGTGTATATTTCCATTGCTTGTCTTAAATTAACATAAATAATTTTTATTTTTAAAATAAAATTAATATTCATTTATAAAATTATAGTTTAGTTAACTGAAAGTGCTTGGCGGAATTTCAATAGCAAATTTGAATTGTTAACACTTTTCACATTTCCACATATTTAGACACTAACGACCCGGGTTTCTTCTTATATATTTATCCACACCCGTTTGTTACGGTGGGACTAAATACCAGTGACGTAGTGCATGAATTATTAGTTTCAGGTGCTCGAAACATTGAATTTTTCGCTCGTAAGTACGTACTTGGATCCACTAGTTAAGAATTAATAGGTATATCTAACTATCAAATTTGCCAATTAATTTTTCAAAGTTGTTGATTATTGTAAAAACTGTGCATCATTATAACATTGACTATACACAATATTATAATTTTAAATTGAAAAACACGATAATCAAATCAATTATAATAATGTTGGTAAAATTATTTAGGATATAAATTTAGCTCCCAACTCTAGAGTCTAAATTGTTTCCTGTGTTATTCCTTTTGTATATAGCTAATGCAAGCCGTTTACTATGTGTCAGTTTATTTGCATATGAATGATAGATTGCTTAAAGATGTCGAAAGGTGTAACTCGGGCAGTGACTGACAAAACATGCAGAAATGTACAAAGTTTCAAACGTATTAAATTATAACCAAAAGTTACCACCTGTTATGCAATACGAACCAAGAATTCATATTTTATTTTAAATCGAACAGAAACATAAATAGTTTGATTTAATGTTTTTTCAGGAAACAAAAATTAATGTCATGTTGTATTGTCTCTTGGGTAAAATATATTTAATGTTTATCACAAAAAACAAAATATAAAACGTCTGTGAATGTATGCATATTATTTAATCATTGCGACGTACGTAACTAGAGTTCTGAGTGAAAAAAATACACCAGAGCCAAATATAATAGTCTAGCGATTACTTGAAAAGCAAACAAATATAATTGGACAGACATCATTCCCACGTAAAACTTGCATGAAGTGCTAAACGCCACACATAACAGCAAATAATAACCAGACTGTGCATAAATCTTGCTAAGAAATATTACTTTGCTAGATTTAATTGCCACAATTCTTGACCAGGTCGACTGCCAAACGAACGCTTTCGTGGGCGGGTATGTTCTCTTAGGCGTCAGAATGCATCAGCTCGAGTACGGTCTAAGTGTCGAAGTGTCCTATCTCTTTGGCACGGTGTGATGCAATGATTTAATACTCGTGTTAAGTGACAATTTCCATTGCGAATTCTCGTATGAGAAAAAAATGCGAGGTGTAGAAATATATTGTAATTTTTTCTTATTTAATGACAATTGCACGTGTGTGTAAATAACAAGAGCAATTATTCTATTAAATTGCAAAGGATATAAACGATACAATATTTATGAATTCTACACGTAATATGACATATAATGAAAGTTTCTTTTACATGACGTTATACTAACAGTTAAACATAATAGATTAATCATGAGTATTATTCATTCAACATGATAAGAAACTTTGAATCAACATTAAAAACAAATCTATTTAATTGAATGAAGTGTTTTGTCCCTTAGAAACTGGAATTTAACTTTCGTTAACTCTATGCACTCTCGTACATAGATTCACTCAAACTGCAGTCAATAAACAGTTTATTTTACTCATATATAGAATAAGTCTAGGAGCTGAATTGAAATATAAATTCATTTAAAGAAATATCGATTTAATATTAATCAAATAAAAATGAATAATTATATTTGATTGATTGATTGAATCGGAGTTCACTTGGTAGAACTCCATTTTAACACAGTGAGAAAAATAGCAATGTATTTTAGTTCTATAAAATTATTTTTTTAAATATAGTTGATAGCTATTTCGGCTCACTCCATCGTAAGAAATATGCTTAAACTAAGATTTAGTCCAGAAAAGGTACACAATACATCTTCTCTGCTGTTTTAACGACTTAGCTCGTTTCCTATTCGCAATTCTATATGAAACTAAAAAGGCGGCTATATCACTAAGTTTACATATGGCACGGAAATGGTCCATCACAGAAAACTTATATTTGATACAAATAAATAGCTTAAAATGAGACGTTTTTTACACGAAAAAATAATTACCCTTAAGATGCAATGTCGAAATTTGTATCTAACATATACTTACTGATTTTTGAAATTAATATTTAATCAAAGAAAGTGTCATTAAATGAGTGAAGATCGTAGGATGCCACAGAGCTCTGTCAACTGATTCAAAGTTCAGATAAACAAGTTGGCACCATCTTCGGGTATAAGGGAAATAATCACAAATAGCCGTTTTCCAAAAATATACACAGTAAAATCTATGAACAGTGAGCTAGTGCTCAGTTAATACAAGAAAGCAATTAGGCAGGTTATTTCTACGCATTAGCTCAGCCGACCACCGTTGGACCTGAGATCTTTAAAGCAAATCGACAATAATGTATTCTCAGTAGTATAAACAAAGAGACCATTACAGTTTACAGTGACGTTCGCGACCAAGCCGTTTCCGGTTTATACGCCCGATGGGCGGAGTCGATTTAATTTCAAAGTAAAAGCATAATAATTATCATTTGTAACATGTATTCCGAGTACAGCCTAAGGTATAACACTTTGATATTATACTTAAGAATAGATTCGTAATTTTACAAGATACTTGACGTAAACATAATGGTGCCCCATAACAAATTGTTTTAAGTTGCAATGTAGTAAAATGTTTATTTAAAGAATAATAATCATTGATAAAATTAGAGATTCTAAGAAATTTTACATCTTCTCATTAATCTCCAACAGTTAAAAACACTATACTGATTTTATTGGACGGCCACATCTCGAAATCTCAATTTTTCATACTGGGTCAAATTAGTAAAACTTTATCCTGAAAATAACAATATTCTTTGAGAAAAGGGCAAAAAATAATAATTTACCACTATTCAATAGAATTATCGCATACAGCTAGGTTAACTAACTGGTTTTAAAAATCAATGGTATCGTTTCAATTCACTGTTTAATCATAAATCTATATTTTTAAATACTTTATTCGATACTCCACTCGAATCTCAAAATACAAAGGATATGGAAAAGAAATATTTATCGTTTGTTGCTTCACAAAATACAGAAAAAATATTTTTTTTATGCAATACTGTTCAAACAATACTAATGTAAAACTCCATCCCTAATTTTCTACGAAACATTTGTTTCCACACTGAGGTTTCCTCGTTAAATTAATTTAACGGTGAATCGTATACTTTGTAAATTTCTGGGTCATTGAGATTTGAAGTGGTTCTAGAATAGATTCTGTTTTGAATAATTGTTGCATGCTTTGGAAAATATTCAATGCAAAAATATGCTTTGATTCTTCACTAAGAAATTTTAAAATCTTTTTTTATTCTTACTCAGCAACGTTCTAAGATTAACAAAAAAAAAACAGTACTTTCGATAAGTTCGGCAATAAGATTTAATTTTAAAGCTCTTTTCAATATTTATTTAAAATAACAACATTGTGTTACTAATTGTGTTAAAGATATTTAAAATTTTATAATAAAACATACTAAATCGCTTATTATTAACACTAAATTATCAATATTTTGGTCATTAGCATAAAGCATTTCATTCTATCTTAAGGAACTATATTTAACCTAATGTGCGATCAATCATCTTTTATGATTGACACAAATCTTTTTCCATATATATATTTTAGAGATCTTTTTCGACGGTGGACAAAATGTATTTTTTTACTTAATCTATCGCAGCGATACTCAACGTGCGACCTCTTATACATTTATATGTCATCCAATCAAGGACACTAGATTTTTTCTATAAAAATATGGTATTTTGGTAAAGTTTGGTTTTCAAAGTTTAAGATTGCAATCATTCGGTCAGCAAGCTGTTCTCATGGGTTCAAGTCCAATAAACAGCATTTTTTCAATTGAGTTATGAAATTCTATTTTAAGGCGTAGTTATTTAGCGAAAACCATTGGCTATTCTTTTCTATCATCTTCTATTCGTAAAAAGAGCGGTTGACTGGTTAACATAAAGTTGTTGTAGAAAAGCTTCTCTCGAGATACCTCTATTAGGAGGCTATTTACTCCACATTGAAAGCGGACGAGGACTATAAAAAATATTTTATAATTTGGCGTATATTTATGGCTCGCTGCTGATATGTTTCAGCCCAAATAAGGGAAAAATGATTGTGAAACACTTATCTAAAGTATTATATTTTTTTTTACATTGCTTCGAAAACATTTCCAATTACCATTTCTAAAATATCTTGATATTTTATGTCCGTTTTTTTAAATATTTTTCGGAACTCTAGGTATCCCACTATAGAGTAAGCAGAATTAAATTATACACTATCTTTTTAAAATTGAAGTATAATTTCAATGCATCTTTTTATTTATTTTTTTGGAATTTAAAAGAATTTTTGTTGTGGAAAAGAAGTACAGCTGTGTGGTAAGCCAAAGTTTCATATTAAACAACGGATTTTTTACTTTCTCAGATTAATGTCGAAAAAAATTTTACGTGAATGAAACAACACAACGTTTTTGACTTGAAAAAAAAAAATGATTCGTAAATATATCCGAGTTGAACGTTGTTCATTCTATCTAGCGATTACAAACAACGAAAAACATAAAGAAAAATATTTAGACATTAATGAACACTGAATAAAAGTATGAATTATTTTGTAAGCGACTTCAATGGCGTGCTAAAAAATTAAATGGCGTTTCCATTAATGGTACATCGTATAACTGTCAAATTGAATCATTTTATTTATCGTAAAACGGCAGGTATCAAAAGTAATCTCAGATTTAATGTCAAATAACTAAGCCAGAACGAACTCGTATATTGTTTTCTCGCATTTGCAATTTCAACACATAGGTTATAAAAATACGTCATTTAATGATCATCAAAGACCCCGGAAAAAAATATATTTAGTATTGTGTCACACTCGCACGTCAAGACGTTAGGTAAGCATATCTCTCTCGCACGTCGGCGCCTAAGGTGTTAGTCGATTAGCACGTAACTTCAGTCAACGTACGAGGTGACAATTTTTACTGGCGTATGAAAATTACTTTCCTTGTTTGCAGTAGCGTCCACGATAACTATTTTATATATAATCAATTATAATTTTTGTTCAAATTAAACTTTAATCACTAAAGCTCAGCAATGAATTAATATAAACCAATAAATAATAATATTAAACACATTTTTAATCAGTTTGAAAGTTGATTAAAAAAATTCTCCAAAAAAGTGTCCATGCAACGTGAAAATTTTTCATGTTCATTCAGATAGATCAACATTGTCATGTTTGCTCGTACAGTTGTGAATATTTTCCTGTCTATCATCTGGATTTAAGTTTCCCATTCTCGGGTAACTGAAGGTAATTTTATTTATGGCAGTATTTTTTTATTTTCGTATCAAATTTATTATACTCTTGGCTTAAAAATAAACAGAAAATCATTTAGAATTCAATTTTCGAATACGTCGATGAGTTAAGATCACATCAAACATAAAATAATTGATACCAAAGAGTAATTTTTTTTTTCCAATTAAATGAAATATGTACTTTTGTCATGATATTTAAATAACCCCATTTAAAACATTCCTACACCAGCAATTCACGTGCAGATTCAGATGTAGTAAAAAATATTTTTCCGTTTCATTGCTATCAAACAAAAATCCAGCATATTTCAGTGTTTAGAGTTTTTCAATAAATTAGTCTTTGTTATAAATACTAAAAATATGTTTATATATATATAATAGTATGCCTTTCCACCAAGATGTGACAGTTAACCTTAAAAATGAAATTACTTGTGTTATAAAAAAAAGCATTAAATAATTACGTGTATGGTTAAACACTCAACATATGGAGTGAGCACAGCTTTCAAGCACGGCACTGTCTGGCGGTAAAATGTCGTCTTATTTACCTGGAACAAAAGACAAGAAAAATATTAAGACGCCGTGTGATATAACCAGACAAAGAATGGTCTGTGAAACCGCTGCCAAGTTTTTAAAAGAAAATACGCCCGAAACATAAATCTACGCATTCTCACTTACTTCGCCGTTGCAATGAATAAAAAAGGTAAAATATTTTTAAAATATACAGCTTTAAAAAAATGATGCAAATGAATGGTAATCGGCATACGTTTATTTCGGCTATTGTAGCCACATGCCTAAGTCTCAATAAAATAATTCTTATACAATGATTATTCAATTGATTTATGGATTTTTGTTAGATATATAAATAATATAGATTTATTAATCAAACGTTTGTTTTTCCTGCTACTCATAAGGACAGAAAAAAAAGGATTGAATTTTAATAATAAATATAGTTTTAGCTGTTTTTTTTTCTCATACTTAGGATGAGTACTGACTTAATAAAATATTAACTACTATATGGAATTATGTAAAAAGCAGAAATTTACAGAAAATCAATGTGCAAAAGATCGACGCCTGTGACAATCAACTAAACATTGACTTCTCAACTCAGTGGATTGTATAGCTACTCTGCACAACTATTAAAATGCTACATTAAAAATGGCATTCCAGATAAAACAAAAATATATTCCAAATGCAGAAGTCGTTGCAAACGTAACTAAAATAAATTCCGCGACTGTTTTCTTAGCAAATGTATTGCATAATGCATACACATTCGCTATAAATGTACTTGTCTCTTATAGCAGAGCTTAAAGCACAGAGCACTCTACCGTAGAACCTGGTCCACGGTCTCAACGATAGGTTCTAAGTTACGACAGTCGGAAGGAACTAGAATGGCCGAGACGTGACCGGTAAGGTGGACCATAACTACTGTAGTCTGTATTAAGGAGAATTTTCAACATAAGAAATGATTTCCGTGACTCGGACTGTGTGTTTCAGATATGCAAAGGTTATGTGTTGTGAAATTTAAAGAAAACTTTTATGAGTATTGCGATATTTGTTTTTATATGTATGCACAGGCATCTGAATTCATTGAAGCAAGATTTCATGAAATAAAAATAACATAAATACTGTATCGTACTGAGAAAATTGTCATTTAAAAAAAGAACCTCAAAAATATTCTACAAATACATTTTACATAACTCAATATAATATTACAAAGTGAATTCCACAATTATTTGATAATTCAGGGAGCATTGGCGTTGGTTTACCTAAAATATTTACTTTATTTTTATTATTTTTTTGGAAGAAAGTTAAAATTTTACAGTATCGTAAATATTCCAAATAAGCATTTTTTGAATAATTCATTCAATATAACCGATATTCACATTGAAAATTTAAAGAAATGTAGTGTTTGAAATCAATTTAATATTCTTAATCATCTAGAATTTTTTTATATCGGTATTTTGAATTCTCTTTAAAATATTCTAAAGGAAGTTATTTGTCACTTTATCTCTGACATCGGCCACTGTCTTTTAAATTTCAAGTAAAAATAAAAACCGCGTTTTTGTTACCTTAAGTGTTATGTGCGAGTTATAATAAATTTAAGCACATTCTAACCATGTACTACGCTCCACCTGAACGTCCCCGCAGAAATTAACTTTTATTCTTCACTAAAAAAGTGCGAGAAGGTACTTTGACTGCTTATCGTGCATATTAAATTCTTTGCACGTGGTACCAATACAAACGGTATACAAAAGCAAATTGGTCACGGCACCTGCGAGAATTCTTAAGCAGCTTTTTAACAATATAAACGTCAACATTTCGAACTGTAGTAAAAATAATCATTTTTATACTATCTAATCTAAAAGAAAAATCCCTTTTTTGTTTAATTTATAAAGAATCGTCTTTTTTTCTATTACTTTCAGTAAGCTTAATTTTCTTTTATGTTGTATTCGAAGCTTTTTAGTATGATGTCCTATTTTTATAAATGATAGAAAATACATAACACATTCAAATGATCACTATTTTGTCGAATATAAAAAGATTACTAAAAATTTCTAGGTGTATCAATGACTTGCAATATCTTATTATATGGAGTACCTTGATTATTCGTACACAAAAATGCATATATGAATTTTTTTATTGTAATATGATAATATATTAAAAATATGTTTAAAGTATAATATTTCATTTTAGAAAATAGCACATTATAATGTTATTTATTGATCAAAGTTTCAGTAAAAGTAATTTTGTGAAAATATTTATTTTTCTAGGTGTTACAAAGTTGTAAAATGCAAGTTGATAGATTTGTATATTATATTTGCCATAATTATTTGAAAGTCTTATAAAAGTAGTATATGAAAGTATATCAATTATGTCCTACCAGGAAAAAGGCCTCTGTTATACTAATAACTTTTTAAATAACTATATTTAAAAAGCATTTGACAGTTCCGTATTTCCTTTTTTTTCACGCTTATTCTAAAACGTGTGAAAAAAATACAATACATATTCATCCTTAATGTGGAAGTTTCTCATTTTAGCTTATTATTTATACATTTCTTATATTATAATCTAATAGGATCTAGGAAAACATCATATAGGAAAATTATTTCAACAAACGTTAGTACATCCGTAATTATATTGAGAACAATTCTTTCCAACAGTTTGTATTAAGAAAAAAGATTCAAAAAGCTATCTCTTTTAGATACCTGCTGCAGAAAACAGTAGCTAGTCTATTTCCACTTACAAAGGTTAACGAATGATGAATGACCAGCCAAAGTCATTCACAAAGCAAAGTTGTTGGGCAAATGGCCAGGGTTTTTGTTTTACCTGCAAATCGTTCGGTAAAATTGCGAAAACATCGTTTTGGCATGGAATTCTTTTATATGTTATTTTTGTTTTATATCATACCTCGCAAGCATCTTTAATTTATGTAGACATTATCTGTATATCTTGATTAAAGTTAGATTTATTTAAAAAAAAATACAATTGCTTAAAGTAAAAATTAATGTAAAAACTATATTTTTTGATTAAAATAACGGAAACGGTGTACGTTCAACAAAATTAGTGAACTCTTTCTTTACATGATTATACTAATGTTTTTTCATAATTACTTAAAAAAGTGTTATTGGTTTAATAAATGAAATATATGTTCAAAAAAGAGTTGTATGCTTTTTTTCAATTTGGACATTTTCGATTAAATATTTACAAAAATAAAATCGATCAAAATATTGCCGTATTTATAGTTTTAATGTACATAATTAATACATCATTATTAGATGGTACTTACTAAGGACGGTTCAAATAATAAAGGCTCATTCCGAATAAAAATATTATTTTCAATTCAAGGGCTTTATAAAATAATTAGGGTCTCGGTCTAGCGTCCCTGTTCGAAAATAAACTTTCTTTCAGAAGCTTATTAAAGCTTTCGCGGTGCGCAGCGCTCGCAGTAACGGTGGCCATAAGCTCGCACTACTCAGCTAAAATGAAACCTCTAATACGGCCAATTGAATTAAAAATTTCATTCTGGAGCCATTACCTTACGTACCTGTACAGTGTCCCTTGCACTTTACAAAAACCGTCTACTTTACAGAGCTGAATTGGGCCCATAGTATAAATATGATTTCAATGAGATTGAGATTGAATGAATATTGAATAAAAAATACGTCATATATAATTGAAGCTTGTAATAAACGTTCTATGAACATTATTATATCAAAGATAAAAACATTAAAATTGTATAATATAAAATAAAAAAATCAATTGTCAACGGTAACACGATATTTTGCATATTATTCGTTGGGCTAAGTGCTAACTTTGCGGAAGCTCATTTTTAATCACGAATAAAAATTTGTAATATCGTTATTTCTTTTATTACGTGATGTGACCCGATTTTACTTTTGAAGAAACATTTTTATTTTCACTATTTCATAAGGTTTTTTTATTGGATTGATAAAAAATTATTCTATTTGTTATTCTAAAAATAAAAGTGCGATACATTTGCTCCTTTTTTACAGAACATCAAGAGAGTATTAGAATCTAACAATAATGCATACCATAACCTAACTCATTTATAATAAAACTAATTATGTGCACGTCAACATTAAAAAAAAGCTTAATTCTGTATAGCCACCTATTTTACCTTCAGTGTACATGTTAATCAGAATAAGGATGAACAACCTTAATATATAATTATTAGGTCGGAAATTTCTTCTCAATAAATAAAAGTTAATAACAAATCAAGTCGAATAACAAAGTTTTCAGCTAAAATATCATTTTAGGCTAAAGTAAGTTTTAGATAATTTCAAATCAAGTAAAGAAAATATTTCTAAATATAATTTCATTGTTCGCATTAACATAAATCATTGAGAGCCTTGACTATGACGACACTGAACAAGTAAGCAGCTTAATAAAACTCTACGAGGTGTTTCGTAGAACTGTAGCAATTTCAACTGCTTAGAGTGAAAGAATTTTCTGACAAATAACATAACACAACCACAATTGATGAGCTATACCCTACATTTAAATAAATTAGTACTGAAAAGAAAATTTATCAATCAATACTCTCTCTCTCTCAATAGTATTATAAAATCAGTATTACGAAGAAGTGAAAAATAAACAGTTTATTTCAAAATTATTTTTTTAGTACTTTTGAAATTACATGTTAATATATGATATTTTTTTTCTTTACTGTGGCTGTTATACATGACGCATTTATGTATGGCCTGTGCAAAATAAGAACCAATTTTAATTGAAATAATCGTTCATTCTGATAATAGTGTACTGTTGAAAAAATCTTGCTTAAAATATCAAATTCTAGTTTTGATGTGAAATAAAAAAAAGATTTTATTGGTGTTATTCATTAATTACTTTTAAGCCCTCAAAATATTTTTTTAACGTCGAAAAATCATAGAAAACCGTATATTTAAATAGTGAAGGACGGCTTAAATACAACATTACATAAATAATGAATCGTGCTTATAGATAGATACGAAGCAGGTTATCACTATTTAAAGTAGAAATCCAGTAGAACACCCATTTCACTTTGAAATGTATAACAGCCAAAAATCATGTTTATAGACAATTAAGTCATTGTTTACATCATATGTAGATACATGAAATCTCCATAAAACATGTCCATAAAAATGGAAATAATCTAAGGAGACATTCATTGATACATCGTTTTTAAATTTAAAACATTACTTTAATAATATTATGTGAAAAAAATGTAGATTTTTTCTAAATTATGCAATAAAATTGGCTTAAATATTCATTATTACTCTAAATTTATAATTCTAGTTTTGTTGAAAGAACTGTACCGCCATGTCTACCCCATTGCAAGCTGCTTATCACTAATGAACAAGTTAACTCAATTTAAAACGGAAATTTACTCTCCCTCAACGAAAAGAGGGTATCAGGTAGGTTCTACGTACTGCCTCTGTCTGGAAAGCAGGTAATGAATATCAGACCATTATTAATGCTGCTCTATTTAGATCAACTTCAATAATATTTACCATCCAATGTTCGCACAGAAATTGAATGTCTAGTGATTTTATTTTATATTATTCATATAAATCTAATAATGCAAGCATAGAGATTTTCCACATATTTAGATTAAGAACCGTTAGATATTAACTTTAATCTTGCTGTTTAACGAATGATGAATGCTTTTGAAGTTTCTGAAAAAATGTGCCTGTTGGAATAATAGTTCTAGTAATGACATTTAATAAAATTTTAAATCATTTATATTACTTGACTAAATACACACTCAAACAAACTGTTTATGATATTTATTAGAAGTAATTAATAATTTATGGATAAGAATAAAAAAATCCACATTTCTCAAATAAACAATCCCTAACAAGTAGAATTCATATTACACGTTTCCATTTCTTTAACTTTGATTTTTTTTATTTTATAAATACGTCCTAATACGTAACCAACGATTCCAACAATAACAAACCTTTAATGAAATGAAATCATTTTTCTAAATTTATTATTGTATCTTTATTCATTCAATATAACATTTACCTCAATCTTAAGTCCCACTGAGAAATTTGCAACCAAAAAAATGTGGGGTTAATCATTTAATGAATTTGTCAATTATGACAATTTTTTAGTCAATCAAATCTTTATGAGAAAAAACTGTGCCATAGAACACACGAAATGATTTTTATAAAGCTTTGTTTCAGTCCATTACATATTATATATATATTAAAGCTATTTGTATTATAATTATGTTGTTACGTGGACTGTACTTTATAATAAATGAGAAGGCTTATGATAACGTCTTTCACTAATTATTAGTGCTTTAAAAATTCTTTTTGCAAGGTGTAAAGTGGTTCTCATTTAATTACAAAAAGAATTTTTATCCAGTTAAAATTTTCTCCAAAAAAAGCAAATTAGTTTAATATAATTCTCGTAGAGAATTTTCGCTGACTTCATATTTTGGTTACTCTGACAATTTATTTTCAAAGAATATAGGCATTTATATAAATACTTTAAAATACTGTTAGTGGGGCGTGTTTACTTTCAAAAAAAAATTACAACAATTTAAAATATTACTAAAACAGTACATATTTAACATCGTATTTTATTATTCAAATATAGTGCCATTCTACCAAGAACGGACTTATTTAATAGCAGCGTAATTTAACGTTACGTTAGTAAATATAACATTCTTAGAACAGTATATTAAAAAAATGACTATCGAACACTATTTTCACAAAAACAATATAAACAATATACTTTCTATGTGATCTCTTGTTAATTTCTACCAAAGATATAAAACATATAAATTAATATGTAAATCTTCATAACTCTTATCAATTAGGTATAAAGTAAATATTTTATCACTAAATGGTAGAGGCAGCCCACGCAAATTTTATTACCGTTAATATTTTACCTAATTATTAGTAAGTTGAAAATGTTTTTCGGGCCACTTCGTTTCCGTAATGTAGCTACAATCTGGATGCGGTAAGTCGTTGGTAAGGAAGTCGGAAGTAGCTGAAAAGTTTTAACGACAAACAAGTTTTAAAATTTAGTGCAAATTTAAAGCGATTCGCGAGTTTTCACCTCAAAGGTAACTGGAATTAAATTATTTTCAGTGAAGCTTTCCTATCATTACACAAACAGTTCATCAAAATACAAATTTCATATAAATGTTACTGCGTAATATAAGAATTGGCTTAATACAAGGGAAAAAAGCATGGTTATTCATCCATGTAGAATTATAATGTATTTATTTAACGTTTAAACAAATTTTTCTACGCAGAGTTGACTTGTTTAAAATAAGAGAATTAAGGGAATATTTTAAAAAATATTACACATTAAAATATTTTAAATAGTTCATATTTTTTTTAAATATCATACTTTGAAATGTTTTTTTTATTTGATAGATTATAGCTTAGCAATCATCAAACAATTAAAAATATACTATTAAATTATTAAAGCTTTTATATCGCCCACTTGATTCAATTACATTCGAAGATTATGATTTTTTTAAGTCAATTAAGCAGTTGGTACAAGGATTTTTTACGCACTGCACAGAGTCAGGCATTGATCGATATCAATTGATTTTACGCAAAAATTCAATAAAATCCGCATTTATCTAAGTTCAGAGTTCAGTACTTATTCAGTCTGCAAGTATTTAGAATTCGGTTTTAAGATTGCAGACATACTAACATTGTTATTCAATAACTAATACTTTCTTTTGAAATGACTGTAAGAGCTTAACATATTTGTTTTATCAAATGCTCAGTAAATTTTAAATGTAGTTTGTAGTTAAGTTAAAAAAGAGAAGTAATTTTTTAAAAATATACTGCCCTCAAATGAAACCATGATACAGCTGATACTCGTTGACTTAAAATCAAACATTAGCACTCTATCAGCGTGATCTATTTTTTGATGACTTAACTTGAAATATTTTTTGATATGAATGAAAACACTTTTTTAGTTAGAATTAAAATAATTATAGTGCTTTTAATAACAGTTATTTCAATTCAATGCATTCTGATCTCGGAAAAGTGGAATTTACAGAAGGCAAAAAACTCTGAAAATATAACACTAACTCATTTTGCGCATTCAAAGCTCGGCACAAATTGCTGACAAAAATTTTCATGGATGTTTAATAAATAAAACTATTTAAAAAAATCTTCCTATTACAAATATCTCTTAGTGACGAATCGTTTGTATCAATTATCGGGTAAAGAGAGCGGTGGTGAATCTCCGGCTTGCAAGATAAACGTGTAATTTAACATGCAAGGTATCTCGTTAGTTTTCCTTCGAGCGGGCACTTTTGCCAAACCAATTTCAGGAAAATTTTAAAGTCAGAGATGTTTCCTCTCTCCATAACTTCCAAATTAAATATTTATTACAAACAGGTAAAAATATTAAAGCTGTTTTTTGTATGATTGTCTCGAATTTCAACATATCTATTATCTATCTAAACTATCTAAACAAGACGTAATGAATTGATTAAACTGATTATTTTGATGATGGTTGTTGAAATATTAGGGAAGAAATCAAAACAATCTTTATTTTTTAAACGCAATTATTGAAGTATATGTGTTTGATAAGTAATTTTTTTTGCCTCTAACTGATTACGATAGATAAAAATTACTATTATATTATACATAAAACATCTTTAATTTAAATATGTTCATATTGATATATATATAAACTAGTCTTCATTCAAACAAACGATTGTTATATAATCCGTGCGGTTGGCTCATTATAATAAAATTATTTTTTAATTGATTTTTTAAAACATGTGTCTTTCCTTCAACAATTGAAAGAGAAACACATCTATTTTTTTATTTTGTATTAAGATAAATTTTACTAAAAAGTAAATTCAGTTCACACGTAAGCAATAAATATTTTTTTAAATATTACAAAATCTAAGGACATTAAGGAAAAAAGTGGTCTAGTTAAAAAAAAAAATAATTTCACGTGAAATGTATTATTAAATAATCAATATACAAATATATGCTTTTCAAAAAGACATTTTGTAAAAAGTTCTCAAAAAATATTTGTGTTTTTGTGACCATACATTTTCAAAATTGACATCATCACTTAGACCGACATTATGATAATCTCGACACCAACACAGTTTCATCAGAAAATTTGTTGTAGATCACTTTCTCATAATTGTTTCAATGTTGTAAAAATATACTTTATGGCAATATTTTTTGTTTTAATAATAACTACTGAATATAACATTTTCTTAAACATGTATAAAGAGCTCAGCCTGAGCAGGTACTTTTCTTACTGCTATCTTAAAAATAAGGAAAAATACATTTTTCCTGAATAAACGCCAAGTAGGTTTTACTTTTTGCACTCAATCTTACTAGTATAAAAGAAAACAGGCCATTAGTGCGAGAAAACAAGCAAACGGACAGTGCAGTACTAAACAATACTGCAGGATAAAGCAATACGAGCCCGATAAGTTAAGTTCTGTTTAATTTGAGTATCATTATTTTAAAACAAGTGTTATCATATCTTTTTATTTCATGAATTTTACGTCAAAACCATCTTAGAAATCAAGCAAAAAAATGATATGCATCTCTTTGATTGATCGATTTAATATCTGCAAACAAAAAAAAATATAAAAGAGTATTTAATGAATGCGATTAAAGAGGTTTACATTTCCAATTGTTATTACCTTATGGACGAAATTTGTTTTTAATTAACAGTAATCTGATAATTTATACAGTATATCTATTGAAAATATATTTAATTCATTTAAGAGTATAACCCATCAGGTGCACATTTTTTCGTACAATATGATAAACTGCCACCATTTAAAAAAATACGTAGTTTATAATATTTATTTTTTTAAACTATCTACGTACCGTCAAATAATCTTATTTTATTTCTACGTCCTTGTCTCGGAAGCAAACGAGTTGTCTGATGGCAAAATTAATAACGCGGTCGAATAACCTGCGATCATGCGCCTATAAATAAAAACTAGCCCCCGAGGATAGGCAGATAAAAGAGAAGAAAACGCTCTGTCCCCCCCTGTAAGGTACAAAAATCCTCGCACAAAGCCAGGGAAATAAAAACTGAAAATAAATAACTACGAGTCGAAAGGTCGTCAGATTCGACGCTTGAATTATTATGGACGCCGAGCGGTTAAAAAAATTAGCCTTTAGTTTTTATTTTTTTACCTTTTATGAACCCAAGTCTTGGGTTGTCTCAGTGTTTCGGTCGATTCAGAGAATACTTTGAATATTATATATTATCTATTTTGTTTTGCTTGAGCCAGTATTTTACAGTATCAGCAATCAATCTGTCTTAAAAATCAATATAATTATTAATGAAAAAATTATGTGTCGCGCGTAGTAAAAATGAGGCATAAAATTATAGCTAAAATAATTTTTAATCTATTGAATGGAACTATACTAAAATTTAGTATGAAATGTCAAAAAATATTTGTTTTTTTACTCCGAAAAACGATACATATCCGAAAACATCATAAAAATATTTGCATGATTTGTTTGTATCAAAATTATGGAATCTGTGATAAAGCTACCAATCGAAAATACCTCATTGCAATTTTTATGAATAAATTATATATATATTTTTAAATCCATCAATTCGATCGTTTCTTTGTAGAAATTTGTATTAAACGTAACATTGGCATTGATAACTTTTTTATTCCATTTGTTTGCTACTTAATATTTTCAGACTCACTATTTTGGAAGTTTCTCAAATAGGTAAACACTTTAATAACACACCAAGAAGAATAACAAAGATATCAATTTTGGCTTAATATTATCAAAAAATACTGTTCAAAGGGTGTATGCCGAGGAGAATCACCAAAATATTTTCCCACTTTGGTTTAGCATATATCAATGTTATAATCTATTTTCTATGAATTATCTACAACTTTTCCTCTGTATTTATATAACATTTATTGAAACTTACAGCATACTGAAAGACGAATGAAAGTTCTGAAAACTACATAAATCGTAAAGCCACGAGTAGAGCTCGATAAGCAAAAGGTAGTCGTGAAATTTTCGCCTGGTCTACCTATCCCGAAAAAAGGTTCAGGCAACAATGAGAAAAAATCCTATACATCTTTTGATAAACTATCCGTCATTAATCACGAGCGTTCTTCATTTTTTACTGCAGTCGAGTCAATTTGATCCACCGGGAATATCGCCTCTGATTTTGGTCAGGGAATATAAAGAAAATAAAAATAGAGCATTTGTCGAATAAACCTGACTTTGAAAGTTGGGCAAGTTTTTTTTACAAAGAAAAATGGATGTTTTGAAAAAAAAAATGTTTATCTAGGCTGTATACTATAATATTTGCCTGGAATACAAATGTGATGCTTGTTTGGGTTTTAGCTTCACATACATATATATTAGTTCAAATAATTATTGATAACAACATAGATTTTTAAGAAACCAAAACATTCAATGTTTATGATAAAAGTAACTAATAGATTAGACTAGATAAAGTCATACATTATCAGCTGTTCAGTGTGTCAAAATAAATGTCATTTTTTTAGAATAAATGGACGTTATTTTTTTATAAATCAATTGCTTATATATTGACTTTAAAATCTCTTCAACTTACTAAACTATAATATATCCATCTCATTGAATGATATGTTTTCATAATAAGCAAAGGATAGATATAATTTCCTCTAATGAATTGGAAAAAATTGCCAAAAATTTCAAAATGAAATACTAGACTGTAGAGCTTTCATAAAATAAAATTAGAACAAAGATAAAATAAATTATAGTTAAATTGTCTCCAATATAGCACTGTATTTTTTTTAAGAAGTGTGTATTTTTTATTTGAACCAAAGATTGAAAAAGGTGATTACATAATCAAATTCAATTTTATGGTATTTTTTCAATGTTGGTTGTTATTTTGTTGATAAGTTGTTTATAAATATATATTTAAATACTTCCATTTTACAAACTTAATTCATCTCTTATTTTCTTGAGATATTATCTACATATTTTACGTATATTTGTGAAAAAATATTTCGGATGCGACTGTAATTTTGAAATGGATAAAAACCATTTTTATATTCCAAATCCTTTGCACCAACAAGCGCAAAGTTGACCTTAAAAAAACGCACATTTTAGCAGCAATAACAAAAACGGGGCAGAGCTGAAAATCATCAATTATTACTTTGCGATATCTATACCATCGCAAACAGCGAGAGCCTCCCGCATTCTAGAGCCGAACCGGAAGCTCACGTAAAAAATAAAGGCGCTCGCAGCGACATGTGTACCTCCCGTTGAACCCGCCCCTTCCTGGAGCGATTGCTGACATCCGGCGGAAGGAGCCTTCGTCCAGCGTGAGCAGTTACTCCTTACCGCAGACCAGCGGGCGACGCTCCAATAACATCCATCACAATACAAAACTTTGAAGAATTTTGTCACAAGCATATGATTTTTTTTTTCATAAAGCAAGAAAAACAAACATTTGGAATATTTCGATGTGAATTTTGTATAATTGTAAGTAGTAATTTATAGATTCTTTATCCCACTAACATGATTTTCCTCTATTTTCAATAAACACTGTCATCTTACGAGGAGTCGTCGGGAACGTATAAACACTATAAAGAAGTCGATCATATTTACAATCATTTATGTTTTTTTTTTTTTTTGTATTTTTGGCATATTTGCGGGACACAGTACTGTCAATACCGAGACTATATATATTGTACACATATATATGGTGTTTTACCAAAAAAACGCAATCCAAAGTACAAATATAAAATCAGTTACGTATATCATTAATATTATAAATTATGATTTTTTGATTTTTATTATATTATAATTCGTAAAAACCTTCAATAATTTCGACTTCGACTTCACTTGCAACTATTAATTTTCCTACTTGTAAATATAGAAACTTTAAAAAATGGTGAATAGGACAAATTTATTTTGCAAACGTAGACTTGCATTCAGAAACAATAAAAGGAAATCTGCTACAGTGAAAATAGAAAACCTTAGTTTTGTTGTGAGTTTGCGTTTCTGAAATCTTTGTTACGCTATCAGATGAGGAAGGTGAACAAAGCAAACCGCGACAGACCATCGACAGAGAAAAATTTATTGCCGTGAGCTTTCGCCTACAAAATGTCGCTTATAACCCCTGCGTAACGGGATTTCATTCTTTTAAAAATTCTCGCTACCAATTTGGGGTATATTGTCGCGTAATAGAGTATCTCTCATAAATCTTTAAGCAACAAAGAACTATTTGTCTGTTTTTTTAATTGGGGTAAATACTGATAACATACCGTGTGAATTTATAGCGTGAGTCCATAAGTGTTATCTACTTGCCTCCAGTCATGTTTGAAAAAGATCAATTTGATAAAACGGTTTATATAATACGAAAAAAAACAATCTCTTAAAATGAACAGTGCACGTGGGTTGTTTTATCTTATCTATAAAATAATAGGTTTTGGAACGCTTTAAAATGTTATCTACATTTAATTTGAGTGATGAGTTTCATTTTCTCTTATAATATTCAATCAGTTACCTTAAAAGCACTACTATAGTCATAATTTTATTTTTCTTATTTAAGAAATATTTGTGATTTCGTTTAAAAGGAAATTATTCGACCCAATTTACAAATGATTTGGTAAAATACGGGTTAAGCGGCAAATAAAGAAGAGATGTGTAAGCAGATAGCAATCAGTTTTCATGGAAGATGAAAACACAATTTTATAAGCTTTCGAAGAATGGAAAGTGAAAATATAGAGATTAAGCTTTCTTTTAATGATGGAGCATTGGATTGGTCTGAACGCCCATTTTCAAAATAATTATCCCTTAAAAAGCGTTACTTAACTTGAAAGCTACTTTATGACATGACAATTTCATGTGATCGTTAGCATTTGAAATATGTTTCCGTCGATTTTTTGAATTGATTTTATAGTTAATTTAAAAAAGTTATATAATGTTTCCGTTGATTATTGACATTTATTTACGATATGAACTTCAGCTTAACCATTGACTTTTTATTGAAGAACTATATTTATTTTAATAGAAAATACTATAACGATTTAAAAATTAAAACAATAAAAATATTAGATATGAGCGTAATATTTCTGAAAGCAAAACCATTGGATACATTATTAAACTTTAATCAACAATAATAGTTTGATTTTTGGAATATGATATATTAATTATATATATATAATATATTATAATGACCATTAAAAATTGAAGAGCATCAAGCAAATTAAAAAGTGAAATAGTATAATATAAATGATCATCGCTAATCACGTTATAAAGGATTCACATAATATAAATTCAAGCTCAGCGCCTAAGCCTTTGCATCTTTATATTAAGGGTCGCAGGATGACGGCTTTGGAACAGCTGGAAATCAATAATCAACTATCACAAAGGATTCTTAATGAACAAACTAATGTATTGTCTTCTCCATTACTTAACCCTCTGCTTTTCTGTCTGATTTGCTCCCGTAATAGACCATTTCCGTGCCACATGTAAACTTATTGTTATAGCCGCCTTTTCAGTTTCATTTTTTGAAAAAAATAATTTTATTGCGAGAAAGAAACACGTTAGGCCGTTAAAACAGAAGAGAAGATGTATTGTGTACCTTTTCTACACAGCTATATATAGATAAGCAAATATTCGTTTAGGCATAGTTCTGACGATGGCGTGAGCCGAAATAGCTATCAACTATATTTAAAAAAATAATTTTGTAGAACTAAAATACATTGCTATTTTTTTCACGGTGTTAAATGATCATGTTTCATTGTATCATAATTCTATCATCACATTTACTCATACATTAACTTAGTCAACGGTTTTAGCTAATTATTTACTATAAATACTATTTTTCTTAAATCAAAGATGTATCAAAATCAATTACAACTGTCAAAAAACATTCTTAGTAGAAAATAAGCCAAATAGAAACTGATCGACTGTTTAAATGATGCCATTTTTTCTTATTTGTAATACCTATTATGGCCCTTTAAATGTGTATGCACCAGGCTAAAATCCATCAAGGCATGATGCAATTGGTGTCGCCAAAGCCAGCGCCGGCTCAGCGGCGGATCATTACGCCCCGACCTAAAGTGGACTAACACACACCGGCACTCTCGCTCGCAGCGGTCGGTAATAGCGGAAGCAGGTTTACCTCCGCCATCTTGTTCACCTCAGACGTTCCCGTAATGGACGCCGGCACCCAGCTGTGAAAAACTGGTGCAGTCTGCAGTGTGGTGTTCAAAGAATTACGATTACCGTAAAATCAATCTAGGATAAACGTAACACACTTTTTTTCAATTTTATCTTACTTGGCTTTAAGACGTTTTTTTCCAAATATTGATTGTATTTCAACAGTTGACAATACTTCAAATATTGGCTTAAGAATTTTTTTTATTACTTTTCGAGAAAGCATTATAGCAAAATAATTAGATTTTTATAACTCAAAACATGCCTTTTTTAATTGTTGAAATTGTTTTGATATTGTATGATTTCCTGTTAATTGTTTCTTAGTTGTTGAACCCATAGTTTTGTATACCTGCTACCTTTACCCCAAATATTTTGAATAAATAGACTCATTTGTAAATTATATTCTATCTAATGCTCGCGATGAGCGAAACCGGTCCTGATGAAAAAAAATATTTTGGAAATAAATACTAAAAATATTTATTTTTATTTTAGTATTAAAGTTATTGTATCGAATACTGATAACTAAAAGCTATGTTTTATCTCTGACTGATAGTTAATACACTTTTAGTTATAAAATAACTTCGAAAAATAAAACGCTTATCGTGTCGCTATAGTAAATGACTTCCTACAAAAACTAAAAATTAAATAAATGATTACAAACATCTTTACATAGAAGTTTATGTTTCAATTATTATTTAAGATTTTGAAATGGTTACACTTATTTCCAGAGAGCGATATTTCATTAGTAGTTAAGTATGTTGATTAATAAATTTATTTCTATCACATCAAATACCTTAAAATTGATAACGCTGCATCAATACAACTAGAATTTCTTTGACATTGTGGGTTATCAAAAATGGTATTTACATATTTTTTTTCGTTTACGTGACGCTAATGAATACAGTAAAGGAAATTATTTTAGTCTTCTATGATTCGTTTAGTGCAAAAGACGCAGTGAGATTTTCAAAATAATGTTCTTATTGTATCATTAAATTTCTCATAACTAATTAATTCGTTTCCGTTCTAAACTTACGATACATTAAAAAGGGAAGTATGGGTACATCGCTAATCGTTCACGAGCGAGTTGAAGCGTCAGCCGCGCGAAAACCACACGTGGAAATAATAATATAATTATAATTGAATGAAATGCGGCTGCGATGATGACGTATTGAAACGTACGGTGCATTATTATTTTGGGTTGCAGCATTTGCAAAATACGCGCGTGTCGGTCTTCACGTAAATGCGGAATCAGCTCGCCGGAAAATGAATGCACTCGCATTCAATATGTGTCCGACTGTTAAATGCATTTTAAACGGACTCAAAGCTGCACGGGGAATTTTTTACAGAACATTACAGAATTATTAATCAATTTTTTGGTGACATCTGTCAATAAATAATAAATACAGGATAATTAATATTATTTTCACAATTACATATTTTTTAGATCAAGACCGCACTCGAGTATGGCGAGAATTATCAACTGATGCAATCTTTTTTAAAACAAGAACTTTTTTATACAAGAAAAAGTATAAAACCAATGGTATTGGTATAATTTCGTACGTTTGAAACTTTTTTTTTTTTTAATTTCACCACTCATTATTTTTAAATTAGTTCAATATAATAAAAAGTATTTCACAAATATTTCTGAACCGTTAATGGATTTTTAATATAATTTTAAGTTTATAAAAAATTGTACAAAGAGATCTTTAAATTTTTGCTTGATAACTAGTAATCTTTATTAATATCCATATTGAATGATTATCTGCAAATTATTTGTTCGGTTCGTGAAACGTTGGCTGTGTATACTTGGCAACTGTCAACTCAAGATTTTGTAAAATTGACCTTGTTTTATTTTTTTATCATGATCGCGATGAGTGAAGCTAGTCCTTAACTACTACTAAACAGTATTTTTTTTTATTATTTTAATACCAATAGTATTACTCGCAGATACTGACTCTCTCAATTCATGAAGGGATATTGTATTTATTAACCTATTCAGTGCTGAGCCTCAAGAAAGGTATTCCATAATCGAATATTTTAAAAATAATCAAGCAGTATTTGTGTTAACTTAATTAATTAAACTATTCAGAACAAGCCAACCTACATTCCGTTAGAAAAATTGACTTTTACATTTTGAATTGTCAATTGTCAAACTACTGCAATTAAAATGTTAGCAATAAGTGGAATTATCAATATCATAACAATATTTTTATTGAATTGGCATTTACTTGATAAAACTCGATTATAATTGTAAGTTTACAATTGAGTTCTACAAAATTCTATTTTTGGTTGTTACTTTTATGACATCCAACATTGTCAGATTTATGAATAAAGGTTTGACATGTTTCTTGATAGTTGAGTTGAGAACACTCGAGATGAGAAATGGTTCTCATCATAATAAAATTTTAAGAAGAACAAATAAATGTGTATTATTTTCATTTCATGGGTAGCTTGATCATTTTCGTGATGGGAAAAAATAAGCCTCAAGAAAAGCTTAAAAAAATTATTACATTTTAAATACAATCACTCATTTTTTGTTATTTGTCAAGCCTTATGAAATAAGTAAGCGCGATTAAGTTGAGAAATAACTCTTTTTAAGATTAAAAAAAAGGATATATACATAGAATGAAAGAATAAAATCATCTATACTGTAAGATATATTTCTATATATCAATTTTTTACATTTTCTGTTCGTGAATTGAATCCGGCGAACAGTGTAATGTTGCCGAGAGAAACGTTATACATAATTATTTTGAGTAATTTATTATATATTTGTTAACGTTATTATGCAACTTGTACGTTTTGTGATCTGAATAGTGCGTCATCCGATCAAATTTCGTATTCATTCGAGGCCTTTTGATTTGAAAATTAATTCACGCATGACGCTAAATAAATAATGTCTGCGGTTTTGGGCATACTAAGCGAGTAAAGTCAGTATTTCATAGTCATCCCGGATACGATTTAGTTTATTGGGTCAAATTAACGGGAAAATAGATTTCAATTTATTTATTCAGCATCACTTTGAATATCGTGATCGAAAATCTCCAGGTTCCGTGACACCACTCGCATACTACAGTCACAACTCAAAAATATAATCATTATAGCTTTAAATAATTCATTTTCAGAACACGAAAAAAAGAACAGCAACGGTGGATCCCAAATAAAATATTATATTAATTGGTCTGGACAGATCTTATGTTTCTTTTATATGTAAAATCAATACCTCGGCACAGAAGAGTCTGTATCACTATTAAGGTACTAGCTATCAACTTCCTTTATTGAAAGACATTATATTTAAATAATAAAAATACAGATTTATGTAGTATTTTCAAAATTTTATTTAAATATCCGAACTGGTTTTCCTTCATCGTAATCATTTTAAACTGATACAATACAAAACAAAGCAACTTATAAAAAAATCGATAAAAATTGATAAATAAAACAAAGATTCAAAAAGTAAGAAGATCTACAGATTATAAAAAATATATATAAACCATTGTCTGTAGAGGAAAAAGAAAGAAGTCTAACAATATTTTTTTAAGTTGTTAAAAAGTTTAAAGCAATGATTTCCAAGCTCTGGGTCGCAGGTTCTCTGCGGGTGTCGCAAAATTGTCATGTCCAATATGTTTTTAGTGGAGGCGTGTTTTAAAAATATTTGAAAAGCACTGACTTGAAACATACACAGAGAATAATTTTCAGATTACTGAAAAATCACTCCAATAATTTCTTTTCAGCAATACTAAGCTACAAAGTGTTCTTCTCAAGTGTTACCTCATGATTCGTTCAACACAAAAGTTTGAGAAGATTTAAAAAATAAGTTATGAAATTATCTACAATCTGCTTCATGTATTTGTTGCAACAAAGTTTCAATGTTAGATTTCATTTATCTTATTTTTATCTCTAGTGATAAAAGAGTGATTCCGGTAAAACGTCATCGATGGTATACAGAACATATTGAATATTTAATAATTTATCAGTAGATAATGCTTTTAAGTGAAACTATTTCTGATTATAAAATTAATTGAGAAAAAGCTTTGATCGTTAGAAATGCAGTTCTGTAGAAATTTTTCAAAGGAAAATTGAGCTAATAATATAAATGAATTTATTGCGTATATATTGGTTTGTAATCACAACATACCACCTAAAGTTGTTTACTTATGAAAATATGTTTTGTAAAGGGATGGCAATCGAATGGTAATTTTTACCTTTCCACAAGAAAAGGTGCAACATATAAACCGAGAGCAATTATCGCAAATTCTTTGCTTTTGATTTATCTGTATTACTCCTTTTTATTTTACAATTATCATTAGCAAACTAAATTCCAACGTATACCTTTTCTATCATTTATAATCGGTTCGTTGACTATAAAACGTATCTACATATATAAACCGATATATAGTCGGATGTATAGAATTTACCTGATAGACATATAACATATGAATGATTTTTATGGTATCGTTTAAAAACAATATCATTTATGAATTAATACCTTGTTAAGAAATCTATAATAACGTCAAGAAGCTGATATTAATTGATAAATACATATATCAAATTCGAATCAAATTGATGTGTTCTTTGACTGAAAAAATGGAGAGAAAAATTATTCGTTAATTCAGTTTTTTTTTAAATTAAAATGGTACATCTCTCTCTCACATAAGATATAATATATATTTTTTTTTAATAAAAAAAAAATGCTTGACAATAGTTAGTGAGAACTAGAACTATTTTCGGTTACTCAAAATATTTACTACAGTTATAATAATATATGTGAAGGTGAAATTAAAAATGAATACAAATAGTTGCATGATTAAATTGGCTCGATAAATGCACTATACACATTCCTCTTTTACCCAACTATATCCTTTTCAAATAGTTTTCTGCATAAAAAATAAAGGCGTCAATGATCCTTAAAATTCACATTTACAAGCAGGTAATAGGAGAGACGTGATGTCGCCTTAATTCAATTGAATTCCTCCTGTAATTCGATTTTCATGACATCACCTCCCTCAGATAAAAACCTACATTTACATATTACTCTGCTGTTAGGAAACCGATTTACTCTCGTGTTAAATTTTATCGCCCACCTGAATGGAAAAATTTGCTTACATACGAAAAATAGTATATATATATATATATAAAAATACTTTTTGCTATGATTTACAAATATTTCTCATTGTGCACATATTTCAAAAGCAAACATATATGAAAATACACAATTTATTTTAACACTAACTGACTAGTTCTGATGAAGGCGTAATCTCAAAAAGCTATCAACTATATATCTTATAAATTTTGTAGAACTAAAATACATTGTTATTTTTCACCGTATTACAATGGAGTTCGACCAAGTAAATGCCAATTGAATCAATAAATTATTCTTTTATATTCCATAGTTTTTCCCCGTAAGCTTTGTTTGATTGTGGGGTGCAATAACTTCTTAAAATGCGTATTAAATAAATTATCGTAATGCAGCATTGAAATACAAGTGAGAGCGTATGCATTTGAGAATTAATTAAGTCGTAGTTTTTCAGTAACGAAATAACAAGTAGCTTGATTAAGATTCATACAAAGTAACACGTTAAATTATTGCAAAATACACAATTAATTATTTGATAATTTAAGCCCTGGATACACTCACTATCGTGTGTAAAGTTGATAAAAATTATTGATTAAAGTTTTTATACTGGGTTACATGATTTGCCAGCTTTTTACTGCAGTGATTTTGTTAGTTTATGAAATAGAATATCTTATATTCAGTATATTTTTATCATCAGAAATAATTTTGTTGTATAATAAAATTTAATCATGTTAGGGTGTACATTGACTTTCTTATAACTAAAACATGCCGAAGAATAATAAATCACAGGTAAAAAATAACAAAGGTTCTGTGTACAAATGTAAAATTATCGTGATGCATAGTTCAATCAAATGTGATTCAACGATAACCGTTAAAAAGAAGTGACTTAAAAATGAAAATATGCACCGCTTAACCGCGAGTAGTGACACACGACTTAGTTTAGTTTCACACCAAAAACTTTTATTTTTTCGATACCGGAATTGTACGATTTTCGCTTGCAGTAGAGCGACGGACACTCGGTCGGTAAACACCGATCCTTTTTTCATTAGGATCGACACTTCGGAAAACCGCAAAGAGAGGCCGTTGGTTTCGACTTTTTACCCTTGCAACCTTTTCCACTGATAGCGAGGAAAACACGACTGATTTAAATTACTAAATGTACAGGAGTTTTACAATCCTTTACAATCAGACTCATGAGTATCGTATACATTACATTAATAACGAATTATATTTAAGCGTTTCTATTCGATATTAAAAACATGCATAAGAAGCTAGAAAAAAATATCGCTAATCAAACTAATTTAATATTTTTTATTTGTTAAGTTGCTGGCAATACGTTATTTTTCAAATGTTGTACTTGTTGGTATAATATGTTTTTTTTAATTGAACATTATTTGTTAAGTACCTTTTCTACAATTTCTATAATAATCATATTGGTATCAGTCATCGTCAACAATCAATTTTTAATTTTTTAAACATTAATTTTAAATATATGCATGGCTTATGAACAATCAATAATTTAAGGGTTTTTTTTATTCCGAATAACGTTGAATGGTTGATAAAATAACATTATTTACATACGTAATTTACATGGAAGATTACATGATAAAGAATTACGCTGAAAGATTTGGTAGAACTTCGATCAAAACTCTCCCAAACTATTTTGAGGAAGCAGGTACGCTTATTGGATAAAATTTATCGATGGTAATTATATCCATCAGCCTTGGTTAGTCAAACATTTTCACATTAACTTAGCGTAAGTAGCTTCCTGATATTATCAAACTTCGATGTAATAAACAATGACGCAAAACCGAAAACTTTTCAACGGTGCTGGGAACAAGCGTCGACGAGGGTGACATCAAAGCGTCGATTTTCGACGTCAATCTTCTCACCTGTCTATCTATTAAACTGTCGCAAGGAAAGCTCTATCATATAAGACTCGATGTAAGATTGAAAATGATGGATAAAACACTAAGATGTTCAACTAATAATACGAATATTTTATCTATAATATACGTATAAAATTATGTAAAATTATTGATCATGGACAATTTATTATTACATAGATTGATCATAGTAAGCATATCATAATATAAAAAATATAAATGTAGATTTGTGTATATTACATTCTCAATAGCCTAAAAAGCAATGCAAAGCATTATTATTGATTTTTAATTCAATAAACACCACATTAAAGCTCAGAATGAATTGTAGTCTCTTTATGGCATTGTATAGTGGACAAATTAAATAATCATTCCAAATTTGAATAGTTACAACTCTGTACGATTTCACATGTTTTGTCACTAACGACCCGGGTTTAGACTTTCGACATCTTCAGACATTCTATCACACAGATGCAACAGAACGGAGGTCCTGAGGAACTGAATCAGTTCTGTTACATCCGTGAAGATGCCGAAAGGCGAAACCTGGGTCGTTAGTAGCAAAACATATGGAATCGTACAAAGTTGTAACAATTCAAATTTGATATTTAAATTCCACCAAACACCTTAAGTCTATATCATGAATTATAATAATCATTCCGCTTTGTAAAATTATTTTTTCATTTGCTTATGTGATTGCCATTGGTGTTTTGGATATCCAATTGCAGTATCTCTAACACTTTATTGAATTTAAAATAACCATGAAAACAACTTGCAAGATATTTTTTATCTACTGTCTTCTTTAGTTTATGAAAACGATTTACGTTAACAAACGTTACCAAATCAATTGATTACATATAAAAGTATCATTTATATTGCACATCTCTACTTCTTGTTGAGAGGAAAACATGCTGTTGGTCTCGTCAGTCGACAGCTACATGTCCGATTGAATTTTAATTCTCCCCATCGAACGCGGAGAGGACGGAAAACATGGGGTGGTGAACCAGGAAGGCTGTAAATGGGCTCACCTGACACCTTCTATCACCACCGCCCTTACTTTTTCTGCCAATTTAAAACGTATCTCGGATAAAAGGTGCTAATATAAACTTATTGGGTGTGACAATGATTAGGATTCGTTTCATTATCAACAGCTCTTATCACGCATCCTTTCACTTAATCAAATAAAATTTTCTTGGCATTCTTTAAATGCTGATAACAAAAGGTTCAATTGTATCGATTATGAGCATTTTCCGATAAATATTGTTATAATACAAATAAACATATGAGACGAGATAGTCAGTTGAACAAGTTCAACTCATTTTATCACACAAATATTCACATCATATATATATTTGTATTTATTTAGGCAAACAAATTGTTTCTAAACCGTTTAAGTAGTATTTAAAATAATAATTTTATGATTTGCTTTCATATTTTTTCTTGGCCGCAAATGCTTTCCCCACCGAATAAAATACCCAACCAAATATCGAATTTTCTTCTTACCCTCTTTAATATCATATTATCTTTTCACCTTTATTGGAAAACTGCAACGGTGGAAAGATTTTCATTGATGGTACGCAGAGCGTGAAAAATCTTTTTTGACAGGAAATGAAACAAAGGTAGAAGGATTGCTTAAGGCAATCCAAAATAATATTCTTACTTTATATGATAGGTTATTTGATTGTACCAGGTTTTATTTTCGGTTGATATATCGAACTGTTTTACAATAGTTTTTTACAGGTATGTATAATTGAAATATTAAATATTTTATACTTATACCACACCTAAAATAAATCGTATAAAAAAGGATACGTTTGGTTATAGTATTCATTGAATAATGAATATTTAAGTGTATTAAGGCGGGATACATTTAAAAAAAAAATTTAAGCATCGAGGGCAAATTTGTGTAATTTTTATGGAATACTCTCAATGTATTGAAATGCATTTCCCAATACATGCTAGATACTTAAGATTTCAAATTATACAAACGCGGCTATTGATTTTATCAATAAAAAATGATTGTCAAAATGACAATTTTGGACTTATAAACATAGATCAGTAGTAATGTTCGCAATAAAGGAAAAATCAGAACGCTAATAACATAACATATAACTGCCCTGAAATAAACGTCAAACGAGCAGAGCTGTTTGCTGTTGTCTGTCCTAAAAATGATTCAATAACCCTGAATTCAACCAAGTCAACTTGACAATTTTCAATGTCGTATAGATAACGATATATTCTTGACTATCTTGTAGATTAGAAGTAACTAGATACTAATGGTGCCTATGATGGTAATGATACTAATGGTACATAATAAGCTAAGTAAATAAACATGTTACATACCCTTTTTTATTTTGATTTAGATTCAATACAATAGTTCATTGTTAACTTATAGGTCCCATGAAGTTCTATATCAAAGTAATTGATTGAAATAATTCATTTTTTATTTAGTCGATACTAGGTGTTACAAAAGGTGACTCAAAACGAATGGACTTCACATAATGGAGAGTGATGGAAAAACCAAGATGTGTTACATTGTAATATTACCATTAACAAAATAAGCAGCTGACATTTATTGTCAACGTTATGCCCTTTTTTATTAGCACAATATAATAATCAGTCATTTATTCTCAGTAACAAGAACAAGATAAATTTTCCATCTAACGGCTATAATAAATGTGCTCTTTAAAATTGTCTTCGCGTTACATCATAAATTAATTTATACCTGGCGGGTTTTACGGTTAATATCATAATCTGTACACTGTTATTGAATACCTTTATTTATCGCCGTCAGTATTTCTCGGAGATATTTTTGTAGAGATTTCTAGCCATTAAAAGTATCGCCTCACCGTTAAAAGATAACAACGCGATAACGCAAAGCTGCAAGTCATCTCAGCTTACACCATAATTTTACTTCCGCCGACGCCGACGCCAAAGTCTAACGGCGCCCACAATAAATGGCGTCACATCGTGTATTAAAAATTGGAAAGAAATAGGCAGATTCAGGTAAGCTTTGCACGTAATGTTATATTTTCAAACAGTTGTAAATCAATTTGCATATTTATTTGTTATATAAAATTAATTTAAACTATTGCCCAAAAAATAACAAGCTTGTTAAAAAGGTATATGTCGTCTTACCACAATACAACTTATTCAAAAAGATGGATTGAGTAAAAATTAAATTATTCTTGTATTAGACATTATAAAATGATAAAAACAACAATATATAATATAAAAATGAATTTTTAGTTAAGCATTATATAAAAAGTTGAATCGAATTACGAATCGGAAATAAAAGAAAAAAAAATATAGACTAAATCTTTAGTCTATATTTGGAGTATTCTCAGCGAATGGTAGAAAATTCTCTACTAAATGTTTATATAATATAATTTATGATATCGACTGAAGGTGCTTGATGGAATTTCAATATCAAATATAAATTGTTGCAAATTTGTACGATTCCACATGTTTTTTCAATAACGACCCGGGTTTTGCCTTTCGGCATCTTCAAGCATTCCGTCACACGGCTGCAACACAGCGAACTAGCCCCAGTTCTGTTGCATCCGTGTGATGCCTGAAAATGTAAATTTGTAAAAATTCAAACTTATATTCTTGTTCAGTGAAAATTAAATTCAATCTAAAGCAGCATGGGTAGACAGTGAATCAATATATAAATTTTTCTCAATGAATTTGCATTGGAATCACAAGTAACACATTATTTGTTTCCTTTTAAGATACGCGACAAATAAATATTTATTTCAAAATATCGCAGGTTTTCAAGCTGAAAAATTAAATGTTAACTAAACTTATATATATTTTCCGATAGTCCCGTATCTTTTCTCTTTTCAAAAATCCATGCATCACACCCACACACACTTCTAAGGAAGAGTTTTTCACCAGGTACAGTCATGAATTCGTAATTAATTACATTATGACGTCGAAAGGGTGGTGTTGCCCGTCTCACTCTCTATCCTAGTGTATATTGTTGTCCCTCTCGTACTGTGGTGACGGTGGCTGAACAAGCATCCAGTCCTTGTTGACGTGCTCACCATTCTTTTTACATGGCTAATGAGTGTCGAGAGTATCCGAGGCAATGAGACGGATGCGGAACAATTTAAAAAATGATTGACTGATAAATTTATTTTCACTTCCAAATTTAACATTGTATCTGTTGATGTCGCAGCACATAGCGAACACAGATATATCGAGAACTATTTTCTTTGAAAGGACATTATGGGAATTTTATGATCGTTTTAATAAATAATGTAAATAAATAACTATTATCGCGTAAATCATTGTTGACGTTGAGTCAGTTATCCTTATAAGAGGTTCTTTGTTGTAAATCTAAGGATTGAACAGGCCAATGCAACAAATGCTCTTCACAATTTCAACTTTTTTGCAAATGTCTTACGTCAATTTTTTTAAGTAAATTTTGTATTAATATTACATAATGAATATAATAATTGTTATTTTCTTCAAAATTGGTTGACAATTTGCAGATTCATCTCTCATTTTAATTCATACCATCAAATTAGCACAATAAAATGAATAAATAATAAGATGTAAATTATATCTTATTGTTTATTTTTAGTGCAATCTTTATCCGATTATGTAAACGAGAATATTCCAAAAAAATAGGCGCATATAAATACTAAATAAATAATAACACAAAATGGCCAAAATCAAATAAAATGACCAAGTTATTCTACAATCATTTTAACAAGGGTTAACTTTATTCACAAAATGGAGTAATTTGAGTAAATCTATGATCAGATGATACACAGAGCAGAATTATGAATCTAGAAGAGATATTAATAAGAATTATCAGGTAATAATACAAAAAAAATGACAACCAATTATTATGTAAGGTAAGGAATTTCGATATCAATAACAAGCATTTTTTTATCTTGTTATACTTATATATGTGATTTCATGGAAATCTTAAATGAACATGCCACAAAGATACTAATTGGTTAAACATGAAATATTTTATACTTATATTTTAGAATAAAATAAATTTAATGGCTTTTGTTTCTATACGCCACAGTTTCCTCAATCGACTTGCTACAGGAGAAGTTTTCTCTGCGCAGACACCTTATTGAATAGGGAAAACCTGACTTGTTTAGCAAATTTATTATGCAATCAATTTATTTTGTTTAGAATTTTCTGCTTAATACACCTTCAAAAAGAGTTTCTTGACAAATCGATAATTGTTTATTGTTATCGACATATAAAGTAAGCCTTTAATAAAAGTATGACGCTATCATTACTTTTGTTATGTCATCCTTTGCAACAAAAAACAATGCTTCTACACATTTGAATTGTTACAATTTTTTACGATTCCACATGTTTCATCTCTAACGACCCGGGGTTCGCCTTTCGGCATCTTCAGGCAAAATCGATATTTTTTTTTCAAAAACAGTGTGTAAAAGTAAGCTTTGAACTTTAAATTATCTTCGATTGTTAATTTTAGGCACATTTAATAATAGCTTTAGATGACATTCTGCGTCTCATTTTGTAAGAGACATGTTGGAAACCATCGCAAAATACAATTTATGATATCGACTGAAGGTGCTTGATGGAATTTCAATATATAATTTGAATTGTTACAATTTTGTACGATTCCACATGTTTTGTCACTAACGACCCAGGTTTCGCCTTTCGGCATCAGAACTGACGTAAAATAAATTGCAGTGTCTGGATTGCCAATACTTTTATGTGGGTAAAACCACGCGACCGGGTCGTTAGTGACAAAACATGCGAAATCTTACAAAATTGTAACAATTCAAAAAATCGCAAAACACATTTAAAACAAAAAGGAAGTTTTATATCAGCATTTAATTCATTTAATTGGACAACAAAATACATCGAAACCAAAATGAATCTAGCAGTTTAGCTATTAAACTCAAAGCAAAGAAATTCTCTAAGATAACTAAAATATAATAAATAATCATAAATGTGAAATATATTTTTTTTAAAAAGCGTTTGTGAAATGCATTTATAATACTTACATAAATTAATATGCAATAATGAGACAAATATATTTATAAATGTGTTTTCAATGTCAGAAAATGCACCACTACTGCAAATGGAAAATTTAATTTAACACACTAGGTCTTTGCCTGTATGTTGTCCGTATGAATTCATCCCCCAATCACCTCGCATTCAATATCTAATCTACACAAACACAGGTCGACTCACGTATTGACTACCAATACGTGCGAACATTTAATAAAATTCCCTCATACGCGTGAGGTAGCATCTCGCATGTATGTAATTTTAAAGAAAGGAATTAACGCCATCTGTCGCAGCGCGATCGAACCGCCAGGACTCGGCAAACATAAAACACCGGAGGGTTACCTCCCGCCCCAGGCTACTTGGCAGCCCTCCCCTACAGTCTTTTAAAGGTATTAGGTGTTTGGCTGGCCATCGAAGGGTACAATATTCACCTTCTGTCGGTATCTGTCACCCTGGCAGACGCGATGCGGGGAGAAAAAGTATTAAATTGTTCTCGAATAATCGATCACGTGAAACTTAACAGACAGGGAATAAGAAGGTAAAGGAAAATAATTACTTAGGCTATGTGAACCTATTTTGTATTTAAATTGTCTTTATGATCAGATGTCACTACAATTTGAAAATTTTCTCCGATATATAATATATAAAACAAATCGACATAATTGATATTTGATTGACTTTGATATCATTGATAAGTCGACATCTGTAACATAGTATGGAATGATCTAGATCAGTAGTTCTCACGTGAAATTTCAATGTGGCCGCATTATAAACATCAGCTGTCCTATGGAAATATCTCGTGGCCCCACCAAATGTGATAAAAATAGTTTCGACATTTATTTTTATATAGTGCATGACACTGAATAATCTCTCGCAATATACAGTTGTTTTACTTACAATCGACCAAAATTAAAAAAGCAATTGTTGTTAATTCTTTATATTGACTTGATTCATGGTCAACGTATAACTTCGATCAAAAATTTTGAAAAGTTTTATTATTAAAACGGTCCTATACTCAAACTCGACTATATACCGGATAAGTCAGGTTTATTCAATCAATTTTAAAATAATAATAATTTATAAAAAAACATTTTTTAAATATCAATCATCATCATCGTCGGCCGGGGTCGATCCACTGCTGGATGAAGGCCTCCACCTGCTTTTTTTCCCCAGGGGGTTTGTTGAACACCACGCTGCCCAGGCGGGTTGGTGTTCGGTTTTCTGTCTGGGCTTTCCTTCCCATAGCCAAGAGAACACGGCACGCGGTGTTCCAGAGCGGTCACCCATCCAAGCACTATCCGCGTCTAATGCTGCTTAACTTCGGTGATCGCACGAGAGCCGGTGCTTTCAACGTGGTATGGTCGTTGGCGTTGTATGGCGTTGTATGTATGACGTGGTATGGTTGCTAAATATCAATATTTACTATAAAACTGTTGGTGGCCGCAGTAAAATTTTCTGGTGGCCGCACATGAGAACCACTGATCCATCATGAATAGTTTAATATTTAATATGAAATTTCATAGGTAGGGACATAGAAATTCATATTGTATTTTTTTCTCAGATTGATTTTAATCAACATTCTTTTTTTAAACGTATATTGGTTGTATGTGCAGCATTTAATACCGTTAAAAAATCTTGAGCATTAAAATAAAAGTTTCATTTTCAAAGTATGCCGGCTGTTTTTGTTCTCGGAAACATTATAAAATGACTTTATTTAAATGTATTTATTGTATTATTCAACCTTTATTATTTTTAAGATATTTTCATACATCATTAATATAATAATTGTACATGATTACCACAGAGACGCCACACGAAAGGGACAGTGGGTATTTGTTCTGCCCCCTGAATTTAAATAAAAATATATTTATCTCTTGCTGCACCAGCTTAGAAATTGTGAACAAAGATTTTTTCTAACCCCTCCCTTTTCCAGAAAAAACTGAAATTTTGTCTATACCTTGTCACACAAATAAAAACTGACATTTTATTTATATTTTATAATTGTCACTCAAAGTTTTTTAAGAAAAATAATGCGATAATATATTTTTATAATTTGATACTTTTTAAACCCAAGAAAGGTAACATGTGCACGCCGTAATGACTTTTTAAAACAAACATGTTGAAGAATGTCGATTTATAAAAGCTCCGAGAAGACAATATATTGTGCGTGCCCCTACACGGATATAGATTTTAGGGGTTGTTAAATTGACAGAGGGTGCAAGCAGGTTAGAAAAAACTATTTTATTTGATCACACCACTAGGTTGTGTAAATTTTCGGTGTTCATCGATTTTTCGATATCATATAATCTCATGGAATTGCTTGATTTTTAAGGCAATAAAAACGACGATTTTTAGATTACTTTTAATTAAAAAATATAGCATACGTACTTATTTCATTATTCATATCATTTTAAATTAAGTTTCGGTAGTTATAACGTAACGTGTAAGAATTATTTGAGCACAATTAAATAATCTCAAATATAGTAAATAATGCTTCTCAATATTTACTGACATAAAAGCTCACAAACACCAGGATTAAGCCCAAGAGCTCAAATTAAAAAAATAAAATAATTGAACCGAATGCTTTGCCCAAACTCCTATTCAGAATTATCTGACCATTTAACTAGAGTTTTTTTACGGAATTTATATAGTAAATTATAACGAATCCCATAAAAGAACATTCAATAAGTATATTTTTTTATTTTGCCTGTACACAGCAAGCTTATTAATATACGATACAATGTAAAAACTACGTAGAAAAAAATATAAATTTTAATTTAAAAAAAAATATTCTTTAAGTTCTACGTTACTGATTTTATTTATTTTTTATATCTACATTTTGTATTCATTACAAAAAATATATTTAGAACCGAGTAGAGTAATAATTTTAACTGGTCGATAAATCTTAATGACGTTATGTTAGCACTACCCTATCCTAACAGGTTTGAGCGAAATGGGCTAAAAGGATTAACAGGGAGACAGCACAATGCATTAATTTGCATCGAGAGTGAAAGGTTTTGTATTGGCCAATGCAAAACGATAAGAGGGAAGGTGAAGTGCTTAGCCATTATAGACTAATAACATACTAGACGATGACTATATACATATAAATCGAACAATATAGTTAGCGTTTAGGTATTCTAAATTTGCAAACGCACTTCTGAAACACCCTTTCTTTTACGATCGAGTCAACTTGAAATGAAAACATTTTACGGTAGAAAGATTATAAGAAAAAATAAAATTAACTAATTTATTTTGAACTTCCATCGTTAGATGTAAAAAACACGGTAAAAAAATAGCAATGCATTTTAGGTCTACAAAATTTTTATAAGATATAGTTGATAACTATTTTGGCTCACGCCATCGTCAGAACAACGCTTAAACAAAATGTCCTTCGCCGCTTCTTAAGCCATTACTAAGGGCTGAGTCGTTTCTGTAATAAACCATCCCCATTCAATAAACCATTTCCGTGCAATATGTAGCTTATTGATATAGCAGCTTTTTAGTTTCATTTACAATATTATTTTTTTTAAATTTTTAGTTTTATTGCTAGCAGGAAATAAGCTAGTTCGTTAAAACAGAAGAAAAGATGTATTGTATACCTTTTCTACACAGCTATAGAGGTTTCGCTCATCGCGAGCATTATCAACTGATACGCGATGAGCGAAACCGGTCCTGATATATTGTGGAAATAAGTACTTAAAAAAATGTGTTTTTATTATTTAAAATATCATGCCTTTCCATCAAGAAGTGACAGTTAACAACTTAAAAGATAAGAAAATATTCGTCAGAACTATTCTGACGATGGCGTGAGCCGAAACAGCTATCAACTATGTCTTGAATAAAAAAATGTAGAATATAATACAAATACATTGCTATTTTTTCATCGTGTTATAATGGAGTTCTACCCAGTAAATGCCGATCCAATCAATTAGATCTTATATTTCATCTTCCTGATGCTTTAATTCATTGGACGTATACATTTTCCACCATTCCAAAATATATCGTATTATAACCTAAGCTTCGGAAACTGATACATCACTATCTCAATAAATATACATGATATAAACAATATGAAATATAACGACTTGGTAATAAACTCTAACTTTGCCTGCTTTGTAAACATAAACTAGTCAAGGCTCGAACGAATGAGGTAAGTCATTTAAATCAGTCGATTGGCGTAAGTGACCATGATTTGGATTATTTTGATTCAAAGTCGATGGCTTATAAAATAATAAATAAATAAATAAAATTTACAGGGCGGTAAAATAATTTTGTTTTGTTTTATAGCAGCACGTCATCACTAAGCCTTGATTGTATCGCGTTACTTATATACTGCAGTAATAAATAAAAGCACAAATAAAATATTTTTCTTCGTACTTTTCCCACAATTTTATAATACAAAGTTCAAGAGTGCCCTCGCTAACGATGAGCATTGTAAACGAAACCGGTTTTTGATTATGAAGTAACTCAACACTGCAAAAATTTCGATTTATTTATTTAAATGATCGTAATGATTTCAAGTGGAGTATAATATATTTTTATTTAATAATTAAAATATTTCTTGGAAAATATCAAATAATATTTTAAGGTACAAAATTAAAACAGATAAAGAAATATGTATTTTTAATGCTTGAAATTAATGCTGTTTTTTTCAGTGTTGAATTGTAGATACATATTTTTATTCTTTTTCATTCAAAACAAAAAAAAATAAAGAATTAAAATCTGCCTTGATCTATAATATCGATTTTCTAAAAATACCTTGAAAGGTTTTGTCATATCCGGATTTGTCTTATTTTCTTAATTGGTAATCTTTCCATTTTATTTGTATAAAAAAATATAGTGTACTTATAATTAGTTATAAATTTTCCGTAGATTTTATTTTGTCAGATAATGTCAGTTATATTTTTGATATCCCACTTCTAATCACTTATCATCTCATTATATTATATTTCATAACGTTTTCTGTGTATTGTATCCGTGTGATAGAATGTGTGAAGATGGCAAAAGGCGAAACCCTGGTCGTGAATGATAAAACATGTGGAAATATAAAACAGCTTACATTTAAAAGAGTCACAATCAAATTTAGGATTTACTTAATCTATTTATTTTTCATCCAATTGATTTTTAACAATATACATTTCGCAATCCCATCGTCATTAAAACTAGTGTGGTGTAAAAAATCATAATAATTCTTTCAATTATTAATAGTTTTATATTTAAGATTTTTTAAATACATTTATTGAAATAATAAATACATTACTTCACTCGAAAATCCTCAACCAACAATGAATTTGTTGGGAGGAATAATGACATCAAACTATTTCATTTCGCTAATGTCTTTTTACCCTGCCTAAGCTACGATTGACTTTCAATAAAGACAATCTAATTAAATCTGAAAGGTGAAGGTGATTAATGCATTATCATTACTACTGCTCGTCGTGTAATCCATCAGCCTGTTGTATTGAATAAACGGGTCGGGTGACGTGTACCCATTAAAGGAATCGCCCGGTGTAGACAGCGATCGCGATAAACAACTGAAGGGCAATTTATTTACCTGAATCCAGCTAGCTTCCAAACTTCATCTTTATACTCTATAGAAAATTAAGCCAAAATAAAATGTACGTATTAACATGTTTCCTCTGTCATATATTTAATAATCAATTTGGAAATATTGGATTTCGAACAATATTTAACCAAGTTATGATGTACACGCATTTATTATGTATTGGATTTTAGTGTTAGCATTATAAAACCAAGTTTTATAACCAGAGCTATGAAGTCGAAGTCGTTCAGTCGCAGTATTTAAACCAGAATCGTGAAAAATGAGCGAATTCGACTTCTTTTTTGATTGGACGATTTGAAAGAACACTTCAATAAACAATTTGCCTAATTGGTTGGTTGATCATTAATTTAATACACATTAACAGAAAAAGAAGGAATAAACCTGACGAAATTGACTTTTTAAGTAGTAGTTATGTTTTTTTAACGATTCTATAGCCCTGTTTATTACCCTTTGTCATAACAAAACGATCGGTTAAAATGATGATTGTCAAATTTAGTTATACAATTTAATAAGCAGATTTCAATTCATTTATCAGTGGCAAAGTGAAAATAACATTATATCCTTAGCTATTCAAATATATTGATAACTATTATTTTGAAGGCTCATTTCTGTAGATCAATCAACCAACGTGTTAATTACATTCATTTTATTATATGTTTTACGACGTTGCTGATATTAGATGTTGTCAAAGAAAATAAAAACTAAAACTAAAAATACCTACACATCTAAAGAAAAGAAGTAATATAAGTACACCCGCATCTCTTTTTGGATAGGGAATACATTTTTAGGACCACCATGTTAACGGCTTGTATTAAAAAATACAGAGAACAAAAAAAAAAATGAGAAAAGTTCTATAATACAAAATTAAGTTTAAATAAATTTAATTTAAAGTATTTTAGTTTCACTGAACTACGGATACAATTAAACTGAGCCATTATTACGTTCTGACAATTAATTTTATATAATTATCTTCTAATGATCTTGATTGCCGTGTTGAGAAAATAAAATTATGATCTTTGAAAAATCGTGAACTTTTAAAGATAAATATTTTACAATCAATTAAATCTTATGAATGTTATAATGAATGAATTATACACTTGGTCAGTTATTAGCGATAAAGCAATCAATTTATACTAACTAGTTTCAAAATCATATAATGTTACTGAATCAATTGTAGTAAAATGCTGATTGATGCAATATATAACTTTAGAGGGCAATCAATTTGCTCAAGTTATTTTTCTTGTCTTATTGCAATTGGAATCTTGATTATACATTAGGTAAGTTCATTGGCATCGAAACATTATTTCTGTCCGTTGTAAAATATGCCGACTGGAATCGATCATCAATGGGCTAACTGTTTGTTTTCGTCTAAGCTGTGAGATAACAGAGATTATTTGGAAGCACAATTTGTTATTTTTAATCTCTTTCTGATAGTATAGATGTCATTATAGTATTAACATTATTTTTACTGAATAAATATGAAATATTGTAACGCTGTTTTTTTTAAAGTTTCAATGAAGATTCTCATTGAAATTTTATAAGACAACACAAAGATCATGCCAGAATATGTCTGACATTATTAAAAATTGTAATTGCCATTCTGCCTGTCACACAATGTAAGAAAACAGAATTATAAATTTTAATATAATTAGAGGAAATAAACAATCGTGAATAAACAAAATGGAATGTACTAAAAGTATTCCTCGTCTTATCATAAAAAGAAGAATTCCTATTAAATTGCCGCGTTCCTGAAACAGTGTAGTAATTCAGAAGCTCTTTGATTTTTTATTCATAGACAAAAGCTACCACGTGCCTGCTGAAGCGTCTTCAGATATAAAAAGACGCCAGTGAGCTTCACAGTGTCGTTCTTATTTTTTGATTTAAAACATTATTTTATATATTCTTGTTAAATATTTTAACTCAATATTACATTAAAAAAACTATTCCTATCAAAACGTCCGGAAGAATTCGTCACAAAAACGAGTGTACTGTAGGACATTTAGTAGACTAATTTAATTTAAATTTATTTAGATAAACTATCAGTGTGTAGATTTAATATATTTAAAATCACAACGTTTTCTTAGGAGACCTTTTTAGATTGTCTATATAATGAGACAATTTCTCCAAATGTTGACACTTCATTTGAAAGCAAGAATGAGTTTATTGAAATTGATGCAGGAAGGGATTAAAAATATCACGTGTAAATTAATTGATATTTTAAATTTCTTAATATAAACAAAAAAAAAATTAAGAGATTGCTGTGATTCTGCCTTTTTTTGGGAACCACTATTAGTAAAGCAGAAACGCGTTTTTTCCCTATATCTAAGATCAGTTTGGATGGTAGAAATCAATAAAAATTTTATCAAAAATCACGTCAAAATTAAAGATTATATTATTAAATTCGAGCCATTGACTCTGATATATATCAGTTTAGATGTTTCACGAAACTTGTATCTATCATAATTCGTTTTCTCTGGACAGTGGATAAATATAACACAATATATATAGAAACGAAATTGAGAAACTTTCGATAATTTTTCAATATAAGATGAAAAAAATAATAAACACGGCACTGAGATTGTGTGTAATTTTTTTTGTCACTTTACGAGATTGAAGACAGGTAAAACACGCTCTCCGCGTCATAATCTTGATATATAGAAGAAATATGTTTAATTTATTTTCAAGTATACTGGCAGAGTAGTCGTATAAATCATCGTTGTATGTGAAACGGATGACCCTCTAGGAAAAACGCACTTCAAAAATATTATTGAACCAACTTTATATTACTAAATGTTATATAAATTTGTGTCTCCATATACTATTTGTATAACTCGATCGTATATATTTAAATCGTCATAAATATAGAATGATCATTAATTAATGATTATTATCCTATCAAATACTTTTTTTTTTATTTTATCGGATGCTTGTTGAATTCTAAAAACATTAGTTTCACAGCATAATATGTTACATTATTACACTAAATATTTTTTCGACAATGTATTTATTGAATAATACTAAAATATTTACTAAACAGTAAAAAGGCCATCAGATTTTTTCAATGAAACAACAAAAAAAAATATTTAAAAAGTATTTGTGAATGTTTTAATCTAAAAAGGGCACCGTAAATATTTCATGCAATAATGAAAAATAAAGAGTAATGAGTAAAATTTGTTATTTAGTGTGCATTTACATTTTTATATATACTTTTTTTCATTAGATAACAGGATATGATAAAGCGTTTTAATTGTGACGTTTAATAATTTTATATACTTAATTAATCAAAGATATTTTTAATAAATTATGAGGAAGGCGTCAACTAAGCACTAAATCTAATTACACATCTAAATTTATTATATATAAATATTGAACTCATTTTAATGGAGCTTTACCAAGAAATCACCATTAATTAATAAATAAAATATGAAAATTTAATCTTCATTATTTTATAAAAGGTATTTTTTATAGATAGAATGTTTACTTACCTTTTTTTTCAATTAACGTTAAATCAATAATAATACTCAAAACACACAATATTTGAGTTGTTTCAACATTATTGTTTACGGCTGTGATGTCAGTTAAACTATTTAAAAATGTCTCGTCTGCTATTGTGACTACACTGCTGCTGTTAAAAAATAGGTAAATATTTCTTTCTCACCTTATGTTTTCGCTATTCTTTATGATCGTCCCAGAGATTGGCATAATTTATAGTACACTTCTCCCACGTAGACTCAGGTGAAAAACAATTTTCGTTTTTCATGTATTTTTTATTACACTCAAAAGCAAACTTGGCTCGGATTATAACTTAATATATTTTTTATACTGTTGTAGTAATTTAATAGACTTTTTATACAATTTTCGAAATGTGTTAGAAAACAATGGCTCGGAACAGACTTAAGATATATAGATAAATAATATGTTAATTGGAGAAGCAATTTTTCAATGCTAAGACAGGTGAAAATAAATTTTTCTGTATTTCTATATGTTATCAGATATGCTGGCCTAATAAAATAATGAATTTTAAAATTTTCTAGATGTTCGAAAAGTTTTACTATCAAGCTGCTTTTGAGACACTTTGATTAATAAATATTTTTTATTGCTTGTAGACATACCTCGAAAAAAAAGTGTAAAATATAGAAAATTTATCAAACTATGTTAAGTAAGTCTTTTACCACAACTAAATAAAATAAGTCTAATTTTATAATATTTAATATCAGCCCTTTAACGATATGCAAAAAAAGATCACAAGTCGTGTTCAAAATTTATTATTAAATTTAGAAAAAATATGTAATTGGCTTCTAATTATTGCGATCAATTACCATACCAATAGATTACAATATACAAACAAAAGATTATAAAATGCATTAAAATTTTAAGATTTCTCATTCAAAAAAAGGAAATGAAAATGATATTGTGGAACATATCTATATAACAGGTAAGAAATAACGTTTTTTATATCTGCATAGCCGAGAAGACTTATTTGATTGAGTAATATATAATAGAATGGACACTTTCAATCGATTCGTGGGTTTTTAATTCGGCATGAATATCTGCGATATTTTCACTAATAATATATGCTTTTGTGAGTCATTGACAATAAGATAGACACGAATGAATTGTCTTCTATATTGAAATAACACATTCAATGCTTAATAAAATTTTTGGACATATATCGTAGTAGCATAACATTAATTATTATTCACATCTCTAAGTGAAAGTGTTTTGGTAAAGGACCTCATGAGAAGTACACCTAATGTAAATAATTTTATAAGAACTATTACGTTAATAATGCGATGGATTTTATTGATTGAATTGGCATTCAATTGGTAGAACTCCATTATAACACGGTGATAAAAATAGCAATGTATTTTAGTTCTAGAAAATTATTTTTAAAAAATATAGTTGATAGCTATTTCGGCTCACGCCATCTTCAGAACTATGCTTTAAGCAACATTTTCTTATCTATGATATATATAGCTGTGTAGAAAAGGAACACAATATATCTTCTCTCCTGCTTTAACGACCTAGCTTGTTTCTTGCTCGCAATAAAACTAATCTTATATAGTTCTGACGATGGCGAGAGCCGAAATAGCTATCAACTATATTTTTTTTTAAATAATTTTGCAGAACTAAAATACAATCCATTGCTACTTTTTTCACCGTGATGGATTTTTTTTTGTATTGTCCTAGAGAAAACAAAACATACGTTACCATGTTATATAAAGTCTGTAAATATATCGTAGTAGTATAACATTAATTTTAATTTATATCTCTGTGTGAAACTGTTTTGTAGAAGGGCCTCATAAGAAATACACATAAATTTAAGAAGTTAATAAAAACTGTTCACAATGCAATAGATTTCTTAGTATTTTCCTAGAGAAAACAAAACTTACATCGCCACGTTATATAAGCTCTTTAGTAAACATATAAAATGCTTTATCTTTCTTTTATTAAATTCGTTTAAGAAATACATTAAATGATATTTTACTTAAATTTCTCTTCCATACATATTATGATATCTCATGAACGTTTTGTTTTCTTATAATGCTTTTTTGTGTACTTAAATATGTCAAATAAAGGTGAAAGGATCATTCTCCTTATGATAATAATAGCTACTTAATATATTACGTTTCCTCAATAAATTTATACTTCTTTGAACATCGTTAACTGCTTTATCCAGTACTCAAACCGTAATAATGTGTAATTTAAAATTAAATGCTGTCATTACGCCTTTTTTCTAAGGTCAGCATGTGTGGTGCTGTACTCGTTCAGTCGACTTTTATATAAAAAAAGGATTTATTAAATAATGATTAACCTCGTATCGATTTTATTTTTATAAAGGCACTGCTTAACCTGCGCTCTTGGCATCTTCATGAAAAATTAAACATTTTTTTTATCGATTGAATAGATAAAATCTAACTCGAAATATCATTTAATTTTTTGAAATATGACATCATCCTATCATTATAACCCTCTGACTGCTGACTTCTTAATCGCATGCGTTCAGATGATTGAATGAGTTGAATATTTTTTGATATATTCGATTTTTTAATATCCTATATTTGCCTCAACAAGCATCTAAAGAGATTTTTATTTCTTACAGAACCTAGATCGACAACTCAAATGAAAGATGCGGCAACGCGGTCGTTCAATCTGCGTTGAATGGATATAAAAAGCTAAAGACGATTTAAACATACAAGTGCAGCCATTAATGACTTTTGCAAACCATCAATTGCATTAAATGTGAAAATAGAATTTTAATTTTTCTGTATTTAAATAAATTTGTAGAGAATTGCCGTCAAATTTGAATAATGTAAAGTAAAATAACGTGAAGCCCAGATGAGAATTTTTAGTCGTATATTTTATTAAGAAAAAAAAAGTTTTTGTTTAACAGGATTTGTATTACTACAAAATGTCGGATTTCAACAATTATTGTTAAAAATTTAGATACATTACTTACGGATAGAATGATGTGATAAAAAAGTTAGCCACATTAGACAAAATCGACTGTTCTTTCTACGTATCTGTAAATATACCGGTCGAATAATTTATCTTTGGGATTTTTTTTGCTTTGACGCTTATGGTGATATTATACAGATAAATTATTATAATTGACGTAATATATACTTCTATTAATTCCAAAACTATAAAATGAAAACAAACGGCCACATTAACAAAAACGTTTTCCATTTATAGTATGATATGTATATTAAATTTAAGACAAGAGACATATTAATCCGACACTGAGAGTAATAAACTATGTCACGTTCTTCTCACTTTTACTTCGCGGAGCACATTAATCATTCGATGAGATAATATTGCGAAACGTGTCTCGACGTAAATCAGTTACCTGGTTTGGCACTAGACAACAGACCGTGAGTGTTGAATTTAAACGCCGATAGCACCATATTCGAGAGGAGTTAATTTTATTAAGTTATTTTTTAAGACGGTTTGCAAGAAAATATTTTGTCTTTCTTTGAACGTTCTTAATTTATGGATACCTGTGCTACTAGTTTTGTAACCGTAAAGAGGACTCCAATAGACTGTTTTTTTAATTTAATTATAAATTTGTTCCTAAATTAAAGCCGGTTTAGTTTCAATTCGATTCTTCATATGAAGCGCAGAGAAAGGGATTAATAAATTACTTAAATAATACTTCTACGAATCTTCTTACTTCTACGAATTCTTGAACTCTCAAAAAAAGAAGAAGTGTGATTAATTACACAAAGTTCTCATAAAACAACTTCTGAAGAGATATAGAGGAGATTGGCAACGAAAGCCAATATAATTATATTTCAAATACTACGCTAAAATCGAGCTTTTCCACGACGAACACGCTAATTTTTGAGAAATGTATATATTTACAAAGACACTTTTTATTTGAATCCGATCTCTGATTATGATATAAGTGACTAATATATTATTTTCGTCTACAATTTTCAATAAAAAGCACCAAGTTATAAAGTGAGATCTAATTTAAAAACTAGTATATTTTCACTTTGTCATCGATAATGTCAATTATTTATTGGCCATCAAACAGTTTCTCAGATAATACAAAATTATTGTTAAAAATATTGTTTGAGATTTTTATCCATCGAAATGACCCGTCATTGAAAGGGTTAATGAATTGTATTGACCTTTTACCTGCCTATTCTAACGGATGGACATATACAGGCCAAAGGTAAACCACATAGTTATAAACAATAAATGTTATTTCAAACATAACATGATGTAATTATTTGCTGGCTAATTATTTAATAATGTACTTATACATGTCACGCCTCTCCGGGAAAGCCATTATCAAGCAAATATGTCGATATCAAGAATCATGTCGCGTGAAACATTTTTTTTTTAGCTCCAGCTATATTTAGAATTATTAGTCGACATATTTATTTTTATCTACGAGGCAAGGAGTCGATGTATGAAAGGAAATGTAATTTTTGAACGGTGAAAACATAGCACATCTTTCCTGATTGCGATGAAACTTGATCAAATATAAATAGCCTGCAAAAAGTCCTTGACTTTCTACGGTCACCGAGCATTGTAACTCATCGTGACATTTAAATTAACACATTTCTGCTTTAAAAACAGTCGCATTTCCTGTGAGAATATCAAGGTTAAGCGTTAAAAAAATATGTCGTGAAGTGGTCATTTAGTTGGTAAATTAGCGAACCTTGCTTTTCAATATGAAAATGAGCGTTAGTGTTACAAATTGTATAATATAATAAAATAATCCTCGTTATGAATGCAACATTCGTGTTAATGTTGCATTCATATTTTCCATTTCTTTTATGATATATTCGTATAGTATTGAAATCTCTTTCACACGGAGTTTTTGTGTTCAACATGCAGTTTATAAAATTATCGCCGCCGTAAAGCGATTAGTTTGACTCTCACGCAAGAATTGGCTAAACGTTAAGATAATCTTACGGTTGTTTTTATTTCAAGAACTGGAATCGGAAAAATCAATCTAGAATCATTTATTTTGGAATTTGTGCACAGTTTTATTCACTTGTAAACATATGTATTCATTTATAGTTTCGTTCGTTGTATCATTCAAAAAATCAAAAGATATAATATTGCAGAAGATGTTCTACTGGGTCAAGCATAATAAAATAAGTTTATTTTTAATATTTTATTGAGTGAATAAATTTTACAAGAAAATGTTTTAGGGCTATTTTTTATTTCGTTAGACACGTCTGTTAAAATTAATAGCCAACTCAAAAGACTTTCGTGATAAATCTTCGGTATATTTGATTAATTAATACCATCAGATTAATATTTGCGTAAGCATTTCAATATCGTCACCTTTGTACAATAATAATTTATGGAAGCACCAAGACGTCCAAAAGTTTTGTAATATGAATTCGTGCTAACGTGTCGGAGCGCATTGTTTCACACCGACTCGCCTGTCATTCGTGAAATAACCATTGTCATTTTATATGTGAAGCGTCGCGATGCCAAACCAATGACGTCAAACGGCGTCGCACCGGCATAAATCAGCGCGTGGAAAATATACACTTACGAACCGAATGCCATCTTGATTTTTTTGTAACCAAAGCTACTTTTGAGTACAAATGCTCATAATAGTCAACATCATATAAAACATATTGATTTTTACATAAAAAGTTTTGCAGAAAAAACATTTACTAAGACTACAAAATTCCAAATATAATTATATATACCAAGATTTTTTTTTTTTTAATGGAACTGAGGAAAAAAGAGAGAGAGAGACCGATTGAAATGGTAGTATGGATGCGTAAGATTTAATGAACAGTTGATGACTGCGTTATGACGCATATTTTTAAAAGCCTTCTTATTCTCAACTTTAGAAATCTGTTCAATAAATGCACGAGTACCTTGTTTTTTACTTATTGACTCTGGTATTTAATTTTTTTTAACTCTTAATACCCTTGCAGTTAAAGACAGTGTTCCAGGCAAAAGAAAAGTTTTAAATTAAGCAATGAGGATGGATAAACACGTAATAAAGTGGAAAAGCGATAATTATCCGCATGAGTATTGAAAACGACCCATCATAAAATCAAAACGAAATAAAACAAGTAAACTCATATAAAACTTACATTTTATGTTTTCGCAAGAATTTTTGGCATTAGTTCACTACTGTAAAATAAGAATTAATTCATGAGATCTGTATTTTCTATTTATAAAAAAATGGTTCTTCAAGTATAAAGTGTCTTTTAAAGAAATGGGCTAACGCTTTGATTCTTAATTCAATAATAATTATTTTGAAATTTTGGACAGCTAAGTTATACAAGAACCTTTGTACATATAATTTTAATACGAAATATAGTATTTTGAATTTATTGTATAGCATATGTATGTATATATATCTAAAATTATAATGCGCACCAAAAGTATAGGTAACATTTCATATAGTGAAAATTAGAATCATCACAGGTAAAATAAGTTCGGTCGGAAATACAGGCGTCGGTTAGACAGGCGTCGCAAAAGGTCGACACACGAGCCATTGAAAACATCACGCCACATTAAATTTAAGAGATACACTCTCTCGAGGTTTTGTAATTGTTATTTTGTTGCATATCTGCAGTGACATGCAATTAACTAGTTAATGTCTTATTGGTCTGTACTAATTAAAATTTAAAATAGAAATCTAAGAAGTCTGTCAGTCACAGAGGAAGGATTTTAGATGAAAATACAAATAATTATATATGTTTGTAAATATTTATGTACGTCTACGAAAGTCATCAAGCTTGGGTGGCTGATTATTCATTTTTTAAAGCTAATGAGTATCTTCAGAAAGAGTCTTCATATTTTTATGCATCTTCGGGCTTTTTAGAACACGGATACACATGAAGTAACAGTTTGCAAATAGTATAAATGAAAGTAAAATTATATTACAGTTTTTTATTTCAGTTTTTATTTGAATCAATTTAAATGTTGACCATAATACTCAATGATTAATGATTGATAAATGAAGCAATTACATACCAAAATATCCAAGATCATTTAAATTCTATCAATATTTACTGATTTCAAAGTAACGAGTAATGTTATTTGTAGGACTATTTTTTTACTGTTTCTTGATTGAGCTTATGTCATTAGAAATACACACTTTAGGCAAACAAAAAACGTAAAAAATTTTGTTGAAATTTGAAAAATAATTTACTGTATTGCGTTTATTTCTAAAAGTTCATTATAAAATTATTTATAATCCTTCATATTTCGATACGATTCCTTAAAATATTCATCCTTATCGGCAGTATATGACTTTTCAATATTTTATGATAATCAAATTTTGATGCACCACGATTCAATCTATAATAAAAGTCAACCTTCTTTTAGTTTGAAAATTACAAACAATTCACCTCCTCTAGAGTCTATATTTCTAAAATACATACACAGTGAGATCTTCAAAGAGTTTCTTAGTTGAGAAAACTCTACATGCCAACAATGATTGGGTAATTCATTCATATTTTGTAAAATAAAGCAATATTGTCAATGCATAATTCGAAAGATTTCCACGTTCAACAGCTGGAGTGGAAATGATATTTTTATAATATAGCAGTGGGTGATTTGCATTGTATAGGATACGTCAATTAATAATTGACAGGTTGTTCTTTCCGATTGTTTGCGTTGACTTTTTCCACATACTTCAAAATAAAACATTGGTTATCAGTCTATCAGATAATTGTTACTTAGCACTCCATTTCACAAATTCATTTCGTATGGCAGCTTATTCGCACACTAAAAGTATCTAAGATTGATATTCGCGCATTTCAGAGGTATCATAAGTCGTCATGTTCAGTAGAATTAAATATATTTTTTTTACAATTTATTTATCATTAATTTTGAATGACATTGATTTGTGTTGCTCAGAGATAAAAAAAATGTTTCATCACATTATATTATATTATATCAAGCGATGCTACTTTTTTGATGATTTCAAAACCATTACTTACAGTTCAATGCAATCAAGCCAAACAGATAGCAGGCGGTAACTGTTGGAGATTTTCATTCAAAGCTTTCAGTGGTGTAGTATATCTTTTGCAGCACGCCGACAAAATATGCGAGAAACTTTGGCACTGTTCGTGGATTTCTATGACACCTTTACATATCAACCTGTATCACAGTGAACGACGATGACAACTGGCATCCGCTTACAAGTTTACTCGAGCATTCAAGTGACAACGCAATATTTTTTATTGAATTTCAAAAAAATGTCTACTAACTTCCATCGCTAATTACACACTTTCTTTAACACACATATGAAGTCAGCCATTAGAGCAGTAAAGAACAAATTTAACGCTTTTTTATTTAAAACAAAATCGCTTTGAAACAAAAAACTGTTACCCATAAAAACAATGAAGAATAGAGAACTATAAGAATATATGCATTACTTACTTACTTACTACGTATTGATACTACCTATGCTTTTATCCAACTGAGTGTTGCTTGGTCACTACCACATAAATATTGTAGTATAAAGTCCTGAAGAGAAGCGTTCTTGACCACATATTTTTTTTCACTTATTAAAATAGTGAGAATTTTGCCATTTTTTAAAATGTGAAGCTGTGTTCCTGATTTTTTTTTTTTTGAGAATCCATGAAGATGAATTGTTTTTTCTGAACAACGTAGATGTAGGTTGCTAAAAAGGCTGCCAATGAGAAAAACCCCAACAATTTACAACAGATATAAGAGTGAGTTCAGACGAGAAATATATTTTTAGTCAACATTGTATGAGCTTCCGTAGCTGTCTTCCTCGCCAATTTCCAATGTATTTTCATCGTTTTTAAGTTACAAAAATAATCAATTAATATTTTTTGTTATTTTCATTTTTAATGTTATAAAAAATAAATTAATTTACCTGTAAGTTGGTAATGCTATTTCTTTTCAAAAACGATGTTTAAGTCATTCGTTTAAAAAAGGAACTGAACTTTAAAAAAAAACGACAAATATATCATAAAAATATCTAGCGTAGAGAATATATTGCGTTTTATATATATTATTCAAAAATTTAAAAATATTAAACATAAATTATTCGTACTATGTCATGAAGAAATTTACAAGAAAATAATTAACACGGTCATGTTATTCGCTTATTAAAGCTTAAATGAGAAATTAAAATATAGCTTTACATACACAAAACAAATAATTTGTGACCCAAGAAGCACAAATCCTCACAAAAACAAATAAATCGTAGTCTAAGTATTATGAAACCATATTTTAACTTAGAATAAACGATCAAAATGTCAAATGTTAGAATTGCACAGTCGATGAGAATCAAATGTCCAGGAGAAATAATCCTAGAGCAATCGTATAAATTCTTCTTCGATGTAATTGAAAACAATTAACCTATCGATGTTTCATGCTATCTAACGATTCTCTATAGAAGATATGTACATATCCACTATATTTTTTTTATATTAGATTGAAATATACGTAGAGTATATTTGTTTGTCAATAAATTAATTTTGCTAGAGAAATATGCAAATAAGGCTATTTAAATATTTATAGCCATTTTCTTAAGAACTCAATTATGTTAAAATAGACAAATGTATATGTAATACTTTCCTTTTCGAAATTGCGTAAAAAATTTCAATAATTTTTTGATGTCACCTTTGTGATTTATGATTGTAATAAAATCATTTTTCTTCGTCTATTTTACTAAACAGAAGAAATGTTTAATATAAATTAGTTACGCGTTCGGTAAATGCTTTTGAATAATACACCTACACATGTTTGACCATAAGACGGCTGTATTCGCGACATATGGCCACAATGGCCAACAATATATATATATATACGCGATTTTTTTGACGGCAATTTTTCATACGTTTCTGGGACTTTTTCACGCAATATTTCAATTTTTGGAACCAAATTGTCAAATTATATGAAAGTTGTGATTTTTTTACGCGCCGTTTTCTGGAACCAATTATCGCGTAAAAAATGACTGGGTGTATATATATATATTATATATTACAAAAATTAAGCATTATCTATGACTATATATTGACTGAAGGTGCTTGATGGGATTTCAATATCAAACTTAGATTGTTACAACTTTGTAGGATTCCACAAGTTTTGTCACTGCCGATCCGGGTTTCACCTTTCGGCATCTTCAGGCATTCCATCACACGGCTGCAACAGAACTGACTACGTGTCATATTTATTAATAAAATAAGCGAAATAATTGTACGATGAAATAATCATAACAACACATTTAAGTGAACAATTATAATTATTTTATTGAAGTTATTAAAAAAAATGGCGCTAACCTTTTTACGCTCGATTTATTCAAAATAGTTCATTTAAAATGTGCAAAACAATGATTTTTAAAAAAATATTGAGATAAAATAATTTTGTGGAAAAAAGTCGCGATTGAAAATATTGCCATAGATGTCCACTGACAAATATCAAACCGGGTTGAAAAAATAATTTTGCAAGTGTGTGAAAACATCGTGTTAATTTGGCAACAAATTGGAAACATGATTGCATGCGTCTGACGATGAACCATGAAGAATAAATATCAAGGACTCTTTCATAACGGTCCATTGGCCAGGTCGCACAGGTGAGTATACGTTATTTAACGAATAGCTATTGATCGTGTCGATGTATATGTTGACACCTCAATAGGTCTAAATACATAATAGATATTATTTTCTATCCATGGGAAAGGTTTGAATTATACGCGAAATATTTGATATAACGCAATATCTAAATGTTTAATTACTATCCTTGGTTTTTACGAAGCTAATTCACTATCAAAAAATAATATATTTCTGACATTAAAATCTTAGATTCAAAAGCCTTAAAAAGAATAAGATTTTTTTTTTTTAAAGTAACATATTTATTTGTATTCGTTTTCTTATGTCAAGGAAACAATCAATTTTATTACGAATATCAGTTTTTATTATCAATTTTATGGTCAATTTATGAATGAATTAGTTCTTCCTATGAAATGCATTGAAAAGATAATAAAATGGCCAATAAATAAATCAAAACGCATGATGATACCAGAGAAAAAAATAGTGAAATAAAAAAACATAAATTTATGGCGATTGCTTATCAATGCCAAAGTTTATATTCTCCGTAATATCACACCTACTGTGAAAAGGAAAGTAAATCTTAAAATTTTTTAGAGCTCGTGGAAGCTGAGCGCTGTAAAATAATAATATAGCTGGTTTGTTTTTTGACAGATTTTCAAATAATTATGGAATTATAACTTTTGTTGATTGAATTGGCATTCACTTGGTAGAACTCCATTATAACACGGTGAAAAAATAGCAGAACTAGTTCTGACGATGGCGTGAGCCGAAATAGCTATCAACTATATTTGTTAAAAATAATTTTGTAGAACTAAAATACATTGTTATTTTTTCACAGTGTTATAACTTTTGGCTAGATAGTATGGTTCAAGAAGAATAAAACTTAGACCCAGTCTTATTTTATTTATCTATGATCCTCGAAAATATAAGAAATAATAACTGCAGATTGATTACGTATACCGACAAAATAAGTGAAGAAAGTAAACAAAAACTCTTAGATAATTATTATTGTTTTATTTGTACTGATAAAACATTTTTAGAGATAATATTGTATTCAAATAACAAGACACTACACAGACCCGCATTTTTTGAGAAAAACACCAACTATGATTTTTAATGTAGCTGTTTACACATATTTAATATAATTATAGATTTTTAAACAATAAACCAATATTTTTTAGTACTATTTCCGTAATAAATTTATCATCGGTGCCAATTTTGTCACCGTTAATTGCAAATTATCTTGATTCATCCATTTCACCAAGAGGTGATATTTAACACCTTAAAATAATTGATAGTTTTGATGTATTAGAATTTGAATACCGTGTCAGTGATGGAATGCCTGAAGATGACGAAAGGTGAAACCTGGGTTGTTATTGACAAAATATGTGGAATCGTAAAAAGTTTTAACAATTCAAATTTGATATTGAAATTCCATCACGCACCTCGAGTCGGAATCATAAATAATTATAATTTATTCATATATTTCTTCTTATAAGTCTAATCAACTGATATGTATTCGAATCAATATTGGTGCTATAATAAAATTTCGCTTTTGACATATACCATTATTGTAAGCACGGATCGTAAAAAAATACATTATAAATTTCTTCAGTGATAGCGTTAAGCTCAGCTCTCGTTAATTGTCGCTAAACACCGTATGATTATTATGCATCGTCTGACCTCAAAAGGTAAGCATCTCAATGATTATAAATCAAATACATTGATATTTTACGTATCTCTTTATATATGTTTCTTATTATATTCACACACAGAAGATTATCCTCATTGAATATCTAGTTTACATATGAATTTAATTAGTTCTTACAACAACATGCTAATTTTACGACGTCAATCAGAATGCAGAACTATACCGTATTAATAATTGAATAGCAAAAGATTACGAAAGCATTGACAATCATGTCACCTTATAACATTATCTATAATTGAGAAATTTTGATTTAGTTATATCTTTAATCTTAATTGCATTTACTTGTTAAATTACAAATACAACTTTGATATAATAAATTTACATAAAAATTTCAGCCCGATTTCTCTTTTTATGGCAAAGATATGATCAAAAAATTTTCTCAACTGTCAATAATACCACATACTAGATTTATATATTATATTATGGCTAATATTATTTAAAATTTGTAGATTTCTACACCGATTTGATTTCTTTATTATAATTGATGTAAGACAGTATTTTTCCATAATAATAAACTGCATTCAATCACTGTGTAGTGTAGATTAAAATAAAATGAAATTATTTTTTTTTGTAGTATTTTTAATGAAATAAATAGATTTTTTTTTAAATTTATACATATGTACACAGTGAAAGTATAGTTCCAATAAGTTCACAAATTATCAAATTTAGCGGTTAAATATTGTATAATAATATGTGCTCACAAATTTTGTGAACTATTTGTATGGATAAAAAAATGTCAAATAGTTATCAAGTCGTATTAATGAAAAATGTTTGAGAGTTATTGTTATTAACCACATGCTACAATTTCAGAAATATAAGCGAAAGGAAAGAAAAATATACTAGTTTTAAGTAATTTGGAATGATATACACCCAGTCCTTTTTTTACGCGATACATTGGTTCCAGAAAAAGGCGCGTAAAAAAATGATTTCACGCAATTGCATTAAATTTCTTTACACACCCTAAAACACAAATTCGCATAATATCCGATACACTTGTTAACATTTGGAAATTGTATGTGTATTTAAAAAAACGGAATGCTTTACAAAATTAAGTTTTAAAAGTACACATATTTTTTATTTAAAAAATAATGAAACGTACATGCCTAGCATCATATATAAATGTCTTCTTTAAAACAATTTTGGAGAAAAAACTAAGTAAAAACGAGTGAAAGGCGTAAAAAATGTAGCGGTGCCGTCCAAAAAAATCGCGTATAATCGAATTCGCGTAAAAAAAGGACTGGGTGTATTTAAACATTTCATCTCGTCAAGGCAAGTCTAAAATATATGATATTTTCCACTTCTTCACGTATTTGAATTTACTGTGGATAGATTGTTGTTCTTAACGAGAAAAGAATCTCAAAACTTCCAAATTCAAATCCGTATAGACTTTCCAAACCTTAATTAAAACTATAAAAAATGTATGATTATTTATTGAATGCTCGATAATGAAACTTAAATGTCAGTCCCATATTAAAAAGTTAAGTAATTAAGATAGAAAAGGAAGTTACGAGAGAAAAAAAGAAGCCAATCGTGATTAGAAAGAGTTATGCAATATTTTATTAGAGATCAACTAAACCGAAATAGTTTTGTTTAAATATCGAATAGAGTCAATATCCATATTTCTTACAGCACGCATTTGGTGAATGTGTTTTTTCAAACCACATATTTTTGAGTTTCGTTATTCTTTTGTAATCGAAAAAAAACCGGACTTTTAACTGCACGTTCACCGAAAAATTATCATCAAAATAATGTCGATACTGTAAAGAAAAGGTCGTTGTTATCCATCAGATTAATTTTAAAGGATAAATTTTAAAAGTAATAATAATTAATTTGCGTTATACGGACCCCATCAACTAATGTAAAACTTTTTTACACTCACGCCGCATTTATATGTTTGTTACATCAAACATCATTTGTGCTATAAAAATTATGATAATATAAAACATCTAACTCAAAATTTAATTTATACATTTTTTTGTTTTTGTTTTTCAGATTAACTCTTGTAGAAGAATCAAGTTTAAAATTATTACACGTGGTATAACTTTGCGGGCTGCATACGGCTTGCTAGTCACACGTTAAATATATATAATATCCTGGCTAGATTATTTTATACGATGGCGTATAGTAAGGGAGACTACTCTATTATTATTATGTGAATATTTTCATTTATGTAATTATTGGACATTGTTAAATATGCAAACTGGCATATTTACTATGATTGACATCTATAAAATAAAGCATTAAAACATTCACACCAAACGTAATCAATTATTGCAAAACAGATGCATATGCTGATAACACATGACAATGGGTTGTCATTTGAGACTATTTCCGGCATATCGTCATCTGTCAACTTTCTTTCACATTACTATTCATCTTATTATATTGAGCGACATACATAAACGAAAATAACTCTGGTTTCTATCCGTCACTTGGGTATCCGAAAACATTTAATGTCTACTTTATATCACAACACACCTTCCAATGAAAAAAAAACTCAGAAATAAAAAAACCTATTTGTAATGTTACAATTTAAACAAAATATAATTAGTGGCTAGAAATATAGGAACGTTTTTAACATTGATAAATTATTTTGGAAAAATATTAAGTTGTCTTTTTAGACTTGATTAAAATATAATTTTTTTACATTCGATAGTTAAATAAAAAAAAAATATTTTTAAAAAATACGCATAAATATATAACAGATTGAAAAATTATGACTGTTGATACTATTTTACAAAAAAGTTTCATACGCAAATCCGTTGAATTATTTGGTGGTTTATCGTCGTACGAATATGTTATAATACATATTTAAAAATTATTCAAAGATGTTTTGTCATCACTGAGAGATACCACCTACAATGGTCGAGGTCTTACAGTGAACTGTAGATGAATAATTTTGCGAATCTGTGCGTTACATTAGACGAGCACTCAGAAGCGTGCAGTATTATTTTCAATAACGGCTAGGCAATGAGCTGGTTTATTTTGAAATGTGAAAAAATATGATTGGAAAACTATTCTAAATTAAATATTATTACTTATCAAGAGTATAGTTGCAATTATTTTATGGGTTGACTGTATCACAAAGCATTTAATTATATTGACACATCGGAGTACAGAACAAATATAAAAGTTTATTTAAAACAATATACATGAATATCGATATCATAGAATCAAACAAGCTTCATGTGTAATATATTTATGTAAATATATTGTATATATACAAAACATGAATATTTTCGTTTACTTCATGAGTAAGAGCCGCAATTTTATTTTCATTCTATAAGAACAAAAGAAAGCCTTAATTTTGGAATCAGAAAAAAAATTAAACAAATTAATAGTGATTGTTACTTTTTCTTTTGTTTATTCGCTGAACCTTTTTATCTTTATGCAGTTGTAGGAATATATACTAATTGAATCGTTTATAAAACTTATATTATGTTTATAAAATATTTCATTCATTCAATATTTATTCTCTTTGATACGATATGAGATTGTTAATAACATTTAAAAAATATTAAAAATTTTACTGCCGATATGTAAAATAGAATTTATATAACGCAGTTTAATTTTATGTTATTAAAATTCGTGTCAATTTGTCACACCAACAATAAAAAAAATGAAAGTTAACTTATTATAATTATGAATAATAATACAGTCAAAAATGTCGATAATACCACATTTTTACTTATTTAATAACGATACAAATAATCTACAGAAATTTTATATCTCGTTGGCACGCCATTGATAAATCTAAATGTCAGTCTCATTCAAAGGAAGACGGTCAACTAGTAGAAAGATGCGCAGGTAACTGGCTATTTGCAATTATTTGTGGAGGAGGTATCAAGGATATAAAAGGCTCTGTCTTCTCGACGATAAGCATCAGTTAATCTTCTTCTTTCACAACGCTAAGTGAAAAATAAACAATCAGTCAACATGAAAGTGGTACGATAATATTTACATATTTAAACACAATTATTGTTCGGTAATCGATTAAGTGTTTTGCAAGAAGTGTTTACTCAATAGTGTTTTATAAAAAAAGAGCTTCTTTATCATTGAAACGTGTAGTATGAGCAACATAGCATTAAAGATTTATACATCTTCCAAAAATGTTTTTTTATGAATGTAAATTTATATAGCGGTCAAATTTTATGTATTTTCGAATTAATTTTATTTTCTTCTGTTAGTTCTGTTATTAAAATAATTTTGAAAAATTGTTTTAAAAAATATATATATTAATTATACTATGCTTTAATTTTAGTTACTTATTTTTTACACATAATCTCATTATTAACCGATGAAAATAGTCCCTACACGATATTCCATTTTCTTATTGGATAATGTGTTTTATTTCTTCACTACAGGTTTTTTTCAATAGATAATCAGCAAAATACATTAAATATTATTATCAAATATTCAAAAATAGTAATAAAGTATTATGTTTCTTGGTTTTTACAGTTGTTGATATTTATTTAGGTTTCCACCATCGTCTGAACTACAATGATAATCAGACGATGGTGTATACCAAAACAGCTACATACATCGATATAAGAAACAAAGATTGTACATAAAGTTTGTTTTTTGTTTGCAATAATAATGAAAATATATCGAATAACTTACATTTAATATATATATCATAGAATTTATACAAATATCACAAGTACATTTTCTATATATATTATATATTTTTATCAAAAAAACTTTGATAACGTTAAAGTCTAAATTTATAGTTTAACATAAGTGATTAAAAAAAATCGTTTCTTTCTGAATATTCAATGAAAATGTTGTTTTATTTACTTCGATCTTAGGCAATCTTCTTCTTCCTTATCATCGCCACTGCCGTTGCTGCACCACAAGGCAACCCAAAAGATGTCACCATCGTAAGATACGACAATGAAAACATTGGAGTCGATGGATACAGATTCGCGTGAGTATATAACACATTCGTTATTCCATTGTTTTACCCATATTTTTTTTTTCAACTAATAAATATTTGGAATAAATCTTCTTTGAGAGTCAACGAATCTACTTGCACTTAAACTTTTTATAGCTGATGATTACTATAGTGTATAAAACATTATTTTATTATGTATTTAGCATTTCTTAAAAAAAAAACATTATTTTATTATGTATTTAGCATTTCTTAAAAAAAGATATACATTTTTATTACTATTTTTACAATTGCGTAAGGTCTGTCGACATCATGTACATATTTGGCATTTTATTTGAATATTTTATGCTTATCATAGATACGAAACTAGTGACGGCACATCTAGACAAGAACAAGCTGAGTTGAAGAACGCAGGTACTGAAAACGAAGCTCTCGTTGTCCGTGGAAGCATCACATGGGTTGCTGATGATGGAAAGCAATACACCATCACATACACAGCTGATGAGAATGGATTCCACCCAGAAGGAGAACATCTTCCCAAGTAAATGAACAGAAGCCTCAACATTCAACCTAACTTAAACTCTCACGACAAACCCCTATTTATGTTTTATAAATTATTTTATTGGTAAACTGAAATTATAATACGCACGAAAAAATCGTGAATATTTCTTTGAAAATACTCTACTACTTTTTAATGATATGCTATTATGAAACATTTTACCGAGAAAACCGAGTCATTATATGTTTATTTTTTTAAGCAATAAAATACCTTATAATTATTTCTTCGTTTTACTTTATATAAGTCTAATACAACATTGGAGCTATCCAAAGAAAAGACCAGAAAACCCTTCACAATCAGTTAAGTTATAGTATACCCACACTTTTTTAATTAAACTGATAGATCTCGAAATACAAACTGTAATATAACAGTACAATTCTTTTTATTTGCATGATAACAAAGAAGTCTAAAATAATTCATACAAAATTAATTATTTTTCGAAATGGCAAATCTTTCTTTGAACATTTTTATGGACGCATTATAAAACATAACATTATATAATTTATGATATTGAATGAAGTTACTTGATTAATTTTCAATATGAAATTCACTATAGATTGTCACTGATGACCTACGTTTTGCCTTTCGGCATATTTAGACATTCTATCATAAAAATGCAACAGGAATAACGTCAGTTAGAATCATACGAAGTTTCAACAATTCAAATATCATAAGAAGAAAAATATAAATTTGATCAGGTACGATTTCAGTTCATAAACAATCAAGAATACGCATGAACCTTAATAAATTCACTTGTTGCTTCAAAATTCCTAAAAAAAAAATTAAAAAACTTCTTTTTAAGATGTATCTTTACGAAAATTCACTTTTCGATTATTATAAATAATTAAATATTAAATAAAAAAACCTTAGCACAGCAACTGTGACTCTTATATCTATAATACGTTTTCAATGTCTTGGAAATTATTAATGTCGTCTTGCAATTTTATGCTGCATAAATAGTTAAATATTATGAAATATATACATGGTAAATATACGTTGCATACGCAGACTCATGAATGAAAATACCGATTGTTTAATGTTGATAAATCATAACTATTTTTTCATCTTTTAATTATTCGATTCAAATTTCATTCAATTAATCATCCACCAAACACTATACTTTATTCGATAAAATAATAAACGTAAATAAAACTGTTCTTGATGATTGCATAATCGTTATATTTAATAGATTATCAAACACAAAAGATCAATAACGTCCATCTTCCATGATTCAATCTTTACGTCTGAAAGTCTATAGATATAAGCGACAGAAGAAAGTTCACCTTTGGCCTGCAAATTGTATTGGCATTCGAGAGCCCGGGGCAGTTCGACTTACCTCTACACCTAACAACACCTAGATCAAAGTTAATCAAAGAGGGCAGCCACAAAGGACCAAAAGAATGGAACCGAACCAAGATTTTACAGTCGACCCGTAAACAAAAATACACTCATCTCATACAAATACATTCCAAGTAAATCATATTTTTATATCCAGACGAACTCGGCTAGTTTATGTTCTTTTTTTTTTTTTAAATAATAAAAACACATTTTTTTTTACTACTTATTTCCACAATATATTTTTTGATCAGGACCGGTTTCGCTCATCGCGAGCATTATCAACTGATAGAATACAATTTACAAACAAGTCTATTTATACAAAACAAAAAATTTTAAAATATCATGCCTTTCCATCAAGAAGTGACAGTTAACACCTTAAAAGTAGTTTATGTTCTTATATTTGCTAGTTTATGTTCTTTTAAATAATAAAAACACATTTTTTTAGTACTTATTTCCACAATATATTTTTTGATCAGGACCGGTTTCGCTCATCGCGAGCATTATCAGCTGATAATACTCGCTATCGATATCTAATATCTACAATGCGCTAATGATATCAGTTGATAGTGCTCGCGATGAGCGAAACTGGTCCTGTTAAAAAAATATATTGTGGAAATAAGTACTAAAAAATGTGTTTTTATTATTTAAAATATCATGCCTTTCCATCAAGAAGTGACAGTTAACACCTTAAAAGTGAGTTTATGTTCTTTATGTTCTTATAGTGTTTTGAAATATTTTATTAGTCTTCGCTATATCCAAGTCCCGTTCTAATTATCAGATAAGCGAGAAGGATTTTCAAGTTTCATAAACATTTATAAATTTAATGCGGAAGCTCGAAGTATTTTTAAAAATCAAATAACTGTCAAGAATCTGTCGATATCAGGGACTCGAGTCCGTGAAAACAAATCACACGATTATTACCACTAATTAGACCATGGATCCATTAACGTTTCTTAAAAAAAAGTATCGTTACGTTCAACTGCACTTTAATATTTTGTGATATCAATAAAGATTGAAAAATTTAGAACTATTTTCAATTTCGCAAAGAAAATAATGTGTACGCTATACTGGTTTCATATGACAAAATACAGCTGCATATTGTGAATAATTTAACGTAAACACCAATTTTAGTTTTGTAATGTAATGCTATTACTGATATTATTTTCGTAAAAAATTTCGTTTATACATAATTTTTATTCAATGAAATAAATAGCGAAATAATTTTAATATTAATTCATCTTTTTGTGATTGTTTCTACATAAATAAATATTAAGCCACTAGTCTACTACATCATATATAGTCACTAAACATATATTTTTGTATTAAGGAAGAAACTTTAAAAAGAGTGGATATTATCTTAGATGAATATTACAAAAAATAAGAAGATTGAAAGATTACGTCGAAAAATAACTAAATTAATAAATATTGATTAATGAATATTAGGTATATTACTATAGACTCTATATTAAAGTATTTTGTGGGAGTGTTCAAAAATTTCCATTTCAACTAAAATCAAAGGAAAAGAGTGCACTTTCAGATTGGGCTTAGCAATCTCTAATGCACCTTGTATATAAAGAAACACCGCGACATGTATGAGAACGTATGCGAAGAGCCGATGCTATCACACAGAAGTAAAAAAAAGTACAAAGGCTCCTTTGGCACACGTAAGTCTTGAAAGGTGTTAATGTATTACCGCTGATGGTACCCAACTATCGCCATTAAGAAAGGACCACGCGGCACAAAGGTAATGTGGAAATGTGGGAGATATCTAAGGCATTCGACCCACGAGCTTTTTAGAGCTTTGTAGAGGTCTCATTTGCGAGGCGTATACAGAGCTTGTCCTGATTTTATCACTTGTTGGATTTATTAACGAAATTCAATACTATTTTATTATAAACGTCTTTAAATTTACATTTCAATCTAGTAATATTAGTCTTCATATAAAATGTACCGAAATGAATGACACTATGCCAATGCATATACACTGACAACAATTTTTGAAAATATCTTATTGATTCTTTATATATAACATTCCGTTGATTGTTTTAAGTTTTATTTATTAAATAAAAGTTTATGTTTCCGTATATTGAACGTTGTATTATATTATATTTATTGTATAAAGAACATTTTTCACTCAGTCTACAATTGTTAATCATGAGCAAAACCCCTCCTGATAAAATTTTGCTTGTTAGAAAAATGCATTTTTCATGAATAAATCAGTGCTAAATAATGTTTACTTTATTAACATCTCATGAATAAATAGTCCCGATTAATATTTTAAGCAAGAGTTGAACTCACCAATTTTTTTAGACAGTTAAAAAAAATTAAGTATAAGTATATTTGACGTTCACAAGTGTAATTTTTCAAAGTTTTTCAAGTTCACAATTCTCAGGAAGAGACTCTAACGATATGTTCAGCCCAAACTCAATTTATTTTCTGCATGATTAAGTAGTGTGTATGCTTTTAAACGAGAATTCGATTGAACATAAGAACGTTACGCACGCTATTAATCGTTTTAAACTGCAAAAATTTTCTAATTATGTAGATGTATGTTTGTAAATCTGGCATACATTCAATTGTCGCATATTGAATCTAGTGCAGTTGAATATCATGTTAAGAATATCGATGTGTGACATATAAGTTAATCACCTATTGTTAACTGTTTAGTTTATTTAAAAAATCTAAAAAAATATCCAATTTTTATTCTTTGAGGATTCAATTCTATATTCAAAATTACCTGAAATAATCATCATACAGCAAAATGAATCAGCCTGTAGGTCTTCGAAGGCAGTAGGTTGGTGTGTTTGTGAGTAACAAAGGATTCCCGCCATGAAATTTTTTGTACTAATGTGGCGGCAAGTGGATGAAAGCATCCAAGCCAAGTAATGATAATAACATACCGCAGAAAATGTCTTTGTAACTTTTGCCGAAAGGATCCGTGAAAAGATTAAGCCCACATTACAATAGTAAATACACCAAATGGGCAATATGTGCAGCAAATGATGAGCACTTTTATTCCACCAAAACACACATGTTTTAAGATAGGAGATAAAGATTTCAACGAAACATTTTTATTCACAAGATGTCTTTGTCCATAATTTTATTTTTTCTCACAAAATTTCACTTTTAAAGACATATTTATAGAAATTTTAATATAACCGCAAAATATGTCTCAGTTACAAAATTATAGAAAATTATCTAGACGTTTCGTTGCTTTATGCTGAAATAGATATTTACATATTAATAGCAGTTCTAAACTATGATAATATTATCAGATAGAAAAGTTTGTTTGTTGGATGGCATATATTTAACTTCAATTAAGCGTATTAAATAAAATATAGAACATAATTATTATTGTGTAATGTAAACACTGACCGAACCGTCGAAACGACGGCACAATGTATAGCATACACAACAATTGTCAGTTAGTGAGTCATCAGCGGAAACATAATGCCTTATAACAATAAGATGATATTTTAAATAATAAAAACATATTTTGTAGAACTTTTTTCCCCACAATAATGGAATATGGATAAATAGAAGGTTTCGCTCATCGCGAGCGAGTTTGTAAACAACAAAAAATTGTTTTTATTATTTAAAATATTATGCCTTTCCATCAAGAAGAGACAGTTGACAACAAGATGAATCAAAAAATATATTTTTTTTGAATATATTGGTCAACTATGATTAGACGTCATTGTGAGTGGTGCAACAAATATCAATAAAAAAAATAGTTGCGATAAAATTTGAGACGGGGCAGCAAATACGGTTGAATGAAGTCGTGCGTACGTCTGATCGGGATTAAAAAAAAATAAGTCGAAGAGAATCATTCGGGTAAATACTTTTGATGGGATTGTAACATTTTATCAATCAATCAAAGAAAACCCTAAATCGGAAAACGAAGCACGTGGAATTTTTCTTACATTTTTCTCGTTGTTAATATAGCTCATATTTGTGTTTGTTCGGTAATGTATAAGATCGAAAATATTGAGTAAAAAATAGGCTGGGGAAACTCTGTTTTATTTTCCACGGTATCTTCATATGTATTTAACGATTAATAGTTAAATAATTGAGCTTATTAATAATGAACTATTAAAAACCAGTGATATGTTTTAGATTATAATGTATGGAAAAATCATGATATCACGGTATCAGTATTTTATGATATATGAGTGTATCTGACAATACTCGATTATATCGTAAAGCTTAAGACCTTAATGCCCGACGTTTTGCTGACCACTAAGTACCGCCGAGAACAGTAGACCGCCACATGTGGGACTCACTTGTGATCCGAATTATTATTGCGATACCAAAGATGATGTATTGCGTCCGATCGACGATTTGCAGCGGCGATAACCACTGGCGATGCACCTGCTACTTTGCTAACGGCGCCTTTTTTTCGCTTTATTGAAAGATACTTTGGAATTTGTAATATATATTGAATCTTGCTAAGCAAAGAAGTTTTATGCTCGCAAAGGAAATACTGTTTTCAAGACATTTCTGAATACTGAATAGAAAAGGTTTCTTTAGTTGTATATAAGATTAAGACATGGTGTCCAACTTCGAGTGGTGAATGAACACTTTTATAAATGGCCTTTTTTCCAAAAAACGTCTTAGTTACACTGACTTTTTCAAAGATATGAATTGTTTTATAGGTGTTACGTTTTCAAGCAAAGTACTGTTATATTAACAAATGAAATATCTTTTTCATGAAGTATATTTCTTTTTATTATAAAAAATATGACTTTTAATTACACATCTGAAATATTTCATGAAGTAAGATTTTATAATCACAAAATAATGAGTGTAACTGTTCCTGATCATAAAATATATTGTGGAAATAGTAGCATTGTATAATTGTGTTTGAATTATTTAAAATATCATGCTTTTCTACTAAGAAGAGACAGCTAACATCTTAAAAGTGAGATAGTAATTGAACCATTTCCGGTGAATCATTAAAAGGTTACTGTAATCCAGTGTGTCATAGACTTTACAGCAAAATGAATGAGAAACTGAGAAAAAAAGGAAGGGACGTAATAGTATGAAAAGTGCTTTAGTTATGGATATTTAACTGGAACTAGTGTCATTGAATTTTTTTATTGAGTTCATTCTACGGAGGGCATATATTATTTTAAACAATGTTCGCAATTTTTGTATTTTAGATTGCGTATAATGTGTTTTTAATCCGAATATCTGTAATGAATTTAGTTTCTGCATGGATTATTAAGGGAAAATTCAGTTTAATAAATATTATAAATTTATTATAAAAAAGTTACATATATAGTACATTGATAATGTTCCAATAAAAATGTTAAGCGTGCTTTTGAATGTGTCAGTTAGCTGTTAAATTATGAATCCATCATGAAGTAAGAACAAAAGTTATACAAAGATCATTTCAAGACCAGATTTATAACTACGAAGAGTGACAATTCTGTACACCGTTTGTTTATGGCAAGTTTGAACAAGTCTTTCCACCTCTAGCGGTCAACCGTTACTAGATTTTGGAACAAACTTACGTTCAAATTCGAAGTAGTGACAACTTTGCAAGTTCAGGGATTGAATTGAATTTGATTGTCACGAGGGGACATACAAAATTATATTTACATCATGACACGATTCAGCATGACGTCATTTTATAAAATATTTAAATGTCATTAAGATATTTAAAAATGACCCTTTTTGAGCTATAAAATAAAGAAATCGATACACTTTTGACTAGTAGATTGATGCTTTTCAATGTGTTTAAAACTACAAACAATACTTAAACATTGATATTGTATGGTGTTATAATATCTAAAAACATCATGTTATCAATCGAGACACATTTAATTGAAATCATTAATGAATGAATACTTCCATTGTATTAATACATCATTAAAATTTCATCTCATACAAAAAAGTCAAAAATATATTTGATTATAGACAAATAATTAAAGGAGACGAATAAAGCATAGAAATGACACTTCCAAATAAACTTTGTCATAAGCTTTAGAGCATAGCGTGAATCCGTTTGCAAATAAAAACCTCGCAGTTATATATGCGTAATGCAAAATATATTAAATTTCAAATTATGCACAATTTAAGAAAATTTCAACGGTAGAGCATAGCGTGAATCCGTTTGCAAATAAAAACCTCGCAGTTATATATGCGTAATGCTTTATTAAAAAATATGCACAATTAAGAAAATTTCAACGGTATTACGGTAAAGTAAAATATTAAAAACCATTCCAAAAAAACTTACGGTGGGTAAAAGTAAGTTTTGAAGACGTTATTTCGATGTTTCATACTGTACAAAAATATACTTAAAAATTCATATAAAACTCATTCTTAGTACTACAATGAATCATTGCGACATTCTTTCTCAATTAGATGATCCGAAAGTCCAATAAAATTTTCCGAATAAAAGAATGAGTCATTTCCAATTGTGCCCTTTGCAAATTCACTCATTCCTCACCTATTCAAAATATAACCTTTTATTTGCGATGTGCACATTATCGATTTGCTTTTGCAAACTGTTATAAGCGGCCGACTCTCCCCTAGCTGGCATTGACATTGGGCCAACTCATTGCGATATATTCGTACCTATGTTTAATAACGGCATTAGCATATTCGATCCACCACATCATCCCCTTTGCTTGGTCGACAGGGGGTGGCAGTGAAACTATTTTGTAGGAACCAAACTGCATAGTGAGAAATATATGTGACTAAGCAATATGTTCACTTATGGTTGTTTATGACTATAAAACAATTTTTTGTCAATCATATTTTGTATGAAGTTAAACGTTTATTTCCGTTAAATAAAATAATCTTACCGATTTTTAGAATCATTACCAATTACTATGACACATCGTAGAACTCAATCTTGGAGTTGTTTGTTGTGCTTGTAGCATATTTTTATTTAATTTATATGTATTTAAACATATTCGCTCCTAATTTAAATCATATGAACTAAAAAACAGTGCATATAAACATTTGATTGTCTACGAAAATTTCTTGTTGCTTTCTTTATATTTTTATAAATATATAAGGGTAGAAGAATAAAAACAATCACTTTTAAGGTGTTAACTGTCACTTCTTGATGGAAAGGCATGATATTTTAAATAATAAAAACACATTTTTTTAGTACTTATTTCCACAATATATTTTTTGATCAGGACCGGTTTCGCTCATCGCGAGCATTATCAACTGATCAGTTCGCTCGCGATGAGCGAAACCGGTCCTGATCAAAAAATATATTGTGGAAATACGTACTAAAAAATGTGTTTTTATTATTTAAAAAAAAAAAAAAAGAATAAAAACAAGTCAAGATTAGTCGCTAGTAATGTGTTCTTACAACTTCCTGTTTTTTAAACTCGTATAAATGAAAAGGAGTGTTAGTAATCAGTTATGTAACCTAGTAGAATTGATGAAGAATAAATATAATATATGTTATTGTACTTGCTAAGATAAAAAACTTTCACAACCTAATCTAATCACAGCTAAAGCCAACGACGTTGACCACTGGTCCGGCAAAATTTTGTATATAATAATAGTAATATAATTGTGACAAAAATTGTGTTCATTCAAGCTAGTATTTCTTAATTGACAAAAGGGCTATGTTTTTCCCATTGTAGGCATTTTAAAAATCCTGAAGATGTGTTTCTTTATTTTAAAAAAGTTAGGAGGGACGGAAGAAAATTTATTTGATAAATTGATATTTAATATTAACTTGGATGCTGCATACTAGGATAACCATATGGTTTTATAGTATGGATATTTAGTTGCCAAGATATCAAATATTTTACTATACCAAAATGATTTTCTATATCGACATATTACTGAATTATTGAGAGTCGATACAGAACGCAGGTATGTCTTATAAATAACCATTGAATGAGTAAGGTGAAACAAAAAGGCGTCTGTTTAGAGGCGCCGATACCTCAAGGGCAGGCGACGTGCTCCCTACAAAGAAAGGCCTTGTTAACAAAAACTTTTCACTCGGAAAACTTCTCTAGGCGAGTTTTTTCAGCGTGTAGCGCCTGCCTACCTCGTTCGAAGGTAGAATACGTGACAAGCTGAATAAAACAAGGTATCGAAGCATATTTTGAATACCGACTGATTCAAATGAATGAAACACTTAAAATTCAAATTAGAAATAAATAAACTCAGTATAAACATATCCAAATGGCCTAGCCAACTTTTCTCAATATTCAAAAATGTTTTATGAGTGTTTTAACGTAAAATTGGTTTCAACAACTATCAAATCAATCAATCGTTTTCCTTGTATCGTTATATTTTATAATTTGGCATGGAAAAATAATTCTCACAGTGTAATTATTTCATAAATGTTGAATTTTGTTATTAAAAGTTTTGAAGAAAGAACTATTTTTTAATTCATTAAATTTGTGAACCTTATCGGATTCGGTTTTTGCACCGTCTATCCAGCATATTCCGGAACTTTTGGAATTTTTGTAAAGGAATAGCTATTAAAAAGACATTTTCATCACGCTTTTTTTAAAACCGATCTTTTAGTCACCATACATTAACAACAGCATAAATAAAGTTTTGACGTTTTGTTAATTACCTAAGCTCAATTAATCAGAAATTTCTCAGCATTAATGACGATCGCCTTGTTATAATTTAGATTTTTTCTGATTAAAACTAAAGAAAAAGTGAAACATTTTCAGTGAAGCTACCACTTACCGAAAATGATTTCGAACCACACTGTTTTTGCCGAATCTTTTCCGCTTTTTTTGGCAATGCTATCCCGTTTCACTTTTTATTGCACGTGTTTCGCACAACCACCTCACCGCACTATGCCTATGGCATACAATTCCATCGGATAGGTAGGATGCCAGTTGGCAGTCGCCTCAGCTTCCGGTGGCAGGTGAATATTATTGGATTTCCTCTGAAGACTCTTGCGTACATCAGACTACGGAAAACATTCGTGATACCCCTAACACTTTATACGCGTGAGGCTGTAGACATTGAATATTTTTTAGACGTTTTTCAATTGCTTAAGGGAAAAGATTTTTTAAATCGTATCAAAATGAAAATTCAGCAAAAAACACGCAATTGCTAAGTTAGTGGTTATCTATTCAAACTATATTAGAAGAACATCAAAAAAATCTTCGTAAATGTCATCACATATATCATTGAATAGTGAATGGTTTTATTAATAAAGTATTATTTTCATTCAAAGTTTGGTTCTATACGTATTCGATTGATAGAACTCCACTATGATAATGTAATTCAAATAAATACACGGTGAAAAAATTTGCAACGTATTTTAGTTCTACAAAATAATTTTTAAAAAATATAGTTGATAGCTATTTCGGCTCACGCCATCGTCAGAAATATGGTGTGAGCGGAAATAGCTATCCACTATATTTTAAAAATTTATTTCTAGAACTAAAATACATTTTTGTTTTTTTCACCGTGTTATAATAGAGTTCTACCAAGTGAATGCCAATTCAATCAATCAAATATATTCGTTTCAGAAGAAATTAAAAATCGAACAGAAATCTGTTTTTCTATTATACATTCGGCAAAGAACGCTCTGACGTTAAAAAGACGCCAAAATAATTACCATGATCAAAATTTTAGAAGCATATTCATAAAATTTATTGATAAAAAATATATCCCTAGAACAATAAAAGAGAAAATGATCTTAAAAATAAGATACCATAAAAACGACTCTTTTTTTAGGTATATGTTTATATCGTGTTAATATAATAAATGAATAATATAAGTAATTATTATTTTCCCACAGGATTTAGATATAAAAATAAAATCGTTCTTAGCTACGACATTACTTTAATCTTTTATTTTTCGACGATTTAAAGAAAGAAAATAACTTGAGAGAAAATTTCCGACTTTGTTTTATTTTCTTTCGGTACCGTACATTGAAACAACACCTGCTTGATACTAAGAAAGTTTTTGGTATCTGTTTATAGAAGTACCTTTCCATTTCGCAAACACTTCTTTTAAAACTGAGCAACGCGGGAAACTAAGTGGAATACGGATTGTGAAGATACACTTTTTCTAAATCGATACGATTAGACCTTCATTTAGACGCATGCTTTCAAGAAAGGTGATCGATTATCAAATTTTATAATATAATGAAAATATATTTTTATTTTTCAATATAGTCACAAATTAGTTCGATACGTGTGTACGTATATTGCGATTGATCAACATTTCTGTAGCTTACAAAACAAAAAGTGATTTTTGTCGGACTTGATTAGACATATTTGAGCTGAATTTTTTTGCTGAATAAATCATACGTTTCTTTTACTGACTGAAGCGGTAATTCGACTGCTAAAATAATAAACTTTATTTTTTTGGGGAAAAAATATTTAGGTAATTGCTGTTGCTAGAAATGCCTTTTCTTTATTTTATTTTAATGTAAAATTACTCTAGAAAATTTGAAGTAAATATAATTTACTTCGGTCGAGCTTAAACACATATTTGTCATTTAATCATGTTAAATTAATTTATGTTTTTTTATGATATACATTTTCGAAAAAATACGGATATCTTAAATCGTGCACAAGTATAACATCATATCTGTTACGGAAAGGTTTTTATAAAATTTATCCATCACTCATCTTTCGTGTCCTTATCTGTACTTGTTCAGTACACATCGTAGTTTTGTGGACCGCCAGGTGTGGAAACTTGCCCAACTTCTTTTCCCGTATTACCAAACACATTACGTTTCACCTTCTTCCAATATATTTAGGTATTCTTTTTGTTCAATTTTGTTTGTCGCAAACAAGCCCAATATACGGAATATAAATGGCGGCATGTTTATTGTAACGATTCGTATAAATATATGAATATTTGAAACCTAAATTTATCAATGTTCACTAAATTAAATTTTAAAAGTTTTTATAAGGGTCGCGTTGCGCGGGATGAAAAATGAGTTTTCATTTTTCGAATTCATTACATTGATGTGAATACTTGAGCATGATTCATATTAAGCGAAGTTAGGGAAAATTTCTTTATTTGTGTTTTTAATGGCTTTTCTTTTTGTACAATACCATAATAGCACTACTTATATTGTACAAAAAGATGAGATTTTAATCTCAATATATTTTAAGTAATATGTCAAAACTTTTATATTAATTTGGATATAAGACTGCTGACAAGAATTGAGAGCTTAAATGAATTACAATATGCGATTTGGTAAGTAACAAAAAATTACACGTGATACTCAGAATTGAATATGTCTAATAAAAATAAATATTTTATAACTTAGCTGCATACTACTGATAATATAGCCACTATACCATAGGGCTCCAATCTTTCCTGTGGCGACCCTTTTTATAAAAGCTATGACTTTTTCAATTGGATGAGGGTCACGGGTCACATCCGAAAAAGGTTGAGAACATATGGTATAATGGCTATATAACCAGTAATATTAATTATATAGCCACTATACCATAGGTTACCAACCTTTTTCAGGTGGCGACCCTTTGTATAAAATCTATGTGATCCTCGACCCCCATGCAATTGAAAAAGTCATTTTTAATATGTTGACTGTAAAGGTTGACGGCCCTTTTGGGGGTAGTGACCCACAGGTTGGGATCCCGGGTACTAGACGGTATCTTTAGGATATATTTCATGTCAATCGCTGTCTGATTATAGCTACCATTTAAATGCTATCGATATTTTTTTTTATATTTGATCATATTTTTTGGTACTATATCTACAACATGTTTTATTATCAAGACCGGTTTTGCTACATATGCCAATTGAAAATTATCAAAAATATTAAATGACCATTGCTTCTTCAATTTATATCGCAATGACTTGCGTTATAATAAACACTCAAATTGACATGATTTTGTTTATACGGCATTTTTAAAATAAAAAAAGATAACTGATACGAGTGTGATGTTTTATATAAATTAGATTGACAGCAGTTTAAACTATTGAATTCCAGACAATAAGCTGGAATGCAATCAGTCCCAACATGCACACCTCAAACGTTGCCAGACTGCAAATCTATTTGTCAATCGGTGATGCACCGAGGCATAAATAATCCGAGTCATTCAGGTGGTGTCCCCTCGCCCATTATAATCCCGTTCTGAAAACACACATTTTCGCGCTTTCATTCAATAATAATGGCTTATCGACAATACAGGTTTGCGCGTTCGGTCGGGAGCAACTGAGTCGGCGTCACACCCTCTGACTGCCAACCGCAGCACACCTGCCGTCGGGCCATGCATTATAAAGCCATACATGATTAGATTTATTTACACATTTTCACTCTCTATAAATAAATCCCTTAAAATTTTAATCAACAATTTGTATTACTATCAGTTATTAAGTCGCTGAGCTTTACTTTTTCGATAAGAGTAAGTATAAAAATATGTGAAGATCGAGAAACAACTTACAGCTCGGTAATCGCTCTACCATTCCTTTGAATACAAACGCATAAATCAATTCACACTGTGAAAAAATAGCAATGTATTTTAGTTCTACAATTTTTTTCTATATACAGTTGATAACTAGTTCGGCTAACGCCATCGTCAGAACTATGCATAAACGTACATTTGTTTATCTATTGATAATAATGATTATCTTAATATTTTATATAGCTGTGTAAAAAAGGTACACAATTCATCATCTTTTCTGTTTGAACAACCTAGCTTATATCGTGCTGGTAAAAAAAGGCATATGATGTATTAGCCCCTCGCAATGGTCTGAGGAGCGGCGAAAGACTTTTTTGATGGTGTGAGCTGAAATAGCTATCAACTATATATATATAGAAAAAAATACATAAATAAAATATATTGCTATTTTTTCACCGTGTTATAATGGAGTTCTACCAAGTAAATGGCAATTCAATCAATAAATTTATTCAGTTGAAAATTGCTAAATCTTTTTGTTACTACTTCGTCATATGCACAAATAATTATATATAACGTAATACTGATTTATTAGTAAGTTATTAAATCTCACTGTTTATGAACTATTTTCTTGATATAATGCCAACAGGATAGCTCATGCCCAGATCCAATTTCATTATATTTTTCTGAAAGTTTAAGTTACCTGTACATGATGTACCGAAAACCAAAACGAGTCCATTTACCCTTACGCGTCCAAGGTCCACGGCTCCAGACAGTACAGATATCGTTGTATGTGTTGCATTTAAGTGACTTAATCATTAATTATTGATTGAAATAATGTTTCTTGAATATTTTACCGAGGAATAGAATCACACAAAAATTCGCGATTTTATATACTAACGATGTGTCGCGTGCCCTCCCCTCAACACTGATATCAAAATGGTAAACTTGTATTGTAGTATTGCTTTTTAAAGGTACACGTAAAAAGTCGTTAGCTACAATGACAGATGTATTAACCGAAATCTGATTTTAAAGTAATAGCAGGAACCGTGAGTCCCATACTATGTTTAACTTTTATTTAGATATTTTCCTGAATTATATTTTTTGGATCATTTGAATAACTTAGATAGAATGACTACAATTCATATTTTTCTCACTCCAAACGACATCACATTTTTTATTTCTATTATTAAGTTTCATTCTGATTCATCCACATGGCTAATCCTTATACGATAACATTAAATAAAGCTTCTTAACACAGTGGCAATTTTAAAATGTTCCGCAATTGCTTTACATTTAGTTCGTACATGTTTTCTAAATTGTTGTAACAACATGCTGGTCACGTATTACATTTAATTTATAATAAAATATTGAATTTGAATTGTTACAGCTTTGTACGATTCCACATGTTTTGTCACCAACGACCCGGGCTTTGTCTTTCGGCATCTTCAGGCATTCTATCACACGGATGTAACAGAACTGACTAACCTCAGTTATGTTGTATCCGTGTGGTAGAATGCCTGAAGATGCCGAAAGACGAAATCCGGGTCGTTAGTGATAAAACATGTGAAATCGTACAAAGTTGTAACAATGAAAATTTGATATTGAAATTCCATCAAGCACCTCGAGTCGAAATCATAAATAATTATAATTTCTTCATATATTTCTTCTTATAAGTCTAATCAACTAATATGTATTCGAATCAATATTGGTACTATAATAAAATTTCGCTTTTGACATATACCATTATTGTAAGCACGGATCGTAAAAAAATACATTGTAAATTTCTTCAGTGATAGCGTTAAGCTCAGCTCTCGTTAATTGTCGCTAAACACCGTATGATTATTATGCATCGTCTGACCTCAAAAGGTAAGAATCTCGATGATTGTAAATCAAATACATTGAAATTTTACGTATCTCTTTATATATGTAACATATATATAACACCTTCAGTCGATGTCATGAATAATAATAAAATATTGAATCTCACGTCTTATTCAGAATTCTTTATTATCTCTCATTTTTGTAATTAAGTTCAACGGATGACATTATAAACGATAATGATATATAACAAATAATAAAAATATTCTTTTACTACTTCTTCCACCATTTAATATATTTATAATGAGGACCAGTTAAGCAGATCGTTGATTATGTTCGCGATGAGCCAAACCGGTACTAATTATAAATATTTTAAATTGTGGAAATGGAACTAAAATGTATGTTTTTATTATTTTAAATATATTACTTTTCCTCTAAGAAGTGATAAGATTACATTAAATAACTTTAAAAGATTAGATAAAAAAAAATTAGATAACATTAAAAGAGATAATTATACAAATAAAAGTGAGTGTTAAATTTATTTTATTAGCAATAAATAAAACCAATATATCTTTTTAACCTTGAAAATTTATCCAAACGCGACAAACGTACCTTTCAATTAATGTAGCAATATATATTTGTCAGAAAAAACTTGCTGCATACATTTTCATGTTCCGTATAATACTTATATTTGCCCGAAATAGACAAAAAAAATTGTAATAAACACCATGTAAGAGATGAAAATTTAATTTGTCCAGATTTTTTTGAAAAATTTAAATTTTTTTAACGTACGGGAATACATTTAATATTTTTGATGACCGAGTTTTGTCATTTAATTTATCATAATGCATCAATGTAACGAAATATAATCATTAATTGTTCATCGTTATTCACAAATATAAAGCAAACAGCTGAATATGAACGGTCTTGCTATTGATAGCTCGTAAGCAATTTTCCATTGATATATTCAATTAGCATTTCAAAGTTTTGAAGATGAAATCAATCAAATTATTTCAATTGGGTAACAAATAAAAACGAAATAAAACCGTTACAAATACAGCAGGCCATTGCGTTCGGTCCAGCACTCTGCGTATAATTTTGGCGTAGCAGAGGTGAGATAATGGCTTTTTTTATTGGAAGCAATAAACAAAGTTGTAGGGTGCGATGAATGAAGATTTCAATGACAATTCATGGTTGCTGAGTTCCACGGGAGTGATTCATTGTTATCGAAACGAGCGTGATCGTCGCAGTCATATGTGAGCTTTCAAAGCACACGTCAAAAAGAATTTTATGATTTTTTAAACAAAGTCTTAATCAATATAGTGCCACGGTGTTTCAGTCATCATTTCCCAAGAGATAGGCTGAAGTTTTAATTTTATTAATTTTATGCCATTTGTCAAATTATGAAAATAAAATATCTTTATAAATTAAAATTAAATATTTTTGTTGCATCATGTAACCAATCATACATATAAAAGAATTGCACATCACTTAGTTATATTTTATCTTTTTTTCCTAATAAGAATGTCATACAATCATAATATTTTATTTACTTAGAACAAATTTCAAAACTATACTAGCCATTTTATTGATTGAATTGGCATTTACTTGGTTGAACTCCATTGTAACACAGTGAAAAAACAGCAATGTATTTTAGTTCTTTTTTTTATTTTGATGAAAATCCTCAATAATAATAATATTATTACTTTTATGGGTCAATCTAATTCTAGTAAAACCTCTCAATAATGTGAAAAAATATTTAGTCAGTCATTCTCATTTTTTTTTGTTGTTGAAAAAATGTATGAAGAAATATTAAACGATCAGAAATGCGAACCAAGTTTTCAAATATACAGCAATTCATTATTTTATTAGACTCAAAAAATGAGACCTAAATATATTTATTGTATATACCTAGAAAAATAAAATATCTGTCGATAAAACCTTTGTATCAAAAAAGTACATATTTTGTCTGTTTAAATCTGCAAAATACACACTAAAAAACTGTTAGATTATGTATATACCATAACATATAAAGCAATACAATATAGCGAAAGATATTTCTCTTCTTCTCCAAGTTTCTCATAACATTTATAACCACACTTTTGTTTTGAGTAACTATCATCAACACATCTTAAGCTGACTCGCTTTTCAAACGATAAAGTTAGTGAAACTACTCGTCGGTGGAGAAGCAAATCGAGATGATTTATGGATTTTCACAGAGATTGGACATCCACGGTGATCTGGATAGGGGAGAGTAAAACATGGCCAGTGTATCATAACTTCACTAAGGTGTTACATTTTATAATAAAAATAGTTTTACTAAATTTAAAACAATTTGAACTAATTTCTTCACTTAATATTTTTGACACACTAAAATCCATATTAAATCATGTCAAAAGAAATTATAATCACCCTAATAACGTTACTAAGTGGCAAGCCACCTTATATTGTTATTTATATAACTTCGTATAGTGTAATTACTCGTCATATGTATTGATATTATAATTTTATTTTTTCACAAAATATTTAATAAGCTAATTCGATAAAGTCCAGAATTAACTGATTTCAAAATGAATAATATTGATCACTTTTAAGATGTTAACTGTCACTTCTCGATGGAAAGGCATGATATTTTAAATAATAAAAACACATTTTTACTACTTATTTCCACAAATTATGAAAATTTTTTATGAAATATTGAAATTAAGTTAAAATAATCTTCATAGCTAATAAATAACAGCTCGCTTTTTCCATCGAAATTCTTCCTAGTGTTTTTTGTTAACATTTATTTAATGGCTTATTTATTGACTTTATACAACTGCAATCTTAATCGACACCGGTAAAAAGAAGCTTTTAAAAGTGACGCGTCCTCGAATTATCTTAAAAATAAATAGGTCAGCATCAGGTCTATTGGAAGTATTGATTGAATTGGCATTCACTTGGTAGAACTCCATTATAACACGGTGAAAAAATAGCAACTAAAATACATTACTATTTTTTCACCGTGTTCTATTGGAAGTGTTATTAAAAATGTGTTGAGTAATTTCTTTTTATATCGCCTTAATATAAATCGATACGTGTGACGGTAGACTTCGGAGCTATGTCACATGACGGGGGTGTAAACATTTAAGGGTGAACGAAGGAGTTTGAAATGGAAGGGAGGTATCTGAGCTGGATGCTATGGGTGCCAGAGATAAAAGATAGTGATAAGATGAAAATAAAAGGGCAGCGTCCCCCTCCAAATCACTGGCAAGGTGACTCCGAGAGGGGTGATGGTCACTTTACCGAAGTTATGTCTGCCTTTGCACCTATATTTTACGTTTCGTATTAAAGATGGCTGATCGCCCACACGTAAGAGAGCAGTAAAAATCGTCTCATTGGGGATTGGATTTATGGTGATTGTTTGAAAATATGGCTGTTTTCGACAATATGATGTGAGGTGTCTTTTTTCATATTGCATGGTAAATAATGACGACGTATATTAAATGATTTTTTTATTGCAACAAATTTCTTTCGATTTTTTTGAATAAGTGCAAAAGTAGCCAGTTTTTAAGTTTAAGTTTTTAATGGCTAGAATCGTGACGTTTAAATTGTTTGTCGTAAGGTTATAAGATAAAATTGGAGAAATATCTGTCTCCACAACATCTCATTGATCAATAATAAAAATTTTGATGATCAAATTTTTACTAAAATAATTAAAGTAATAAGTTAAAGTTAAATGTTAAAGAAACGGTTTTTTAAGTCCCAAAACTTTTACCTAGGCATGATATAAGCCAACTTAAATTTAAGATTATAACCTCAAATATAACCTAAAATATAAATTTATTTTTTGTTTTGTATAAATAGACTTGTTTGTAAATTGTATTCTATCAGTTGATAATGCTCGCGATGAGCGAAACCGGTCCTGATCAAAAAATAAATGTGGAAATAATTACTAAAAAATGTGTTTTTATTATTTAAAATATCATGCCTTTCCATCAAGAAGTGACAGTTAACACCTTAAAAGTGATTATTCAGTATCATATAAAGAAAAGTTATTAATATATAGAATAATTTCGTTGATTAGTTAATATGTTCGGCTTCCTTGTGTAAAGCAAACAATCACAATTATAAAACATCTTAGTTTTACCATAATTATCATCATTATAGATAATTATTTATCATAGTAAATTTTAAATAAAACGTATATTTTTAGGGATGAAAAAACAGAAATCTCACTATTAGGTTGGTTCGGTGGTATATTGACACGGGTCTGAAATGAACGAGATTGGAACAGATAGTTTTATGAAATTTCGGTCCGTACTGACCTCTACTACATATTCCTTACTAAATTTTTTTCTCCATTTAATCTTTGAATTATAGTGACATACAAATAAACAGTATACTAAAATATGATCAAATGATTCAATAAGTATGTAAGTATTTATTTCATAGGTGGTAACTATCTTCTTATTGATAAAAAGGCTATGTACAAAAAAATGTTTTTAAATTCGTAATAATACTTGCAATGATCAAACGTAATTCTAATCATCGCAGAAAAATGTGTAATTAGATCAAAATTTTTTTTTTGAAACATTGTTTCATTTTATAAACTTCCGTACAAAAATATGCAAATTTGTTTTTTTTACTTCACCACTTAAGCACAATATGTAAACGTGTTATATTAATGGATATCTAGTAAATGAGGATTGAATGTGGCTAAATCTATCGAGTCATTAATTATACTTGCCAGTGCGCTATAAAATATAACCGTATTATTTTTAAAATTCCCCTATAATTAAAACAAATTGTTTTACGTAGACAGTTCGTGTTTTTGGTGAAACTATTACGGCTGTATAAAAAACCACTTGAAATATTTCACGCACACTTCTCATACATATCCATACAAAACATAATCCCATATTTTGCAGCACTCGGCAAAACACGGCCACCGTTCCCATAAACACACGGCTGGGAAAAAACCTGCCGAAAACAGTGAAAATTCACCGCCGAGTACGCTTGAAGTTTACGAGCGGCGCATAGGCGATTTCCGAAGGCGGAAGTAAGTTTACGGGCGAGTGATGCCGCCCAAAATGCTTGCAAGAAAAGCCTCACATGCTGTGTCTAAACGAAATCAGCTCGATGGAAACTATACAAAAGCTTCTTTTATTAAGTTGAAAGAAAAATGTTTTTTCTTAAAGTCATATATTTGATTCACCTCAACTACGATCTGAGCATCTTAGCAGATATTTTTTATGGTAACTATAATATTTGACATTTAGTTCCTATCGTTTTCATAGAGACTGGATTTGGTAGGATGAAACTTTGAAAGGATTAGTTGTTGGTTAATTGTTGTCATTTCCAACAGTTTGCTTTACATTGAACAAAAAAAAACAAGCTGTAATAAATATCCATTGAAACTTAATAAAAATTAAAAAATCCACTATATTTCTACAAGCATAAAAAAATCCATAATTTAACATGAATAAACATATGCCTAACTCAGTAAATATGGACATGAGATGGTTGGTTTTTCTATGCATTTTAATATATTAATTAATGAATCGATAAAACACAACATAAAACAACCATATTTAAGAGATATTATTTTTCACCGTTAAACTTTATTTAATATAAATTATGGATGTTTTGTCAATCCCATATCAGTGGAATTAAAAAAATTATTTATTTTTATAAATAAATGTTCCAATGTGGTATGCAATATTGTGTTCGTTTAGGCATGAATGTTGGAAAACACGCGTAGCATCGATATATCGTAGCACCTGTAATAATGTGTCGTTCACAGATGTCGCCGGACTACGGCGCTACGACTAGTAAGGGGTTGCAAAAAGGGGGTGTGGGTCTAGGATAACATACAATAGGGTTCCATAGATTTGGTTGAGTCAACGGTGTTAAGTGAGATGATCGGTAAATATGCGTCAGAAAGGTGATTCAATATTATTTCTCATCTATTGTTCGAGTGAGTAACAATATTTCAGAGAATTATAACTTTTTCTTTCGTAAAAACACTTAGTAAGTCTTCGCGGCAAATTTTTAACCGTTTCCTTTACTGAAATATTAAAAAAAACTGTGATTTTATTGGTTATGTTATAGGATGGACGAAATTTTTACAATATTCCTTCGGATTTAGTAATTTCGAGAAATCTAATATTATCAAGTTTTATTGTTTATCTGAGAGCCATTGAATACTAATTAACAACTAATTGATAAATTGAAATGTGATTTGTATTTTTATTAAAGATCTAATTAATTGATCGATATATCTTCTATGAAAATTTTACACTTACTTATTACATTTAATGGTTAGTAAAAAAACATTTATTTTTAAGAGAACTTGAAAAAAGTTAGTGGTGGCCCAAAATTGTGTAAATTTTACTAACAGTGGTTGATGATGTTCAAATTTTTAAGCTACACCGTTGATTCAACTTTTCCATGTATAAGTTAATTATTTATATTTAAGTGATATTTATTTCAATGCAAATAAAGGAAAGTGCGCTTTTATCCAACCATTAAAAAGGTAACTTAACATAACATATTTGACAGAAACTAATTAAAAACATGTTTTAACACTTTTTATTTTAAGATACATATAAAAGATCGATATTATAATGAAACTATTAAGCTAATCACCCTTGAACTATAATGTTAAGGTTTTCTTTAGGATTGGACAGTATATGATTGGGCATCGTAAATACTTCAAGTTTACTACTAAAAAAATCAAAGAATCTTTTGTACATTTGATTTCTTGATAGCACAATCAAATAATAAAAAAGTTTATTCAGTATAGCAACGAGAGAATATTCATGCATATAAACTACGTAAAGAAAATGTTCATTCTAAAATTAAACATGTATTTTTATAGAATATAATAAACTATCTTTAAGCAAACCTCCCCTTATGCACTTTCCCAGATGTAAAAAATGGAAAGAAAACCACCCCACAAAGCAATTGGTTGCGCCGTTATAATAATAATATTCTCAGTCAGGTAATAATTTCAATGACTTATGACGCGTTACCTGGATGATGGCATCCTGTCGTTTTTGCCAGCACACAAAACTTTCCACGGCAGTATTTTTTATGGGTTATTCCCCCTAGACTGGGGTAACAATATTTTGCAGAATGTATTTTTATGGTGACTTTTACCCCTCGTTGTAAATAGGTGTGCGAAAGATAAAGTTTTACCGCTTACAAAAGATCAGCAAATTTTCTGAAAGTATAATATACATGAATTTAGAATGAATTTTAATTGGCATAATCGAGCGCATATTCAAGAGTAAAAATCCATTTACACTTTTACGAAATGAAGACGAAACTACTTCATCAGTATGGATGTCTTTTGGAAAAAGGTTAAATCTATGTGATATTATTGATTGAATTGGCATTCACTTGGTAGAACTCCATTATAATAAGGTGAAAAAATAGCGATATATTTTATCCACTCGAGCTAAGGAATATGTAAGATCATTCAACAGTAAAAAAACAGATTCACAATTCGCTAATGACGTTATAAAGGAATCACATAATATAAATTCAAAGTCAGCGCTGTTTGCATCTTTGTAGTAAGGGTCGCAGAATGTCGGCTTTGGAACAACTGGACATCAATAGACATCAACTATCACAAAGGATTCTTAAAGAACGGTGCCTCTTTGTTTATGTAATATACCATTTACGTGCCATATGTAAACTTATTGATATAGCCGCCTTTTTAGTTTCATTTACAATTTCAAGCTAGGTCGTTAAAACAGCAGAGAAGATGTATTGTGTACCTTTTCTACACATATACATATATATATAGAGAGAAAAGCAAATGTTAGTTTAAACATAGTTCTGATGATGGCGTGAGCAGAAATACCTATCAACTATATATATTTTTTTTTTTTTTTTAAATAATAAAAACACATTTTTTTAGTACTTATTTCCACAATATATTTTTTGATCAGGACCGGTTTCGCTCATCGCGAGCATTATCAACTGATAGAATACAATTTACAAACAAGTCTATTTATACAAAACAAAAAATTAATTTGAGTTAATGGTAGCAGGTGTACAAAACCATGGGTACAAGAACTAGGAAACGATTTACATAAAATCATACAATATTGATACAAATAAAGTAAATTAGTATAAAAATTAAATGTGCAAATGTGTAAAAAAAATTTGCGTCGTCACCATTGTTATACTCATTAAATTAGATTAATAAATATATATTTCAAATAAATATATTTTTTTGAAAAATGATATTGCCTCCTTTTACTTAATTTACAGAAAATATTGGAACGCCCCTGACTGACCATATCTTCCCATCTCATCGATTCATCTTTAATCGACTTCTCATGTATTAATTTATTTTGTTTCATTAAGTAGTGATTGTGGGTTATTTTCGTCATTAAAAATTTCCCACTCCTTACTTCCTTATTGATTGTTTAGAGCTCCTAATGGATTATTGATTTACCATAATTGTAATTGTAATTCTTAATAAGTGATTGTGAACATTTAATTTTTATACTAATTTACTTTATTTGTATCAATATTGTATGATTTTATGTAAATTGTTTCCTAGTTCTTGAACCCATGGTTTTGTACACCTGCTACCTTTAACTCAAATTAATTTTTTGTTTGTATAAATAGACTTGTTTGTAAATTGTATTCTATCAGTTGATAATGCTCGCGATGAGCGAAACCGGTCCTGATCAAAAAATATATTGTGGAAATAAGTACTAAAAAAATGTGTTTTTATTATTTAAAATATAATGCCTTTCCATCAAGAAGTGACAGTTAACACCTTAAAAGTGAACTATATTTTTGAAAATAATTTTATTGATCTAAAACACATTGCTATTTTTTCACTGTGATATGTGATATTCCTTTTTAAGCCTGCCTGCCTGTAATATTTCAGATGGGTGACAATCCAAACACAAGACCTTCTTGACCATTACTGTTACAATGATGCAATCACATAAATAAACCTATACATTATCGGGATACGGATCACATTCAAATCAAAAAAAACGACACTTCTAACTGTATTACTTTACAATATGTTAAATTGGAATCATCCGTTACTGCAAACATTATTGAACATTTAGTTTCGAATGACGTTTTTTTATGTGAAAATCTGAAATTCATATAATATAATATACAAGAACAAAGCTTATCTACATTTAACTATTGGTGCTTTATTCATCGTCTTTTTCTACACTAAAATCCAGAAAATATTGATACAAGTTATAATATCGTATGATATTATTAATGGTGTTAGTGCAGACTGTGATAAAACTCTATGATCTGTATACTTGCTACAACCACTACTTCAAGGTTTATGCTTATGATCACCCATGACGTTTTTATATTACAATTTTATTTGAATATTAAACTTCATCTGAATAAAAATATTTGATACTATTTTCATAACATTTGCAGACTATTTCGCTTATTCAAAAGCAAGCTTTACAGGCCGTCAAAAAATACATGCTCCAAAAGCAACATTAAATGGTGCCTAGTCGTCTTTCACATCAAAGAAACAAAAGAAATAGAAGTGAAAAAGAGAAAGCTTAATACTCCAGCGGAAAAGCACTCGTGGATAAGTAGGCATAACGCTGCTAAGGTGGAGGATCGTTAGAAGAAACTCTTTTAAAGTCTTTTACAGTTCACTTGATGACAGGTAAAGCAAATGGGAAAGTTAATAAAAGTGGAACACCGTCCATTTTGTATGCCAGTAGATAGGGAGAGAAAATCAAGGTACAGTGAAAGAAATTCGTATCAAATCGTGTGAATATTTTTCAAAAATCCTTTTGTCCCGCTTTTTAATTTATTTAACACATAATTTATTTTTGAAACCATATAGCGTATCAAAATATATGACACTATATATCATATTTAAAAAAATATCTATATTACAGAGCATAGGTTCCCAACCTTTTTCGGGTGGCGACCCCTTATCATAAAATCCATGTGACCTGCGACCTCCCATACAATCCAAAAACATACAAAAAAATATTTTTTTTAGTTGACCGTATAAGTTGGCGACCCCAAGGTTGGGAACCTATGTTATAGAGGATGACACATGAGACAAAGATTCAAGAAGAAAGTCTTATTTTCAATTCATAATTTTCTGTGTGACCAGTGGCATATATAATACACAGCATTTTAAACTATATAGTTAACAAATTATTTTTTATGATTTAACCAAAAATGATAATCTCAAACGAATTTTAAGCCATTCTCTTTTTTATAAAATGCTATATATATACGTCAAATTGAATTAAAATATAATACACTTTAATCAACATAAATCAATGATATGTCTCTTTAATTAAATAAATTTAGAATCATCTATGATATCAGATGAAAACATTTTTTCTAGGTGTACGATTTTTCCACCTGCTTTTCTGCTCGCGCCGTCAATTAGTTTGAACGATTGCTATTATCTGGAATCTAGCGAACCTACAAAAGAATTTTATCTTTTTAATTGAAAAATTGAAGACTTTTATTTTACGAAATAAAATACAGTGCAAACATTTTTTAAAAGCATTCTAAATTATAATTTTAAAATTTGTATTATACAATAGTTCTAATTTATTTCCTTGGGCTTCTTAATTATCTCAATGCTAGTTTATGTCCAAGGTATTTCAACTATTTGATTTGTTATAAAAATGATAACCAACAACTTTTCATGATTTTACATGCTTACGACCATAAAATTTTCCTGGAGTGTAAACAAAATAATAATATTGTATAAAATATTTGCACATATTTCATGTGAATGAGTTGAATTAAATAAATCAAAAAAAATGATATTTTTCATGACGCAAATGATATATTCCATACAATTATCATTTTTCGGTAAACTAAATTTTTAAACATTGTTATAAAATGATAGAGGAGAACAATATACAAATAACGAAGATCATTCGTTTATATGAAGCTGTTATCAAATAAAGGTACAATTGAAAATGTTAGTTTCCTGTGCCGTTCTAAAGTTTACGTCGTATAGCAGACGTTAAATTTATTATTTAATCCACTTCTACAAAATATAACGCCAATACAACAACTGATACATTCATTTGTACGGCAAAATCTGCACTCAAATTTTTACAATTTATTTTAATCAATGTTATGAATTAAAAAAAAAAAAAATTAATTGAATATTTCCTTTAATATATTTGTATAAACATATAAAAATAATTTCACCCATATACGACGACTAAACATTTATAATAAATCCATTAATAATGTCTACGGAAAAAAACTGTAGATGTAACAAATGATAGAATGTTTATGGTAAGAGTCGAGTTTTGCTTGAAGTGTTAGCACTGTCAAATCAAGCAGCAGTTATGATAAAGTTTGTACAAATTCAATTAATTAATGAAACATTTTTCGGCTTAACTCACTATCGAAAATCAATATTTATATATTATTAGTAGGAAAATTGAAATAAAAAATTAATTAAATTATAAGAATTAAAAATTTGCCTTTGCAAAATGATCGTTTTGAGAGTGTGCTATTTAAATATTACCTGTATCAGTAATAAAAGGCTTTTAGTTGCCTTAGATTCCGCTCATTGAATCATCTAGTATCATTAATCCAAGAGGAAAGGCGTCCCGACGGCGAGCGTGACAGGTCGTCGGGCGTCGGGCGCCGTCTAAACTCTAAAGCCTCCCTAAGAACGGCGCCCGAAAGATTGCTTACAACAGGGCTACCAGTTGAAACTATTACTATTATTTATCCGATAAATTGGCTAAAATTATTTGTATAAATCAAACATTAAAGAGTATATTTAAAACTGGATGGAAACACAATTGTATCAATGTAATCAAGTATATAAAATAAATCAATATAATCTGTTAAGTTTTCTACAAAATAGTGACACAACTAACAATAATCAATCAACTTTTAATGTTCTTTTCTTTTTGATATTTTAAATAATAAAAACACATTTTTAGTACTTATTTCCACAATATATTTTTTTATCAGGACCGGTTATGCTCATTGCGAGCATTATCAGCTGATAATACTCGCTATCGATATCTAATATCTACAATGCGCTAAATATATCAGTTGATAATGCTCGCGATTAGCGAAACTGGTCCTGTTAAAAAAATATATTGTGGAAATAAGTACTAAAAAATGTGTTTTTATTATTTAAAATATCATGCCTTTCCATCAAGAAGTGACAGTTAACACCTTAAAAGTTCTTTTGATAGTTGACATCTAATTCTATATTTTGTATAGATTTGTCTACAACAATATCAAAGCATTTGTATTTTTCGAAGTCGTTGATAAAATCATAAAATAAAAACAATAGGCGAAGTCAGTAAAATTTTAGATTTTTAATTGAATATAAATTTTTAAATAAAGTAACTGTTAGTCTCAAAAAAAACAAAAATATATTTTAAATAAGAATGACACACTAATTAGCATTCAAATTAGTTCACCCCTATTTGCTATAAAAAAAGCTACGGTAGAAACTTCAGTGCCGCGCGGACAGGGAGAGGAGAGGGGGTGAAAGTAAGTCGACTCACCTAGAAACCGAGAGGGGCGATCCGAGGTAAGAGGATATGAGTTGAGGGCAGATGCCTATCATTAATTTCCTCTGCGATGAGACGGTGTCCGCCGGCCGGGTGGCAAGCCTCGCCGACGGAGATGGAAAACTCTTACGTTAAATCGACGCTCCTTTACGTTTGTGAATGTTTTTGGAATGGCGCGTTTAACGGTTCTGGAACATTCAGGACTATAAAAGGTCCACCGTTTATAATACATAGTATTTCAAATTCGGTAATTTATGAGCGTTGAATAGTTGTTTTAGTTAGATGCTCAAGCAGTATTTCTTACTAAAAATTATAAATTTTAATGATTTGTCAACGGTTGAGTTCTTATTTTCGCTTTCAAATATAAAATTATGACACAAATTTTTTTAATTTCATATTTGAATAATGTGGCTGTTTATATGTCAGAAAAATAGTTTTTTTTTTATTTCAATGTTCAATTATGTAAAAGATTTATTTTGTATTTCGTTAATATATTATATTAACGTAGTACTATAATACAACCATTTTCATGTATAAAACTGTCACTTTTGATGGAAATGCACTTTCTTTTAAGCAATAATAGTTAAATTTTAAAAACGTTTATAGCTTTTCATATCTTTAGCTTTTTTATTTACTATGTGTTCATTAATTCGTGATATTCATATCACTTATGTAGTTTAATAAAGCAGGCATATGACAAACGAACGACTTTTAATGCAAGAGTCCTGTGAAAATATTTGCATTGTTTATTTATTGAACTCCGTTTGATTTCTACTCATTCAAACAAAAGAATGAAATGAGAATTATATTTGAATAATAGTTTTCACCACTAAATAATAATTTAATAATCGACTGCAGGTGTTCATTGATTCATTTTTTAAAATTTACTAAAAACTAATCTTTTAGTAGCGGTATACAAATAAATTTTTGGTATTGACTTTATGCGAAAGATTCTTAATACTAAATATTGCTATAGTAGCCTAAATCAACTACTTTCTCTAGCTTTAAAAACGTGAAAACTGTAGAAGCAGTGATCCAACACAATGATAAAGGGCTTTATAGGGCTATAAAGCTCGTGCACTTGTCGGCAGAGGTCGGCAGAAGTCGGCACTGGGGGAAGTCAGGTAATCTTCAGAGTGATTGTGGAGGAGAGGACGGGGAAGTCCTAAATTTCCTTTCCTTCCTACTGCTTAAACCCTGTCACGATTGCCAGAAATAAACCAGTATAATATAAAAGTTAACTGTCCAAATTCATAGTCTATCATAAACTCAAAATATATATTTAAGAAACATTAGACAAATTTACCAATAATTTAACCAGAATCGTGCAAAATTTGAATAGTAAGTGGAAGCTAGGTCACATTTATATATAAAATATTTTTACTGTATCAAAGAATATTTAATCCATCTTATAGAAATGAATGTCATAAGTAAAGGATTATCAAACTTTAAAAAATGCAAAATCTCTCACTCGTAGAGCGATACCGGTTGTAATCATATTATGCAAATTTTGAACAGACTTGCAAATGATTGTCTAATCAACAGTTTTAAGCAGATGAGTATTTTTAAATATATATCCGAGATTCACTTACAATAATTTATAATCATATTCCCACAACAAACTTTAAAATAAATAGAAACAGGGATAATGCAATGTTTTTTCTTCCTATATTGAATACAGGATTATATTCATCAAGATATTTTATTGTATATACTAAAAAAAAAGGAATAATTACACATTAATTTTTAAGTAACCATAATGTGTTTTCTTCTGATCTTAACAATACTTTTTAAACGTTCAATCTTATTTATTTTAGTAATAATATTTAATATGAAGGAGATTTGATCAGTTTATAATAAGAACCAATCTAAAATTATAAATCTCAGGTAAATAATATTCAGTATTGTTGGAATGAGCTTTTCATATTCCTGTCCAACTCGGCAACGGCACGGGGACTAAATGCCCACCATTAACGCGACGCACGTTTCCAAATGGAAAACTATTAGCGTCTTAATGAAGATAACTTTCAAACCTGGGCCATTTGATTTAGTAAACGACGGGACTTTTGAGGTAGGCTTTAACTGGAGGGTCTGCGACTGACTTGCACCTGTGCTAAATGGTTCTTAAATTAGTCAGGTTGGCTTTATTTAACAGTGATTATTGTGAATTATGCTTCATGAATAAGACATCCAACTTTAGAGAAATTCGGAACAATATTGCTTCTTACAAAGTAAGATTTAATAGTGACTATCAAATAAGTATTAATGAATATAAAGTTCTTATAAATATTCAAATATATTCATAATAAAATACTTAGTGCCTAGAGTTTTTATATCAACTTAAAATGATTTTATGAATTTCATTTAATTCCATACCTGGCTGAGGTAATGTTTTGGGAGAGCTTAAAGTTTTATATGCAAAACATATATATTTTTGTATGGGTCCATCAACTCTACGTGTACTATTATTTAATTTTATACAGAATATTTAATGAATGAGTTATTCATACTTAAATTTATATTCATAGAAGATCTTCTCTATAAAAACTATTAAGTTATATGTTCCGGGTGAGAGTATTTATTAAAGTAAAAAAAAAAAAAACTTTTACCTGTTATCTGTTAAAGAATTGAAACTATAATCTATTGGATATATTTTATGCTAGGAGATTGATTCGTGTAAAAATAAATTAATCTATATTTGTAATTTTTTTTGAAACCACGTGTCTCTTCTGCGGAGACCACTTTTGCCATATAAATTCATAGAACCATGGCGATGAATATGCATGTTTTTACCAAAAGTATACAGCGCTTTATTTCGTTTAACGATTAGTAAAAAATAACTATAAAATAATCAATTTAAAAGTCTTAATCAGCTGACTTGGAAAACTCCATAAACTCACGTAAATTATAATGCTAATGCGTATATTTCATTTTTTATTATGACATAAAAACAAACAAAAACAGGAATATTACAAGTCATCATTGAAATTTCTAAAATCTCAAAACGTGGAATTTTATTTCTAGTATTTTATGGTAAAAGAGAAGAAGATAATATTATAAATTAGATCGATAATAAAATCAAATCATCTAGTTTTTAAAGAATTCAACGCTATACATATGTCAATATCATTAAAACGCAATAGAACAGCAGATATATCAATTAAAAATTCGTTTGTTGGAATAAATTAGTAAATTAATTTCAGTCAAGAGAAAATAATAATCATATACGAGGGTGAAAATTATTTGACGATCATTGCTAGAGCCCACGCTTACCTTAAAATGGATCCCAAAACACTTAATTTTAATCATAAAGTCTCAAAGCAGTTATATCCCCAATTATTAAGGGTTGAAATTCAATTGTGTAGAGAGGATTTTAGTTAGTTCTTGTTCTTGCCACCGGTGATAACACCTTCGGGCCTGGATTACTGCGGCCTACCACTTCGCATTATTCCACGAAAGTAATACATTTATACGTAAATTCAGTCTGCGAGGTGGAAATGATAAGAGGCTTATTTACGTATTTCAAAAAGTAATTTAGTTATAAATATTGCGGGCATGTGTGTTTCGGCAACGAAATAAACAAATTTCATATTATTTACTCAAGATTTTTCACAGGAATGTTAACCGGCTTTTCATACCAACACCGAATCGTTGATACTAAACCAGTCATTCTTTATACATTCTTTGAATCCTTTGTAAACAGAAATGACAAACTGAATTCATAAATCTTTTTTCTCCAACATAGTTCGTCTTAAATATGGGACATTTCAACCAAGTAAACGCAATATAAGATGGAGATATCGTTTGAAATATCCATAGAAAGATGAAAACATCACAGACATTTCCTCTGTTTCCTTTATTGTATAAGTGCGGGTGTTTAAACACTTGAATACACAAATATTTAATATGAAAAACTGTGTGGCTATACTGATCAATTTTTAAGTTGTAATTACTAATTACTGCTTTAAATTTTGTCGAAAACGATAAATACTATTAAATCTCACGACGATGATAGACCATATTTTTAATGATTTTAATGAAATTCATTATTTCTTTAGTCATTTTTGTAGATAAATAAATATTATAGACTTCAGTTTATTACAAAGTCAAGAATACGTATCAAAACATATTGACAATTTAAATACGGTGGCTGTGCTTACATATCAGTTTAGGTGCATTTGACTGAACACTAAGATCCTTCTTACAATTTAGTGAAGTTATTAATGCGTTTACTGATACCACTTTATCCCTATGCTGGGAAAGGTATTACTTTGATAGATAATCGATTCACAGAGGTGTTATTAAGACGTGTCTGAGAGGTAAGGTCGAGCTTAGGGAATCGTGCCAGGGCATTCATTGGTTACCTTACACCGAGCTGCAAGGTAGATCAATTATTATCATTTGAACGACTATTTTGGTTGGGCTATTGCCTCTAAATCTTTTTGAATTTCAAACTAAAAATAACATTTCAACTCTATATATGTTTATGAATGTGAGTTCTACGCAATATGCGCAACGCAAATATGAAGTTCAAGAATCAAAACAAACTGATTTCTAAACCGACAATTATAATGTCTAACTGTTTTACTTCATCATCCGGTACATTCATAGTTCCTGCTTGTTTAACTTTAAAACCAAAGAAATTCGTGTGTTTTTTGTTTAATTGATTCGGCGGTCACGGTGGAAACTAATTTCAAGTTATTAGAGCTGTCAAGTGTTCCGCTTCTTTTATCACTTGTCGCATCTTGTAGTATTATATCAAGTGGAACAGATAAAAAGTAAAATTTTCAATTTAATTCTTATGACTTTTTTTCATAAATATTTATCACCGTTAGTCAGAGAATCAACATTATCTTAGTTTGTATATCTAATAATTATCCATTTTGTTTTGTTATGGCATTTATTCATCTTCAAGTTATTTATACACCATAAACACAATACTACTCCAAAATTTCACCATAGAAGTTTGAGAACTGTTCTATTTGGGCAGGCAGATCTGAAGCCAAAGCCAATTTAAGCTCCACGCGTTTCACAAAGACGAACAGCGCCACTGCACGAACTTTAATCATTTCGTATAAATGATGCTAGTTATAATCTTTTATAAACACCTAGTGTTCTAATAATTTTGATAGTATAGAATTATGTAAGACACTTTTCTCATTTTTTCCCTTTTTTATGTTTTTTACGTCAAAAATCTTTAAAAAAATAATGTTCCTACGAATAAAACAGTTTTAAAAAAAAATGCTAGTCGACCGATACGTCATATTATCAGAAACAATTTTAATAAAAACTGATTCTTTAAAGCTACGTAAATAATTTTGAACGTAGTAAAAATATTATTAGTCAATAAATTCACCTTGTAACGATATTCAACACTAATGTTGAAATGTTTTGTTTAAAACGGTTAAATAATGAATATTCTATTCTTATGAACGTTTTAATTTATAAAAAATACCGTTGTAGTTTCATATAAAAGATTGACAATAAAAAACTCATAAATTGTAGTATTTATGAAAACTATAGGAATTATACTGAAATGATTATTACAATACCAAAATACGAACTAAAAAAAAATTGTATATCAATGAAAAAAATTGTTTGAACAATTCAAATGATATTTCAGTCGTACAGATGATCGATTCATTCAAAGTTAAAAGGAGGCGAGCTATTTTCTTTCTTTCACCGTAAACTTCTACATTTTTTCATTAGAATACATATTAAATAGGTAAATGTTTATTCTTCTTCGAACATCTGATTGAAATTTTAAATTACAAATTACATCCTGTCAAATTTATACAAATGCTAATAAAGATATAAAGCCACGGTGAATATTTAAATGAGTAATTTTCCTATAGCTACTTTGATATCATTTGAAGTATATTTTTAGGAAATCATACCGCGAATATGTATGTTTCTTATACTCAGAAACTGATTGTGGGGTCACTTTTATATTTTACAATAAGCTTTATAATAATTTAATATTTCAATCACTTGATATTACTTATCGGTAAATTTGAATATTTAACCTTTATTTGTTCTTTTTAAAAGACTTTTTATCACTTTGTTTTTATCACAGTAATCCATAATAAATCTAGTTTATGTGGACACCACACGCATTATCATCATATTCCCATCCCCGTATATTATACATGCACACACAGATACATTTATGCATACACAACAAACAAAGAAGCAAACTAATAAATGACATTTTCATATGCTGAAGTAGTGAATTTTGGATTATTAAAATTTTGGATAACTTTCATTGTCAGTATTTCATTGAGTAATAGATTCAATAAAATGATATGTAAAAATACTGCGTGCTTAGGAAGTTATTATTTTATCAGTACATAATTGATCAATGGTTCAGTTGGGTTAGGTAAAAAATACTCCGTTTCTAATAAAAGATACAAACCATCAAACTATAACAAATCGATTATAAAATATATATATATGACTTCTCAATTAAAACAATAACCGTTTAATCTAATGACTGAATTAATCATACTGATTAATGGCGTTCAATGCCATACAGTCTCATTAAATTCTTTGCCATTTTTTAATTGATGCCTCTCGTGTATACACTTAAATGCACAGTCAAAAACCACGTTTATTTGAACATTTGTGCCAAATTATAAAATATATATCAATTAGTATATTTTTGCCGCAATCGATCATGTAAAATTGACAATAATTCCAAATCATTATTAAGTAAAAAACATATTGATTGTCAGGGTGTACCAATTTATTTGTTTCTTATGAAAAAAGCTACAATCATTTGTTTTTAAAACGCGTATGTGAACAAACTGATCTGGAAATGATAAAAAGTCATCGATGAAAGAGTTAAAATGTTTTTTTTATTCATTATTTATTTATATATGTAAAACATTGTTAAATAGTGGAAAAAAATGTTTGATAATAATGATATAGCCCTGTTTTAAGGTCACCGTAGAACGGGGAATAGAAATCAACCACAGATCTTAACGCGAAACCCACAAGCATAAATCATTCCAGTGAGGTGGATGGAATTCAATCAGGTAGAAGATAGATACGTTAACCCCGGCACACCGTAAAACGTAAAACGCCACGAAAAGGTATCAAAGTTCGAACAAAACGGCCCGTAAACGCTTACGTGGAAGGTTATTCCAACAAAAGGCAGGTTAATGTAGTGTATACCCTATCACCTCCGAGTTTAATGCACAGATTATTATGCTATTGAGACATTTCGGGGGACTAAATGAACACCGGATATTCGGTTATTTTCATAGAAAATATTTTGCGATATTTTTTCTCAATAAAAAGATTATATTCCTTACATTTCTTCAATTCAGTTATTTTGAATAAAGGTTTCAAAGATAGACGTTGATAAAACTGTATGAATTTAAAAATATAACAATTGATGTGTTAAACTCTACAAAATAACCCATTAGAGTATTTCTGCTGTTAAATATCGAAGATTAAATTACTTTAAAAAAAACAATTTTATATACGTCATCGTCTCAAAATTGGATATTTAAGGTTTAAAAAAGAGAGTTCACAAACAATTTCGTCGAAGGGACAATTTTTAAATCAAAAATATTTGTGGTGGCCACTCTTTCTTTTGAAAGTAATTTCTGTTTTTTTAAATTGCAAAGCAAACTACACAAAAATATTTATTTATTAAATTTAATGTTTTTACATTATGTACACTCCTATAACTCTTATTAAATATTTATACTATAAAACAATATATTTTTTCACCATGTGTGTTATGCAATGTTTGTTTGAAACTTGATCCCGTATGACTTACGCGCATACCCGCAATTATGTTATTTATATTTATGAGTTTAAAGAAAGTACATTCTGTATGGCGAAATATAATTATGTAGATTGTACAATTACAAGATACAGTTGATGAACCTGAAGGCTAGAATAACAAAGCTATTTCTTTTATCTAAATAATATCATTCAGATTTTATATTGATCATGAACACATATTATAGTTTAAAGCTCTTCAAGAAAAATGGACAACAGTTCCCAATATTATATGTGTGCGTTGAAATCCTTCAATAAAATTTTAAAAACAAATGACATTATAATATATGTATGTCTAGATGAGTGCTTATCACTTTTACGCCTGAATGAAAATGAACTCAGCGCGTTGTACCCTACGCCACTATAAAGATAGCTATGGTATTTCACCAGAGTACTTTTAAATTTCCAAATACAAGACTATACCTTTTCTATTACCTAAATTTCTTATAAGTCTTTATTTTTAACGTATAAAAAGTGTTTCATTATCAAGTGATACAATAATACAAATAAGTTATACAAATTTCATAGACAAGATATTAATTAAGACATTCAATGTATTATATTTGTATCGTGTATTTCATAAACATTTTAAATACTTTTTTTTGCAAAAATGATTTAGGATGCCAATATCTTCAGAACATTTAAATACACAAATTTTATCACTTATAAGGCGTTAACAGTCCCTTCTTAAAGGAGAAACATGATGTTTCAAATAATAAAAACATTTTTGTTGGTACTTATTTCCAGAATATATTTTATGGTCAAAACTTGTTTCGCTCATCGCGAGCATTATCAACTGACAAGTTTAGTACGAAAATCTTCCATGTACGTTTTAATGCATCCAAAAATGCATGTATTACGAAAAATTTACGGATCCATATTAGAAGAAGAGGATATAATAAAAATATATGAGTTAATACCTACGACAATATATATTACATGATAATCTCTTTCATGAAGATATCCAAGATAAAATTTCACAAGGAAGATATTTTTCATTCTCCTGAACAATTACAATAGTGTGAGTCGCAGCATTTTTGAAATACACTATTCATTTAATCTCGTCATTTTCAAAGCAAAGGTATTGATTTTATACATTAAAAAGCGTAGCAAAGTGAATCCCACAAACGCTGAATTCAATTTGTCTAATTAACCTTTTAAGATAAAAAAAATAATGTTTCTTGTAAATACACTTGTATTCTTAAGATATTTGATAATAAGGTAAGAAAATTTTATAATTTTCTTTTATCAGAATAACGTGACACGAAAAAAACTATATTGAGTCAGTATAATTTATAAAAAAAATCATCATAAACATGACAAGAATCTCAAGTTTTTTTAAAACGCAAAAACTTTTATCTTCATACAGGTAAAACGACGGAAACTTGAGAATATAATAACATTTAAAATTCACTCATTTCCCAGAAGAGGCGAAGCTTTCAAAAGTGGGACGTCCCCAACCGCAGCATCGCGACGCGTCTCTGTATAGGCGCTCAACATTCTCATTAAAAAAAACTTTTCTACAAGATCTGTTTTATTTTTTCTTCTCCCCCTATCCGGAAAAGCTCCCGGCAAGGTAACGCAAAACTTTACTCAAAAAAAGATGGAATGTTAACTTTTTAATAAACCCCAAACGATGTAAGCGCCGCGGAGATGGCCTCTCCGGCGGACGTTTCAAAGCGGAGACAATCTACGTGAACTTTGAGAGGGAAGTTTTTAAATGAAAATTCCTAGTAATCTGAGCAGGTGTGAGGTTTATGCGAGACTTTAAGGAAATGAAATTTTAATCAATGTCAAATGTCAGGACAACCATTCAAATTAAAACGAGATTCAAGAAAAAAACTTTTTAAGCATGTTCTGAAAGGTGTTCTTAGGGCATTTTTTAACATTATTATTTCAATTAAATGTCTTTTTTTTACTTCAATACACAAATCAATATACACAAAAATAGAATGAACAATGCAAAACCATTGAATTGTATTGCAAATGGAATTATGAATTGCTATAGTATTTTTAAGCCACAATAAGCTCTAAGGCCACGCAATGTTGTATCATTCACCATTTACTATGACACAATGCCATTCAATCAATGTGTATTTTTCTAAGCATATTCTGAATGTCGTTTAATAATAAATTCGTTCACCGTTACTCGCAAAAAGAAAAGAAGATTTCACTTGATATATATATTTAAGATTTTATAACTTCTCTCTCTTCGTGTGACGTCAAACTTCCTTTTTATATGACTTTAAGTTTTCTTGATGTCCATAGCGTGTCCAAAGCCGAATGGTTCAGCTGGTAGCATCGTCTATTTTTAATCGTGAATTCAGAAATCTCAATGAACAGAAAGTATACCCAAGGATAAACTAAGGGAAAATGTTTGGGTGTCCTTTTGGTGTGACTTAGACAAAAATGTTGTTAGTATATTTTATACTTTGTTATTGTTTCGTAAAATAGTCAAAAAGTATGAATATTCAATATCATTGAATAATATATTCAGGTTAAAGAAATATGAATATAAAATACACATCCTAGAATTGTAGAAATTATTAATTTATTCAATTGTAGGCTTAGCTCTGAACACATACATATAAACAAGAAAGCGAAATGAAGGTGCAAGCAAGTGAAGGTAATGTTAATTGAAAACTTCGCTCTTGTAAGTACTCGGCCCGACCCTCGAACATGTATGCGACCCGGGGAACGCGATTGCCTTCAAATTCTGCAACACTGTTGCTTAACTTAATAAAACTTCTTACCATCTCTGTCGACCTATAGATTTACGAGTTTAAAATAGTTCAGTCTTCTTAAGAAACAACTTATATATCAATTGGTATATTAACCAACCATATTAGTGTAAAGTGACAATATCTACACTTACTACATATCACAGCTTCGCGTTGCAGTTAAATTACAAATCTTGACTACCCGAAAAAAGATAAATTTTAATGAGAGTTTGTATATTACGAGTCCAAATAAAAGTAGTGTTTTCTTGAAACTGATTTTTTTTATCATACAATTTTAGCATAAAAAATCAAAGAGAATGTTTTGTATGTTTAATTGGACGCGATAAATTTATTTCAATTATTGCGATACATAATTATATAATCATTGTAAATATAAAACCGTCAAGTTGCCACCGTATCAATAAAAAATAAAATAACAATTTTATAATATTGAGCAGAGATTTATGATATATGAGAGAGAAAGAGTAAAATAAAATGAGACTAAATTAGAAAATTTAATTTAAAAAAACATTCTTTTTAAAATGTGCATAGATTACGTGTTCCTATAAAAATAAAACCGCAATTGGGTTGTAATTTTTATACAGAAAAAGCTCAATTAATATCAATTTGCATAGTGTACTGTTTTCATAACTTTGTAAAGTTTTTTTCTCTCTGATAGACACTGCACTGAAACCAACGTATTCATAGAGCAAAGTGAAAATATTTTTAGTGGAAAATTAACGCAATAAATTTCTGTTCATAAACTGACGGTATGGGAGTAATAAATTTTTAACTGGACCGTCGGACGCATTTTTAACGACGGCTCTTTCTACTATATTTTTTAGCGTTTTTTTCCTCTGCCAGGTAATCTAATTTTTCTCGTCGCACATAGGTCTACTCTCAGTATGTAAATTTGTTTTTGTTCACACAAATACTCCCACTCGATATATTACAACAGTATTATTAACCCTTTTTGAATTCAAAATGTAATCATTTTAATCGTATAATACGACTATAAGTGAAGCATTTGTTTCAAAAATAGTTACTCAGTCTACCAAATGTATTGTCATATTAATATAAACATATATAGATCTTCGACGGTCAAAGAAAGTAATTTGTGCTTAAATGATGCGTGCATGCAAACAATTAAACAATTCAAAGTTATTACACACTTAACAAAACTTTTTACGGTATATTATCAAATAATGTTATATTGTAATAATGTGTTATACATTCCAGTGCTGAATTCAGGAACTCGTAATGAAAATAAACATTTATTTTTGAGCCCGTGATAAAGACACTTATATTACTGTACTATTGGCTTTATTAGTACTGACAGATAATTTTTTCATTTTGTTTATTAGTTTCAATTTGAAGGCGCGAAAAATTATGATGTTTCTCTTAAGCCCATTTAATTCTGAAAGGGGCGTAACGAAAGAGATTAGTTGACCACTAGTTTGGTACTACACCTATGTATCTTTCTATAACCCCTTTCTTAGAAATAGAGAGGCTAGGCAACTGAGACTTTTGCAAAAAAACTTATTTTGAGATACCTCTATTAGGAGGTCGTTTGATCGGAATTGAAAGCGGATATGGGTCAAAAGAAATATTTCCGATACAGTTTTGAAACTTTAACAACTCTATTGGGACCTACCAGAAGGTTTTTATTAATAAGCTACTATACCTCTTAGGAATAGGGTTTATGTTAGAATAGCATAACTAATGCTATTCTAATCCAACTAAATAGCCTTTCTCGAGTAACAATTGTTCTTTTGTCATGTAGAGAACGAAAGAGTAAATGTATCATTAAAAATCCTATTCGCTTAGTATCACTCGACTATTGGATTCAACAAGCTAAGATTATTTATTTTTTTAATACATAAAGTGTTTCCGATTTTTCTATTGAAATATTTAATACAATGAAAAGGTAGTTAGTTGATGGTATAAAAGCCCTCGGCGTAAGTGACAAAATATTTTATAACCATAGAATTCACACATAGGTGTAATTCAAATGTCTGCTTGAAAAGCTCTTATTTTTATAGAGCTTTCCATTTTGTGAAAATAAACATCGTCTGCCTTTCGCAATTCATTCGGTACTAACAATGAACAGTTGAAAAGTTTAAACAAACAAGTTTGTTTTATTACTACGGCAAATGATTGATTTATGATTGTCAGTAACAAAGCATCGGCTTTATTGCTTTGCAAACAACAAAAATACACGCCGCTAGGTGACTCCAATTTGCTTCACTATAAATCAATTGCAATAGTTCACGAGTTATCACGGATGCTTCCTGCATCCAATGCAGTTTATGTCATTTGCAGTTTATTTAGTCATATATTAAAATTAATAAACCTTTGTCGAATATCTAAAAAATGATAAATGACATATTTCATGCTCTAGATAAAATGAATGTTAATTTATCTATATCTTGCGCAACAAAGTCTAACAAATATTATTTCTTATTATAAAAATAAATAAAGAAAATCGACATTTCATAAAAGGAATTAGCATAAGAAGTAATTGCATAATGAAATAATAGCCTGGTAACTAGGCTTCAGAGGGTTGTTAATTTTTCATTTATTACATATATTAAGAATAAAAAAACAAAGTAAATCAAAAATGATTGACTAGTTAGACCCTATATATATTTACAGTTTTTCAGAATACGTATGTGGGGTATAGTAAAATAACATTCTTTTATGCTTTTGGGTAGAAATTTATATATTCTTAAATTGTAATTTAGATCACAACGATTGATGTGTTATTTTCAAACACTGACTCTAGGCTGTTCCATTTGTAAGTTTGACCGTTATGACCGATTCATATTTTTTCCGTGACCTATAGAGAATTGGTAAATTTATCAATAAGGTTGGGATAAACTTTTCCAATAATTGTTTCTTTTATGAAGTCTTTTTTAAAACTCTAAAGATGTGATCGATTACAGGGATTTATGGTTACTCAGGGATTTAAAGGCAATGAACTGGGCCTAGATTACTTAGAGGTAAATTCGGCTCTAATGACTGCACTTAATCTGTACCTTCCTGGGGTATTCAACCCAATAACCCTCTAGAACCTTTAGGGATCTCAAGCGGGCACCTTTTCGACAAAAACCGAAAAAGTTTTTACGTTATGTACGTATTCAATGTTCCAATAAAATAAATTTTATTTATATACTCCTCGAAACCATATAACATTACTCAACAAATATATGTAAATGAGTTATTGTTTCACTGTCCGTGCTTAAAATACGAAATCAAATACATCTCACTCTTCCAGTTTTTCTTCTTGGCAAGAAAGAATCAAATATTCTACTAGACTTCAAAATTTTTAATGCATAATACTTTTCAATTATAATTACTCGCGTATATTTAAAAAAAAATACTAGATCATATCACAATTATCATTATTCTAAGTAACTCAAAAAAACTTCACAAATTCATAGATTAATTCTGATTCCCTCATTTTAAACACATAAATCACTGCCGTTTGTTACTGTTATCGAGTATCTCAATCATAGATAATAATTACCGGCGATATTTCCCAAGTCTTTCAATTATTTTGGAGCTCAAAACAGTAAAAGCTTTCAAACAACGGGCAACTTTGAAAAACGGCGCCTCTAGAACATAAATTATTTCAGAAACAAACAAAAGGCTAACTTGTTTATTTCTAGTATAATAAACGTGAACATATTGGCAGTGTTCCAGAATAAACCATCGTTCGTATTAATTGCCGCACGTCAGGTGTATATTCGTGCATTCGTCTTAAGTAGTATTGAAACATATTCAATAAATAGCAGCTTTATTGAAGTGATTCGTTTAAAATCATACGATTATATTAGTAAAGATTTATAAAGAACAATATTTTTACTTTAAGTATAAATTTTTTATAAACTAACTAATAACAGTGCGATCTAGTTTATGATCAATTTTTGTATCAATAAATTTTGGGATTAAACAGAGCTCAATATATATTCTTTATAACAATGAGCTTAACCACTTTTAAGGTGTTAACTGTCACTTCTTGATGGAAAGGCATGATATTTAATGTGATAAAAACACATTTTTTAGTACTTATTTCCACAATATATTTTTTGATCAGTACCGGTTTCGCTCATCGCGAGCATTATCAACTGATAAATAATGAGCTTAAGCTACATAATTCTTCCTTGTTATATCCCATAAATTGAATTCCTATATAACATCACCTGATGCTAAATCTCACCATTATCTAACAATTTGAAATAAGTAGGTATATCATGTTAAAATCACCCAACTGCATTTTAATGTTACTTGAGTATTATTTTTTGTAAAATCCTTTCATTAACGCCTCATTTAAGATATTAAATCATAAATTTATTGGTTATAAAGCTGAAAATGAATAGTTTTGAAAGTTTTTTCAGATTTACATTTGGATGCTAACCTTAGATTCTGTTTTTTCCTGATAATTAATTCCTCTTGCCGATCTATAACCGATCCAAACTGCTTACTGCGTGTTAGCTCTGGTGTACTCGTATGACAGACAGAATGACTGAATGTGTCGAAAGGCGAAACCCGGGAAGTTAGTGACAAAACATGAGTCGTACAAACTTTCAAAAACTTATATTTCAAAAGGTATGATCGTTTGAAAAAAAAGAAAAGAAAAATGAGCATAAAAAATCGTTTATTACTAATGAACATTTTCAATTTGAATGAAAGGATAGAACAGAGACGATACTTTCGTTTTCATATTTTATAAAATAATCAATAATTGATTGTTGTATTTGTTACATATGTTACAAATATTGGGGTCTGTAATTTTATGGAGGGTGATAAAATATTAGAAAATTACGTTTATCTGTAAAGAGCAGCATTCGTGAAACTATAAAAATGACCCAAATCATTACCAAAATATTCCTAATACTATGTTATACATGTTCCGAAAAATAATTCTCTTACTTATGTTAACATAACTCTAATACTGAATTATCATATTGTTAATTTTATTATTTCTTATTTCATGTTTCAATTTCTTATTTGAAATAATTTGGATAATTTAATTGAATATTACAAGAGATTTTAAGAAAAAAGTTTTATTACAGATCTTATCACTTGTGTGTGTTGATAGGAAAGATTTTTTTTTAATATTAGATATTATCTTGCTTTTACTCTGTAACTACCTTCAATGAGTATCACTAAAATCTTGTTTTATATTTATTATATTCTGGGCTTACAAATTATTAGCGTGATATTTAAAAACAACCTTTTTTTATTATGAAGGATATTTTACCATCGTCACAATTACGATATTCATTTAAGCTGATGTTGATCAAAGATATTGAAATATGAATGCTCGATCCTTAGTACGTGCCATAAATCATATATCCAAAAACAAAACAACGGGAATCATTTTGAATCTCTCTATTCTAATGCACAAACGACTTAGCGTGAATATGCAATTGTTTACACCTGATTTATACAATGTGCACGTTGCACGGATTTCTAAAATACATACTCAAATTGAAATGTATTCAAGATTATACAATTCGAGCGGCCACGTGTGTTTGTATCGGAAATCGAAAAGCGCCAACAGAAATTTCGCCATGTGGTCTCCTTTACCTTTCCCGTCCGGCAATCCAGATACCCGGCGCACATAAATATTGCAACGCGGAGAGCAAATCCATAAATCATATGCCGGTGCACTCTCATTTGTACTAAACATTCTCAGCTCGTGTAAAAGCTACGAATATTGCTGTTGTTCTTTGGAACTGATGTCGCCTGACACCCAATAACTTTGATGCTAGACTGGGCAGAATTCTCATAACCTTTTTTTGTTAGACTGTTTATTTTGCGAGCATTTATCATGATGTTTGAGCGATTTTGAAATAAAATCTGACTTTAATTTACTGTCCTTTGGTTCATAAAGCAAAATTACACTTGAAAATAATAATGCAGAACACGTTTTTTGTTTTTTTAATAAAGATTAAAATTAGTATTAAGTCGCACGAATGCTTAATGTATCTTGAGACATTAAATGATTGTTTGACACAAATGAATGTGTTCAATGCTTTCTTTTGAGGCGACAATACATTTAAAGATGAGACTACCTATTAAATCGATTCTTTTTCAAATCCAAAACTAAACACTTTGAAATCGCCATGTCATAATCATATATCAACGTCAATGTTAATTTTCCACGTTTACGTACATTTTTCTGTGTAAGAAAAAATAAAATATTGGGTCGAAAGATAATTAACTTATATTAAAATATATTTATATACATATTTTAATTATATTTTTATCCAATTTCGATTTAATAATAAGAATTAAGTATCGATAGATTGAATATAAGAAACCAGAAATCAAAGCAGTGATTGAAATCGTAGAATGATGTGCACAAGTCATGGTATTATTGAATTAGTTATGATTTTGAATACTTCTCTTTGAAACAAATCGAATATTTGGTTTGATATAAATAAATAACCCTAAAGCAAATCAATCACAGACGGTACGCGCTTTATGTAGAAATCAAATCCAGTCATTGTTATTTATTAAAATATTGGTTTGATGGCGATCGCATTCCGATAATAGCTTTCGATTGATGTATACGATGAAAATCGCCACATTCCATTTCGTCGGTTACTCACAAACGCAAATAATGCATCACTAAATATTTACGTTTTGATCAGCGTCGTTCAACACCTGTAAAATGCCCGCCGGGTCGTAAATCAAACGAGAGCGTTTCGCAAAACAATGCGCGTCTCAAATTAATTATATTCATTTTAAACCGTTTGTAGAGCGAGCTTTCAACCAGTCAGACGAGAAAGCGACCAAAAAAGCTTGGGCCACATCAAGTCAACTGTGGAGTCTAGTCTGCCGCAGTACAGTCCTGTGAAACAAACGTATTGTGTCGACATTCGTATACGGAAGATTAACGGGAATGGGTTTCGGTCGAGCAAATCAATCTTGATCGAAGATGACGGCTTTTAAAATGATTTGAAAATTTTTATTATACTATTAAACAGAAATATCCCAAAATGACACGTTGAATTTTTGAATCGAAACTGACGTACGTACGCTCTTACAATATTTTTGAAAAAATTTGATCTCTTCGAAAAACTTACATTCTTTCTTCAAAACAAGTGATTTATACAATTTATCATATCGACTAAAGGTGTTTAATGGAATATTGTTATCAAAATATATTACAATAATAGTTTATTGTAAAAACCGTTCATCAAAATCTCATTTGCTGTATATGTCGTTTAGAAAATTATCACACACTAAATCATAGAATAGAATATGTCCAATGTTATGTTCCAGTAAATACAATAATGTCACTTACGAATTATTGATATATCTTATCAAATATTTACTCTTACACTGTATTCATAAAAATGCGTAAAAGTTTTATCCTCCATTGTAAGGTATAAAGAATTATCGATTAGATTTAAAAAGATCCTAATGAACATGAGCATAAAACCGCTAAAAATCTTAAATTTAAAAGAATCATTTACGGTAGAATGTAATGGTTATTATACGTGCTAATTTTACGGGTTGTCCGATGCCAAGAAAAATGCCGTTGTTTTAAAATTATAAATGATTATGAAAAAACCAATGATACGCTTACATGAAAAATACGACGTATTATTTCTTTCTGGCGTTTGAAATTATTATATTCTATTTTAAAAAGTGCAATGCAGTTCACTCGAGAATTGTGTCATATATTACGTGAATACCATGTAATAATCTTTCTTCGTTTTCTTTGAGTGCCACTTGAAAATTTGTCAAAAATTGTTTATTTATTAGTATCACAACTTAACGCGCCCATTTTTTACGTTTTATTTGTTCAAAAAATCATTTTCAATCTTCTACTCACAATTTAATACGTTTAGTGAATTCATAAAAAATGTTTCTTTAAAAAACATTGCACTATCAATATTTGGCCATTAAAATAAGATAAACACACATAAAAATATTGAATGTAAATGTTTAATAAAAACAATGCAATTTACAGTACAAATCAAAGAAAAATATTGTTTCAAGCTGTTATAATAACGGATGAATATTTCTGAATAACGCGATATGTCTTTAGTATCAATGTATATATAAGAGTTCAATTGAAATTCAGTGTTTATTTTTGACAAATTTTGTACGGGATCTCATACAACTGGAATATAATCATCAAACCAATCAAAAAGTATGCCCATGACAGAACGTAAAATATTTTGAATTTAAATTATAAATACAAATTAGATTTAACAATATTGACAGAGTTATCATGCCCTGTGTATTTGGCATAGATTTACTAACACCATTGATTCATACAATATTAATTCAAAGCGTATTTTGATTTGAATATCATTTTTGTATAAACCCAAACTGTAAGTGTAGATGTTACAGTGAGAGTACATTACTAATGATTAATAATTGATAACTTTAGGCAACGGAAATGTATGTGAAGACAGGTTTCAATTCAAATTCTCATAATATATTATATCTTAAAATATATTTTCACCCATAAAACTGTGCTTTAAATGATTATAATGATATAATATGACAGTCATTTTGAAGTTATTTGATATTTCATGTATGGATTCGATAGCAATTGCGATAATCAACCTTGCGCTCAATAGTTTAAGCATTCACTTTTTAACTAAAAAATATGACTCCCGTAGATGTGTTATTGCAAATCTTAATAATCTAAAATACACAACTTCGGCAACTGAAAATGGCTTTTATAAATAAGCTTTCATGCGTATTTTATTTGCATACATGTATTTGTATGCGTGTATGAGTATAGTATGTGGATATGTAAATATAATTATAATGCGTGTGGTGTCCACGTGAACCGTATTTATTCACTGTAGATTGATCTGCGCAGTGACTTACGTCTGTCAGCAACAAGACAAAAATTATACAATAAATAAATCATAAAAAATGAAGAAGACATAATACATTTTAACGCTCTATCAATTTGATATAAAATAAAGCATTCATTTTTTACAAAGAAATAAGTGTTTTATGTGGGTATAACCACACGCATCTTAAAGAGTTTCAGAGCACTTAGCTGCTTATAGATTAAGCAAGGATACTTCTACGTTTGCAAACCGTTTGTTGTTGGAGGAACATTCGTTTGACGAACATCGTTAATGAAAATTATGACAAGCAATTGTGGCAATTATTATTAGATTAAAATCATTAAATTTGTTTTAGCTGCAATTTACTGCTTTCCTTGGGGTAAGCGTTTCTCTGTAAATAATAACTTTAGTGTCTATCGTCTATACGATGCTAACTGTTTATTTTAGGTCAGTTCTGTTGCATCCGTGTGATAGAATGCCCAAAGAAGCCGAAAGGCGAAACCAGGGTCGTTTGTGACAAAACAAGTGGAATCGTACAAAGTTGTAACAGTTCAAATTTGATGTTGAAGTTCCATCAAGCTCCTTCAATCGATATCATAAAAAAAAGAAATAAGTATTCAATCGTATAAAATCTCTGTTGCATTTACGATTCTACTAGCGTATGAAATAATAGATTTGCTCCATTCAAAGCATTATTGTGAAAATAGTAAAAAAAATATTTGAGACCAAATTATTTTCGCTGCAAGTCAATCGTCGCTGCGTTTATTCGGTGAATGAGAGGCGCCACTCGGAATGGTCGTCTTGAGCTTTCGATGTTGGGCCAACAAATCACTCGCATCGCCGTCTAATTTGAACTACGTTTCGGCCAGAACAATGGCCGGGTTCCGGAGACGTCCGAGGCGTCGCCGCGCAAAGTGGTTTTATAATTAATGACTTTCGTAACCAATACGAGTTTGCCGTCCTATGCACCTAGCTGCTGCCCGCCCGCCAACGAATGCGGCCCTGTCGTTTCTCGGGTTACAAACAACCCAGAAACAAATGATAATTATTGTTTTCGATCTACGTACATCCTCCAGATTCGAATTTCACCAAGCAACCTTTTCTAGTACTGTCATCAGTGTTACAGTATGTCAATTCTTAATCAATTTAAGGACACATCAAAGGATTATGCACTGAATAACGGCAACTACTAATGGAAATGCTCCTACTTGTGTTTTTGGTTGATTCATCAGCTGTAGGTTAATTAAATTTTCCATGTTCAATAATTACGTGTCTAACAGTCATGTATAATAAAAAACTGTATTGTTTGTATGAAGTGATTTCTAAATAACTCATCACGAACAACGAGTGTCACATTAAGATACTATTATATAAATACTCAAATACTAAAAATTTGTCGTTATATTCACGCTGAAATATTTTCTTGGTGAAAATTAGTAAAATAAAATACTCATAGACACTCGTGTTTTAAATGATTTAATAACAATTTAAAGAAAGGAATATATTTTTGATTACGGTAATCAAATCCAACAATTATACACTGTCATGGCGTAACCGTTTGGTTGATTCTAAAAACGGTATTATTTTTACGAAACAATTTCGACTGAGCGCCGGGACGACCCACATATCATTTCATTTATAAATATAATATCTTGATATCGGTTGCAACATACTGATAAATTCATCCTCTCAAGAACATTTGATTAAGTTTTTTTTCGGATTAATTTTTCCCGAATATAATGATTGACAAAAATCATCTTAACTGATGATTTTACAAATCATTATATACAATGAATAAATGATAAAGTTTGCCGATTTTCTAGCCGGCCAAAACAAAATAAACTATTTTTTCATTCATGCAGCTTTCCGTGTGGAGGTTTGCCAAACTCATTATGTAAATAATTCTTATATTGCTGACAAGGATTAACATTAAGTCCGATCGCCATTAAAAAATCAATCGTCCATTCAATTACGATGAGCCCGCGAGCAATGTGCGATACCGAAATGTCGAATGCTTGACGAGGAATCGTTCCGGCTTGTCGTAGCGCTGGGAATGGCACGCGAGGACCGTTTGGAGGGTGAGCTCGCGCACCTGCCGATAATTTCGGCCTGATTCCGACACGGTACGTGCCGCAAATTACAAGACAATCAGTTGTGCCAATAATTATACGAGTGAACATCCCACAAGATCTCAATTTTAAAAAAGATATCTAGACGAAACTATAAATTTACTAAAATCAATCAAAGGGATTTTTATGGAACCCATCATCAACCCGGCTCAAGCCAGCTCAACCATTCCCTTTTATCTGTATGAAGAAATAAATATTGGCTCAAAAAGACACTAGGCTACAGAAAAAATGAGATGAGCTTTAATAAACAATTAGGTATTATTATCATATCACATTCCAAAGATATATATTTTTTTAACTGAAATTTGTTTTAGCTGTAATGTATTGCTTGCCTTGGGATAAGGGTTTTCTTGTAATTGATAAATTTTGTATATAGACGATGCTAAATGTTTATTTAACGTCAATTCTGTTGCATCCATGTGATAGAATGTCTGAAGATACCGAAAGGCGAAACCCGAGTCGTTAGTAACAAAACATGTGGAATCGTACAAAGTTGTAACAATTCAAATTTGATATTGAAATTCCATCAAGCACCTTCAGTCGATATGATAAATTATATGAATAGATTTAGTTAATTCTTTAATAAAATTGGGTACTTAAAAGTTTCTATGCTGCCAAAAATTTTAACGAAATACTGCTTTCATTTGTGGTCGATTGACAAAACTAATGATGTTGATGATGCTGAAGTTGAGAGCCACAGTATAGCTTCCATTCCTTGGATTTATTCAGGCAAATCGAAGGTACCCATCGAGCCAATACTCATTGCGAGCAATAAAAGCACATTTTTATTAAATCACAATTTTATTTTGGGAAATAAATTCTTAATACAAAGTCTCCAACACGAACAGATGCCGAAAGGGCGAAAAACACAACGACTTGAACTAAAAAATGTTGCCTCAAATATTTTGTTTTTTATCGCAAAGAAGGCGTTGGTTTATTGAAAAAATAAAATCATTCAGTCTTAAAATACAAGATAGACATTTCAAGATTAGTTATATTGAGATGCAATTTAATGCCGTAATTTTTAAATATGACAACGAAAAAGGTCTGTAGATCTCTTAATCTATCGCGTATGACTATATTTAATGAACTATTTAGTTGTTATTATTTTTTAAGAAAATTTGTTGAAATATCGTTTTAAAAATACCTTACAATATAAACTTACCTATCTGAAAAGTACCTCAGTCGGTTGAACACTGCGAACAAGTTTTCCTCTAATGAAATTAGCGACGGTGAAAAATATCCAGTCAGGCGTGACTAAGCGAACCCGCATAGATAAATAGCTTTGAATCATACCTTTTGAAAGGGTATTTCAGAATATTTTTTTAAAGATAAAGCCAAATGCATAAAATATTTGACCAATTAACAAAAAACTGAAACAGTGGCGTTTTAAAGATGGTTTTATCCTTTTCTCAGTGAGTATTCGAAGTTATGTCTGATATTTTCAGTAGAAAAACTGTCATCAAAAATTAATATAAATATACATATACTACAGTAAATTTAAGTAAGTTTGAGTAATTTTAATCCTAGGACATAAAGTAGATGATAATGATAAATAATAATCATATCTCATCAGAACATGTTACTTTCTCTAAAAACTCAATAAATATTACAATTAGGTTAGTTCAATAATCAGATGATATTTTCTCTTAACTGCCATTTAATTTATAGAGGCAAAATGATAATCTTAAAACAATCATGTGCTGATATAAAATTAAAATACAATACGAAATATGGTTATCATTATTTGCACAACACAATTTCTCCATAATAATTTATAAAATTTGTCATCGCGTCAAAATGTAATATTCTACGTTACAGAGCCGAGTTTTTAATTTGCTCTGTTTTTTTACAGTGAAATAAAATTAGTATGTTTCAAAGCGAGTCGGTAAAAGAGCACCAAAAATATTTCATACAATGAAACAAAACAACATTTTTAAATAAAAAATACTACTTTGATTCAAAGAAATTTGGCCGCCTTAATTCTACTTGATTATTTGTTATTTATGAAAAGTTTTCCTATAAAATTTACAACTATTGAAACTTTGATAAAACTTGATACGTCAACGCTGTTTTAAAATACTGAATACCAAATAAAAAAACATTACTTTCTTTTTACGTATACTGTTTATTCTTTCGTGAAACTTTAAAAAAATCCGTGTTACCTTGAACAGCTTTTCTATTTAAATTTATCACAAGGTAAGGATGAAAAAAAAACACTCATCTCATTTTGCGTGTCTTCCCAGACCAAAGCCTTGCTTACCTATACCAATTACGTAAAAAGTCGCTCACTAAGCCACTTTATATTTAAAAAAAAAACAAATAAGATGTGGATTTTTGAACATTTAAATATGTGTTATCTCATATATATTGATTTATTTAATATGTGAAGGATTTGGAAGAATAATTAAGTACTGATAGTACAATACTAAGTTATATTTAAAATGCGTTAATCAACTTTATTTAATATATTTTTAAATATTTTTGGTTGGTTATGAACTCGAAGTTTTTGGAATAAAAAGAAAAGTTTTATAAAAAAAATATAACGGCATGCAGAGCGAAAAGATAAATTCTTTACGTTTATCATTCATATGAAATTAAATAACAAAAACACATCTTTAGTACCATTTTTAAAACGTATTTTATGATCAGGACCGTTTTCTCTCATCGCTAGCTTTATTAACCGAGTATATCAATAGAAAAAATATATTTCAAATAATATTGTTGAAATATATAAATCTTTAGATACTTTATAATAAAAATTAACACAGTTAGACTTAACACCTATTGTGCTATAAACTTAGTAGTTTCAGTAGTACTCTTATATTTTACTTATTTCAAATAAGTTCTAATAGCAAAATTAAATTGTGGATTGTGCACACAAACACATTTCCTTTTTTTACAAATATTATATTACCCGATAGCTGATACCATTATACTCAATTAAGCAATAAAAGCATTAATCAGGACCAGTTTCGCTCATCTCGAAAATTATCAACTGATAGGTGAAACCGGTCCTGATCAAATAATATATTCTTGGAAAGAAGTACAAAAAAATGTATTTTATTTTTAAAAATGTCATGCCTTTCCATAAAGAAGCGACAGTTAACACTATAAAAGACATTAATTTTAGTACATGCACGTAAATTTTAATTTTGTTTGCACGACTAAAACTTTTAATTTACCGGTATATTTAAGATTGAAAAAATTGTTTAAAAAACATTCATATGAATCATACAAATTTGTTAAAAATCATCAACATTCTGTGTAGGCCAGGAAAGTGAGAAAATATACAATATTTTTTACTGTTAGAATGGAAGCGCTTGCTACGCCGGTAGAGCTCGGATGTCCAATTAACAAATGCACGGCAGTTAGTAAAGAGTGGAAAAGACGTTCCTTCAAATGACAACATAAATTTCGAGAAGGAAAAATATGGCAACTAGCAAAATATACTTTTTTCGTTTAAACAAAAATTGTATTGATTTATAATGCAGAAGTTTATTATAAGATTCGCAATTCAATTTTTTGATGAGCTATACATTAACTATCAATTACTAAAATCTTAGATGTTTATATCTAATTGACGTATTTTTCAGTACATAATTTATATTGTTTTGAATAAAACAATAAACATGATGTTCGTTTACTTAATGAGTTATTTGCCTTTTAGATAGAACAGTGAAATATTTAATATTTACTGTGGTGCGATTATTTTTAACGATAAATTTATTGTAAATTCACGATTTGTCAAATTTTGCATTTAAAATATTAATAAAATATTCTTTAATGCCCTTAAGTTGTTTAAGTAACATTAAAATATTTAAATGATGTCTTTTTACAATACTGTGAAAACGGAAATTTCAATAACTGTTTCATTTTGATTTGGTGTTCTATACATTTCCGTTTTTTAGGAAATATTTTTTGAATAATGTTGTCTAAAATTAGAAGGGCACTTATGCAAAAAACGTGTTTTTAAATTGGATTGTAGATGACTTTCTAGGCAAAAAATTAGTGTAATTTCATTCAACATCGAAAATATATACATTGGGATAACGATTGCCATGTTCTGTAGAGAAACATTAGAAGCCGGCATCCGACTCGTAGAGTAAAGTAATATTTCACAACACGTTGAGTGTAATACTGGGTAATTGGTACTTGCTCTTGTTTTTTAACACCTCTTACGGGGGCTTTCCCTCTTTCGCTTTTTTAACAGGACTGTGAATAATGGCGGGAAGAAGCGAGTATGAAAAATTACACTTCTTACTGCGTCGGCCGTTACATTACGTTACATTACCTGTGTCTGCTCACTTAACACAACTGTAAGGGGGAAAAGTTTGAAAACAATAAAAAAAGATTTTAAATATTTTTAAATAAACGAATTCAAAACGATGATATTTATTTTTTTACTGAAAGAAGTTTTCGTTTGTGATAGTAAATCTTATTTAAGAAATAGTTTTGATACAAAAATAATATCCTCGTATTTGATGAATTGAGACATGATATAGTATATATATAATGACATATATGAGAAGGTAAAAAAAGACTTAATTCAAATGAAATCACAGTTCGTATCGTGACTTAGTTGTTTTACTGATTATTGAAGCATTTCTTTGCCAACCATATCGAAAGATTTTTCAGTAAATTGAAAAGTGATTATATTCTTTTTTTATTTCACTGGGAAAAGACTAAAAAGCACAAATAGTGTAAATCTAGGTAATGTTTTATATTATAAAAAAAGTTATTTTCAATTTTTAAATTAGTAATTTTTTTCTCAGAAGCCACAAGATATACGAAAAAATTAGTTTTAGGTGAATATAAGTACAACGAAAAACACTTATTGAATACATTAATTCATAATTTGGTAAAGTGTTATATTCAATTTATCACATGTAATAATATTCATAAAACATGAAAAGATGAAAACAATTTACCTCAAATCTTGTTATAGTTAACGCTTCTTGTGTTACTGAATAAAGCTGCTTACCTGAAACAAAATTGAATTCAATACATTATCAAGAGTTCAATTTTAAAATTTCACAAAAAAACGATACAGCAATATTTGTAAATTTCTATTCTTACGTTTAAATTTTATTTTTTATAATCTACTGTGGTTAAAATTGGTCAACATTTCTCCAGAAATTTGCCAAATAGATGTCAAATAGTTCTATTTACAAAAACTTCAAATCTGTGTAAAATTTCGCCAGGTTGCCAGCCAGTAAACAAGATTAAGTTCCCCAGAATCTCGATAGAGTGGCACGAGGGAATTTGAGCGAAAAAATAAGCGCGCCCCGATAGCGAGTGCGGGTATTCCCGGGGGATGCATGTCCGAGTATATCTTCCCTTTGACTAACGAAAAGACTTATCGCAAGTTGATCTAATACCGATCGCAGGAATGCACTGTGATCTGAGATCCCTGGCAAAACGAAATAATGGTTAGTAAAAATTTTCGAATATATGTAAAAATGTGATGAAGTCATCAATATTATTACAAAATGTTGCAGCTTACAATTTTAAAAACTGTTTCTTTGTAAAATTTTATTTACGAAATATGTCTGTACATTTTTTTTCAATTATAAGATTATGTTTTTCTGAAAAAAAAATGATTTTGGAAATCAAAACTATGGTCAGTATTTTCTTTGTTATACACTAAGGCTTTCGTTAACAATCTGGGACTCTAACCTTAAATGAAAAAAGATATATCTTTGTCGGTCATTATTTTTTATTCAATAACATAAGTGCATATAGAGTTATCGATTGTTTTCATATTTTTCTTAATACGTATAGTAAAGCCCTTGGATACGAAAGCGTAATCAAAAATAATACAAACAGTTGACTTATAGTCCCCATTAAAATACTTTTATTAAGATTATAACGTCAATTTATATATTTTCGTTTTGAACAAATTGTTAAAATTTTTCAAGATCTAAAAACTCACAAGTATATTTTTGTATGTAAAAACATTTGTTTCTAGCACAAGTAGAAAAATAAATGATTACTTAAAATCCGGATATTATTGATAAAAAAACAAACAAAGTGAATATAATAACTGAGTTATTAGGTTTACTACTTCTGACGTAAAAAAACATGTCTTTGTTATTTTTGCTTTCATCACTAGTTTTGTTAAGTCAAGCTTTGGTAATTGCGAGCTTACGTGAACCATAAACGAAAGGTAATCTCCCCAACTTAAATTAAGTCCAAGAATTAACGTTAGGCAACCCTCTGGAAGAAAGCTCTCGCAACCGCAAGTGTGATGGTGTACCTGCTAATTACCATTGTAACACGGCAAAAAGCCTAAAGATTATACAGCACTTGTAATAAGGTTGACGTTTTTATTTTTTTACTTGTAACACTACTAATAAACTCTCGTTTTAAGAGATAGTAAAAATAATTGTAAACAGGAATTGAATTACATAATATTTATTTCAAATCAGAAATAAAGCCTACAATCACTTTTCTTTTAACAATTGAAAAACGATGATTTCAGAAAAAAATTAACAGGAAAATTGTTTTTTATATTGTGTGATTAAACTATGTTCCAAATCATTTTTATGGTGCATTTAAAAATTCAACCGTCTGCAAATATCGGATATGTATTTATCATTTCTACAGCATGTCATTTATCAAATATTAAAAATTATTTATGTATTTTATATTAAATCGGTTCCATCCATCTTAAATGGAAAATAAATTTACTTTTTTCCTTAGAGGAAAATAGAACAACCATTCATTGAAATGAAAACTGAAAAACGATTTGTCTCTCGCCGCAAGTTCATTTTCTTTTCACTTCAGGAACACAATGACAATTCGAAGACAAAAGACTTTTACGTGGAAAATATCTTCCAGGTGTTTTTCAAACTATTCGAAGTGAACGGACCCATTTAACGGACAGGGGGAGACACAGGTAGCCAGTCCTACACGAGTGAAGCTCATTTCAATTGCTGAAAAGTTGGACAGGCCAAAGTGAGGTGAGTTGAAAGGAATTGAGATAAAAAGGTATGGGCAGGTGCAATCCTAGAGAAGGTCCCACAGGGTAAATGTGGGGACTTAGAATGATCGCTCTAGCGTATTTCACTATAGCAATCTATCATTTAAAAATTTAATTCACACATTTTATTTTAAGTCTTTGGTGTGAATTTAATAATTGCTAAGTGGTATTTTTTCAATGAGATTTACAACACGAAGAATTCTCCAATTTCACTAGAACAGTCACATCGTTTTCATTAAATATATGTTATGTATTGGTATATATTCTACTCAATTCAGAAAAGCTTTTTTCATAAAAGTTCTCGAGTTTATAAAAGATAAACTTAAGTGCTGTTAGCTTCATTCTTCTCTCAATAAAATACGTGACCTGCATCGTTATACAGTAATGAAGATTAAACAATTTATTAATTATATTAAAAAGCTTAAAATTTTAAGTTTTATTTTTATGATGATTTTTTATTCATTCATTTAAAATATATATGAAAGTTAATCACAAACTAATATATTTAATTGTTTAACTGATTTTTATAAAGATTTAAATTTAGGAAGACTTTTATATGAAATTTGAATTGTTGAAACTTTTTACGATTCCACATGTTTTGTCACTAACGACCCGGGTTTCGCCTTATAATATCCCTTATTTGAGATGTTGTGTCACCTAGTATTTAATTCCCACCGTTACCCACTTATCAAAAATAAGTAGGGGTCTATTAATTTTAAATTATCCAATTGTATTCTAATGATATTTTATTATTATTTATTGTAGAATCCTTAATAAAACTTATCGCAAGCAATTGAGTGCTATTATTATAAAATCAAAAGCATTGAACGTTATTTGAGTTGTTTGTATAAATTCTAACTTTGAGGTCTGTGCTTTCTATTTTAATTAACTTTTCTGGTATATAACCGATGATGCTAGCTGTTTATTGTGGGTCATTTATGTTGCACCCGTGTGATAAAATGCCTGCAAATGACGAAAGGTAAAACAAGGTTTGTCAATGGCAAAACATTTAGGATCGTACACAGTTTCAACAATTAAATTTTTTTAAAATCGTTTTACTACTGAAAGCTCACTTTTAATGTTATTATAAGATTTTTAACATGATATGAAATAGTTATTGCAGACGTTTTGTAAATTTTAATTCAAAAAACGACATTTTGTTATTGGTACACCAGTGTGATGCCCTTTGAAAAGTAAATCGGAAGACCGGAAAGAAGAGAATAGAAAATAATAAAAGGCGGTCGCAGGTGAGCCGACAAGTGGAATGGGATTTGACAACCTTTTTATTTTCCACTTCGGTTAGGGCTCGGTCACAGAAGCTGGTCGTGCTTCCATTCGTCAGGGCAAGGACTACTTTAAAATGAAATAGAGTGAAAAAAGATGCATACAAGTAAGATAGTTCGATAAGTGCATTTTCAGGGGCAACTTATTTTATTAGTATTAGAATCATTGAAGTGCTTGTCTTACATATAGAATTGCAAACGTTTTGTTTCCTACACTCAGAATTTAACATTTTCCCACCTCCAGATATTTATGTAAAAAAATTAATCCAAAATGACAGCTATTTTTCATGTATATATATATCTTTACATGTACTCATAAAATATTCACTGTCCGATATTATTGACCTATCTAAGTGTTCCTGATTGCTTAATTCGTAATTTGCCAGTTTTTTGATTAAAAAATAATAATATAGAGTACCAATTTACTGATTATATCGAAAAATTAGATCTCTTCCAACTATACAGATCAGCTAGAATCGGTTAACTTATGGACATGGCACTCTTATATTGCTGAGTTGGAAGGACATTTTTATGGAAAATCATGCATATGATCGCAATGTTTCATTTTCATACTTTGACATTTTTTGTACGCGAAAACACATCCTTTTCGTGCAGTGTATACATTAACATGTAAAAGTATTTTTAAATAAATCAAGACCTTTTTGAATATAAAATAAATTCCTTTTTTAGTGTAACAGTATAAATACAATATATCAATAACTTCAAATTAAATGAATCTTAACACCATCTTTTAACAAAAAAAAAATCAAAAATTATAATTATTCCTCTGTGTACAGATACATGACATGCACTTCAGGTGGAGCTATTTCAGATTTACATGTACTGTATACAAAGCAGTTGCTCTTGTCTTTACGATGTAATCAAGGGGTGAGAAGAGAGGGCGCTGGGCGGTGATTACGTCCACACCAACACACCTGAGAATGCAAAGCAATTTGCATACAATTTTCTATGCAGGTCTTTGCTTAAATTGTTACTTTATACCCGTAGGTGTCGTCAAACATAAATATTGCTTCACATCACATTTAACTATAACAATTAGTTTTGCTTCAAAATGTTTATCTTTTGTAAAAAGACTTTTTTTTAGTTTTTCATAATTACCGGCTACAATAAGCAGTGAAAAAAAATCCTCTTTAATTGTCAATATGACATAATAAAAAATATATTTAAAAAATTAATTCACATCCTTTTAGTAGTACATAATCATTGCAAATAATGACAGATTGATAATTAGATGTAAGGCATTTGGTATAGTGATTTTTTTATTATTCGTTTCTATAGCCACTTCTCTTAATTGAAAGTTAATTTGAAAAGTTACATTTTTATTATACATCATCAAAAAACTATTTCCCAAATTTTTGAAACGATATAATAACTTTTCTGTTGTAAACTTTTTCTCAAAAAAACTTTGAAAAGCTCCAGTTCACATCTTTATGAGGCTCAGTGGCAAGCTATCTTATGCCAATAAACTCTCTCAGACAACCTGTTTTACATTTAGAGGAGGTGATTTTGATTAATATTCTAACGTAGATAAACGAAAATGGTTAGAATGCTGTAGATTTTTAGAATAAAAAATGTTTCATACAAAACAACGAAGGCAACTTCATTTCTATTCGTATGACTGCTGTTACATCAATGTAGAACAAATAATTGGTCAGATTACTTAATTTATTTTAAAATTTAGCTATTTTTCCTGGTATTGGATTAGGTGATATCACTTCAAAGCTGGTCACAATCATAGAAAGAGTTATTATTTTTATAGAAATACTCTTGAAGATTTCCATACGGTCCATTTTTTATCTCTCATATTCTTCCAATCTCCATCATTCCAATGCAGGGATCAAAAAGTTTTTTGGCAAGAGATAATTATGTGACGTCGTTATTTAGTCCATAAAAAAAACTTATGAGAATTCGTCTACCACTTATTGCGAAATAGTGTACATTAAAAACATAAGGTGCATGTTGAAATATTTTGTTGAAACGTCAATATAAAATCTTCATCGCGGTTGACTTAACAAAATTATTACAGAAACTTCATTTAAAAATAATCATTTTTTTTTAAATTCTCATTTACAATAACTATTTTAATTGGCTAAATTCTTTATGTGTTACGTATAAGGACAAGTGCTGTCATAATTTGATTTGAATTTATTTTGAACTATTGACAGATTTTTAACCAAAAATTATCAAAGTTTTTAATGACTTGAAATCTCATTAAAAGAAAGTTAACTTAGGTGTGTCGATTTTTATTGTTTGATAAAAATTTCACTACCACGAAGTCTTTGTAATAAGACAATTATTTGTAATTATTGTAGTATTGATAATGATTTTATTAAGGAATGAGAATTTCAAACGGCAGTAAAATCACCTATAAATAGTCACAATGAAGCACGTTCACTCGTTCGATCCAACGTCAAAGGAACATACGTGATCGAAAATAAATATGAGTGAAGCGAAATTAATAATTTATTGCGCCCTTTACACGAGGGCTCTACCTCTACGAGACGTGTATTCGTTATTTTCACCTCCAGGGATACCCTCAACACACTGCCACTGTGGCAGCTTTCGACGTTTATTTCCCAAAAACAATGTAAAAATAATATTTATATAGCTAATTTATTTGATTGAATCCCCTTTTTGAATTATCTACTATTCAATATTGAGACAAATTTGACACTCAAATGTTCCACTCTGTGAAAGAATATTTTGATTTCTTCATCGATTTATAATGTTTACCTTAGACCTGTTTATTAATACGAAACCGAACAGTTTACATAAATATTCTTCTTAAGTGATTCTATGATTCTCTTTTTTGTTTCCCTGTAAAATTTTCTCTGAAAAAAAACATTGAGTGCCTTGTAAAAAATTAGTTGAATTGTTTGTTTCATTCAACTTATACCTTTTTTCAAGTATTTTACCAAGGAATATAACATTTTAATTTATAATATAAAAATGAAACATTAAATAGCCAAGTCTTATTATAATTCTCTTAGTATATCAGTACACTTTTTTATCATAAAAGTCAGATATAACGATTTCAAATATTATTTAAAACATATTCAGGCCCGAAAATAATTTTCTAACGTGAAAAGATCTTCATAGAATATCTTTTATAACATTTAAAAAAAATACAATTGAAAATATATTTTTTGAAAAACATAGACTTCAAAAATCATCAGTTTAGAATACAATATTCTTATTATTCGTAAATATCTCACTTTTATTGCTATCTGAAGGCCGTGTAATATCGAGTACCCTTGTTCACCTCCAATCACGCTGCGAAGCAAAATGCCCAATAATATATCATCGGTTAGATGTAAGTAATACAGTGAAAGCAGGACCTGTCTCAAGCACCACGGATCGCAGAAGGTGGAAGAGGTATATTTCCTCGGTGTATTGGCTACTTAAGGATTCTCCCGTCGACTACGTGACCACAATGCAAGATTATATCCTTATCTCTCTCGCGCCACTCCTGTGCTCCTGTTACCGGTGAATTGTGTGAAAGATATAAAATATGTTGCCCTGCATTATAAAACACCTTATTATTGTGCCCACGGAATAGGCGATCGAATTCCGTTTATATATATGAAATTTCTACAGGCTCGAGCGTATAAATTGTATGCATAAGTTTTATCATCATTCAAGATAGAGAAAAAAGTTGCTACAATATATTTCACTTATTTACGAATTTTTTTAGCCATACAATTATATATGAATAATATCTTAAAACACAACCGAATAATTATATGACAAAATCGTTCAAAAATAATAATGGCAAATCATTTGTTTAACGCAATGTCTTAGCATATAGTAAATGTTAAATTATTTTATCAAGAAATTTTTAAATAAACAGGGCGCACTTAGATTATCGACCAATTTTGAACGAACAATTAAAATTTTATGTGAGAAAAGCTCAATCAACTAAAATTATAAATAATCCATAAATTACAATGAAATATCATAAAATATTTCGTACTTGAAAGCCGCTATAGTTTGTGTTTTTTTGTGAGTTTATTATAAAATTATTATTCAGTATGGTCATAAAAATAATTCTGATTACAATTTAGATAATATGCAAAGTATCAATATTTGTTCTGTATATATTTTTTACATAAGCGATGAAAATTATTTACTGACATTATGTTTGAGTGTATCCGTAAACTACAATACCTTAAAATATCTGTAGCCCGATTCTATGAAGAAGAAATTGAGCTGAAAATCATTTTTTTCCTTACTTGAAATGTGACAATATCAATTGTTTGTAAAAATTCATAAAAATAAATTTATTGACAGTGCATTACAATTGTTTCAGTTAGTACTGCTTAAGTCTAACGAATTTCTGAACACAATAAAAAAATATATCTGTGTGTAAAAAAGTACATCGTGCTAAATTATATGATTTACAAATGCGAAGCGTAAACGTCGTAGACTACCGGTAGTGTCCCTCGTGTGATGTAACACCAATGCATATTAATGGGTAGAAACACCTGAGCGATGCGGAATAGCAATAACATATCTCTATTAATTTTCCCTTTAAATTTTTCTCCAGACCCGTCCGAAAGACGAACAAAACATAATATTTGAAATACGATTTATTTGAACGGGTTATGTCCAATCTGATTCACAATTCTAGCTTTAATATTGATTAAATTGTCAGTTTTTTGTAACCAGCGGTGAAATATGAAAATTTATTATAAATCTGCATACATTATAGATTTTTAATTGTGTATTTTTTTATATTCCATTAACAAACCTTAAATGTGATCAGTGTAATTAAAAATCTATATGTAATAATTATTTCTTCAATTGAAGAATTAACTGTTGTATTGCATATGACTACCACAAAATAATTTATACTACTGTCATATATATTTATTGAATATTGAACTAGCATCTACGTTTTATTTTATATCGCATAATGATATTCACATAAAATGAATATTTTTTTTTAAATAATCACTCAGGCTAACATTTTCCGAAATATTACGTGGCTTTATTTTCGCTGCATTTAATTTATTAATTTTTCCAACCATTATTTCAATCCATCATTTAATGTAAAGAACATAAGAAATACTTACATTATATAAGTAAATCAAAACAAAACATTTTGGCAATTCATATTAATTCGTTTCTAATATACCATTCAACTTGAGATATTTTCAAATAAATCTTTTTGTATTTCTTAAAATAAAATTGTCTTCAATAAGATATTTGCACGATACATTTTGCATTATTTATTTGTACCATTGATTTATTATATAAATTCACCTTTCAACACTTCCTACGTTATTCATTGTGTTCTTGTGGATCATATAAATTATTTCCACGTATGAGATACGGTTAATGTGACCTATAATAATGGCGGAATGCCAGAATTACAAATGAATTTATTTTATCATGAAGAAGTATTCCTGTGATCACTTTTATTGTTTCAAACAGCTTTATCCTAAAATTTTCGATACAGTATACTAAATATGTCAATCACCGTGGCCTAATGATATTGTACAATTAACTGTGCGTAACCACAAATAAGAATACACCGCAGGACCTTTACGATGATTTATGCACCCGTTATTACGCTGAACAAAGTCATAGGACTATATTTAACTAGTCAAATTACTTACACATCTGAGGCATCGTAGAACATTTCATTGATGTTTACTTATAATTACATTACAGCTTTATAACATTGTTAAAAAAATCCATTAAGGATGCTCATTCTAAAAAAATATTTTACATTTTTTTTATACCTGTGTCTGACGAAAATTCTGATTGCAGATAAAACTTTAAACAACATTTTATTTTCATGATATGATAAAGATGAAATGAATTTTGAATAATTCTTGAAAATTTAGTAAAATTCTCTTGTTCGAGTACCCACTCAAATTTATTTCTGTGTATGTGACTATGTACATTTGGCTATAAAGTCCTTCGGGTCGAATGTCTGGTGCTGATATTTAATAATTTATTGAGAAGGTAATCGGCACATACGGTATCGTCGAGACGTGTACCTTAAGGGGTGAATTTCCACGCAGTAAAAGATCATTGAAGTGCACATTTAAAAATATTATTAAAATAGTATATTTGTGCTCATTTTTAATTTTGATTATTCGTATTAGATTAATTTGGTAAAACAAATATGATATCATATTTAGTATATATCATATAATCAGTATAAATCATTGTTTTCTGTTGTTGCAATAACTTTATATTGAATATGTATTATTATTATATTGTATATGTTTATTTAAAATTTAAACTTATTTATGGCTTTAAATAACTATTTTTCTTATGATCACCTAACACGTACGATGTTAATAGACCGCCGCGTATAATTTCAAAAATAGTTGATCGTAGTGTTCATAAATTTGGCGACCTCTGATATATTGACATTGATACAAAATGATCCGGTCTTTTGCAGTTTCTGCAGAAATTTTATAGTTTTGAGCGATGGTTTAATTTAAGTTTATGTTTTTTTTAATGTGTCAAGGAATTGAGAAATACAAAACAAAATGGGAAATGGTGGGTATTTATTGTTTTCCTGCCAAGATTTGAAATTTTTTTATTTAACGTCGTTATAACACTTATCTTAACCTTTTTATAAACAAAAATTAAATACACACACAATCCCTCTTTAGAGCAATGAGAGTAGAATATGAGAACATTTCTTCGATTCAAAAAATATTTCAATACTGTAGACGTACACTCCGTTTTTTTCGCACAACACTGTCTAGCAACATGTTAAAGGTTGATTTATACGATCACAGAAGGGAACAAGGGTTGAAAGCTACGTTTGAGAGAGTGTCTTTGTAGAATAAAATACCTGACATGACTTTCTTTGCAAGTGCCTTATTGCACCTGCCAAATGGAAAAATGTTTAAATAATATCCATTGGGATTTAGATGTGAAAAAAGATTGTGATTTATTTACTCATGACATGTTCAGAACTCACTTTTTCCATCCCTAAAATGATGACGAATTTCTCATGCAAAATTATACTGTTAGTATCGTAAGAGTATTTGATAGCTTCGGTTAACCTTAGGCTGGAATTTGAATCAAAACACTTCTCAGACATCATAAATCGTAATTAAATATAGCATTTGTTTTAACCCCTATTTTAATTGCATTAAAAGAAAAATATGAAAATTGTATCAGCTTTAACAATTAATTTTACATATCACAACAAAATAAAACAAAAAAATATTTTTCGTTGTTTGAAAAACTTGATAGCTGTAAAACAAAAAAGACAGATTACCATAAAAATTTTAATTTTCAAGACATTGGATAATTCAACATGTTTTGTCATTTTCAACTACGGTTTCGCCTATGTGCAACACAAAATGTGACATGTGACAAACAAAAAATATTTTGAATCGGATATAAACAAAAAACGTAGACACAAAGGCTACGATGGTAATAACTATTGATTTGATTATTATGACACTCAATTTGCCTATGATAATTTTTATAAACAATGCTTACAGTGAATGATTTTTTGATGCAAATTAGATTATTTACTTGTTTTTGTCATTTTGTTTGTAAACTGGCGTGTGCGTGTAAAAATGTTTGCTCTTTGATAGGTAATTTTATCACAACTATTTAATATTTCTACCACCACTCTGACGCGATTAAAAAGCTTGAAGTGAAGATACATTGGAATACATAAAAAGCATGAATGAAAAAATTCAGTTACTTTTATTTGACTGTTCTTTTCTGATTATTATGATATTTTCAAAACTCAAGTGTTATTTCCGTGAAATGAAAACATATAAATATAACAGTCAGCCGTTAGCATTACAGCATTTTCCCGCCGGACTCTTCAGATTTCAATTGCCGTTGGCGCTCACAAAATCAGAATGGCGCGATCTCGTAAAATAAAATGCTGCGACCTGAATTTACTCTGACCTTTTCACTTTATTGTTTATCTGTTCATTCCGGTGGCGGGTAGCGAGTTGTACGGCGTGTTTACTGCACCACCTGCCGACGAGGCCGGTAAACAACTCCCCGTGGTGTGTTTCTCGGATGTCGCCGCAATTTTAGTTGCAGCCTCTGTATACAATCTGTATCTACCATGGAAACTCAGTTCCTCTCAACTTTTCTATTTGATTTTAAAGAATTGTTACTTTGATCGATTTTATAGTAGAATAGAAATTCTTATAATATTTCCGTTGATCAAATTAATGAATACTTGTTAATTCGTTTTAAGTACAATTCAAATAGAATTCCTAGTATAATATGCACTGATAATGCTCACGATGAGCGAAAATTGTGCCGATTGTTAGAAGTTGTAAGAATAATACAAAAAATAATATTTTTTTATCATCATTTAAAATACATCAGTTTGAAAAATTGCATGGTGTTTTTTGACAGCTACGTTCTTTGTATCATTGATACAAGAGATTTTTTATCGAGGTTAAGTTGAATAAAGAAATACATTTGTTGCGAAAGAATTACATGAGATCCACTAAACAAAATTATCCGAATGACTAGATTTTTAAGCAAAAATAAGCTGTCTGTGAGTGTAAATAAATGTCAATCTGCTGACAATAATTTGTTTAATCAAAATCAATTCGTCTTTTGTTTTCACCACGCTGGGACCTCCACCAGCCATCGTATGTTCATTTACCCATCTAGATCAAAAAAGTTATGAAAAATCAGGAAATCCTAACTCAATTCTAAAGGAAATTGACATGTGGCTGATATGCGCATTTTAAGAACCCCTGATTTTCGTATTAACTCCGTGAGTTTAGTTGTTCGGTGAGGTGTTTTTTGATGCCATGGATAAAAAAACAAACCTAGAAATAATTCCCTTGCTATAAAGCTATTTTCACCGCCCGAAAATCCTATGTTAATAATATTCAAATAGAAACAACAAAATGATATCGTAGGCTCATATAATTCAATTGTGAGTTATCGAAACGTTGTTTATATTGTTATAAAAAGGTATTAACTTCATATCGTATTTGTCCTAGTGATATAAGTTTATCTAACGTGTAAAAGAAACAGATATGACTTTTAAATACATATCATGTAAGACTGTCTTGAATTACATTTTAGATACTTCAAAATATTGCTTTGTTGTATTTATTTAAATTCGACGATAAAATACTGCCTAAAGATAGAAATTCATTGAAACTGTGATATTTCATTCAAAAGCAATCACGGCTGAATATATATATATATATGGTTTTAGCATCAACATACAGCAGTATTCTGTTTTTTGCTAGCACCGTCTTGGAAACATTTTCCTTTGCCATGGCGACTTAAAATAATTATCCTTAAAGACTTAGTCAACCAAATGGATGTTAAAATACTATCTGTGGATTTTTTTGGTTATTTTATTAAAATTGTAATATTTTTTTATGTAAAATGATTGTAAAAATACGTTTATTTTAGTTATCACTGCACAGAAAGAAATAGCTATTTTTTGATAGCTAAGAAGTCCAATTGAACTTGAAAAGAAAGATTATACAAATATAAAAATTGCATTGAAGCTGTTGCCAATAAATTCAATTCGTGACAATAACAGATAGTGTATGTTTATAAAGTATGACAGTACTAGAAAGCTTTTTGGTAGATATAAATTTGTCTCGAAAAATATATTTTATTTTTGTTTCGTTAAAATGTTCAGGGAAAAAATGTATTATTTAAAAACAACATTGTGGCATACTTGTTTTGACTGAAAATCCCCCGAGAGCGTTTCATTTGGAATCACTTTTCGATTGGGTCTACGGTCTACGCCAGTCTGGCAGAGCACTTTAGGTTTGTACAGTAAGCGGTTTTATTAACAATAGGTGAGCGATGCTTCAAAAAATGTTTTTTTCTGAAAAAAATGTAATATTATCTTCATTTCCTATTTCAATTTGGAAAATAATTCTAGTGACTTAATAGAAGATCACAATGCAAAAATATTTTTCTACGGTATGTGTTCTTATTTTGTTATACACTAAAGATTCCCATACACTTCATTAGAAATCATACAACTCTTATTCTAAAAAAGCCAAATATAACCAACACAACGATAAAGATTTCGGTTCCAAAATCTATCTTCTATACATAGCCGCAAGCTTTTATTATTTGCGTAAAATAAAGTTAAAGAAGACATTTAAAAAAAATATACATTTCGGGAAATATAAATAAAATCACCTTTGGAAAAACCCTATGCCCATAGCATATACATCCTTATTATCCAATTTTTACCAATTCCAATTTTTAAATTTGTGGAAAATGGATCAATCAGCATTGAAACCGATAAAAAATTTTGTCGCGAACATCAAACTGAGAGTAGGTAGATAAACTAAATTAATTTCGTAGTTTTTTTCAATCCTCCTTCAAATAAGCAGGTGGTCTTGCATATGTAATGTATATTCAGTATTATTTCACACTATGATTTTAACAAAGGATGACTTAGAGTTTTTTAAAACTACATATCTTAATTTTTAATATTTTCTTATAAAAGCATTTGGTTTAATCACTGTACATACATAGATGAATAGTAGCGATAATACAAAATCTTTTCTCTTGAATAAACCTACAAAAGCTATAGCTCACATCTCTGTGTAAAGCTTATGTATATAACGGTGGGCGCAGGTAAACAGGGTAGGCGCCGCTCTGGGGAGCTCTGGCGCCAGATCTCGTCTTCGTAGCAGATACTCGAGCCTACGCATTAACACCCACTGTCTACGCCGTAGCCAAAGGTATTTTACACGTGCTTGGTAAATCCCGGTATTTGAAAAACTTATTATTATTCGGAAACATTCTAAGCTGATACGTCAATCGAGGTTGACTGAACAATTTCTACAAAGACTATAGCGTCTGTGTACATTTTTTGCATCCATTACAATTCAGGGATAACCGTGACATTTACTTAATTTTATTAAAAAATAAAAACAATTCTGTCTAGTGGCTCATCATTAAAAATCTTAAATTATTCAACTGAAAAAATCGGTACCGTGATTAATTCTTTACAACATTACAAGGCAAAATTTGAAATTATCTTTGTTTTCTTATATATAATTCAGTATTTCTTTCAAACAAAATTACTCCAATTGCCATATCAAACAATTTATATATAAAAGCAAACTGACTTAACTATATGTACAATACTATAAGTCTTTATTATATATCGCTTTAATTCTGGCACTAACATTTCTTATAGATTATTTTTTAATATTTAAATTATCACATATTTCTATAGTAACATTTAAAAGATACTCTGTGAATTTGTTATGGATTGATATTTGTTACATGGTGTTACAACATATCATACAAAAAATAATATGAATCAAGGCATTTTTAGCATTATTGTGTCACCAATCGCAGCCTTCAAAGGAATGAAATCAACGGTTAAGTAGGATCCCTCTACCTTCGCAGGGGGTTGCTTTGTTAGCGTACTCCCAAGAGCATTTACCGTCAGCTGACCGTTTGCAACCTAACACCAAGCTGGCAAACAAATCAGCGAGAAACTGTATACACGGTTAGCAAGGGTTGGTGGAAAGGGGTGACAGGAGGACGATTGACGTTAAATGGAGTGTTACAGACAACAACCTTTGCTAAACTTACTTATAGTTTGTCAGCAATCAATGTGGTTAGATAACATGATGGCTTCAAAGAATCACAAAAACAATGACCTATATACAATATATGGTAGAATTCATGTACTCCTGTTTTATCAAAAAGATTTTTCGCCCGATAGTCTTTTAGTTTTTATTTTATCATTTGACAATACATGTTTTTTTAATGTATTGATTGAATTGGCATTTACTTGGTAGAACTCCATCATAACACGGGGAAAAAAATAGCAATGTATTTTAGTTCTACAATTTTTTTATAAGATACAGTTGATAACTATTTCGGCTCATGCCATCGTAAGAACTATGTTTAAACGTACACGTTTTTTTAATGTTCGGCTGTCTGCGAAATTGAGCAAAAAATGTTAGTCTATAATAAAAATAGTCCAATTGTAAACTGGTTTAACAGACAAATCATTTCCTAACTTATGAAATATCTAATTTTGTGTTAATAAAAACTAACATACTTTAATATTTTCACATAACAGTCAGTCAAATAAAAAGATATTTTTCACGAAACTCTACGAAAGTGAGTATTTAAACGAAATTTAAAGCTTTCGTACGTACAAAATTACATTTTTATTGTGTTATAAATTATTAGGAACGGACAGTTTTATAAGTACTGGATTTTTTGTTGTTTTGACTACAATAATATACGTCAAAAGTGTTGCGTTAAGGTGTATTTTAAACAAGTCATATTAATTAATTTAAAAAAGCACACGAAACGCTTTGATCCGGTAACATCAATATGCTTTCAAGATAATAAATAATATTTAAGTAGAAAGGTGTAAAATAAATATTTTTTATGAATCATAACATTTGTGACACACTTAAGGTGAAATAAAAGCTTTTTTAAGATCCCGGCGGGTATATCTTTAGATCTAAAATTGTCCGAACACTAAACAAACTTTATGCCGAGTGCAATAGATTTAATTTTGATCGATTAATTTTAAGTGATGTTAAAAATACTTATGAGTAAATTATTACAGAACTCGCTTAGTTACATATCAACGTTATTAATTTACACATACTGCATATAAGAGATTAATTGTAAAATTAATGTAAAAAGAGTACTACATGTTTCTAGCTCAAGTTGTTTTTCAATATTTTCCTTCCGATAAAATACATTGCATCATAAAATTTATTGTCTATTCACCAAGAATTGACAGTTATGTTACATCATAAAAGTTTATATTATTTTATAATATTAAATATGTATATCTAAAAATACAAAACGGAAATGCTCTATATTCATTAGTTTATTCTACAAAAAAAATACTCGACATTCCTGAATATTTTATCATATTTAATTTCACGCTTCACAGATACCAGGCGCACATACAATACAAGAGTAGGATTTAGTATAGCTATAATTTAATACTCTTATTTATAGGTGCACCTGCATGGAACGTAATACGAACGCATTTGTAAATTCCTCTGGTAGATAAAACGTGTGGAGCCATGTGTTTTCAATCAAGGTGAGGAATATTGGCGCCGCATCAAAACTAATCAAATAACCACATTTTACCATGCAATTTTGTTTCTACGCTCTACACGGAAAGTCGATTTTCGCTCGGCAAGCGAAGCGTATCATAAACAAAATGCTGATGATGATAAAAATGTTATCATCGACGCAAAACAAAAACGACGTATATCCGCTTATGATATCCGATGCTTTCATTTTTATGTATTCACTTCATCGTTGACGTTGAGTCTGTTTTCCCTTGACATATTAATATAGCCCTGGCAAACACGACATAAAGGTGGGCGTATCGATGTAATCAAAGCGTCAAATGGCTTTATAACAGGTAGAATTTCTCATAAATAAAACGATTTATTATGATGTATTGCAATATGATTGCAGTAACGATATTAAAAATATATTTTGTTTGTATGATAAATGAAAATGTTTTTTTCGAAAGATTCTCTTACATATTACATACTTATTTTTCAGTATTTTACAATAAACAAATGTTAATACACATTGTTCCATATTTTTTGCCATTAGAACATTAAAATTCTCTCATTTTTAGTTAATAAAGAGCTTTGGACATAATAAAATGTATAATTCAAGGAATCAAAATAATCAGTGGATTACAAGGGGATATTTAAGTTCTTACGTTTTATCCATATGCTTCAATACGAAATTAGCCAAAGAAAAAGAAATGTTGAATAAAAATACAACAAATATTCAAATACGTCCACTAGAACAAAATAAAGTGTTCTCAACTATTCAATTCACATAGCACCAAAAAGTTGATTTAAAAATAATAATTTTCAACTCATTCCCTGCTGAGCTGTTTAAAGCATATTCCAACACCTAGACTTCAAAAATTTATTGAATAATATTGGTTTGAAACAATCTTATGGAGTTATCAGGAAAAATCAAGTAATGCATCAACTCAAAACATAGCGAGTACAAGAAGGTTCTAACCACTGTTAATTCATATATTTTTGGGTATCAACACGGAAAAATCAGCCTTTACAACATCAGTTGAGATGTAAGCAGTCAGAGGGTTAAATTAACAACATCGACTGAGGGTGCTTGATAGAACATCAATTGGAAATTTTAAGTGTCGAAAGTTTGTACATTTCCGCATGCTTTGTCATTCACGGCCCTGGAATTAACATTTTGACATTATCAGGCATTTAATCACACGGATGCAATATAACTGACGGTTCTCATAAGGAAACGATTTAATAATAATAATTAAATAAAAAAAATATTTATTTTATTTACTTAAAAATTATTTCGGTTCAACTTAATCTAAGGAGAGTTTCGCCTAACCGAAAAAAAATCTGTAAGGTAATGTCCGATGCCCGTAGAATCTTGTAACCCTGTAAAATAAATTTCTCTAGATTTAGGAGCTAGTTAGCCATACTTCATGTGCTTCTTATACGGATCTCATATATAATATGTGTAATTAAACGTTTGCGGACCACAACACTACCATAATAGTGTAAAAAATTATACGCAAAACAAAAATATTTTTATATTAATACAAATATATTTATTGAAAAACAAATTTTTGTTACAGAAATAACTTCGCATATAAAAATTTTCAAATCATAACACGGTGAAAAAATAGCAATGTATTTTAGTTCTACAAAATTATTTTTAACAAATATAGTTGATAGCTATTTCGGCTCATGCCATCGTCAGAACTAGACTAGAACTGACGATGGCGTGAGCCGAAATAGCTATCAACTATATTTGTTAAAAATAATTTTGTAGAACTAAAATACATTGCTATTTTTTCACCGTGTTATAATGGAGTTCTACCAAGTGAATGTCAATTCAATCAATATCTTCAAATCATGTTTATTAGTGATACACAAAAGCATTTTGGCTGCATATGGCCCGGGAGATATAGGAGAATGGGTTTGATATAGCTAACTTTATAACTTAGTGAATTAAGCACATTTTTTAATTTTATTCACTTGAAAAATTTTACTTTTTAGCTACATTTAATGACCTTTGTATACAAAACCAAAACTATTCAGAATATCACATTGTAGCAAAGTAATAACATAAGTACATTAATTGATTAAAAAATTTAAATACTCTTTATTAATCAGTTTTGAAAATTAATATATTTTCTAGCCTCGTACCGAATAACCTAAATTTCATTATTATACTAATGAATTTGTAAATAAACATTTATTGTTTGTTTTTTTAGTTAAGGCAGTTTATTTATCTTCCAATTAATTACAATAATATTCTCTAATAGTCCAACATCCTGTTAATTTGTGTGTTTAGGTAAAGTCTTCATACACATGTTTATCAAATCAATTTTTATGGATCCATCAGCTCTGTTTTATGAGCAACATGCGCCAACAACATAGAACAGAGATGAAAATAAACATAATCGTTGTGTATATCTTGCTTGCTCCAAAAGAATAGCATATCACTCAATGGAATGCTTATATAACATATATCAAGGTGTTCGTATTGGATACTTCTTCAGATTTCACTTTTAATGTGACTTCTTGTTCTTGGAAAAGCATTATGTTCTAAATAATAAAAACACACAATTAGTACTACATCCACAATATATTTGTCAAATTCGTTAAATAATACTGATGTAACGTTTATCGAATTCAGTCCTCGCAGACTACCGTTTCATACATCACACGGATGACACCTCAAGCATTGAAATTCATTCATTATACAATAATGTATCTGTATTGCTTTTAATATGTCAACTGTCACTTCTTGGAAAAATTAGACTATATTTTAAATAACAAAAAAAAATTTAGTGCTAATTACAAAAATATTTTAATGATCAGAACCTATTTCGTCCATTGCGGGCACCATCAATTAATAGAACACAAATTACAAAAAAGCTATCTTTATAAATTTTTTCAACTGATTATAAGCTCAAATATGACAAATTCCGAAATAGGATTCCTCATCATAAAATAACGTGTGAAAATAGTATGTTTTTATTGTATAAAAATAGTAGTGTATTTCTATAATAAAAACGTGTAATATATTAATTCTATAAATAAAAAGATACAATTTATTTTATTCAATGAATTTCATGTGTTTTTATAATACAATCGTAGTATTTTAAAAATGCAAAAAAACGCCTGCATAACCGGTGTCGCTTTACGGAAGCAAATCATGTTATCAGAATAAGACACAGAAAATTTGTTTACAGTTTGTTTCTTATATTGAAATTAGGGTGGTTTTTGAGCGAGTCCATCAACTTCTTGGTCCGTCAATACTCATGGAATATTCCTGTTAGAACTGGCCAGGATGCGTGCTCCAGGTTACTCTGTTTCCATCATTCCATTAATCAGCAGAATTGTACAATGCTTACTTATCGCTGAAGGAAGCAATACATTTCATGAATTACCATTTACTCTTCATGGGAGACGTACATAAATAAAAAATAAACTAGATCTGTATAGTATTAGCATATTATCGTGTAAAATCTTGCTATTGATATCAGCATTGACAGGCAAGTTTTTATGTTAACAGCAACCGCAAGTAGCATAAATTTGGACATGTACGGTTTTACCAAAAAGCAGCTTAGGTAAATAAATAAGAAAATTATTTTCAATTATATACCCACTTTCAAAGTTCCATTCTGGAAATTGAGCTTCAAAAATCTCTACAAATTATATAAGTCGTGGAATATTTAACCCGTTAAGGTGAGGAGGGTGGCACTCGTTCAACTGAAAAGTTTTTAATCCTCTTATAATTTCTATCCTCATTGAAGGCATGTCATGGAAAATTGAATGGGCGTATAATGGGAAGCCATGAGAAATTATTAGAAACATAATGGGAAAGCAAGCCAAGCAATAAATGAAGTCGACAGGTGAGCTTTTGTAATGTATAATATTGCAAAATTTTGATAGAATCATATTATTAGAATATCGAAAGCAAATCTGATATTTTGGGTATAATTTATTACTATAAATTTATCGCTGATATTAAACTGCTTTATAAAATGTTGATACTATTTTTCAATATATTGAATTAATCAAATGGTGGTCATCTTGGTCAAAATCAAATTATATATAATTTGATTTTGACCAGGATTTGCTTTTAGACATTTTCAAGATCTTGCAAGATTGCTGGATCTTTAGTGACAAAACACAAGGATATATATTATATGTGCTATTTTCTATCAAAGATATTTTTTTTTTTTAATCTGATACCATCGACAATAATGAAACATTTAAATTATGTGAAAATTTCAAAGCCTTAATGTCTTATAATTTTGGAGTTAAAATAGACCCTTATATATTTTTTGTAGTTTACCGTTGCAGTTAAGATGGCGCATTCCTTAATCAACACTTTTTGAATGCTTCGTATTGTAGTACCTGAAAAGTATAAATTAGTGTTACCAGATAAAGCATATTAAAAAAATTAAATGACAAAATACAACGTTTCTTCTTAGCACGAGTAATCACAGAAATCTTTCTGAACACTATAAATCATTCCTTTAAATGGAAGGCTTTAGGTATTTCCGTCTAAATCCTTTTCTACCCCACGCCATTCCCAGCTTAGATCCTTAATTAAAAAGTTTCATTGAAAGGTAAGACGAAAAAAACTCAGTAAAAGGTAATGGGGAAAAAACGGGGAGTCTATGAGGGAATAAAAGAAATCAAGAAAAATAAGGAAATGTCTCGAAAGGTAGAAAATAATTTACTAGATAGGAATCTTTACAATCATTAAAAACGGTTCATCGCGCCATCGTTTGTAAGGACAATTTCTTTCTTCAGCATTATGAATGTCATCTGGTTTATATGATGTGTAGTGTGCTAGCTTATGAATAATTGTGATAATCTCGCTTAAAAGTGAAAAGATTAATTGGCTCATAACCATTTTTGGTTGAATTCTCGCCGTCATAAATTCTAAAAAAAATCTACGTCACAAAAAATATACTTATAATTCTATCGATAGTTCAATTTAGATAGAGAAATTTGAAGCTGTTTTGTCTCACGACATTAAGAACAAAATTTACGCTAAATATTAAAGGTTCTGTTTTCGCGTGACGATTATGTTAAAATCAAATTGAAACTGTATTTTTTTTTATTTAAAGCAGTAATATTGTATTAAATAATGCAAATGACATTTTTCGTAACAATTTTGGGACGCGTTTCATTAAAAATATGTTTGTTAAGGATAATTTAAAATTTAATCACAGCGATCGTACCTGTTTTTGAGTGACTGACCAAAAAGCAACACGGTTTCCACAAAATATCTAACTTTAAATTACAATCTCTAATTTGCAGCGTGGTGATGAGATAAAACTTTTTCAAAACTAATAATTATATAATTAATATTTTTCTCATAGAATATTATGTATGATTATTCTATAATACTATCAGTGAAAGTTTTATACTCTGTAATGATTATACAACATTAATTTCAAACTAAAGTCTATACCGTAGCAATGTATTATACTAATACTGAATAAAAACAAATTTTTAAATAAGTTATGCATAAATATAAAAAAATATTAAATACTCTTGCATAGAAAAAGTGTTAATACCTCTAAATATTTTATTATTCTCTTTTTTCCTTCAATATTAGAATAACGCTTTATTTTTGAACTGTTTTACTAATTGCTATTAATAGATCAAACATTAAAGCAATGATAACTAAATCCGAATATAAAATATAATATTTTATCATAAGCTAGCACTTTTCTTTATAGTCTTACGGTAGAACAATTTCAATTAGGTGAAAAGTGACAGAAAAACACTTTTAAAAGTGTAAAAGAACGTTCCTTGAATTATTAATAGATTTCGCGAAACGACTCCCTCCTCCTTTTCTTTGCATTTCTTTTACCTTACAAATTTTCCCGTGCAATGACAAAACGTTCTTCTTGAGGGAAGAAAATCTTGTAAACTTTGAAAATTTAAATCAGCAACGTTAAAAAATACAATGCACCCTCTAACTTTGTTTATCATTATGTGATGGATTGTTTCATCTTATTAATAGAAATAATAATGATTTTACAAATTATGAATTTTTATTTAGTTTAGATCAACTGATTCTTATGACAAAACTATTGTAAACAGACCACTGAGGTGAAGATATTAAATTAATTACGTCAAATAAATATATGATTGGCGCTTTCGACTATGGCTGTTTGGTAAATCATTTCATCCGTGGGAGCGAGTTTCATCGAAATGTTATTGAAAATATTATTTTACAATCTGAACATGCTGATTTTTATTTATAATCACTTGATGACAGTATTCCATAAGGTGATCAACGATTTGTGTTATTACTACACATTTAATTTCTTTACTCTTTTCGAAAACGAATAAAAACATTTCTTTCTTTAAAGAAACTTATTTAAAAATAATTTATACCATGGAGAAAATATGCTTAAAATCGATATAAAATAACGTGTTTGAAACCGTGAAAAATTCTCATGTAAATATATTTAAATAAATGATTACTACATATTCATATTCCGATACTAATCGTTTATGAAGGTTTACCTTCTGTGCATATTTTATTAGAAAATGGCGCAAAAAATAACCGCTCTTGTACCTGCTACAAGTTATTCACAATTTGAACGCGTGCGGAAAAATGCGAACGGACACATCTATAATAAAATCTGTTCAGATAGCGTCGAACTACCTGTCACCCTAATATGAATAACATGACAGGCAGGTAACTGTCTACAGCAGTCATAGTCAACATTTAGTAAAATTTGCTACGGATAAAAATTATTAATTTTAATTAAGCCTAAAATCCTAATTGGCCGTGCTACTTTATTAGGCTGTGAATTATTAAAGCTGAAAAGTATAATAATAACACCGATATTAATTATATAATAATAAAATAAGCACATATTCTACGAATAAAAATATCTAGATTTAGATTTATAAAATTCTAGAAGAATTGATGCACCTTAAAGCAAATCTAACAAATAATCAATCGTTGATCAAAAGTTTATTTATAACTATTTTACTTATACATATTGTGTGTCATTGAAAATTTGAATGTGTTTTTCATATGCTGTTGTAGGATTTGGCTCGAGTTTTTTGTAGCTACATGCTGCATGAAATGATTCACAGAATACATAACTTATATAATATATTGATTTTAAAAAAAGTGGACTTATCAAATTTTGCTTTCCAGCACACAGGTATAAATATATTTTTGATGTATTGTTTCAACTATTTATGTTCCGAATGTATTTGAAAGGCTTAAATCATTACAAATTGGTAGGCTTTGTAATGGCTCCGATTCACCATAGACTGTATGTAGCTTCAGAGAAAAAGAAATCAGATCTGAATCTTGAATTTAACAAAAAAAAATCTAAGTATAGGCATGCTTAAATTTAAAAAAGGAACTTGTGATACATAAACATATTCAATCAAATCATTTTCTCTAAATAAACTAAAGCATTAAAAAATGATTAACTTATGTACTATACCGTAAAAATATCGAAAAAATAACTAAAACTTAAATAAATTGTTGATTTAATTGACATTAACTTGGTAGAATCCATTATAGCACGGTGAAAAAATAGCAATGTATTTTAGTTCTACAAAATTTTTTATGAGATATCGTTGATAGGTATTTCGGTTTACGTAGAACTAAAATATATTGCTGATTTTTCACCGTGCTTAAGAAGTTGTTTTGGGAAAACCATGTCTTTGTTATAATATGATATACATATTTTGTTTTAATCCCCATTATGTTTGATACTTTATGTGTAATGCATTCAAACTAAATTATTTTAAATAACTTTTTGTATTGCAATGATCTTAATAGCAAGAGTGTGAGCTGGATATTTTATACATTAACAAATTAAATCACTTTTCAAAGTCATTTTTGCAAATAAAATCTTTAATGAAAAAGGTTGACGAATCCACATTTTCAAAAGCTACCCAAATCACCCTCCTATATTTATGTAAAACAAGCGATCCCTGAGCGCTGAACAGAAAACAGAACCCTCCTGAAAGGAAACGTGGTGATTTTTGATTTAACCCAAATTGAGGTACTAAAACAATATCAAGGTTTTTTGAAATACCACGAAAATTCTCCATTACTTGATTGATACTTTGAATTTATGAATTATTTAATTTCAATTTATTCCAACTTTTTGAAAGCATTGAACTTGAATTGAGCATACATTTTTTATTTCAAATGATATATAATAATCTTTATTAAACGACCACTCAATCACCAAAACCACAGCCTAACGAATATTAAGTTAAACTCTTATCTTAATAAATATTTAATTAAGAATTCACTTGAGTTAATTATTTTGAAAATCGATAAACTAGACTTAAAAGTGGAAGGACTTAAAAGCGTATTTTTACGCATTTGCCTTAAGATTGAATGATACCAATATGATCGAATGATAGCTTTCAAAAATTCTGTCGCTTTATCTTTACTTAGATTAAGGATTTTATAATATATTCAATGTTTTAAAAATACGTATGAAACGTCAAAATATAAAAAAGACGAATTTATTACAATTTTATTATACCAAAAAATTTCACAATTATTTTCAACCCTCAGAAAACTTTCATATTACCTCGTAGAAAAATCTCATTTTATTGAGAATACATTCAGGGGAATATATTCACCTTATCCAAGCTAAATTATATGTTATATCACATGCCTTTATTATGACGCTCGCACAGAATGGCATATCGGTTCCCCCTTCCAATCACCGATCCATTCATTCCTTTATATGAAGACAGAGCGCTTAAGCTACAGTTTTCTTCCCCCTGATATCATCCCAAAAGGCAGGTATGGCAATGAATCATATACCTCACAATGGAGTCCCTCCCACCAGCTTTCTTCATCCCTCGCAGCACCCTAGCGGATCCAGCTCATCCCTGATATGATAATCAATCGTTCATAAAACATCATATTGATAACGCCATTGGTATACCATGAAAATGGATTTAAATCAAATAATGTCGCTTCATTTTATAAGAAAAGGTATCAATACCCAACACTTGTAACATTTGCTTAAAAATAAAAGTTTAATCGATACACTATTTCAATCATTTCTGTTCCTACTTATAAGCCTACTGTATCAAAATTATTGTAATTGGATTTATTTTTCTATAATGAATAAATTCTAAATTATATTATTATTTATGAATGTTTTAATATATACTTCATAATTATATTTTTCTTTGAAATTCAAACTTCTATTGATAGTCAAATGTTAAGCAGAAGAAATAAATTTCATTCTACTGCTCATAACAGATTGAAAGTTTACAATATGTTAGTAAGAAAAAATAGAACATGTCATCTTTCTTTGTTTTATAAGTCACATAAGTGCATTCAAACAGTACTATAAACGTTTTTCTCGGCATCTAAGCAAGAAAGTGAGAAAAAAATCGTTCTTACGATAAAAGATCGTATATGTGGATACATACATACCGATGATGAAAATAGAACAACTTATTTTCTATTTAGGTAAAAAAATATTAACAACAAGGGACATACTGAATCTTACTTCATAAATATATACAATCAACGTTTAATTATGCATACAGTAACAGTAACATCATTTTTTCCTTATTAGGCTTAATCACTGTTTTATTTTATTACTCGCTTGAATAAATATATTTTAAATGAAATTATTTCTAATTAGTCCGGTTAATTACAAAAACATCTTATTAATAATTACTATAATCCCCTGCACTGAATTTTCGTGATATCCATTTTGCTTGTTCCTTACCTATATAGGAAACGAATTCTTACGCTCTGTTGGGCTTTCACTAAAGGTAGAGACGAAAACAGTGTTTTTAAACAGGTTTCATCATAATATTTTCATACAATTTCCATATAATAAGAATTGACATTCAATTTTACATTTCATTTTTTCAGCAATAGATCTTCATTGTATTGACATTTAAAAATATTCATGAACTACGTATTATCGGTGCGACAGGATTTGTTTTATATCATTCATTTGTCATACTATTATTTGTGAGAAAATTACAAGTGACAAATTAATTCATTACTTAATATATTGATTATTCTCGTTTTTGATACATTAAACACATCGAATATTTATCAAAACAAGAGTAACAAACCAAGGCTGTTTTGATTCTTTCCTGATCGTACTGAATTTAATATTATATAACACATAAGACATAAGAAATTTCGACTGTGAAAAAAATATTAAAATAGCAGGATTAAGCACATTTTTTTATTAATTCATCAATGCAAGAAATGTATAATTTCTTGTAACAACCAACAAAGAAATAAATTTGAAAAATACCCCTCAATTTTTACATTTGAAAATCTCTGATCCACGGATTGGGAGAGGTTTCTCCCGGAAAAGGTTGTAACGCCGCATAAAGGCTATATCGCCATCCCCACAAGGTGTGTATTACCTTTGTAGCCTGACGATGACTCCGTACTTTTACGGTTATGTGTGCAAGGAGTAAAACGTTAACTTATATTCTGTTGGTTGGTTTACGTAAGCGGAAGAATGGTTTTATTTTCGGCGTTATTCTAAATCTTTTTGTTTGTTTTCAGTTTTTGGCTTTTCCGCGCGAATAAACAAATTTAACTGCTTTCAGCAGGACTAAGAATATCGCTTGTTTTTAATAAAATTGTATCATTCATTTTAGTCGTGTTTTTACAGGTTTGTTATTTCAAACATACATATATGTTTTTATATGATCAGCACATTTCTGGGTCTCTATCTCTCACTAATATAGTATTGATTGAATAAAATTTCTCACAACTGATCTTTCGTCAACATTATACAATAACTACTGCCTTCAGTATGTAACGATTGTGACAATTCAACCAAAAATTTATGCAAATCAAATAACAAAAGTTTTTACTTGTAAATGAATACACGTGCGTTTTTGTGATATTTTTAGTTCAAATAAAATCAACATATAATATGATAATTAGTCAGTTCTGTTGCATCCGAGTGATCGAATGCCGAAAGAGCGACACCCGGGTCGTTAGTGACAAAACATGTGGAATCGTACAAGGTTGTAACAATTCAAATTTATTAAAATTTGTTTTAAATTTACAGCAAAAGTTACAATCATTCAAATTTTAAGTGTTGAGTATGTTTATTAATATTAATAAGTATCAAAAAATAGAGTATTGTGTCGATATGTGGATATGTATGAACCCAAACAGTACTAATTATTTACTAATTAGAAAGTATTTCTTTATTTATAAATGGAATCAATCGCATTAAAGCTAAAGCTATCTATTTGAAAAATATAATTAAGAGAGATATTACAATTAGCAAAGAAATATAATTACATAGTTGACCAAAAATATTATACCGTTAAATTAACAAATCTAAATAGTATATACTTGATTCTTTGCTCATAATGTCCATCTATCTAAACACAGCATTGATAATCCGAACAGCTGGCTACTTCGGCAATCATTAGAAAATAATCTTTAATATAAAATATTTTGGCCAAGAAGAACTTGGGAACGTGAATGTCAATAAATAGCCTTCGCCAACGAAGAAAAGCCAATGCTTTATAATTTAAAAGTATCTTCGACTTTTCAAGACAATAATACTTAACAAGTCTTAATTTATACCAGAATCGTTTCTCAAACAGAAATTTTTTGTTCTCTAGAAATGTAAAAAAAATATATGTTTTTCGTGTAAATCAATGAATGAAATGTAATGTGTATTCAAAGAAAATCGTTATCATTTCATTTTCATAAACTTATGACACCTTCTTCATCTATTATGTCGAGGTTTTAACTTTTATAGTCATATTTCGAGATTGTAACGTTAAACTAAATTCAACATTAACAATTTCGCATTCTGTCAAATGTAATAGTTTCAGAAGTTTTCTCGAATTGTATATTTTTTATTATTATTTTATGATGAATGAATCAAACTAACAATATCTTACGAATCTGCAACTTATAGTAATGAAGTAATTAACAATATATTGGCAAGTATTACACAGACAATAGCAGTGTTAAATAAAAATTCACTCAGCAATTCCTCTCACGTTTCAGCTTTTTTCTGTGCACGCAATAGTAGCAGTTCAAAACGAATAATTTATTACTTTTATAAATTGTCAAGAGAGCGCGTGCATTCGAACGTGCATTCCGATAGGGCGAGTAGCTTGCTCAGGTATGCACACACCTTGCTGGCCCGATGTGACTATTCAGTATGGTAACACTGCGCTATTAATCATGTGTCGGGCAATGAGCATTCCGCGCGACGCCGACGCCGCGGCGCGGTGGAAAAACGACTCCGGAAATGGGCGCAAAATGCGCGTCGTTTCCGCCGGAAAGTGCTCGGCGGGAAATACTTGTCACATGCACACCTTTATCTGTTAGGTTTTACATTGTTCTTTGCCAAAGAATGTACATTTTTAAAAATCATCTGTAATTGAAAGGAGTGATACGTGACAACTATTTTCTTAGCGCATAACTTAAGTGTTGAATTCTTGAATGACGGTTCATTTAAATGAGTAATTTTATTGGAGCTATAAAAATATGTTTATTATGATTATTCATAATAAAAACACGTATTCAAATTTATAAATTCAACGGTTAACACAATTCATTTCGCAAATTATCTTATTCTTACAAGGATGAAGTAATTGTCAAAAAAAATTGTATACATCAATTTATGTATATTAATATTCAAAATATAATTTGTAAATTTTTGTAGTATAATATTTATCACAAATCTTTTATAAGCATGATTTTTATTAAATATATGTCGTAAGGTGCGTATGCTATATCATTGGCACAATTTACTAACTACTATTGGCTAACATTTGAATAAATAGACAACAGCATTGGATATCATAATATCGACTGAAAGCACAAAGAAAATTAACACTAAATTTACACCACTATGAATTTCGTCTCATTTACTTATTTATGTAAATTGATTTTAATTATTAAATGATTTGGATCCATTGGTTTTCAACTGACAACCAACTTAATCGACTTATCTATAAAGTTTTCGATGTACTATGCTATAAATCGATAACCCCACGATGAGGTACATCTCCCTGCAAATGTGTTGCAATTCGGGATGTATGAAATCGGATGCACTCATCCGTGGTATTATCCATGCATCACCACTGGGGTGGATAGAACCCCAAGGGGTGACTTGGAGTAGCCGTGAGAGGGGGTAAAGAGAGGGTTGACGTTCGTAAATCACCGATTTCTACCGAATGTCAGAGACAGGCTTGTCGGCTAGTGAAACGACAGGTGAGTTCAGGTACGTTATTCTAATACTTGTGTCATTCGGCAGAATATCTTTCAAGAACCTGAAAGACGGTTTTTATATCTAAACGTATTTTTGAAACATTAAATGTAAGATTCAAAATATGTGTACATCTTAATATACATCTTTTAATGTGTTAACTCTCACGCTTGATGGAAATCATGATATTTTAAATAATATTTACACATTTTTTTTTCTATTTACATAATGTCTTTTTTGTCGCTAGCATTATCAAATGGTTCCAATCATAAAATATTTCTTGTAAAAAGTACCAAAATGTGTTTTTATTAATTAAATCACCTAATATATCTAATGAAGTGTTTATTTTTGATTCTATCAGATATTTGAAAAGTTAGTTATTAATAGTGTACAATGATAAAAAAGTGGAGTAAGAATAAATAAAGCAAAAAGTAATGGACAAACGTTTGACATATTTAGATAGTATATTTAGGAAATTCTTTGTAAATGTTATACTAGTATTTTTCACTGCATTGAACCAGCTATTTGATAATATAAGTAAAACTAGGTAAAGTGTTATAGATTAATATGTATCTACCCCTTGCAATCAATCAAACATGACATCAGGAGGGAGGTATCACGACTCAGCCTACCTCAAAGTAGAACTTGTAATGAGCTACAACTCAAGGTAAGGGTTAAAAGATCATGTGAGGCACTTGACATGCTCCGTGAGCCACAGTTGTAGCTACACAAAAACGTTTGTTTTTTAAGATCAAAACCACCAAAATACATGGCAAGACACATGGCTTTTTCGTATAATATCAACATTATTTTGTATTCTCCTGAAAGCATTAAAATGGTTACAATATAAACTGTGCATTCAATTTTGCTAATGGCAAAACTATTCGATTTTTTTTTAATTTAAGCAAGCAGAATAGAGTAACGTATTTAGTTTTGAAATACTAGTAGCAACTTTCAATTTTTATTTTCATTATAACTTGGTTTTAATTCACAAAAGTATAGCTTCATATATATACCACGCAGTAAATGCTGTCGTTTTTATGCCAAATTGATACACGTTTGACCTAAAAGTGCTCCTTGCATAAATAACACTTTTCTAGAATTTGTAATCATTTCCATGAGCGTTAAAACGATTTACTTTATTCAATTCTTAATATGTGCTTATAATAAAATTTCCACCATTTAAATTACTTTCATTTTATGTTTTCCCGAATTGGAACTTCTGTAGTAAAACATTTTCTATCTATTAAGCAATTATCGAGTACACAAAATAAGCAGATACATACAAAATAAACTGTCAACTTATACCACTTTTGTTTTCATAAAAGCTGTAATTATTTTGTTTGTCATCTTCGTCGTCAGTTTGGAATTCTTACAAATCGGCTAAATTTTAATTAAACTCGTATATTCAAGAATAATTCATCTCGATTAACACCAATATTGAGTCATTAATTATTATAATTCAATTATATAAACAATGAAGGTATTTAATTTTCAAAAGATCCGCTGTATTAAATCGTCACATATATCCAATATCACATATACGTTTGAGAGAAATGCATCGTGCTCTATCCGGTAAATCTCTTGACAAGTCCAGGTAAGCGCCATGTAAGATGGTCTACAACAATCTTGCTCTTACAATGACATGTGCCAGAAGCAACATATAACAAGAACTGTTACATAAATCTACTTAAACATCGAGATTCTATGTAATCCGAGTTAACGGCAAAGAGATAATCGTGAATAAATAAGATTGCATATTATTTTAATGATCTACGTTCAATAGCCATTAAAAATGTATTTTTTGTCAAATGTCGAAAAATTTGATTTAACTGAGCTTTGTCTCTAAATCGAAAATTCTAGAAAACATTCCCATGGAACATAGATCATTGAATTTCACTTAATATAATACAGTGGGTGATCGGTTAAGGAACATATTCTGTTCCAAGACTATGTTCGTCATCCGAATTGTTCTTTAATCGACCATTGTTATATTACTGATAGAATAAGTGGATTAGAAATATCGTTTTAGTTCGTTATCCGAATACAAAAATCTTTCGTGACAGTATTCGTTGTTCAATTTATTCGCAGTCCGAACTGTTTGTTAACTAATCACCAACAGTATTTCGTGATTAAATATAAAATAACACGGTAGCTTCTCAAAATAAATTACATCATGAAATGTGGTGTTTTGCAATGGTTTTTTTGGTTACATAAATTGTTGTGTTCTTTTAATCAAATAATAAACTAAAAGTCGAATGGGTTGAAGAATTGGATTACACAACAGTACTATTTTCATTACCATTTGCATTCGTACTTATCAGTAATCAAATTAATCTATCAGCATCATTAATACCAGCATAGGACAACACTGGTTGATTGACCAAAGTGACACGGTACTGTCGCAATTTCCACGGTAAACCGCATGCTAACGCTAACCGTGCCCATAATAACTACTCGTGAGTAACTAACATATATAAAGTGGCGTACAAAGTTACTCTCGCATTATAATATACGTAAACGATGGCATATTTATTAAATCGTAATTCAGTAATAGCTTAAATAAATTACTAAAAAAAATGCTTAGTATATTTAATTTTCATACCAAATATTCGTGTAAGTTTTAATTTCTTTTACATGGAGTAATTTCAGTTAATCAGTGATATGGTTTGTTATCTATTATGCTCGGAAAAACAGCTGATTAATAACTCGTCTTCTCATAAATTGTACGTATTATATTTGAAAGACAGCAGTGATAATTTTTAAATAAATGCCGATATTTTGTAAGGAGACTTACATTCATTGTCATCTGAATTGATACATTAATTGGCTTTCACTTGGTAGAACTCCATTATAACACGGTGAAAAAATAGCATTTTAGTTCTACAATTTTTTTTATGATATAGTTGATAGCTATTTCGGCTCACGCCATCGTCAAATATTTTGTAGAACAAAAATACATAGCCATTTTTTCACCGCGTCAATTGATACAGTTTTTTATAACGAATATTTTATGCTGTTCGACAGCCAGAAAAGTAACGGTTAGAAGATTTTTTTTGTTTCTTGATCTTTTGCTGTTTGCAGAGAAATAAATCAATACTAAAATTAAAAATATTAATTATAATTTTTTAAGTGTATTTGCTTCCATTTTGTTTGTCTTTAAATCGTTTACATAAAAAATTGTTTTCACAGTATATCCATTGGAATTCGGTGTCACTGAAGAGCTTGCAATACATCCTATTCTCACACCTTCATTCACTCCCTCCAGGTGGGATCAACCTCCATCCTATACTCAAATCAAGCTACTGTCCTCTTGTCAACAAGATGGATTACGAGCCCATCGCAATTAATTGCTGGCTGATTTAGAGTGACGGGGCAACAGATCCGTGGATGTAATACCTTGTTTTTAGCAAAAGAGAGCTTTTTCTAGACAGCGCAAAAAAGCTCATGGCGTGTAGATTGATAATATCGACAATCACTTTTGACAAGAAATCTTATTGGTCAAAAAGAATCGTCAATTGTTTTACCGACCTTATGTATTTAATTAATCAATAAAAAACAATATAGATTTTACCTTTTTTCTATCACTTCATACAAATGTAGAACATTAATTTATTAATTGATTGAATTGGCATTCACTTGGTAGAACTCTATTGTAACACGGTGAAAAAAATATCATACATTGCTATTTTTTTCACCGTGTTAATTTATTGAGTTTATTTAGCGTTTTAAATATCACTATTCGATGAATCTAATAACACTTGACACTCTATCATTTGCATAAAAAATAAAATAATATTTTAAAGCTTTGTCTATTTTCAGATTTCTTTGATACAATATAAGATAAGCCATATCATTTGTTTTTAACCAATCACTGATCTTCGGCTGGTCATTTTACCTTTTTACACCAATGATTTAAAACATTTATAGGTTACGTATTGTATCGTCTCAAGCAAACTTAACTAAATCAAGACCGACTCCTCTATAAATATACGTTGCATGTTCTATAAATATGAAAGAATTGATTCCCATAATCTTTTTTAAATTTCACCTAAAGAAATCACATCGATGAATATCAAATGGTAGAGTAAAATATAATCTATAGTTTGATTATATTGTGACATATAAATAGTTTCCTTAGAAACCAATTCAGTTTCTAATTTCAAATGAATACGAATCGAAATCAAATGATGTGAAATGAGCTATCAAATAAAACAAGAGCATGTTTGTTTTTCTTGCTTTTGTTTCTATTACAAGTTTAATGATTTATTCATACATCATACAAGTCATAATACTTGGATATATCACCTTGCATACAGGTTTGCAAAATGGAGTGCAAATCAATTTTCTGTTTCGCCATTTCAACAATCGTTTTTCTACAGTATGTAAGTACCTAAAAATTTGTATCGACCGTAAAAATTGTTTAATTGACTCCTTAACTAGTCCATTCGCTATGTACTATTATCAACTGTCAACATCAACCTTATTTTTATATTTGCAAAATAATATTAAGACAATCAACGAATTGACGGTTTGAAACTTAAAAATTTCTTGTCTCATCACTCTTTGCAATCTATTTAATAAGATCATTATAGTTTTACAAAATAATATATATAAGGTAAAATCATATATTTTTTCGTATTATTCACTATACGAATTCAAATATTGATGCGCAGGCGCTGCGCAGTGCACTGCCATCTTTTGCAGAGTATCCAAACCAAAGCTCGTCTTGATCATTTAAATAAAGCTATTATAATTTTATTTTGTTTAAACTATGGTTTTTTATTTCTCGAAATTACACATTTACCAGAGGAAATATTGAAAACACGTAATCATAAATTTATGAATAATATAAAAATTATTGGGATAACACGGTGAAAAAATAGCAATGTATTTTAGTTCTACAAAATTTTAACTTCGTTTAGTTCTTAATTTAGTTCTAAATATTTTTTTAGAACTAAAATACATTGCTATTTTTTCACCGTGTTATAATGGAGTTCTACCAAGTGAATGCCAATTCAATCAATAAATTATTGGTAGATTCTTTCCGAAGAAAAAGTTTTTGACACGCTTTTAAAAATATTTTTTCTCATCTTAAAAAATCTTCAACTCATACAATTAAAGCCGTAAATTATTTGAATGATTTAAGCTCTATCTTGATTTTTATTTTCGATAAAATATTAAACAAAAAAATGTTATGTATATCAAAGATTTCGGTTCGATTTTGTAAATTTCCAACTCTTATTGGCATATCCTGTATCACAGTACAGTTATATGCGTTTTACCAATTTCCAGCAGTTTTTAAGGAACAATTACTCAAAATATGGATGATATGCACTAAATTAAATATTGAAGCAACAACACCTTGTAATTAAAAAGCTAGCCGTAATCTATGTAATGTCTTATTTTTTTATCAGTGGTCTTATAAAAAAAGAAAGCAATCTCTTTTTAAATTCAGTCAATAGATCGTTTTGGCACCCTCTCAAGGTTTTTTCATGTAACTATCGATTTAATTATTCGTATACAAAAATAACATAATTTATTTGTGAATGTAATGATTCAATCATTATTAAAAGTAATAAAATATCTTTGATAACTTCATATAAAATGATGTAACGATGACGACGTTGAGTCACTTCCAAAGACTGGCACATTTCACGCTTGGCAAAATGTTATTTTATGCTGTCGATTTTTAATTTCTTACCGCTAAAACTTTTCGATCGCAATAACATACCATCGCCATTTTAGCGTATATTTATGGCGAAACCGCATGCCGGCAACGGACTACATGGCCTGCCTCCCAACTATTTATCTCGATATACTGTCGCGGTTATAACACCTGAAATAACAAATTACCGTGGAATATCAGCAGTGGCGTATCGTAGCTGATATTTCAATTAAAGATACACACAAAACAGGGACGAACAATAATCTGAAAATTAATATACTGTGAGCATCCCCTTTACGAAAAAAAACTTCTATTTACATATCGCTACTGGCTATGAAATGTGATATCTTTCATTGAAACATTTAGAATGTCATTTATTTATATAAAATACTCTTTAATTTTATGTAAAATATGTCACTAGTTTGACGACAAACGGTTATAACTGCTGTTTACAAAATTTCTAAATCAGTCTGACAAATTAGCTGGCAAGTGGTGATGTCTTACACATACCTTTGTGACGAATAAAGTTGTAGCTCTAATATTATATATTGCCACATCAAAGAATGTACAATTTTGAACGTATTATGGAATAAAATTAAAAAAGTGAAAAAAATAACAGCATGTATAATCGTTTATCGCAGGTATAATCAGAGAACCAATGTTCTTCTTTCGCACGTCTACAAATTAATATGGATGGAAGGAACATTTTAATGAATGAGAGTAAAGAACACATCAAGTCAATATTGCAAGATTTTCAGAAGACATTACTTTATCTGGTGAGTTTTTATTTTTAAGCCATGGTTTAACTACATAAATGTCACGTAAGTCTTTGAATGTCACAGAAACATCTTGGCTAACTGATAACACAATTCTGTCGTTTGGATGAAGATATGTAACAACCTAATATAAGAAAATGAAAAATAATTTCAGAATTTATTTATGTGATTGTTCACACCAACCTTCCTTGTATCATAAAATTTTTACACGCTTCATTAACTTAGTTTGGCATTAGTGATAACATTCAAATCTGAATAATGTATATCAATTAAAAAAAAAGATCATTATCGATTAAGGATATAACGATTCGAAGTTTTAAGTCACATTACCCTCGATCTCAGTCAAATGGTTTTAATAAGTGCATATTTTTTGATAATATCCAGATCGTTGGACGAATCAATTGGACTACGGCGCCATTAAATCCCCGGCTGTGTGACAATTGGTTTCTTTGTGAGGTAACTTTCACAATACGGTCAGAAATGTTTTTCAATCATAAAAACGGCTGTCAGAAAACTTCTCAGCGCTGCGCTGCTGGTGAATTAAAAATATTGAATATGTTGTTTATAGAGGTACGGTATTATATAATATACAATTGCATACTATTAATAATTATAATTTATATATTATACGTAAATTATTTGCACACTCCAATATTTTATTTATTAGATCGCTTACACTTGATATTTGAAGTTCTTTAAAAATGAAATTATTAGATTAAAAATATTTCTATAGTGCCCTACAACCAGCACACTTTAATTTTAAGAGATGTATTTCTCAAACCATCAAACCCACCGGCCGTTTTTTTGATTATCATATTTATTTTAAAAGCTTATTACAAAATACTTTTGACTTTATTAATTAATAATGCCTTTTTTTACTTTACTTTATATTAATAATAAATTATTGTGGTTTTTGGATGGGGAATATATTCTATGAGAAACATAATAAATTTAACACTGTGAAAAATAGCAATGTATTTTAATTCTTTAAAATTTATAAGATATATTGTTGATGGCTATTTTGGCTTACGCCTTCATCAGAACTAGTTCTGGAGTTTTACCAAGTAAATGCTAATTCAATCAATAATAAATTTACTTTACAACAATTACACTTGCTCTTAAATACAGTCATGGTTTGATCTATAAAAGATATTTTATTTCAGATTTTTTTTTTTTTATATGTATTTTAATAAATACAGTACCCCACTGACAAGTTATAATCTCATCTAAGCCTCATCGCACGAATAATTTTAGAATCATGGATATATGAACTTGCATTTTCGAAAAATATTCACAAAAATTTATGTATGTTTTCAGAAACATTCATCGGAAAAATATACATGAAAAGAATTGTATAAATATTTATGTACAGAAGGTTCATTGTATGACACGTACTTGGAAAGCCATCAATAAGGATGACGAGGAATAGACGGTTTTCTTACCAAGGTATTTGAAACATTAACCTAAAAAAATATCTCAAACTGATTTTGTTAATAAAAAAATCGTCCACCATTTCTTTCATTATAATTAACAAAAAAAAACAGTTAAAATATCAGTCATTACAAACATACTCGTCACTTCACAGGTGCTTCTTTGTGCAAAAAAAAACACGAGAAATAAATACTGTCAAATACTTGCGTCTCTTATCTACTGACACCTACATTTAGATATATCAAGTATCAAACAGATTCCGTAGGTTGGCAATACTAACTTGTCAACCTCACCTGTCTTCAAAAGAGTGTTGTCCACGCGGTATTTCAAGATAAATACTTTTCGAAATTAAAAAAAATATAAATAGAATAAGCGTTGTAAGTCTTGCCTATTCCGTCGGCAAGTCTATTAGTTCTTTTTTTTTAATGAGTGATTGTCTTAAGGTAACTTACGTATATAAATTTCATAGACAATCTTTCTTTGTTATTAGTTTTTGAATAAACTTTGTGAACTGCGCGAGACGGGATTACAGTTTCTTGAATGATTTACTATAAGAAAAGGTACATATTGTATTTCCTTCTTGAAACATTGTCGAAATAGAGATTTTCAAAAAAAAAGAATACTTCCTCTAATCTTAATAAAAAACGAAAATAAAAACTATGAAAGATTTTTAAAATTGACTGTACTAGCCTGGCAGTCAAAGAAAATAAACCAATACTTAAGTTTTTTTTTTATTGAAATGTATTGAATATCTTTAGTCATCGGTGGCCAGCCTTGTGCATACCATGCGCCAATATTTTTCACATACGATTTCGAATGTGCCATACAACTCGTGCAACCATTCTACATTGTTACAGTTATGGTTGGAAAATAGCGATAGAGGTAGGATAAGCCACGCTTAGAGATCGAAAAGAAATAGTTTAATTATACCGATTAATTTACGCCAGCTTAAAAAACGTGGCGCTTATTGGAACACCAGTCTACAATTGCACCTCGTCTCAATCGAACCGCATCTCACTCACGCTCTCTGTCTCTCTCGCATACACACACTGATAAAGTTATCTCAGTTGAAAAAATGGGATGAACAGATAAGTAATACGACTGTATAGATTGAACTGAGAGTATTAGTGTTGAAAATATGAAGATGGGTTCAGTTATAGGGCCTACTTATTTCAATAGAATAAAATATAATGCGCCACGGTTTGTCTATCGCTGCCTTAGGTGCTAATATTAGACGTTTCGTAAAGATGCACTTTTATAAATAACAAAGATTACTTTTTCAAATATCTTGTTTCTAATCACATATTATTTGCTTGAATAATGTATGATATCGACTGAAGGGGCTTGTTGGAATTTCAACATCAAATTTGAATGGTTGAAACTTTGTTCGATTCCACGTGTTTTGTCACTAAATTTGGTTCTATTACTACCGTGTGATAGAATATCTAAAGTTGCTGAAAGACAAAACCCCGGTCGTTAGTGTTAAAACATGTAGAATTGTACAAAGTTTCAACGGTTCAAATTTTTTTTCTACTTATAAATTAAACATCTCGATACACGTGTTAATAGATTTCAAAATAATTCAATAAATCTTTAAACAAGGCACGTTTTAAAAAAATACACCGCGCGATAGATAATGTGTTGTATGAAATAATTGATACACATTGCTTTAACTGCCATATTATACAAATTAAAACTCCGTCAAGATCTGTTGAAAGGTATCTCGATTTACTGTAATGATCGCATTGGCAACGCACCAATTCAATATTGTAAGTCCATCTATTTCTATGTCAGTAATAAAATCGTTATCTTAGGGACGGATAGCAAGCAAGCCAAGCGTTTTATTATGATTATCGAAAGGTATTATTATTATAGGTGAAGAAACGGAGCATGGAGTTTCCAATCGCAATACAAGCCCCCCATCCATTTCTTATGAAAATAAAGCTCGCGTCAATCATACATACGTTCATACTTACAAATAACTACGGCGCCTCCCGTCCCTAGGTGTGTTTTCGAACATAAATAGGTATATGAGGTAGACATGTTCCAGCAGGACCGAAATCAGTTTATCAATTTAATTTTAATGATAATCATTCATGACAGCATTCGTCAGTAGCTATATTAACTCAATTTTCACTCTAAAATACAGTATTAAAATTGTATAACAAACTGTGACCACATAAAAAAATATTTTACACCATGAAACATGTAAGTGACCTTAGCCTTGATTTATTTATTTTTGTTAACTTATATTAACACAATACGTCCGCGGACGCCACATCGGCGATATTTTTGAGGCACACGTTACGATCCGGGAACGCACAATATTGCATCTTCGGATACGCGCAGCTATACTGCCAAAAATTAATATGAATTTTAATTCTTACTTTCAAAAGTTGGTCTGAGATTAAAATAGAAAAAACTATTTCGGTGTAGTTATTTAGCGAAAATGTGCGGACCGTAAAGTGTTAATTATAATTATTAATTGGTAGCAAACGTTTGAAAAAAAGCTTTTGTATAGTATTTAATATTGCCTTGTTATTATCGTGTACAATTTTTACACTGTCGGTAATAACCATATATTTAATGAATATTATCGATAATAAGGAATTACTTAATCACGCAAATTTATTAATTAATTTATACAATTTCAAAAGACACGCGTTTGTTGGTACACCAATCTACAACAGCATCTCGTATCAACTGTATCGCATCTCACTCATGCTCTTTCTTTTTCTCTCATACACACCACACACCACACGCACACACACTCACACTTTGTGATAAATACGCATGTATTGAATGTTTTCTTCCATTTAAAAAAATGACAAAATGTACTTAAAATATAATTAAATAGTAAACGTCCGCTTTTTAATCATGTATTCGGTGATAAAGGATAAATAACAACGTTTATGCATTCAAACACAAATCTATAAATATAATAAAAAAAATCATTCGTAAAATTTATCATAATATACAGAAGATGGCAGTGTTTTCAAAATTCAATCTACACATTCGTTCGCACACATTCACACACAATGTATGCATATTATGTGCATGGACACTGGTGTGATGCGCATTACAGACGGACATAGATATATGTACAACAAGACTAATATAGCATTTTGCGTGCAACGACTCGAACCCGAGTTCGGTTGTGCTTCATAGGACCCGGAAAATGTATTTTAATGTATAATAAGGACACGATTCTTATCATCTCCAAAACATATAATTTCACGAACAGTTCCATAACATTTTCTCATCCAAAATTGTGTGCGGATATTCAGCTAAAAATTAGATATAAAGCAATAACATGGAAATAAATATGCCTATTCCATTACTTAAATATTCTTATATCACTGACCAACATAATGCGGCTCTGCCCCAAACCGAAGTGTATAAATTGAAAGAGTGTATGTATATTAGAGCTATATCCATCGTAAGTGCACGTTTCCCTTTCTGTGATGATCATGATTGAGGTATTTATTATATTTGCGTCGATGAATTCATTGCGGGCATTTATATTGCCGAGAATAAAAGTCACGGTGTGTATTTTAATATGAGATTAAGTACAGCGTATATCATTCGGTTTGACTTACAAAATCGCCAATTAAAAATAGCGATTCTTTACGGTTGTTACCAAAAAACACAACCAATTACGAAATTTTAGTAATACTAAATTAGATCATGATGAAAAAACTCTCTTTATCACAAAATATAAGATATAATTACAATATTTTTCCCCTACATCTAAATATTTAACAATATGTTCATTTCATTAAAAATACGTATTCTGACAGATATATATTTTTTACAGCAAGGGACAGTGTCTGATTACATCACAAAGAACAACGCTTTCAATAACTTTCCTTTACAACAATAATTGACATGATTCATTATTTCTTCATTTCATAACTACATAAAGTTTCGAGTCAATATTGAACCAATTCACACTATAATAAATAATCATGTAAATTGTTGACATTCATCAAATTTACAAATCATTTTTCGTTGTACCGTAGAGTTCAATGGAATGGTTGTAGGTTAAATCATGAAAACTTAAATAAAATAATGAGAATTCGCATAACTTTTGATTTCAAATACTCCATGCTCCAATATCATACATAAATATTTTCTTAATTCATTTGGAAGACTACAGAATGATCTTGTAAACGTCTTCAATAATTGTAGTGTTAATAAAGGTTTATACTGACCAGGAATTTCATATGGCGCCCTTTAACAGTCGAACAGTCGTATCAAATCGAAATCCACAGACCCCATCTTTTAGAATATAAAAATTATTTTACAAAACGTATATAAAGTAACCTATAGAAAAGTTTCCAATTTTATTGAGTTATTTATTGTATAACAATAATGAAAAGCAATTGCTGCATTGCTTAAATTTAAAGTAAGGTCTTTTTTTAAATAAGTAATAAATAAATAAACTAAACTTAATAGTTACAGAAAACTCTTTGTTCACTTAGTTATATAATGCACTATAAATTTTTTGACCAATAATCCTTTGGTAATTTCTTTTAATATCTACGGTCAACAAACTTGAAGCACAAAAAATAACAAATTTAAATTGTTGAAACATTGTACGAGATTCCACACATGTTATCATTTTTCATCTTCGGGCATTCTATCACACGAATGCAACAGAACTGACGTCAAAAAATAGCAGTTGATTTGTTATGACGTGGTACAGGAAATGCGGCATCGAATAATATGTAGAAATATGAATCCACTGTTGGGAAATTGAGAATATTTTCCCAAAAGTGAAAAGATCCACAAGCACGCTTATGCATTTTTTTGTATCAAATGAAACAAATTAAAATTCTGAAAAATAAGGAACACGTATTTCAGAAACATCTCTCGTAAGGCGACGCTCAATATCAGCTGATTTCGTATTGCATGAGTCTTACTAAGCCGACTTACGACCAAAAAAATAGCTTTTATTTTTAATTGCTAGGTAACGCTGCAAAATACGGGGAAAAAAAACAAACAACTCGACTAAAAGTGGATCTATTGTTTAAAAAGACTACAACTGCTTCTTCTTCCACTACTGATGATGAGTCAATGGACTGTACTTATATAAATACAGATGACGAAAGATTTTAAATATTAATGAAGTAAATATCTTATTTTGTATTAGTAAATAAGTATAAATTAAACAATAACAAAATATGACGAAATATGCCTGCTTTATTTTTGAAATTCGACTTACGACCAATTCAGCTTACGACCAAAGTCCAGGAATGTATCTCGACAATAAGTCGAGGATAACCTGTATTGTATTATTATCAGAACCAGTTTCGCTTATCGCGAGTATTATATAAAATCCGACGTATCTTTAATTTTACTTTAAAAAAGTGGAAGTAAACAGCCAATTCGTCAATGAACACTTTTAAGTAAGCGGTATTAAGCGTGATGGAATATGCTATATTTGAATTGATACTCGCTATATTATTTCGATTCGTAAGATTTCGTATGTGCATAGTAAATACTTACAAATCATCAATCCATCAGCGCGCACCGGGAATCAACTAAGAGTCTTGTAAACATTTCGCAGCGGATATAATGAATCGCTTATAAAAACGACGGCCCAAACATACAAGCTGAATAATGAATTGCGATATTATAGCGCGTAAGTCCGTCCGTCTGGAATGTATAACGTTGGCGATTGATACTCTCACCTGCCGCACATGTAAAGTGAGCTTTTCAAAATAGATTACTCAAATTATTTGAAAATGTCTACACAATTCATTATATCTGAAATTTACAGATCGAGAATAAAATATATAGATTGTTGGGTTGAACGGATTATATAAATAGTTTTGAATTTTATAAAAACATGTTAACATAAAATTATCTCAAATGACGAACTTCAGAAATAATCAAACGGTAATGGTATTTTGACTATATCTTCTTTCAATTAACACCATATAGCTATCTAAAAGAAGTATTTCAATAGATTTTTTTGTACATGAAATGCTTGGTGCTAAGCAGGTTGGGATACGACTAGGACATGGCAAATTGTTTGTAAATTACAATATCAGATGGATATTAATGTTTTTTTATCAAAAACCAATAAATTATTTATTTTGGGATTCGATTTCGTGGAATCCGGAACCAAAAATATTGATGTAGACCACAGCACCACAAATATACTTATATATTTTCAAACAGTTTCGTCAAAACAAGTTAATAATATATTTAGATTAACACGGTAAAATAAATAGCAATGTATTTTATTTCTACAAAATTTATAAAATATATGTATAGTTGATAGCTATTTTGGCTTATGACTTCATCAGAACTATGCCGCAGAAATGCCGCATTTTAGACAAAATTAACACAATATGAAGCTACGGTGTTATAACAAAAGAGAAGATGTATTGTGTACCTTTTCTACACAGCTATAAATAGATAGGTAAATGTACGTTTAAGCTTGGAAAAAAATATCTTATATACTTGTTAGAACTAAAATAAAATTGCTATTTTTTCACCGTGCTTAAGTGAAGATCTACCAAGTAAATGCCAATTGAATCAATAAAATGTATTAGATTGGTAAAGTAAAAAACAATGCGGTCAAATTATTCCACCAAAGACGATGAATCAACTAATATTTTATTTTAAGATTATCTGATAAAGAACAAAAAATAAACCTTTAAAAAGGTTAATCCAACCATATTGATTAATATTCTTTACCTATTTTTTTTTATCTTTTTGTCACTTGTTAATCGGTAGGCATTACAAATTAATACAATTCATTACTTTCTTCTTTCACATTTATTAAAATAATGACCACAACTGCCTTCACAATCTCTGCATTCTGTCTTAAAAATATGTCAGCGTTTATAGCAACAAAAATATGAAATAATAAGCCGTAATATTAAAAATATACCTGAGGCATTTTAATTTTTCAAAAAAGCGCAACCTCGCTTTTGATCACTTTTTCTTATATTTTTTCATAAGTATTTTTTCTTATTTGAATCATGTGCATTCAAAAAATAAGAAATATGTTGGTAAAAGAACATTTAGGAGTATCTAAACTTGCCACCACTATATTAAACATACTCTCCCAAGCAGCATAAAACAACAATTCGTGTATCACCAAACGTTTTTTCTGCTTTCATTAAATACCACTAAAGACATGCATTGAAAAAGGCTTATGATTCTATTTATCAATTCTGTTCTATCTTTGTGTAGAATACCTACGTAGAATATTGAATTAACTCAGTTTTCAATTTAAATTCAAAATTGTGTTGAATATCCAATGAAATATAATCAAAAAATATTAGTAATGCAAACGTGTGCGATGTTATGGTCGATTCATTGCGCATAAATGCTATTTCAATTCATACATTTATAGTATTCACTTGAAATTTCCACCGCACGAAAGAATATTTTCAAAGCGGTGTTCGAGCTTTTTTCTATTTTGAAAGCTTCCTCACAGGGCGCCGATTTTGTGGCGTTACGCTTAATTTGAGTTGACTCCATACTCGCCAACACAATTTCAAGGTGAGACGTTATTACAGTGTGAATAAAAACACAATGTCTTGTATAATTTTTGTGTAAGAAGAGCATGAATATGATTCTAAGTACAATTAAACCATCTGAAGACTTGTTATTTTGACGACCTTAATTATATAAAAATATATCTTTAAAATTTTGTTACTGATATAATCACATATCAGAGCTAAATTGTTCGTGAATTATTTTCGCCTTATGAGTCGATTATTGATTTATCGACATTTGATCTGCATCCCAGTTCCAATTTTCTATATCCGTTAATGTTTTAAATACATTTCATGAATATTTAATAAATGTTGCATACCCTTTTGGACAAAACATTCAATTTGTCTATTTTTAGAACGGAATTAGAAATTGTATTGTCTTAATTTTACAAGTGACATCAGTTAATGGAATATTTTTTTACTTTTAGCAAAATATAATAATCAATCCAAGAGAAACATTTTGGTATTAAGTTCATGTTTCTGGATCCTATCATCAGTACAGCAATGAGATGACTTTTCTAACGGCTTCTGAATAAAACTGATTAAATAAAAACACGTAAAACATGCTTGTAAATGTTAGAACTTTTGAAAACACTAGAAGGAAAATTTTCTATGGAAAACTATTGATCATTTAGGAATAGATTGGACAAGCATTGAGAATAATAATGATTTATGAAGTGTTTTCTATTTATTTTATTTCTAAATAACTATAATATATTACGTTGCAAATATGTATATATATAATATATGGTTATGATTTATATATTATATTGGACTGTATTGAGTGTCATTTAGAGCCACATTCAGCTCACAACCTGTACGCTTTGCATCACTCATTAAAAACGGAATATATCTTCCGTATTCATAACCTCTTTTGTTGAAAAAAAATTATTAGATCTATGAAAAATTATTCATAGATCTAATATAGATATTCATATCATTCAAATTTTTACAAAGAAGAAAACTTCAAGATTTTTTTTTCTCCCTTTAATATATTTCATAAAATACACAATGATGAACAACCCACATTGTCCCACATTGAACTTTAATACACGAGACAAAAAAGTCTAACTCAGCGATGAAAGCTCTATACATCGAATGAGTTTTGACCCAACAATGGACGTCTTTGTTTTCAAAGAATAATTATTCTGCCAAATGTTTCCGTATATTTATCTCAACTGCAACTACGTATGGATGAAGAAATGTTTTTGAAACATTTCACATATTCACTTATAAAACTTTTACGCTCGTTATAAACAAGTATAATATAAATTAAAACCAGGCGACAATGGCGCCTGACATAATTCGCTCAATGAGCTTGACGCAAACGGTGCGAAGATAGAGAGCGGAATAGTTCGTGTTTATGATATGATGCTGCTGTACATATATTTATATCAAGACAAATATTTATTACAACGAAATAAAAATGTTCATTATACTTTCGAACTGCGATAATTAGTGAGTGAAGTGTATATTTTCATTTTGAATTTAAGATTGTCTATGATTGAAGCTTGAAAATATTTTTAATATATCAAATTATTTCACTAGATTACTACCAATTTTTATCAAACGTGGAACTTAAATTATAGAACACTGATCCATTATCTTTCATTTACCCAACGTTACCTAGTAATATTATTATTAAAACCTTTTTTTAGTGAATTTTTTCGTGGATTTCTTTAACATCGAGCAAAATAAAATATGTGGAAATATGACAGTCTATTTTTCAATAAATTTTCAGTAACAACATAAAACTTTCCATAAACCATAAAATTCTCACTGCTATTTTAATGTCAACAATAATATTTTTACAGTGAAAAACTGTCAATATTTGGGCTACATTTTTGAGTGTAAAATGGCTTGCAGTTAACAATGATACTCTTCATCTTTTAGTTTCCATTTTTTAACAATAGCTTTTACCAAAATAACCCATATTAATATCGACATCTAGATCCTAGCGCTCGCTTTTACATAAATAGTTCAACTATTATTTTATTACAAATATAAAAAGATGCGTCGCCAAACGATAGCTAGATGGTTCAGAAACCCTATTGAAAAAGTTAATATGAAATTTGAATCGTTACAACTTTGTACGACTCCACGTGTTTTGTTTAACTCTCAAATTTCTCACGAATACATTTTTTTATCATGTTTTTACTTGAATCATCATTCTTTCGGTTTAACATATATATTGTATATATATATATATATATATATATAATGAATCAATTGTTGTTTTGCGTTGTGTTTAAGGTATGTATTTTGTTGTTTTATTTTCTCAGTTGAAATCGAAATCGAAACACATTCCATGCGTTAGCCCATGACTACATAAATTTAGAAAGTAAATTTTCCTCTACGCCTTAATTGATTGGTCTTTTATTTAATTTGCGTGATATTTTACGAGTTTCTCCTACTAGATTAACAGGTTTTCTCGGAGTAAACTGAGTCACTAACGATTGCGGAGCTTTGAAGACTTACAATAATAATGGTGGGCTATATAATTACGTTTTGCGGCTCATTTATCCGGTTGATATATTGTGAAAACTGTTTATGATAGGTTTAGGTCGACGCACAAGGGTTACCACTCGTTAAATGATTCGGTTTGATCTTAAAAGCACACTGGGCCTACCAGTCTCAGAAACCTCAGAAGTCATACTGAAACGTACCAGTAAATTCAAGGTATATATAGATGTTTAGAATTACTATTTTTACATAGGCTATTTTTTTTTCATAATTGAAAACAACAATTACATCGATACTCAATTACATGTTAAAAAAAATACCATATAAAATAAAAGTATTTAGTCATTTTTCATTATCACATAAATAGTCATCTGTGCAATAAATAAATCAATAGTTATTACTATTGATTATGGATGACAGAGATTTTACAACAAAAGTTAAACAAAATAATCTATTTTCTATAAACAATACTTTTTTTGTCTAATTTTGACTCAATCTAACTCAACCTGTAAGTATAACTGAAGTTTTAATATAAAATAACTAATGTTTTTCAAAATGTTTATGTTAGCAGCCCTGGTACTCTACTCTCACCTGCATGTTGGCAACTCGCCAAGCTTTCCCCTCCTTGTCGACAGACGCCAAAACTGGCAACTGAACCCCGGACAAAGAATCGCCAAAAATACGCACGTGTGTTTTTTACCACGTTGCCACTAAGATGTGTCGATGGAACAATTTTATTTTGTTTGTTCTCGTTTTACTTTAGGACAACTGAAGGCAATCGAGAGATATAAAATGAAATAAATATAGAATTAAGTATTAATTTCGATATTCTTCATTCAAACAACGATGATAAAAGTCAAATACACTTTAAGAGAGGTATTAATTCATCAATACAGGTGGATGGTTTGTTATTTTTTCATTTCGTAAAGAAAATATTTGAGCTGGCAATGAACATTTGTATGTCGTGTACATTATTTATAAAAGGTATAAGAACGTTTCAAACAAAATTACGAATTGAAAATTCCCACAAATACTAACATAATCGTAAACTGGGGTAAAGAGTCGTATGTATAGAATTCTATTTTTTTTTCCTATCACATTGAATTTCTGCCAATCTCAAAGTATGTGTTTAAGCAGAACACTCGTTAATCAACGTGAAATAGTATTGCATAAAATTTTCTATACATGCCATAAAAGTCATAAAATATTGCTATAAATATCATATCATACAATATATATATATATATTTATAGGGCACCATAAGATTTGTGTGATCAGATATCAAACATACATTAGTTTCTACCATTTGACTTATTTGACTCTAAGATATAAATTATTTAATTTTCGCGTCAAAAATAAAAGCCAACAAAATAACAGTTAGAAAATAAGATATCATAAACACTTGGCAATATAGACTTATGTGTTTGTGCCCGGCACTTTTTCTTTACCTTTTTCTTTTACTTTTTTTTTTACTTTTTCTTTTGATCATGTAGTAAAGCACACCAATTGAAAAAATACAAATTGCCTAAATGTCAAAAATAGCTCACATACGTTTATTTCTCGTCAGTTATTGATTTACTTTTTCGATAATACGCAAATATTTTATTTGTAAGTGATAAACTACGCTGATATTTAGCATTGAATTACCAAATACCAGTATCTTATACCGAACTGTTTCACTATTTTTATATACCCGATGTATATGAGACATACGGTACATTTAGCCAGTTTGATAAAACAGATATCTACGGTTTTTATTTTTATTTAAACAAGATGAAATATACTCTCAATCACGCGTTTCTAGTTAAGATTCGTTCCTCTCGTGTCGTTCATCGCGAAGCTTTGATCGGATTTTAAACGATTGTTTTATTGAATTTGATGAAAAACTTTATATTATTGATTTTTGTTATAGCCAATATGATTCGATTTGGCGCGAATATTTGCATGACCTGGCGACATGCTGCTGATGTCTGAAATCCCTGCCCCTAATCCCGGAGCAGACGCCGTTGGTTTGAGCCAAACTCCTAAGACCCACATAATCCACATCGATCCTGTTCACCCTATTAACGATGACTTAACGGTAAACAATCAATATTAATGAGCTACTGATGCCTGGCATATGTTTATCCCGCCTGATATATGAGCGTTGTATGTAAATATATTTATATAATTCGCTAAGAAGGTAAGCATGTTTATGTTTCCATAATCTCATTTCATTCTCATTTTACCAGTGATTTCCGTGGTATCGGTAATAAATATTCATCTTGTTTTCTACAATTCGATCATCAAAATCATACATACATATAATGTACTTAATGTGGTTAAATTTTGCAAATAATCAAATAAATGAAATATGTAAATAAATCGTCTCATGATGGCAGATTGACAGATGTCTAAAAATGATGTGTGTTAATTTTAATTATTAAATAATGAATCGTTGAACAACTTTCTTATGTGTCGACAAAAAATATTCGAATGATTGGAAGACGGAATTGCGCAAATTAAAGCGTCCGCGGTTGAAGATATTTCTTGCTTAATTTAAATTCTTACATCGCATAAATTCACTGTTTATAAATGTTTACCCTCTAAAGTTTAATACACACATAATAATGCAAGTCAAACAAACTTCAATAAAACGCTGTTGGAGAGTAAAACGCACAGAAATGCACTCGTAAATTGCAAAAACATTTTGTTTTCTCTTTACATTTTAAAATTTGGCAAGTCGCTCGGTCGCCGGATGAATGACACCCACGCTCCAAAATTCACTGTCCTTGAGCTCGATTTGGAAACAGAAATTTGTTTTATAATGCGTGTATATTGCTTGCATATGAAACCGTCATAATATAATTGACAGATACCAATTAAAATAGCCAATCGTCCTCTTGTAAGATTGTAATTACTTAGAAAAGTATTGAAGGAGATATAAAAAAGTTAAATCACGGACTATTGGTGGACCGGCAACGCCTTCTTATTTATTTTATGTGTTATAACTGAGTGAAAAACGGAATTAAAACTCAGGATATATGTTATTACCAATTGATTTTTACACCGATTATTAATTTTCTTTACATTACACCAGCATTCCATTAGCTACCCGATTGACGAAGATAGTCCGATAGTTCGATTAACAAATTATCGAGTTAGACAGACTTATTTTTTTAATATGTAATATGTAAAGCATATAGTTTCGTAATGAACGTATTTCAAAATATTTTTTTTAGTTATCTAGAACACTCTCATAAAGCCTCTTTTTTATTTTATACATCACAGAACACCCGGCTATTGCTTTGGCTAACTATTTGTGTTATTTTTTTTACATTTATCAACAAATAAAAAAGTACAGACTGATAGAACAACTGTTCTATTTAATAAAATACATGCTTTAAAGCGTTCCAGTGTGTATTCATTCAAGTCCATTGCCGAAAAACGTTACATTCAATATACTAACAAAAATAAACTGTAAATAAATCACCGCAGCAAACAAGTCAAGATGCAAAATTTATGCAAAACTTTACGTCTCACGAGCGAGAGACAAACTTTCAAATAAAAATAAAACTTTCCCTTGGAATCGTTCGAAAGCGGGAAGTACGCCTGTTAGGCAGGTAAAAGGATGGAATAAGTGAATTGGATATCCAAAGGGGGAGTCTAAATTCCTTATTCTCCTTTCTAACTAAGTGTATGCGCTTTAAATATGTCGCCGAAAGATAAAAATAAAAAAAAGTTTACGAGGATCCTCTACTTAAGCGAATGAATATTGTCTCTGTCTGCGTACTACCTTCCGCGTTCTTAAATCCGTCAGATGCGAGAAGATTTTTCCTGATCAGGGTCTTTAGTTTGGGAAATAGGAGTACATTATTGTAATTGGCTGGCTGCCGCATGAAAGCTAAGGATGAATTCGTCACCTGAACTTAGGTGGGTTGAGGAAAGCACTCTCTTTCAAATAGCATCTTTTTTAACCTTATGTATTATAATAGTCTTCTTATTTTACTTTTTTTATATAATCTAATTTTATTTTTGGTATTGTAGTAAATATTAGCTAGCACACCATATTTTTTAGTCACGAAAATAAACTACGTGAGAGTTATTTGTTAACTATTTCCACGATATATTTTATAATCTCTCTGGTATGGTTCGTCGCAAGCATTATTAAGTGATGAAATATAAATTATAAACAAGGACCTTCATACAAAAATCTGAATTAATAATTAACAGATATTCAAAACCAAACATTTAGTAACTGAAAAAACCATTTATAGGCAATCATACAATATATTTTATACCTAAATGAGGTAAAATAGTTTTCAAATAAAATGCAAAAGACCTCTTTGTAATATCCTCGTAATGAGCGAAATAAATATTTATTATTTAAAATATAATGCCTTTCCACCAAGAAGTGACAATTAACACATTTAAAGTATATGAGGGCTTTTAAATTCATTACACTAATGCTCGATATCTCAAACATTTAATAAGAAAACCACATCGATTATTTCGATTCCCAAAATTTTATAATTTGTTTATTATACTTACGATGGGTGAAACGAGCCCTGATCTTAATTTTATTAAATAGTAAATGTACTAAAGATTGTGGTAAAAAAATAATACATTTTCACTAAGAGTGCCGTCTAACTAACTCATTAAAAGTCTCAAATATTATATTTACATATATATGCAGACGTACACCATTATTTAAAATTTAATGAACTGTTTTCATCCTAAAATATATTTTTTATACCAAAATGTTATTGTTGAAATACCAACTTCAGTACTTTCATTGATTATTCTTAAAGCTTTCTTGATATCGCTATGGTTCGAATGCCCAACATCTGAGTGTAACATATCTATGTTACTTTTGAATCGAAAACTTTACATTGTTTTATTTGATTGATTATTTTTAACTCTAACTCATTCATCCTGCTGGGTTATACGCTCAATTCAAAAACATTTAAACTCACACTCTTGTCGAGATATTTTAGGTACAACTAATTTGCATCTAAAAGCGTGGTTATCTTCAACGCTTAAAAGACTTGACACCTACGTTTATGTGATCATGAAAACGGTGTAAAATGCGATCGTCTTACTCAGTTATAATTCTTTCCTTGGGCTTAAAAATCGTCGAAGTGAAAGGACAACTTCATTGGGACACCTGTACTTTTACAAGTTTCTACGCGCTATTTGGAGTTTTCTTCTGTCAATCCTCGTAGCCAAGAGAACTGGTAGGTGACTGGCTCATTGAGTTATCTTTGAGCGCCATCTGGTGGGATGGACCATAAATAAGAGATGATGAAAACTCAATATTGAGTTTAATTATCTGTGTTTTTCCGGTACCATTCAATTTTAATTAGGAAGTGAGTAGGAGTAAATGGAAAAGTTAAAAGACGTTACTAATTACACTATGCTTGCCAAAATTGACATCATTAATTTGTTACAAGGTTACGCAGCATTTCACTTGATTACCCAATTTAACGAAACGTGTCTACCTAAAGGTAACTAAACAGACTTTTTTTATATTGTACGTAACGCAAACGAGAATATTTACAATTTCGTCCAAATTTTCGTAATTTTTCATATTGTCGTCTTATGGACCGTTCCATATTTCTGAAATATTAAGTCTCATAAAAATTTCTTTTAATGAAATTTCGGAATCAGTACAACGATATGATCCGTGACAACTGACAAGAGCAAAACCGGTCCTGATCTTAATTGTATAAAATAGTAAAAAAGTACGAAAAATTGTGACACAGTGAAAAAATAGTAATGTATTTTAATTCTACAAAATTTACAAGATATATATTTGATAGCTATAGTAAATGGATTTCGGCTTACCCTTCATCAGAACTATAAATAATATATATTAAACGTTCATTTACCTATTTATATATAGCTGTGTAGTAATGCAACACAATACATTTTTTTTCTGTTTTAACACCCTAGCTTCATATTGTGCCAATAAATTCTAAAATACGGCGCTTTGATTTTATGCATTTCTCGAAGTGTGAATGAATCTGGGTTTTTTCACCGTGTTATAATATAATGGAGTTCTGCCAAAAAATTCCAATTCAATCAATAAATTAAACATTTTATTACTTCTATATAAAGCATTAAAGTGATAGTCAACGAGTTAAAAGTGACACTAAGGAGTTTTGTTTGTGTAGGTATTAAATATAAAAACTTTCTTGTACAAAATTTACAAATGCAAATAAATTCAGGTCGCTTAAATTTTTCAAATCCATCACAATTACTACGATATTATCGTGCCAATCGAAATCTTTTTCAGTGTTTATATTGATGTTATAACTCAACATTTTATAAATTATCTGCATTTTCGCTACTATTGTATGAGTCCCGGTTCAACCAGAATAAGCTTCGCCGGATTGGTTCCAGCACGTTTCTGCGAAAATCAATGTTTCCGGTCAAATAAATAATAACTTGTACCTTGTACCTGCGGTGTTGCAAGTTGCAATTGTTGTTTGGTTGTTTTGCTTCGAGTGGGAAAATATACGTGATTGCACGTGTAAATAGTAATTTAATTTTAACGTTATAATTGGTAAAAACAGAGGATGTTTAAATGGAAACATTGGTGTATTAAATAAAACGTTTATTACTCAAATGGGTGTCAATAAATGTATGTGTATATGTTTAAATTATATTTACATCAGACGTGGGGCATATCCTACAATAAATGATAACTGCTTGCTACACAGTATTTCAACCACCCGTTTTAAAGAGAGTATGGATATAAGGATAAGCTCTACTAGTAACTTTCCACTAATAAATTTGAGAATTGAGCGGTAGTTGATGAATGAATTGCATAAAATGATGGAATATTTATTAGTTAATTGTTTGTAGTGAAATACACTACACAAAAAAATGTCTTATAAGCATTTATTTTTCATCTATAAATAAAATTATGATTCTTACAAACACAAACTCTGAAAACGAGTATATCGTCTATTTTTATAGTATTGTCGCTGGTGAAAAAAAACATAATTTTTTACCTTGATCTTTGCTATGAATTCTGTTGGCATGCCCTGCTTTTGCATTGCAGAATGACGTTTAGTGCTCTTATGTAAATCGTCATATGACGTTTATTGCTATCATTTCCTAAAACGCGCCGATAAGCGTGCGGTAAAACAGGCAATAAAATATGCATAGTGCAGTGCAATAATTGCACGAATGCCCACCAAAACGTGGCCATAACAATAATTATCGTTCGCGATTATACCTCCGGCATGTTTCGCTAATTTATCGGGAAATCATTCGAGAAATTCGTGACCGTGCGACGTGCGAACGAATGCATATTGCTTAAATTTTAAACTTCACTATTTCGTTTTCGAATTAAATAAATTTGTCAAATTTTATTAAAACATATTAACAGGTCCGCACCAAAAGGATATAGAACAGCAATAAAAGACAAAGCAATAATTACTTTAACTTTATTTGAGAGATATGGGAATGCAACTATAAAATTTCGAGGTTTCAATTAATGACGTCAAATTATAGCTAATTAGCTTCATAATAAATGTCAGAAAAGTAAAAGACGATATTTTTTATGACGCAACTCTCACAGAAAAAAAAATTTACTTCTCACGAATATCAGACTTTTAACGTATTTTCTGTGACTTCTTAATAGAAAGTCATGATATTTTAAATAAATATAATAGAATTTTTTAATAATATCTCAACAATGTATTCAATGATCATGGACTGTTTCGCTCATGCCTTTTTATTATAATTCTAACTTAATTATGTTACATAAGTTTCTCACGTAGATATATTCTCACTTTACGTCTTATTGAGATGCTCAAAACGTAATCATATGCAAAATGGAAACAACGATATTGGCAGAATGTTGACTAGAAAACGTAAAATAACGATATAAGTCATACATGTATGTAAGTTTATTAACACCATTTAATCTTTCACGATAACGTGTTTCCACCATTTTTTCCTAGAACTTTTATTATAACACGATGGAAAAATAGCAATGTATTTAGTTATTTTAGTTATTAACTATCCTAGTTCTGACGATGGCTTGAGCCGAAATAGCTATCAACTATATTTGTTAAAAATAATTTTGTAGAACTAAAATACATTGCTATTTTTCCACCGTGTTATAGTGGAGTTCTACCAAGTGAATGCCAATTCAATCAATAACTTTTATTATCTTTCATGTTTCAGTATGTCACAAAGACTTTCTGAGATTAAGACGAAAGAAAAAACCTTTTTTTGTGTGGTCGAAATATCAGATCATATCATGTACACTTGATATACAATATAATTCAATATTGCAACAACTTGATTTAAATATTTTAACTATTTCAATAAGATTCAGCCAAGTAAATATCATTCGAATAAATAATATTTTTCATAAACAAATACAATAGAATGAGCTTTTTAAGATACGCGCAGAAATCAGTATAAAAATAAAAGATTCTATATTCATACTTACTAATCACATTTTTTAATTCGTATTTAACGAAGTATATTTAAAGTAACAAATAATTCACCTTAACCTGATGGCGTAGAGATAAAAAAAATCGTTTTCAAGTAAAATCATGTACTGCATATTCGCATATAGGCAGTATATATTTTTTAATAAATAATGTAACTAAGCCAACTCGAAGCAATTTGTTCATGAACAAAATTGATTCTTTTAGTCAAGAGTGAAACATTTCGTTTACACACACGTGACTTAGCACAGGTTATTTTGACTGGGAAAACTTCCAGAGCACATTTGTTCCAAATTAGTATTTTTTCCGTTTCTCATTCCGCGCTAGTCGATTCGCACGATACATTGCGGTGTTCGAAGGGTGACTATGAATTCATTTCTAAACGGACATGTATGAAATTTTATTACAATACTGCTAAAGTCATATTTACGTTTCTGTTAAATAAAATAAACAAACAAGCACACACTGTTTTTGTCTCTTTTTTTATGTACTAAATACAAGTCTTCCCTTAATATTGATTATACTGAAATGCTTTAAAAATGATTAATATACTCTGCGAGAAGTGAAAAAGGATGTAAAAAAATGCATTCATTATGCCATAAAATTGCGAAATTATCCAAAATCAAATGTTCTGCGAATTAAATGAGTTTAAGCTCTAACTACATTCCAGATTTCCAGCATATGTAGGTGTGGTTTCAATGAATTATTTTTTTCTTTAAATTTTATGGGTGATTTAATTTCCACAATATTGGGACCGGTTTCGATCATCAAGAGCAGTGTGAAAATAGTTTATATTTAAAATATAATGTTTTTTCGCCAAGAAGTAACCGTAAAACCTTTACAGTATTTTAACTTACAATAAACAACGATTAATTAATTTTAATGTTTTATTGAGTTATTTAAAATATACATATATTAAACTTATTTTAAATTGGTGGGTTACAATGGGATTAAATTTAAAGTGACGTAATATAGGATTTAAATTTTCCATTTACATAGCTTGCAATAGACAGTAATGAAGCGTAAAATTTAAAACAAATCATTTTTGGTTCCATTTTTAAATGTTACGGTGGAGATAATGACCAGGAAAGCTCCCCGATTAATAAGAAACGTTCTTTACTGCTCTTTCGTTTACTTTTATAATACAATATTTTGTTGGTCACCGGACATATTTGCCATCACTATCCGGCCTGGCTTAGGTAGGCTACTTCACTTGACAAGGTAACAAATACAGGTCAAAATAATAAATGGCCGGTGTTTATCAACGACAGAACACAGGACGGGACTGGCTACCTCTCCGCGTACACCTAATTCGGTACACATTATCCAACCATACACGATCAGTTTTTTTTTTCAGTGATATTTATAAGATGTAATTTCGGTGACCTTCCATCATTATTCTAACAATTCACAAAGTGAAAAAATAGCTATGTAATTGAGTTCTACAAATTTTTGTAGAATTAAAAAACATTGCTATTTTTTCGCCGTGTTATAATGGAATTCTACCAAGTAAATTCCAATTCAATCAAAATTTATTGATTCACATCAAAGTATTATAAAAGACAGCTTTCCTACAAAAAAATTTTCAGATTATTTTTTTCTGAAACAAACATAGTTTCAGTTTTACTAATAGAATTCCATTTTCAACACTTTAATATTATTATAAATCAAATTGATAAAATTATTTGCATATTTTTAAAATTTCAATAATTGAATATTCTTACGATGAGAAAACCTTATCTAAATCTAACTATCGAATAACTAAAAAATGTGTTATTTTATAATATGCAGGGGGTGATCGGATAACGGACAGTTCGTACTGCGAACGAATCGGATAACGAACACGAAAGATTTTTGTTTTCGGACAACACGCAGATATTCGGATAACGAACTGAAACAATCTTTCTAATCTACTTATTATATCTATAATATAATAATAATCGGTTAACGAACAATTCGGATAACGAACATTGTCTTGGAACAGATTATGTTCGTTAACCGATCACCCACTGTATATAATATATTATACTATCTTTTCCCTAATAATTTACACCAACTCTGCGATAAAATACTGAACTTATTGCTAGTGACACAGCAATAAAATAATTTTCCTAGACTAGTTATTTTATAAATCAACGGCAATATGCTACGAAATCACAAAACAGAAACTTTAAAAACTTCCGGAATTGTATGGCGATGGATCCGATTCTACACACTATGTATACGATACATGCGTCGGAAATGCGTGGAAAAGTCACAATAATGTATTATTATGACTCCCAGTGTATACTGCTGTTCAGGTACTACGGATAGATCCAACTAGGGCTGAGTAGTGAGTGCTTTATGAAACACACTGTGATACATCACAATTATTTATGAAACTTGTGTTATATTTCATGAGGTGGTATTTTTCACTCAGCAATTTTGGACATTGTAGTCAACGCACAACTCATTTTGTTTTACATACAAATTGTAGCTCTGACGTTGTGAATATAATGCTGACTGTCGTTACTAAGTTTACCATAAGCTTTGATAATTCTTCAATTGATCTGCCTTTAACTGGTCAATTTTCTAAAAGATTGCAATCCCAGTGATGACTTGATGAAAGAAACGATGATGACCGATGAGATAAACGTTTTAATGTCTCTCTTCACCCTTCGTAGCGCTTTCTGCAGTTAATGGTTAAAGCTTTAATATACCGATCAAATGGGTCTAAATTTAAATCCAATACAGGTAAAAATCAATTTTTAACATTTCATATATTTTACATATGCGTTAGCGATTTAAATTAAATTTTAGAAGATTTCGATGACTTTAAGAAACACTTCATTCGAGTTGACCTCAAAAATTTCAAAAAATCTGATGCCTTAGTAGTAAACTGAAATGTCAGACACTTTTAAAAAATGCTAAAAATTATTTACCCAAAATTGGCACTTAACATTGACATTCTATCGAATAAATTTAAACTAACATATATAATATTTTCTATACAATAAGAAATATTTTTATTACAGCTAAGTCATAAGAAAAAAAAACTATTAAATTATACTTCAAAATAAACAAAAATATTCTTGTTTAAATTTGCAAAGTACATTACCTAATTTTACCTATTTTGAATATCAAATATAAAACATGGAGCTTAAATAATTGAATCTTATGTATATAAATACGACTCGATCAGTACAGCTTATATATAATATGTGTGTGGACTTTAACTGTATAAAGCTTTATATATTAATACATAAAAATGACCATTTATACAATACAGTGTATGTTTTCTCTTCTGATATTATTATGATTAATAGTTCAACACTAAAAGGTATGTGGAATTTTTTAAATCATTAGTCTCTATTTGTACGAAGATAATATTGTGTATTTTATTTTTGCCCACTAAAATGTTTCATCATTATCTAAAACTCCATCAAATTCGGCTTATAATTTCCGTTCAGTTAAGCTGCCGTAGAGAGACGCGAGTTGACAAGCCGCAACAGCGTAGAGCTACGCAAGGTGTAGCTTATCCTGGAGCCAATTGCTTCACTTCAAATTAGACGCAATACCTCGTGAAGGACGAAGGTCTCTACGGCGTAGCAAAAAAGCAACCCCCGCTATTTTCATCAGTGGTGCACATCTTGACAGATAAACTGACTCAATGATAATCAATCCGCAGTTATATTTAGACCTTTTATATTGTATTTTTGATAATTTCATTAACCGATTAAGGGTGCTTCAGTATCGATTTTGAAACGTTCGAATTTTATACAAATCCAAATTTTTTTTGTATCCTTATTTCACCTTTAACACCTTTAACTATTCTAACATGATGTATAGATATATTCACAACAAAAAAAGTGTAAAGATCAATTATAGTCATTACACTTCTATCATTATGAATCAATTTTAGTACCTACCGATTTTATAAATAATATATTCAAATTTGTGGGAAAATAATCTTTTGTTTGTTACTTATTTGAGAATAATTTTTAATAAGCCACTATTATTAAATGTTACCTTTTTACGTGAGACTTACTATCTTTTTTTTATTGTATTAATGACAGAAAAAATCATTTTGCCAACTTGATGAGTTTTTGTTTCATAATGTAGATTTCTATAGTCCTGCTCCTATTTAAATTAATTAAAAACTGCATCCCTGAATGAAATACTTATTATTGTATGTTCTACTGTTTAGATGTCAGTAATATAATGTTTTTGTATTTGTAAATATTTAATAACGTATTCAGATTAACACTGTACTCCACTGCAAAATAGTGACGGTAGATTAGAAAGGTAAAGGACAGATGAGATAAAAACTGGCCTCTGGATGGGAAATGTCGTAATCCCTTTTGTTATCTTCTTGTTTGTAGGGTATAAGCGGCAAGGGAAAAACTATATATGGGGATGAGACAAGAATTCAGCATTGTGTGGTCGTAGAACTATCTATATAATCTATCTTTATCTTTAATATTAAATTTAAATATATTCACAAATTTCATTTAATCAAACAATTTTTCCTTTTGATAGTTCATTCACTTAAGTTTATATAATTTGATATACGTCATAGAATTGTTCATAAAGTAAAGATATTCAAACGTTTAACTGTTTACGTGGCTCCATATTTCTCTCGGCTCATACAAAGCCGAGATTAAAATTCACCCATAAGTCAAAGTGGCATTCTTTTTTTAAACTGATAATAATCTGGTGAGTACTTGAATTACTTCTTCTTCTAAAACATAAATTAGCTTCCGAATTGTGGTGTCACTAGAAAGAACTTAATAAAATATATGCCTGCTTTAAATGTTAACATATCTCGTGTGGACAAAGTAAGTTCAAGCGAATACTGTTTACAGATTTTGTAGATAAAGTTTTGTCAGACTTTTGTAATAGTTGCACATACTTATTTTATGTATACACGTTTAAAGTGAACTCGAATACACTTTAAATTAGATTTATGAATTGAATTAGATTCAAATTAAATAGAATGGTTGTTTTTTTTTGCGAGCTTACTAAAACAAATCTCTGGGTGTGTAATAAAAATGGATTTTTTTATGGATTTTCATTTAAAATGGAGTCTTTTATTCGAAGTATTTTTTTTTTCAGAATCGGATTCTAAGAAACTAAATAATCATAGAATTTACTTTTTCTTTTCATTAATTAAAAAATGGATTGGAAACTAATGTATTATGGTAATCATTTGTCACAGCAAAATGAAGGTACAAAAGCGTTCACCAGTCGATTACGCGTGGAGCACAATATAAGATAAGTAATATATCTTTTTTTTTTCGTTTAAATCACAAACACCTACCAATTGGATGTTTCATGAATCGGACTATTTTCTTATTAAGCTAACTAATCAGTTAGAAGAAAGCCAGCAAGCCAGTTAAACAATAATGCTATTTGGGAGACAAATAAATAAATGAAAGTAATTATCAGTACACAATTTATAAATTTAGTTTATAATGAAATTTTATTTCGCAGAAACCTTTCAGCAGTTTTACGTCTACCTTGTGAATATTCAATTAAATATCTTCTATCTATTTTTCTTAATTGATTGTTTTTTGCATGATGTCTTTTTATTTCACGGCTGTCCAATTTATTTCGGCAGTATATTTATCGTATGTTTCACTTTTTGATAAATAATTGAACCACCATTCATTTTCCGCACACAACATTCTATTCATTAAACAGTCGGAGTGTACAGCAAAGAAACAAAAAGGGAGAAAAAACAACGGAAAGCACTATTCAACAGCTCGTTCTGCCTGTACGGTAATGAGAAACTGCATGCAATTGCGACGCGAAGTGACCAACCAGAAGTACTTGTCCCGTGTGATATATCGGATTTATGCCACCTTCTTTCGCAAGTGGCGGAAAGGTGTCATAAGGCCTGCCGCACACAAAAGCAATAGTTAAAAATAGTCAACAATTTACAAAATGCTTTAAAATCACTGATTTAATTGCCATTTCTTCTTTATAGAAATCGATTATTATGTAAATATAGGTTTATTTCAAAATATACTTGATTTCAAATATAAAAATCGATCGCTATTTTGCCTTAACGCTATTGCCGGAACTACGTGTATTATACATACTTTTGACGATGGCTTAATTTACAATATTATTCGCTTAAGAAATTCCGCTTTGTATTTTCAATCTTTTATAGCTTTATTTTCAATTTAAACATATTTTCATAACGGTAAAGATTTTCATATAATATTTAATTTATACTGTTATTTACTCATCAAATGTTTCTTAATGATGACTAGTTTCTTATTTTATTTCAACGTAGGTTCCTAAAACATATTCAACGTTTTGAACGTAACGCCAAAAACATGGGTAAATAAATTTTGTGTTTCAATGAGAGATAATTTTAAGGACATTGTGGAATGATATAACCATCAATTTTAATTGTGTGTAAGTTATTATTTAAATGCTTGTGAGTGATAATTATAGCTAGTCGCAAGTCATCTTATATTGTATGACTTCTTCTTTTGATATTATACAAAATATAATACAATATTTAATACCTTTTTGTTTGTACTAATTTAAACACAAGATATTCTAAGAACTTAATCAACAATATAGAATGTTAACACAGAATTACAAATGTACATATACGTTGTAATAAAACAAAAATACTTATTAACTTATGATTATTACAAAAGAGCTCATCTCAAGTAAATATATATAAACTTTGCCATACGAAAATAATATTTAAACAAATATTTTTACGAAAAAAATAACTGATGGTGTTAATCTGAGAAACCTCTCAAAATTTATACATTTCGTAATATATTTTGATTACTTTGCGTCGTTTAATTAAATAAATGGCTTAATTAAATATCATACAGTATAATTTATTGATAATATCATTTACTTATGTCTTGCAACACGTAAAAATTTACCCATTATTTTAGGTGTAACGTGTTTCATCGTATTTTGAGTAAATATTTTTCTCACTTATAGTATGTGATGTAGCTGACAAGTAGATATACCTTGACAAAGCCATTACACTCGAAATAATATGCTGGACAGATGCGTTAAACCCACCTCTTGCTTTTCCTGGCCTCTGTCTCTACATCAAATTAATCTCTCACTCACTCCGCTATCTTCACGTATTTACACAGTAGCGGAACATTTCATAAATTTATTTCGCACTTAACTACCACAGTCACTCATTTAAATAATGCGAACGCTCTGACCGCGACAAGTAAATTACGTGTTCGTTAATTAAATATATCATAAAAATCTTAAAAAGATATTTGAATTCGGCATGGATCAATTTCTTTACAATGAATTCGTTGTTTTGTTCCCAAACAAACAATTATCATAAAACAAGAAAGTTGGAATGGTTAAAAATTTCTTTTTTTATTCTAATGTGTCTTGGGAAATTAATTTTATAAAAATCATAAATGAATACACTTGATAATTCATCTTTTTAATGGGGTTTCTTTATTTAAAATACACATCGACATTCTTCGTTTAAAACTATTTTTTTTTAAAGAAGAACTTTAATATTTATAACATTACAATACTGCTTCTTTCACAGTTGATATTATATTTGTTTCTGATGTGCCCACTCTCTATACAATTCCTATAAATACAATATTTAATAAATTTTCTTTTTCAATCAATTGATATCTTATCAAAAATACTAATAACTGCAGCATTTTATTTGCTTATTTTGAAAAATAAATATATATTTTTGAAAACAGCATTTCGAATAAAAATGCTCCGTTTGTTATCCACATGCCTTAACTGTCGACCATAAAAAATCTTTAAAAACTTTTTCTTCCTATTAATTAACGTAAATGACAAAACAACATGATTTAAAAACAAATTCCCAAAATCAAAAGAAAATATTATCGATATGGTATAACAAAACACCACTGTATTTCATACGCAGGTCTCCCGGTAAAGTATTTTCTTCTTCCGCTTACAGTCCATCCTTCCGACATTGATCTTAGCGATAATTGGAATGGATATAGCATAAAAAATTCCTGTATCGTATTTTCCGGTTCAGTAATTCCCGTAACCTTTGTGCGACGCGTATATATCTAAAAATATGATCATTATAAATATCCCTTCTAATATATTAACTTTTACTTCTTCGAGGAAATGCATTATTTTTTATTCAATAAAACACAATTTTCAGTAATATTTCCACAATTTTATGATAGAAAAATTAGGACTCGTTTCGCTCATCGTAAGCAATATCAACTGACGCAATACAAATTTAAATTATCTATTTATAAAAACTTTCTGCATTTAATTAACAGGTATAAAAAAAACTAATGGTATAAGAACTTAGTTTACAGGTTATCATACAATATATATGTAAATGATATCAAATATTTTACAAATAAAATGCTGAGTACTTCTTAAAATTAAATATTTACTGATATGCAATAAAAATTAAGCCGATTTATGAGTTTATTAAGAGTTAAGATTCTAATATACTGATTAACAAGAATAACAAAAAAAAATATTCAATGAAATTCCGTAAATTTAATTAATCTTAGGGACTAGTATCAATCAAATCATTAATGTTTGTCGAACTATATAAAGTATTTTTTAAAGTGTGATAATTTATACAGCTAAATAAGGTTTAATTTTCTGGAAAACACGGCTTTCCTGTTCCCGCTCACCGGTATTTAGCATCACCAAACGTGTTAACGGTTTGGCAGCCGATTGCCTTTGGTGTAAACGAAGCTACGTGATCGGAAAATCTACCGGAAAACCTCTCGTATACCGAATACTCTTTTCTATTATACGGCGTTGCTACTTTCCGCTATAGAAAAGAAAACAGCGACACAAACACCCGGTGTGGCAAAGATACGAAGCTTGCAGAGGGGTGATTTATTTTTTCCCATGATTTGAATGAAAAAAATATCTCTTAAGATGAAAATGAAATCGTTTAATAAAACACTATCATGTCTACAAAGTGTGTCTTACTAAAAAATATGTAGCAAAATCTATTAAACAGTATAATTAAGTATCGATTATTTTTTCTAATATATATCTATAAACACAGTGAAAAAATAGCAATGTATTTTAGTTCTACAAAATTATTTTTAACAAATATAGTTGATAGCTATTTCGGCTCACGCCATCGTCAGAACTATCTATAAACACTTTCAGGTACATTTTTCCATTACTTAGTACGTACACCATAAAAAACCCTACCCGTTTCTTCTCTTCTGCGACAGGAGTTGAGTAGGAAAATCTAAAAAACTTTACCTAAATTAACCAACAACATTTAGATAAATATAACTATAACATTCATACCTTATTGTTAAGTGTAAGTTATTCTTAGTAGTAAGGGTCGCAGAATGACGGCTTTGGACCAGCTGGAAATCAATAGACATCAATTATCACAAAGGATTCTTAACGAAGAAACTAATATAATAGCGTCCCCATTTTCAACCTATTCCCGGGGGTGGTCTGATTTGCTTCCGTAATGACCATTTCCGTGCCACATGTAAACTTATTGTCATATCCGCCTTTTGTTTCATTTACAATTTTTGATAATTTTGTTTTATTGTGAGAAAGTAACAAGCTAGGCCGTTAAAACAGGAGAGACGATGTATTGTGTACCTTTTCTTCACAGCTATATATAGATAAGCAAATGTTAGCTTAAGCACAGTTCTGACGATGGCGTGAGCCGAAATAGCTATCAACTATATATGTTTTTTTTGATTATTTTGTAGAACTAAAATACATTTTTTTTTCACCGTGTTATAATGGAGATCTACCATGTGAATGCCAATTCAACAAATTATTCTTCATTTATTTACCACATTAGTAAAAAGTAACGTTGGATATTTTATATATTAATCATAGTCATATCAACTAAAATAAATGGTAAATGAAGTCTTTGTTACATTTTTTTACTATCATATAAATTTATCACGCAGATGCATAACATGCAGAGAATTTTTCGTCTTGTCTTAGATCGAGTAGAATTCTCGTTTTTCAACTATAAAATGATGGCTCTCAGATCATAGTGAAAACCGATAACATAGATTGCATTCAATAATGTAGCACATTCATCCAATAAAACTTATTTGTTCTCGTATGAAAATTGCTAAAGCTTGAATTAGAGAGACTACAAAAAAATGTTTCGATATTTATTATTATTCATATTGGAATATCCTTTAAAATATTTGCATTTGATTGATCTTTCCGAATTTTTATTGATCCAAAAGTTTTTTTTTCTAATTGATATTGTCTTTTTTTGTGTCATAAATTACTGGGAAATTACATTTTTCCACCATTCAAAGTTATACCTGCTAATTATAAACTTAATGATAAGCTTTGGATAATATTTTTTGTAATTTGTATTCTATCAGTAAATAATGCTCCCGATGAGCGAAACCTTTTGTGGTCATAAAATATTTATTGTAGAAATAACACTAAAAATTCAGTGTTTATTAAGTTCAGGCCGTTTTGATTATTACCCACCCGTTAATTTAATGGAGTACTATTTAACTAAATTTATTTAGCTTATGCAATGATTTTACTCTCTTGAAACTGAAAATGGCTTTTCGAATTTAAAGAATTTTCCTCTTTTTTTCGTCGCCGAATTCATTATCTTGTCATTCTCAATCCAATCAAATTTGTTGTTTTCATCGATCATAAAAATTGCCGGTTGGCAAGCAAGGCTCTTTGGTTTATAAATCCATTGCCTATGGTGATGAACATTTTCGTCAATGAATGAATATGTACATTATTGTTCGCTTTCTTTTTTTATTGATTTTTTTAAATGAATTTTTATTTGCATTGGCAAAGATACAAATTTCTCAAATTTAATTCGATTTGACGTCAACTGTAATGCCGTGTATTTTCATTTCATTTACAAAATAAACGCACAAGCAAATGTATTCTTTAATCCATATTATTGATACTACAACCAGTTATCTTTAACACATCGAGAGTAATAATATTCTCTTAAAAATCTGTCATCTACTTTTGAAATACCGCTGACTTAATAAATATCGTGGATGTCAAAAATGTGACAAAACACTTCTTACTTACTGTGCATTGTTATTTAGATAAGTATTTCCAAATGAATGTATTTTACCACATGGTATTTCAAATATTCTCACCTATGTTTGCGCTTATTTGCGTATTATTATAAAACAATTTAAAAGATTGGTTTACTTAATCGCACGTATGTATACCATCATTTCCGGGTGGAAATAAAGCTTTCACTTCCTTGTGAGTATCAGAGGGAAGTTGAGATGTGGTGTGGGGAAACGACGCTAGGGACATAGGTGTAAAGTTTAATTTAATCTCGGAGAGCAATTCCCGGTCCCGGGCAGACACTTCAGGTGGCCCTCGGTTTGACCCCCCATACAAGTCGAAATGGACAGCTTGTAGAAAGAATAGGATATGGTTATTCTTTAAGAGAAGCCGTTATCTTTGGTTGAAAAAATTTGTTGTATTATAAATATGTATTAATAGCTTTCTCAGTAAATCATTTCAGTTTGGCTATCACAATCCAATTTTTATCTTAGAATATAGGGACACGTGGGAGTTAAATTTGATGTGCAAAAATTTAATGCTTTCCCACTTAACTTGTTTGTCATTTAAAAAAACTATTTGATAATCTGAAACGGTTGAAAAACAAAGATAAGTTCTGCCTTTCAAGTCCTTTTATCACAGATGCAATAGAATTTTTTATAGAAGTCATATTCATATTCGATATCGATTAATTTCATCAAGCACCCCCGACGACATATATTGTGATGTATTATTCTTTTATATTAAAAAAGATACTAGTTTTAGCATAACAGTGTACATTTGTTACCTATCTCGACTTTCATACATCAAAGGCTTAGATATATACACTAGAAGTAGCTGATCCCCATTTCCTTTTCCCAACGCCCGTCTCACATTCTGATGGACGCCGACTACGTTGGTGAGTGTTAACTACATCGGCGCCAAGTCACTCTAACAGCCTTGCACTGCTGCTTGAAATTATTTATGATTTACGTTCACAACCTGCACTCTAACTATGCCCACTGATTTAAGTCATAGTACAAAGGTATTAGAAGGTCGACAGCTAATTGCATTAACTCTGCATATTTCATCAAATATTGCTTGAAGTCTTTTTCATGGTAAAAAAATATATTTGTGTTCTTTAACATCCGTGCTTGCTTATTTTTTCTTCTTCTAAATGGTTATAATATGCTGTCATACAAGTAACAAATACAGTTAATATAATTGTCTGTATTAATGTTAGTTATGGCATTTTGGAAAGCATAATGTATAAAATGTGATGTCGCAAAACTTTTTATTTTTATTCTATTTTTCATGACTCATTCAGGTCAATTGAAAAGTTATGTAGTGTGCTTTTCCGTTACAATAAATAATTTATTTATATAAATGTATATTTTTTTACCTAATTTAGCATTTACGATACAATGTTTCTTATGAGAGTTTCGAATTAGTTTCATTTTTAAATCAAAACAAGAAAAGTCAAAACACTTTTGTCATGTAAAAATCGGACGTCTTTTTTGAATTAATTATAGTAGTATAAAGTTGACAAATGACCATAATTAACCTATACCAATGTAAGTCATTGTATATTTTGTGATTTGTTTTATATTGCATAGACAAATAAATATTTAAAAATTGAGAAGATATTCGACAAAAAAAAATTTAGTTAGAAATAACGAATCGGAAAAAATAATCTCTCGCGCTCTGTGGGTCGTGCCATAGCGAGAATTATTCCCTCAAGCATACTCAGACCACTGCATACCTACTTTATTCATGTCGCCCTTAGGATTTGACACCTAATTGTGAAAAAATTTTCCTCTGTCGCCTGAATACTTTTAAATATCACCCTGTGACCCCAGGTAAGAAAAAATGGAAGCATTATTTTTCATTTGAATAAACGTGCAAACAAAATTTTTATTTTATTAAAAACTTGCAGCAAGAAAAATTCTTCTATGATTAAAAAAGCTCTATTTTTTCAATAAAACGCAATATATTTACACATATTTTACAACATTTTAAGAACTTATTAACATAACATGAGTGAAATAAAATATTTATTACATGGCAATATAACTCGATAAAGAGGTGTCATGCAAATTCAATACCTTTACGTTTGTATACAACTTATTGTGATTTTTCTCAAAGCGTTTTATAACCATAAGACAAATGCAAAGCTTTCGTAGGCCAAATCACCGAAGTGCCATTTTGATTAATTTACACGAAAACATTGTAAATTGTTTGAACTGTACTCATTGAATATAGCTTAATATTTTTTCACGTATATAAATGGACGAGGAAAAATCTCCCGAGTATTGCATTTAATGGAAACCAATGTTTGTACCTTAACAGTCGTCGTTACTCACTTTTTACTCTAGGTACAGGCTTACAAGCTTTTATTGGTTAAAAGAATCTCTACATTCATTTTATTTATTGGCATACTTACAAAAAACATATTGAATGCCGTTTTACTAATCAGGATATTTATATTAAAAGTTTTTTCTTGCTTTTCTTCATGAAGCAAAAATGGGTACAATAAATTAAAGATTGATAAGTATACATTGTTTAATGCATTGTTTTAAGAATCTTGCTGCATTTTATTCTATCTATAATTAACATTTCTGAAGACATGCTTATTTTTATTATGAGCCCTTTCTTTTTCAAATGTTTGTTCCACTGTTACTCATTTTCTATGAACAAAATAAGTAATCCAACCGCCTCGAATCTTTTATTAGTTATTATATATTCATTTGCAGCATTCTCATAGCAATAATTTCATTCTAGCCTTAGATGTATATTATTAGATTGTTTGGCGATTTCTACAATAATACCTTACTTATGTCATTCTTAAAAACAATTTTTTTTGCTACTATCTAACAGTTCATGGAAAATTTCAAATTCTCAGCTAAAGTAATGAAACTTTATAATTCAGTTAAGGTAATTTTTCAAAGTGATATTTTAACAGTTTTTGGAAACTTTTATTTACAAGAAAAATAGTCTCCGGATACAAATCGTCCGGGGACAAATCATCGTAGACCCCTCTACGCTGGACCTATAAACAAACTTTTACGTGCCAGCATTCCCGCGTCAACTTATTGTTTGGATTGCCAACGACCCATAAAAGTCCTGAAAAGTCCCCACCGTACTTATACCTTGTATGATTTGATTGCACCTTTGGCGCACAGGTAAATCTGCCACAGCAGTTAATAAACGCGCACGCTTCTACTATTCAAGAAAAGTATACTAAGGAACACTTTTGATAATTTAAGAGATTTTCAAGAATCGTAAGCTTTGGTAAATTCTGGCTTGGTTCAGCGTGGCTTATTGTGATTGAATAAAGACGGATCACCGTAAAAAGCTCTACTCGTCTGGCATTCAACTTGGAAAGTTCCTCTGTATATAGCTGGCGTCCTGGTGGAATTGTCCATAAGTGTCCATTAGTATTAATTGTTAGGATCTCTTTAAATTTAAATAAACATGAACTCATATTATTTTGAGCGCAATAACATTCAAAAAATTTATATTTTTTTTTCTTATAATATTGTAATTTTAGTATTCAAATCTTGTAATACATCAAGCCTCAAATATATTCTTAACTTCAATTTCAATACATTAATTTTACGAAAAAATCGAGACAACTTTCTTGCCGTCGGTGTTTTCGGACTTCAAATTACAAACCCTATTTGTGGACATAGAAGATCGCATTATAACCTGGGTTGATTCCCTGAGCCCCAAAACGAATTTAAATCACATATGCTCTGCCTGGCTTCCCTTTAACCTTTTAGTTAAGCTTGGGATTCAAAAATATCTTTTGATTTATATCAAATACAAAAACACTTAAAATACTGAAATTAACTAATCATTAACCATTACAATAATCAAAATTAATATTAATCACTTTTAATGCGTCCAATATTACTTCTTAGTAGAAAGGCATAATTTATTGAATAATAAAAACGTATTTTTTGTACTATTGTATAATTTTGTACTCAATCATTATTCTTTAAAAAATCTCTTCAAATTTAAAAATTATTAAAAAATGCTTCACTCTTGCGTAATACTTTTATTAGCTTCACCATATTTTATGGTGTTTGTAGCGGAACTAAAAATAAATATACTCAATTTCTTAATTTTTCAGGCTCAGTACTTTGGTCTCATTTTTCCAAATCTCGTAAAATTTACTTGTGATGTGATTGGTATACTAGACAGTATAATATTGCAAGCTTAAAATACTTTCATTAAAATAAGATAGACCGTTTTTATTTGACAATAAAACAAACTAATCTTTTACTGATTCTTTTATGGGATAATAAATACATTAAAGTTATTGTATAACACAAAACTTCCTTAGTTATTTTCGGGCTATTAGCTTCTTCAGTTCCTTTATTCTCTATTCTTTTCAATTCAGTCTTCCGTATACGCAATAAATAATTCTTGCAATAATACCTGCCTAACCCTCCTACAAAAATTACGAGATGGCATATAAAAAACACGTCGAAACAGGGAAAAAATATTTTTATTACTAATAGACTACGATGCTTCAAAAATTTACCATGTAAATATTTCTAAATGGTAAATATATAATGATTTAATTACTGATAATATTAAATAACAGAAGCTAGACCTAGGTTGAAATTAGGAGAAGTAAATAGATTGTCCATAGTTATAAAATTGATCTGACGATCATAATACACAATAGATCAATATCACAAGCCGCTAGAGACTTCACAAGTTTTCAACGATATTGATATAACATTTTGAAGCTTAAACATTTATTCCCTAGTAGACTTCTTTGCTTAGCAATTTATAACTTTTTTAACCCCATTACTTTAAAAAAGAATGGTTATAAAGTATCGATATTCTTTTACATACTAAAATCAAAATATTGAAAGACTTTTAAAGTTTAATATTATACTATATATACGTCACATTTCTTTAAGTATGGCTCGACTGAATATTGCCAAAGAGCTATCAAAGTATCCTTTATATAAGTAAACAGTTTTCCTTGTTTCTAAGCCTTTATTTAATGCTCTTAATTTACCAACATTGTCTGTTAAGCTGATATTTAAAAATTTCATATATTCATCGCTTTAGTTACCAAATCACATAGGAAAATAATCCACGACCTCGGTTCAAGCCCACTGGATTGGTAATCATGTTAAACGTACGCTATATTTTTAAGAGAATTTAATTTAATGCCTTGCTGAGACAATACAATACTAAAAATATGACTTATATTTCCTTTGAAAAACAGTCCCGTATGTTTTGGCGAAAACTACTTTATCAAAATGGTAAAAAAACATGCCCAATTGAAACCGAAAACTGTTTCAGCAAACAAAACAAATTTACGAGTCAACTAATTTAATTAGCAAAAGCGTAACTTGAGTAAAATGTGTTTTCCTCCGATGCACACAAACATACTTACTAATTTCACACCCTTTAGAAAATGCGAAAAATTGGCAGGCGATATTTATTGCCACATATATTGCATACAGCAAAATTCGATCAATACCTACTTCAACATCCCTACGATTTTTGCATAAGTACATCCGTTGATATTATTTATTCTTGCTATAACTCCGGCACTGTAGCTGAGTGGTTATCGCGTTTGGGGTGTGCCTTATTTTAATGTGATCAACGATTCGAGTTCATTATCGCAAATCTTAAAAAATTCGCTTTTGTTATCCGTAAAATTTGATCAAAATTATGTTACAAGTAAACATATTGACATCCTTCTACGTATGGTCTTATCCAATACTGAAAGTGAAATATAAACATAACCACCGTCCTTCGAACATCGTCCTTCTTTACATTCTTTCTCAGAAGAGTCAAATTTTGCATTTTCCTTATAACCAAACCAACGCTTGGATTTTTTATTTATAGACCATCTATTTTATAATTTATGATATCGACTGAAGGTACTTGATAGAATTTCAATATCAAGTTTGAATTATTACAACTTTGTACGATTTCACATGTTTTGTCACTAACAACCCGGGTTTCGCCTTTTTGTCAGTTCTGTTGCATCCGTGTGATAAAATGCCTTAAGATGCTGAAAGGCAAAACCCGGGTTGTTAGTGACAAAAAATTTGGAATCGTACAAACTTGTAACAATTCAAACATGTATTTTATCAATTAAGAGTATAATACAATCAAAACAATTGTAAATGATTTTAACATTTCATCAAAAATCTCTAACACAACACACATATAATCAACATCTAATACAACAAGTATTTCTTATCTAGGAAGAAATCTGTTCGGTTATTGATATCCCAAAATAATTACATAAAATAGCGATGAATGAATGAACACAGTTTACAAAGTGACTTCCGGAAATAGGAGATATTCTGTTTGATTGATATCCTTCTACTTTCGTACAAAACTGAATGTGTGAATGTTTCATTCGTAACTATTTCAATAAGTCCTTTATCACCATAATCAACTATTGCTAGTTTTCTCGAAAAGCGAGAAGCAAAATACTAAACAGGTTTCCTTTAAGCCTTAATACAACACTAACCCTCGAAATTATACACGGTATAAAATATTAGCGAAATATTGATATTTTTGGTTTTTAGTTTCGTACAGATTTTCTGTAATAGAAAAAATACATTAATAAGATCCATTGCAGTAATATTTCATCGAGTATTATTTCTACACATTTAAAAATTCAGGCACGCGCATATTATTGGTTAGGTTAGACCTTTAAACGAATGGCCGATTTATTCTACGTAAAAAAACGCTGATCGTTTATTTTGAAAAATCGTTTCCTTTCAACCTAACCAGCCCTACAAAAAACCTTACCTTCCCAAAACAGCACGTATTCTGTTGTTTTCTTATTTTGAATATATTGGCATTTCCTACTTTGCATAAAACACAAGAATGCCCGCATTACCTTTCCGAATAGAATCGGCGATTACTGGAATACGTAAAGAGATGATGTATATATGTGATTGATTTATTGTGACGTTGATGGATTGCCCTAAGTTAACCCCTCCTTCCCTTCTTTCATTTCAAGTGCCGCCACTGCTCACTCTTTGCAGTAGTTGTACCTTCAACAAGGTGAGTCAAAAGTTTTTTGTTTTTTTAATAATGTCAATTCCACTGTCCAAAAATTCAATTGGCATGAATATATTGATTCTATTAAAATTCATATTAAAAAATATAATACTTTAAATGAATTTCACTACAATAACTGCTTTACTTTTAATGATAATAAAAATTTTATTATAGGAATAATGTAAAATTTCACATATTTTTCGCTTTTCAACATCTTCAGGCATTCTTCACATGAATTTAAAAGAATTCGTAGATTTGTTAAAAAATTAACAATATAAATTTGATATTGAAATTTCCTCAAGCAAACTCAATCGATATCATAAATTAAATGGTAGAAATGTAAAGATAAGGCTATGAATATAATGGTGGTTAGCTTTACGCTTAATTTTTCTGGATGGATTTTTCGAAAAGAAATTCATACATCAGTTTATAAAACTGTCCGCAATGGGACCCAAACCTGTTATTTTCACTACATATAATTTTTGAACACGAAGTTTTTTTTACTCTGTAACGTACATCACTCTCTGATTAATTTATCCGTAAGTTCGCATCAGTCAATTCGAATTGCCAATCGATAATATATTATGAAACTAACTTTCGTCGATCTGAATTAAAATTTCTTTTCGATTTGTTTAAAAAATCTTCTATAAGTGATAGTTTCAGTTTAAGTATAGAAAACCAAATTTAAAATTTCAATGAAAATTCATCGACTTGCCTTAATTGGGCTTTTTAAAAAAATGGAAGATATAAAAATATAATATAAATAAAATAACTGCTTTGAAACTATTGTAAAACTTCTATCTGAAATTGGGTTAGTTTTACGAACAGGAAATATCATATATACCTATACAACGAATAAAAAAATCTTTTTTTTAAATATAAGCTATTTTGTGTTATAGCCTTTAATGGCAAAATAGAAATTTATATTCAATACTTGTCCACAGTCTAACCGCTGATTTTTTTAAATAACTGTGTTTATCAACGATTGCATTTTTGTTGAAGCATGTTCTGTTTTTGTCACCTGTTCATACACTTATTTTCCAGTCACCGTATGAGTCTAGCGCACCTTGCTCGGTGCCCGTCGATTTTCGATGCCAATGCTTTGGAAAATTAGTTTCCACGAAGGCTGGGCGAAAACGAAAACGGACGTGATTGAGTACGCGACGGTTCACTGTGCTTTATATTAAATATTACCCGTTCGGTATCCGGGAACACTTGCATCACTCATAACTTGACGTCAATGAAATGTGAAGGTGAGTTTGACTTCGATGAACACGAATTTCCATTATAAAAATGATATTCTGATTAAACAGTACTCGTACATTTAAAATAAATAACATATATTTTTAAATAAACAAAACGCAATATCATATGGTCCTGTTTATCAGCTGGTAATGCTCGCAACAAGCGAAACGAATCCTCATCTATTTATTTATAAAAAAAGACTGTAGATATATCGTATATTTAGTATTTAAATATATGTCATTTTCACAACGAAATGAGAGCTTAAACTTTTAAAGTGATAACCTAACAATACAACTTAGCTAAGAATAACTATAAACCGTAAAAAAAGGATTCATCGAGGTGCCAATTTAAAGCCGTTAGATTTCGTAACACATTTAGAAATTTTTCATTTCTTAAGTGTGATTATCATCAATTTATTGTTGGATTATTGATCGATTTCAATGCTTATTGACACCATTATTTTTTCTCTTTTGATAAAAACAACTTCATGGAACCACACATACATTAATTCTCAAAAAAAATCTTTGAAACTCATTAAACTGAATCGTTGGAAAAATCACATACTTTTTATTATTTCTAGTTGATATTCATAATCACGCTTACTCTAAAATTGATTAAAAATCAATATGCAAATTTTTTAAGCCAATCTTAAAGAAAAAAAATATCACCGTTCAAAAAATCTAACAATTTAAAATAATGTTTATAGATGACAATAGCTTATTTTTAACAGTTTAAAAGGCAGCAAAAATACCATGTGCTAATTCACGTTTATACTGCTGACCATTTGAAAGGAGTTCTTGTGACAAACAGTCAGACCAGGACAGGTATTATCTGATTTTTATTTTCACTCCAAAACTATTTCCTTTCACCCATAATGTGAAGTAGGACCGACCAACAGGTATATCAACCGGTAAATACAATTCGAACCTTACCTTAAATACTCATGACACTTTTTAACCGAAAACATCGATCCCAACTTCAACAAGTGACCTCGCATGACATAAAGCAGCTGTAAAAAATCCGTTTGAAAATAGCCACATATGAACATTGCACCGACGGCTTACTGTTTTATTACATTGACGCATAGCAGGATATGATTAATTTGTATCGTCTAGCTATCCATCGGCAGTACAGTGCACACCTTTATGTCTTCCTGCCCGCCTGGTATTATACTAAGCAAGACATATTCATGTGAAAGAGTCTGAGAAATGACACGTGCAAAACGTCTCTTTGATCTGCCAGTCGTGAAACGCACAGCTAACTGCTGAGACGGCTGATATTAATTACCTCTCTACCTTGAGGGAAATAGAGCATCATTCCAGAGTTGATATATTTATTATCGGAGTTCTCGTCTTTAAAGCTGTGTCTTTTACCTGGTAAACGTTAATGACATACCCTGAGTTGTACAGTATTAACAAATCAGATATAATTTGATTTTCTGTAACGTTGTATCATACAACTGCAAATGAAGAATACATAAAACATATAAGCAACATTTACATTCTTAAGGTTAATAATACCTTGTTGAATAAATATATTGGCTACAATTTTTAATTTTTCAACCGTTCCAAATTATAATTTCTCTTTTGTTTTACCTAGAAGTTTATTATATGTTTTCTTCAAATCATTAATTGAGATATACAATACGTTTTAATTTACTAAATATTATTCAAATCTTTATATTTTCACCAAAAAAACAATAAATTATTAAAAATTTTAAAAAACTACGACGTCTTAGAAAATAATAAAAAGAACCTAATAGATAATCAGTCAATGACATACTCTTTAATATTCAATCTATTTTACCTGGATGGATATTTTTTGCTTCTAAATTATTACTGTTATTTTTGTATCTATTCATTTTTAATAGAATGAAAAATCCAACTCTTCATTTCTTGTTAGCAAGTAAGGAATTTATTAGACAATGATTATGCTATAAACATTTAACATCCACACGATAATTATTATTTTGAAAATGCTTCACAAAAGTTCAACACTATTAAATATCTTATAAGGAAATTATGAATTTTAGTTTGTGAATTTATACAAAGTTACTGCTGAGATCATCGAAAATATTATAGTCAGCTTAATGTTTTTAATGAAGTTAAAGTGACTATGTCTACAGTTCGATATTACGTTTATGTTGAAGTATTATATATAAGGATTGATTTTATAAAAATATTGCTTAATATTTCAATTGAACGGTAACTTTATTCAATGTATGCATTGTAAAATTAATGTTTAATACCACACCTATCACGAACTGTTAAAATAATTACATTAAACGGTCAGGGTATCCACAGACCGGTGAATGCAATCTTGGCTACCTTTCAGAGATAATTGTGAATATAACGGCGAGATGATAAATTCATCTGATATGAAGGTGCGAAGCGTGTTTATATTCCAGTGCATTTGAGATCCGAATCGCTCAAATAACAGATAATTTATGACTCAGTGGAATGACTCCTTTAGCCGTTAGTGATATTATAAACTTGAGTGTAAAAACGCTCTGACAAATTCGACTATTATCATTTATGTTTAGTTCTCTGAATGATTTACATCATTGTATTTTATAATAGTTGATTGATTGTTTCATAAGTGAACCTGCTACATAACGGCCATTTTATTTTGTTAGTTGTCTGTTTATTTGTCTGTTAAGAAATGCGTTAGACCGGTGTTCTCCAACCGGTGGTCCACCTAACCGCAAGCATTACCAAATTTCGAGATATTCGTCCTGCAAAAATATTATATATAAGATTTTTTCACCACCACATTTACTTATATTTTAGTTATTGTTAAAAATAATAATTGGTAGAACGATGCGACACCAAGGAACTTAATAATAACTATTAGAGACAGCACTGCACTCAAGAATATCAACACAAAGATGCAACAGCGAATTTCGCATTAGTTGGTTGAAGAAAACCCATTGTTTTTGTTATATTATATTTTAATTGTATCAGACTCTTATAAGTATGTATTTAATTATAATAATGTAATTATGTCTATCTGTCACTATATAAAATTAAAAATTATTACATATAAAACCATTTTTATTTTAGTATTCTAGTAGTAGTGGTCGGCGATTTTTTTTTCTTTTTTTATCGGCCTGCATGTGTAAAAAGATTGAGGAACAGTGCATTATTATATATATATATATATATTTTTTTTTTGTTTAATCGAGTGAAAAAAGTATTATTTGATTTTGTCGTATATATATTGGTAGTACATGTCACAATTTATATCTTACTGACTTATTTTATCGAAAACAATATAAGATCAACACACCTCAATATTATTACAACTCACATAGTATTAAACTGATATTGTTGTTTACCTAATAAACATAAAAAATAACGAGAAATCAAAAAAAAAAAATATTTCCGGTTACAGAAATGCTAGAAGCTACGCCAATCGTAGAGAATCGAAATGAATCCCTTTGTTTATTTAACAAAGAAATGCTCACGTAGAATCGTTATTATTATTAGTATTATTCTTATACCATCGTAGGTGCTCTACAAAAGACGCCACGGTCTACGGCGTAGCTGACCGGTGAAAGGTGCCGTTAATAGAAAGATCCCCCAGCGTTACGAGGGCCTTTACTTTACCCCTTGCCTGAGGCGGTCGCCATATAGGTAAGTAATATTTTATTGCGTCGACAGAAAATTACTTCGAATATAAAGTTTGGCAGTTTGGGGATATAATGTAGGTATTGATCAAATTAATCTTAATATCACCCCTTTACACACACACATACCTTTCACCTACTTTATATCAACACAGACTTTGAATTATCAATAAATATAATATCAGTGAAATTTCAATAGAGAATCGTCGAGAATATTTGAGAATTTACCACTTTTTACTTACTTTCACTCATTACATACACTCTTGTGATACTTAATTTAGAAGTATATATTAATTCTGTCCAAAACCAAAAGAAAAAAACTTGAAATTTATTTAAATATTGTTATCATAATGAACACAACTGACCGCCTAGTATTTACGAATAGAAGTGGCAATAATCTTAATAGTATAAAATAAGCTACATCATATTTCACCCTTTTGCTCGTAATACAATTAGTTATAAAGACATGGACTTTATCTAAATATTATATATGTGTATAACACAACTTCTTAATACGATTCACACAAATCCTCAATAAATAGTCAGTTATCAACTTTGAAGTGATTTATTTATGTTAGTTGTCAAAACCTTCAAGACGTTTAGTGTCAAGTGAAATGTCAATAAACCAGTAGAATCAAATACGTATATTTTTTCAAGCAGTATAAAAACAAACTTCTTTTCTTCACGCGTGACCTGTGGATCAAAATCAAATTTTAATATAACCTCTGATATAAAAACAATTCAATTGTTAAAATGATCAACGTTTACCTGTAAATTTTATACAACGTCCAATTTCTAATAACCAAAATAGCTATACACTAAAAATTTATACAATCGTGGTTTGGTTATTATTATCAATCTACGCCAAAATATCTAAAGTAATATTATTTACATTTTTTTCGATAAGCGGATAAAACAGAAATGTTTCAAAACAACACAATAAAAAACGGATTAGGCGACAAATAAAATAAATGATCTTATTGTTGGAGCATACATTAAATATTTATGAATCAAAAAATATGTAATATTATTTAACTAAATATTCAATAAACTATTGTTATTTTCGCATCAAATCAAGGTAGTGGTACAATATTTACATATGATTTTAAAATTATTGATGGATATTTAATTTACTTTTATTGACTATTCATCTCAAGTAAATATCTGTAGAGTGAGGGTTAATAGAATCTATACCCCACGCCGTGGCTCCGACGACACCCTACATTAATCCCTAAGGAGTGCGACTGGTGTATGGTGACGTCTACCTCCATGCGACTACACAGGATTTACTTTGACTGTCTAACAAAAGATGTGTTATTATCTATTTTTATTCATAAAATAAGTTCTTAACTGCTCATCAATCCATAGTATTATTTATATATTTTGCCAACTTCGAAAAAAATCACTTTTAAAAAATTTACGTGTTGATCTTATTGTCATAATTTACAAAACTATATGTATTGCATAAGTATTGCAAGATACCATTGGCTACGGCTTAAAAACTCATTCTAAGCATATCCGATAACTAACCAACATTTAGATCGTTCAAACGAATAGCTAATATGGTCGAAGGATCAGTTTCTTATTATTTATTTAGTTGTTATCGTATTTATTAAAAGCGTTACTTAGAGTGTCTAAGTGAGCTATTATTTAAAGCCTCCCTTTTATACGACAAAGGAGTCCAGAAATAAGCTCAATGCCGAGCCAAACATGAGAATTCAATTTTCTAATATTGAGCTTGATAGTAAGAGAATTTTCAATTCAAAGATTCAAAATTGTTAAATTCATTAAGAACTGCAACCTACCAAAATTCTATTGTATATATAATGTTTTTTCTCTACAAGCCAATCAAAACGATCCATCAAAATTTGTGGTTTCGTGATGTGTTCCATCACGGAAATACTGGAAAACCCTGGTTTTCTTATATAACATTCCAATAAATAAAAAATAAAAAACAGTTGATTTAAATTAAATTTAACGTTTACAGGAAGCTATACATTTTTTTTATTTCATAAGAGAGAGAGAAGATATTAATATTTTTAAATGATATGAGTCTCTTGATTGGCATGTTTCAAACAACCATATTTTACGAAGTACATCATTCGCAAAGATCGCACCTTGGGTGAAAAAATATCAAGATGACCTCTACTGCTAAAGCTCTGGACCTATAGCATTATGTCTGGCAAGCATAACTACGAAATAATCGCGAACAAAAATTCACGCATCAGTGCTTCAGATAATCTTGTGGCGGGTTTTCAGCAGGGCGGTTTGGCATACCTTCTAGGCGGGTCGCTATGGCGTCAAGGCGGCGGTGAATCCGCCTACCTAGTGAAGCCTTTTTGAAACAAGGTAGCACAATAGCCAGTGGCATAGCCTTTATCTATTTATTGTGGTGAGCTTAATTAAATATTTATTTTTAATAAAAATTTTGTCTTATTTTGTCTAATACCTAAGTATTGGAAATAATATTTGTCTACATGTTATTGTATGTAAACAATTTCAAATGCTCAAATACAATTATAAAAAAATATTTTCAACATCTGATAACAAAGAATGTTGACATCTTCTAAAGAAACGTTAAAGTTTTTTTTTCACTTTTAAGGTGTTGACTGTCACTTCTTGGTGGAAAGGCATGATTTACTTCATCAATTGATAATGCTCGCGATGAGCAAAACCGGTCTTGATCAAAAAATATATTGTGGAAATCAGTACTAAAAAATGTGTTTTTATTATTTAAAAAAGTTTTTTTACTCTAAGCTTTTTTGTTTTTAAGCTAAAAATATACATCAGAATAACATGTCCGTTTCGACAGCTTATACATTATAAAATAACCAAAAGTTTTAGTAAATTTTCAAACACATTGTAAATTAATTAATATTCAAAAAGAGCAACTGCTTAGTAAACGACACAAAACAAACCCCAAATCTGATAACAAAAAAAAAATACGAATGCTATATAATTTTTGTCTACACATTTTCAGCGGGTTCATAAATATAATGCATTTTTTGTCTCTTTTCATTTGACGAGTGAATTATATTCAAAATAACATCTTCCTACGGATTCAAAAAAAAGATTACTATACACATTATTCGTTTTTTGAAATGATTTTATTTTATTTTTTCATTTCGTCTCGCCGCCACTCGTTTCATTCAGACGCTTTATGCAATGTTACCCTGAGATGTGTTTATGTTTATCTTAATCTGCCAGCAGCTAGAAAAGCAATGAATTGCGAATGATCTACCTACGTACAGAATTACGTGACCTGATATATTATAGTCGTATAAAATAGAATGCGTAAATAACTACAATTCAACAATGAAATATCAAGGTTTATTGTTTGAATCAAAATCTAAACATAATGAGAAATGCATCAAGTAATTTATTACTTCTCTTTTTAAAATAGAATAATTACATGATATAATTCCGGTAAATATATTTTTATTATGAATAAAAATATTTTCCGCAAAAGTGTTTCAATTTTTTTCACTGAAACGAATGCAGTGTATTCTTTGTATACTTTTCTCAATTTATAGTGTTAACTGTAAATAATACTAATTCAGGTACTTTTAAAAACTGTCACTGAAAAAAAACATTACTGATTTCGTTATTTGATCAGTATTCGAAAATTCTCACTCAGAAACAACAAAAATATTAAAGACGCAAAAAAATAAGGGCTAGTGTATTATGCATTGATTTGTTAAATTTAAATTAAAATATCAGAAATAATTAATAATTAAAGTGCGACGTGTGAATTAAAATGATCAAAAATGACACTTGGTGATTTACATTATATTTAATACTACAATAACGTATTGAATTCTTCCTTTAATATATTATACTAAACTAACCCTGAGTTATTTGTTAATAATATAAAGACATATTCAAAGCTGTAAATATTTGATCTTAAATGTTGATAATGAAATCAGTCTAAGGTATAATATTCAATTTAGTGGCTATTAATTTAATAATCCTTTATGCTTGCATCCTTGATAAACATGCATGTATTACCTAGACGCTTATATGAAAAGGACAGCTTCGAGTGACACCCTCTTTAGAGCACCATAAGTAATTGAATTATTGTCAGCTTATATGACTATATTTAGTACATACAAAGCCAATTTCTAACGTTATTTTCGTCCACCTTCCTTAGGGCTGAAAGGATCATAATTACCTGTGGAGATAATACCGTACGTTTTGGCATACCCCTGGGAAAACAACAATATAATTTGCTTCAGTGAAGAAATTATCAGAAACACTAAATATGTTATCCGTAAGTAGACATTGTTTTTCTACAAACGATATGATAGGAAATTTCAAAAGCATATGATTTTTTACATATTGTTAGGAAAAATAAAGTTCAAATAGGCAGTCAAATTCTTTACACTTGGAAAACAGATTTGATTATAAATGGAATATGAATGCGGTTACTGTCGTATATTTACGATTATCTTTTATTCAGTTTATCTTAATAATAACATTCAGAATTTCAACAATTATGACCTCATACAACACAAACATTAACTTCACTGTGGACAGTTTTACTTGCACTATTATATAATATATATACGAGAAGAACCACCGTAGCTTTAGAATTAAGTCTTCGTTAAATCGTCAGATATTAATTCTTACACTTTCTAATAATGGAAGCCGACGGGATTTGGAATAAAGATATTTACTGGACATCCTAAAGTTTTCTATATATTATAATTTTGAGAAAAAATACACTTTTCTGGAATCACTAAATTGAGCATCTACCTTTTATCATAAATCTGATTCCTAAACGAAAAACAAACAAAATAAAGAACGGCCAATCTTATAACTAGATTTAATGCCCCTCACTACCTATTTCATAACAAGTTAGGTAACACACTTGAAACATAACAGGAAAATTTACGATCAATCAGCCCTCGAACTATAAAGGCGACTTCTATTAAATTCGATATCGGAAATGGGCAATAATGTTGCCCTACCTGCTGGCCAGGGGGCATTAAATGGAGAGGTGGAAATTTACCCTGAGAAATTATATGCCTTAAGCAGATATAAATTCACCAATAAATGAGACGGTACTATTTCATTGAGATTTATTTTTGTTTTTTATATCACATTGATACAAGTAAAAATATGGCTTCGATTGCCCAAAAAGATTTATTATATACATAAGTATGTCGTATCAAAAATTGAAATCATTTTATATCAAATCATTTTTGTGTTTCATTAGTAAAAATTGTTCTCTTTTATTATAGCAAAAAATCCTTACTACTTGAAATAATTTTCATCTCAAATTGTATCAATTACATTGCACACACGATTAATAAATAATAGATAAATCTGTTATTAATTATAAAGAATTGTCAGGTATATCCGTCAGTATAAATACATGGTGTATCATTTTAATGTTAGGGGAATTTATACTTGTGACGCTAATTTCAAATACGATATATGAATGCGGACACGTCAACATATTTCGACATCATTTTCCAATCGGTTCGCACATATCGTATTTCAATATTTGTTACTCGTATTAAAATATATACACTCGGCTTAACACGTCTTTCAGCAATCAGCAATTTTATTACTATTTGATTTACCCTTCTCCACGACGTAGACTTGCCAAAGAGTATATTTTGTCACTCGCTTTTATGCAATAGGTTGTTAATAATAATACCTTTAATTCTACTATGTGAATTTAAGTTAAATTGCGAATATTGAATATATATATAAACCGGTGACCCCTAAAACTCCAAGCCCGTTTTCTCATTAAAGTGAACAGTACGCCTTAGCTATCTGAGAAAAAATAATATATAATACGGTGAAAAAAATAGCTTAATAGATAAACTATATTAATAGATTAAGAATCCTTTGTGATAGTCGGTATCTGATTCTTAACGAACAAACTAATATATGTCCGTCACCATTATTGACTCCTCTGACTGACGTATCTTTGTTTCTGTAATGGACCATTTCCGTGCCATATGTAAACTTATTGACATAGCCGCCGTTTTAGTTTCATTTACAATTGTTAATTGTACTTCGAACAGGAAACAAGGTAGGTCGTTAAAACAGGAGAGAAGATGTACTGTGTACCTTTTCTACACAGCTATATATACATAAGCAAATGTTAGTTTAAGCATAGTTCTGACGATGGAGGAGACGAAATAGCTATCAACTATATTTTAAAAAATAGTTTTGTAGAACTAAAATACATTATACATATTATACACATATTTTTTTCACCGTGTTATAATGGAGTTCTACCAAGTGAATGCCAGTTCAATCAATAATATGTAATCGCTGGCGTGATCAAATTTATTTGAAATCAATCTCGTTTCGCCATCGTTCTCAAGAAAAAAAAATGTTTTGAAAAAATGGATTACTTAACATAAGAGATTATATTTTTGAATTAAATAAATCCAAGAGGTATCAGTAGACATTTTCATGTTAATTGATATTCATTATTATATTAAAAAATGTCATTTAACACAGCGATAAATAGATGTGTTCATATTGTCATATTTGGGTTCTAATACATACAACAAACAACATTTTCTAGCCGAAGATTTGACCGAGGGGGATTTCCTAAGATTGGTCAAGACACAGGTCGCCGACCTTCAATCTCCGGTTGAACCGGAAAAGCGCGTTTATCCGAGGTAAGCCCGTGTGAAAGTCACAAATAAAATGTTCATTGTATGTGATTTGCGACCCCCCCAAGTCTGCCAAGTGGTGCTTTTATCGGTATGAGATACATTGATCATATTTACTTTTGTAAATCTTACAATATTATATTCATAAAACGAAAGTATTTTATTTTGCTGTTTGGAAATAATAAAATATTTTTTAGACTCGTTTCACACGTTTTCCTTGATGTCATTTTATATCGAGTGCTAGTAATCAAATTGTATTACGTCTGTCTGTCTTGGATCAGTCATATTAGATTGTTATTGTATTGTATAATGAGTTATTTACAAAGATTACGCTGTCAACAGAAATTCTTTCCAGTAACTTTTTCTATGAAGTAATTCACACCTCACATGACAAAAAAAGTACAAATAAATTAAGGAGCAAGTTGGATTTTTGGAAGTCTAGACTTAATTAACGGATCATCAAAAGACTTCAAGCAAATAGTATGTATTATATAGTGCCAATACGCAAGTGATATCATTACCGTCCATTCTTATTTTCAGTATGTAGTTACAAAAATTAAATCTTTATTGCCCAGTTTTCAAACAATATATAATATTTGAAGGTTTAATTACAGTAGACTGAAATAATGCATACTCGATAACATTTAATCAAATAATTGTCGAACAATAAAACTACTAAACGTGCTTAATCGCACTTCATTTAAAGTATGCAGAGTCAATTTGCAATTGAGAGTTGCTACAGCACCTTGTCACATTGTAAACAAAGGGTAGAATTACGATCGCCCACAAAGCTCACGATATCTTACAGTGTATCAAAATTTGCAAAGAAATAACACGCTTTCAATGTTACCATTGGTTTCATATAACTTTTTTTCTTGATAAAATACAATGGTCAGACATTGATGAATGTTTAATATCAAATGAAAAGCTTATCAGTAACCTATCCGTCTACAACAAAAGAAACTTTAATAGCTTCTTCTTGCACCTTCAGATCGTTTTTATTTATTTTTTCATTTTTTTATTACGCATAAAAATTTGCTTAGTGTGAGGTCATATTTTCTTGGAATACAATGTATATAGAAAGTATACAAGATACTACCCTACTATAAAATTCCTTATCATCATTTGAACCTGTTTTTATTTCAAAAACGATCTGATTATATATAAAATAAATAGTATGAATATTTATGGTACATACATGTACAAAATAAAATTAGACTTTTTCATGACATTTGATTAAGCTTTTATTTAGATAACGAGCCGCTATAGTGCAATACAGATAATTTAAAAAATATATACCAGATGTGGATTCGTGAGAAACTTATTAAAATTTTATTTTACTACTTCAAAAAAATACAACTTGCCTTTGAAACTCATGACTGATCATGACGCATACATTTTTATCTTAAATTTGTTTTCATAACTAATTTTATATATTAAAAACAAAATATATGCAATTAAAAACAAAATATCTTCAGATCTATCGGGTTGAAAGCTTTTTTAATAGTATTCGTGACTATTATCTGTCAGGGAGATTTTTATTACCAGGAGTGCAAATTTAATATCAGTTTATTATTAAATTAAAAAAGATCTCGTCGAAATAAACGTGGGATGTTTTATATCATACTTAACTACATTCATCGAATCAACTCATAAAATTCATTAAAAATCTCGGTAATAATTTATACACCTGACACATGACTTAAGAATTAACTAATAATACCAACAAGTGCAATTTTTTCATCACTTCGTCCAGATGAACAGTCTTACAATCAAATTAATGTAAATTTTATGACTTTCTAAATTTCCATTCATAAAATTTCTAGAATCAAAAGAGCTTTATTTTAATCAAGAGAGCTTTTATTAACAATTAATTTTGAAACTGTATTCTATGTTCTTCTGTAAGATTTGTTCAATTAATTATTTTATATATGATTATGAATATTATACTGTCTTGATATTTTTATAAGTATGCACAGTATTTATGAGTTAAATTATGTAACGTAATTGGAGTCAAGAATTCGTAAACTTTCTTCAAACGTGTATTCAAATATCATTTCGGTTATCTTGTTTATAAACAATAGTGTTGACACAATTTCATAACAAAAGTTTGATGTTACTTGTTTCACCACTTTTTGTGTTCATTTTATTGAAAATCCAAATTAAAAATTGCGTGCCAGTGGTCTGTGAACTTTGACAGATTAACTGATTGCTCATGTTACCTATAGAACCTAACAATCTACAAATGACTTTACAATAAACAAAAATCCGTAACATTTATGGCAAACATGTGCTCAAATAACAATATAAAACAAAGGTGAATTAATATACCTACGACAAAACAATAATTTTGTGCAAGTCACCGCCGCCCACCGTGGGTTTTGTTTCAAAGGAATCTGAAACATTTAATTCTCAACTTGCAGCCGCCGGAATAGCGCACTCACACCGGGAATATAGCACAGTATACAAGAAAGTTTATTCGATGTGTGTTTATGTTTATAAAATGAGTGTGCCGTGATATAATTATTTCATAAACACTCAAATGTAATAAGGCGGTTTGAGAAAAGGGCTCCTCGTGATATGGGCACAATGTTTTGTTCTGCATTTTACATCTTGAATTTCACACTGTTTCTGCGAAATCGAAACTCTATCAAGCATTATTACTATTGCGTATTTTATTTTATGAACAATAAAACTAAAACTTTTTCCTTACTGAAATATAATATGTATATACCTGATGAATGTATTTATAAGGATATTATTTACAAGTCGATTAGAAAACCGCGAATTTCAGAATATATTATACAAGAATATAACAATTGGCTGATTTTTTGACACTTGACTACCATACAAATTAATCGTGATAGTTATAAAATTGTTAACTTTGAGTGGCTCTCGGCTTACAGACACAACTCACTAAACACAATAATTAAGACCACTACGATCGACTTAATTTCATATTTATTGGTAGAATAGTAGCATCTTAGTAGAATAATTTTAAATAATCAAAACACATTTTTTTAGAACTTATCTCCACGGCATATTTTTTGATCAGGACCGGTTTCGCTCTGACTGACCATTTCTGCTCATCCTTTTTGCCTACCATTAAAATGTAATACATTATGTTCCATTTAGTATTTAAGTGCAAGTTATTTTGTTTTTAAAAACTTCCCACTCGCTACTTCTCCCAATGAGTTCTTTATGATTTTTCAGAGCTCTTAATGGAATATTGATTTACCTTAATTTTATTTGAAAATTATTAATAAGTGATTGTTAACATTTAATTTTTAAATCAATTTACATTATTTGTATTAATATTGTATGATTTCCTATAAATTGTCTCTTAGTTATTGAACCACGGTTTTGTATACCTTTAATTCAAAAATGTTGTATAAATAGGCTTATTTGTAAATTGTATTCTATCAGTTGATAATGCTCGCGATGAGGGGAACCGGTCCTGACCAATAAATATATTGTGGAAATAAGTACGAATATATGTGTTTTCATTATTTAAAATATCATATCTTTCCATCAAGAAGTGACAGTTAACACCTTAAAAGTGATTAGTAGAATAATCTGGCGTTAGGTGTTTTTAAAACAGTGGGTACATTCGATTTCATAATACATAATAATATTTTATATATTGTTAGTAAAAAAGCTGAATCGATATCATCCAACCGAATGAAGTCAATCGAAACATTGACAATATGTAATAAAAATCAAGGAACGTCTTCTAAAAAATTTTACCAACAATTGTACCACAGAATATTTATTTGATTACCTTGGAAAACTTTTTCGTTCAATTCACTAAAAATATACAAATCAACTCTTTGTATCTAAATATATATAATTAATTGAATATTTCAGGCGCGATATCTGACTCCATTTTGACTTTTACGACTTTTTGGTTTATTAACACGATCACGAAAATTTCTGGAGCCAAATATTTTTGCCAAAACACGAATAAAACAAGCAGGTCGCGGTGGAAGACCTACATTGTAAATCAAATTAATTTACATGCCACTATACAAACATCTATGATTTTATGTGCGGTATAGTTTGGCAACTAATGAGCATATTTAGTTTATTTTCATAATATGTTAAATAAATATATTTTTGCGAAGGTTCTCAGAAAACATACACAAATGCGTGCTATTTTGCAATTGTGTATTATGGTAAATGAGAAATCGGCGACAATGCGATATCAACTTTCATGGAACGCGTTTTTTTATCGAAATCGTGTTGTCTGCGCTCCTTTTTTTGAGGCCGTTGGTTTTTCGAAGCACTATTTCATTTTGTTACTATAATAATAAGCCAGGTATAAATCTACAACAATAGGATATCGGCTTTCATTCATTCAGGTGGTCTTTATCGACATCGCAACTCAAATAAATGACTAGCCTCAATTTGTCGGCAATTAACTTCGCATACGATGCGTCCAAATCTCGCATTCGCAATATTTTAATTGTAGAATTCGTTATAATAATGATTCAATAATCATCAAAAATTTTCGTGTTATGTGAGTCAGACTGTATAGATAAATAGCTTAGTCCGCTCACAGCGTAGGAATGAAATATTGAAGATAGAACAAAGCTAGCTGTTAGTTAGTTAGTTAATCACTCTCAATATGCCATGTAATTTTTAGAAGAGAAAAGCCATACAAGATATATAAATCCGTAAATCGATTTATGAAAATTTCCGCAAAGTTGCATAAACTCGTGGGCACCGCAATTGAAGATGAAATTCAACATTCGAACGAATCTTGTAGAAATAAAATACATTGCTATTTTTTTCACCGTGTTACAATAGACTACCTTGAAGTTTGTCAGAGAGATAATGAGATATTTTATGTCGTTCATTGCACATTTTTGAACGCTGTATTTTTTGAGATCTGGATAGTTTTCGATTTGTAATAAATAATTCATAGCACATCTTTAAATGATACGCCAATGGTAGGAATGTGGAAATACTCCCTAACAGAAAAGTCACCTTACTACACCGTCGGATGAAGAAGGTAAAGAAGTGTCACCGGCAGTGCTCCCCCCTTCACGCGCACCCCTGACTACTTCACGTAGCAGACAATGCCGGCCCAAGACATTCAATTAATTACAATTTTAATTAGATACATCGTTGTCTCATTCACACATCGCCGAATCAAAAGAGGATGGAGATACAATGACAGGGGCGTTTTGTGAAATGATTCAGGTGAACTAACTGAAAAAACAAAACGGAGGTTAGGTATCAGTGTACAATGTATTATTAATAATTAGAATACGTAACGAAAGTCGTATAAAATATCTCAGTCGGTTTAAGTATTTCATAATGTATGTTATATAAAATATTCAAAATTACGTCAATCGAAACAAAGAGTAAATTCCGTAATGTTAAATAAAAAATATTTTGTCAAGTCATGACATATTGTGATCTGAAATTATCAAAGAAATCTGAACACTGAATAGATGTTTCAAATGGGACATTTTTTTGTGATATATTTATTTGTATACCTAAAAATTGCCTAACGCCTTCGCTGACTATTTTATTTGAAACTCAATACGTATGGTTATTTTCTACATAGACATCCCAAATAACGTAAAATATAAATATAAAAATAAAGTTATTTTCTTCATCTCTTAATGTAATTTCTTAGAGAGAAGGCTTAGTTCACATACAATTACATAGATATTATAAATTGTTCACTTTTAAGGTGTTAACTGTCACTTCTTGATGGAAAGGCATGATATTTTAAATATATTGTGGAAATAAGTACTAAAAAAATGTGTTTTTATTATTTAAAATTATAAATTGTATATTCTTTCTAAGCAATATATAGTTCTTACTAGCGCAATATAACATATAATTGGTGGTCAAAATGATCGTATGACACTGTAAAGTGAATGCATTACCTTTAATTATCCTTTATAGCGACAAATAGTGATCCTTCCATTAATTTTCCTTATATAAAACAAAACTGTATTTATTTTAATAATTACCATCTAGTTGAGGTGGTAATTCTTGGTGGCAAAGCCACCGTTTACAAATTAGGATTTGCTTGTAAGTTTATCCTCTTTCACTAACGACTTTTTGGTAAGTACCTACTTGATAAAGAAGGTAAAGTAATTTGATTCTCTTCAAGCAATAATTGCAGATTTCTTTACTAACTTTTTTACAATCGCACAATCGCTGAAATCATTCATGTAAAAAAATAAAACCGTATTAATGAATCAGTTATGTAAATATCTTTTTAATGCGAAAGTAATAGTATGCACTTCAATAAATCACGACTATTTACCGAGCGGTTTAGGGCAGAACACAATCTTAACACATTTTACTAAACACAGTCCAATACGATATTTTTTACGCTGTACAAATGACATATATAAAACATGTCTCATTACCGCTTATAGTGGTATTTTGTCTTTACTCTGGTATGCCACTTGACCATGCAGGATAGCTTATGGGCGGGGTAAACAACCTTTAATTAATGACTTCAACAAAGAAACCATTATGTTCTTTGTTAGTTGTATTATACAGAGCATATTCTGTTATATGTGGGTGTGAGAAAACCTGATCAGTGGCGTGACAAATGAATACATAAAAGAGAAGCTAGATTACGCTGGGAATTGACATAGAAATAATCAATGAAAGCTTTCTGAATAATATATATCAATCAATATGAATTGTTTTATCGCATTTATATTTCTGACTGGTTTTTTGCAACATTAGTCTACAGCAGTGGTTATCACGTGAAATTTCACTGTATCCGCATTATTAACATCAGCATCTTATGAAAATTTCTCGTGGCCGCACCAATTGTGAAAAAATAGCAATTGCATTTACTAAAAAATGGATTAACTTGTAAGTTTATATTAAATAAAAATAATTTTACAAATTCGTTTGTAAAAACACATTCCTTTTAAAATATCAATATTTACTAAGAAACTGTTGGTGATCGCAGCAAAATTCTTTAGTGACCCACATGAAAACCACTGGTCTACACTAATGGTTCGATAATTTTCAGATTCTTTTGCTGTATTTACATAACCTCTTCGTTATCTTCATCATCTGAATGGGAACCCAGGATAAATTACGTTATTTAATTTTGGCATGATAACTATAAAAAGATTTATTTTCTTTATATTGTCATTCACTGTGGTTAAAAAGTGAAAATCAATTAATATATTAAAATTACATTTAAACACTTTTAACAAATTAGTACCCACTACAGAAGGATACAAAAGGGTTCCAGGACGAAAAAAGAGACCACAGACTTTTGTGAAACTTGTTAAAAGAAACCAAATCTTCACCCAGGTCCCAGGGGAATACTTTAAAAAATATCACACTTTCAAATGTTTTTAATAGTACATATTATTTTTTAAATATCATATTTTGAAATGTTTTTTTTTTTTATTTGATAGATTAAAGCTTTGCAATCATGAAATAATTATAAAATATGTTATTAAGTAATTAAAGCGTCCATTTGATTCAATGACGTTCGAATATTACGAAAATCTTAAAATTAATTAAGGAGATGCCTCAACGCTTTTTTATTTATATAACGGAGTGCAAAGGGTTAATCCAAAAAAGTAGCTAGAAAAAAAACTTTTTTTAATTTGTTTATAAATTTAAAACAATATATAACTAATTAACAGATTAAATAACCCAATGACCGAATATTGTCCTGCAATTTAATATTAACGTAATTTCTATACTGACATGTAGCTATTGTGCGAGGGTTTGTTATTAGATTATTAATGGTCTTGAACTCATACAACACTCATTAACTATTGTTGTTCAATTGAGAAATAAATATTATTTATAGTTTTAACTGGTACGCCATTGGGATGCATGTGCCCTGAGGAGTGAGGAGGTGGAGTGAGAGGAGTCGCCTCCCGTCAATCAACGTTCAACTCATCGCCGGATACGCCACACATTCTTGGATGCAACGCTATCCGCGACATGGACCATAATACCCCAGTGCCCTCTGTGATAGGTGCGATGCGGTACCACACATCATCGATACAGACTTCATTTATTTGTAACAAATACATAAATCACCCATTTTGAAACAGATATGAAGTTATGTCAACGGAACAGCACCTCTCATGGGATAAATAAAACTCCCAGAGTTTTGCCTTTAGGGATCTTCGGGCATTCAAGTGCACACATAACTAGGTAATAGGGTCATCAGTTACAAAACGTATGAAAAGGTTCCAGTTGATAATAATTTCGCAAGCAACCGAACAACGATTTACTGTACATTTTTAGATGTGTTGAATTAAGGGTGAAATATTGACTAAGTCACAAAGTAGCCCTCGTATGCGGCTAACAATAGCTTTATTGTAGATATTACCAATCAGTGCGGCTACGAGACATTTCCTAAGGCCCCCGATGTTTATAATGCGGCCACAGTAAAATTTTACGTGAGAATCACTATTCTACAGGTACTACGCTTTCCAGAATCGTCGATTGTTACTATGATATGTACGATCTCATACTTGACTAGCAAAATAGTGTAAGTACTCTGTTTTTTCAACAGCATGACTAAATTTTGTTAATTGTTGTGTTTTCTTATTAATTGCCCTTTTTCAGTAGCAGTTAAATTATTATTCTTCGCATCTGCAGCGGCACTATGTTTGCAAACTAAATCTATGGTTTTTTTTATGGAAAACACTTACATAGGGTTTGGAATTGAAAAGCAAATCATCAGAAATATTTTGTATACTGGATCGGGAGCAATTGACGGTAGAAAAAATATAGTTCATATAGACTTCTTCCCACTCATGCAGGTAAAAAGAGGAATGCTGTATAAATTTCGTCACGAATAAAGAATTGACCATTCGGCAATCCGCGAGATTGATTCGACCTTGCGGCTCAATAACAGCCGCAGCATACCTGCCGTTGATGTCATATTGTACTAGGATTTTTAAATGACTATGTCACCGTCAATCTCCACGGTGAACTTTGTGTTGATCTCTGGATCAGCTGTTACATGGTCAAATGCAGATGTAAGTATACCTCACGAAGGCTTAATCTTGCAATTACATTTCCTTCAACTGTTTAGAAAAACATTTGAGCGATTTTATTTTTCATTAATGATTAAAATTGGTTAATTTACTAATTACATACGACATAATTTTATAAATTGTTTGTAGGGGTATAAAAATATTACGTTTGAATGCCGACGTTCCTAGACTCTTGCCGGTTGCCCTGTAATTGAATCGGTAAAAACAAAAAAATATCGACTACTCGGCTACAGGTAGCAATATTCTTTTTTCCATTTTTCTGCCAAGATTCTTCACCGAAACCTTTTGATCTAAGGAGGCAATGAGGGGCGGTGGATATTTTTTTGCAATAATAGTATATTTCAGGGTTGTGAAGTCAGAGTCGTGTTTTTCAATGAATCTACAGCCCTAGTATATTTGATAAGGGTTACTGCTCTTCAATTTTTTGTTTATATATATTATATTTACGAATAGTTTTACCATCATTAGAAAAAATATATCCATACAAAATATTTTTATTTCTGTCGTACGTATATATTATATATTGATTCAACAGTATATATTTCAAATATCTTGAAAGCAATATCTAACGGCAAAAAATACAGTATATTGAACATCCAATTTTATTTTCTTCAGCTTTAATCTATTTATTATGCCAGGTTCGAAAGAGTTAAAATTGTGTTTAATAAATATATTCCTTATCTTCACTTACTTTTTGCGTTGTAATAATTTCCCTTTATTTCTCGACTAATGAATATCAACTCGTTAAAAATCTTTATAGGTATTTTATTGAATTAATTTATTTTTAAAAAATCGTATAATATGAGATAAGTTATTAAAAATAAAAAGGCAATGACGATTCATATATTTTAAATGGTCATAAAACACAGGTCGAATGATGATTGGTAAACAAGTTTGATGTCATTGACTTCATTTATGTTATTAAATACTGGAAACAGTCTTCATGTGATAATATGAAATTTTAATGTGTATGATTCTTTCATACGTGCAGTATTTTTTTATATCTATTGATGACGTTTTCTATCAAAGGTTTTGGATTAAAAGCCGTATTTGATTTTAGCATATAACTAAGACAACAATTTAAACGATGACATTCAAGAAGTGCAGTATTCATGTTTTATATATTAAATGCTAGAGAATTTAAGATCATTGATAACGGTATAACAAATTTAAATTAAAATGAGAAAAGCATTTTTACGGTACATTAAGATCACAATACCGGGATTTTTCAATCAATTTGATAATGGATTACAAATGAAGCTTTTGCAATGACCAGAGCATAACTAAACACAAGATATAATATAAACAATAATGCAACCCTTATTGTGATAAATCAATTTATTCTTACATTTTCATTTTGATTCATTTTCAACACGGAAATACCTAATTTTTTTATTTTGTTAGTATTATTTGAGTATTGAAATTTTTTTTAAATATATTGAAACGTTGTATTCTACATTTTCACTCACGAGTCAAAACCCATGTTTCGTCTTTTAAAATCGTCAGGCGTAATACGGATCCAATAGATCTGACACGCAATAAATACTTTACATCGGTTGTATACAATAGGAATGGCAAAACATGTGGAAATTTACCAAGTTTCAAGATTTAAATTTTGATCTTCATATTCTAGCAAGCACCAATCATCATTCAATTTCGTGAAATAAAAAAAAAACGATATGGGTATTATTGCAAAATTGCAGCTATTTAGGTAGCCAAACTCATCCTATTCCAATAGCAAGTTCATAAAGTTTCGAAATACATTAATATAAACACATTAAATAAGCCGACTTGATATTATATATTTTTCTTCAATTCTTTTACCCTATAATACGCCTAATATTACGTTGAGATAATTTCATGATAATAATCAAAATATTTAGATATAACATATTTGTTTCAATTCATTTTGAGAGTGACTGTTGCAATGCTTTCTTTTTCAATATTTACTTTGAACTACCTAGAAATCTGTTTCTGCTCTTAATGAGAGCTTGACGCTTTGAAAGTCATAAAGAAACATTGGATGTGATAACCTCTGAACAGGTGGAGAGGTCAAACAGATAAACAATGCAGACCATTGAGTTCAAATTCTACAATATAGAAGTACATTTATTATTTATACTATTTTGGTTGATAGCAATAACGTCAATCATTTATATTTTCTAGCATTGCTATAATTATATATTATATTCTTTATACATTGCTACGGAATGATGATTTTTTTTTTGAAAATGTCTCACAATTTGCCTCTGTTGTCTCAAATTGAATTTTAACTCAACAAATTCCTACAATATTTTATTATAAATTTCATAGTGTACTATAAAATAGATTAATAGAGTCTTAATGAACAAAGCACATACAGTAAATAAACACTTAAAATACCAGTAACACATCGTATTTTTTATATACAGTGGGTGATCGGTTTACGAGCATAATCTGCTTGAAGGCTATGTTCGCTATCCAAATTGTACATTTACCGATCAACCGAATTTACAGATAGAATAACTGGATTAAAAAGATCGTTTTCATCCGTTATCCGAATATCACCACCATGATATTGAATATTACCAAAAATCGTTCGTGATAATGTCCGTTATCTGATTTGTGCTTAGTTCGGACTGTTCGTTAACTGATCACATATATAATACATTTTGTTAAATATAATAAACTTCTTCATTGAATCGTTAAAATATTGTATGTGGTGAAATATATTAAAATAAACATGATATTAAAAATATTCAATTGAAAATGTATTTATGTATTCTTGTCTCCGTATAATTGACGACACCTGAAGACCATTTTCAATAATGTTTACAGGAGGGGGGAGAAAAGCTATCGATGCATTAGAAGGTAGAGAGAGCATCAGTATTAATTATTTCAGAACACCTGCGAAATGATAAAAATAAAATTTAATGCTCGATATTTTATTTAGCGCGCATAAAAATGGCGATAAAAAGGTAATTACCAATAACAGTAATGTTCCGATCTTGAAGTGGCGTACAAAAAAAATGTAAACAATACATTTCTTATTGAATACGTTCAGATTAATAACGATATTGATAAAAACCATATTATTATTAATTAGACTGTTTTCTTTTGCTATTGCTTCCAAATATAAAAATATTCATAGTTCAAATTAAAAACCTTTTTATTTTCAATCGTTCTAATTTTTTTTCCGAAAAAAGTTGGATGTTAAAAAATTTCTTTACAACGCTTTTAGATCAATTAATATTATAATTTTTCTTCATAGCGAAACACCAACAGAAATTATATTAAAATACACCTTTCATGATATTGTATCTAAATTTCTCGTAGAATTCACCTTTCCCTCATCCAAACATTGTCTACGTACGCCATTGGCACACAGCCATTTATTTATTAACGAGCGTCGCGCTTTGGAGAACGATTTCTTCTATTTTTCGCGTGTTAAATATGTAAAAAATATGGTTCATTACTGAGTATGGTAATCATATTAAACTCACTCATAAAAAAACATGGACCGTAATTAGTAGGTACGCTACTAATAATGAATTAATCTTAATATCTTAACCTAACCCTTTTTTAATCCGACCTTTTCCATAGTTTCGGAACTATTCTTTTATTAAATATAATTTATTCCATCAACATTTCCAAAGTTGCTTTTCATGTAGCAAATAATATTTATATTATATATCCCTGGATAAAAAAGCAATATGTGTGTATCATTTCAAGATTTGAAAGTAGCACCTTTCTCTATTGACTGATGTAAATCAATCAAACAGCAGTCCGTTAATTTTTCAATGTATCTCAATTGTCAATTTTAATTAATTTCCTTATCTCACAATATTATTATAGAGCTTAAGCTGTTCCGTCCACACTTTAAAAAATTCTCACTATCATATCCACCTGTAGGTAATAAAAACCAAAAACTAAATAATTATAATATCAATTAATTAAATATTATATAAAAATGGTTAAATACCTTTCCTCTCAAAGGTGAACTAGTTTCCAAAGTTTCACACTTGCAAGCATGTAATAACCTGGTGGCAAGCGCGTTCATATTCCAACCGATCGAAGGTCAATATACAACTTTTTTTATTTAAATGTGTTTAAATTGCCTTCTTTTAGTTGATTTCAAGTAATTTAAAAAATTCAAATTACAATGGCGCCTTGGCTGTTAACTGTAATGCGAGTAAAATAAATGATTTATAAAAATCCTCGTAAACTTAATGATGAATAATTACGATTTACACAATTAAGTAATGAAAGAATCATTGTTATTTATTTGCGGAACACCTCATTGTGTAGAAGAAAAATTTTCGACGAACATTTTTTTTTTATAAATGCATAGTTACTATAATAGTTTATGGACAAAATTGAACTAAATATTTTCTGATGAAGCATGATTGCGTATCGCAATGAAACTTCGTTGGTTACTCCACCAAGTAAATATTTTTGGACGGGCGTTAACGATCCAGGTGTTACGAACGGGGGATGCAAACCGAAGGGAATTTAAAGCCATAATCGTAAAAACAGAACGGGCCGCGGTGCGGGAGTGAAATGCCATCGCAAATGCTTTCTAAAAATACCTGGGCACAACATTATCAGCCAAGTCTCATGAAAAAGAATGCTGAAACTTGGTTACACTTGGGGCACAGAGCTTAAAATGGTACAACAACCATTCGTATCGCGGAGAAAAAATAGATACTACAATCTGAGAGCTTTGCTACTAAATTTATAGTTACACATATCACACTTGAAAAAATTCAAGCACCGATCGACATCAATAAACAATTTATGGATTTTTCTTTGAAGGTATGAATGATTTTAATGTTTCAAATTCTCTACCACCCATTCGATCGTATAAATGTGGCGTAGTTAAAGCTATTAATTTACCCACAATCATCTCTTCGAAAAGGAAACGTTGAGTAACTTACCAACAAGCATTTATTACAAATACCTTCTGTCACAATAATCTTTATGCTCCACAATATAAATGAAGATTATGATTAAACACAGTATCAATGTTAACTATATTGCATGATAGACTAACATATTCCTCATTGATGTAGACTTACATATGATACAAATATGTTTTTATATCAAATTATTATAATAGTTTGAAAAATTCTGTGGATCGCAGTTTTCGTAAGTTTTTATTTTAATTGTATGAACATTCAGATAATATTTCATTTAATAACTTGTCACCATAAACGATTGATCAGTTTGGAGCTTTTAAATGACACTTCTACTATTCATCTTACATAGAGCAGGATGTTATAATTCTAATCGTATATGTAAAACTGTGACACAAAAATTAAATTAAAAATGTTTTACTTTTCCATTTCTATGTATACCAAATATATTTGATGTACACTCAGTAGTTTTGGCTAACCAAGGGTGTACTTTTCGCTTTACAGCTTTTAGTATACTATTAAACAAATCTGTAATGCACTCATTCACCCTCGAACAGTAGTGAATTTTGGTTGAAACAATATTTTAAACAGCAATTCAAACGTGTTTTAAAACGTAAATAAATCTAAAGTAGATTATAGTATTTATTGTTAACCGCCTAGCTTTGCTCGAAAATTGCTAAGATTAGGACATTTGGGTATTGAAAGGCCTTAAAATGAACTGTTATTTATTTATCACGTTATCGATTTTAATTGTATTTTCTTAAGAAATGTATGTTACATTTTCATATCTTTTCGAAAAAATATCCTATTACGTTCAGTTAACGTTTACAAAGGATCAATTTTACTAAATGTGGCATATATATTCATCAAAACACTGCCTGCCATATTGAATTTTACTTTTTAAAAAATAAGACTGATTTGTATAAAATATTAAATATGAGAATTTTTCGAGGAAGATTCAATAAGTAATGTGATAAAAAATCAAAATGATTTTTAAAGCTTGTTTTCAATTTTAAACATAATTGACAATAGTTCGATTCAATCTCTTTGAAAGATAGACGTAAAATCTCTCAGCATCATACATTCATTTCCACTGGCCTTATTCCGAATCCAGCGCTGACCACTATCCACCCCGGCTAGATCGTAAATATAATAATAACACTGGATACACGACATCACCTACAACACAGAGCCAACCGTAATGACTAAATTTGACTACATTGGAGCACTCGACAATACATACATACACTATGATATCAGGTATACGGCTATTTAGTTTGATAGCAAGCTACACTTCTCTCAAGAGACACTTATAAAATATCCCATCAATATAAAAAATATTCACCCTACAATGGAAACGTTTTTTTTATTAAATGCCATTGCAAGACCAACTTCACAGCAAATTTAATAATGCAGGTACAAACATTTTTTTAAATTTCTGCGCAAAATCTTTTGAATTGCATATCGACGGCACCAATGACAAATAATATGAAAAATAAATAAAATACTTGCGTCTATATAGTTTGACTGCGTTTAAGCAATAAGAAATGAATGGTGAACGTAACTTTAATATTTCCTTTATAACGTTTACATTAGAATAATATTTACAATCCTATCATTACTTGAAGAACTTGACTTTTTATTTTGACCAGTTGAATGATTTCCTTTAATTTACTTACATATACTTTTACAGCGTAAATTGGTTAAACTTTCAAACGTATGTTATTAATGAACCTCTTAATTTTTCTTATCGCTGTGCCTTGCAAAAAGTCATATTTTTAGTTTTCCTAATTGACGTCAATATCAGTTAAAAAAATACTTCTCAAGTATATTTAATGGACAAATCGTGTTCAACTTTAGATTTCAACGATTTAATAAAAATAAAAATCGTTATTATTGGCCGTATTTAACAATAAAGAAAAAATATTTTACATACTTTAAATAACTGTTTTTGAGTTCAGCTCGAGTTTTATTATAATATGTTATGTTGAAATGAGACCGCACTATTGACAGATTAAAGAACAACCAAAATATGAAAATAAACAGACCTGAAACGATTCATATAATAAAATATGACAGGTTTATAAATATGCCGAAATATGAAATAAGAACTCATAAAATATATGTTTAATCGGTCACTTGTCTAGCATTCGTAGGCTTAAATTTATTCAGTGAAATGCTATTAGAGATCTGCAACGGTTATCCAACGGCCCAAGAGCCTCACTAAGACGAACAATCGACCGGGTAATACACTCGTTCATCAGACAATTATAACGATCTTTTTACACTAATTAATACTTAATGCGTAAATCAATTATTACCAATCTCTCTTTTTTCAGTTGTTTTATATATGTATAGTTATTTTATGATACAAAAAAAGGCTATCAATCATTGATTATTTAATCGATATATGTATTTTTACTCATACCTGTTTATGGTGTTTCTCTCCGATCATATAAAAGTGATATGGATATATCAATTAGCTATTTAGGATCACTTTCCAAATCCCGTATTAACTGAACCTTTCTTAAATATTGGTAAAGTATATTACATAAAGTCCTTTTTATATTAAAAAAAAAATAGTTATAAGCTAATCGTTAGGGCTGAGAAAAAATATGCAGTCTTCAAACAGGATTCGAAAAATTGGCAGTGGATTCGAGCGTCAATGATTTATTTAAGTAGATCCAGTGCAGACTTCAATCTCTGATATATGTTAGTTGTAGCTCACTTGCAACGGCCAACTACAAATTTAAATTTCCATTTTCGATAAAATAATAATTAATACTTTTTGAATGAAAATAATGCTTAACTTTATAATAATTGTATCAATTAAAAAACCCTGCGATGAGTTGATGGAAGATTAATCGACGCCTTTTTATCATACAGTTATAGTTATAGTTTCAGAATGAAGAGAGGAGCCTGTAGCCTTCAAAGTCCTATCAATTACAACCTTTTGACTGAATCTATTGTTTTATTATTTTAAAAAATGATCATTTAATTTATAAGACATCATATACATACATAGTACTATATTCAACTAAAGTACATACTGTATTATTATAACGTTTCAGATAAAATTCAGTCTTCCAGTAATAAAAATTACCCACATCTGGCTGGATGATCGATCGTTGTTTAGACATCCACAAAACGTCAAGAAAAATACACCTTCCAACCTTTTTTAGGAAATTATACTTTTCCACAAATAACTTTTAATTGAATTAGCATGACTTAGTATAATTAATATATATTGTAATAAAATTAACACAGTATTTCTTGATGACCAATTCAACTCAGAATTCAAAGTTTATTTAGCTTGATAGTACACAATATAATACAAATAAATATTGTTTAAGAAGAGATAGACAATATATTGTATTACTTATTCATAACGCCATGCATTTTTTTTTAAATTTAATTATTGTGTCATTGTGTTTGGGTATTTTCTAATAAAATGAACATAAATCTTCTGAATGAATTTAAATTCAAATGCATTTTAATTTAAATTATTACCAATGCCCTTATTAATATTATATGCGCTTCTGAACCGGTCGATTAAGTGAGCGTCGCGCTGAAACATTGTATTATACAGACGGAAATATTTTTCCTCTGGAGTTCATTGCTTTGGTGTATTTTTACCGCTTGCCTATCGCTAGAGATATATTTTTTAAATTTCTTTGTCGCTCATAAGGTTCATACAAAATATTCGCGGTTATTAATTACAATCAAAAGTAGGACGTGCGTATCGCACAAAAAATGATAAGCAGCGACATAAGAAGCATGACAGCAGTGTTGTCAATGATAATAAATATTTAGCAATTGCATTTATAACATTTAATTAACAGCATAAAAAAATCTTTCTCTCTACAATCCAATAAAAACTCAGTATGTACTACTATTTTCATAATATAATATTTTTAGGTGGTTTATGTATAACTTATCTTGATTAATTTAATCATTATTTACAATAATTGATACCGAATCTCAATTTATCGGTTGATAATGCTCGTGGTGAGCGAAACAGTTCCTGATCTTAAAAATAGAGAATTGTGGAAATAGTACGTAACATTGTGCTTTGATTATTCAAATACAATGCTTTTCCGCCAGGAAGTTACAGTTAACACCTTAAAAAGTGTACTCATATTTCAATTATCAATATATATTAGAATCGAACCATAATTAAATAGTTATTTTAGATAAAAACACATTCATGTATTCATATATTCTTTAGTTGACACAGCGTTAAATACATCGATAATCTCTAGCGATCAAAATAGTTTTTCCTTACGTGCATTATAGTTTCATTTGAGTGGTTAGTGACGTCAGTTGTTACTAGTTAAATGCATGTAAAAAACTATATATATTTTATTTGATCTCCAAACATCGTAATAATAAACAATGAGCAATAATTTTTTATAGTTGTTGGACCATTCCGCTCCCAACTTGAAGCATAAGAATTGGTTATTTTTGTTATTCAGTCACTAAATATTTTTTGAAAGAGAGTTATAATAGAACAAATAGTCTGGGAAAGAACTAATGTTTAATTTCTTTTTATACGCCCAGCTTTTAAAATCGAATAATTGGGTTTGAAAATACTCGTTCATGAATTCGTATCCGCTGATATTGCGACCGACCAGTACAGAGCGCTAACTGCAAAGCTGACAGTCAGTATACAGTATAACATAAAATTTTCGCAATTTTACACGTTTTGTATATGGGTGTTTTAAAAGAGAATTTTTATTGAATTTGGTAACTTGATAAGTTTATATTACAGTATGTAAATATTTTTATACATTTCTTCAACTTTTAGGTTAAGGAAAATTAATTCCAATATCCTTAAAAACGACGAATGTTTGAGAAGACGTGGGCATGATTCGTCGGTTTTTTTCTTTTAGAGTATACAATCAGTCTGCCAATGGTGATGCCAGTGGTAAGATCGTTTACTATGTATTGCTTCAGATGTCGACATATTCCACGAGGACGAGAGTGAGCTCAAACGAATACAATTTATTGATTAATGTAGATTTAGCCAGAGCTTTCTCGGTTGCCTTCCATATATTTTTTTTTATTTCCTGTATGTTTTTATGTTGCAAAATAATTAAAAAGAAATCAAATAAATAAATAATTAGCTAACGCGGTGAAAAAATAGCAATGTATTTTAGTTCTACAAAATTTTATAGCTTTTTGGAACTAATATACATTGCTATTATTTCACCGCGGTATAATGGAGTTTTACCAAGTAAATGTCAATTTAATCGATAAAATAATACGTTCTTTGATATCAATGGATCTTAAACAAATATTTGTTTATATTATTCGTATAGTTGTAACAATTAAAAACTATATAACACGAGGTTAATTTTCTGAATGTTCATGTCTGTTGCTCATGTTTATTTATGTTTCATGTTTATTGCTACAACATCTTGGGGTAGTCAATTCTTGTCAAATCTCCTAAAACGCAGTCGCAACAAAGCGTAAATTTAACCGAGTTGTCGACCCTGACCGTGATAGGTTCCAGATGTGACTTAACCGAGCGAGACCACCAATAATTTATATTATATAAAACGCGTATGAGAGAGATAAGAACACGTCTGACAGGGATATTTAAAAACGACTATTTTTAACACATCTCTTTTGTTAGACAGAAAATGTATTTTCGTTCTTCGTTTTTACCTTAAGTAGATTATCATTAAAAAATGTCAATGGTTTTGGAATTCACAAAATTTTTCCATTATGTGTAAAAACCTGATATATAATTAATTTAATCCGGTCCTTTTCTTAGATTTAGTAGTGGGTAGGGTCACTAAGACTCGTTTTTTTTTCTTTTTTGATCTATACACGTTTATTGGGTTGGCACTAAACATTGACAATACAAATCGTAAAAAGCAAATCTGTCAGCGGACATACAGCTTTCGATCACAGGAACTAAACGAGTTAATCTCTCTTTTTTATTGAAAAGTATTCATATTTCTTTTTACTTTCTTTAAACTCTCTTGAAATCAATCTATTGAAATCAAAATTATATGTTATTGTATCAAGTAAGGGTGCGTGATTGAATTTCAATATTACATTTTAATTGTTGAAACTGTGTACGCTTCCACATGTTTCTATAACTTTGTAACCCACCAAATTAAATTAGGTTTATTTTGCTAAGTATTTGGATATTGTTTTTTTGTAAATACATTTCATCAAAAATTCATTAACTGTATGTATTATTTATAATATTATCAGTAGTTGTTAAAATTTCTTCAGATACATATTTAGCTCTTGGCCTTATGATCGATATTATTTTCGATTTCCTAATTCTAATTATATTATACACGATGCGAACCATTTATTCGTGTCAATTCTACTGCATCAATATGAAAGAATCGAAAGACGAAACCCCGTTGTTGGTGGCACTAAACCTTTCAGGAGTATACATCGAAGAGTTTTTCTGGCATCTATCAATATATTATTATATGTTTTATTGAGTTGTCATCATTGCCATTTTATATATACATGCCATTTTGCTCGATGACAAGTGGGCCCCACCATATAAATATGGGCACTTTGTAAAATTATATGGGAACAAAATTATTTTTGCCCCATTTGACTCCTTCGAACCAAAATTTTTAGACCCAGTCCGTCACTGCTTACATTGGTATCATATTTATATAAATAACCGCAATTCCAGAATCATCATATGATATAACAAAGTTTTGTTATCTTTACAATTAAACAATGAATAGTTAGATTTAATGGCGGGAAATAAATATATACAAGATAAAATATATTTAAAATTCTTTACCACACCAATAGGATACGTTGTATTGCAAATTATGTCATATGATGTGATGATAGCTAGTGTACCACATCAACTCATTCATTATTCATTGGATACGCTCAAATAATTAAATTGATTGAAATGTAGTGTCTTTAGGTTCATGAAGAAATAATTACTTAATTATTTTCTATGTATTCGGTGATTACTTTAAGGAAATTTAATTTCAATATAGAATATCAATTAATATTTTATTTTATATAATAGTTAATATTGAACAAATTTTGGAACATTATATTATATTCTTCATATGCGTAATATAAATAAATCTTTAATTCGTTTTATTAATTTGTCTTAAAGATCCAAAGGTATCTTTCCTACCCCTATCCCCCTTCCCCTGATCAGGTATCAAGGAACGCATTACGCAAGTCAGCTGAGAAAATTACGCCACGTGGTGCGTACACGTCAAATCACCCCCATCAACAAAAAAAGAAGAAGAAAACATTTTTTCGCATTCCAACTGACCTGGTTTTCTTTGAGGCTTTGCCTGCTTTCTCCTGGCTCTGAACGGATGCATTTCCTTGGAAAGCGCTGCAGTAATCACCAACGGTCAACTGATCTACACTAACACAACATTTCACCAGAAAACACATAAAAAATTAATCTTATTAGGTTTTTTTGCGCAAGAAATATAGCAATTGTTTAAGTAAAATATTTTAAAAGTTAATTGTACATAACGATTTGGCGCACTAATAATATACAAATTATTTATCAATCACTATAGTTGAACAGAATCGAATCATATGTTATTATTTCACTGTTTTTAATTCAAAGTAAATATCAAGGAAAAAGCTCAGGTAAAACGTAAACAATATCGTCAATTAATTGTTTATCACTTCAATTCTTCTATTCGTCGATTGACACCGAGTTTTAAGAGCACATGATTAATCACTGACACTTTTCATTACCTGGATCGAATTTTCCCTTTACTTCCGGAATGAAAAACTTCGGAAAAGCGGCATTTTGACAGGAGCCCAAATGACAACAAACACGGCGGTCCCATGCGACACGGCGGACCGATTCGGTAAACATTCCGGGGGGGAAAAGCCGATGTGAATATTGCTCCGCTCGTGGACGGCGGTGCTTCCCGTCGCGGCCCCGCGCTGCGCCGCCCGCAGTCGGTAGGCGAGCCCGCCCATTGGCCCACCTGCCCAGAGCGCCCTCCCACCTGAGCACGTCTCTGGCAAAAAGATCGTTCTACCAATATAAGATATAATATAGATATAAAGAGTCGAGTATGGAAATTTTATGTATTACTTTCGTCTATATATACATCTATATTAAGGCCTCTATCGACTTTTAATTCAACGTAATATGTACGTAACACACGGCTCAAAATATTTTTTTAATTGCCAACTTTTCAAAAAAAGAAAACATGTAATGAGCGAATTTTCGCGCCATTTTCGTGCAACTTTTGCAGTACTTATTTCTTGCTGTTTCTATTTTCCCGCTAATAAATTTAAAATTTAAATATAAGAAGACAATTTTAATCCATCATTTGACTCATGGAGTATTTTACACAAACGTTGATATCGTCATTCTAACACGATGAAAAAATAGAAAGCAACAGCAAAATAAAAGTATTTAAGTTCTACAAAATATTTTTTTTAAGATATAGTTGATAGCTATTTCGGCTCACGCCATCGTCAGAACTAAGCTTAAACTAACATTTGCTTATCTATATATAGCTGTGTAGAAAAGGTACACAATACATCTTCTCTCCTGTTTTAATGACCTAGCTTGTTTCTTGCTCGCAATAAAACTAAAAATTGTAAATGAAACTAAAAAGGCGGCTATATCAATAAGTTTACATGTGGCAAGAAAATGGTCTTTTACGGAGACAAAACGGCACAGCAACTCTTTCTTAATTGATAATGTTTTCTATCGAATAGTTGAATGAAATAGGTACAATAGTATTTGAGATGATTCCAGCAAAGTTCCCTTAAATTCAGCGGTCGATAAAATTCCTCTTATTAAAAAAAACACGTATCGCCTACTGCTTTTTTATTTAATTTATAACATTTTGGAATATTGGTATATAGACACACAATTATCCGTATATTTAAGGTGAGCGTATGAGGTCCAATACTTGACCACGTATATTATAAACGTGATATGCAGTAAGCAGGTCAAAGCACACGCGGCTGACTTGCATCTGACAAAACTAAGTCAAAACTTACTGGCGAAAAGTGAGATAGCGAGAGCCATGCAGGGACGTTATCTCAATTTTTTTCATGAAGGGGCAAAAGTTTCCACCTCTTTCGTATTTTTGTATTGTACGTGTGTATTTTTTCAAGATTTGCAAGATGATCCTGGAACCCAAAATGATGTCCCTGGAGCGATATTAAGAGAAAGAAAAAGAAAGATGGATTTCTATGTTAGTCACGATTTATATATTCTTTAGTGACTGCACGGATTATCAAAATATATTTTAAAAGATCTTAATTGCTTAGCAATTAAAATAATCTAATTTATTGATGATTGTTTAACTACTATGGCTTTAAAACAAAACGTCAAAAATCCGCTAAAAATAAACAATGATATGAAAACCGTCCATATAAAATATGTCATTAATCGTAATACGTAATGGAAATTTTTTGACAAATATTTAATTTAGGCACGCGTTTATTTTATTTTCATTTTCTTTAAATAAGATACATTAACTCTTCAAATACTGAACATAACTCATGAGGATCAAGTCGTGTTACTTTTCCGTGTTTTTAACGCACTCCGATGGCAGCACCAATTTTTCGCATATACAAATAAAAACGTAAAACGGTGGTTTCGCGTTTATACTATGTTGGAACCCATTAAAATTCAGTCTTCAAAAATTATTAATTCATAAAAAAAGATATTACAACTGAAGGATTAATGACATTTAATATGTCCAAGATTACATATTAAAGTTGAAAAATAACCTAAATTTGAAATTCACTTTGTCTGGGACTGGCAAAGCTCTTGCCAATGTGACTCCAAACTCCAGACGTGACTCCAAACTATAATTTTATATTGGATAAATAAAGAGAAAAAAAAATATTTTAATATTAACCCGACCCACGCGGCTGTTTTTCATACAAATTAAGTCTGTCCGCGTTGCTATTTTTTGAAATGTTTTCATTCCAAATAGACTTATAAATAGAGCAATAAAAAATAATTGGGTTGGCTTTTATGGAAGCCAGATGCATTACGAATGTTTCACAACATTAAAAAACACAAAGAAATGTCTTATGTTATCATAATCACTTTAACAAATAACATATCCCTAACAAATAACTCACTCGTAAATGGACATTACCGTGACATACGAAGCCACCAATCAAACTCAAATGAATAAGCGCCATTAGTGTCACGTGTCATGGAGTGTCACATTGTAATGCCGCGAGATTGGTGCAAAGTTCAGTGCGAAGTTAGGCGCGAAGTTTGACGCGTAGTTTCAAAACGAATTGGGAATAACGTCGAGTTCGCAATAAGTTTGAAGGGTTAGAAAAATTGATGTTTCAAACATTTAGGCCTAATACTTTTAACAAGTTTATAAAAGTGGTAGTATCAAGACGAATTGGACGATATTTTGAAACCAAAATCAGTCTTATATATAATACAAAAAATTGCCTGCGTTACCGACGTTTGAATGTTCGCGTCCCAACGTCTAGGGCGCTCGCGTACGCGCCTTGCAGATTGCCGTCCCATACCTTGGAACGTTAGCGTGGAAAGGATAAATGTACCTGCTGCCTTCGTAACTATGATTATGTATATATATATATATATATATATATACAGAATTTAAAATACAAAAAAAAAAGAATTATAAAAATGCAGAAGGTACACATTTTAGCTACGCCACTGAATCACATCTATCTTAACAGGATCCATTGAAAGTCGAGGTCATTATTCACTTTTAAATTGAGTAACGTTGATAATGTCAAAATAAAATAGTTTCAGATTCAAAAATAATATTGTGAATATAATAGATATGGGACATGTCGAGTGGGATCTCGAGTTACTTACATAGTACTTGAGCAACAAAACTCACGAAAAGCAACAAAAAGAAGACAAAAGTCTCCCCAGGCTCATTCCTGACTGAATATTATACTGTAAAAACTTTGGATCTAACCTACATTTTGAAAAAAGCGGAAAAGGGAGAAATATGGCTGTAAGCCAATTATTCGTATTTTTTAGAACCTTCTCCTAAAATCACTTCATCAAAAATTATTTACCGTTATTTGTTTCACGCTTTTTTCCCGAAACTAAAATTTGGCAAAGAAGGATATATATTTATACCCAGTATTATTCAAATTTAATGCATTCCCTTATGTATTCAAAGCAGTCAATTAATTATGACAGTGGAAATGTACTTTCATTTACTTAGTTTTTTATACTTAAAAAGATTATTATGTATTAAATTTATTTATGGAATATTTACCAATGTATTGAAGTATTATACTAATTAAAAATTATCCGGTTTTTCTTCAGCAAAAAATAAACATGTAAGTTTTTGTATTCTATTTTCGTTCTCAATTGGTTTCCTAAAAGTCATTTCTAAAACCTTGTGGCAAGTGTGGGCAACCGAGAATCCCAATTATAATTAGGAATTTTAATTTTTTTTATTATATAATTTTCATATTTTAAATTTACATCACGGTATTTTTACGATAAAAAATTATAAGATATTTAAATTACTTTATTTTGAAAATAGAGAGTTATCGTTTTTTAAAAAAACTATTTCTTATACGATTCTTATTGAACGTAGATCGCCGCGAAAATTCAAATTGAAAGTAGCTTCCAATCTCAAAAAGATTGCGCACCCTTAAGTTACGGTTACGTTTTCACTTTTTACGTCAAAACACGCACAACATGACCGCGTCTTATTTTCTATTGGTTTGACCTTCTGTCAGGGCCGAAACTAGGTGGGTTCTGTGTTACCAGAAACCTGGCCCCGCTCGTTAAGGCCTCGCGTATGGCAAAAAAAATCAAGTAATCCTTACCTTTTTTTATTAATTAAATAACTCTCCATTCCCCCACTTTGGGGCTCGAGACCAAATATATTTTCCAAAAATTACGTAAGTTAAAAGCTGGCAGCGTATCCCACTTCACACTTATTTTATAGATAGATAAAATAATTTTATTTTCAGATATTCATTCGGATTACGAAAAAGTTTTCATTTCAAAGATGTTAATAATGCGACATTCTAATAGCATCCTAATAAGATGTTACTTAAGGATTCTTGGGTTGGGTAGGTTAACAAACATTACATTAGTAGATGTTTTTTGTTATTATTATTTAAAATATGTCTTTCCACCAAGAAGTGACAGTTATCACCTTAAAATATGTATTTTTTAAGCAATAAAACATGTAGCCTGCTTAGGATTTGAGTTGACTTTATGAGAATAAAATATCTGAATACTTCTCATTTTAACTTTATTAAAAAAATTGATATTAGAATATTATCAAAGATGATCTCAGCCTCATTAAATTAACTATTACCTTGTCATGAAAACTATGAAAAAAGGCATATAGATCACTAAATTGAAATGGTAATAAAATGCATAGTATGACATATCAATTAGCATGATTTAAAAATTTCTGTCAAAAAAGACATCATTCATAGGAAAATTGATTCAGACACAAGGTGAATTCAGACACATTCAAGGTGAATATATTTTTTCGGATTCCTTATTTTGCAAATTTCTAATTATTTTTTTTCGCGTAAAAAAAATTAATTAACAGTCCCATTAAATCAATATATCAGTGCACTGTTCTCAAAAGCGACACAGGATTGATATAAGAGCGGGAAATGTATGAAAAAATCACAATATTGATAATGCTACAAATCAATATTATGTATGGTACATAAATCATTTTTAAGAAGTAAACTGTCAATTTCCAGAGAAAAGGCATCATATGCCACAATTTTATATTAAAATGAGGACCAACTTCACTCAGTTCAAGTTCATGATGAGTCAAACTGGTCTCGATCTTAATAATATAAAATTGTTGAAAGATTTTTTTTTCCTGCAATGGGACTATGTGTGGCTTTTCGTTACTGTTGAGCCAACAGGGCCAAAGAGCAGAACTGATATTTTGAGCTGTGAGATTTTTTGCATATGCATTGTGACAGGAGAGAAAAGGTTTAAAAATCCATTAAGAAATTTGCAGCACTACTGCGCAAATAATATAAATAATAAAACAACTGTAGAATAATATTTTTTATTAGACTTCTAATAATGACATACAATGCAGATTCACAGATAATAAAATGTTTTACATCACATTTATTTAAAAATGGCAACATTAGTGACTGGGTTTTCCTTGGCAATATAAAAGTATAAAAATTTTACCAAATTAACATTTTTTTTAGAATTTTGTAAATAACTTCAACAATAAAATATAATAATAAATGTTGTTAACAAAGACATCGGAATGTGTTAGATAATACATTCCGACACCCTTGTAATCGATTTTTTTAACCTTGCTATAATATAATCAAATAAAACAATTATCATATGCTACTTGAAAAATTTACAGTTGAGTGCCCTACTATATATTCTCAATATTGCATATGATGTTTTGAGCATTCATGACAACTTATAGATTAACAATTATTATTCTAGGAGATTCATAATATGTGAATTAAAATTTGTTGGCAGTATATATGAAAATTACTTTGAAATACAAAATTGATAACATTATATCTTTATGCAATCAGTAGAGGCATATTTAATGGTGGAAAAGTCGTAAATTAGTAAAAGCTAAGGTGATGTTGTGCTCATCGCAGGCTTTAATGACCACTTCATCGTTGTTTGATCCTGATGGACTGCCAATGTATTGTACGCCATTCTATAATATAAAAAAATATTCCATCAAAAATGATAAGATTATTCCCAGTTATGATATCTCTCTTGTTCTTTTCGGCCCAATTAGATACCTTAGGTTTTGTTTTAAATTGGTATTCTAATATTTTAAATCAATGCCAACCAAAAAAATATATGATATGATCTGTGGTTCATTCCATGTTGAATGGCTCTAATCTTTTCTATAAATACTTAATAAATTAATATTTATAAATAGAATCAAAAGGTTTACTTTATTTCATCAGCTATATTATATATATTATGATAAAGAGAAAGATTCATTCAATATGTAATATTATTAGATAACATATTATTTCTCTACCTTTGACTGATCCATAGAATATATTTAGTGATTATTTCAACAATATAGGTTACAAATAGATATTGCATCGCCTTGTCTGTGCATAATGTACAGATAGAATGTTTGTGGGTGCGTAAGTAAGTGTTGATTGAATGTTGACAATCAGCACTGCATTTTTTAAATATCAAAACACAATGTAATATTTTTGTAACAAGTACTGGATTTGCTCATTGCGAGTATTATCAATTGTTCAATTTTATCAATTGATAATGAATAAATGAAACCAGTCTTGATCTAAAAAAATACTAAATTATGGAAATAGTACTAAACATTTTTATTATTCAAATATAAAGCCTTTCCACCAAGAAGTGACATTTAACACCTTAGCAGTTGGGACTGCCACAAGAAGTATAATATTACTTTTCTCTATGCAATAATGGTTATTACCTGCACAGCTCTGTCGATGTTGTCCCGGAAGGGGAAGAATGCATCAGATGCTAAAGAGACTTTATCCAATTTTGCAAGCCATTCAGAGCGCTCTTTTTGAGATAATGGAGTTGGCGGTGTATCATACATTGCTTCCCACTCAGCAACGGGCATGTCTGCACCTAAAATTATTAAATATATAACACCTAAATTCTAATTTCCATTGAAAATCATGTCGCTTACATGATACAAATACCTCATAGTAGCATCTAAATTTCAGAATTCAAAAGTACATTGATTGACATGGATTTTAATAATTCTTTCAGTCCATTCTAAATATAAAGCAATCTAACATTCATCCAAATAACTGACTATCCTATTGAGCAACTGATTCATGTATACAAATACATTGCTTAAACCCTTTGCTCACAAAAAGACATAAGCGCATTAAATACTTATTCAAATGAAACCATAAGTTAACTTGACGTATTCCATATATGTATAAAGTAACCATAAGCTACACTTCTGATAAATTCTAAAATGGATTATTTTTAATCTAGTTATTTCGATATGCCACTCGAATTATTCCACTAAAGAGAAAAAATCAATAAGTCCACAATGAATGGAAACAAACTACCTATTGCACTACCTCAAATTGATAGATTATAGATTTTGTTGTATCTATAAATAACCTTAGATTATATTTAAAAAAGTCTTTTGAATTAATTGTTCACATACAAAAAATTATTGAACCTTTGTTAGTTTAGTTGTAATCAATAAGACCTTTAATCTGCTCTACACCGTAGTTAAAATAAAAAATAAGGAAACTTACCAACTGTATCACTGACATAATTGTCAATAGCGTTAGACTTGTTTGCTCTGTTGACACCTTCTTTGAATTTCATTCCCTGCACCTTGGAATGTTGACGAAGCCACCAGTTGGCAACTTTCTGCCCAGCTAAACGTGTACAATGGATACGAGATTGCTGACCAGCACCAATTCCGATAACCTATGTTGATTAACAATAAAAGTGTTTTAATGTTGGTATTCTAAGGTGTTCAGTAAATAATAACCTTAATTACATTATTATATTATCAGGATATTTTTTATATCTGGTGAAGTCTGTCTTATAAAATACATATCAGAGTGATTGTTATGATACTTGAGTGACGTTGAAGTTTGACAAATTGTCTATTTTAGGCAGTGAACATAGGTGCAATAAAAACTACATTTAAATTGAGCACTTTCAATATTAAAAAATCAAACCACTACGCCTAAAGACATCAGATATTAACTGCCAAGGTTCTAGCAGCCCTAGAGGTTCCCAAAAATGTTTGCTATATCATCTCCATTAAAAACAACACTCAGCTGTCTACTGAAAATCTAACATGTTCCAAGCAACATATACACAGAAAATAAATGTATGGTAGCAAATTTTTAGTGCAAGTTTTTACTGCGAATGGATACTGGACCTTTCTTATTTCCTCAACTTATATTATGCTACCACCATCCATCACATGTTTCCTGAAACTACTTTTTGGATTATTCCAGAGCCTGTGAAGGAGCAATCACCCACTTTAGGGATCACTGATATAAATAAAAACTGCTTTTCATTTTATGATAGAAATATGTTTACCTGACCATCCCGTGCATAGCACACAGAATTACTTTGGGTGTACTTAAGGGCAATAGTTGCCACAATCAAGTCCCTGATGGCAAATTCGGGGAGTGATTTATTCTGAGAGACAACATTTTTGAACAAGGATGCATCTATAACCGCATCATTTCTCTTCTGCTCCAATGTTAACCCATACAATGTTTTACGCTCTATTGGTGATGGTTCATAACTACCGTCGATCTGGAATAAATCGTATGAAAGATTAAATGACTGTGACAATAGACAAGCCTTCAAATTGTCTTTCCTTCACATCTCAAAAAGTTAAAGCTAGACTAGCAAACCAATTTTTATGAAGACTTTATATAGATAATATATTGTCATTCACATACCTTTATCACACAATACTTTCCACCTTTCTTTTTCTTCAATAAATCAAGGGCTGCAGCAGAGTATCCTGGAGCGATTACACCATCAGACACTTCTCGGGAGATAATCTTAGCCGTCACTTCATCGCATTCATCAGAGAGTGCCACAAAATCTCCAAAGGAGCTCATCCTATCGGCCCCTCTTGCTCTCGCATAAGCTGTTGCAATGGGTGTCAGTTTGTCTTTCAAATCAGAGACCATACAAAGTGATGCCTGCAATATAATTTGCTTGTAATCATTATTGAAAAAAGGCATGTTTCAGTGGATATTTATAATTGTCGTTTTATACTTATTTGAATGGTATAAAATTGTAGATTTAATCAAAAATATCATCCTTTAAAATTGTTATATAGTATTATAAGTTTGAACAGTTTCACAACGAAATGTATTTTTGGAATTATCTATGGAAAAATTGACCATACTTAATGAATTACCTGAATATCATCTAGAGGATATCCAACTGCAGCACCTGCAGGGGAGACATGTTTGAAACTTGCTGCAGCAGGCAAACCGAGTGCATTTTTTAACTCCTTCACAAGTTGCCAAGCATTGAGTGCATCGCAAAGGTTAATAAACCCTGGAGACCCATTAAGAGGTGTGATTGGAAGCTGAGCATTTGTTGTGAACACTTGGGCTGGGCTTTGGTGCGGATTCATTCCTGAAATTATTATATGTTACACGTCATCCAGAAGAAATGGCTTAGTGGGAAAAAAAGCTTTATAAAACTATAAGCTCAGTAATCAAAAAATAGTTTTGTGCAAGAATTCTTACCATATCTCAGGGTAAGCTGTGACTTGCCACTAGAAAATTGTTTGCGACAATAGTCAGATATAGCAAGATCATATTGAGATGTGTGCGTGAAAGCTTTAAGTGCCAGCTCTTGCCTAGGAATAAAAAATAATAGTGAGTATCCAGATTACTAAATGAAAAAAGATATTATAATACTTGAAATAGAGGAAGGTTTAATGAAATAGTTCTGTATCTCTTTGGTATACACAGATATAACAGTCATTTAATTTTTGAATTTTCATGACAATATAAGATGTGTCACATCATTAAATTTGTTTTTATTAATTTTGTCATGACAAAGTTTCTCGAGTAAAATAAGAAAAATGAAAATATAGATCCATTTATAATAAGCTAATAAATATTAATATTTACAAATTACAGTATTTTAATAAGAGAAATGCAATAAAAAAAGCTGAAAATTCTATCCACAGAAATACATGAAAAGTGAATAATTTACATCTTATTTTGAATGATCTTATTGTAACAAATAAAAAATTAATGGTAGAAACAAAATGTCATTGGATTATTTAGCCATAATAATTAGGTGTAATATGTATAAAGCTTCTAGCAAATAATTTCATCCTACCTCGTATTTTTTGATGCTTGTTTATCAGTTGACAAGCTCATTTCTTCCATCACTTTTTCATAATCTTTTGGGTCACAAAGAACAGTGACTCTCTCATGATTTTTAGCAGCTGCTCTGAGTAGTGTTACACCTCCAATATCAATATTTTCAACAGCATCTTCAACAGTTACGTTGGGCTTAGAAACCGTTTCAACAAATGGGTAAAGGTTGCAAACAACAACGCTGATGAAAGAATAATTTTGCTTCTTCATATCATCTTCGTCTGATGGAATATGTCTGCAAATACAAAATAATTGACAGAATGATTTCTATGCAAATACAAACAAACATAAATTTTTATTTCAAATAAAAAAAAAAAGTTTAAAAAACAATGATAGGAATAGATTAACTATCGAAAATGACTTATTCTGCAAACTCTATAAAAGCTCATTTTGTGTAGAACAATTACACCACTACATAATAATAATATCTTCTTCTGGTCCATCTAAAAATATAAATCAATATTTTATGATTTTTTTTAAATAACCTCATGTATTGAACTGCTTTTCATCATTTCTGTTGAAATCCATCTCATAATGTTTAGAAATGCATATTCAATACAGTTAAGCCTTGATTTTATGTTTTCCAAGAGGCCTTGTAAAAAATTAAAGTGTTTGGAAAAATGCAGGAGCCGATAAATGCTTAAAAATAAACTTTTGTTTACTATCACTTCACAAAATTCATTTATTTATAGTCCCTAATACTTGAAGTGATGGTGTTAAACAGAACAGAAGATGTATTGTGTACCTTTTCTACACAGATACACTGTATATCTTATAAATTTTGTAGAACTAAAATACATTGCTATTTTTTCACCATGCCAAATACTTAGTGTTTTCACTTCTTGGTGAAAATGCACTATACTTAAAAAAATTTAAAAAAAACAATTTTTAGCCAGTTGATAATTCTCACAATGAGCGAAAACAGTAGTAACATTTATATTATAAAAATATTAAAGAACACAAAATTGTTTCATTGTAGTTAAACTTTTAAATTTAAACAGAGAATCTTCAAATTCACTTGTTATAAAAGACTCAGCTATATCCTTGGAATAAAAAACAAATTTATTTTTTTTGAAACCCAATGATGGAACAGGATGTATTCAAAAGCGATAATATTTATGGTGGTAGACATAATATTTATACCAAGGAAAATGAAAAATAAATTTGCAACAATATATAACATTGTTCTTAAAAGAATGAGACATGCAGGAAAACTATGAATGGAGGAACATAAAATCAGAGTTTAGCTGTATATGTATTATTATAATAAAAAGATTATTGACGAATTTGTTTATATTGTAACTAAATATAACGATGAAAGCAAATATACTTATAAAGTATGCACATGTTTATCTGATAATAATTTATTGAAAAATATGTTTGTAAACATTACAACATAACAATGTAAATAAAAATTGCAGAAATAACATATGTCGATCACCCCAGGGGCAAATGAGGAATCAATACAAACAACTATGAATCAAATTTATAGCACACAATCAAAAGCTTGTCATGCTATTTGTGACTGCTTTATCTCATTTTAAACAGTGGGATATAAATTATGAAATAGTTGTGAGAGTAGTGTCACTATCATCTAAACGTTGACAATCCGTATAGGCAACATAATTGAGTTTATGAAAGTTCCACCATTCCTATAATGCATAATTTAATAGTTACACAGTTCTTAAATTAATCTAGATTGTAAGTATTATTGCAATGACTAAATTAATATACATATTTAGACACAATTTTTTTTTAAATCTAAGCTGCAATGCAACTTTATCAACATTAGTGGTAAAAATGAGAAATAAAAAATAAGGCGAACCAATTTTTTCTCACGCAAAAATGAAGCATTGTTGTGACAAAGAGATATACGAATGAGCAGATCTATCCACAGCCAAATCTTAGAATGCTTTACCAATATGGTTTGAGTGTTTGTATGTGAGTGGGTAAGTAGTCACAAAATGAAAATGATTGGATTCTTTCATGTAATAATCATGGATAGTTAAAAAATGATCAAAGTAATATATATTTATATTATTATTTATAGTAATATATTTAATCAAATGCGAAAAATCGCTTCTTTTGAAGAGTATGTGGAGTATTTAGAGGATGCACAATTGCCATTGTATGCAAGCAATTCATCTGAATGAAATCAGATACAGTGCTGCAAATAATAGCTACCATATGATTCAATTGAATTTAGTTCATTAAAAAACAATTTTTGGCAGCTGTTATTGATTGAATTGATTTTATTGTATAAACTTGCGTGTAGAAAATTTTTCATGCTATTCAGAATTACATAGTAAAAGAATCAGTATCTTTACTAATAAAATGAACATCAAATACATTACAAAGCCATCATGCTTTCTGAAGATATTCCTATATATTCAAGTGCATTTCCACATTAACCGTTTTATCCTTAGAGCGCCTGTTTTGGAATACACTTGAATAATTTTAAAATTTTTTGTTTATCAACAAAATAAAAGCATATATCAAGTTTTATTATTTAGTATTTACATTATTTAATGTTATGTTGAAAGCGTTCTTTCTTTCTTCGTTCTTTATCTTTCCTTTCATATTTTTTTCTAAAATCAGTGTGGCCATCGATATGCCATGGATAATTAAAGCATATTTTTGGGCACAGTAGGAAATCTTTTTTTCTATATTATGTTAACACATTGTTGTCGGGACACGGATTTTTCCGTTTTTGCGGAACTGCTGATGGATTGCGGGACCCGTAAAAATCCTTGTTTTGTAGTCTGTTGCTAGAAGTCGGCTCACGTATTTATCCATGTAATTTGAACTGCATTTTTTTTTGTTGTCAGCAGCTAGATGTCACTGCTTTGGTATTTAACAAAGACATTTTTTTATTAGTCGTCGCATTTATTACAGTTCCACCAAATGTATTGTACTAATTTTGATATTGAATTTTTATACCGTACAAAAATATTTTTTAAAAAATGACACACAAAAGTTAAATAACGAACTACAAATGCTTTATAGCTTGTGATCGTATTGAAATTGACACAAATCAAGAACCAGGACCATCAACATCCCAAGAACCAACAGCATTACTCCCGACACGGCGAACCTCAAAAGTTGATCCACCAGGAAGACTTTCTATGGATATGAAAGCCCATACGGTGCAACGAATTCTTGGAAAGGGAAAAAATAAATACGTTCAAAGACAATGCCGAGTGTGTGGTGCGAGCGGCAAAAAAAGTGAGACTTACTTTATGTGCAAGTTTTGTGGTATACCTTTACACAGAGGTACGTGTTTTGAGAAATATCACACGTTGAAAAATTATTCATAGAAACAAATTGTGACATATTTTAGTTTTATTTAGTGTTTATTTCGATTTTTTATTACATACATTTTTATAAAACTTTTATGTGCAAAATAAACGGAAGTTTCCAGTGAATATAAAACTGTCATCCTCCATGTTTCTTCTTCATTTGATAGTACTGTTTATGGTAAGTCTGTGTTTAAAATTTCATAATTTTATATTGTATAGTATAAAAGTTATGGCGAGTTTCCGAAAATGTAAAAATACGCGCGCGGCTGCTAAAAAATGCCCCGCGCCAGGCTTAAAACAATGCGCGAAATCACCCGACAACAATGTGTTAATATGATGGCATTTTTTATTGTAGGACCAGCTTTTTATGTATATATTTCTAACTCTCATATGAATAGGATGGGTGTTTTTTAGTGAGATTTTTATTGTCAAGCATTTTATTATGCATTGACAAATTGATGGATTTTGAATTATAAAAATATTGTAAATTTGCAAAATATATGATTTTTTATTTACACATACTCTAATACAATTTGATTTGTTTGTTTTTTTATATATTTTTATGTATATAATAAAAAATACAAACATGAACTGAAAAAATATAAAAATGATATTTTTTTGAAATTCACATTAAGTTTTTTTGTGAAATTGTTAAAAAAATGGCTGAAGCTAAAAGGGTTAAATATCAAATAATTTATACCTTAAAAAACATTAGACAACCTATTATCATTCAGAAAATGATGATTTACCTGGATAATATTCCAGCGTGAACAGCCGGATGTAAAGTCTTAACTCGGCCACCGAGCATTTCTGGTGCTCCTGTTATGTCTGATACATCAAGGACGGTAAGTCCAGACTGGCGGAGAGCAGTTGCAGTTCCACCGCTTCCAACTAGTTTCAAACCACATTGTACTAAATGTTTAGCCAAAGGAATCAGATCAGTTTTGTCTGAGACACTTAACAATGCTGAAAAGGGTAAAAGAACAGATTTGTGAGATAATGTAAACATTAATGAATTGACTGATAATACAAAATGTACATCTGTTCAACCACAGTAAATATTGAACCAAAATTCCTTGCTAAAGAGCATTATATTTTTTCATACTAACTAGCCAGTAAAATATATTCTTTTCAATTAAAAATCAATTTAAAAACTATATAAAATCATAATATCGACCAGTTGATTATTTAGATAAAACAAATTATTTATCAGAAACTTATTACTAACTAAAAATATATTGACTATTGAAATATCTTCCTTTAACCCATTGGGTACAAATAAAGGGCACCAAATTCAAATCAATTTATGTTCCATAACAAAACATAGTTTTTCTCATTTGGGTCATTTTTTTCATGTGAATGTTCTATTCCCTTTCATTCAATTTGGTTTTAGTAAATGTAAAAATATATTGTTTATTATTGACAAATACTTATATTTTTAGGATCCCTTCAAAACAATATGTTATCAATAAAATATCTTTATGAATCATTAGCTTAGTAATAAATTTTCAACAAAGAATTTGAATGTCTTTGGTATGATTGCATTTAATATTTATGACTGTAAAAATACTATTGATAATGTAAAATAACATTCATACGTGGGTAAATTTTTCATAACGAGTCAAACATTATAACCAAAATATTTATGATTATATTATCGAAGGTTTAATATTCTAAATAAAAATATATATTAAGAATAGAAACATGAAAAAGTGCATCTGTCTAAGATCAGCTAAAACTTAACCGTTTTAGTGCTAAGCAATTTTGGCAAAAATGAATGAAAATTGCTATACACATATTGATTAATTTAGAGGAAAAAATAATGGTGTCAAATAAAACACTCTAACTTAGACAAATATCAATCAATTTTATTAATTATTTTTGCATTATAAAGATAAAATGTTTATTGTTTATTAATGTTTATTAAACATAAAGTGATATCAATATTATTGTATTTTATTTCTTTTAGAAAATAAAAAATCAAAAAAAAATAGCTCAACAATTATGTTTTGCCGCACAAATAGCCACTAATAACTACTAATTGTTGGCCTTCTCGTTATTCCCATTTCGAGTATGACAGCAATAAAGGCTTTCATTTCGTATATTGTTGTCGGCGTCCACTTTTTTGCTCGAGAATTATCCGATACAGTGTGCGAGGCCAAAAACTGTGCAGCATATCGATTTGTTTCCCTTACGATGGTTTCGAGCAGTGATATTTTAAAATAATATAAAAAACGATAAAAGTTATTTTTAAATGTATAAGAATGCACTCTCATTACAATTTACGCGCGAGGTTAGCGTACGTGCACTCCCGCGGAGCACCGAAAACACACTGAAACTCGCGCCGCAATTTTCGATACAAACGATCGCAGCGCTTTTGCGCCGCGTAGCATTCTAACGGTTAAACATAAATCTTTTAAGAATTTTGCGGGCCAAAACTGGACCAGTGCCTTTTTACTTTTGAAGTAACAATATGATGTAGTGAGATGTGAATATTTAAAATTATATTTATAATCGCTCTTGACAAATTTTCTCTCTATTTTGTATGTTTTCCTAGACAATAAGACTGTCGAAAAAGGCATGTCTACAACAATGTGTTTAAACCGCAATAGGAATCAAAAATTGGTCCTTCCATCACCTTCTGGGTAGTTTTTTTTCATAAAATTTTTATATGTATTCTTCAAACGGTCGCTCTCAAGAAATTAAAGCTAAAATCTAACAAAAAGTAATAGACATTATCTTGCGTAAATAATTTATAAGGTCGTATTAAATAACAATATTCTTACCAAGATATCCTGACGATGCCATGTTATAACTGTTGCTCTTCACTTAGGTACTAAAAATAAAATATTAACTATTTTATTACACAATACATAATATATTTTCTACAGCATATTCAAATAAATAAGTTCAGATGAGAATAATATTATTGTTGTCTGGTTTGAGACCAGAGGTCAATATTGTAAGATAAACTTGAAATGCTTATAAGAGTATTTTGTGAAGCAGAATTAAATCAATATAGTGCTATATTGAAAACATTGCTTTCTAATTATCATGCTGAGAAAAAGAAACAAAAAAATACTGAAACAATCTTTGCACAAACAAATATAAAATAGAATCCCATATTGTCACAAACTTGTGGCATTGACTTCGTCCTTTATGAGTAAGATAAGCAAAATATTAAGTAAATGAACTAACCAAATACTATTTCTTTAGACATAAGCACCACTGAAAACAAAATCTTTGATAGTTATTATCAATGCAACATCTCTAAGCTATAGCAAAATTTACTTTCAAAAATTGATTACAAACATATTCTAGTTTTGATGTGAAAGTATTGACAGATATTAACTCTCACCTTAAATATTTAAGTTACATATAGAGAAAGGAAAGCCTGAAAAAAGTATATTTCTTTTAGTTAAGAATTTAGAACAGAAAATAAGCTTCAAAACAAAGAGTCGTGAAATAATATGCACAATTCTCTGGCTCGATAAGGCACTATACAGAACGATTAGCATGGATAAAGTGCAATTTTAGAGAAAAAATAAGCTTATAGCATAAAAAAGTTTGTACAGTTATTTTATGTAAATGAAATTTTCTTAATTTATTAATCAGCTTATACTTGAATCGGAACATAACATTTTGCATGCATGAAAATGTGTCCCGATTTTTCAATCTAGAAAAACATATTTATTGCAAAATAATTCAATATTACAATGATTGTCAAACATCGCAAAAACTGTATGGTGGATTTTATATCCAAAATTTTTCAAATGTGTATAAAAATACAGCATTAGGTTGTTTTAAAAATAACATTAATTCAGTTTCTCACTTTTATTTATTACGAAAAAAATATAAAAAAATATCTCCACCACGGGAATACTTTCGCGCACATGTTAGGACCCTCTGTGTTTAAACACTAGTGTGTCTGAACGGTAAAAAAATAAACAGCCCTTCATTGATAAAAATATGGATAAAATGTTTCAGAACGTAGAACAACTCCTACAATAAAAATGAATATTCAGAAAAACACGCGTAAATGTACTATCTTCAATAAGGTGTTTATTAAATACTTGAAACTTAAAACCATGTCTAATATAGAGTACTTACCTTCAGTGATTTTTTTTCGAATGAAGTTACAATGAAACTGTTCAATGGAACCGTTTTATTTATGCGTGCCCCAATTAAATGTAATTGGTTAGTGACATTGAGACATGCAGGCAAAATTTACGTACTAGATCAATTAAATTTGACAGCACCGTTTGCAGTACTTGAAACTTTATAAAGTTATAAACTTTTTTCAAATAGAGTTGTGATAATACTACTGCCAACTACTGCTGTCGAACCAGAGACAAGCTGGCAACAGACACATGTGATTAATATTCATTGGTTGGTACTACAATATGTAATAGAAATTTAATAATAACCGTTGTCTATAGTTAAAATTTGACAGTTCTCCACGTGTGGACGATAGTATATCTGCTATGTGTGGACAAAAGATAATGCTGGGTGGTTGACTATCGTTATTACTGCTAAGGAATTATATTCATGTGATGTCTTATGTGAGAGCGATTACTTTTACTTAACACTCCAGAACAATTAAACAAATAAAATATGTCTACACCTACTACATTACCAGACGGTTTCAAATCTTGGAAAGAGTACTCTCAACAGAGAAAAGCTACGAAACGAAAATGGAATGATGAAAAGATGGCTAAAAAGGTTCAACAAGCTGAAAAGCAAGCCGAAAACGAGGCTGCGTTAGCACGGCAAGAAAAGGAAAAATCTAAAATTCCTAAGGTATCCACTATTAGCCTAGCAGTTCCTGGATCAATTTTGGAAAACGCTCAATCTGCAGAGTTACGATCTTATTTGGCTGGCCAAATCGCTAGAGCCGCTTGCATATTCAGTGTCGATGAAATCATCGTTTATGATGACATAGGTGACAAAATTAATGTGAAGAAATCGAAAATTGATGACATTGAAGGCAGTAAAGTGGCACGGAAAAGTTGTGTCCAGTTAGCACGAATACTTCAGTATTTGGAATGCCCACAATACCTCCGCAAATTTTTCTTTCCTCTACATGACGACTTAAAATTTGCCGGAATATTAAATCCACTCGACGCACCTCACCATCTGCGTACCAAAAATGACTTTTTATTCAGGTAAAAAAAAATCTAACAGTATAAAATACTAATAAACATATTGTGAAAATACATTCTGATATTGTACTCTTTTCTTTTCGAAAGAAATACTTAACAATTCAGCTCTATAGGATATTTAATAACAAATTGGTAAATGTTGAATTGTCATCGATGAAAATCAAAGAAACTAATAATTTTCATGAAATTCAAATATAGTATGAAAGGTTCACCATAAAATGTCAAATGGTACTATTTTACAAACCCATCAAGCAATACTTAGATTTTTTATTTGCACAATTTTTCATATTTTGCATGTACCTTTTATCCATTTCATTTTTGGGCATTTTTTATTCACAATTAAATTTTCGGCAGAATTTTTTTTAAGAGTGATACATATTGGTATTTTGTATCGAAAATGAAGAAGGCAGTAGTCGTATTAGGTAAATTTATTGAGGGTATTCAAGAGCCGCTTGCTTGACCAGCTGCATATCAATTTGTATCACACCAGCTTAAAAATCGACCCGAGTAAAACCAGTTTTCATTATTGAATGATAATTCAAATAATTGAGTTTATTTATCGATATTCTTATATTGGCTATCTACTTTTCTTAGCTACCTAAAAAATTTAGAATTACATTTATCAACAATCTGTCGAGTATCCTAAATATTTTTTATGATTTTAGGGAAGGCATCACCTTGAATAAAAATGTTAAACCAGGCCGAGGATCTCAAGTAAACGTTGGTCTTCTGCAAGATGTTTCTGTAGATAAATTGCTGACACCTGGAATAAGAGTCACCGTCAGAATGTTCCCAGCTATTGAAGGTTCCAAAAAGCAAAAAGGAACAGTTGAAAGTTTGTCAACACCCAGAGCAGAAACCGGAGTCTATTGGGGATATGTTGTCAGAATTGCTAACACACTCAGTGAAGTCTTTTCCAAATCACCATATGAAAACGGGTAAGAAATGTATGATTTTTTGACCATGCCAAGTAGATATCATGGATCATCTCAACTGTAACTTTTTAGTAAAGATTTTTCTTCAGCCATTACATTATCAACAGCCAACCTTTCACCCTATCTTTTATTACTCTGAAACGAGAATCTGTGCAGTAAACATAGAACTTACTCTCATAAGATACATTCCAAATGTGATTCACAAATATCAAATGAATTTTATTTTAAAAATACTATTCAATATACTGAAGATCACTATGCTTGTATTTCCAGGTATGATGTCACAATAGGTACCTCAGATAGGGGAACCAATTTAGACACGTTGAATGATAAACAAATTTCTTACGACCATGCGCTTATATTATTTGGAGGACTTCAAGGAATAGAAGCCGCATTAGAGAGTGACGAGCAACTCGCTGTCGATGATGCCAGTCTCCTCTTTGACCATTATATTAATGCCATGCCTACACAAGGATCAAGAACAATAAGAACTGAAGAAGCTATATTAGTGACCATGGCCGCTCTAAGGACAAAAATGGAGCAGAAAAACAAAGTGAAAGAGTTTATCCTAGCAGACAGAATTGCGCAAAGCTGTGAATTAAATACTTCCAGAGACAAAAGTCGAAGTTTTCATTATGACTCTACTGAAGTCATTCCAAGTGAAAATAATGATCTTAGTAGATTTGATTGAAACTCTTACACATTTTTTTGTAATAATATCTGGTTGTGGAGACATTAAAAAGCAATGTTCTGTTTACACAATCCATCGATCTTTATTTGAAAAGAGAAGACCATCAGATCCGCAGTGAAGTGGTTAATATTGTTAACTTCCATAATGGATAACATGAGTCAGAGTCCCAGTTCAAACAACTTTTCCGGGATACATTTATGAATTGCTATTTGAACATGGATGTTTAGATATTTAAAAACTCCCAAACAAAAATGTGTAGTGGGCTAAACAATAGTCATGTCTTAGTATCTCTTCTTTTGGGTGGTTGAGCAACTGAATGACAAGCAGTTCTCATAAAAAGAACTTAATCCTACACTTCTAAGGCCTAGGTCAGGAGGTCAAATTAAGATTGATTTTTATGTCAGGGATTTCCTTCCCTGTAACTGTAATTCAGTTTTGAGGTGCTGGACATTTGAGGTTTGGCCCCTTCTGTCAACTAGACGAATTGTTACATTGCTCAATGATCTCTAACCCAAAACCAAGCAGATAAAACTTGCTGGTGTGGTATTTCTCACCTTATTTTAGTGTCAACTGGCATAGATATGCCCATGCGGAAAACACAGCTTTAGACCACCATACAAGTCATACAAAAGCAAAGCGCCCGTGTCCTTAAAGCATGTAAAAGCAGTGGTGTTTTGTTTCTATGCGACTTTTATGTTATCAAAAATGTACAAAAGATTTGATTGTAAAATGTTAATATGGTTACAATATGATAAATAAAATATACTAATAAAACAAAGCTTTCTATGAAATTTTTTAATGAATATAAAAAAAAAATCAGTGATTATTATCACAGAAATAAGAAAATGAAAACTTTACCCCCTATTGCATTACAATATTTATTGCTAAAATTACAACAAAGGTGGCACCAAATTGATATTATATAATAAGATTTAACACAAACATCTTTTATATGCTTTCTTAGAAAATATTTTAACAATTTTGAAATAATGTGTTAACATATTTAAACATTGCATTTATGTATGGAACTTTCAACAGTATTCTTCAAATTTGCTATCACAGAGCGTGGGTCCGTGGATCCGGTAATTGCAGTCCCTGACACAATCATATTAGCACCAGCCTAAAATTAACAAAAAAGAGATCATAAAACACGATTCCACATCAGGCATAAAATTAACAATAAGTGAAAAAAAAGCAATGTATTTTAGTTCTACAAAATTATTTTTACAAATATAGTTGATAGCTATTTCGGCTCACGCCATCGTCAGAACTATGCTTAAACTAACATTCGCTTATCTATATATAGCTGTGCAGAAAAGGCACACAACACATCCTCTCTCCTGTTCCAACGGCCTAGCTTGTTACTTTAACACAATGACACTAAATTTTCAAAATTCTAAATGAAACAATAGGTGTCTATGACAATAAGATTATATGTGGGACGGAAGTGATCCTTCTGGAAGTAAATCAGACCACCCCTTTGTGCAACGGCTGGACAAGTGGCGATACTATTATGTTAGTTTGGTAGTTAAGAATCCTTTCTGATAATTGGTGTCTATTGATTTCTAGCTGGTCCAAAGCCGTCATTCTCCGACCCTTACTACAAAGATGCAAACATTTAGGGACTGAGTTTGAATTTATATTATGTGATTCATTAATAACGTGATTAGCGAATTGTGAATCTGTTTTTTTACTGTTGAATGATCTTACATGCTCCTTAGCTTGAGTAGATATGCTTCTACCTGTCTGTCTGATATAAACATGAGCCACAGGACATTTTACAAATACCGCTTCTGTCCAGTTTATTGATCTGACTTCCTGGCTTGATTGACTTCCGTCCCACATATAATCTTACTGTCATAGACACCTATTGTTTCATTTAGAATTTTTAAAATTTAGTGTCATTGTGTTAAAGTAACAAGCTAGGCCGTTGGAACAGGAGAGAGGATGTATTGTGTGCCTTTTCTGCACAGCTATATATAGATAAGCGAATGTTAGTTTAAGCATAGTTCTGACGATGGTGTGTGCCAAAATAGCTATCAACTATATTTGTAAAAATAATTTTGTAGAACTAAAATACATTGCTATTTTTTCACCGTGTTATAATGCAGTTCTACCAAGTGAAAGCCAATTCAATCAATAAATTTACAATAAGTCACTAGCCGTAATGAAATATATGTAGCATCAATATTAAATTTCTGTAAACGTGTAAACTATAATGAATAGTTGTGTTGGGATTATGTCAATATACATATAAAATCTTTATTATAAAATATACAAATAATATTTAAAAATTTTGAATGTTATTCAGGCTTCGATTTCAAGGTCACGTGTGGTATTTTCATTTTTTCATATTAATTTTTATAAATGGGCTATAATTTGTGGTTGATACAGGAGTACATTCCAGTGATATTTTACACCAAAATATATAAATGTTACTTTTAAGGTTTATCACTTGGTAGAAATAGTACTAATCATAGTGTTTTATTTATTTAAATATCTATATATTAACACCTACTATCCCTGGTTATCAATAATAGATAAAACATATTTACCTCAGCACAACAACTTATAGTTGATGGCCCAACTCCCCCATCAACCTCAATATCTAAAAGTGGATATTCACTTCGGAGCCATCTCACTTTATCCATCTGGTCAAACATAAACTTTTGTCCCCCAAAACCTGGTTCTACAGTCATAATGAGAATCATATCGGCTAATGGAATGTATTCTTGTACTGAAGTCAACGCGGTACCAGGTTTCAATGCAAGTCCAACCTACAATGAAATTAAGAAAGAATAATCATAACATGTTGAAACATCCCTTAATAATGAAAATTATTACATATTACAAAGAAGAATGGGCCAGGCAACTCCCTGTTGCTATTTCAGAGGATTTAAAGAAATGTTAGAACTGGATGGAACACATGCTGCCAATTCTAACTGATGGAATTCCAATAGTTGGTTACTAGGAATAGGATGAAAACAGCAGATATAAAAGTTGCTGAAATGCCATGGCAGGTAGCAATGCAATTGACAGGTGGCAAGAATCTCCAGGGTGGCTGTATACTTATATCTAGTGTGAAATGCAAAACAGTCCTTACTTTGTTGCTGGCTAACTATTTTTTTTTATTTCCATCAGCTTTAGAGTGAATATGAAAATTAGAAAAATTCATACCTTCATCCCGGCTTCACGCACTCTACGGCATACTAAAGATATATCATCAACTGGTTCGATATGGAATGTATATTGATCAACTCCTGCATCTGCCATTGGCTCAATCCACTAGAACACAAGGTATAGATCAGTTGAAATAAAATATTTAATATGCAGAGCATTCATATTACAAAATATTCAAGAGAATTAGAATAATGTTTCAACAATCAATTCTGACAGTGAGGATTTAAACTAAAAGAAATATGTTTTAAACATTTAATACAAAAATTGTCTCAAAATAATGATCATTCTACATTTCATTTAGATTAATGGTCGGTGAATAGGGGTAAATAATCCCTGTAGTGGTGTAAAAATTAAATTTTGTAAGATGAAGACTTAACCCTTATATGCATATTTTTTTCAACTAAAAAGTAATGTTTATTACATTGAAATTAAATGTTATGACTTTAATGTTAAGAGCTAACAAAGATTTATAAATTTCAATGAGGGAGGCGTTCAAAAACATGCTGCCTTTCGCATAACAGAAAAATAGATAGACCAAGGAGAAGCAACCAATTTACTGCCATCAAGATGTCCTGATTTTGATGTTGAAATTTCAAAAAAACATTTCCAAAGCCTCGAGTGAAAAGATCTGTAAAGATATCTTTGTGTTCCATAATGAGGATATGATATATTTGATTATGTATATACAAATGTTCGGTTCAGCCATCTTATGTACGCGAACACATCATAATATAAACTGTTTTCGCATTAGACGTTTCTAAATAAAAAAAAATTAAGAACATAAGTGTGACATTAAAAAAACCTTCATGAAAAAAAATATCTGATTTTTTTCCTTTTTAAATCATGGGGCAATATCGCCGTATATAAATACATTTAGGAATAAAAAGTACAATAATTTAGGAACCTTTCACTTAGAGATAGACCTATTTCAAGTCTTGGCAATAGCATTGTCGTCTACCTACATTTCAAAGTTATAAATCTTTTAAGATATCGACAGTTGCTTGATGGAATATCAATACCAGATTTGAACTGTTGAAACAATTTGCTGACTGTCAGTTTTATTGCATCAGTGTGATAGAATACCGAAGATAGCGACAGGCGAAACTCGGGTCGTAAGTGACAAAGCATGTATATAGAAATATACAGTTTCGATTGGAATTGTATTTGTTTATTTATTTTTTTTGATTGAAAAAGCTCTCTAAATGAATTATCGATATGTCATGCGTGCGCTCTAATTAGTTGAAATGAAGGCCATTTATCAATTTTCAATGTGACATTCAAAAATTTGAAGACAAAAGCAAGTTTCCATGAATTGATATTGAATACCTTAGACGGGTCTGACACCATCATGTGCGTCTCGAAGAAGGCATCTTTAATTTTTGAGCGCAAACATTTCACAACCGGGTGGCCGAAAGTCAGGTTAGGAACGAAATGCCCATCCATAACATCTAAGTGTAAATAATCAGCACCGCTGCTCAGCAACCTCTGAGATTCTTCGTAGAGTTGTGCCAAATCGGCATTTAATATGGACGGCCCGATTTTGCATTTTAAAACGTCTGCCATGCTGCATTACACTGCTTCCTTCGTAAAGAAAATAATTACTTTTGACAGATATGTTTGACGCCGATTTGAGTCTTGCTGTTTACTAAAAAATACGTATATTATTGTCTATGAAATTACTTACTTTCCCAAATTGTAGCTTGAGTGATAGAAATTTTTTATGAATTAGATGTCACAAAGTATACTAGTTCATGTAAGACATATAAAGTAACAATTCGAGTATCTTTCTTTAGGTAGCACTTGCATTGTACGATTGTATTTGTTTGACGTATTAAAATTTATGGGTGCTTTTGCGTAATATATTTAAATTGCCGCCAATAGAGAACTAACTCAATATAGTGAATTATAGAAGCCTATAGGTACCTAGGTTTATTATATTCGTTCGTATGTTTGCAATAATGTATGTATGAGTCTTTTTTTATTTATTACTCATGTCCAATTAAAAATATCCTTAGAAAAATTAAATGGTGCTCGCCACACTACCGATATTTAAGAATGTGCTCTAGAGTACAAAAGGTTGGGAATCCCTGCTCTAAATTGTCAGAATTACACAAATGTGAAGTAAAAATAATGTCTATGACAGAACGTCAAGCCTATGGAAAGTAACTTTTAATTACTCGTCTGAATATCCATACTTTGGATGACTATAACATTATCGAATAGATTCTACGATGTTGAAAGAAATAAAATATCAATAACGATGCTATAATATATATTCTTTGATACAGTCACAAATTATATATTATATAAATATAGTATACTTGTCTATGGTATAGAAAGTACGTCATGTGTTGTGTAAAATGTAAACTTAGAATTTTTCAAAAATTGATGTAAGGTTTATGTTTACCGTGTAATGTGACACTCTTCATTCTAAATATCATAACGTTCTAAAAGGCAAAGCACTGTCGTCTCTCAAATCAAAAGTTAAAGGTATTTTTTAATTTCTATATTACGAAGCCTTAACCTCTACCCATGCTTTTATTTAAATTTATATCCAATCCATTCTTCATAGTTTTATCAAATAACTTTGATATAAGTAGCAAAGCTCCATCTGAATTTACGCCCAAGTTATTTTTTCCTTCATGTCATCGTATTTTATTAAATACTGTTACATGTAACAAAATATTCACAGTGCAATATTCAGATGCGCGCTTATGTCTTATCGATGTTTTAAATTTTACACAAAAAATTAGCATTTAAATTATGATGTATAAAACTTTGGTCGTTTATCCCGCTTCCGACTGTTAAATAGCTCAAATTTTTATTCAGAAAATTTTATGTTTGTTTTCAGATGGGTTCTTTTATTGAAAATATTACTGATTTTACTGCTGTGCCAGATAATTTTAATCCTGCTGAATTACTTGTGATGGAAGGAATGTCCAATCAGACATATGCCATTTTAATTTTAAACCGTCCTATTCATCACCCAGATACATTTTTGATTCCATTATGGAATAAAGGTTTGTAATAAATCTTTATTTATATTGTATGTTTTTACATCAACTGTCCATATAGATTAAACAACAAAAATACATTTCCTTCCCCCCGCCCTCTAAAAAAATATCAAAATAGAAATGTTTATATATGGAGTTATTTGTAAATTTCTATATTTTTCTTCATTCTGCAGAATGTTTGCAAGTTGTATGCAATAAGAATCATTATGGAATTATTTTGACAGAGATCATACCTGTTAATCTTTAAAATGCTCTGAAATTACTATCATAATAAGAATGAGTTATTAAAATCATATTTTATATGATGATAATCAAATCTGCAACCAACTCACAAATTGTGATATTTTTTGTTACATACAAATCTGTTTATGAATCTTTCTTTTAACCTCTAACTGATCAGGGTAGTTAATTCTCCTATTGACATAATTTTATTACTGGTGTTACCACTTACTGGCAAATTTTACCAATCATAATTTTCTGTAACCTGTAGAATGTGCTACATAACTGTTAAACCAAACAATCTAATTGGAAAACATGAATTACACTATATAACTGGTCATTTTGAAATTAAAACTCATACTTATTATACTATACTATATTATATTATACAGTATATTTATTTATCTATATTTTATAATAATCGTTACTGTTTTATAGCTGCTGTTCGAGTGACCGTGGATGGAGGTACTAACAGATGGTTAAATTATATTCATCAACTTAATTTAACCAAAAGTGAAATTTTACCAATCGACATGGTCACTGGAGACTTTGATTCTATAACTGATGTAACCATGAATGTTGTCAAAGAAATGAAAACAAATGTAATGGTCTTTATAAATAATTAATGTAATATATTTGGTATTTTATATATAATCTTACCATTTTCCTACATGATTATTTTTTTTTTTTTATAATAGCTACTCTATTAAAAAGTGAATTTTTATAAATATGATTATTTTTTCATGTTTTAGATAGTGCACACGCCAGACCAAGATGAAACTGACTTTACAAAAGCTCATATTGAACTATTTAAACATTGTCATAAAATGAAAATAAAATTAGGTAATAAAGTCTTCTTTATCACTGTAAATTACTATAATATTTACATTCCATCTAATTTAGCATTGGTAATTAGATAAATGAAATCAGGTTTATATTTGTTTAACAACCATCACACATGACAAGTTTTGTAATATTATTCATACTTCGAAAATCGTTTCATTGTAAAACCATTCTTTACCATCAATAAAGAATATTTTTTGTGAAATAACCTCAGTTGTCAGAAACCTCTCAATTGTTGTCTTATTTTCTGTAAAGAGTTTGAAATTTACATTACACATTTTCATTATTATTTCAGATATGGTCTTTGTCATATATCAGTCATCGGGTAGAATTGACCACATAATGAGTAATATAAATACCCTGTACAAGTGCTCAACACGTGAAGCTCCTATTTTTCTCATTTCGGAGGATTCGATCAGCTGGCTTCTGCATTGTGGAAAAACAACCATTATCGTTCCAGAACCATTTAAGAATTCCACTACATCATGGTGTTCTTTAATCCCGTTCAGTGAAAAATGTCTATCTATTACAACTAGTGGCCTGAAATGGAATCTTCGTAAGATATATTATTTAGTTGCATTCTAGTCTGATGGAATTATATTTAGTTTACAACTTTAATTCATAAAGCAGTGAGCTTTTTTTACTAAATGAGTTTTTTTTGTTTGTTTTGAATATTTTTACCATTATTTTACATAATTTTATTTAAACGTTCTTTCATAATAGGTCAATGTAGTAAGAAAACTATGTATTCAAAAAGTAGAAAAAAAATTAAAATTGATGAACGCTTTATGCTTGTGAATGAATTTATTCATTATAAATTTTCTATAAACTTCCGATTGAGCCTAAATAATAATTTCATTCTGGGTGCAAATAGTTATATACTAACCCTGATTCCGTGAAGGGTAACCGTCGAACTGACATAAAATTTAACACTGCATGATAAATGTTAAAAGATTTCTTTTATTAATTTAAAACAAATATAAAATATAGACCTGACTGATAAAACATAATTACATCTGTGTAGCATCAATATCTGAAGATTCAACATAAAATTTGGTGACATTAATTGATAAAAGACACCACATTACTTGGACACACATGTAAACCACACTTTTCAAAGGGTAATTAAACACATAAATATCCAAAAAACCATTTTCAGCCTTTATATTTTAACACTCTTAACAACCTCTTCTGCAGTCAACATGTTAATGCTACTGCACTGAACCTGTAAATATCAAAATACTTATTATAATTATCTTTGTAGGTAATTCATCAATGAAATTCGGAGAGTTAATAAGCACTTCTAATAACTTTGATGGGTCTGATACTGTTGAGATTGACACTAATATTCAACTCTTATGGTCCATGGGCTTGATTCCAATGTTTTCCAAATATTTTGGCACACCCAATATAGAAAGCTAACTTAGATGAGGTAAGAAAAACGTTTTTGAAAAGCTCGATTATCTAATATGATTGGTGAAATATTTTCGTCTAATTTGAAATTGAATAAAAGCAAATTGATTAATAATCCAAAATTTGGTTACAAGAAAAGCAGCAGACTTGACAGGAAAGTGAAAATTAAATTTGATTGATACAGAAAGTAAGCTTATCAACCCGCAAAATTAATTTTATTTCACTATTTGTAGGTGGAATTTGTTTCCCTAGCTGAGAATTCTTAAAGATATGTTTTCGTTCATCAAAAAGCATATCTTTGTAGACTATCCATCCTAACCGACATCTTTGGTTTTAGGAAATCAGTTTGGAAAAAAGGTTTGTCATAAAAATAATAAAAGCGTAGTCATGAAAATAATCAACATTAAGTTGTAATATAGAACGAGGGTCATTGTACAGCAATCATACAATGTTATATCTCAAATTAAATACTTTGCCTATTGTGTCATTAAATTGCTAACAAGAGAAAAGGTTTATAGATTTTGTAGAACTAAAATACATTGCTATTTTTTTCACCGTGTTTATAGATTTACATTGTGAAATGATTTCTATTGAAATAAAATATTTCAATACAACTTTTTTTTTTAATACATTCATTTGACAATGTGTAATATATTATTCAGTTGTTTGCAGATACTATGGTAATGACGAATTGACAGGAGCAACTAAGGAATAACATAAAAGGAACAGATTGATCCAATTAACGTGAAATCTCAAATGTACCCAATATTGCTGAAGAAAAACCAGGACACGCACAAGTTCCTTTAGCTATAACAATATCTTGTATCTATATGAAATACAATACTACACATGAAGGATATTCAATTCTATAAAATTAAAATTATTGTATGGTTTCCCGATACCTTTATATGACTGATAGCACTAATAATTGTACTACACTATTTATTATATTGGTTTTTAAGGATTACATATAAATTCCATATGCCAATGTCTGACAAAAAATACCAGTTTCAAATTTCATAGATATGAAAAATCTCAATTCATTTAGTGATATTAAAATTAATTTTTATATACATCAATATTTCTTTAAATTTTATGATAAGATTTATTAACAGTTAGATGGGCTGGGTCCATTGTCACGAAGTTCAGCTGATTTTATTTATAAATTTTATTGAATTTAAAATAAATAAATTAGATATTCTTAAGGTTGTTATCTAGATATGTAGATGATATTTTAGTAATTGGGAAGGTAGTGAAAAGCATCTTAATATTTATTAAACCGTTCCCTACTACTAAAAAATTAGCTTCATTCAATGTAAGCTTGAGCTTAACGGTTGATGAACTCTCTATTAGTAAATAGTGGTTTCAATTAAGTTATTTAATGTCAAAAAAACATATCTAAGGAAATAGATTAAAATCTTTTTACAATGCTTTAAACTCGAATCTCATTCATGTTAATAAATTTAAGACCCAAATGGCATTTATCTCTTATTCTGTGAAATTATGTACAATACATTAGTCAAAAAGAAAATCGTTTAATATTAGATCCATTAAATACTTAGCTTGTGTCAAAAAGGCAATGAATAATCCATTTCAGTTTCAAAATAAATATACTTTTGAATTTGAAAAAAACTTTTAAATCCTACTTTTTTTAAATAACCTTTTTTAAGTCTCAAAAGTTAGATAAACAAGAACCATTAGAAATTTAAAGACAAAAGTTTCTCCCAAATTCGAATCTTTTAACCCTTTGGCTGCCAAGAGCCGATTTAATCGGCTTTTGCAGGATATCGTGGATAGCCAGAGCGGACGGCTCTGCATGTACGGTGTAAAGTTTTTCTAAAATTATATATTCTATTTCTATAGATATGCGTTTTCTTATTTTATTTCCGTTATTATCCAAGGCTAAAATAATAATTTGTAAGGTTAAGATTTTAAAGTAAGCTTATTGTATATTTAAAGTAAAAAAATATATTATATACTTGAAAATGCCAAAGATTGACCACACCACAAAACTGTCGAACGACACATAAAACTGTCAAACTAAAAAACAACCGAATACTGATTGCATCTGGTGCAGTGCATATTATTTGGAATGCAAATTTTTGTCAAAATAATGGTACACACTGTTTAAAAACTATAGAACACATTTTAATATGTTAATTTTTATATCATAATCGTGGCATTTCTGGCACATTCGGCCAAAAAGTCATGGCATCCAAGGGTTAAATGAATAATTTTTGTCATTCTCATCCTTATTACCCCTTTGGCTGCCGAGCCTTTAGGAAAATAATTTAAAAAATGTGCATGTAAAAGTGTTGTATTATCTGTATCCAAATTACTGAAATAGATTTTTTTCTTTTGTTGAGATATTTGCATTTAGTAAATAATGATGAGACATATCCTCCAGGTCACTCACAATATAATGCATGTATCAAATTACAACCCTAAATTGGTCATGTGAACATATTATTTCAACAATATTATTTTCCACATCAATATATTAGTGTAGATATTAAAAATTGTTCCCTGCTGCTTTAATACATACGTATGAAAAAAATAAATAAAAGGGTAAAATCAATTTTGGATGCCGACTGATTCAATGTTTAATAACAGGTTAGGATTCTTTTGCTACAGAGTTGCAAAATCAACTGAAGATCATACATAACATTTTTCTTTGCATATTTTGTGGTGATAAAATTGTGACTATGGGTAACTTTTTTAACAAAGAATATCACATTATAACATAACTTTTTCACAAATATTCCCCTAGCACGATATTTGTATAAATTGAAAACTTACTTGACAGAAACATTGAGAAGGAATAGAATTGGAATACCAGAAACTAAAATCGACAAATACCTGAATACATTGCAAAATTTTGTAGAAGTAGTGAAGTTTTATTAAAGCATCAGTTCTGTTATTAGCAACATAGTTCAAGGAAGATAATTCCACAGTAACAAGAAAATGAAAATATCATGAAATAGAGGAAACCGTTACCAAGCCCTTGGGAGTCCACATTTACACTTCATATATGGGAGGTGTGGATATTTCCGATATGGTATATTTGGATGAACTACAATCTATTATGCATTGGAAAAGGTTGGCTATAATATATTATACAGGTGGTCCTAAATTCCTATGTAATATATGAAGAAAATTCTACCGGAAAACTTTTATCTAGGTATAAATATTTGTCAAGTATTATAGAATCTGAAAAGGGCAGGTGGCACTAAGAAAACTTAAATAATGGAAGCCTTGCACCAGATATTGGAATATGAAAATGTGTGATGTTTAATATCGTAGGATCTAGAAAACGTTCATGAATTATATGTCTATATGATACTTGTCTTCCTGAACATTCAAAACATTGTTCAAGATTGTAATTCAAGTTTATTAACAATTATTATTATTTTATTTATACTTTTTTTTTTAATATTTGTCAGCTTATATGTTTGTGTTGTTTTACTTGTAATAAAAATGGTCTAAAAAAAACTTTTACTTAATTTATTTTTAAAAATTGTACATATGCTTATTCAGGGCTTTTTCGCTGTGTAAAATTTTTAGAAAAGCATATTTACAAATTTATTGAGGCAGGCAATTTGTGTTTGCACAAGGGACAGTAGCAAACTTAGGATTTATGATTCCAAAAATATTTTCGTTCAGCTAAAAAGGGCCTAAAATTAAAGTTATTTAAAATATACAGAAATAAAAATAAAATATAAAGCAAGTCCGTTTCTTCTAGAAATTTTGGGGAGCTTAAGAATGGTTGAAAATAAATACTCAAGTTTACCATATGACAGAATAAACTTTTGAGCTTAAAAATATTTATTGTAAAAGGTTTATTTGGCAACAATTATTAAAATTATAGTACATGTATTTATATTCAGCACAAAATTATTGGAACTTGCACATGAAATAATGTAATGCGATTAACGAGGTTGCATGTTTTTACATAACAAATTGATATCACATTCAATGTAAAAAATGCTAATTTGCAAAGATTCCGTGGAAAGGCATGACCTTTGCTTATTTTTTAATATTTGATAATATAATGAAGGAAGTGCTGTTTCGCATAGGTATCTGTACCAAAAGGAATAAGAGATACCAAGAATTCCATATGCGCTTACATCATCTCAGCATTTATAAATAAGTTTTCATATAATGTGTTATTCAATGTTATGCAATCAAGTGAATGCCAATTCAATCAATTAATGTGTTATTATTTAACAGACTCTAATATATACATTCCCTTAATATGTTATGTGGAAAAAAAATCATAAATTAATATTTGTATTGAATATTTTCGCGGCCCCCGATTAGGGAAGCACTGGAATAAACCAGCAACACAACATCAAACATTAACCTACACCAAAATCATGAGTCCGACCCAACAGTCCTGGAATAAACGCTAATTCAATTGATAATATATATTGCATCGATATTTATATATTACTTAATTACCAGGGCATGTTTTTTTTTTAATAAAAGGTGTCCGAACTCAGACAAACTTTTTACTAAATAAAACTATATTCAAATAAAATTTAAAGCTGCTTTTACTATGCCATTAAGAGCACAAAAAAATTTAAAAAAAAAAACGTGATTAAAGGTGCCAGAACGCCGTAACAGTGGGTTACTTGAGAAAAAAATCCCTGATATATCGTATTATTCGATTTTAAGAAACAACAAGTTAATTAAACAGGCTGTTTGATACTTATTTGTATCATGCACTTAAAATCGATATAGAGTGATCTAAAAATTCGAAGTTCAGTCAGAAAAGCGACATATTTATTAATTGAAGAATTTCAATATTTGAGACCACTTTCGCTAAATTATGATTTTTAATTAATTGCAAAAGATACACTATTCTTTAACCATCCTCCTACATTTATGTTTCATTATGCTTAACAGCAATATAATTACTTTGAAATACTGCCCACAAAAAATCACAGTAAGTATTTTGAGAAGCACTTGACAAATTTATGTACAGTATACTTCCGATTATTTGGGCTAATTTTTCTGTCGTGTATTTTAGCCCCTTGGTCAGAGCACCGCACAAGCACTAGCGTCGAAGTCTCACATCGGATTTTTCAATTTTATCTATCAATCAACATTTTATTAACAAAATTGAAATAATTTTTCATTTAAAAAAATACTAGCAACATTTATAGAGTTGTCAAAATTGTCAAAAACCGCTCTGCTGTTTAGTTTGGGTCACAGGTTAACAAATTTTATTTAGCGATATGATCGCTTATCAACAAAACTGTCAACTATATTGGAAAAAAATCCAGTTATTTCTACACTAAAATCATAAGTCAAAAGTACTACAATTTTAGAAAAATGCAGTTACAGGTTTTTCTAATTTATCTTATAACGTTCATCGTAAGTTTTCGATATTAATTATACATTTTTACAGATAAAAAAAAAAGAAAAATCACGATAATCTTCAATAGATTAAATCGATAAATCATGCAATATATTGTTATTAAAAATTTTAGTTTTCTTTGTAAAAAGTTTTATTTGTAAATTTATATAGATATGTAATTTTTTCAGGATTTATTTGCTGTAGGACTTGTAGTGCCATTTATAAGCCCTCATGTCTTGACACTCGGAGGCTCCCATTTTGTAGTGGGTCTTATGGCGTCATTCTATTCTGGCTTTCAGCTTTTTTCTGGACCTCTTATTGTAAGTTTTTCTTTTGATATTTTACCAGGAAAAATGTAAGTTTAGTTGATACCAGATATAATAAACCAGCTCAAAGTTGGCTTACAATAATAATAATAATACTTGTCTATTTCCTTAAGTTATTTCCTCATAAGGCAAACTTCATGGTCTTAAAGGAAAATATTGTAAAATTTTATTTGTTGTTTTTACTCAAATCATTTTTCTGTATTTCAGGGGAGCCTAAGTGATGTTAAAGGAAGATGTCCAATCCTTATAACAACCCTACTGGGCTGTAGTATAGCATATATAGTATTCGGATTAGTCTCTTCTATATATATATTGCTACTACTAAGGCTTGTTTTAGGTAATTTATAAAAATTTGATCAACTTTTTCAAAAAATATGCTGCAAAAAGGGGAACCGAGTCCTTAACGCACCGCACCACAAAAAAACGGGATATAGTAATCTCAATGAAGTAAAGAGTATGTGATGGCAGTAATATTGGTTTCCATCCCATTTTTGTCTTGTGTTATATTATATTTGTATATTTTTTTCAATAAATAGTGTTTAAAATGACTGATCAAAAAATAATCATTCACTGTAAACGGTTTAGATTTATGAGTATTTTGTGTGCTTAAGAATATTATCACTACCCAATGTAACATCTGTTGATTTAATTATGGATCAGATTAGTAAATCAAACATAATAAGCACGATACATTCTAAAATGTATAAATTTATTTAATACATTTAAAATTATTTTATAGCAGCTAATGAAATGCAATCATTTTAGGATTTCTCAAGCATACCCAAACATTAGCAAAAGCATTTGTCACAGACATTGTTAAACCGGAGGACCATTCTGAAGTGTATGGTAAAATGGCAGCTATCTCAGGAATTGGAATATCATTGGGGCCAACTGTCGGAGGACATATTTGTGAAGATTATCCACAGTATGGATTTACACTTACTTGCACTTTGACGAGTATTCTATTTGTTATCAATGCAGGTGAGTCAATTTTTTCATAATTGTTTCAAGTCAATAATCCCCGATTTAATAAAAAAAAATAACTGACCACAAGGTAAAATTTGTGTTAAATTTTTCTGTTTCTAGGACCATTACAAGTATTCATTCATAATTCAAAAATCAATTTATGAAGCTGTTGTTACATAACTGAAACCAAAAACATTGACCATTACATATGGAATAAATTTTTTTTTCATTTTAATTTAAACAATTATTTATTTTATGTCCAATGATCTTTTAACGTTACTGATTAATGTATAATATTAGTAGTATCGAATTCAGGATCCTGGTATTACAGCCATAATTTATCCTGTTATTTATTAGATCCTGGTACCAATACCGGTAGTTTCCATTTTGAAATACTGGTTTTCTAAACGTAAACTACTGGTTGGTATAACATATTTTATCTATCAATGATGGTTCCACAACCATTTGATTTGAGTGTAATTTTTATACAATCATAGATTCCAAAGAGCCGATCAAGAATATCAGATTCTAGCATCAATAAAGGCCTATAACTAATATGAAATGATAAATACAAAATTCAAAGAATCAGTTTGCTTCTAATGATATTTTTTTAGTCTAATAAACATGAATAGTGTCAATAACAGTATTGTTTTATTCACAAGGTAAAGTGATATCATAATTCATCATGAGAATAATTTTTTTTTTTTACTATTTCATAATGCCAGTATCGGCATATCTGCCAAGTATTGGGATCCCTAGATGCAATTTGATCTCTTAGTTTAGCTTTACATTATAAATTAAACTTCAAGCAGCTATAAATGTATTATGTTATAGGAATGGTTTACTACATGAGGTCAAAAATAATCATGATCGATGACAGCAGGCACTCGCGGAAAGATGATGGCCCAGAAACAATTGAGATTGCTTCAATTATTGCTGATAGTTGGAAAAAATCTATTAATGAGCTGAAAGAAGTAGATTGGGAAAACTACTGGGATATATTTCTGCTAAAAGCTTTTGCCAGTTTTAGCATGAGTATATTTTATTCCAATTATTCACCATTACTTAAAACTGTCTATGGATTGTCACCAAAATGGATTGGTTATACAATATCATTCCAAGGAGGCATAGGTGCCCTCAGTAGTTATTTTATTAAATATATTAACAGAAAATTTTACAAGAATGATGTTGAATATTCCCAAAGAAATATGCATTGTTTTATTCTTTTATCGTCAACATTTCTGTGCATGATTGTTTGCAATCAATGGGTGCTATTTGCAATGCTATCAATCCCGCTTGCTGTAGGAAATGCCGTTTTAAGGCTAGTTGGATTGGAAATGATTATCCAAAAATGCCCTAAAAATCAACGAGGATCGTTAATAGGTGCTTCCACTAGTATACGAGCTATGTCCGGTACAGTAGCTCCAATGGTTGCTGGTTATTTAGGAGATTTGATTGGTGTACAATTTGTTATAAGTGTTTCTTTTATGACTGTGCTTAGTGGTGTTGGAGTGTTGTTATCACGTAAACATGCCAGGAACAAATCGGAAACGATCTGTGATAAAAAATCGAAATGATATTTTGTTCTGTAAAATTATTATGCATAGTTAAAAAATGTATTCCTACAATCAATTATAGATTAATATTAGGTATATGCGGGTCCATTACCAGTATAGTATATAATTACATATGTGATTTGAATAATTGTGACAAAATAATCTTATGTGACTATAGGTGTTATTATTGTTGTAGAATTTATTTTTGTTATGAATTTTTAAATATACCTATAGTGATACCTGACTGATCTGTCAGTGGTTAGATATATTAAGTTGTAGCTCATATTAGCAATATGCTAATATTTTTACAACCAGAAAAAAAATATGTAAAATAAACACTATTTATTACTATAAAATATCACAAAGAAAATGTTTCTAGATCAATAAGCGGGATTCGGGTGTGTATAACTTTTAAGGACTTGTTTATTATATAAATAAATATTATTCCATGGATGTTTTATTATTGAGCCTTGACAAAATCCTTAATTACATAAATTTATTTATTAAACCTCACTTTGAAATTCTCGCATTCCAGCTGTAGTCTCTCGATTCGAATTTAACCGAGAAATTGCTGCTAAATGCATTCATGGTTTCAAGCAAGAACCCTGAATTTTTCATCTGTATTGCTCCATGTCTTCTTGATCAATTTAAATTATGGAGAAATTTTGTGAACTCATAAAATAAATCTACTTTTATAAATTTTATGGATCTCAGAGGTCTGTCAGATTAAAATATACCTGTTACTCCAAATCCGAGGTTGTATTATCAATTTTCTCCAAAGCGATGAAAGAAAAATTATATAAATTAGTCAAATTGTTACCACATTTGACGTTTGTAATTATTTATTTGGTGTTAAGAACTCTATAGATTCGATAAAGACATTATCAAAGTTAGGAAAATATATAAAAATAGGTGACTTACTTTTTTATTGCTGTTGTATTAAAGAACACCTATTTTAAACAAGTGCTGAAAACTTTTATTCAAAATGTGCAACCAAAAAAATAAACATTTGTACAAATTGTAATTATTATTTCTCATAGACTTGATCGACGATGTAACCGCTATACTTTCAGAATTCATAATAATGCAGAACAAGTTTTGAAACAATATTACATGAAAAACATCAAGATTAGAAAATTTTAATTCATTTGTGGATGCAGAAACACAGTGAATAAATTATATCTATATAAATTTTATTTATAAAACAGTTATTTCATGTAGATAGTAAACCAGGGATATTTTGTTTAGAGTTATGCATTTGCAATCTATCTAAGATGTCAAAAGAAATCAACAATTTTTCAGATCAAGGTAAAGTTCAAAAATGTAACATAACGAATAATAATTAAGTTCCCTTCCAAAATATATCACCAAGAGGTCAAAAATAAATAACACTGTTTTAAGAAATTTTTGACCGCCTTTTAATATTGTTAAAAAATCTTGATTACTTTTGAAACCTCATTGAAAATAACATGTTAAATAAAAATGTTTTAAGACCACAAATAAGTCAAGCAGTCTTGTACAGACTGGAGATGCAAGTAATCCAGAACATGAGAAATCTCCATAATTGAAAATGTCTAATTGACAGGGAAAGAAAATTTAATTTAGTTTGAATTTTTTATTTATATATCAGGGGCGTATATTCAAGATGAAGTATAACATTTTTTATAATATAGTAGCATGATAAAATGTAAGCCATGAATATTTGGAGTGCATTTGTAATTAGCAATATATTGTATACATATTTACACTGTACATATATTGCATGATAAGTTTATAGATACAACTGCATACAGTTGCTTCATTTGAATAAATGGGACCTTTGATTTTGTTTTATGATTTCACAGCCAATTGCGAGCTGTTAGCGTCCAATATATTAGCATTCTAGAGCTTTAGAATTTGGAGCATACTTACTTTTCAGACCCCATTTTCAAGAAATACATAAATTAGGTAAATTTAATCTCTTTATTATATCGACTGCAGGTGCTTGATGGAATTTCAATATCAATTTTGAATTGTTATAACTTCAATATTCCAAGCAGTAATGCTTCAGCAGAATGGTAATTTTTTGCTCTAAATGTAAAAAATTGTAAGTGTGCAAGATCAGGAAAAACTATGCGGCCCAAGATAAATTCAAATGGAAAAAGAATACATATCAAGCTTAAGTCGAAGAGCATATTTTACAATAATGTTATTGAAAAATTCATGTCTCAGACGCAGTGTCAAATAACTAAATAAATAATAATAAAATTAACAAAAAGTGTATTTTTGAATTTTCCATACACAGTACATCCACTGTATGCCACTAATATATACATATATTTAGCATCCTATATTTCATGGAAGATATATTCTATTAAACATGTTAAAGAAATCTAAACAGCATCACATGTCAGTAAATATTTTCTATACTCAATCTCGTAGGATTAGTTAAAGTATATTTTTTTTGAATTGTTTACTGAATCAAGTATAACATATATTTACATGATAAATACCAATATTTGGGATAAAAGATTTACAGGTAAATGATACCATTAATTTTTGACTGAATTTCACAGAATAAAATCAGTACTTACTTATTATTCAAAAGTAAGATGTTAAAAAATGATAGGATGTAATGAAATTTATAAAGGCATTTTTTTAAAACATATGTTTGGATATTTTGAAATTTATGATAACTTTTTTTAAAATAATTAAAATTAATTTGTACAGAATTATTTCCACAACTTTAACTGATAAGTTGATAATGCTCGCAATGAGTGAAACAGGTTATGATCATAGAATATATTATGGAAATAATACTAATAAAATATGTTTTTATTATTTAAAATATGCGTTCACATCAAGAAGTCCCAGTTAACACCTTAAAAGTGAGTTATGTAAAAGTAAACATTCATAGGGATACTTTTATATTGGTCAAATCTTAAAATCATTTTTTTTTTGGAAACATTCCAGAGTCAAATGAAATATCAAAATATAAATTGTAGAAAAAAAATCACAAATTTCAACTTATAAACTCTTCCAAGTGTGTTTTCTTACTTTTTTATGTCAAAAAAACTGTAAGAGGAATTCCTCTGTAGCGGACGTTGAAACGGATGTGCAAGAAGTTTAGCAGCACATTCGTGTATTTTTGTAGCACTTCTGATTACTTCAAATATGTAAGAATAACCGTTATCTAGGGTCTGCAGAGAATCATAAATTTCTTCACATTGGTTTTCAATACAGTTTTCTTCGTGTGCAAACAGGATATCAGTTGAAAAATATGGATGTTTCTTTAGAAGGTCATAATATTTATCATCAGGGGAAAGCTTGGGCAAACAATTAGAACGATTGTACATTAAAACTAGCCGGATAATGTTTGTTGGAGGGACTAGTTTATAATCTGAGCACAGTTCTGGTAAATTAATCTTGTCATGAATTAAATCGAATATTGATGACAAGTTGAAATCTTTCTGTTTGCATTCTTCACTGTCATAACTGTCCAGATTGTTGATTATCTCGATTATATTCTTTGTGAAATTGTGTACCCACACAGGTTCAGAATCCCTCAAAATTACTAATGCAAATTCTGAATTGTTGTTTATGGATTGTTTTGAATATAAGAAGAATGATGTGATTCTTTTGAGCATATTCAATGGCGTTAACGATATCCCTTGTTCCAGTTCAAATGGTGTGAATTTTTCAGGTTGGCACACATCAATGCAGATAATAATCTTTTCTGGAACATTTGAATTTGGAACTGTCCTTTTAGGAATTTGTTTTAATACCTCAATAGAGTTCCCTGTTTTAATGGTAGCAGAATCCCTTCTATCACCACATTCGTCCCTAAAAATATTTGAAAATACGTAAGTAATAAATACGTTTGTAAGATAATATGTGAAAGTTATTAATTTAAAATCATACGTTTCATTGACATTGATTCCGTTTGAATCAGTGAATCTGAAATCCTTTTTAGCCTCTAGGTACTCGTCATCTGTACTGGGACTGTACTCATTAGTCATTTTATGTTTTTAGAAATAAATATTGACTTTAAAAGCAAATGAGATTTTGACAGATGAGCATAAATATCGCAAAATATATATACACCATAGTAAATATAGAGAAGATTTTTTCCCTTGCATTGTAAAAAATAGTATTGTCTATGATTTTAGTCCTTGAATCGAGATGTAATATCTTTATGACCCATGCTTCATTCATTTTATGTAATATATTGCGTTCCTAGGAAATACTGGGTATGTTAATTCTTCAAGACTGTTCATTACTACGTGATGCATTTACGAAATTCAAATTTCTATTCGTACACTCACTTCTAAAATGGCAATATATTTTGTAAAAACGCGATCTACTTATTTTGAATAATTTTTCCGTTCTTCGTTCACAATTTCTTTTCTGATATTTGTATATTTTCAAACGTATTATACTCCGCTCCATTTTCGAAGTGTTACCTTCGGTCAGATAACTCTCACGAAAGGAGCAAACTCATTTTGTCATAAATGTCCATTTAATATAATTAAACCATTATAACGTCAAATAATTAAATCATTACGTTAATTATTGCAGTTTCATACAACTTTTTATTCAACAAGTACATCAAACCATAAAAAAATATTCTGACGGCTAGTTACAACAGATTTCAGTAGTAAGAGTTATTCAGATAACTAAATATTATAAAGTTCATACACGCTTCGCACACTGAATCAAAGCATTACTTTACGATAAAAATGTTAATTTTACTCTTTGCAAGGACATGAAAAGCTTTGCTCTTATACAATGACGCTCGTTCATTATTATTATCATTCTGGCATAGATTACGGTCTATTTAAGCATATAGTATTCTTGTCTACGACTTAGGCTATGGCTGACATGTACTATATTATTGGCTATGGCTACGAATTTTTGACAGCTCAGATAAACTTGCCGTGTTGCACTATATCTGTAGTATTTTAGGTTAAAGAGTTTTTCCCACTGATGTAAAATGGATTATAAAGAAGAGCAACAAAGTGAAATAGAAGCTTTAGATTCTATCTACTGCGATGACATGGAAAGTACGATTTACTCAATATTAATAAAGGGTTTTAATTTGTAAAATGTTTTCAAATATGTTTTTCTATATCTTACTTGATTAATAGTTTTAGAAACCAGTCCCTATCATAAATTTCGAATCATTGTGAAGACAGATGACTTCGACAATGATCCTGAGAACGGCATGTCGTCTTATTTAACTTTTACATATACACCTAAATATCCAGAAGAACCCCCGGAAGTTGATATAGAAGACTCCGAAAATTTGGAGGACCTAGACAAAGATGCTTTGAAAATCCACCTCATTGAGCAGGTTTCGATTATTGATCCGTTACTTTCTAGTGAAATCTATAATTAAATTCCTTCAGCTTATTCTAATTGACTGTAGAAACATATTTTGGTTTTGATAAAAAATTTAATCAATTGTATTACTTTTAAAAAATTAGTATCCATTAATGAGATATTAGAAAAATTGTAGCTCTCTCTCATGGACAAATGTCTTTCAACAAACCAACTATACTGAACGCATTTAAAATGATTCTGTTAAATCTTTTAATGGCACTTCATACTGAGAGAAGTCTTATATGGTTCTAATTTAAGTGATAGTCAGTAGAAATATGAAAGACTAAGCAAATTATGGTGGTACATCTATGCACATTTCTATTGAAGATAACACCGTTACTTCAATAATCATTGATAATATAGCCCCAGGCTGTAAATTTAAACTTTTTCATTTTTATATCCAGCTTACAATTATTATGTGTTAAATATATTTTAAAACAAGGACTTGAATATCTTATATAAATAATCATTGCTTCTTGTTTAATAGTTGATCAAATAAAATTTGTACTATGTAGATTTTATCGAATAAAAGCCATGTTCAAGACTTCATATCCCTATAGACTATTTTTTCACCGTATTATAATGGAGTTTTGCCAAGTGAATGCCAATTCAATCAATAAACTATTTTTAGCCTTTGTATAAATGTACGGAAATTCTGTATTTATGTAGAAACGTGTAAAATAAAAGTCCATTGAACTTGTTTTGAGAATTTAAACAGTTTCTTTAAATGTAAATATGTTATTGTCTTTTCAGGCAAATGAAAATTTGGGTATGGTTATGATTTTTACATTAGTATCAGCTGGACAAGAATGGTTAAACATTAAATCAGACCAAGTGAAAAAAGACAAAGAAGAGGGAGCTTTAAAACTGAAAAAAGCAGAGGAAGAAGCAGAGAGGGTAAAATATATTTGTTTATAATTTTTTTTTACTTTAAATTGCTGGAGTTGAGTGCATTAGTAATGTAAATTGATTATTCAAAAAGTAGTCTTTATTTTTATCAAATCAATATTATCTAGTATATTTTTCTTTTCTTATCATGTCCATCATCATTGTCAAAGCAGTTACTGCCGACTGGTATTTTGGAAATTTCCTACCAATTGTACAACCTCACTGCTGGTTATACTAGCATCACCCAGTGAAAAGTACCCTATTTTAATGGACTGTAACTAAATCACTTCAAGAATTCCACTTATACTGCTGTCAGGTCACATAATACTATATTTTTCAATATATTAACAGAATGTAATATCTATTATTTTAGACTACACTTTACACCAATATTCAAGTGCTTCAGTTACCTATTGAATTGAATATTATTATCAGTAACATTTAAGTGTATATCCTCAAACAATATTTTTAGTAGGTTAATTTACATGCCAAGAACTTTTGAGCTATCTGAAATATATTGCTTTACTCCTATTGTCATTTATTTTTGTTATAGTCTTTCTTTTTTCTATGTAAAATGTTTCACCGACTACTTAATTTGTCAGTAGTAAGTTAATTAAGAGGTAAACAGTGTTTATATAATTTATCAGTACCTGTACCAAGAAATGACAGTTAGCATCTTAAAAGAGAGGTAAACAGTGAGTTAAAATGTAAAATTTTCCTTTATCTTGTTTACTTCTGGCATTAGCAAGATTTGTAGAAATGTATACTTATGTGCGCCTTGCGGGCCTTAACTGTCGCTAGACCACAGAAAATATGTTGAATGATTATATTTTTTTCTGTTGTAGAAACGATTCGAAGGTACCAGAGTTACGGTGGAATCATTTCTTGCATGGAGGACAACGTTTGAAATTGATACTGGTATCATTATAAGAAGAGAAAAAGAACTGAAAGAAAATAGGAAACTCACTGGCAAAGAACTCTTCCTTAGAGACAACACACTTAACGAGTCTGATCTCAAGTTTCTGGATGATGGTTTGTGTTCATTAATTAAAATAATGCTTTAGTCCATTTTATTGTTATCAAATGAAATTGTTTATATTATCTTTGCTTGACAATTTATTGAATTTTTCTGACATGAGAGGATAAAGTTAAATGAAATGATGATTTAGTGTGGATATTACAATTTCAAAAACTTTCAATTCAACAGACTCATTAAAATGCTGTTATCAAGAAAGATTAATTTTTGAATATTACATATTTAACAATTGCACATTTTCCTTATTCCTGTCATTCGTAAGGCCTTGTGACAGTTTGTGTGATATATCATATTATCCCTTCTAAAAATAGAATCAACTACTTCATGTAGAATATGTTACAAAAAATATGTCATATCCAAACTTTCCTATAAATTCGTTATGTTTTGAAACAAATGTGTGTACTAAAACAAAAGACTGTTTTTTTTTTCAAAAATCATCACACACATCGAAATGCTTTAAAAATTGTTGAATGAAGATGAATTATTAAACTGAACCAGGATAAAAAATTAACCCACCCCCTGCTAGCCACTCAAAGCACATTCTAACACTGAATATTTCCTAAATTATCCGCAATTAATGAAAATTATTGTTATAAATCAGAAAAAAAAAAATTCACACTGTTAACATTCTTACAATTTTGAGTATCAATCAACTTTCGACACATGTTAGCAGTCAGCGTGTTGAATCTAAAAAATATTGTAATGTTAAAAGCCTGTCGCTCTAAAAATTAATCTATTTTATGTGAAATTGCTGATTCAATTCAGACATTTGTTATTAAATATTAAGAGTTCTAAAACAACATAGGAATTAGATGTATATTTAGCTTCCAGCATTAAGGTCTATATTTTATTTTTGTGTATAATTATATCACTCTGCAGACTATTCATTGTCTGCCAGTTCTATTTTATCCCTGTAATAGAATGCCTGAAAATACCGAAAGGCGAAACCTGGGTCATGTGTGACAGAACATGTGAAATTTACCCAATTTCAACAAATGAAATTTGATATTTTTAAATAATGAAGGAATAAAATTCCATCGAACACCTTCAGTCGATATCATAAATTAACCTTATACTATTTCAGGTGATGCGGTTAAAGTGGATGAATCTCTGTTTCAAGACCTTGATGACCTTGATATATCAGATGAAGATGATGAGGATTATGTGCCTGGGCAAAGTGAAAGTGATTAAAAGTTAAATGACCATTTTTGTGTTACAACCGTTGTATTGGAGTGTACTAAATAGAAACAATTTAGAATTCTCCAATACTTAATAAATAAATTTTTCTGGGCTGTTACGATCGATCGAGCATTTGAATTGACGGATTAATTAACATTGATGTGTCACATGGAGAAATTTATTTTCAATTATTATTATAATTTGTGTCATTGTAAATGCATTAAGATGAATGCCACATTTTTATTGTTCATTGTTTTCCCATTGATTAGTCAATTCATTTGTAAAACTTCAGAATAAGTAATGAGTTAAGCTTTTTAAATAATGAACTTTCATGACACTCTGTTTTAATGCATCAATCATTTAAGTCATCCTTCGATCCATCAGTTTAGCCGTGTAACATTCTTTAATAATAATTTTATGTAATATTTTGTCATATTATTGCTTAAAGGTTTAATTCTTTTTTTAACAATAAATATATTGTAATATATCATACATTATTTTATTACTTTTATTGACTCAGATTGAATAAAATGTTTATTGTTAAATACTTCACAGCTCTAATGGGGAAAATAACAATTTTCCTGGGATTGTTCTCTTAACAATGAGGTCATTTTCGGATATGAAATCAATTGAATATTTTATATATCCCCATAACACCCACAACACCTATACTCTCTTACATATTCTGCAATTTAATGATACACATGTTATAAAGTTTTCCATTCCTCACGACTTGCTTGCACATACTTAAGAGTGCAGAAATTTTAAATAAATGACTAACATAAGTTATTAAAAAAAGAGTAAAAAGAGCTTCAAGTAATTGAATTATATTTGCTTTCTCTAGAATGACGCAAACTTTTTCAATGCGGAAAAATGTTTGGAAGGGGTAATCCTAAAATTTTAAACCTATTTGATCGGTGAGAATGTGATTATGGGTATACAACTTGATCTTAAAAGAACGACCTGCATGAAATGGGTAATACATGTGGACCAAGTAAGAGTGGTATATGAGAAAATAAATGAATGCTTATAGATTAGTAGACCACTCTATGGGATGATGAAAATTTACATTCATTATTTGTATTAGTAGTAATATAAAATACAGCAACAGTATTATGGCTTAATAGTTTTAATCTCATGAGTCTGATATCAGCCCCAATGTTTGAGAAGAACTTAGATTTGGATAGTTTTAATTATTTTTCATGCTAAATATCTATATTCATTTACTTTTCATCGTCATTTGTCGTATTTAAAAAAATGATTTTTTTATAATTATATTGAGCAACTGAAAGTGGTTTGTTCAGTTGACTAGTGGTCGATTAAAGTTCCCAAAAACAGCCGATAAATATACAGCAATATGGCTTAGCACATTGGTAATTTGTCGATAGCAAAGCAAAATTTATTCAATCTCAGTTAGGAATTCTTACAATATTTCTATAATATATTAATTTGTAACTATGAAACAATTCTTTAAATTGTAAAATGAAAAAAAATATGTGGCAGGATTTTGATTGTAAATATATCTTCATGAATATTTAAATTAAAAGAAGCTCCTGGCCTCAAAAAGGCCTTAGCCCGGAACAATAGTAGGCAAATTGGGGTGTGCTAGAAATACTCATGTGATCATTTTTGAAGTGATGAATTATGATAAAAGCCTTCTCGACAACTATATGTTACATGAAAGTTTATATTTAGTAGTTTAATTAGTATAGTTAATCATGTTTATATTAACAAAGCTGTAACCGCAAAAGCAGACTATTAATAACATTCGTTATGCTGACGATACAGTCATTCTTATGGAAGGCATGGAAAGCTTGCAAAAATTAATCGATAAAGTTAACGCGGCTAGTAATAACAGTGGGTTAAGAATGAACGCAGCGAAAACAAAATTTATGATTATTATCAAAAATAAAAAACTGGAAATGCCTCCCATGCCACTAAAAATAAATGATAAAAACATTGAACTAGTGCATCAATATAAATATTTAGGATGCTGGCTGAACGACCAATGGGACCATTCACAAGAGATTAAAATCAGAATAGAGATGGCACGAAACGCTTTCTTCAAGATGCGTGATCTCTGCAATAGAGATTTCAATCCAATCAATGACCCAAGGATGAGAATTCTACACTGCTACGTTATATCAGTACTTCTTTATAGGGTCGAATCCTGGACCATGACACAAGCCACAGAGAAAAAGCTAGCAGCATTCGAAATGTGGTGTTTCAGGAGAATATTAAGGATTCCCTGGGTGGACAGAGTACGAAATGAAGAAGTATAGAAATGAATGAAAAGAAAACAAGAGGTATTAAGCATTGTGAAGCGCAGAAAGCTCGAATACCTGGGTCATGTGATGAGAAATCCGAAATATGATATCATACAGCTCATAGCGCAGGGGAGAGTACAAGGGAAAAGAAGAGTTGGTAGACGATGCATCTCGTGGATGGTACTAATGTGACTCTACAACACTTTTCAGGGCAACCATGGACAGAGAGAGGGTATAGACCATGATATCCAACCTTCTACGAGGAGAGGAATAAAAAGAAGAAAAGCCGTAACCATTATATGAAGATTACTTATTTGTAGCACAACATAAAGGTCGCCACAAAAGAACTAATATTACAAATATCTTTTTTTTAACAATGCTTAGAACTTTTCACACTTGCTGGGTAAAATAGATTGAAATTAACCTGTTCCCCCCTAATCAAATAAGAGCTATTCCAAATACTGAATATTAATTTAACAGTTAAACTTCAACTGAACTCTACAATATTATCAGGACACATAAAACTGCAGTTTAGTTCTCAGCCCAGTCAAACCATTAGTTCTCAGTATATTTAGAAAAGCAAATGTTTCTCTACTACAGAAAATAAAAAATTTGGTTCTGTGAAAAAAAAATGAAAGATATCTAGTAGATGGTTAAAGTTTTATATTTCCTGTTTAATAATAAAATTAACATAGAATAGTTGTATGGGGCTGAAATATAAAATGCGTAAAGTTGAAATTTACAGCCTGCGACCACGTCTACCACCCTTCCTGCGGGTTGTGTCTGAGGGAATGGGTGTGACATCTTCAATGCGACCAATCTTGATAGAAGAGCGGGCCAAAGCTCGGAGTGCTGACTGTGCTCCTGGGCCTGGGGTCTTAGTTCTGTTTCCACCTGTCGCCCGCAATTTGATGTGGAGCGCTGTGATTCCAAGAGTTTTGCATTTTTCGGCAACATCCTACAAGTAACATATTTTATACAATTAACACTACGGAAACATCAATATGGATGTCAATTATAAGGGAAAACCTAGTATATTCAATAAATTTCAAAAATTGCTTAGCTACGTAAATATGAATATTTCACTATTATATTAATCAGAAGTTTACAAATATTGAATATAGAATAAGCAACCAGGCAAAAAAAGGAGAAACAGATTTTGTAATTGGAGTATCACTAACTTCACTCAGTTTAAAGGACATGTCATTGTAAAAACTATAACATTACTTTCAAAGCTTAAGGATAAGGTAGAGACAATTCCTTTATATATAATGATTGAGCACATCTTGGTGAAGTCTGTGGAACTTCAGTTTTGAGAAAAGAATATGATATCAGAAATAACAATAAATCTATTTCATTAGTATACAGATATTACAGAATGAGTAATGCAAACATACTACGAATTAAAGTAAAACAATCTACCAAAAGACAAGATGTAAATATAAAACGAAAATAATGTCAACATGAGAAGTAGTATAATAAAAAAGGCTTTTTTAATTACCTGAGCGGCTAACATAGCAGCGTAGGGAGAAGCTTCGTCACGATCGGCTTTGACTTTCATGCCTCCGGTGACTCTGGCGATGGTTTCACGTCCTGACAAATCAGTGACATGGACGAATGTATCGTTGAATGATGCAAATATGTGTGCAACGGCGAAAACTGTTTGCCCTTCGCGGACTTGTGGTCCAAGTGAAACCTGGACCTCTTCCTTGGCAACTTTATTCCTCTTGGGTGCCATTTCCTAAAAACAATTTTCAATAGTAAATAACCGATTTCTGTAGTACGGAACACGGATGACAGAGAGAGGTTATAGACTGTAACTGACGAATATCAAGACAATCCAGGAATTTTTGTGAAGCACAGGATGATCAACGCAAGATAGTTGTATAATACAACTTAGATGTGCTAATATTTTCACATATTTCACGATATAACACTAATTTAGACGAAAAATACTCACACAAATATCTTCTCAGCAGTGCTGTCACAAACCGGAAGTTTTAAAAGACCATTTCTTAATCGAACGACAATGTTGCTAGAGGAAAAAGTAGAATAAAGTACTGGCTGACGAAAATATACATTACGCGATATTTAGGGACTTCGCACAAGTAAGTCGTATCGAAGTATTTGTTCCAAATAATAAAATATAGTAGAATATTTTGAATAACGTTAACATTAAACTAATTCTATTGAAAAAAAATTGACTACTTACATTTTGATAATATCTCGTATTAGTAATATAAAATGTTAATAATTAATATTTTATGTATGAGGTACTTCGCACATATTTTTGTATCTCATAATCAAATTTGAAATAATGTTATGGATATAAAGTTTTTATTGGAGATAACAATAAAATAATAAAAAATATTTTTCTAATGATTTTTTCGTCGTTGTTTTTTACTTTTGATAAAAGTTGCAAAGCTTTTTTAATTCTTTGCACTAAAATTATGATTAGTTCATTTGCGTGCATACATAACTCCTTACGACAGCTTTAAAGCTGTAGTACATATAGATAAAAATATAGCTCTTTTGATAATGTAAACTTTTGATAAGTAAGTTTCAAATTTGTATTCATTATTCAAATTTTTGTTAAAAATAGGAATATTTCAAATTCAAAATAATATTTACATTATTACGCACAGCTACCAGTATATTGATATCTATGGATACTCAGTTGGTTAATAAGGAAAAAATAATTTCAAGTGTGGCTACCACACGCCTCAACTATCGGGAATAAATTTGACTTCACTGTCTGTTTGACAACAAATTAATATTTATCATAATCATGTTTAAAAATAATGAACAACAGGGAGCTTGTTACTGGTAAGGATATTTTCTTAAGTTATTGATCTTTTAAATTATTACAAACATTAAGTTTTACTTTTTTCCGCTCAAAGCAGCGTCCGGCATTAAGCGGTAAAATTGGCCAAATTTGATTTTATTGTTATCATAATTCGATCACCAACATTTTTTGTCTTTTATTTCTTTCAGCGGTAAGGATAGAAATCCGAATATTGTCGAACTACTTTGCGCATCTTGCTCGAGGTGGTATCACGAATCTTGCATTGGTTATCAGCTTGGGAAATTAGTGCCATTTATGACAAACTATATGTTTGTTTGTAAGAATTGCTCACCAACTGGATTGGAAAGTTTCAAGAAAAACCAAGCACGTGAGTTTAATTTTATCACTCAACACAAAAAGTATCTGCGACAAGTTGAAATAATAGTTCTTTGATTTTTTTTAGTGAAAACCTCAAGCTTAACATAACCTAAGTTTATTAAAGTTTTCATTTATTAAATTATTATATTTTCATTATAATCTCTACACACGATTCAAACAGAGAAATTTATTCTTCTTCTTAACAAGCAGCTCTATTACTATTTTTGTACTATGGCTCAAATACCGTAAGTCAGTCTGTTTAAATATGAGGAGGTGGATGATAGATTAATAATAATTGGACGATTAAAGCTACCAATGAAATTGATGAATTATTAGAATAAAGAGAGTTATTTAATATCAGAAATTGTTTGCTATCATTACCATAGTCCCAGTTAATATTATCGGAAAGGTTTGGTCCAATCTTAATGGTTAGTGCAAAGACAATAAAAAATGGATTACTAATAGCAAACTAATTGTAAATGTAATGTAAATGGCAATTTCAAAGAAAAATTAAATAATATTATGTATATAGTTATTTACCAGAATCTTGAATACGATAGACAAGCCCAAATTATGATTTCATCGTGTGTTGAAAATGATTATGAAATCAGTAGTGATAATGGTATTTGACCTTTAAGAAAAAAGGTATTTAAAAAACGGTTGCAATAAATTCTAGTGAGAACTAATTAAATAATTCATTATATATTTTTTAATAGATATGTAAGTCTTGCTCAATACGGTTTTCTTTAACCCTAATCATTTCAATATACTCAACATTACTTGAAATTGATTTTGTTAAATCAAAGTAAACCTTCCTGGCAAATACTTAGCACAAATTATTATGTCACATACTACGAAGGTGTTTGTATAATATCTTTAGTCACCAATGTGAACCAATAATTGGAAACGAGTCCAAAAAATGTATTTATCTTGAAACTAACCTGATAAAAAGTCATTTTCTGAGAGTAAATTTGGACATCACTCTTGAAGATCTTTGTGAAGTGGTTCACTTTCTACACTGGCTGAAACTGTGTAAAAAATATTTAAAAAAAGTGTAAAAATATCATCAGAATGAAGTTATATTATGAATCATTAATTTTTCTGGCCAGTTTATGCACTATTTCCTTTTAGAAACAATGATCATTTTCTTTTACTTAATCAAAAATTGCCAATTTAAAATCATAAAAACAGATAAATATCATTTTCATTATACAAAAATGGCTGGAAAATTTAACATTTCTGTGCTTGGGAAAGAGAACATTTTATATTGAAAAATTTTTTTACAGCCTTTCCACAGATGTGTATTACTGCTATCGCCAATCTTCAACAAGATAGTCTTAAAGATGGAAAGATAAAAACAATTTTCAGCAAAGACCGTGATATTATACCTTACATAGACCAATATTGGGAAGCAATGACAACAATGCCTAGAAGGTTTGTCTTATCTTTTGAATTATTATTGAATTTTTGCTTTGACACAAATTTTCTTATAAAATAATGCAAGGATTGGATGTATAATTCCTGAAAACTGATAAAAAATGGTTACTACTCATGTTACCATTTTGCTCCATAAAATAATTTAGGTTAAAGTTATATGAGATTCTGCTGATATACTTAACTGCTATTATTAATTTTATAATTGTTATGTTAATAATGCTATATTGATTTGAAGTTTTATAAGTTACACAAAATGTAATGAGGTGAAAGTATTCAAGTATTTAGTTTATAGCTATTTTTATTTTACGTCAATATGAGAACTTTATTTACAGATTTTAGTTTTATCCATATATACTTAGCAATGTTCGATATTAACTCACATAAATTTTTCATACTAGAGTAAGTTAGACAACATGATGTTTATCTCATATCAAGCAAGTATGTATAGGCCAACTTTAATCTATTTCAACATTATGGTGTGAGACCAGAAGCTATCATTCTAATATTTACTAATTCTTAGATATAATAATCTTATGTAGTTTTTCTAAGTACATTTCAATGCAATGTAATGCCCATGAATGAATGGATCCAGATGACCTAAACTTTGAATTTAATCAGAGTCCTGAACGAAACACGAATTGGAAGAACCATTTAAACGAAAATTGCTATGTTAGTCACATGTTGTTTGTGAACGAACAAATCAAATGAACAATAATAAATTATGTCGTGTTTTGTTTGCCTGTGAAGACCTTTTGCCGTTAACACATTACCTTCATCCATAAATTTACTCTTATTACAAATCTATTTCCACTGTGAGAAAGGAGTTATTATATCTTTGTATGCCTTGCAAATATGATCCTCAAAGTGAACAGTGTTCTATTCTCTTTCCTCCTTTCATCACTCAATCTTCACTACTGTAATATTATAACATTTGTTTTTCTTGCTAGTGATCCGCAATCATTTATGCAGTAGGCGTAGTCGAGAGTACTGTATTTATTCTATTTCAGAGTGACTCAATCATGGTATGCTACTGTCCAGAGAGCACTTGTGAAAGACATTCACCTGCTGTTTACATATGAAGAGAGCAGTACTGAAGGACCCATGTTTGGCTTGGTTTCCACTGATCTGATGAACATAAGACCTAACTATGAAGCCATGATCAAAGGTGGACAGTTGAAAGTTTCTGATATGGGAGTTACTCATGGTAAGTTTGATTTTATAGAGGCTATAACTATGTTGGATAATAGTTTGCGGTCATTGAATTTCAATTTAAAACTACATCCTATGTATGTAGTTTACTCAATGCATACATGTTTTCGTACATCTTATGTAGACATATATTTTTATTTAAAGGTAAGCATTTGCAGACTGATGAAAGTGCTATTTATAACACGGTGAAATAATAGCAATGTATTTTAGTTCTACAAAATTATTTTAACAAATATAGTTGATAGCTATTTCGGCTCACGCCATCGTCAGAACTATACTCCGACAGCTTAACTGGCCTATTTGATGAATAAAATATTTAAAGATAAAACTAAATTCAAGCCTACACATAGCTTAGAAAACTCAATAGATTTAATAGACAAAATCAAAAATAGACAATTGCCCCCGAATAGCAAACTCATATCATTAGATGTCACTAGCTTATTCACTAACATTCCTGTAAAGGAATGCCTGGGAACGCTACATGACATATTAGAAAAATCTAAGTTACATCCATTTGAATCTGAAGAGATTTACTCTTTAATTCAAGTGTGTATTGAAACGAATTACTTTAAATTTAATGAAACATTTTACCAACAAAATGACGGGTTGCCAATGGGCAGCCCTCTAAGCCCATTACTTGCAGAAATTTTTATGAACAACTTCGAATCTAAACTTCTCGAATTAGATAAAAATAATATAGTATATTACTACCGCTATGTAGACGATATCTTGATTTGTTGGCAAGGCACAAATAGATTTTACAATAGTTCTGACGATGGCGTGAGCCGAAATAGCCATCAACTATATTTGTTAAAATAATTTTGTAGAACTAAAATACATTGCTATTTTTTCACCGTGTTATAATGGAGTTCTACCAAGTGAATGCCAATTCAATCAATAAAGAGCTATTTATATATTAACCAAAAAATTATTCTCACGTAATAAGATTTTTTCAAACAAAAATATGTCAGAGTTGCAGAATTTAGATTCAATAATATTTAGTTTTTCAGTGAGTCTGAAAATATGTTAGCTTAATAAGTTTTTTAGATCTACAAAATTATTTTTAACAAATATAGTTGATAGCTATTTCGGCTCACCCCATCGTCAGAACTATGCTTAAACTAACATTTGCTTATCTATATATAGCTGTGTAGAAAAGGCACACAACACATCCTCTTTCCTGTTCCAACGGTCTAGCTTGTTACTTTAACACACTGGCACTAAATTTTCAAAATTCTAAATGAAACAATAGGTGTCTATGACAATAAGATTATATGTGGGACGGAAGTGATCCTTCTGGAAGTAAATCAGACCACCCCTTTGTGCAACGACTGGAAAGTTTTACTGAAATAAAAATAAATTAATTGAAAAATTTTCTATGTTGCTCAGAGGCAATATTTCAAATGTACAGGCAGTAATAATTCACATATGGTTTATTGTTGTGAAAAATGAATGGTCTTGTATTGTTTGCAGAGGAGAGAAATCTCAACTTACTGCAGTTCTAATAAGAAAGCAGGAGAGGGTGTTGTCGACCTAATGTAGCCTAAGCCATTATGTTGTGTGTGTTGTCTGCCTAAAATTGCTCACACACACTCTTTTTTTATCAATTATTTCTGGCAAATTTTGGATTGATGAAATTTTGTCTCGATTCAAATTGAATAATTATTAGTAATTGATAGAGTAGGTTTGAATAGTTTAAAAATACATCAGCCTCTAGGATTCCCTTTCATGACGTTTATGGCAACCCTATCTTATTCAATGGTTAATAAATCTACACTAGATAAATAATGTCTATGCCCCCTTATCTTGCTAAATAATTTTATGTTGTACTCACTGGCTAGATAAAAATGATTACTTAGGCATGACTCACTGTAGTCAGACTTCACATGATAATCTTTTGACGGACTGTTAATATTACCCGATCAAATTTTTAAATTTATCTAGCACATATTGAATTCGTATTTTATGAATTCAGGTATTTCATTTTCTTATATTTTCAAGAAACTAAATCATGACTTTGAAATCTTCCACTGAACGTAGGTGACATTGTGTAATATGCTCATTACTTATTCCATATCGTGAACGATATCATGCATAATCAATGTGGTTCAAGTTTGATTTGAATGAACGCTACATATAACATGTATGTATCGACACTGTAGATAGTTATCTATGGACAATGTCGACAAATCTAGTATTTTACTTAACCCTATCAATCATGGCTTATCACAAAAAAGTTAATGTGTAATTGATATTAAAGAGTTAAAACATTTTTTCAGTATTCCAAACACTATTGTAAATAATAAATTTTTACAGCCATGGAAGGTAGGTTTTCTTTGTTTCCTTGTGAGATTGATGAAATTAATTTCTTTTGGACATATTCTGCTTGACCATTTGAATTATAATTTATTTAGGGTCAGTAAACTGTTTCCATGTATTATACTGCTTCAAGGCTATAGCAGTTTAATATTTAGTGCATTTTCGGTGCATTCATTTAAAGCTATTTCTGGATGTGTAAAAAATATTGAATAAAGCAAGAATTAATTACAATTAAAATTTACAGAATTGTTTGTTGATTGAATTGGCATTCACTTGGTAGAACTCCATTATAACACGGTGAAAAAATACATTGCTATTTTTTCACTGTGTTACAGAATTGTTTTTTTATTTATCGCACAACCATATTTGGTTTCTTTGAGAAGCATCATTAGATTAAATTAATTGTAATATTTATAATATATCATGGGTATTGATTCAAATGTTATAATTATTGAAACATACTCAATAATTAATGATGAAGATAATGATTTAATGGACGGTAAGAACTAAGATTATGAATTATAGTATGACCATTGATGCCATAGTGCTATTTATTTGTTTATTGTTGAACTATTTAAATTACTTTTTTTTTTTACTATATTCACATGTTCAGTGTTGAGAATTCGCCAGCCATCTACCATCATGTGTGTGTAATTTTATGGTGCACATATCCGGTTAAGCTGGCTATCTATCCTGTTCCAACTGTTTAGACTTCTGTGTAAACTGTCTAGTACAGTGGTAACAATGTTCTACTTCAAATATAAAATGTAAATCATAACCATTTGCAACCAAAAATTATCTGAGAAAATTAAATCAAAGTTTTTAGGTTTACTTATTGTTATAATTTACAATATTGACTGACAATGCTTGATGGAATTTCAATATCGAATTGGAATTGTTAAAACTGTGTGCATTTCCACGTGTTTGAAATATATCATAGTTAATCATGTAGAAATATACACACTTTCGACAACTCAAATTTGTGCTTATTGTTTTTAAAATAAAAGTAATATCTAAATATTGATTTTTTATATGATAGTCAATTCCTTAGAAGTAATTCACAGTGATGTCGTAATTAATTTACATAAGCATTGTTGTTTTGTGCAGTTCCATTACAAGGTGCCTTAAAAGGTCGTGCTGCAAAACGCAGACCTGAAGGCGGAATCGGTTCAAGTGGTGGGGCTGGGGGAAAGAAAGGTCGCGGTGGTGGGGGCGGAGGAGGTGGAGCTGGTGGTCAGGGAGATTCTTCTTCCACACTCCGTCTACCATCCCATGGTTATCCTGCTGATCATCCTTTCAATAAAGATGGTTATCGATACATTCTAGCTGAGCCTGACCCTCACGCTCCATTTAGACAGGTTGGTACTGATTTTGTACACAACTTATCCATTGGGGTAATGTGAAAAGTTGTGTTTTAGTAGATGAATTTTTATAGAAGATCTATCACATTTTCAATTCACAGATTATTTGGTTGTTTGAAAAAGATTGGATATCAAATAGTTCTCATCTCTATTTAAAGAAAAATGTAGCTTTTGAATTAATATATAAAGATACTAAAGAGCGGTTTGTGTGCCATCATCATTGTGTGTATCTTCAAATATTACAATATTTTTTCAATAAGTTTTATATAATCATTTCAAAATTGTTTTATTGAACTGAAAATATGATAAAATTGTAATTATTTTAACCCATGTAGGAATTCGATGAAAGCAACGAGTGGTCTGGTAAACCTATTCCTGGCTGGCTTTATCGAGCAGTGGCAGGAGGAGGTGGGGTGCTTTTAGCTCTTCATGATCGCGCTCCTCAGTTGAGGTTGTCTGAAGATAGACTGGCCGCTACCGGAGACAAAGGATACTGTATGGTACGAGCTACTCATGGTAAATTATTGATTCATATTTCTGAATCTATGCTAGAAGTTTTTTCAGTAATACAATGTTTATGGTTGACGGACTTGGCAGAAATTTGTTGAAATTACATTTCTTAACTCTGTAATTATGCATTGTATAAGTGATTTTGTCATATTTCGTTATTTCTGCCCCCTGTTCAGAGCATATGGTCATCATACAATGTCCAGGATTTTTTGTTGCTTGTCAGCCTCTGCTTTTCTCCAAGTCATCCCTATGGCCCATAGCTCAGATGAGTACATCTTATTTATGTTCATCATTGATTATCAGAGCTGTGAGGTCCATCAAGTTCTTAAAAGGGATAAGCAAGTTTCTGATTGTCTTTGGGCATTCGATTTTGGTCTATTGTCACTTTTTTATTTTAGAAATAATTTGGTGCGGATTAGCCTATTATCTTCAAGTTTCTGAATAAGTCAAATCATCAATCCTCTAGTTTTTGCTGAAAGTATTTGCATTTGATGCACACTATACACTTACTTTGTGAAATATGAAAAAGTATTTTTTGGAATTAAATATAGGAGTGACCCGTGGGAACTGGTACTGGGAAGCAACAGTTGAAGAAATGCCAGAAGGATCTGCTAGCAGATTAGGATGGGGGCAGGCTTATGGAAATCTACAGGCTCCATTGGGCTATGATAAGTTTGGTTATTCTTGGCGCTCTAGAAAAGGAACAAGGTAATAACTCATAGTTTTTGACGTGACAACGTCTTATAAATCGATGAACGCCCGCTGCACGGACGAAAAAACATGACTCATTGTCCCGTTTGTCGCGTGCGAATAAAATATATCAATAAAAAATTGTAGATTTCATTTCACTCCTTCTTCGTATCCATACAAAATAATGATAATTCAATAAAAATGATTCCATTTTATTCATAAAAGTATGCAATCATTTCATCAATGTTTTCTTATGATGTTGTCACGTTAAACTATCGTCCGTAAACCGACTTTACAGACAACCAATTTTTTTTACATCTTTTATTTTTGAAGCAATAAAGATGATTGTGTTTCTAACAATGACTGTTCCAATTTTTAGGTTTCATGAGTCTCATGGTAAACATTACAGTTCAGGATATGGTGAAGGGGACACTTTAGGCTTCATGATATGTTTGCCTGATTCTAACCAAGTTGATCACATCCCTAACACATACAAAGATAGAGTAAGTACAGTGTGACAAAACAAAATGGTATAATTAAAAAAAGTGTTTTAATTTCTGTGCCATTGGCTATTATAAAATAGTTTATTAGAATATGTTATTTATTTTTTTCTCAGATCAATAACATACATATAACAATATAATATACATAAAAGCAAAACAAAAACTTTATATGAAAATACACTGTCGTATTTGATTACTTTTTGTGATCATATTGACATCTTGATGATTTGTTAAGAAAGTTCTCTCGCACATAAAGATAAAAGCTTTTTTAGATTATAATCCAAGCATTCCTTCCTGTAAGTATTGTGTGTGATCTAATACTTTTTAAAAATAATTGATGTGTGATATTTTGTTGTTTTCAGCCTCTTGTAAAATTTAAAAGCCATCTGTACTATGAAGACAAAGACAACATTCAAGAAGCACTGAGCAATTTAAAACCTCTTAACGGTAGTAAAATAATGTTTTTCAAAAATGGTGAATATCAGGGAGAAGCATTCATTGATATCTATGGCGGTTGCTACTACCCATGTGTTTCACTTCACAAGAATGTGACTGTCAGCATCAATTTTGGACCAAACTTCAGATGCAGTCCTACTGATACAGACTATGAATATAAAGGGGTATGAAAAATAATTATTTTTATGTAGAAAAAACAAACGTGAAACTTTATGGGCGCTGGAAGCTGAAGAAGTTTGGCAACCCCTTGTCTATATTAAAAGCTAAATAATATGATATATGTGGTCATCAAAATATTTTATTTTTGCATCTCACCTAGAAAACGAAATAGGTTGCCATAACAGTAAGGAATATTAAATGTTTTATTCTTATGTACTCTTTCAATTATAACAAAGAGCTGTCTATTGATTTTTGTGTTCCCTGTAATAAACCTATAAACGAGTATTATTTGGGTGATGTGTTATCCTGGGAAGAGTATGCCACTTTCTGAATTTTTAAAAGACCTGTTTTATAATATGATCCTTAATCTATGATCCACATCTGCGAGGATGAAAATAGTTTGTAAATTTATTTTAGTGAAATAAATATATACTATTCACTTACTTCGTAGTTATTTCACATTTCTGCAGTTATCTCCATGAAAACAGATTAATGGAAAAGTACGAACAGATCGAATTCAAATATCGGCATAATATGTGTTATTTTGTGGTATAGTCATTTTGCAGAGAAAGGGTATAGAATATATGCTGAAACATAAAACACTATGGTCAGTAATATATATTTTAGAAACAATGTGATTAATTAGATGGTTAACTGAAGTAGCAATACTTCTACAGCACTGGTTCCTAACCGCTTTCTGGTGGCGATGCCTTTTGTAAAGCCATGTGCTTGCGACTCCAGTGCAATTGAAAAAGTCATTTATAATAAGTTGACTGTATAAGTTAGCGATCTATCAAAAACACTTCATGATCCACCGAGAATCCATGTTCTAGAGACACGAATGTTATAAATTAAAATTTAATTAAGTTGTTTTATATTTTAAACTTTGAAAGGTTCTTATTTGTTACAAATAAAAGATACTACTTTTATAAGGTTAAAGTATTGTTTATGATATCGACTGAAGGTGCTTGATGGAATTTCAATATTGAATTTAAATTGTTACAACTTTGTACGATTCCATATGTTTTGTCACTAACAACCCGGGTTTTGCCTTTCGGCATATTCAGGTATTCTATTATATGGATGCAACAGAACTGAAGATACTGAAAGGCGAAACCCGGGTTGTCAGGGACAAAACATGTGGAATCATACAAAGTTGTAACAATTCAATGTTAAAATACTGTTTTTTTTGTTCCTAAAGTAGCCTTGAAACGTGAGGTATCAACTGATTAATCACTCATTATTTCAACTTCACTACACAATGTGTAAATTCTTAGGTATATTATTTGAAAGGAAGCCATAAAAGTGATTATTAGTAAATATCTGTTTCCATTGAAATGGAGTAATTTATTTTATGTATGCTGCCTAATTTATTTCGTTTAAATTTGTGAATTTTAAACGGTCAATTTTGGTTATAAGGCTTCAATTGCGTAGTAGTATGTGTGACTAATTTGAATCTATTGTGAGCACATGTTGTGCTGATCCCGGTGCTTAAATGTCCCGTGCATAACTAAATGGTAATACATTATTGACTTTTTGTAATGAAAATGTTCTAATTGCGGTGATCCTATAGATTTGTATTTTTAAATATAATGATATGCTTTTCATCAAATAAAAAAAAAAGTAGGATTTCTCCATCACCTTCATTTCTGAACTTCTTAATGGGACTCATATTTTTTTTTTCTATCTTAATCTCTACACAAAATTTTTGCCAACCCCAGATGCAGCATTGAATTTTTTTTTTAAATTTTTTATAGATGTATGAGAAATCCGAGGAAGCAATTTGCGAACAGACCATGGCTGACTTGTTGTACCTGACCGAAAATGAGGGCAAACTAAGACTCGACAATTTCAACATTTGATGGTTTGAATAAAAATAGGTGACAATTATTATCAATCACAGACGTTGCATCATAGAAGATCTTCGTCGTCATCTATAATAAATGTTTTTTTTTTTTTTTTATTGGTTAATGCATGTTTTTTTACATTGAGGTAGTTCAGTAGGACTACTATTTGAAAGTTTAATTCTGTTTTACACTTTTTAGTCAGTTAAATAATAAGAGTTTATGCATACCTGCTTATAATTTTTGTAAAAATAAATTGTAAATTACAATTCATAATTCACTTCCGCCTCTAGTATTCGTCATTAGGGTGAATTGTGCTCAGCAAATTTAGTATTAATATTCTTGAAAACAGATCAAATTCATACTTGTATTTCCAAAACTATGTTGAATTTAAGAAAGATTCCTTCCTGCTTCAACAGCTGTCAAGTAAAAAAGTTTTTCCAAAACAATATATTTTTTCACCATGTTATAATGGAGTTCTACCAAGTGAATGCCAATTCAATCAATACAATATATTTTAACTACACTGCAGGAAAAGGGTCAGTAAAATATTTATGAAGACTATGTATATAGATGGTTATCTTGGAATTGATGTTAATCCGAATCTCTCTATTAAATGTGAATTGTGTAAAAATATATAAATACTGTTAAAAACAATAAATTGAATTGATTGAGCTGAACATTTGTAACAATAGCTGTATCTAGATTTGATTTAAAATATCTCGAAATGTTTTTGGGTAATTTTGTACATAGTGAATATCTTCTTCCTCATTATATATTTTTATTGATAGTTAGAATTAGGGTACAATATAAAATTGAATAAACATATTATTAAAGTACTAATTGGGTGTAAATATTTAATTAAATTTGATAACCTGAAATTGGACAATTTGAAAAAGTTGTTTCATCAAATATGTTTGTTAAATTCATTGAAAAAAAAACTTAGGAGTTATTTGATTAACTTCTCTCCTAATAAAATGTAGGAAGACTAAGATCGTGGTATAATTGAATAGGCAAATGGTGTCGCAGCCCTGGTATGATACGCTTAATAGTTTGACATACTAAATGTATGAAATAGTTTTGGTATATATAAATGAAACAACTGCTGTGGTTGTACGGTATTGTCAAAAATATTATATATTTGTGTAGCTTTTACAGTTTACTAATTATACAATTTTATATTGCTTACATATTGAATATTTTTATATACAATATGTATTGAAAATTCTTAAGAAATAAAATGTACAAACTAAGGAATGAGCTAACGTATGTCTATTTTCCAAATCCTCCCCTACATTTCGGACTCGGTTCGATTGGGTGACCTCCGTTCGGCCACTGATCTGGTGTCTTGGTTATGATGGACAGCGCGTGTATCCCATGTTTCAACTCGTACTGTAGTATTTCATTTACTAAGCGATGCCTCTAAAAAAGGATAACAATGCAATATTATATAATATGCCGATCAAAATTACTTCAAACCTTTGTGCTTATATTTTGTTTTTAATTCTTGAAACAAATTGTATCGTATATGGGAAGATATAAATCATTGATAGTTCTTGAACCAGTTGCTTATATATTGGGACCTGTCCTAATCATTATAATATAAAAATATGGAAGCAGTAATAAAATATTGTTTTATTTATTTGAATTTAATATAATGTCTTAACCAAGAAGTGACAGTAACACCTTAGAAGTGATACATACAATTCCCATTGAATTTTGTCCCTGGGGAGAATTCTCCACCAGTTGGGAACTCTTTGTTTATGTAAAAATGTCTCAACATTTCATCTTTTGAAAGTTCCCTAATTTTTTTAAGGCAGTTTAAGGAACAAAAGCAAATTTGGCATTTGTGCAAATATACAATTAATAAATATATTTAAATAAGTTATGAGGGCGATATCTTCAGGCAATGAGTTTATGTTATATATTTTCTCTACTATTTTAGCATAAAGTTGTAAATATTGCTCCCGAGATTTCATTTAAAAAATACATCAGTTTTCACGCAGTGTGACAGAAATATATATTATAGTGATTGAAAATGAATATTTTTTCTAATTGTTTTCAGCTCGACTTCTGACATTTATGTGTAAAATTTACATACTTGTAAATTTAAATTAACTGCCTAGGAGAGGTGTTTTTAAACAAAAATCTTTTTTCATCTCACATAAATGTTCGCAGGGAAATGATTTGTGAAAGCAGGTGTTTAAAATTTGTAGTTCATCTCAAAATAAAATTACAACTGTCTATATTTATCATTCTATAAAAAGGGATGTCATGTGATAACGCTAAAAATAGAATGACTGCTGAACGATGTTTCTTGGTATTTTGGTTTTGAGATATAGAAGACTGAATTAAATTGGCTGATCAGCCCAATCAAAAAAATATTTTTATCTTTCAGATGTATACACAAAACAAAGACTGATCTTTAAGTTTGTCACACATTTACCTAAACTAACAAATAAGATATCCTCTATGCTTTCTATTAAAGTATCTAACACTATCTTGTCATGCAGAATTGGAAACATCAATTGCAGTTGCAATTAGACAGGAAGATATATCTGCAAAAGGAAAAGCGTTTGAAGACTAGAAACTGCACATTTCAGGAAAGATGAAGATGAGATGTTTCAATATGAAATTTACTAATTCAGTAGCATTTCACCAGTCCTTTCTAAACTTCATGCATATATTTGTGGTAATTATTTTGCATAAATTATTTTTGAAGACTTAAAACCCTTTCCGTTTTGCAAAAGGATAAAGCAAATATTTTATCAATTATGATCACATATTTTTTCCAATTTTGGTATCTTTAAATTCGAGATGTGTCTTACAATCTTACAATTTTTGCTAGATATTTTGCCTTTGCTAGGATACAAAATGTTTCTTTTTGAATAAATACACCCAACATTAGACTCTGAAAAATCAAACTTTTGGTTTACTGCATTCAAGAGTATATAAAGAATAAAAATGATTTGATCGCTTGTAATTGTATGAATTAATTTTCCTATAATAATGTTTTTGCTTTGGAATTTAAAAAAGAGAGTTTTAATAATAGTCAACATAATTAAGTTGAAGAATTGCTGTAATTAATTCTGCCTAAAAAATGGGTTATGCCTGACTGCAAAATAGTCATGGGTTATCGGGATGGCTTCCTGATTTGACAAAGATTTTTAAACATTTGTAATTTGACGTTGAAAATTTGATGAAAAGATGCAATAATAATTTTGTAGTTAGAAACAATGAATATAATCCAATACAATAGTCAACGAGGTGTGTCATGTACAAGAAAAGTATCGCAAGCTTGCCTAAGTTTAAGGAGTATTATAGTACTTTATTTTAAATCAACTCAATGAAATTTATGAGTTTATAATTAGCATATTATTTAGAACATTTAAAAATTTTGTCAATCTGGATTAAATAGAAAATAAATTTTGAAAATCTAAAACAATAATTCACATATGTTTACAATGGCTACAGACCAACTTTTATTAAAAATAATTTTTGATAAAATAGTCGCAATAATTCAAAGCGGCAAGTTACAATGTGGCTGTGAGAAAATTCAACCAGATATTATTGTAACATGACAGAAATAATTTATTAGCTTTTGCAAAACATGTAACACAATGAGGGGGCATACAATTTCTATTATTATTTTACATTCAATCTTCCATTGAGGCAATCAAAAATGTCTGTATTCAATCAGCACTTAATAACTTTGAAAAGCAAATATTATTTCAATGTTAGCTGAATGAATGACAGGGAAGATGTTACATTTTTTTATTGTTTATTTATCAAACTAAATTTGATGATTGGCCATAAAATTTTGTACCCTAATATATATTATTTTTTTCTTTATCACTTGTAACATAGTAAAACATATTATTTTTTTTCTTTATCACTTGTAACATAGTAAAACAATTGGACTTATAAAAAAATATTGATTTTCCATGACATACCTCTTACATAAAGCATGAAATATACTAAATTGCAATACATTCTTACTTGGAGTCTATGCAGTTTTTATATCTTTATCACAACACAAATTTAAGTTTACTTGATCAAAATCAGGGTTCTGTGGGTTCGGATTTGTGAATATTTAGTAGCATGGACATAGATACACATTATAAAAATTGGCTGATTGTGAATCATTTTCTGTTTTATTGAACACAATTGATTTTTTAGCGAATATACATGATGAAAATGACATAATTTACATGTGTATACTGTATTTATACATTTGAAATAATTTCAATTTCAAAGCTTTTGGATCTCTGCTGGAGGTAGCATTATAGTATACATGCATGCCACAGTCTACATCTAGATCTATTCACAAGAAAGATAAAAGAATTATGTTATATTATCATTTCCCTTTAAACTTTCAGGCTGAAGAATTAGATAATATTAGAACCAGTACATTTTTGAGAACAATTTTTTGCATTAACACTCAAGCAACCGGTCCCGCGTTCGCGCGGAAATTGTCGCAATCGGTTAACGACGTGTCCCGCGTTCGCGCGGATTTCGTCTCGCGCTGCATCTTTACGTCTGCTGGTCGAACACATGACACATGTGGATATTTTTTTTTAATTTACGACTTAGAACTGTTTTGTTTATTGTTCTACGTGTTTTTAATTCTATTTCTCCGAAATTTATAGCTCCAAATCGTCCTTGAAGTAAACAATATTTGCCAGCTCCAAAAGTTTCCTATAATTACTCTTTGACTGTAACAAATTAAGTTTTTTTGTTTATCACAGCTCAGCAATAAACTTTCATTGCTTACTAATCATACAAAAAAGCATTATTGATAAAATTTAAGTGATTATAAATAGTAATAGAATATTATTTCTCATGATTAGGCATTAGTAATAATATTCTATTACTACTGACTTATTATTATTATTAGGCAGTCTGTAGTGATAAATAATATTTAAATGTTTATAAAAATGAATAAGAATAAATGTTTCAACATGTTTTTTTAGTAAATGAAATATTTCATATCTCGTTGTGCCTCCTTTTCCTGTCGTAAACCACTGACGGATGAATGGTAAACGCCTACTATAGGGTAGAGACCCTAATTCTCGGAAGTGTAACAACTATCAATAAATATTTTTTGTCGATGACTGTTTCGTATTTTATTATCTGAATATATTATCATTGCATAAGACGTAATCCCTAAAAATATCTTCACAAAATCATGATAGTAAAGGTACAGGGACCTATATTATATGATTGATTATCAACATATCGATAGCCAATAACCATTCTGTTTTGAGTGACTTATGTAGAATGGTTTAGTTGAGGCAACCCGACAGAGACCATTTTTGACGAAAAGCAATAAAACTCTTGAGTTATTAGACAGAATGGTTTCATTCATTACGTAAAAAAATACGTGAAACATGTTTCTCGAATATTTACGACTTGAGATCCAGTGATTGTGAAATTGTAGGAATATCGAGTATATATTGTTATTTATTATATAATTAAAACTAAACTATATTATTAACCCGCAATATTTTAAATATTTGAAATTAAAAATATGTTTAGTGCCAATTACCTAATTGACAAAATTAAAAAAAAACAGATGTTTATATTCGGCTTAGAAATATGCTGAAATTATGACAAAATCAGATCGTTTTTTTTAATTAGTCGATGATGACCAAATATCACACATAATTTCTTTGAAAATTTCAAAAATTATATTGTTTGGCTCTCAAGTTGTGTCGAAAAACGCCCGCTTTCGGCTAGTCTATTTTTCGAGACTCCCGGCAACCGAGTGATATGAGAATATAACAGAAACAAATAAACATATCCACAGTTTGAGAAACTCCACATATAATAAACACAAAATAATGTATAACATGGTGTAGGATTTCTAAAGAATTTCACATTCCTTTGTGGGTTTATATGAGTGTTAAAAGATTTTTTTTTGATTTTTATGAAAAAAATATAAATGAATCATGGATTTGTAGCTTGTAAATTTTATTTTTAAGCCAATTGTTTTTAAATTACATATATAATACTATACTCTACACAATACTTCTTATTTTATTAAATTCACTCAAGTGAGTAAAAAGTTATAAGCATAATTCCTAATGTCGCGAAAAATAGCAAAGTATCGAAAAATGTGCGGTGATAGGCGTTTTTTCTGCGCGAAATGTGCGGTTGCTTGAGTGTTAACATCTTTTTCTTTTAACCCTTTCCTGCTGAGCCAAGTAAAAGATATTCTTACACTTAACAGTTCATATAATAATTCAATAGAGATGGTATTCAATAAACTTATTGAGATTCACAGGCTTATACAGATTTGTATTTAACTCAAAAATTAGCTCCTGAGTATCAATTATCAATATACTATAAGCAGCCACCTCAACAGTTGAGACGCTAGCAGCCGGTGGGTCAATTTGAAAATGTAAATATTCAAAATAAAATTTTAAATCTTAAGTGAATAGTTGATGAATAATACTCTATTTGTTTTTATTTGAAAATATTTGGAAAGATTTTTTTTTTATATAATGAATCAGTCTATTTTTTCAACAAAATTGATTTGAAAATTTCAGCATATACCCTAATAAAATTCTTGAGAATAAGAGGGTAGAAATGAGCAAACAAGAAATAGATAAGAAATGGTGCTTTTTAGATACTATCCAGGGCTAAAGAATTTTTTCTATGAATAATCATTAGAAGGTGCAAGAAATAATTTTTTTTTAAAATATATTTTAATCTACATCTGGTTAAGTAGGAATCTACTGTATCATGCTTTTACTAATAATAAAAAAAAAACAAATAATTCACACTCTCACTTCTAGTTTTATAAAAACTTACATATCTTAATGACCAATGACAGTATGAAGTCTTCCATGTAAGCATAAATAAATCTGATAACGCTGACATTTATAATTTAAAAAATCAAGAAACGGTATGCTAAAATATTGTACATATAATTATTGATCAGTCTAAGTGTATGAAAAGCGTGTATTGTAATTCATATTGATATTTCTCAAGAACTCTATTTTGAATATGTTTAAGCCTGCTCAGGGCTTCCACTTACAAGATAATTCATATTGGGTTGGACCAATGCCAAGAGACCTACCGTTAAGTGCCACAGATACTAATATACGTCAAAACTAAATTTAACCTTTAATCATTGAAGTCAATTGATCATTTAATATTGAACATTTTACACATTTAATATGAGAAAAAACATTTTTATTGATGGTACTTAAGTTTGATCAATATTTATTATATATGATAATGTGACTTTGTTCGTAAAAAAAGTTTACTTTTAAAGTCATAATACAATGTAATTCACATGCTACATAATTGAGACTATTTTTTTAATAATAAAAGAAAATATCTGAAACGTCTGAAGCTGGTTAAAAAAAACATTATAAAAAAAAAGTTTCTGAAGTATAAATGTACTATAATTGAATTCTTAAAGTTTGAAGATAATTGTTCAAAGTTATGAAATGTCTGTTTTTAAGTGTCGATCCAATTTTATACAAAAGATGTACGTAGTTTGTAAAACTATAGTATGTATACTCCAAATAGTATGTCATAAAAAATCTAGTTGGCAAACAGAATTGAAAAAAATCAAGGTTGACGAATGAACTGTTATGTCAATACGTATTCAGTGTTTTATTTTGGTCATTAAAATTGTACAACAACTTTAAGATTATGTAATCTCAACATACTTAGATTTAACGCGGCAAATCCAGTATTGATTGGATTTTATTGACTTAACATGTTCATGACTAAAATAGATAGAAAAAAACTTACACTCAATAATGGGAGGCCGTCGAATTCATCAGACACTATCAAGACCTTGAAATGTGTCTCGGCATCTTCGGGCACATTATGCATATGAGATTCGTTGACAACTTCCACATGAGTGGGTGTCAAACGCGCTGTCAATTTTTGTTTAATTGCATTTTCTATCGGATGAGAAGACATCCTTCTACTAAAAGAGTGCACATAACCTACAAAGAAAGCATAATGGAACTAGTTCTATGTTAACAAATATCACTTTAAACTGAGCACGCAGACTATAGTACCGATTTTCTTGACGAAATTCATGTATGTTTACCGCGTCGTACGTCAGTGATAGTTATAATTATGGTCCTTGGCCGACCTGTCAAAACTTTTAGTGGATAACATTTCTTAAGCATGTATTTTTATTGCCATTGAAAAATATTACGAAAAGTGTTGGGAATACAGATAACCACTGATTCTCAGAAACGGTAAAGATTTTACAAGTAACTAAAATTTAATTTTATCTAAATAAAAATATTTTTCATGGTGAAAAAATAGCGATATATTTACGTTAAAAAAATATATGAAGTATATGGTTGACAGCTATTATTTTTTAATCAAAACATAATAATTTAAATTACAGTGCATAAGAAATTTTAATATATTGCAGAGTTTATTAGTTTCTTTAATTATTGTAGAGAATATTTTTTTGCCAATATTCTAGTAAGTGTAATGTAAAGTAAGTACTTATATAAAATTCAGATTGATAGAAATAAAGTAACAAAGTGTATTTATAATAAAAAAAAAAAATCAGAATGTGGCACGAAAAAAAATATTGTCAGTTTGCTGCAGTCATGTAACAAATTTATTAAGTCCGAGTTATATTAATCAAAATGGTAGATTAACTATTTTGATTAATATATAACAACATCACACACATCATCCAATATAATTAAATGCCACTACTTGGTATTTCATGCACATAACCAAAAAAACTAACAAGGTGTTTTTAATGACTTATTTAAAAATAAATGTTGGTAAGGTTAAACATTATAAGATGGTACTTAATATTCCTAAAATTGTGATGAACCAAGAAAAATCCCACCGAAAAAGATTTATCAGAAAAGGTAAGAAAACAAATTATTCCCAATCGATTCAATAAATGTTAGATTTGTTTTAATCGCAGAAAAACTATTGTAACAATCACATCATGTTGCACAACCAATGTGTGAAAATTTTTGACAATTATGTTTTAATTTTATTTTTAAGCTGTCGAAATCCTGAGATTTTTTTTTGTCTCATAAAATGATGTATTATAATGAGGAATCCAAAAGAAAACATTGTATTTTATAAATAAACTTTTAATGTACTCTAATCATGTAGGTTTATTTTAGTCAATGGCTTTCGCAATAACTAAACATTAAAATCTTTGGTTACTAAGGTTTTTTATATACTGTACTAGAAATGTGGTAAGGAGTAATAGGCACAGGTAAAGTAAAAGGATATGAATGCATTGTACACACTTAGAACATTTGAAAATAATCAAACATCAATATTTCAAAGCATTATAAATTTACAACTGAAAAAGCAGCAAAGTCTTTTTTATCTTGCTTATAGACACTGTTCTGATGTTTTCTAATGATTTTTTTAATGCCCAGGAACTGGCCACAAAAAAAGAAATGAAGTGAATTATAAATATTTTAACTACAATAAAGTTCAGGTTCAAGTTTTGAGACTGGTTTCTGAGTCTTCTAAAATATATTTAATGACATATATTTATTAAAAGTATACAATATACTGAATATATTATTCTATTGATATTGAGTTGCAAGGTGTACACAGGGTGATTTGTCAAGCAAAATAAACTATAGATCAATGGAGGTGTTTGACCGAATGATTTTTATGAAAAGGCATAAACCAAGCTAGGTAGGTATTTTTTAATCTCAAAGCCGTAAATATCATCTTTATATCTTGGTAAACCTCAAGATGTATAAATAAAAGCATTTTTTTGATTTTTCACTTGGCTCGGTGACAGTTAGTTCCTCAGTTAAATATACAGTAATATTTTGATCAGAAGACGTTGACTTAGTGTGTAATGCTAGAATAGTAAGAAACTATTATTAAATGCAATGCATATTGTATTAAGATTGAGTTATCTATTTTTTTCAGGGAACTTCAACAAGGAGCAGATATATTTAAATAATAAAAATGGTGATGTTAATTTGTAATTACACAAATGGAGTAAATGAAAATAATTTCATTAAATTTGACAATCTTTGCATGAATATAGAGAAAACATCTGATGTGATAATAAATAATATAACATCCAAGAACGAGTAAAAATTGATTAAAAATTAAACTCAAAAGCTGTTGTGTCTAAATGTCTATAAAACGATATAAAGGTTACAGAAATCCCAAACCAAATTTCAATTGAATTTGATATAAATCAGATAAATATTGAGAAGAAGATATTTCATATAAAAAAATGATTGATATCTGAATTCCAATTGTTAGATTCACAACAAAGATAAACATCTAATTGAAATTTACCATTCTCAATAAAATATGAAGTTTTGCTTTGGTATTACAATAAAAATAATATTTAAACAATTAAAATTTTGATCAGTAATTAGATCAGTAAAGTAGGTGTAATTACAGTGTTTCCTAAGATGTTGAATAGAGAGTCACTGCTAATTCAAAATTTGGAATATTGGAAATTTTTATAATTAAATATTAAAAATTTACAACTATGGCTAGAATATGTTTGTCTTGACCTTTTTTTTTCACTGGGTTCGTGATTAGTTTTAATTTTTTGTAAAAACAGAGAAATCGTTTGACTTCTGCTTTGACTGTTTGAATGAAAACAATATTATGAAATTGTATTGATTGAATTGGCATTTTAGTAGAACTCTATTATAACACGGTGAAACTGATTTAAGTAAAATAATGAAAACACAGGCATGTTATGCGCCTGAAAAATAAGCAAGCAAAACTGCGTTAGACACATCCTTGGCAATGAATGTATTAAATTGTGTCACTTTTAATGTCTTAACTATCACTTCTTGGTAGAGATACATTTTATTGAAATAAATAAAACACAATGTTAAGTCGACTGATAATGTTTGCAATGAGTGAAACTGGTCTTGAACTTAATATTATGAAATTATTGTGCAAATAAACTACTAAACACTAATCTGCTTTTTCTACAGTTAGTCACTTGAATTCAAAAAAAGATACATCAAAATTCTATTCATACAGTATAGCAATTTTTGGTAATACAATGAGTTATATTCTGCTCGAAAAACTGCAGGGGCTTACTTTTAATTATAAGTAAATGATAAGATAAATTTGAAAATCTTTTTATTCGTTAACCTTGTGACTGCTAATGTAAGAGCTGTGGAGACGGCTGATTGCAATGTGTTTATGGTTGACACTTTAAAACAGGGATTCCCAACCTTTTTATACTCTAGAGCGCATTCTAAAATATCGGTAGGGTGGCTGGCACCACCCATTTTTTCTACGGGTATTTATAATTAGACGTGATTAATAATAATAAAAAAAATCTCTACGTTTATTGTCATTATATAAGAAACCTAGTTACTCAAAAAATATTGAAACTAACAAATATATTAAAAATAATTTACATTTTTAATTAGTGGTTATGAAAAAATCTGTTATGTTCAAATAGTGGCGGGCACACACGAATTGTTCCGCGGCACGGGGTCCCTGCTTTAAAATATAAAACTGTTAATGGCTTTAAGACTTTCATGGATAAGCTAATTTTTGTTTTGAAATACTACTGAATTAATTTTTAAAATATTCGACGCTTGAATAGCATTTTTGTGATTGTTCAGGGAACTAGTAAATAACAATAGGCATTCAACAAATCCACATAGGTGACTTAAAATTGATGGCTTTATTCCGATAATCACTTTGTTCATCACATCTTTGTTGTAAATCACAAATATTTTTTTATGACAATTAACATATGCAATTGACATGCTGCAGGTTACAAGGAAAAACGTGAGGCCACTGTCGAGTTTTAAAGGTAATATTTCATTTTGTTGTGAGATGATTTAAGCATTATATGTCTTACTAAACTGATTTCAATTTTTAAAATATTATATTAAAATAAATATATCAAAACATTTTTTTACTTATACAAGTGAAAATTTTTAAAATCATTAAGAATAAGCTTATCTGGTTTATATAGGATTACTATAAGATACTAAAATTGATTATCATAAACTGTAATGCATATCTATAGGATTATAATTTCTGTAGAATATGGGTAAAAGATAGTAATATTTTTTACCGAAAACTTTTTTGAAGTTACTTATTTTATATTATCACTGGTGGAGTGTGGCCAGGGAGCGCCAGTTTGGGGCCCAAATATTTTGCTTACTGAATAATTATAATATTTTATTACATTTTATATGGAAATTATTAATGTGTGTAAAAATTTTCAGAATAAAGGATGGAGTCAAGTTTATTCTAAATAAGCAGCCCTATCAGAAAACACAGACCACGACCAGACCAAGCTACAACAATGTCTTCCAAAACATCTGACATTGGTTAGGTATTTAATTTGACACAGTCGAGAGATGGTGAATTTTATCACATCTTTTTAAGAGGAATGTTGCTGCTTTTATTTATAGGCTTTTTTTAAACGATAAATTGTTAAATGATGGAATGGAATTTAACGGCTTCCTTTATCCATTATCCATTGTTTTTTTTTTTTTTTTGTAAAATTGTCTATGGTTACACCAGCGTTACATATTTTCAGACTATCTTTTATCATAAGTTTTATGTAATGGGAAGAAAGAAACAGTATTTTACTGTTCCACAATATATTATAATGAGGATAATATTTGTAGAAGAATATTTCGTAAAGAGATAGGATAAATAGTATTAAAATATATTACCAAAGCCAGGCTTTTTAGAAGAAATTGTTCAAGATTTTTTTTCACTGCCATTTATTACACACACATAATAATGATTAGTGATCTACATTGTCAATCTTAGTGTATTCTTTTTTTCTAGTTTTGTTTGATAATTTTAATTGAGCACCATATGGATTTTTTATCAATTGTAATTCCTGTTATCAGTAAAATTAAAGTATTCCTTAATTATTGTTTAATGATGACCTGAATATCACTTAGGCGTTCTATAATTTATTGTATGTTTTAAAAAAATACTAGAAATGTATGTGTTAAATATCAAATGGAATTGTTTTGGCAAAAATGTGTTAAAATCTCATTATTTTAGAACCATTAAACATAATATAATCTGTTCAGCCTCCAAACCTTTAGGATTGAATAAAATTGAACATAAAAATGAAATAAAATGTATTACTGGATTAGTTTTGATAAGTGTGCTTTGTATATTATGAAGATGATAAAGTATAAGGAAAAGTTTGACTGTAAGCTAAAACCATGTTAGTAGACTTTTGAACCTTTTTATTATAAGATGGTAAAGATAAACAGCTAATAAGTACATCTAAGTAAACCAAGGGATTTTGACAGCTCCGTTAATTAGGTTGAAAACTTCCTAAGATATCAAAACCTACAGTTCTTGACAGATGTTAACTCTCACATCTTCAACACAATTTTACAATATGTAAAAAAACAGGATCAGTTTCGTTTATTACAAGTATTATCAGCTGATACAATACAAACCATAACAGGGCTATTTGTATAAATTGAAATAACCAGCTTATCACTAGTCAATCATACAAAACAAATGCCTCAAGAAGTAAGTCAAGAATTTACAGGTAAATATACCTAAATGAAATTAAATACATTACAAATAAATTTTAATCAAAGCAAGAGTGATCGTGCATATAGTACCATTTTCTTTTGATAGTCTTTATAAAATATTGTATGTATCACATAATTTATCAATGAAGTTCTTTATTGGAGCTTTGTTCAGCATACAACTGAGAATACTATTAAAATAATATATTTCTTGATAAGTAGTGAATTTTCAGGGAACTAAAAAATACCAACTTATTTCGCTTTGCATTCATTTCTATGATGACCATTAAAAGCGCAGCAAATCAGGTGGAGTAGTGAAGCATACAATTTATAATGTAAAATTACTTTAGTTTGTCCCATTTGTCTGTATGTGTTCATGTCACATTTGCTTTTTTGTATAAATGTGAGTGGATGGAAACAATAATAGCAGACTACTGGAAATCATGGTGCCCATTTTAGGTACCATTACATTTAATGGATATGGAAAAATTAACTATGAACTCATAAGTTAAATGTTATATTTGGTTGATTATGTTTATTATATGTAATTAATAAATTTCCATAGATGTCCTACAAAAATTGAATGACAATTTGCAAGGTATTGATTGTAAGAAAAGATATGACAAAAAACAGTAAGTAGCATTTAATATCTTTTATTCTAATAAATAATTATTTCGTGATAAGAAAACGAAGTGTCAAATTATGATCACGTTTCTCGTCCAATAAAATGAATTACATATCTGTTGTAACACTGCTAACACAGATATATATTTTTTAATATCAACTATCAACATAATGCAATCTTCCGTCTTAACTGTTGAGACATTAGCACTCAGAGTGTTAAGTATTGTACATCTACAATAATGACACGAATGAAAAAAAATAGTCAATAAAAAATATTGAAATATATTCTAATGCGATTGAATTCATTTAGCTATAATCTTTATGGAGACTAGGTTTATCGTTACTAATTAATGATTAATAATTAAACACTTTCTGTAACGTTTTTCTATGCGAATGAATGGGACTGGACATTTTTTTTTTTGTATCAATTAATAACATTCTTTTGTTAGTGAGAGGGATGGTCGAAAAGAAATGTAATCTTTTAATTAATGCTTAGAAACTATTATGAAAAATGTTAGTATGAAAAAGAGGGGTTTTACTGCTGACTGTGCATGAAAAAGGTGATATCCAACATCAAAACTGATTATTTGTGTGTCAGATGTCTCAAAAACCGAAGGAAATTACACGAAAAATTGACTAAAATCATTCGAAAGTAAACTGCGTAGTAACATTAGCTCAAGATATGCCAAGTAAACCAAAGAAGTTTGATAATAGTAAATAACTAATTAATTAATACAGTGACATTACTACTAAATCATTGTGGTTGTAGAATAATTTAAATTTAATCATTATGAATGTGTGGTCCTTTTCGATAATCTTAGATTGTTAATTCATAATATTTGAAAAAGAAAATGTTAACTAATCAAAAAAATTCCATCTCTTTCAACCAATACAATTAAATTATTCGCAAAACGCAAAACAGATGAAATCATATCTCAGGAGATAAAAGAAAAATTCTACTGAATTTTCTGACGATTTTTATGTTTAGTACCCAACACAGTTATAGCTTATATCAAATGCACACATATAACATATATTTCAGATATATAATAATAATAAACAGCACGTTTTTACTTAGGTCACACTTTACCTTTCCAAAGTTCAGTCACTAACTTATTATTTACATGACAGAGTAATCACAAAAATTAGTCATTTATTGATAACATTGTTAAAGGAAATTTTTACATAATAATTGTGAATAACCATTGTCATTAACGTGTGTAAAAATGTGAAAAAATAATGATTTTGAAAAATTATACGGACTTGGGGTTATAAGTCTTTTTTCGAGATATTAACATATATTACACCAGCGGTAGAAGGGATATAATCGAAATTAATAAATACATTTCGAAAATAAAATATCATGGCATTTTGGCACAGGAGGAAGTGAGCATTTTCCACCAAGCTATTTCTTGAAGAGCATAATAAATTGAAATCAATAGCTTGACCATCAGCGGCAGAGAACAAATCCGTTTAATTCAGCGTTCAGATTATTTTTACGACTGCTTCATTTTTCTATCTGAAGTGATTGTTCATCAATTTTAAAATATATTATAAAACATAGTATTTTTATTAATTATGAAAAGGAAACGATCAAAAATATTATATACACTGTAGAGTAAACAAAAACATGATATCACAGAACTAAGAAAATCAAAATAGAAACTGTATTAATACTGTATTAAATATACATATTAACATTTAAAGAGGAAAAAACATATTTCACCCTTCTTGCTTCTGAAGAATTCATTTTAAATCAAAAATATCTTTGTTATATTTAAATAATTAAAAAAATAGTTTTACCCATTTCCAGGAAGGACATTACATTAAAATGCTAAGCATAAATAGTTTCCACAGATGACAAAAGGTAATATGGTATATACTTTGGATTATATATTCGATAAGTACAGAGTGGATACCTGTTTCTGGGCCGAATACTAAAGATCAAAATCAAAACCATTGCACCACTGATTGCAACTATTTTCCCGCGAATAAACGAATGTCAGAAGAGATCGGATATACTTAAATTTTTTTGTTTCATTAACGATTTCTAACATCGAAAAATTTACCTCCTCGTCATTATGTAAGCCTGGTATTTTTTTCATTGTTCGTATCAATGAAAACCTACACCCTTGCACTTGGGTCGTTGAGTCAGCACGTACTGATACCTCTTTCTGTACCGAATACATAACGATCACAATCAAACCGTTGCACCACTGATTGCAACTATTTTCCCGCGAATAAACGAATGTCAGAAGAGATCAGATATACTTGAAAATTTTTTGTTTCATCAACGATTTCTAACATCGAAAAATTTACCTCCTCGTCATTATGTGAGCCTGGTATTTTTTCCAGTGTTCGTATCGATGAAAACTTACACCTTGTCGTTGTCGTTGACTTGTCGTTGAGTCAGGACATACATACTCTATCGTGGAATTAATAAATAAAATCGGCACCATTTCTCACTACCTCCTAACATTTATGTTACCCTTACCTTTTGTTATGTTAACCTTAGGCGATAATATTTATTTTAATTTTCGTGTTGCGGTTAGTGGCATTATCACAAATAAAGTAATGTTTTAAATATATAAATAATTGCAAGCCATTTGTTTTATTTTATCGATCTATTTAAAATTCTATTTATATTTTGTCCAAATATACTCACATCAATTATTAAAATTATTTTATACAGATTTTAATATATTTCATGAAAATGATAATGTAAAAAACACATACATAAAAAATTCTCTTCTATCTATTTAAGTACAATCAATCCGATGTTTATGTGATTTGTATTTAAATTATAGCGAAGAACTCGTAAAACATCTTTTAAGTCTTGTCAGTTTTATTGCATCCGTGTGATAGAATGCCCGAAGAATGCCGAAAGGAGAAACCCGGGTCGTTAGTGACAAAACACGTAGAATAACTTAAAAAATGTATTTGGAAAAGGATAGAATAAAACTTGAAAAATCAAAATGTAATTCAAAATAAATACACGTGTATACCGACTGACGATATACATTATGAACTTGAAGCAGATTTATCGAGATGTAATATGAGATGCAAAAATACCGACGTCGAGTTTTTGTTCTTGCCGACGCTCGCATTGTCTTTGAAATAATGCAAATAATTAATAATTTTTAATACATTTTTATAATTCAAATATATTGAGCATTGGCTGATTTTTAGTTTAGCAGTGAACGTGTTAACAGTTAGAAATAAGGAAATTTTTTGGAAAACAACACACTGATGGGTCATTAGCTTTGGACAGCGGTCTCAACAATTGAGTTGCTAAGCAGTGAGGGGTTAAGCGGCCATACCCGTTTAGTTGTGCGTTTGTGAAGTGTTAAGATTGCTATTATAATTGTTATGTGATAATAAAAAAAATGTAGCATATTGCCCACTTGAATAAATCGCTTACTTGAAGATAAGCAAAAGAATAAATAATCTTCAAAATTAATCCAAAATTAATAAATTGCGATGAAAGTGGAAGATAACGTTTTCATTTTATCGTACATTTACGCGAACAGAAACAGTTTATAACGGGTAATTGCATGGACATAGCGTTCATTGGGCTGTGGTTTTTTTAAAAATTATATGGCTGAATATTGCCATTATTAATGATAAAGACTGTGCTTTGTAGCAACGATTTCTTGATAAGTTTTTCGCCACATATATTAAATCCGAAAGACGATGACGGTTTCTCGTGTCTCCAGTGGGAAGGTAAGAAACAAGACATTTTCGAGAAGCAATTTGTTTAATTTAATGTAAAACTGTACTAATATTTATGTGAACATTATTAAAAAATATGCAAAATTGTAAATAAACATTCTTTTGATGAAAAAACTATTTTTTACACATAGAACTCACGGAACCGGGACTACGATAATGAATCGTTACGATATAATTAAACGTTTCCTCATGTTTTACAATGTACGTATAAAAATTCAATTTGAATCCTTTATTGACTGTAATTAGAATGAATACTTACATGAATAATTAATTTGATGAGTTAAAGCAATATTTTAATGATACAAAATTATATCATTTTCTTTTTCGAAATTGTGTGTTTCTGTTTATCACAAAATATGAGAAGAAAAACGATCAGAGTACATATTTTATTATTTAAAGTTATATTAAATATGTAAATAAGGAAACTAAGAAACGCGTCGGAATTAATCAGGAAGCATTTAATTAGATTTTTTTTTATTATGAATAGTGAATTCCGTGACTGATATAAGAAAGATTTCGAGATTGGAATCTCTACCTACACCTGCTATTTCGTAGACTGTGACTTGTATATTATTTTTTTGCTTCACAGTTATTATTTCATTAATTTTTATATTTTCAAAATTGTAATGTTTATAAATTTACAAAAAATATGCTGACTTAACAGAAAATGACATGCTATGTAAAGTGTTGTCTTACGACTTTTTTTTTTGAATTAAAAAAATATATTTAAATTTGCGATATCAACTGAAGGTGTTTGATGGAATTTCTATAACAAATTAGATTGTTGGAGCTTTGTAAAACTTCACATGCTTTGTCATTCGTGACCTGGATTTCGTCATTCTTCATGTAATTTATCACATGGATGCAATATAACTGATACACAATAAATAGTTTGCAACGGTTATATGGCAACGTTACAAGAGGAACAACACATAAAAAAACAAGGACAATATGGCTAGAATCCAAATATATGTCTGATCTGTGTGTCATAGAATGCCCGAAGATGCTGAAAGGCGAAGCCTGGCTTGTGAGTGATAAAACATGTGGATATATTTTTAAATTTATAAACACGTCGTTAAAGCTTTTTTTTCAATCTTGAAGAGCAATCCGTCAGTGTAAAAGTTTCATTTTTAATATCTGCTTGTCGAAACTTCGAAAGTATATGTTTTATTGAAAAAAGGGGAATCTATAAAAATTTATGTAAAACAAAAACAATGCACTGTATTGTTTTTAGTTTGGCAATGCAAGGAATATATTTATTCTTCTAAATGTTGAGTTATCTACATACTATGCAATCGATTCAAGCAATGCGACTTTCGTCAGATCACGAAAGATACGAATTCAGTCCTTATACCAACAGTCTCTTCATTCAGTCGCGTCATTTGTTATCATAAATAGTTGGTTTATATATCTGATTATTAATTGATTAAACGGCCATTGTTTTAAATGAAGAAATCAGTAAAATATAATCAGAATACGTCAGTAAAAATATCGATAAAAAATGAGTAAACATTTTCGGTATCTGAATAATTGAAGATTCCTCAATTTTATCATGTATCCGTGATTTAATCACAGATGTCTCATTAATCTCATTTCGGTTTCTCAAATATATTCATTCCTTTCGAATTCTCGATTATTGTTTTTAATCAAATGAAAAAAATGCACATAACCTTGTTGTTGTTAGTTTCAATATTGAAAATACGTTAATATTGAAGATAAGGAATATTTAGGTGTTTACGGATGATGGATGATTGTGCAATTTTCTAAACAATTTAATAAACATAATAATAGATAAATGACTTAGCGCGTTGCAAAAAAATATACTGAAATTAATATGGGGTATTCATTCAAACTTCATTCAGTAATAAATAAACACTTAATTGGTACGGTTTGAAGTTTTAGTACAATTGAAGTATTTCGTATAAATTTTCAAATAAGTTTACACAATTAACTGTCTTTTAGCAATCGAAAATTATCATCGTTGAGTGTAAATACAATTCACATTGTCTCTGTGGCATATTGGCAAAAGTTTAGTCCTTTCAATTGGGTATGTTTGACAATATCATCGATAAACATATCCCAATTTTCGTTAACTCATTGATCAATCGATTATTTGTCCTGAAAAAAATCTGACACGAGCAATTTTAATTTGAAGTGTTGCGGAATAAGTCATGTCATCACATACAAAATGGAATCACGTAGCACTACGATTCGAAAACTGTGTAGTCGGCCCCGTAGAATAGAAGAATTGTGGCAAATAGTGCTAATATCGGAATAGTGTTATATTATGCGATCTGATATTTTGTGATCGTGGGTGTTACATATAAAATAGACATTAAGTTGGAATTTCAGGAAAGTGTTGGCGTTAAGATAATATCGCGCGACAAGATTGATTGGAAAGGAAGCCAGCCAAAATTTTGCGACATGAAGATGTTATTTAACATTACCAGTGCCGTTCTTAATGGCACCATTACTTAGAAACGGATAGAATTTATATGAGCATTATATATTTTTTATATTTAGGCAATTTATATCATTTAAGACTGTAGCTTTTCTACTCAGAGATTCCGCCTTTCAATATTATGGGCTTAGTATGAATTTCTATCATTTGAGTTGAAATATGCTTTTCAAATAAAAGAAGTGTAATACTTCAATAAAATATTGCTATAAAAAAATATTTATTTTATATACGACACTTTTATTGAAAAGAAAAGTGACGATTTGGCAAAAAATATTTTTTATTGATATTGGAAATATTGAATTCAGATGGCTTTATGATATGAACAGCAAATTTTTTAAATGTAAGGCAAGTTTGTTCATTGTTTTTTTATTATGTGTTATTTTTTCAAGCACAGAATTTTGAAATAAACGGTATTTTTCATCTTATCGCTTTAGCACAGGTGATATCTACAATCAACGATTTAATTTTGATATTAAAACTTATTTTGTCATATTGACCATCTTATTTAAACGATATGTCATTTAACTGCGTCAGTTAACTGCGTGCGATAAGTAAAATGTTGGCTTCTGGGAAAGAGTAAGTTATTGTTTCCAGTTTAAAATGTTCTAACGGAAGTATAATAGAGAATTTTGTCCATTCATAATATATGAATGCAATAGCGAGGCGCGTAGTTTTCCGGTGGCGGATTCAGATTTCCCACTTGGACGTCCACGGATTGCACTCCGGCTCGAGGGCGGTTTTCCCCGGGCTGTTGGGGGAGGGGGCGCTCGCGTAGACGTAGGCGGCTCTGTGAATTGGCCCGCAAAACAATGGCGGCAGTGTGACAACCTATTACGCTTTACATTGGTTTCCACGGGGGAAATTATTCTTTTATGTGGAGCGAGAGTCTGGGAAAAAAGAGGAATGGAGAGTTAGTGTCGAGTTTACGCGGTATACATACAAGTTGCCCAAAACTAATTTCATACGACTATATCATTATTTTCGAGCGATTAACGTTGTTGAATATTTTCATGGTGGAAGAATCATGTTCTCGAATACAGCAATGAAAACCATATAATAAAAAGATACCAATCATTCTTCATATGAAATACGATTAGAAGACCGACAATCTAAAAAAATTAATAAATTAAAATATACTTAAACATCTTTTCATTTCTAAAAATATTTAATATATTTAAGAATACATAATCAAATAAACGTTAAAGATTTTATTTTTACGCTAAAATAATTGCTAAAAAACAAAAGATAGACAGTATTTTATATTGTATAATAAAAATTGGGAAAAATGTTATTTTTTACTTTGAGAGCTCTCAGTATTTTGGATGTCTTAATCTTTGTTAACAAACTGAAATGAAATTATGTGTAAAAACATTCACAGATTTCTATATAGATCTAATAAAGGTTTCCAAATTTACATTGTCGTCGATGAATATGTGTGAAAAAATATTGACTATGAACTGTCCTGTATACAAATGCAATTGAGAAGTATGTATTTCAATTGGTTTTAGGTATTTGAAGTAATTTCAATAACACCCATTGTAAAAATGACGGATTATTTGAGAGCAATACTTACTACATGTCTCTTATATACGCTTTGTACGGCCACTTGAAAGACCCGTCACCACTGAGTATATATTTTTTTCGTCTTATGCGAATTTTATCATTCATTCAAATGAAAAATAAAACAGAAGTTACTACCATGATGCTTTTCATAAACTTTAATTAAATTTATAAAAAATCTACGATATATTTTTTACCCCTAGACGCGCATAGCATAACTGTCAAGTTTATATCGAATGAAAATATAAAGTTTACAGTGAAAAAGTCTTGTAACATATAATATTTACGGAATTACATATTAAAGAAAGATGACATAAGTACGAAGAAATCTGTTTGAACTTAAGTTTACATGAATTAGTTTTATTTCAATCATCGTTCTATCGCGTTCATCGTTGTTTTTTAAAAAATCTTTAAATGACGACTCCGGGTTTCGCGCTTATTCAATATAATTTATTTTAGATAACTTTGACTTGAAACTGATTGAATCAACGTAAAAAATGAATAAAAAGATGTTAATCTGGTATTGATATCCAACATATGAAAAATAAACAATATTTAATACATACGAAGAGCGAGTAAGAAGTGTAAGCAAACGGAAATACTTTTAAAACTATATATTTTATACGGACTGTGATTTTATTTATATTTATTAGTATTTTCCAGAAGGTAAACATAAAAAGTCACTTATATATTTTATCAGATTCCTTTCAGGTAAAATGTGATTTATTTCACAAAACTTAAATATACAGAAACTAAATGGAATTGTTTTCTGCAAGTCTTTTAAGATAATGAGAAACGGAGTGTTTAAGGGAATAGTTTTGTTTTACTAGTATTTGTATTTCCCACGCCTAAAAAGATGGATGTGTTGATGTCATTGTGTTGGATTAGGGTGCTTAAAAGGAAAAAGGTGACCTGACCATTAAAAGTTTATTCAAATTGAAATTGTAGAATGTACGAATGACATAATTTTTTTATCGTTTGAAATATATAATGCCTCAATAACAACATATTGTCCTTTTTTATTATAACTATACTTATATAGGAATTCTGTATTCAATCATGTACGTCAGTGCTCTGCAATCGTTATCACTCACGGCACACTTAAGATGTCCTTAGAATTTCGCGCAATAATGCTTGCTAATTACTTAACTTAACATTAATTTTGATTTAATGAGTTAATTTAAAATAGTAAACGTTTGTCTTAATTCCAATTCATCCCTTTCAAATCGTAAAATATTCTAATAGTATTATTTATATAAATTTATCACAAATCACATATTTAAACAATAGCAACATGGCTTATATATTCAGTAGAATTTTAAGTTATCTTAGAAATAGGTTATTAAGTTATTTTGATCTGATACCAAATTAAAAGTTTGGTAAAGTTTTTAATGTATCGAAGGGAGTTTTTAAAGGAATTCCTAAATGAATTTAAGATCTTAACAATATGGATAAAACTCATTTAAATGCATTGTGCCACATCTAGCGTTTGTCTCGCGGTACATTAGCGTGTCGTTCATATCGGTTGTGAAGCACTGACGTACGTCATATGTGAATTATCTTTGATAGAATGGGAAGGGATGCATATTATTTTTAATAGCATAGAGAAATTCGTTTTCTGAATGATCTCAACTTGGAAATACAATTAATTGATTTTGCTGTGGTAAATATTTTATCATACATCAAAGTCTGTTAAAATAAATGAATATATGAGCGGTGTATAAATCATTAAACAAACTTTTTTCTTCGATTCCCTATTTAATATTATCTTCATCTATACTGACGTAAATAATTGTTTTAGAAGCTACGCTCAAATGAAAGATTCAGTTTAGAATACAGCAAAATAAAGATACAATTATTCGACCTTGACAATTCTATACGCCGTGTAAATCGAGAGAGAGGTGTATTCTGTGAGCTTTGGCAATTCTAGATATAAAGTGCTTTTAGTAACTATAAACTTTTCTGTTCGCGCTTTCAAATATTGACACTTTTAATGTGATTAAAGTAATAAAAAGGCGAGAAAGTTTCATTTTTAAGTTGTGAGGATCGCATAATATCAATAAGTAACAACTCGCTCGTATAATAATGTGATAATGGATAAAGTCTCTTAGTGGAAAGAGGTAACCGTAGAAAATATATCAAAGCTAATGGCACGTGAAAAATACGCGCAGATCCTTACTTATACGCCCACGTATTTTATCAGTCGACTAAACAAAACAATTGACAAGTTTTATAAATGTAGGTAGGAAAAAGTCTTCCATGTCATGAAGCAATTTTCTTTAACAATAATTTATTTTAAGAAAGTTTATAACTTGTTCAATTACGCGCAAACTTACATACGTTCCTGTTGTACGGATGGATTGCGATGGAACGAGTTGTTGGAAAGGTATAATAAAACATATTGATTGCGAAGTAATTTAAAGAAACACGAATAGAATAAAATTAAAGTTTCAAATGTAAATACACGTGAACATACAAATCACGTGAACATTTATAATGGCCAGCAGTTAATAAAATCGTCATTTTCTCGTTAAGGTTTCCTTTTAATTAATTTTGCTTCAGACTTCTAGTGTGAAACTTGAAAGATTCTGTCGTTAAAAATCGCCACTAAAATACAACAGGAGTCATTATAATTAAACTGAAGCAAATTTTGGTAATTAGATAATTCGGTTGTTCGAATTTTACTCGAAGAGAATAGGCTTTAAAAACAAATATCAAATAAAAACACATTTTTTATTAAGCTGAAAATTTTGTGAGTAACTAGTAAATTTTCGATGATCGCTTGTATGGAGTCGAAATCCAACAATTCTCAGTTCTCGGTTAAAAAGTATACATTTATACTATAATGGAAAAGAGAATTACAAAATTGACACTGTTTTAAAAAGGTTCGCTTTAAGTTTTATTTTTACAGCATAAATTACTATGTTTCTGTGAACATTTATCACGAAGGATGTCTTATTCAGAAAATATCGCTTGAATTAAGATATATGTATTATGCCTTCTTCAATTCAGCTTTCCTATATGGACAATAATGTGCGATTAAAAAAGAAATTATTAAATCGTTTTGGAAATGAAAGCTCTAAAAACAACTCTTTGATTATATACCGTGAGAAATATATTTAACACTTTATTATTGAAAAAAATTAATGATAAATGAATATGTGAGTTATTGCATTTTACTATTTCAGAGTATATAATAAATTCCATTTTAATTGACGATGTTATCAAATATTTGTTTGTCAAGAAAAATACTAAATTAATAAAATTAGATTGAAAACTGTTGATCGAATCAATTGTCCATGACTTGAAGTTTATATTATAGTGTTCGATCAAATTTTCGTGTTATCGAATACGAAAAAACTGATTGATATTTTTGATCGAGTGCCTGTGGGAAACCCATTTTTATTATCTTCTACAAGTACATGTAAAATCTGAACGAGTCTATGATGACTTGCAAACCTATATTTAGGTTACCAAAACATAAGTTTTATCTCGTATTAGAATAGTTTGATAAAATCTAAGTGTCAAAAACATAATCGAGTTTATTCTGACGAAATAATAGTGATTCCCAACCTTTTTATACTCTAGAGCGCATTCTAAAATATCGGTAGGTTGGCGGATATTTATAATTAGACGTGATTAATAAATAAAAAAAGATCTAAGAAATATATAAAAAATATTTTTCATGTTTAATTAGTGTTTATGAAAAAATCTGTTACGTTCAAATAATGGCGGGCACACACGAATTGTTCCGCGGGCGCCATGGTGCCCGCGGGCACGGGGTTGGGAATCCCTGCTTTATCTGTATAAAGACAGGTTAAGCAAATGAGTAAATAGGAATCCTCGAAATCATATGCTCCGAATAGGGAGCAGATGCAGATTTTATAAATGTTTAGATTTACTAAATTTAAACTACTACAATAATATATTGTCAATATAATTTGAAAATATCGTATAACGGCCTTGTTATATTCTTGGTAAATCTGAAGAATTTTAAGTTCTTGTAAAAATATGTAGCAAATCAAAATTTTCATTATTCATCCGGATTACCATAAATATATATTTTATTAAAGAGGACAGAAATAGTTTCTAATTAGTTTATCATATCTAATAAAACAATAAGAAATCTAACAAATATGTAGTAAAAATATGATGAGATTTAATTTTTTTTTTTTTTTTTAATAATAAAAACACATTTTTTTAGTACTTATTTCCACAATATATTTTTTGATCAGGACCGGTTTCGCTCATCGCGAGCATTATCAACTGATGAAACCGGTCCTGATCAAAAAATATATTGTGGAAATAAGTACTAAAAAAATGTGTTTTATTATTTAAAATATAATGCCTTTCCATCAAGAAGTGACAGTTAACACCTTAAAAAAAGATTTCACTATGCTTAGAAAAAGACAAGTCATAATTTTCAAGATAAAAAATAAATAGAATACGTTTTCAATTTGTGTTTTTTTTAAATAGTCCTATTTAATCCATATTTTGACGTAGAAATCCCTAAAATACATACATAATCGAGTATGTATTATTGTAGAAAAAGCACTTGTCTGGAAACCATAATTTTCTTACAAACAAGCGTTTTCTTTCAAATATTCATATTATAAAGCTATGATTCGTGGTAAAAAGGGTGATGTATTGTATTATATGTATGTTGCTGAAATCCATAAGTATCATAGTTTCACAAGTGTATTTAACCAAATATATGGCTGAATACAACTTTATTTGGAATATAGTAAAATAAATAAATACTAGTCTTATGAAATAAACGTATCATGAATCCACAAAGGCTTTTAACATACTTTTATCACGAACTAAAGCAAACTAAAATTTAATCAAGTGTCTATTAAAAAGAGTGAAATGGAATTAACATACATATTTTGAAATTAATGGCGTGATTAAAAATATTTTATGATTCATAATATAAGACTCATAAAAAAAGTATATAAAAATACATCGTGGGGATTCCAAAGGGCTTTTATATAATATCCTACGATTTATGAAATAATACCTATGTATTGGTAGAAAACTGTACGTTAGACACTTTCCGAACAAACAAATAAAAAGATAATATCAGCTTTATCAAACAGTTCTCTGGAAAGTAGGGTAATAAATAGGAATAAGTCCTTCAAACCGGAAGTCCTCTCCCATATTTTTGGAAGTAGATAAGTATAGACAAAAGAATCAATAAGATATCAACAGCAAAGCAAACATCGTGAATAATGGCAATAAACTATAGCTTAAGGACACTTAATGGCAGAATAAATAAAATGATAGAATGCTTACAAATGTATTGTAACGTAAAAGTTAGTGGGAATAAAACTTATAATATGACAGAATGTCTACGGTTTTGATATGATAAGTAACATGTATTATATCTATATAACAAATGATATTTCATAAAAAAATCGAAATAAGTCGTAAAATCATTAATGCAACTCAACCTAATCTATGGGAGGTATGATTCAGAATGTCATTGAAAATAAATTAGACTAGTTTTTTTTATGTATTCACGTATTAATAACCCAGTGATTTTTTCAAGCTTATGACAAACGAAGCTCATCGAAAAAAATTTGAACTCATAAGTACTTAATTAGTAAAAGAAAACGATGGTAGATTAGTCAAATTTATTGAGTCGAAAAATTCTATAGAATATCAGAGTTTGTATATGATTAAAATTGAATTATAAATAACTATTTTCCATTAATGATCTCAGACATAGTAAAGGCCTTAATATGTTTGACCTTATACAAAAAAATAAACATTTTAAATTAGAAAGGGGTGTCAAAGTTGAATTGTTGAGTTCGTGAGTGACAAAACATGTGGAATTGTACGAAGTTTTAACAATTAAAATTTGATGTTCCACCAAGCACTCTCAGTCGATATCATAAATTATGAAGGAATGAATTTATAATCTTAGATATCGTATTATATAAATGCAATAAACAATAATATAATATAATATATTTATACATTTGTAGACTATTTGAGAAAAGATAATGGGAAAAAAGTATAACGGTTTTTATATTATCAGTTTAACGTGTATCATGGAATATATTTTATTTGATGTTTTCCTTGTAATCAGTAATTGGTACAAATGAAATTATTTTTTTTAGAAAGTTTTAATTAACGATCAAATTCATCAAAAATATCCAGAAATTACTGTGGCACATATGTTATACTAATAAACTGAATGCACAATACGTTTTTAATGAAAAAGTAGAGTCAAAAGAATATTAAATACTCGATTCTCTTTTTGCTCGAAGAAATGTTACGTGTTTGTATCACAATGAGAAAAGTAAATATAATGAGCGCAGCATGACAAGAGGTATGTTCCATTACATAAAATTATTTAATTATGTTTTTAAAATAAGCTATGCATAAAACTATTTTGAATTATGAAAAAATATTTTTAAGTATTTATTTCCATAATGTGTTTTATAATTAGGAGCGGTTTCGATCTTAGCGAGCATTATTAACTGATAATATATTGTGGAAATAAATACCAAATATTGTTGTTTTATTATTGAAAGTATCATACTTTTCCACCAAGAAGTGACAGTTAACACCTTAAAATGGCATAAGACTATTCTAAATCATTTAAAAAACAAAACAAAAAATGTATGTTTTAATTATCTGTAAATATAAATATTCATTGTTCAGCATCCAAAAAAATATGTTGCTTTAAGCCCCCTTTAAAACTTAAAAATAGACAAGCATTACGTTTACGTAGATTATTCCAATCCTTGTTAAAAAGAGAACAAAGTCTATTTAATATTCAATCATATAACTAATAAACATCCAACTCGTGCTATAAAGTCTGAAATAGTTCTAGTTTGAGATGACTCCGAAAATAACTGAAGTAATTCCAGGCTAATTTTACGTCAGGAATGCACCGCTTTGACTGAACCCCAAAACCATTTATATATTTCCTAGCACGAGGGTAAATTGTGGAATCGGGTTGGTTAGATGATTTACAATTCACACGGTATTCAAATAGGTAACAGGGAGCCCTGAAGATTTATAAGGATGTGTAGTTTGCAGTTTGGTGGTTGTATTAAGGTCCATCAAATGCATTCTTTATAATGCCAGAATGATGAAACAGGGTGATTTTCGTTGCGATTTTTTAGACTATCTCAAAATATCATAATAAACATTCGATGTTTCCTAGACACTTCCATCTCTTTGTTTTACGTATGACGATTTATATTCAACGGTTTAGTAAATCTTTATCGAATATAATCCAAATTTAACGATCGGGTTAATCAAATACATTTAGTTGGCTATTTGCTCAAACAAGAGAAAAATAAGACGTGTGTATATTTGAAGATAATTCCATATAACGGTTGAAAAATAAATTTATAATGTGTAGCTAACGTCTAGGGATTTTAACCCCTGCCTTACGCAACAAAATATAAAAAAAACACACTCACAGCTCAGTGACAATAAAGTCATTTATTTTTGAAGAAATATATTATTTCATTCAAAAAATGTCTAAAATAAATCATAAAGAGGACATTTGAAAAAATGTGATATTCTGGAAACTAGCTTTTCGTTGAGTACTTGATATGAATTAAGTTAGTAAGTTGTTATCATTTTTTTCATTCTTCGATGTAATATTTAATGTAACACATAGTAATTACATATTTTTTAAATATCAATTCTAATAAATGTGATGTTTTTTTCTTAATACTTTACAATTGAGTTTACTTAAAACAAAGGATTAAAAAATAAGAATATCCTTTTTTGGAAACAAGCAACCTTATTGTTGGTAAAAAGTAAACTTTTGTAAAGATTTTTTATCTAGGTTACTGATTGTGATGTAAATAAATAAATAAAAGTGACAGTCAGTAAACCATTCATACAAAAAAAGTGTGCGGTGATAAATTCAATATCTATATCCTGTTAAAACAACAGCATTCTTGATAAAGAACTGGTATATTCGTTTAACACCGAGAGAGGTGATATTTTTTATGAATGTTGAAGATATTCTCAGCTGTCATATTTCATAATCTTGATTTTCAATCACAAAAAAATACATTTTTCGTAGCGACAGTGAAACTTCGATCATTTGTTTTTCCTCAGGATGCTAAAAAAGCGAATGATTTTAGTAAACCTTGTATGCGAGAAAGTTTATTTAGCCTCTCAGTTGGAATCGTAACAACCTTCATAGTAGACGTTCCAGTTAGAAGCGAAAAATCACAATGCGAAATACGAGGCAAAAAAAAATTAATGACTTGGCGAGACGACATAACGGTATGTACAAAGGTTCAGTGAGTGACTCATCAGTAGAAAACTTGCGAGCTTGATTTATATGAACGTTTATTTTTTTATGAGAGTGATTGGACGGAGACGGTTGTGACTTAAAGTGATGACGAATTTAGTTTCCTACAAAATAATGTATAGAGATAAAATTTTAGACCAGACAGTAATAAAGGCTGCATTGTATGGTATAATGCAAACTTTTGAGAGAGATGGGAAATATTTGATAAGGAACGTCTTAATATTTATATACAATGTAATATTTGGGATGAAAAAACTATATCGTCTAAATAAAGCAGTTCACAATTACAATTAAGATGACAGTTATCAAAAAACGATAATCGAGTTAATATTAGTGACGAGACCATATATTCATTTGGTGAAAGACGATGGGTCAGGAAAAGATGAATGCGGGATTATTTACCATTGTTCATATGGCTATTTAACTGGAACTACATATTTTTTATGATACATACGAGAAAACGATGATTATGGAAATGATAGAACGGGGTTCAATAAGTTTCATTAAAATAAATGGCCTTAAAATAATATTTATTGTTTAAATCGAGTTATATCGAGTTAAATCGTAAAATGAGTTATTATCAGTAAATGTAAATAAATTGTTATAATTTGAAATATAATACTTAGAAAACGTATTATAGCGATTAAGGAATGCTATAAGTTTAGAAAGTACCGGGTAGAATGGTATGATTCATTATATTATATATCATCAAAAATCGAGTATCAAAAACACTATATATAAGAAAAAAAACTTTAAAGTATAAAGAAATGAATATTGGAAACAAGTTTACGAAATGAAGATATTTAAATTTTATTTATATAATACAATCAATTATGTTTTCACTCACGAACCGCGCTTACATTTCTGAAAATACAAGAGTAGCTTTCATGATTGTTGAGAATTGAAACCGCTGTCATAAATCAAAAATGAATCTATCTAGACGCGTGAAAACATATTTCGGATTCTTCGTGCAAAACAGAAATGAAAAAAATATTAGTTGCATCCTGTATACACACGATAGGATGCAGATCTTCCCATATATTTCGCATCCTTGTCCTGAAGCGATAAGAAACATTTCGCGAAACAAAGATATCATTAATTTATCAGCAATCTGAAAAAGGTTGGCTGTAAATAGAAAAAAATCAATCCCATGCACAACGGCGTGTAGCGATATGCCACTCGTAGACTGACGTGTACATTCTCCGCCTACGGCTTTCGTAGCTATAAGCAAGGGGTTCTTACTTAAGGTTTCAGATGGTATATACAGAATGTTTAGAAGCCTGTTGATGGTTTAAGGAAGAGTCCGTAACACGGTGTGTGTAGGCGCTTTTTTTAGAGAATTTATGCGTAAGCTTATAGTCAAAACAATGTAAATATCCACTCAAGCTAAAAGCTGTTTTTATTGAAGTTAGTACACAAATATTTAAAAAAAACGAAACGATAAAAAACTATGTAGGAGTATGAATACATAATTATATGTAATTCATTCATCGAACGAGTAATTTTAATTAAATCAACGCTACCCATAGCTAGGTGATATTGTGAATTTTTTACAGAGCTTTTTATAAATAATTATATTAATTAAATGGAATAAATTCTAGCCATTTATGGTGAACACATACAAAAATAAAAGGGAATACAACGGAAGTGATAAACATAATTTAATTTTGATACAAGATAATTTATAAATACTGAATTTCAAATTAAGCGTTAATATGTATTTTAACGTCACGCTAACGTCAAAAATGATTTTGTCGCTATAAAAAATTAAAAAAAAGAAAAATTATTTATTCCAGTGATCTGAAATCTATTTGACCATACGGTATGCCAATATTTCCCTAATTGTCTTGGCACACCACAAGTGCATGATAAAAATCAATGAAATAAATTAAGCTGTTATCCAATTGATATATTATTACATACTACACCGCATATCATTTCTTCCTAATTATACTAAAAAAATATACTAAGAAAATTATATGCTTGGTTAGGCAATCAAATATGAAAAAGGAAAAGTGTTTATTTGATTTTTTTTATCAAATAATAAGCCATCACGTCAACTTATACTACGTAAGTATGTCGCGATACAGTGGTTGCAGAACACTACTTATAAAACTAGTATCATGTAAATGGCAAGAATTTCTGAACAAACTAATATTTCCACATCAAAAAAGTACAGAAGGAAACATAAGAAATCTATCGTTCAAATTACTAAATAGTTCTTAAATAAATTAATATATGAGTAAGTATAGAACAACACCACAATTATACACAATGTGATGACAAAACATACTACACCGTGCCTATTTCAAATAACTGTAATTAAATTTATTCATTATATTATTTTGATAAATGTAAATATGATCAACACGTAAATGCGGACAAAATAGCGTATAACACAGGACAATACATAATACAAATCTATTCGAAGAGATTATTATTGTTTGTTGGATACCGATGCTCAGTCGGCGGTCTCACGTTTCGGTGGAGTTTGTTCGCACGTTGCCCGGTATTATTTACATTCGGGGAGTCCCGTGAGACAGCCGCCTAATCTCTGAGAGCGGCCATGATTACTCCAGGGAGAAGCTTTATTTAATAATATGAGATGGGGATGTCCGGCCGACGCCGACGCCGGCGCCCTGCGGAGGAAGACCGCGACGCTGCGTAGCCGTGTACCCGGGGCATTATTACGAATGTATACGATTATTGATTGAAACGGAAAATATATTGTATATTTAATACGAATTCTCACTTTGTGAAAATTAAGTGTGCTTACTGTGTAGAATTTTTAACATCATAATGATGATACATTAAAATGATATTTTTTTTTATTAAAAACCAAATTTAAATGGACTAAACCTTTACCTAATAAATGTTTAATATTCGCTTTTATTATATAAGTTACTATAAAATGATTTCTTGTGTATGAAAGTTACTGTGGATATATATACGTAGTTTCTATAGAGGCTACCCCGGAAATAGCTGTTTGCATCCCCTTTGAGGTAGAAGGTATGAAAATAAATCAATAAGCTTAGAAACGTAAGGGCTTGTCGATGGGGGTGGATTATACATGCGGTCGACAGAAGCAAGATACAAAACACAGACCATGCCCTCAGGGACATTCTACGCACGAACTCAGGAATGACAAATTATATTTCACTGATAACACCAAGTACTTCCTCAAAAAAAATCCTATACGGAAGAAGTTTTTGGTCGAATTTAATAAATACGCTAGGGTCAGAATAAAAAAGGTATTTTTAAGGTAAGAAAAGTAGTAAGTCTGAAACTTTTTTTTCTTATATTATTGAACAAAATTTAAGTATTGCATTACTATCATTCGGGTAAAAAAGTCGAGTTAAGTAAATCATAAAACCATGAAATATTGTTTAAATTATATATACATGTAACAATTCATAGTTTAATTGCTGTTAAAGTTGAATTACCATGATACATCACATACATTACTTGTGTCCTTACAATTTAAAAAATAACTTACAATTAAAAAAAATTCTAAGTGGAATGAACATTGCCAGGTTGGTATTGCACACACATAAAAAGAAATAATTTATATACGATTGATTAAACAACAAAAAACAACATTTATTAAAATAAGCTCAAGGGTGGATAAACTTTCATATTCTCTTTACCAATGGATCTGAAAGAACGTGACAAATCGTTAGTTTTTTTTATGACATTATATATGTACGTCTAGTAATAATGCGTTAACTAAGAGGGACTTGAACATCGAAGAAATTTTTATTATATTAAATTATGGCTGATTATAAAATAGAAGCTACGTTTGAGGAATGGAAAATTTGAAATTTTGCAGTCAAAATAAGAGAAAATATTCAATATTTTTAGAAAATTGAGTTCCTAAGAGTGAACATAGTGTTTATCAGTTTTTCGAAAGAGTAATTTTTATGCTGCTGTTGGAGAATTTTTGACATTAATATTACTAAAAAATATGTTTAGGAAATCAAAATATCATGTAGTTTCATCAAGAAGTAACAGTTAACACATTAAAAGTGTAAAAATATCATGTCAGTTATTTCCAAATCATGATAACAAAGTGACGAAAGTATAACATTATTTATTCACGTTTTGCTTGTTCAGTAGCCTGTTTTGTGTACAATATAACAAATAAATAAGGTTTTGAAAAAAATATCGATACATCGAACAAATACATCCTTCCTGAATTTAATTTTCCATCGTTTGTTCCATTGTTTGAATAAGAACGGACGCACATTGGTTATAATGTTTACTTTCCAAGGAAGTACTCATGCATTTTTCATACTGCTTCATAAACACGCTTTGTTTGCTTTCTACATGCCATATTTGGGTTCAAGCGCGTACGTTTTCAAATACCGGCCAACATTTCCTTCATAACTTCACTATCTTACAGGGAAGAATTCTCTGAATTGATTTCAGCTAAATAATTGATTGAAGCGTGTAACCTTTATATAGGTTAAGTATTTTATTTTCGATATCTTACATTATTATGAAATGAGTAGCATCACTTCAATTGATAGTATGAATTGAAAAATATTAGTTGTTTTTAGACAAAGTATTTATTTACAAGTGCCTGTGTTAATCTTATCTGATTGTGATGGTTTAAATTTAATTTAATGAAACTGTTTGTAAATTCATCTTTTGTAATATAATGAAGTATACATAGAGACTACGCTAAAAAAAGAAGTAACGAATGACATATATTTTTGTAACATAAACAAACAAGCCATAGAGAAAAAAACAAAAGTCTGTAATGTATATATCATATATGTGATAAAACAAAAATTTAAATTAAATTGATAAGCCTAGTTACAGAAATCTTGCATCTTTAAGTAAACTTTGGATTTTGTTATTCAAATATTTATCATATTTGACAGTATATTTCGTCGAATAATATTATCTATGTGAATAATAGTGCTATATTTTGATGAAATGTGTTTCAATTTTGTACACGTGTTTTGTGTTTTATTGTAATGTACACTTATAATGGGTAAACATAGTCCTTATTTAGTTACCTGTGAATATTAACATTAACATCTGTCATTTTTAAATGTTTCGTTGTAAAAAAAAATGTTTGATTTCTATTAAACTACTCTCTGAATGATACATATTTATATGTGAAATGAGTAGCATAAAAATATGACACTGTTGTATAATAGAAAACATTTTTATATGTTTTATATGCTTAAAGTATATATAAAATAAAAAATAAAGTATTTTAATGGCTGATTTCTATAGATCTTTACCATCAATTTACGTAGCACGATCAAAACAAACTTGTTTCACGTTTTTATTTATACACATAAATAAAATATGTATAAGATATAAGTATTTTATTTTATTTATTATCAAGTAATACATGAAAATTAAATCCACAATGTGTATTTTATGAATACAACCGTTCATTAGCACCGTGATAAGTCGTAACGAAGCGTGAAGAGAAAGTCAACATGGCAGTAATATCGTATGCATTCATTAAAAAGATAAGGCATAAAGATGATTAAGCACACAGTCGAAATAACGTAATAAAAAGCTTTCGTAAACATGTGTTTATTTAACCACTTTTAAGAACCATTTTTTGTGGTTGTATTACATATCGTGCATGTTGTGTTATTTTGTTGAAAAAATAAATCCATATAATGAATCACTCAGCGAGAGACTAAAATGGGATAAACATAATTTTCAAAAGGCGTCATAAATTATTGCATAAATTAAAATTATCGGCTCACTGTGATTTATCCCACGGCATAATATAGATCCTTGGCAACAACAAAAAGAATTATCTCTCAAAAATTGCCTTAATAACATATATAATATAATAAAAAAGATAAGAGTTCTTGATGTTATTTCGTAATAAAAAATACTGATAAAATCTTAACACACTAACCCTTCATGAGATCATTACGATAAACTGTTTGCAATCAATTGCTTCTCATGAATAAACATGTTTTTCTTTTGGAGCAGATATAACAAACCATTTCTAGACTGCTTTCTATGAAAGATTATACAAAATGGGCTAGTAAAATAGTTACGCTGTAAATTTAATGGAATTTTTTTGACGGAAAGTATTAAATTGTATTTTATTTGGGGTATGTTGTACAAGTAATACTCAAAAGATTGGATTCGTATCGTTTTGTAATAAGGTAATGCTTTTTCAATATCAATATCGGATAAACTAATGCTTTCAAGATATACAGTTTTTTGGTAACAGATTATGTATGTTAAGTTAAACAATAGAATATATATTCATGCTAAATTAACATTGCTATGTTATCACCCTTAGGACCCTTATATTGGTCATTATGAGCAAATTTTTCGGTATGAATTGAATACATCACAATAATATATGTTATATTATTGAATTTGTAGTTGTTAATGTGTCTAAAGCAAGACAAATAATTGCAAATTAAATCATAAAGAGTGGAAAAAATCTTATGACATGAATTTGTAAATATTCTATTTAAAAATCATAATTGTTTTGCAATTATTTGATGAACCATTATAATTATGGTTAGTGTTGCAAAAAACCGGATGCTTGCATTAATAAAATACGCCTTGCGTTTTATTTGTTAATTTATCAATGAAATGACAATGATATGGCATCACATGGAACGCCGATGCATTTGATAAATATAATGAAATTGACAATGAAGAAAAGACGTAAAGCCAATAATTTTCATTATTTAAAAAAAATGCTAAATTGAAATCGAAACAATAATTAATATTCTTATGGATGACACTGTAAGGAAAAAATATTGTTATAACTAAAATGGTGAAACGAAGGTAAAATAAAATAATAATAAAAAACACAAAACTGACGATGAATCGATTATTTTTTCAATATCGTATGGAATGTGACAAAGTCCATTAAATTTCAAGTTTCTGATATTATCTTTGCCTAAAAAATTGCGTCGTTTTTTTTGTAATCTATGATTTGCATACGCATAACACAATGTGCTTAGTTATTTGTGTTTTCATTTAAAAGTAGCTCGCGATATATCCTGATTTTATTTCCAAAAGAAAAAATCATTTGGCATTATTCTCTTGAAAATATCCAGACAGATTTTTTACTTAACAATAGAAAGCAGTATAAAAGAATCACGATATTTAAATATGTTTAAAATAATTGCATGTAATCATATTAAAAACTATAGCCAATGGCGGTACACTGGCAAATTGAATAAATTATGATTTTTTTTTATCTTCGATAAGATAGCTATGAATTCAGATAGAAATGGATGTGCTAAATGTTTTTTTCTACTTATTATATGTTTGTCATTCGATGTCAGATAGACGCAATATTTAATACAGAGAAATAAATTTTAGCAATTAGGTAATAACAACTTTCATTTAAAAAAAACATTTATTATTGATAAGTATTGTCTAAGTGCATTCAATGAGAATTTCTCAAAGTGATAACTCCATTGAAGATTGCATAATGAGTGGATTGTGTAATTAATGATAATTCATTATTATTATTATAGGACGTTCAAAATTTCTGGAAAGATTATTTATCTGGCGATATCAGGTTAACTTTCTTCTTAACAGATGTTAATGAACTAGAGCAGCTATAAACAACTTTATTTCAACTCAATTCATACTCATCTGTAGGCTGTTTTACACGAGCCACCATAGTGTTAAATACAAGAGTTATAACTGCTTAATTCTAAACCACCTCTCTGTGTCTAGTATTATATAAAGGAGAGAGTTCCACCCACCCTTCGCTTTATGCTTAAGAATTAGAATGGTTGTTGTACGTTAGTGATGAATAATTTAAAGATAAATTAAGTCTAAAGATCTGATCAAAGAACCTGAACACGTGTCACACCTAGTATATACAAAGTAAAATAAACAAAGCTACCAATTTTTATGCTGCATATTTATACTATTATATTTTAAGACGGTGAAAAAATAGAGATGTATTTTAGTTCTACAATTATCTTTACAAGATATAATTGAAAGCTGTTTCGGCTCACGCCATCGTCAGAGCCATGTTTAAGCGTACATATACTTATCTATATATAGCTGTGTATAAAAGGTATACAATACATCTTCTCTTCTGTTTTAACAACCTAGTTTATATCCTGCTACCAAAAAAACTAAAATTTTAATTTTAATGAAACTAAACAGGTGGGAATTTTAATAAGCTTAAATATTGGTCGGAAACGATTTACTACAGAAATGCATTAGCCCTTCACAATGGTCTGAGGAGCGGCGAAATATTTATATTTGGCTGTTCGTTTCAAATTTTTTACTTTGAAAAATATTATTTCTTATACCAATTGCTAAAGTTTGTTATAACCATGGAAACAGAAATTTATATTCTGATACGATGCTTAATTTGAATTTGGTATAATGGCTTATGTAATTCAGTATAAAAAAAGTGGATCAAATCTCATCGATAACTAATTAAAATTACCGACGTCAACATAAAAAAAACGTTGGCTTACGCCTGTCGTAAAATATAACGTAATTTCAAAGTTCAGTCTCCACCGTTCGCTCGAATGATTTTCTTTCTGGGGATGGAGAAAGGGGAAGGCGCAAAGGAAAAAAAATGAAGGCGAAATGATGATAACCCCACTTACAGGCTGTGTTTGCGGAGAAGCGCTTTATTATACGCAACGTTATCGTAACCGCCGGGGGATGTGAACCAATGATTCAACTCAACCACTTGTATTACTACCCCATTAATGATTTTCTGATTACGACTCGGCTGCTGATTAGCTCCATCATAAACGGGGAAACATTCCGTGGACGAGAATGAAAAATAACAGCTATCCAGATAAGCGGAGCCGAAACGGCGGAGTCAGAAGATTTTTCTGAACCGAACAATGACATTCTCTTAGTATACTGTTTTTATGTTACCGAAGCAGCGTATCTCAGTAGAGGAAGAAGTTTTTATTAATAATACTGTTTATACGCGTGGTTATAAAAACAACTTCAATAAAAACGGCTATTTTCGCCAAAGGAACTAGATTCCGTGGACTATTTTTCAATGAATAAAAAGAGAACAACAGAATCATAAATAAAACTGTTTGTATGTGAAACAATAAAACTAAAAACGTGTTACGTACGCACATATTATATGATGAACTTTTAAATAATAAAAACACATTTTTAGTTACTCATTTACACAATATATTTTGTGATCAGGACCGGTTTCGCTCATCGAAAGAATTATCAACATATCTATAATATAATTTTGTAGATGAGCGAAACAGTTCCTGATCATAAAATGCATTGTGGAAATGAGTACCAAAAATGAAAGTTAACATTTTAAAAGTGACCTATAACGGTCACTTGTATGTGTGCTTGGTGATTTTGGGGGTATTTTTGGAAAATGAAAATTTTGCTTGAAGTTTTGATTGTTAAAATATTTCTTATAAAAAATGTCATATTGTAAAATTTAAGTAACTGATATATTATATCACACGATATTTTCGAGTAACGGCGTCATTGTTCAATTAAGAATATTAACATTATTGAAAATAGTATATCACAAAAACTTTAAAAGCGGCAATTAGAAGTGAGCGTGCTAAAAACCAAAATAATACGTAACCTTTAGAAAATCGCACTTTATTACATGCTTTGTAAATATGACCACTAAAAACACATGTTTCATTTATTCGAAAAGAATTATGGGTATATGTGGATACTTTTTATTGGATCTCAAATGTAATAAATTATAAAACATGTTTTATTTTAGCTCAAAACCTCAAATAAAAAAAAACAAAAACGAATATTTATTATGGGAAATAATATAATTTATAAGGAATCGAAAGAGAGTTAGTGATTTATTTCAATACCTACTAAATATTTTTTGGAATTCCATTTCGTTTATGAGTATAATTTAACCCCCGAAAAATATTTAATGAGCTTTGAAATTTTATTAAATTATTAAACCTTGAAACACGAATTTAAATTTTCTCAAATAATTCAATCACTTCATAAATTTTGTCAAAGATAACTTTTGGTTTGGCTAATATAAAGCCTGTGTTTATTCAAAACTTGCTATATTGTAGGCATAGGCAAATACAATGTTCTTTATCGTGAAATTTCTGAGGAGATATTTATAAACAGACCAGGAAGTTATTTAAATAATTAATTTATACATTCAATGTAGAAAATTTGTAAACAACATCCAACCTCGAAAAAAGTTTGAGACGGTTGGTGTAAAAAATTGAAATGAAATAAATATTTTTTGTGAAGAAAAGATATTTCAATTCAAAGTCTCTTCGATGGCATGTAGTTAGAGATTACCGAATATCTGAAGTTTGGTTATATTGTATATACATGAATAAATAGTTACATAATAACCGCCCCTGACTTTGAGCATATAGTCTTCGTATGGAGCTTATTTCAACATATTTTTCTATGGAAACTGATTAATATTCAGTAGTTCAACGATTTTTTTTAGTCAGGTTTTTGGTCGAGTGGTTGACGTCGTGGCTTTACTTGCGGTGATCACTGGTTCGAATCACTGTATGGAAAGCTATACACATTGATTTAAAACATATTTAAAGATTTTTATTAGAATCACAACATGTCAAAACAAATTCTTAAATTGATCCGTTATATTGACACAATTCAATAATGTTAATTACTTGATCTCTGTGAGGCTCAAAATTTGTCTCGTACATTTGATATAGATTTCCCAACTTCTATTCTATTATAGTTGTCTTCATATACATATATATTTAGACTAATAGAAAAGAAAATGTAAAAAAAAAAGCTAATTTTCGCGAAATAATTCTTATATTGTAAATATGCTCTATCAACAGCTTAAATAATGCAATTGATGACGACTGGGTTTCGCTTAATATTGTGTCTTCTAATTAATTACACTTTAAGATAAAATATTATAGTTTGTAGGCTACGTTTTAAAATCTCAAATATCAAATGATTTTTTGGTACTATGTATGAATTCAAAAAAAAGATGATATTAAGACAAATTTTACTAAGCTACGTGTTAAAAAGTTAATGTCTTCCATTTATTGGATTTAAAAAAATACGATGTTCTCTTTCTTCTCGATACGTATTCTTTCTAAAGAAAAATTAGGTTGTATTTTATTAATTGTAATTAATATTAATTGATTGATTTCATATAAAATATTAATCAACCATATTTTGAAATATATTGTAAATATCATTATGTTTAAGAAATGTGACAAGCTACTCACTGAAACGTTTAACAACCATATAGATGTATAAAAAAAATATTTAAAGAACATTTTTCAAAAATAAACAAATGCAAATGCACAATAATAAATTTGATTTGTCATTGAATGCAGTCGCACTATAATTTATAGGAATACGGTTGTATAAAATTAAGCAGCTTTCAATGAATATGTTAATATTATAGGAATTCAATCAATTTAGGAAGTGATATTAGGAAAAGGTCATATTTTTGTTATTGTATATCACGGACATTTCACTTAATTTCGATGTAATATCTTTTTGTGACTGAATATTTTTCAATCAATGCCTTTATTATTTTTTCAAAATAGTCTTATTTAATGAAAATTTTGAAAATGGTAAAGATCGTTAGAGAAGACGAGACTCATTACAAAGCTACTTCCAAAAGCTCTTAAAAATATCTGGACCTAAAAATATTAACAATGTGTTTTGTTTTGTAGGAGACTGAAGGTCGTGGCAAAGCTCCAGTCAGCGAATCTGAAAGTTCTAGAACTGTTTCAGAAATAGTAGACCGAGGTGCATGGGGAAATCCTATAGAGTTTGTTCTCGCGTGTTTGGGCTATGCGGTCGGACTTGGGAATGTATGGAGATTTCCATACCTCTGCTACAGAAACGGAGGGGGTACGAAGAAGATCTATTTATTTGTTTGATTGTTTGTTAACGTTTTGAATGTTCTAAATTCTATAATGAATTAAGCACATCCGGATTTATGGAAAGTTTTAAATACGCTATAGAGGCGAGAAGTGAAGAAGTTAAACTTAGGTCGATTGACAAATTAGTTTAAATAACCTCAATAAAAATGATTAATACCTCTGGAATACTTGTTAGATTCATATACAAATGTAAATAAACTTGTAAATATATTTGAAGTATTACTTTTTTTCACCACTATAAAATAAAGTTATAACAACATTTTTTTAAGCAATCGTTTATTACCTAGATAAGCTTTCATTTTAATGTAATGTCATATAATTTAAAATACCATTTTATTATAATATATGTTAATGGTATCAATGGAATGTTTCATAAAAATGCGCGAACTTTTAAGATTATTTTTTTAATAAGAAAAAAATATTTGCACTGTGACAATATTTAAAAAATATGTATTTTTAAATGATAATTAATTATGACGAAGTATTGTATAAGCAGCTAAAAACGCCCACGCAAAAAGTTTTATAATTTAGTCTTCAAATAAAAAAAAGCCACTGAAACGGAAGCAGTCTACCTTCTATTATACATGACAGAAAAACGTGATTTACAATTAAAATTAGCTTCCAACATTTTCTTAACAAAATTAATAAATCAAAACGAAAACACTGTAATTTTTATGTAACACTAATATTTAGGTAATTACAAGCATTTCAATTCATCTATCAGCACACATGTGAGTGTTAAATAAATAATTTGATTGTTTATTGAATGATATATAAAAGGAATTTCTGAATATTTTTGTTGATCTTCAATAAAATTTTTGATTTATAATTTCAACAAAAAATGCTTGTTATGTGTAGGGAGTTAATGTTTTTTACTAAGATTGCTAACATTGTCCAGAAAGAACAATACTTTACAGCTTATATTAGAAACTATAAGTAATAACTGTTGGAATAAAATAAGGAAAATTTAATGATTTATATACAAATATAATACCATATCTATAACCTTTTTTGAATATTTTGGCGATAACTTTGTTGAAATTGATTGAGAAGATACATTTTAATTATATAGTAAATTTTTGTCTACTTCAAGTTATATAAAAAAATATTTATTGATTGAATTGGCATTCACTTGGTAGAACTCCATTATAACACGGTGAAAAAATAGCAATGTATTTTAGTTCTACAAAATTATTTTTAACAAATATAGTTGATAGCTATTTCGGCTCACGCCATAGTTCTGACGATGGCGTGAGCTGAAATAGCTATCAACTATATTTGTTAAAAATAATTTTGTAAAAAAATATTGTTTACCAAGTCATATAGAGTAAACTAAAGAGTGACGTATAATTTTTTGATTTAACTAACTTGAAGATTCAGTGGCTGTTTGTAAAGTTTAAATGAAAATGATTATTTTAAGGTGCATTTTTGATCCCGTATCTGATTATGCTGGTAATCATCGGACTTCCAATATTTTATTTGGAGCTTTATCTAGGACAATACACTGCAGCAGGACCAATAGACGTGTTTTATCGCATAGCTCCAGGTAAACAGTTGATATAAAAAAATATTGTATATAACATATCATAAATTTGTGTAAAATATGCATTTATTACATATAAAAAAATTCTTCAATTGAAATAAATTGTGCAGTAAATTTCAATTTAAAAGATGTATCAATACTCCAAATATCTGATAAATTGGAAATTTAACATGTCGTTAATAATATAAATAAAATTTATTGAATTAGAAATTTAACCTAATGTCTAAGATAGACGACTAGACGATAGATACTACCGCAAGCTCTATAGAAAACCCCTCTATAGCAAAATGCGCATTGATAATGTCACAGTTAAATGTTTCATGCTGAAATAGGTGTTTTTTATTCTACTTATTGTATTTCTGTTGTCTTCGACAGTAGTATTGATATTAGAGACACGTATTGCCGCTATGAAAACGAGCCTTCATAACATGTTTACACTTTCTTTCATTATTTGTTATATTTTTCAAAAGCATTCTGGGGCCTCGGATATTGCACCCTGATGGTCATAACATTGATTATCATCTACTTCATGATCATCGTTGCTTGGACACTTTATTATACGTTGATGTCTTTCAACCCCAATCTTGGATGGGGATCTTGTGAAAATGGATTCAACACAGACGGTGAGATTTTATTGCATGAGTTTTTCAAGTACGCAGTATAATATGACTTCGAATTTATTGTGCACCTATGTTACAGGGGAAATATGTTTTTCAAGTTTATTCAATCCTAACAAATAGCAGCTGCAGTGTGAAATGAGTTTAATTGTTTGCTTGTTCAACACTATTAATCTTATATTATAGAGAGACAAGTATTGTATATTTTATGATTCAAAATTTAGTGGAAATAGCATGTAAAACACCTATAGAGAAAAATATGCATTATTCAATATTGAAAGACAAGCCTAATCTGCACTATGACCCTGGTGGAAATTTGATAGAATCGAAGCCCAAAAAGACTACCAAGTCAAATGACTACGAGACCTAGACTGATGGCAGGTGGTAATTATAACAAAAATAACAACGATTGTTTTCAGTATATTACGTTCAGAATGTTTTATGGTTCAAATTGTATTCATTATGCTAGCTTTTTATTAATTAACTTACACGCTTGAAAATAATTGGGAAATTGTTACAATATAAAGACAGTGTATTCATAAATTGTTGTTTTTTACAAGTACATTGTGATTTTTGCGATACGGTTTTAATTTTCGTCATGTTTGAGCTTCCAAAAGTAATGAATTGTCCTGACTGATGGTAAGTTCTACGTTATTATTCGACTAACGAGTGCTTTTAGTGCTAAGTGTGTGGGTAACTCCTCTACGAAATGAAATCATTAAGAACATTAACCACTACAAATACAATATTTTATAATATATATATTATACAAAACACTAAAAAGGCTTAGTCAGTATGACATATTTACGCGGGATATAAATAGCAAATATCACTTAGGGCTTAATTGTCATTCTTTGGATTAAAAATAAAATGAATTAAAATGGCGTTTGTCAGTTAGCTACATTTAAAACAATATTAATTTTTCTAATTCTATCATTGAAATACGGACAATGATATCTTAGTGCTAAATGAGATTAACATGAAAAATATTCGGTTATGAAGCAGTTGTAATTATATATTCATCGACAATAAAACTTTTACCAATTGAAGTGAAAATTCTCAAGTCTGTTTTTGTTGACGCGGCCATTTAAATTCAACGTGTTGCTAAAAGATTCATTTTTAATGATGGTATTGGTGGATGCTATGAAATTTGTTTGTAACGTGGGTTTATTTTTCAATGAGTGACACGTGTTCGATTTTTTAAAATAATCATCTTCTATTTTATCGTAAGACAGAAATAATAAACGTGAGAAATATATATTTAGAGAAAAGTGAACTGAGAGTATGAGAATTTATTAATGATTGATTTTTCAATATATACTCCACTGAAAATAAATATCGGTTAATTTCGAAATATTCAATGTAATATATGATAAAACTGGTAGAATGAAATGGCAATAATGCCGAACAATTTATTGTAGAAAGACTCGAATAATATCTCTATGACTAATGTCATTTGACGGAAAGGTATTGTTAGCAATGCGACAATCAATAAAAATCGATGAAAGCTCTTTTAATTATTGAAAAGAGTTTCGCTGTGAAGTACATGTTTTATAGATTTAAAACACGGCAGCATTTAACAACAAAAAATACCATGACGATAACACTAATATTTTGATTCGTGATCTCGACTCATTGAATTTTACGTGCGTAATTCAGAAAAAAGATGACAATCATAATAATTTTATGGAATCGAATTTGTAAAGAATACATGTAACATATAAAAAAAACTGTTTGAAAAAAACGTCGGCAATATAAGTGTTCATTGTACTTTTTATCATACACTGAATAATTGATGGTATACCATGCGTCATTTCAAAAAGCAATTATTATTAGTTCTGTAAAAATTATGGTACGTGGGGCTGACAAATATGGGAATTATCAAAAAAATATAAGTCGTGAAGCTTATGGAAGAAATCAATTCACTCGACACATATATCACGTTATAAAAGCTATCCATTTATCGCTGTTGTCAAATTTGGTCGCTCAAAAACAAGTCTTAACAAAATAGACATTTTGTTTTAGTCGAAATAATTCCTGTTTTAATCCTTCACAAGTAATTTTCAAATTTGAAATTATCTTTTTGTAACCCTAATACGTGGTGCATTATTTAAACATATGAATTCTTTTTACAGGTATCGTAAATGAACTTTGATGCATACGTATGCATAAAAATTGTGAAAACTTTATTATTTAAAGGTTATATAAAAAGGTGAACTGATTTGAAAATTTTTTCGCAGTTGATAAATGTATTCATAGGATATGGAAGCTTCAAGCTATTGCCTTTTCGCTATTCTTAAGCTTACTTATATTAAATTATACAAAGATTGAAATTAAAAAAAATGCTTAGGAAAACCACTAGAGTACGTATATTAAATGGTGAAGCCATGTTGTAAAAAAACTCATATATCAGAGATGTTTTAAATAAATTATTGAACACTCATTTTAAATAATATACCTCTTTCTCGTATAGTTTGGAAAAATGAACCATTAATGAATTGTGAAGAATAATAATATTATCAATCGTTGAACACTCCTAATATTGAGGATATTGAAGTATTGCGATGTAGATAGTGTATGAAATGTTTCTACAATTGAACTGAATCAAGTTCGCCTGTTGGCGTAGTGAAAGCGCCCCGGGGTTTATCGGTTGGATTCGCCACAATCAAATGTTTAACGATACAGAAGTGAAATATTTTCTCTTGTCGATGTTACTGTAGCTGGAGTTTTTCTACGTTGTTTTGAATCGAGAATTTTTTGCTGAAGATTTGATAAATAATATTAATTTGATGCATGTAACTATTGTGACTTATGTTTTTTATGAGGCGAAAATTGTTTGTACATATTTTTTTGTATCGTTGAAACGAAAGATTACAGTGCGAATTAAAAGACATAGAAAAAGTTCCAATAAATAAGAATGAGAATTCTTAAAGTATTGTTTATAGTAAATTTGTTAAAAAATATTATAGATCACTGTAATAAGTATATACGTATTCACTTAAAGAGTGTTGAATGTCATTTATTGGAAAGCACGAAATTTTAAATACAATTTGTATCCTGTTAGTTTTCAGTGTTCGAGATGACTGTATCATTAAATTTATTGTGAAAATAGTAATAAATAGTGTTACTATAATTAAAAATATATTCATCTTCCTTGAGTAATTTTTTTTTTTTTAGTGGTATAAATAAAATGTTTTATGGTCAACACTTCACTGTATTTACTATTCCATAATAAGTGGTGGATACATGATTGCTTTTGCTGTATAGCAATGAATTTACAGATAAACTCGCGCTGTTGTAATAACTAACCTTCATTTCAACGATGTTTATAATTTGAATGAAAGGGAAACACCGTGCTTGAGAATATTTTTATTCAATTTACATAAGTGGTAGAGCAACCAAAATGTTAGAGATAAATTGGAAGTTGTCATCCGAACAAAAGGCTCTAATGTGGCAATAAAATATGAATAAACTTTCGCCCAACAATCTTCTTTGAAAAACAAATGATTGTGACATTTTCAATGAAGCTTCGTGTCGCGGCCGTACGATGACGTAGGCGATTCTTCACATCGGCTTTGTTGTGATGAATTAATAGCGAGGTTCTGCACCATTATTGTCATAGAAATGTCAAATCCTGACAAGAGACAAGAGTAATTTTCATCATAAATAACCGCTGAACGTGTATGCTTGCGCTCATCTATTTTGCGCGGAAAATGTTGTTATAATAATATATTCTAAATCTGAAGAAATACGGCATCATGCGTGAATAAAATACATGCAAATTTTGTGTGGATACAATGTGTGAGATAGAAATTAGTGAAGAGGAATTCTTCTTCATTCCCGTGAAGAATAATATGATTTTCAGTTGGAACGAACCTACATAGCAATAATTTTTAAAGAATTAAATTACTAGTAGCAATTATGCGGAGTAATTTTACGAGATAAAACCTTATAATTGTTGTTTTGGCGTGGAAGTGATAGAAAGTAAAATATTTATTATTATCGGACTCATTTGTTGATCACTAATCCATTGGCAATATTAACGAAAATCGCTTCAAATTATATATTATTTTATTTTTGGTAGATTTTTTCGATTCCATTCCCAGTAGTTATTGTTTTTCAATATTTTTATTATTCTGTCGTAGTTTCCAAAGATAATTTTTTTTGTCCATGGTTAACGACTTGTACGTCAATGTCGTTGATTATATTTATTTAAAACGAGGCAGGGCGTAGCTGCAGATATTGGCTAAATGTTGACCGTTTTCTAGTACCATCCTTATTTTCCTTCCTTATCCAGAAAAGAGAGATTGTCTTAATAAATAGTATTAGCCTATCGTCAAAAAGAGTTTTAGCAGATTTATACAAATAAAACGAAAAATCTTTATAACTAATTATACATTTAGTAATATAATGATTAGGAATTCAGGAAGGAGAAAAAGGATTTGGTTGAATGAAAGATAGTTTTCAATCTAACCGTAAATTAAAAAAAATATAAAATGTTTCAACACTTTTGGTTATTAATACTTCAAACCAGAGTTTAAAGCAGATCATATAAGATTAAATTATTTCGCTTGATATTAATAGAACTGAACTGACAATTCCGTGTGAAAAATTGTTTGTTTTATAATCTGATAGTGGAAAAAGCATTATTTAGATAGCACCCGCAAAATAGTGTAAATGTAAGCAAATAAATAAAGAACTGAATGGGATAAAAAAATCAAGATGTTGAAAAATAGCTCGTGTGGGATAAACACCGAATATTTCAACAAGGAAAATTTATTAAGATTTATTACAATTGTATTCAAAAGGATGGCAACAACATTTCAAATGCAGTGAACACAGAAGAAAACAACTTTGCATCCGAATAACACGCTACTGAGTGAAAAGGCACGCAGAAAATAAAAAACTAATACGAAATTGCTTTTCGAAGATTGATTGAGAGTTTTTTGGAAATTTTTGGGGACTGTCAAAATAAAAAAAATGTTATGACTAGAAGAATTCTAATTGAAAAAAAAATTAACAGAACACAATTGACATGATTGTTTATAATATTGTCTGAAAGTGCTTGATGGAGTTTCAATATAAAATTTGAATTGATGAAACATTGTGCGATTCCGTTTGTTTTGTCACTTACGTTGTCAATTCTATTGCATCCGTGTGAAAAAATGTATGAAGATGAAAAAAGACGAAACCCAGGTTGTTAGTGACAAAACATGTGCAATTGTGTAAACTTTTAACATTTCAATTTTTTGCTATGATTTTATTCTAGAGGCGTTATATACGTCAAATTTTCGAATAAGTTTTATGTATAATCGGTTGACAATGCTCACGATGAGCGAAACCGATAAACAAATGTTGTTTCATTTTTCAATATGGGTTACTTTTTCACCTAGAAGTGATAAATTAAAAGATATTCACATATTGTAGAATAGTAGAACAAAGTCGAATTCCTTCAAGCAACCGAATAGCAGATCTGTTTCGATATTGAGGTAACAAAGAACACCTAGCCTCAGAAACGATTAATTATTGCACACTTTATTTGGTAATAAATACGGTTTCTTAATAACCCTCAATATGGAATCGATTCAATTAATCACTCCTTATATCTGGAGGTGCTTACGGGCAACTTCTACGTAGGAATTCCTCGTAAACAATGATTTCTGAGGAAGTGTTTTCGGCACCTTCTATATCTTAGCAGTGAATACTGGCTGACGAGGGTCACATCATTTGTCACGCGGCGAGAAAGGCCATCGCCTCCCAGAGGTATACGAGGAACCTTGCGTTGACAGAGCGACCCTCTCCGTTTCGGACCAGGTAACTGACTGATTTTGTGTCAATCTTTCCACTGTTGCCAATCAACGTTTAGTTATAAAATAAACCGATATACATGGGCTGCCATAACTTCATGCTCCGTGTGAAAGTAGCTATTTTTTTTTGTAATTTGAATCGTAAGCGAAAGAGTTAAATAGTTGAAATGAATGATGGTTATTTCTTTTCATTATTTCTGATTCATATGTATCTTTTTGTCGTGTTCCGTGAATTTTTATGCCTAACACCTGTCATGTCATTCCTCTAACACACAAACGTCAAAAAAGTTATATCATCTTATGACACATACAAAAGCTCATGTTCTTTTTGACTCAGCACGATATTTTGGAAGCTTAGATTCTATTTGCTGGCAAGCACTGCATACTATATAGGGCAGGGTTTGTCAACCTGGTACAAACCACCCACTAATAAGCGTCCCAGCTTTCATGGTGGGCGGTAGCGGGTTTAAAAACATAAAATTATTTTAATTTACTATTTTATAAATCTTCATCACTTTTAAGGTGGGTGATTAGAAAGTATTATTATGAACAGATATACAAAAGTGGGCGGTTCGTATAAAAAAGTTAACAACCCCTAATATAGCGTATCGTGAATGTAAAATATATATTACTATGTAGTGTATAATTGACAAATGGTACAGTTTACTTTTTCTTCGGTGTCATCAGTTAAGCTGAAAGAGTTCCGATCAACTTTATCAATGATTTGCTACATCACATGCTGGACATCATATCCTCGACTATATTCTGGACATTTCTATAATAGATTGATTAATATTCTACATAAATTACTAATATCATTTAAATTTGGAAAAAAAAAATTTTTTTCATTCTTTTTGACTAACAATACGCCGAAATTGTGATTTTTTTTCATGCTACCATAATCTTTTAGGTTTAATCAAGCCACCTTAAAATTGTGAACCGTTGAAGCTTTTGTAGTTGTTGTTCTCTGTCATTATTATTCAGTGATTTTGTGAATGAATATTTTCCTATTATACATTATCGCATATTTTTTATTTGATTTAAATATTTCAAAGTATTCGAATTCGTTAGATTTAACGAAGAATAAAAGCTACACGAGATTTGTTAAAGATTGATGATGTAAGATATATTCATGCGAAATAAAGTGTATATATTATAGAAAACGCGCGATTGTCTTAAATACAATATGAACGTTCATATATTAAGTGCCTGGTTTGGATAAAAACGACATAAAATTCCTTCACTTAATAGGAACAAATTATTATATAAATTCTTACCGTTTTTGCTCTAAAGCTGTATCCAACGATAAAACCTACCAGCTTGAGTCTGTTTTATTACGTAATAAAATAATTCCCTGCGACGGATCAAATTTAAGAATTTTCTTTTATGAGCTAAATCTTCAATGAAACTTTTTGATGAGGTTTGACAGCGAATTTATTTGAAATACTTAATCAATTTTAATTAGAATTAACTTTAGCTAAAGTTTCTCAAAGGATGCCATGTGTCATATTTTACATTTTGCATTGGTCTGTCTAAGTTTCAGTAATTTAATTAAAAAAGGCAATCGTTTACTGCGAAAATAAATTGTACTTAAAAAAAGATTTGTTTTTCAGAGAGTGAAACAAATGCTGTCATTTAATTTTATTAAAGATGCCGACCATAAATAACCTAAAAATTATCGCATTAAACAGAATTCGATTAAAACGATTCAATAGTTTAAAATTGGATTCAGCTATATATGTAGGGATTAAATATAATATAAAGAAAAAGTTTTTTGTTGATAAAGAGGCAGTATTAAGCGACAAAAAAATATCGTATACAATGAATAGAGGTCTTTATATTTTGAATTGTAATGATATTTATTGTGATAGTCATATGCTGATAGTACAGCCTAAAAATTATTAACTACCGTTCTTTGAAGAACAGCATCACTGAAAAATAAATTATGAGTTGATTATTAATGATAACATATGATATCCTATCACCAATAATAACATTTAACTAAATTATTATTATCGTGTTTTGTAATGAATTATACACATTGAATCGGAATGAAAATGTTCAATGGCACGTAAAAGTTAATAATTTAAATTAACTGAATGATCATAAAGTAACTTTAAACAATATGATTTCGGTATTTTTAGGGGAATTCCATGATTCATTCTAAGATATCAAGTTGATAAAGAATAAATGAGATTAATAACTTTTCAATTTCAATCAACCTTATTGAATTACCTAAAGGGGGAATTAAATTGAACGGCACCGCTGAGATGAATTTTGGATTTTATTCCTATGGCTTTTGAGTGAAAATAGACATTAAAAACGAGAGATAGATATTAAAATTATTTAAGCCAGTAACAATTAAAAAGTGACAAAATAAGGAATTGAAAAAATTTACCTGTCAATTCGAATAAATAAATACAAAATTAAATCAAAATCGTTTCAAATATAATGTATGCATATACAATCAATTATTTAATTTGGATGGTAAAGTAGGGTATAAGCACCTGCTATCTATAATTATTTAAGGGCGGTGATGGCTTTAAGCTTAAAATCTAAAATGGGTCAAAGATTCAACACGTTTATTCTATAATTAAACTACATACGCTAAATATACATTAGAAAACATGATATTTGTGGGATGTTTTCATCCCTTGTATTAAGAAGCTTCCATGAACACATACAAATTAAGCCATCGGGTAAATAGTCGACAGGTCAACGCCGTTCTCTTTGCTTGTGAGATTTCAACATTTTTTCATGATAAAAACTTTCAACATATTTTAAAATTTCTTTATAGATTTATATTCGATACAATGTAGAATTTAATTCAAACATAACCACTTATTCGGTTTCAATATACGTGCACTAAATGATTACAAATAACCAACTATTATTATAGTTCTAAACTGGCACTGCCCCTGTGTTCTCTCAATTTCCGTAGACAGTTTGAGCGACTTGAAAAAGTACTACTAAAACGCTTTTGACATATTTTATATGGTATTTAAGGCCGTGTTTATTGTTAACTTTGTTACTGTGATTTGCTAATCACACTGTAAGATTCTAAAATTAGAGAGTCTAAATTTTGTATTTAATTTTCAGAATGTTATAGCGGAAGTTACGATAACGCGTGCCGTGAAAATAATACAGGTGCAATCGATGATCTATATTACTACAAAAGGACTTGCACTAAAGCCATGGAGATTTGTTATGACATATTTTTAACGCCATTTAATGGAACCACCTGTTATAATGAAACTTCAGACGTTTACATCAAGTGGAACCAGGTTGTAAATAGAACTCTAGCATCTGAAGAATATTACAAGTAAGTGAGATAGAACATCAGGTATTGTACTTCATATTGATATTAATTATTATTATTTATAATACTAATATATATAATATATTATAGTCAAATAAAAGGTATCTATGAAGAGCAAGATTGAGAAGAAAAACTTAATACAAGATTACAAGATATTAATTGCTATTTCATCTTATTTAGTAACTTTTGTTTTGATGTACATAATTATCGTGTATTCTTAAAAAACCTTCTGATTAAAGAACCAAAAAGATCAATTAATTCTTTCTTTTCGACGTGATACAAATCTTTTGTAAAATGATTTTTTTATTTCACATTTTGCTACATTCGTTAGAGGCGCGGATAAATTAAAAAAAAATCGTTGATTTTCAGAAATCATTTAACATGAATGCAAAAGACAGGTAATGATACAGTTAAAACACGATTTTTAGGTGGAAAATTACAGTATATGTGTATATTTATATGCTAGATATTTAATTCACGAAATATAGAAATTGATGTAAATACTTAAAAAAGGCCAAATGTTCGAGTAAATATAGTACATGTATATTTTAAGAAACGCTTGCAATCATTTTGTAAATTAATTTAAAACTTAAAAAAGATATTAATTAACGGACCGATCATTTGTATTAAGCTATTTGTTTTATTGATGGGGAATTTGAAAATAAGATTCCATTAGATTTCGACAAATGTTAAGATTTCATACGTTGGAAATTGCAATTGTTTTTTTATGATATATATGTTAACTTTAGTCAAGTAGTTTTGAGGAATATATGTATAAGAGGTAGTAACACAAGTGGCAGGAGGGATAATTAAAAATGTATATTTAATAAAAGTCGTGACTTTTGTTTTTGGGTAAAATAAATGCAGACAGCCACTGAGTACTAATTCAGTTTTAGTCCGTTTCGTTGAAAACAAGTTAACGGCATTTCCCTGTTGCACATTTCAAAATGTGATAGCTAAAATGTTTTTAATTTTTTTTGAATCTAAGAAAGAAACATAGAATTATCAATCTGTTTCCTACTTAAAGGTATATATTGTATAATAGCCCAGACTTAAAGAAGAAATGATTTACTGCCGTGAACAATAGCTATGAATGATAATAATTTTAATAACAGGGTTGATACTAAAATTCCCATGTATACTGTTATCAAAATGTTAATGTTAAATCGAAGAAAATGTAATTACATTATATTGTATACTAAACTTAGATCTAGTTAACAATTTATTCTATGAAAGAAAGGTGGTTCGGAAAAAGAATCGATGAAAATTTGAGATTGAAAACCAATTCGTAAGCACTTAAGAATTATATTCATTTATTATTAAAATTTAACATTACCTTGTTATAAAATTAGGAAATTTATCGGGTTTTATGCCTCAATAGCAGTTGCAGGCGTTAATTGTAAATATTTAGTTGATTTAGTATATAAAGTAATAATTTTCGTTTCTAACTGTTGAGATTAAATCAGTTAGAGTTAATATTTGCTTTCCCGGAAAAAAAGAGTATTACAATAAGTGAATCAGAAAAACAATGAAGATTGCTCCCAGCGAAGGTGCAAGAAATAGCATAAATTTATTGCGTGCAATGAAAAAAATCACGAACAGAAAACGAAGCGAGCGCTTCGAGAAACTCGGAATCGGTTATAAAAATGTAAATTAACAAAGTTGCCCCGCTTTCCATTCAATGTGAACCGTTCGATTGCTCATATTTTATGCTCGGCACAGTGGCAACGTAACGTGTGAGCTCTCTCTTTGTTGCTCAGATTGCTAAATTAATGAAAGAAATCTCTGAGGAGCCATTTATTGTTCAAGCAGATGGCGGACAAAATTTATGCACATTACTCAAGCGCCGTAAAAGGAAACCGTATTGTGTGCATACAGGTGAATAGTTTTTCCTTACGTAAACAAAAATTAAATTCTAAATAATAAAACTTATTTCAGAATTCGTGTTTGTCAAAAGGTTAATTTATAAAGCACAAAAACCGCATGTTACCGATTCTGTCACCTTTAAATCACCAGTCAGCCTCTGTGGTTTAGCAATAATAGCGCCTCGTTGCAAAACGAATATTTTAGACTTTTCGTCTAGTTCAAATACGGCAATCTCAATGTCAAGAACTTAAGTATGGTTGATTACGATATCACCACTCTCTGAATACATAATTTTTAAGCTTTGTTAAAGTTCTATGTGGGCTATTTTTAGACTCAATGGTAATTCATTATAGCGCTTATTTTTTGGTAAATACATTTATATGATAGAATGAATGCGCAGCATTTAGGGATTCCAACTCGGATATCCGGATATATCCTGGCCCTTTTTAACTATTCTATATCCGGATATTTGGGGAAATATCCGAGTAGTATTCGTTATAATTTTTAATGAAATATTTTACATAATATTTTTGATACTCAAATAAATCAGTAATTCTATTTAATTTCTCGCGACAACTGATGCAAATAAATATGACAAAAAAAATAACCTGAAAAAAGATTTTAATACTTAGATGAATTTAAAAAAAGGCTGAAAAGTTAGACGTGTTGTTTAAAACACTTCTAACAATAAAACCAACATCAACGGAACGAGTGTTTTCAACAGCAGGGCAAATTGAAACTAAACAAAGATCAAATTTGAAATATGACACATTTAATGCTCTCTTATTTTTAAAATATGAATTGTTAAAATCTGAATTGAATGACGTATATTACAAATGAACTCGTTTTTAATGTATTGTATTAGTACATAAATTTATGTACGTAGTAATGTTTTGTTGTTTTCATACTAACTGAAACTATCCGGATAGTTGAAAATGATGGATAGTTGGAATCCCTAGTAGCATTATATTGGCACACGATATTGTAACGTTATGAAGATTTTTACTATCGACAAAATAGCTGTCTGATTAATTGATTCGGTATCGCTGTTTACACAAATCAATTATTGATGCTATAGTCTAATTTCTTATTTATTGTATATTATTCTATTTCAGTGAGCAAGTGCTTGGAAGAAATGGAGCGACGTGGGAAAACTTTGGAAGTATCCAGTGGCATTTAGTTGGATGTTTGGCTTTGGCGTGGCTTATCGCCTTCTTTTGCGTCATAAAGGTAAAAATGTATAATTTTAAAATTGATCTTGTGAGTTGTACTTATTTTGTGATTATTATGAAATACGTGAATTTTATAAATATAAATAAACATTTAATGAAATATATGGCATATTAAGCAATGCCTAAAGAATCGCTGTCTAATCAATAGAAACGAAATTTCTAACGGAAATCGTTTTACTTTACGTAATATTTTTGAATATCCTGCCGAAACTAAGTCACATCGAATACAAGTAACCCTCTTAGAGCTAGTGAAAAGTAAAGGATTCTCTAAGATTTATATAAAAAGTTCTGTCTTTATCTGAACGACCGCAGGAGTCTCCTTTGTTCTTTATAAGGCTTCATTGCCTTCAGTGTTCATATTAAGTGTGATCTACTTTCAAAATTCACTTATCTCCTCACAACACACTGTGTTGAACTTTAAAAATTTCTTTTCTTTCTAAACACAATTGCTTTGGAAGGGTTAAAGTATATAAAAATAAAAAAAACTTGACTACACACTAACAAATCTGCAGCAAATAAATCTGAATTTTCGCAAGGGCAATACTTAATTTTTTTAATATCGTTTCGATCATTTCTTAAAAAAATCAATGAACTGAAAAAAATTATATTGAAAGGAATTTTTTATCAACACAAAAGAATTTTTACTTCATTTTGTTTTTTAATATTCTCAAATTTTAAATCAATGATAAAATATATCAGAAAACGATGGTACGTCTATTCAATATTTATTCAAGCAGTACTTGGCTCAGAAATGAAGTTAGTTCAAGTGTTAATTTATCAAGCCACAACCAGAGTTGTAAAACATATCCTTAATTTTGCCCAAAATTTCTCTTGACAATTTTCTCGCTCTACAATATACTATGTAAGTATTCAGTTTTTTTTCTAATGTTCGATTATAAGGAGTGCTTAGAAGTGAAATGGTACGTTTGTACTCGTGTGTCTATTACATTTGATTTATTGCTTTGATGAAAAGCATTTTAAGTTATATCATATAAAATATCTAGAATTTTACGTGTACTACAGAAAATGAAATAATGATAAAAAATATTAGTAGTAAGTGAGTATTTCTGTAGATATAATAGCAAACAACTTGTGGTAAATCAAAATTAAGGGTTGTGTTAAAAAGACTTTTGTGCTAAGCATATATATATTGTATAACAACAATTAAATAAACACACGTTGTGTGTGTTTATTAAATTATGACTTTATATGAATGAAAAAGCCAGCGTGTCTATTTAATAGTAAAATTGCGGAATTTCCTAGAAAATTAATTATTTCTGAAGTAATTTCGAAGACGTTTTAGAAGTTATTCAGAAGTAAAGTAGAACTTTTTCAGGTTCACAATTATAACCATGCTTCATTATTAAGGTAATCACTGTCACTTGGCGGAAAGCGACTTATGTTTACTTTAAATAATAAAATCGCGTTTCTATTACTCCGTATATCAATAAGCAAATATTGAGATTGACAATGACACAACAATTACAACAAGTTAAATCTATATATGAGAGATGGAGGAGACCTGAAGAGCTCTGATGCTGACGCGTCATAGATCTTAACGCTCCATGAATTTGATATCCCAAAAAAAAAAAAAAGGATTTCAGTGATTCAAAACACAAAAAATAGATATATGTTAAATTATGAACTGTGATTTATAAGTATATGAAAATTTTCGATTCTAAAATTATTAAGAATGTGTGTAAATTACTTTTGACTTCAGTTGATGAAACTGCAGCTTGCAATTTTAACACATACACAACCCTTTGGCGACATTAAAAAATGAAAACACTAAAATTATGATAGCTTGTATTTTTGATTGATGAGGATGAATCTCATTTATCTTCAACTAGGTTCTTACACAAAGTAAGTCACTATTGATTTAATGTAACGAATAAGGTTGATTTTTTTGCAAAAATTGCTACAGAGTAATATTTCAAAGTATAAATAAGCAGACAGCCGTTATGAAACAAAAACACAATTTCACGGGCAGCTCCGATATTTTCACGAAAAGATTTTATAAAATAACAAAAAGGTATCATTAAATTGTCAAGATAACGACGTGACGTCACATTTGACCTCCGATTATAATTGCTTCATAACAACATTGATATAAAAAAAAACAATAATTAGGGTCAGATATGATAGATTATTTTGAAACCAGATGATTAATCGTGTGCACAAGGATAAATATAATATACTACAATATTGAATAATTTCTTAATAAAATATTCAAAATATCAGCGATGCTCTGAAAAATACAGTATCTCTTTATTTGTGTGATGTATGTTAATTCACGAAAAATTTTTAATGACGATGAGCTTTGCGACATCAATTAAATATAGCAATTTAACATAATTGATAAACTACTCTGCAATCTCTTTATTTGTTAATCTAAAACATCGGAAGGAACGTATATCATCGTCGTGTTCGTATGCTGTAACGGGTATCATTGAATGATACTAACGATTATTTATAAAAACATAACAACAAAGTTTTCGTCATGTATGTTATGTGTTAAACCTAATTCTATACATTGATGACAGTTGTTTGAAAATGAAAAAAATACTTTTTATAGACGAAAAGGTGTATTGAAAATTGTATGAGACAGAATGACAAATAAATGATTTAATGATGTATGGGATGTAGTTTATATTCTCAAATTATCAAATTAAGTCTTAGAAGAAACAATCATAGTCATGGTATAATATAAACTATTAGATAAAATGTTAAATTAATAATTTTTACTTCTTTTATGGATTATTGCTGTACATATTTATTTTTGTGAACTATTAAGTAACTTTGAAACAGACGTAACAGATGAAAAATATCCTTTGATAGAAGCGGAATAAATAAATACGAGTATTTCGCTAAACTGTAGAGCGAAGTGTTCTTTATTTATTTGAAAAATATTAAAAAATATCCTCTTTGTAAGCACGTTTCATTACGAGTTTTTTCAAACTCTTTTTATGACGTTATCGTATATATTGCACTATTGTGAAGAAGTCCTCCCAAAGAGATTTTTCATTCTTTGATTTCGTTTTGGATGAAAATAATGATTTTTATTTTTCATCTGTCGGTGCTATCAGTGACTGACACATTTGTTAGAGTTTGATGGTAAACAGTTTTATTAGCGTTTAGATATGTAATATTAATTGGATTATGGGGTTATTAAGCTCTAACAAATGAATCGTATAAAAATGTTTCTGTACAAATTTTACTAAGAAATTTACTATTATTAAGGTCAGTCGTATAATTTCTTTTTGGTTGAAGTTTTCAATGTTATTATATTAATTACAGTGTGCATCGCTCATCACCAATTTGTGAAAAACTAAGATATATGATTTGTTTGAATCAAGTAAGAATCAAATAAAAAAAAATATTTTTCCTTCTTTGTTTTGTTTAGATATGTTTATCATCTCGTGAAAACCCTTTTGCTTTACAATAAGCTGTACGCGTGATATCCTAAGAAATTAAATTCATTTATTTATAAAGCCATCTAATGTGTAACTCAGAACAATGGGCTTAAAACCGTAGGGCTGAGATTAAATGGTTTATTATGGGATCTGCTAATGATCTATGGTTCGCGATCAGTTTCCGGTGGGATTAGAAAGTTTTTGAAAATTAGCCGTGGCACGGTAATCTGAGGGCTTAACGTATTCTATATCAAGGTTACCCAGCCTAAGGGTTGTCCCATTCATAACTTAAACTTTGAATCAAAGGTCAGCTAAGGATTCCAGACCTCACCCTACCAAATTAAAAATAGTAATAAATTTAAGTCAGACATCATTATATACACCAAAAATAGGGTGTTTAATGAGTTTTATCTTTCTTTTAAAACGAAAATATTTTACGAAATTTTCTCATTAATAAAGTACCTGTCGCATGGCAGCGAATAGTTGAAACTTCGAAAGCTAAGCGGTTATATCCAGAGAATATTAAAAATAAGCGCTGGCTTATTCAAGCGGATGAAATAAATTATGGCTTGCCACTATTTTTATTTTTATTTAATTAAATGCATCGATTTTTACTATTACATGAATATAAGATTTCTCATCTGCTTCTAGCTACGAACTTCTACTACATAAAAAATGTTAATTTAAAAGATCTTACACGTAAATATATTATATACATTTTTCAAATTATTTTGTTTGAGATTGAAAAACAAAAATTTTCTTAATTTACGAGAAATATTATGAATATAAATGGATAAACATTCACGGAAGAACGTTATTCCGAAAATTTTAATAGGGTTTTGAAGATTGCTTTTACAAGATAAACAAAATGATATTACGAGTTTTATAAAGCAGTTTTAGCAAAATAAGTAAACTCAGTTGCCTTATTGTTACTGTATACTTGTTGTATATATACTGTTGTATGTTATACTGTATACTTAAAATATTATGATTATTTATTCTATATTGTATTTAAAGTAAAAATAGAATTAAAAATAAAAACGTGTTCTTTTGTTAGAACTGAAATTTAAGTATTCGCGGAGACCTTTGCCACAAGAGCTCACTTCAGGAGATTCGTTTTAAAGTCTGCGTAGCTCGTAGCTCGTAGCTCGTAGCTACTGAGCTCACTGTTACTACGAGCTTTGTGTTTATCCACCAGACTTTATAAAATCCTTTAGGTCAACTCATATCCTAAGATAGCCACTTCATGAAATTTCAGTTTATATTAAATTCAGAAAGTTTCTTATTCAATGTGGCAAGTGGTAGACTCATTTAATACAATGTGTGGAGCGTTGTGACTTTTTAATAAAACACGTACGTATATTAAGTAATGATCAAATGGCTAGTATCATAAAAGAGTTATAAGGTGACGCAGTAAAGAAACAAATCAGTTTTACGTCAGACTTTTAACTAAGGAAATTTACGAAACGAAACGATGTTTTGAAGAGGAAATAACATTTGATAGATCAATAATTTCGTTTTTCATTCATTATTATCATTAAAATTACACAACTTAATAATATTTCTGTCGAAATAGAATAAAATTTGTTATTACTGCATGAAAATATAAGGAAAATAGAGAGTAAATAGTATCAAAATATTTGTTAGCGATTCTTAGTTTTACTGTATTTTCAATAGAACTCACGAAAAAAAGTATGAAAAAAACATGAGTAAACATTTTTTCTATCCCACTGAATGATTGATTAGAGTAATAATTGAAGCTGGGGATCGTTTCCAGCCTTAAGTGTGATTTATTTAAGATGTTTTTGTAAAAATTGTGCTGAAAATATCACGAATTGTTCTGGAGTGAGATTTTTATATATTTTACCAACTGCGAGCATGTTCATTTAAGCGCAAACATTTATTTTGGAAAATAATTTTTAATTATATATGCTTTGCACGATTCCACATGTTTTGTCACTAATTACCCAGGTTTCGCCTTCCGGCATCTTCGGGTATTCTATAACAAGGATGCAAAAAACTTCCACAAAAAAATTGGTGAGCATCGATTATACACAAAAGGAATTAATTACAAGGAAAAACATAGACCCTTAGGCTAGGATCCAAACATGTAACTCATATAATTTTCAATACTATTGATTTAATAATAATGAAAGTTAATTAGTTTTGATAAGTTTAATTGTCACTGAAATTTTTAATGAGTTTTTGATGAAAGGAATTCTACTGCAAAATTATCGAGTCGTTAACGAATAAACATGTGGAATCGTACAAAGTTTCAATTATTTAAATTTTATATTGAAATTCCATCAAGTACATACAGTCGATATCATAGATTAGGAAAAAATATTCTAAGCTGCTTGTGTATGACCGATTATCTCGATATTATTATTTTATGATTTGTGATACTTTATTAGTATTTTATTTGCCAGATTTCAAAATGCCATAAAATTGAAAGCGATTGCAATATATATTTCGTCTCAAAAACTCACGGAGATTTTGAAAATTGTAAGCATTTTAATGTGATAAATAACCATTTGATATTTTTTAACAGGGTGTCCAAAGTGCTGGAAAGGTTGTATACTTCACAGCACTTTTTCCATATGTGATGCTGACAGCTCTTTTGATTCGTGGTGTGACACTGCCTGGAGCTTTGGAAGGAATTCTTTACTACGTCACTCCTCAGTGGGAGCTGCTCTTAAATGCCAATGTGTGGGGCGATGCCGCATCGCAGGTAGCGTTTCCATACAAGATTAACATAAAGCAAAACATATTCTCCAATACTAATATCATAATTTATTTGTATAAAAACAAAGCTGTTGATGCTACGTTGCCAAAATGGTTATTTGAATTTAGTTCTGTTCCAATTATGTCGTTATATTATACTTTAATGAAAAACGTAAGTAACTGTGGATATTCTTATTGAATATTGATTAAACTGACTTAAAAGTCGTATCGTTTGAATGTATGTCATAAATGATTTATCGTCGGTTTGAATTTGTTTTTTAAAAATAGAAGTTTTAGATGGTTATTGATGAATGATTTTCATTTCTTTCGTTCGACATGCTATGTTATGTAAAACACTGCAAGAAATGAACAGTGGAAATGCAGTTCGAGCAAACTTATCCCAGCTGACAAAGTCATAGACAATTCATCATTTGAAATAATATGCAAAGATTTCTTACAACTTAATAAAATTTATTCCTAATTAATATTATTTATTATTGCCTATGTACAACAGCGATAAATTTATTTAGAGTTGTTTTTTGTTAAGTTTTTAATTTGGATTAGATTTGTGATTTGAGTAACTTTGATATTTCAGATATTCTACTCGTTTGGAGTTGGATGTGGATCTCTTATCACACTGGCGTCATACAATAACTACAGAAACAATTGTCACTTTGATGCTTGCATCGTATCATTTGCCAACTTTTTCACTTCGATTTTCGCTGGATTTGCCATATTCTCTGTCCTAGGATTCCAGGCGCTGTCTATGGACCTTTCTGTTAATGGTAACTTTGGTTCAAACTATAAGAAAAGCATTGAAGCATTGAAAACATTTTTTCGTTTGGTTATACAAAGCTTTAGAGCCGTTAAGAGAAAGAAAGCTTTGTTTGTTTTAGGATTTCATTTGTAGCGGTAACTCGTTGTCCATAAAAACAATGGTTAAGATTTTTGCTTTAAAAAGTTAAAAAAGTCAAAGAAATATTATTGAGCGAGTATTTTTATTTACAATGAAAAAAATTACGCTCTCACTTAAGCATTGTTTCTGCTTCAAGCGTGCCTACGATTTGCCATTTTTCACCCTTTCCCATATTTATTAATTATAAAAGAAGTTTATCTTGAAAGAAATTTCAACGTCGTATGTTGGAAAAGGTATACATTTTATACAAATATTGTTTAAATAAACAAATTGTATTGAAAATTTGTTTCTGTTAAAAGTTTTGTCACATTATTAATATACCGCTAGAGCAAAATCGTCTCATTTCAAATGATTCAATAGTTTCAAAGAAAATCTTGTAGATTTTCGGTTAGCAGTTTTTGAATTCTTTCGAAGTGATATATATTACGTAAGCGATTTATTTCGTGTCTAGACAGTTTGATGTACTCTTTCTTTATTTATGTTTTGTCCTAAAAACTTCTCCCCTGACCGTTGAAAATTTTTGCCCGTAATGAATGTACATCACTCACTTGCCTGACCTAGATAAAATTGACAAATAGTGTCATTTTTTCAAGTAAAGCTCGATGGATTTGTGATTTTTTGTTACACATACAATAAAATATAACGGCTTCATCTAGTTCCCATTTGAAAAATAAATGTTTCTTAACATAGTGTCGAAAAGTTACTTTATACGTTTATTCATTTTGAAAATATTTTGATAATACATGTAGTAGTGACACTCGTTAATAGTAGCCCAACTATATGCAAACAGTGTCATTCTGAACAGTTATTGGTAATCAGGAATCGTGCTTAGTGTAGTGCATTATTAAAAAAAGCCAAGCGAAATATTGCAATGGTTTATATTTATTTCTTAGTGGAAACAAAATTATTAAGTATTTTTGTTGGTGCTCTCTAACATCAATCATATTGCAATAGAATGAAAAAACAATTTACTGGCAATAGTTTTCTCAGTTCTTAAGCATTTGGTATTGTATAACTGTTAATAATCAACACATTTTTTTCTTACTGTTTGTAATTAGTAGTCTAAGTTATTGCTTACGATGAGCGAAACCCGTCTTGATCATAAAGTATATCGTAAGAATAGTGCTACGAATAAGATAATATTTTTATAATTAAGATGATCGACGATATTCAAGACTGTAGTCGGCATTTACTGCTTTTGAGGAAATTCTTAAAATAAAAACATAAATATAATACACACGTTATACAATTGTTGCATAGTGAAATATTGTTTACATTTTAATATATGTATTTATATGGGAAGGAAAACCCAGACAGAAAACCGAACACCAACCCGCCTGGGCAGCGTGGTGTTGCTATGTCCAAACCCCCCCTGAAAAGAAAAAAAAAAAAAAAAACAGGGAGAGGCCTTCATCCAGCAGTGGATCGACCCCGGCTGATGATGATGATGATGATATGTATATATAATAAGTTATTGTATATATATATATTAAAATGTAAACAATATGTCGTCCAATGTAATACATGTTTTTCTAAATTATGTTTTCGCTGAGTTTCTCGCAAAAAGCTTTTTTTATTAAGCAACATTGCTGATTTTTGGCTGTGAATAGATAGCCAATGTGATATGTTAGCCAACTTCATAAAAGCTGTATAGTATCAACTTAAATTTAAACTTTTTGTCATTGACAACGCGGACGCTGGTCTTCAGCAACTTCAGACGTCCCAGTGTACGAATGCACTGGAATTATCAACGTATAAAACGTTTATATCGCTCATATAAAGTCCAAATATAGAAATCTAACAGTAACAGCTTTAAAAATAACGGAATTTATTTAAATGTATTTCACAATCAGTTACAACATGTGAAACATTTAATTAGAATATATTATGAAAACCAATTAACGTTAAGTTATCACAGAGGGGTTTTTTTATAGAGGTTATAATGATGTAAGTTTTCGCAGGGTTAGAAATGAGATGATATATTGTAGGAATTGGATAATCTATATCTTTGATTAATTGATACATGATATGATATGAGATAGTATAAGATGTTATGGTAACGTTATAGATAAAAAAAATGATAACTTCAGGACGCCTGCACTAAAATAAGGCTACGGGTTGATTATGCGATCAGTTTATAATGCTCGCGATGAGCGAAAAAGGTCCTGAGTAAAAAATATTATTGAAATAAAAAAAAATTGAAAAAAGCAACTACACGTGATGTTGAGTGATTACTTGGGGAGCATAACCAACCAGCTAATTATTACTTGTGAAGATATGTAATAATTTAAACCGATTTTATCACTAATGTAGTAGAACCTGATGTAGTATTATATTTTGGCACATGCTTAATTTTGCGTACATCTAGACTAAACAAAGATCGGATCTAAATTTACCAATAAAACAATAAAGTGAGTCGAACACTTCGCAGGACCAAAACACGCGAATAGATTTAACTCTGTTATTGAAACGACAGCGATTGACTTGAATAGATTTGCGTGAATTTTGAAATTGTGTTTACTTTATAAACAGATTTTTGTAGACAGTAATTTACTGTATATATATAAAATCGAATAGAATATAATAAATGAGATATATTTCGAGGAATGAAATCGTTCGGTGATTTATTGCTTGATAATATCATTTAGGAAAATATTTTTTTGATAATATACAACGAAACACATATTCCGTAATGATTACGACGTCATGATTGAATTTAGTTACAAAAGATTGGCATATTTTTATTATGAAATAATTGATTAAAAATTGATTATAATAAAATTTCTTAGTACATTATATTAAAAATATCATTTATTAATTAAATATATATTGCCTTACACCGTTCTCATATTTATAGAAACAAAATAAAAGAATCGAAAAGGTCTAAAGATTTTGCGAGTAAGTTTACTTTGGAAATGAAATTGGGTTGGCGATATTTTCTGATCATGTATAAATATTGAATAAGCTGAAAAGAAATTTTATGCTGATTATTTTCACTTTTAAATATATAATTTTATGTGTGAAAATTCAACATCATTTTGTTTTATTTCAATATATATTTTTGTATCTGATAATTACTATGAGTTTCAAGAAATTTTAGTTGTTTTAATCAAGGTTGGTATTTAATTTCCAGAGGTTGCCAAAGATGGTCCTGGACTCGCTTTCGTCGCATATCCTGAAGCCATTCTACAAATGCCAATTCCTCAATTGTGGGCCATATTGTTCTTCTTCATGTTGTTCATTCTCGGTCTTGGAAGTCAGTTTGCTGGAATAGAATCTGTCAACACAGCCATTATTGATCATTGGCCACAGCTAAGAGCTCACAAATGGAAAGTAAGTATTTAATGACAATAACGTTTAATAACAAATGTTAGTTAAGCTTAGCCAGATTTTAGTGAGATTATAATTCAGCATAATAGTGAAAGTCCATGAAGATCTATACATATATATATAATAATACATTGATTATGAAAATTCGTAACTATATAATATAATTAACCAACCAATTTCAGCAGATAAATATGATTACAGTTTTAAATTAAATTTAATTTGGTTTCTATTATCGGCGAGAATAATAATGAAAAAAAGTATTATATGAAGACTGGTATACAAAAGTGATTGTTGTTAGAATGAGTTGATAATTGGTTAGGAAATATTATTACGTAAATTTTTTGATTTATCAATCGTATTGCATAAAAATTTGGGCATTTATGAATTTTTTCTCGATAAATGTTGTTCAGTCAAACTAACATTTTTTTTGAATACTCATTTATCACATTCATATATGTTTTGGACACTGATTATTATTTGATTTTATATATTTAATTAAAGTTGTAAGTCAATATGTAAAAGACGAGCTCAAGTTATATTTTGTTTTAAAACCCAACAGAAGACACAATAATATTATACAAAGGACCTAATAATTTATTCAGACCGAAAATTGAAACATAAATTTGATTGATATTCGAAATGAGAAATCAGAAATCGATACATATTAATGGCAATTGATGCAATGTTATTGTGCACTTTTTAAAATATTCATTAATTAAAAATGCTCAGTGATAAAGTCAACACTTTCTCGCATTTTGAGACGTTCGCAAAGTTCATTTTTCAATAATATAATATATTAAAAGAAATTTAGCTATAATCGAAGGTGTAACAAATAATTTGCGATATCAACTGAAGGTGCTTGATGGTAATTGATGAAACTTAAAAAGTTGAAATTTTTCAAAATATCTGGAATCGTAAAAAGTTTCCGCAACCATTCAATTTCAACTAATAGTTAAACATGTGTATTTTTTTGTACGTTTGACTTCAGATGTTACTTTTGGATGATATTTATTTTCTATATGAAAGTAAAATGTATATCGAATCATTATTTTGTTCATTTTTCTCACAGTTTGTATGAGGGGAGGGGGCTATTTTTTAGCAAAAAACAATACTTGTCTCATTTGAATAACGCTGTCGTTTGTTACCCACCCACAAAACTCATAGTCACATATACATTCGGCTTGAGGTAATATGATACGTGAGAATTTTTTAATTTTACTGACACAGCAGCCTCTGGCACTTTGACATCAGTAACGAAATTTTCCTCCACAAACTGCTTCGCGCTGCAGTATAGAATATTAACTCAAAATTTGTGGGTAAATTCACGCTCATTTAAATTTAAAAGGGAAAAACGCAGATTTCACAAATTTTGAACATAGTGAAAGATCAAATTATTTTGCTAGATCGTTATTTTTTTAATTAAATCAAATTCTTCAAGATGAGTGTGTTTATTTTTTGGGAAGATATTGAAATTACTCAGTAATAATTTAATGGCTTTTTGTGACATTTTTTAAAATTACTGAATTTTCCATCCGTACCGACTTATGTCTCAAAACTATTTTGCGCCTTGGTGATAAATGATGCAATAATAAAAACCAATTCTTTCCAACTCTTCCATTATCAGAGAACACAGAGTACCATACGTATATGGAAAACGAAGATTCGGTAGTGAAATATTTTTGAAAAATGTGATTTAAACGATAAATCGATTGAGTTAGAATATGATTCTCATATATAACATATCACCGCAAATTCGTAAAATGTAATATAAATCAAATGAAATGGATGCCATCTGCATACTGTTTCGCTGCTTTACCGACTAAAATATTATTAAATCATAATTATTTATATTCTGTCAATGCGTCTGATGCATTTGTTATGCAGGGAGAGAGTGAGGTTGTGTGTAAATAAAAGATTTGTATATACGTTTACTTATTCAGATGTTTTGAATAATATATAAAAGTCATCGATAGAATCTTTAAAAAATTAGAAATGATAAATTAATAGGAAAAAATATTCTTAAAGAGTTTTTAAAATACTTTTCGACAAAACTTCAATTCAAACAAAGTTTAAAATAAAATATTTTAATTAATTTATTGACTGTTTGAATATTCGATTGTTGATAAAGCTTTGTTTAAATTTTTTTTGCTGTAAGTAAACTCTTTGAATTGTAAATTCATATATAATTATAAACGAAACACAAACAGGAGCTTGATTAATTTGCTAACGTGTACCGCGTAATATTGTTTAATTTTAATGAAATTATTATAGCGATTGAAAAATACAGAGAAGAAAAAAAATAACGTACATCATCATTAGTTACTTTAAATTACTTATATTTTGGTTGTGTTTTTATTCGAAATATGCTTTCTGTTGCCAACATAGCTTTGGAGTCACTTACAAACTTTCGAATTAAGCTTGCGCACAGTTTATTATAACACACACAACATTGCGGGATCTAACCTCTAACGAAGCATACACTTAACAGAGAGAATTTAACATCAGAGAATAAAACTAAAAATAACTTCTATCTATTATATGAGCTTTGAGAATATGTTTCATTTAATATGTTCTTGTAAAACTGTTCACAATTAAGTTTTCAAATACAGACAATGTTATTAGAAATTAATGAGAAGTCCTATTGATAAACAATTCAAATCCACTTTCAAATTTCCACTCAATATGCTTCAATTGATTTTTGTAATTCTTTGCAATATTTTTTGAAAGACGGTACGAGATATTTTTATACTAATACTCGTCTAATTAGAAGAGTTACATAGTTGGAAATGTCACAGTATAGCTTGAATAAATTGGCTATAGAATATTTTTTGACACGGTGAAAAAATAGCATTGTATTTTAGTTCAGCAAATTTTTTTATACGATATAGTTGATAGACATTTCGGCTCACGCCATCGTCAGAACTAGAAATAGCTATCAACTATATCTTATACAAAATTCCAGAACTATAATACATTGCTCTTTTTTCACCGCGTTATAATGGAGATCTACCAAGTAAATGCCCATTCAATCAATAAATATTTTTTGACATTCGTCGGTATTTTAAAATTTCTATGATTAACATAAATATATTATCAATCAACGCAAGCATAAATGAATTACAATATGTCTATAAATTATAAAAATGAAAGCTTTCTTGTTGACAAGTGAAAAGAGTTAAAATACTTTTTCAGGATGTATAGTTTAGTTGATGATACCTAATTTTCTAGTGTGATGTTGGAAATTCGAAAAGAAATAAAATATACACGTTCTGTTGTACTTTTTCGATAGTTTTTTTGCTTAGAATGGGTTCACTGTACAAAGTGTTCATAACCGTCACGCAAGGGTTAACTTAATTTTTCGTATGTAAATTACCTCAAAGGAAGTGTCATTTCTGTTTTTTGCGTGAATGATCAGTCAGATATATTATTACCAAGAAACAGAGGCGTCACCAAAATAAATGTCAGAATATATGATATATTTTAAACTATAATATGATAACCATTGTGGATAGAAATAGGATATTATCATTGCATGTGTGATTCTTTAAAACAATTTGAACATCTTAACACGTTTAGTCCTTAATTCACACGTAAAAATCTTTGAAAGAATCTTAAAAATACTTCAACGGTAAAAAACTTTCTCTTTTGTATTTATCTGATTATAATACAGCTTTTAAAAATATATAAACACGTTTGTCAAAATTAATACAGTATTTTTTCAATTGGAATTATTAATCATAGAAATTTTAAAATAACCGACGAATGTTAAAAAATACTTATTGATTGAATTCCCATTTACTTGGTAGAACTTCATTATAACACGGTGAAAAAAGAGCAATGTATTTTAGTTCTGCATTTTTTTTTATAAGATATAGTTGATATCTATTTCTAGTTCTGACGATGGCGCGAGCCGGAATATCTATCAACTACATCTTATAAAAAAAACTGCTGAACTAAAATACATTGCTATTTTTTCACCGTGTTATAATGGAGTTCTACCAAGTGAAATTACAGAGAACTAAAATTTTTATCACGCATCGAGGTTTCACGAGTAAAATAAAATAAAATCAGAATCGGAGTTCCGCATGACGCCGGATAGAAATTTGTTATGTAGGATGCTAAAAATATGGTGGAAAAAAGTGTGGAAGTTTTAAAAATCCTTTTTTTTCGTTGTACTAAATTTATCTCCAAAATAAATTGTATTGTCCCTACATCTAGCAAGAGTATAATATTTAAATCCTGATTGAATATTATTTTGTAAGTTATACATGACATTTTTACTGCTTGATCCCTTCGAAAACTATGTCTGTATTAATTTATTCCATTGATGATGCTATATAATTTAAGTAATATGTAAAGATGGGTTTCAATGTTGTGGTCTTCGTGGCCGTGACATGAGTGCGCTGTATCATTATTCATGCAATATGTTTGCTATTAGGATATTACGTAAATCAGGCGAATGAGCGCGCCACTGTTGCCAAGTTCGCAAGAAAAGTAATATGTCTGCAAAAGGGAGAGGGATATTTCAAGTGGGACAGGCTGTCATTCAATTGCCTCTTATATATTCGTGAGTCTGCCCCTGACAGCATGTGTCCAATATTGAAGTTTGGATAGCGCCTCCAAAAGCTCTTTTCGGCGTGCACAAAAAAATCTTCGGCCGAACTTGAAGTCGGTTATGAGATCGCCCTATGAGCGTTTCCAAAGTTTTCCGAATGAAACTTGCGCCAACAATATTTGATTTCAATTTTACGTTAGCCTTTTTTATGGGCGCAATGATTACGATCGGCAGAAGGTTCTGGTAAGGGTTAACTACAAACGATTTTGTATGATTACTATTTTTGTGTAAGCTACGCTATCAAGATTATACCGTCCTCAAAATTGAAATATCTTGATTGCTCACAACTGAAAATTTGCGAAAACGAACAAAGGTTTTTGGGAAATTGCTTTGAAATAATCTTATAGATTTATCAGATATGCGTGAAGCTGAAAAGGAATGTTCTTTGAGATGTTGTATGTGATTGCTTTTTTATCATATCAGATTGTAAACGGTAATTGAAATGTTATATAAAACTTTAAATAATGCATAAGAAGAGGACAGCACGGAAATACAATATTGGATGAGTTTTATAAAAATAAATACATTTTCTTGCCCGAGATCTTCTTTATACATTCTAGTATTTCCGGAATAGAAACTGTGAAATAACAAACGTTTTTATTACAGGTCAATCACCTACAAACAGCGTAAAGAGTTTTGATCATATTTAAAATTAAAATTGATGGAAAAATTATGAACAGTAACAAGTGTAAGAGTTGGATAACTCAAAAGCAAATTTTTTGTTTCTGTAATATCATTTTTAGTATTGAAAATGTTTCTTGGATGTATAGTATTCTAGCTAATATAACAAAGAGTATCAGATTGTTGATGTTTGTTGTGTCGACACCTTACATAAAATACGTACAAATTTACTTAAAAAATTGAGATTGAATTTGCATCGCATACAAATCTTAAAAGCTTCTCATCACAGGATTATTTGTATACCCTTAAAAGCTTATTGAAAATGAATTGTGATAGTAAAAAAGTTCGCAATATTTTTGTTGTTGTATTGAGTGAAAGCCTCACACACATTAATTCGTCAGCCAATTGTTGACTTGTTTTATAATATAATAATCAGCTTACTTGCAACATTTGAGAAAAAAAAACATGTAGAAGTGATCTACTTCAATTAAAAAAGCAACACGATTATTCAATGCTTTGTTAGCTTTATTAAAAGTGTAAAATATGTTTTTTTAGGTTACTGCAGGAACTTGTTTCACTTGCTTCCTTCTTGGAATCCCGATGTGCTTCAGTGGAGGCGTATATTTGTTTTCGGTACTTGACTGGAATACTGCAGCTTGGGCTATTTTACTAATTGGTTCGGCGCAGGTAGGAAAAATACATTCAAATTATAAAAATAGATGGACATTATATTATACAATTGATTCCGTTTATTCAATTGTCAATTGAAATAGCAATTCACTAATAATAAGAATATGCTTGTTACATAATCGATAATGAATTACGTTTCCCATATTTTAAATCACGAAAAATTCTTGATCACGTGTAAATGATACAGAATATTTAACCGTTAAAATGATTTCAACTGACAATTAAAGATAGAAAGACAAGTACTTTATAATAATAAAATAAAAAAAGTCATTTTCATTTCATAATTGTATTATTAAATCAGGTTTAGTTTTAATGGAAATTTTAGACGTGTGCTTGACTATTTTTCCGTCTTAAGCTTATATTAAATTAGCCATAAAGGTTTTAGTGCATTCGGTTTGGTTGTTTTTTTGTTTATCAAACTATAATATCATTGTATGTATGTTTACTTTGATAAATTTTTTCAACACAATTTTTTGCTTAGTTATTTTGGAATGTTTGTTATTTTCAGTGTATATCGGTTTCGTGGTGCTACGGCACAAAACGGGCTTTGAATAATCTCTCTGACATGGGAATGAACCTAACAGGATTCTTATATGGCTACTGGTGGCTGGTGTGGACCATTCTTTCACCTGTTGTATGTGTGGTAAGTGAAAATCAGTATAATTATTTTATTTCATCACCGAATAAACAATTTGTTTATATTTGATGGAATTCAGATAAAGCAGTGCTCCGCAACCTTTTGTCTTCCACAGCACACCAACGTTTTTCTAAAATTTTTCAGCAAACCACAAGTCAATATTTATAAAGAAACGGAATATTCAATAACGACGCATTTATTTAACTCATTAATTCTGCTTTGTTCACGTGCCATTTTATTTCTTATAAATTCACGTTTTATATTGCAGATAATGTGTATAATATTTATGTACTTAGAGTACATATAATTCCGACGAAAAAATAATTATGTTTGCTTCCATGTGATTACGTTTTCACGAAATATTTTATAGTGTAGACGAATTATTTGATTTTTTTTCTATTATAAAAATGTTCTGCGCGCACACCAAGCATCGCCTGGCGGCACATCGATGTGTCGCAGCACACCGGTTTCGGAGCATTGAGATATAGCTCATGTTTAAAAAACAAGTATTAAAAATCGATATTTACAATAAAAAGGGAAAAAATGTTCCCTTAAATTTCAATTGTACGTCTTAAAGGATGTGCTAGGTCTAAGTAATAATTGATATCATTAATTATGCAGGTTAAAATGCAAATAATGTATGAAATCCTGGCTTATTATGTTCAGCCGACTCGAGAAATGTTCTGTAAAAGAAAACTAATCAAGATCGTCTCGAAGCATAATATCACCATAAGATATTTTGGAACTTTGTTTGAAGTTAAAAAAAAAATACTATTAATTTTACTCTTCTTTGGGACTGAAGACGAATCTTATGAGTTACAAATGGTTTTATTGATACGGTTTACATTATGCTTTGGAAAAGTATTGAAATTAGCAATAATTAATTCATAAACATTAAATATATATAAAAAAAACACGCATTTTATCAAAAAATTAATGTTATTTGTGGAAAAAAAACTTTTATCGGAAATTATCCTAAGTATTTGTCTGAAAAAATATTTTTCAGATATTATAATATATTTTTGATTTTTTAGGTGGTATTTATATTCATAATGGTGAACTGGGTTCCAAGTAATTATGAAGGATATGTATTCCCAGATTGGGCAGGAGCTCTTGGCTGGTTAGTCGGCCTGTCGACTATCATTCCTCTTCCATTAGGATTCTTGTGGATTTATTTCAAAGAAGGAGTCGTAAGTAAAATATTTCTACTTTGTAAATTTCGGGAAAAAGAAAAATATTGAGATCAGTTAAAACAAAACAAAATTATAAATTGAAAAAGATGTAGTTAGCATATTGACATTGAATCTAAATATACATGTTATTCTAGCAAAATGGTATTTATTTAAAAAAACGCATTTTATGAAAAATAACACAAAAAATTGACGTTTCTAAAATAAAATTAAGAATGTTGTGGTTGAGATAGAAATAGTATTAACGTTAAATATAGTTTAAGAAATATGCCCATTATATATATTCGCAGTAATGAAATGTGGAATCACTCGATTTGACGTAATATAATTTCAAAAATAATAAAATTGTCATTGTAATTTTGAGTTGGACACAACCTTCATCGATATAAAATTTTACGTGTGAATAAATATAATGTGTTTAAAGACTAAAAATTATATAATTTCTTAAATTAAATTTGGTGGCAAAATAAGTGTTGAAAAGTTATGGATATAAAGTTAAAGTTGCATTTTAAAATAATATAAATAAATTAATACGATACAAATATCTTAAGCCGAGATATGCTAACATTAAAAACACCTATATTTTTAAAAACATTAGAGCAAAATGTAAAAAAATCTGTCCACTAATCTAAAAATATCATATAACAATGCATTTCTAATTATTAATATTGTAGAGAGGGAAGGCGCTTATTACGACTACTTCTGAATGGGGTCCTGCGAAACCAATGTTGAAGAGCGAAGAAGATGGATTATCCAACAGTGGCAACATAGGAGGCGAAGTTAACGCAGGGTTCATCTAGTCATGTTGCAAATTATGAATAATATGTAACAGACTATCTCAACAATATTTAACATTGGCACATTGTGAGAGCCGCGTGCAAGTGTAAAAATGCGCTATATCTATTACAGTTCAATCGAGTACATTTTTTATGACCGAGTAAGATGCTGTGGTAAAAATGTTTTTTTCATTTTTTTCCATAGAACTTTTGTGTATGGATAAATGCAGGTGTAAATTAATATATGTGACAAAAACGAAGTGCGTCACCGAACGTTTATCTCAAAAAGTACTCGAGAAAAATTAATGTCAAGCAAAAAAATAAAAACAATGAAACGTGGCTTTGACGTAGATTAATTTATGGACAATAATGTTAAATATTAAGGCGATTGACATTATTAAAACAAGTATACGAAACTGGGTCGTACGTTGTGACATTTATAATTTTTCTCTTTTACATTTCACTTTTAAAACATGAAGAATTCCGCACAGAATATATGGATGTTTCCGCACTTTTAAGCTAAAATCGCGTTAAAAAATAGTGTATCATGAAGATAATTTTGGCATAAAATGTATTAAAGCAGTCTTGAAAAAATATTAAAGGTCATATAATATAAGTTAAAATATAGAAATAGCTTTTATGAATCGATCTTGAATTAAATTTTAAATTTAACGAAAAACTGTAAGGTCGAATTGAAACTTTTTCTAGCACATAAGTTCAAACAACTGCTGATATTGTATATAGCCGCTTTTCATAATGCAATATTGACAAAAAGAATTTATTCTACTACATATTTTCTTTGTCCAATACAAAGCTTTTTTCAAGCATATAAATTCATCCAATTATAAGTACAAGCAGTAAATAATACATGTCCTATTACACAGTGAATATTGTTCATAAAATTAAATAGGCAGCCAAAGTTTTGTAATAAGTACATCGTTCTTATCCAAACTTTCCATGCTTCATTCATTGTGAAAAAAATATTGTCTCATCTAAAAAATGCAAATGTTTTTGATAAAACATACAATTCTTACTTCTATAAATATAATAATTGCGCGCTGTGGCAATTCAGAGAAGTAAAAAAAAATGATGAATGAGCAACATGTGAATTTTCCATAATATTGTACGCAAAAATGTTTTATAATTAGATTTTGATTGAAGCATTACTATGTAATGCCAGCATTTATCATTGTATATAGATTTATAGATATCGGTGTGCAGCAAATATTAAAAAGATAAGCAATATGTACATAAAGCATTTCTTTTATCAATCCTTAAAATATATCCTACTTTATTGTTCTCCGTTTTGAGTTTGAAATTGAAGGCGATATTTAAAGAAAGATGGCGAAGCATTATTTTTGATTTATAATTGTTGATACATTGATATTTTTGGAACAACATAATCAATTATAATGGTGAGAAGAAGGTAAATGAATTATTTTGGTCAAATGTTTCGAATACGGAGTGGGAAAACGAAGACTGTTTCGTCATGGTGAAAACATACCGAAGTGAAATAATTTAAAAACGGTGAAAAAATAGCAATGTATTTTAGTTCTACAAAATTATTTTTAACAAATATAGTTGAAAGCTATTTCGGCTCACGCCATCGCCAGAACTACATAGTTCTGACGATGGCGTGAGCCGAAATAGCTATCAACTATATTTGTTAAAAATAATTTTGTAGAACTAAAATACATTGCTATTTTTTCACCGTGTTATAATGGAGTTCTACCAAGTGAATGCCAATTCAATCAATAATTTAAAAACGCTTTGTCGTTTTGAATGTTTTCAAGCATATATTTCAGGAAGTAAAAGCTCTTGAAATTGTGAATAAGGTATGTAATTAAAAAATGAATAAATAATGAAATTATTAAATATAATATTTTCGTTCAAGTGTTATATATATTGCCACTATTATATGCGATAGATATATTAAAATGAATTATTAAAATAGTCATAAACAATTTTCTTTTCTGTAAATAAGAAAATGGTCAAGAAAATTATATAAGTTTCATAAATATAATGTGTTTAAAGAATAAATGTGAGTTTTTAGTTGAGTTGAAAAGGTATGAAAATATTTTGTTACAAGTAAAGGTGTAATAAACCATTACAGATTTTCCACATGCCAAATTTTGCTTGTTGGAAATGCATTTTGATAAAATTTATAGTGTGGTTAAATTTGTTATTTGAAGTACAACATAATTTCCGCTTACATTTAATTTAATAGTAATGCGGGGCTTACTCGCGCATATATCACAATTTTACCGATGTAAAATATTTAATTAGTGTATTGTGTTCCACGTATAATGTATTGTAAATGAAATATTTGACGACATATCGAAGCACGTATTGAATATTCATTTTAAATACCTGTTATATATTTGCATAAAAGCGTACATAGTGATATAAATTATTGTAATACGCGAGTGGTAATTTTGGCAAACATTCAACAAACTGCGAGATATTATTAATATTCAAATGTTCTGAAACAATAATGCTTATTCAAGACACGCCAAATTTGATTGTTCTTGGTAAATCTGAACGTATAAGTAATTGCAGCCATAATTTCAAAAACAATATGCGAATATTAACTTGATAAATAACAGCTGTCACCGCATTTGCCATGCCTCATAATTGGTTGGATCACAACAATATGACATCTTACGAATGGGTAATTAGCAAAATGAGAACATTTTAGCCATGCGACTTGAAATACCGCGGAATTATTCAACGTCAGTTCCTGTTGTGGAAGATTTTTCAGAAAATATCCGAGACTTGAGGAATAAAATAGAAGGTTTCTATGAGCAAGGAAGGATGAACTACCCCTTTTCATGGGTAGTAAAATATTAAACATTTCAAATATTTATCATATTAAAAATTGAATTAGCATTTAATTGACCGAGATAAATTATATTTTGTTTATCATATTATCTATTATATAATTATATGCATCATATAAGCATAACCATTGATTAGGTTTCACCTTGAAGTTTTTTTTAATAAAACACTTTGGTTGAGCCTTGACGCGAATAATTTTTTCAAATATTTAAGTTTATGATTTTACGATTATTTTCTCAAAAGCAATTTTGTTATACTTATGATAGGTTATTTAAGATAATAAACAAAATGTATTTTGATTAGATGTGATGAACTAAACTGACCTAGTAATAACATGTATTACAAAAATTATTTCATTCTCATGTAAAAATATATTTTTCACTAAGAACTGGCACCGAGCATGTGTAAAATGTTTTAAAGATTTCAATGGAAGTGTAATTCTTGTACTGCTTTTAATCCATTCTTTACCAAAGATCATTTCTAAAAGCAGCATGTATAATATTATGCTTAAACTAATTCGAGTTGTTGAAACTTCTTTCATCTTTCTTCTCTGTTGAATAGATTGGGGTTTCCCTTTTTACATCGTCATGAATTCTATCACGGATATAATAAAACTAACATATAGTGAGTTATTTGCATCGGTTATACAAGCGGAATTACACAAAAAAAGCATAGAGATCTTAAGCCAAGGAACTAAATATTCATATACATGAATCAATTTTAACAACTTTCGATTTGATTATAATGATATTCAATTTTGTAAACCTAATCTACGTCACGTGGTGTTTAATCCTACTATTTTAAAAGTAGCAGATGTATTCATTGAAACTTTAAACGAATCCACATATTTTGTCATTAACGACTCGGGTTTCACCTTTCGGCATCTTCAGGTATTCTATCTCACGGATGCAACAGAATTGACGAAAGTTCAACATTGAATCACGATGTGGATGTGAAATCATACAAAGTTTCGACCATTCAAATTTGATATTGAAATTCCATCAAGAACCTTCACTCGATATCATGAGTCAAAAGTTGTTTATTGTAAAAAACTTTTATGGGATTTGTTATTGAAATTCCACCATACGCCCAGAGTGAATATCACAAAAAAAAATATCTTTCCTTTGAATTCTTTAAGAATTTAGAACAGTTTAGAAACTTCGACTAATTACCAGTAGCTATTAGATAATTGGTTAATTTTTTTACCGGTGTCACAAGAGTATAAGTATTAATTTACGTTTCAAAGTAAAGCTATCAATCAGTCAAGTGCAAATATATCAAATAAATTAGATTAAAAAACGTTGCGAAGTTTTGAAAATTAAAATTGATGTCTGTTCTTTCTAGGCTACGTTAGAGCTGTAGTAATAAATGTTATAAGCTCCTCATTTTTTAGAGGCAGGCAGATCGTCGTTAAATATTAAATAACTCGTTATCAAGCCTATTAAAAATATTCATAAATGACGAGGTAGCTGCTTACATTCAAAAATTCTCTGGAAAATTTAAATAAGAATAATAATATTCTAAATAAATGGATAAGAAAAACAAGATTGTTTTTTTTCTACTCTTTTTATTGTACCACAAAGTATTTTTAGAAATTGTCATTTTATGTGATTCGATATCAAATAATCAATTGACACTATTAGAATTATGACCTACAGGAAGTTTTCAGAAGACATGCTTTGTTAATATTCTTTATTCGAAGTAAACATAATATTACATGTACCACATAAGAAGAAAGCATAACTTTTTTAAAAAAATATTTGACGATAATATTAACATGATATTAAACATAAATATAATTGATTTCTTAGACTATATTTATTGACCTTTTAAAAGATTCATGAATTAAGAAGGTTTTTGTTAGTAGAACTTTCAGATTAAACATGACGGAAATATACCATGTCAAAATTTTTTTTTTTTTGTACAATAATTTGAATGATCACTTTCACCGGAAGTAAGCTGTATTATCCAAGAAATATGTTAGTATAATTATGGTAATTTCCTGTTGCCCATCTGTGTCGTAAGGTTTTGAGTGTCATTACATTTATGAAATTTTAAATAATAAGAACATATTTTTTATTACTAGTTTTACAATTTCTTATTTAATCAGGAACGTTTTCGCTCATCACGAGCGTTATCAACTGATAAATTGAAAAAATACAAATAAGCCCATTTATAATATATTTTACGTTAAAAGTTTATAGGTATTCAAAACCATAGGTTCAAGAACTAAGAAAATAATTTACAGGAAATTATACGATATTCATTGTAATGAAGTAAATTGATTAAAGAAAAATGTTAATAATCGCTCATTAAAAATTGCAAAGAGCATTACGAAAATATTCCATCAAGATATCAGAACAAAAGTGAAAGATTCATTAGGAAGAATAATGAAATGGAAAATTGTACAATCAAATAACCTGCATTTACATATTTGATAGAACATAATGTATTATTATAAAACAAAATATTGGGATTCAAAAGGATAAAAAAAAATAGTTCGGTGCGTCCTAGTACTTTTTGAAACACACATGTTATATGAATAAATATACGGATATATTAATCAAATGAACTTAAAAGTGGTGACGACGCGAAAGATATATATCTATTACTATTTACATTTATTATAAAAAAAATAAAGGATATTGGAACGTATCGATTATAATGAATGTATTGCAAAATATATACAGCGTAAATAGAAGTCCAAAATGTTACATGAAATTGTTAAATAATGTGTAAAAATTGTATTTTATTTAGATTGCCATACGATTAAATTAGCATCGAAGATAAAATAATTTTAAATTGTGTTTTTACTTAGTGTTAGGTAGCATTTAACATAAATCATCGCGGATATTTTTGAGATATACCAGCGATGATTTTAACACGTTAATAATAATTTGCACGGCCGTAAATTAAGTAAGTAAATACTCTGATTATACTGAATTAAATAATACGAAACACACGTCTAAGCCTGTTCAAACATGCACGCATCCATCAAACATCACGCACTGTGGTTTATACGCGCTCAGTGTGTTAGTAAATGCACGCGCGGTCGAGCACCATCATCGCATCACCTCGAAACACTTTTCAGTACGACTTTCACACGACTGACAAACCACCAGTGGATATATCTGTATCCTATTATATTTGGAGAGTTATTTATTATTATTATTGGGATTACTTGATATTGTTATGCTGCGAATTGATGATTTAAAAATGCTTATTTTCGTTCATTTTGTGAATACTGATTGTCATCAGTATGAGCATGTTTGATCCCTGTTTATGGGGATAAATTTTGTACTCGAATAAAATTGAAAGTGTTTACAGCGTTTTTGTGATTGTTATTGTGTATTTGACTTTATTTTACTCTGGTAACATACATGTGCTTGCTATGTTACGTGATTTTTATCTGAAAAAATATAATGTTGCAAGAAACAGCACTGAAAAACTAAATTAATACAATCGATATTATACACATTTTTTTAAGAAATGTTGAAATATTGAGTATGATAAGCACCTCAATATGCTTAAAATGCTAACGTGATATTTCCAATCATGTGACCAAATTTTCATCTTAATTGAAAAGTCTTGTTTAGCAAAATTAGTCCATATTGTATTAAAAAAATGCGCTGTGAGTACTACAAATAGAGTTTCATTGTTATGTTATAAAGAGAAATAAATCTCTTTTAAATAGAAATAAATCTTTTTATGAAAATAAGTACATTTCTTTTCTGGATATCGTCTTGTGGTAGAGGATTGGAAGATTTCCTACGTAAATGGATACTTACGTAAAACTTTGATAACAATACTTTAGTTCCTTGTATGTGTATATGATAAGACTACGACCCTATTCAGTATGTAGGGTATTCGAAAAGAATCATCAACATTCACTTGTTACTCGTAATCTCCCGGAGATGGCTTTCTGAGGAAATACAAAGTGGAAAACTATGTTTTTCCTTCAGAGAAATGGAATAATAAAGCGAATGAAAAAGATCACTGTTTATTGTGTTATGTTTTCGTTATTCGCGATACATGTTCTTGCCATTTTGGAGAAAGAATTCCCATTTGCAAACAAAGCAGGCTCAGAAACGGTTTTGATGAATGTTTATTTTAAGATTTGCCCATTTTGCAGACATATAGAAAATTACACGTTTTTGAATTTGAATAATACTATTACTTTTGAGCAAGACGTACGTATTTGTCTTTTTTTATTCTTGGATGAAATATAATATAATACCAACACTGTTTACAACACAATAATTCTGAGAGGATGAAAATAAGATGGATCATAGAAAATGAAGAATAGAATAATAATTACAAAAAGAAATATTTGGAAATTTTTGCGTAAAGTTTTGGCTAAGATAAAATTATTACATTTAATAAACAACAATAATGGATGAAATAAACCGGGTTTTTTAGTATGCCAATAAATTTAAAAATCAATTTTAATTGGCAATTAAGATGGTTTCCTTAATAAATAAATATATTATACTTGATAAAATGTACAGAATTTGAATATTGATTATTATAAAAGAGCGTCTTGATAGTACATTTAAGGTGTAACTCACACTTTTTGGTGAAAATATCTTATATGTAAAAAAAAATGAAACGTAATGCTAAGTGCTATTTTATTTATAGCAAGAATTATCAACTGATCAGTTTATTTTCGCTCTCCTGAAAACTGGTGATAATGCTTGCGATGAAAGAACCCGGTCCTGAAATTAAAAATATAAAACTATAGAAGTGATACTAAGTATTATGTTTTTATTATTTAAATACGCTGGCTTAAAATTTTCATGAATAGTATATTAAGCACTGGTAAACGTGTAGGAAAAACATTGTTAATAATTAATCAGAACATAATCTATATTAAAAACTATACTGGCTGATCCATATCTTACAATTGGCATATAACCGCACGTCCATCGTCACTTAGATTTTCATTCGCACTCAAACGTATACTCTAATAACATCATTATATTTTCAAGAGAACAGACGCAAACCATTTGAGAAATATAAGTAAATATTTTTCATATACGAATTTAAATTGCCTAGATTAAATTGCATAACAAAATTAAATATACTTTTCTAGAGTAACATATGAAGAGTTAACAAAAACTATATCTTTCTCCTTTTATTTGTATAACATATAATATTACACAATCCATTTACACCGAAGTTTTTGTTATTTCTAATAAAATAACATTTTTTTTAAATATGTAGACTTTTCATAATATATGTATTATATAAAGAAAAAGACATAATTAAACAGCATTTACAACCGAAAAAAGCTAATTTCAGACAAACGATTGTGTTCTTTTGAGTGTCTTTATGTTTATAATCTCCAATCTGAAATTTTGTGTTACAGTGTGGAAAACAGTGAATTCTAATGGAAAATTTATATTCAAGCTAGATGAAATCAATAAATAAATTTATCAATCTGTATATTAATGTGTCCACGATTTAAGGCAATGATATTGATCACATAACCACGGAAAAACATAAATGACATACAAACCCGGAAAAAAATGGACAAGCAAATATGATAGTCTATCTATGAAAAAAAAAGTTTCTTAAGAAATGATTATTAAATTTAATTGTTGTTTTATAACGTAAAGAAAACTATTATATATTTATTCGAAATAGTAAATAAAAAAATATGGTAATGTTAGATTATATTATTTGACTGTAGATTTTTTTTAGTTTGTGATTAATTCTCATAATTGAATGCAGCACAGTTTCGCCCTTGTTCTACAATAATATCCGTATATATAGCCGAAGATCGAAGAAGTCACTCCACTGGAATCTTCACCCGACACTTTGTACGCAAATTCCATTATTTTACTCCCAGTCTTCTTATATTTCCATCACCGATGTTGCCGTCTATTGTTTTTGACACTTTATTAGCGGTGTTTTCTCCTTTTATATTCAAGGGACAATTTCTTCTGAACGCGCACTCTCAACGATAGAGGCTAAATTTCAATCAAAATTTACGCCTTCTCGTTGCAGCGAGATATTTTTCATTTTTCACTATAAATCATTGACTATGGACCACTTACACGATACTTGATGGCTTAAAAAGGATAACCAGTGTATTTTTATATTATTTTTACTTTAATCTACGACATAGTAGCTCTCGCTTGTCCTTGTTGAGCTTTTGAATCGCATTGATAAAAGAGACACGTTAAATTACAGATATTTTTACCTCAGAACAGAGTCATGAATTGATTTGTAAATTTATCTAACTATTTAAAGATATATAATATAAAGCAAAATATTTAAAAAAATGTGAATTTTACTACAATATCTTGAATATGTATTATAGAAGATATTTCTTGAATTTACCTTATATTTGGTAATTGTGCATTAAGACGTGATCTTTTTATTTTCATGTCGTAATTATTTGCAGATTGCGATGAATGTTATATTATGCATCCATGTGTTTTAATATACTATGAGTCAGTTCTAAAAAGGAAGAAATAAAAAATTCCGTCGTCAATTTTGTTTATAAGACTTCATAATGAAGATATCTCAAAATGCAGGTTTTGCTTGAAAAATGTTTATTACCTTGCTTTTTTGTAACATATACAAGGGAAAGGCTAGTGATAAGCAAATCGCCTTCGATTCTCCCAGTTTATATCTTAAATCTGGATATAAAAATAGTGTATTTATTCGAATAAAAAACTATTGATAGTTCAAAACATCCTAGAGTAAAATATTGATTTTGGTAACCAAATTCAACGAGCCAACTAACTATGAAACTGAGGATTAATTTATATTTAACCAATTAATTAAAATTCAAAAGTAAAAAATATTGTATGTTCAAGTATCATACTGAAAATTAAATGAAGTAAAGAACCGAGGATTTTGTTATTCTAAAATATGCACTTTATTCTTCTAAACTTTGTGAGTAATAACAATGTAACAATTCAAAAACTTGTAAAATTAAAAAGTTTTCATGATGAATTATTATTAAATAAAGAATCGTAATCGGATTTAAGTTTACTGGCTAACTTAAGTTAGTTTGTTAACGAAAATAATTTGGTTGAAACGAAAACTGTTTGTCACTGGCAGTTGTTATAATTAAAACGTAACTTCCGTTCTTTGGCCCCACGAAGACTCGCCTCTAATTGAATCACATGATGGTGAACATCTCCCGGGAGTTGAAAATTGTTATAACATTTTACGGAACACGTCAAGCCGGACCGGGGCCGGCACAGAACCGAATCGGTAAACGTTTATATTATATAATTGCTCAAAATAATATATATATATATATATATTTTAGTTAAAACTGGAAAAATTTTAAGAACCAAAAACACTTTATCACAGCAGAGCACATCAAATATTTTAATAAAATACAAGACAATAGTACTTTGTTAATTAATATTATATTTCAAAGCATGTGACAATAAAATACATATCGTCGGCGTGAGTTATTTTGTTGTTTAATATATATATTTTTCATCCATGTTTGCTTCCCAAAGCATATAAAATTATGTTTTTTAATTGAATTTTCTAATACAGAAGTAAAGCAGAAACTAAAATTCAGTTGCGAGAATGACCAAAGTCTGCTTTGTAGTGAATCGACAGCGACTGACAATAATGATTACTTCATTGCAACCATATAATGTTTTTAGAAAAAGATTTTCCAGCAACGGCAAAGCTCTGAAAATAGAAATGATTATCGTCACTCTGCACCATACTGTTTCATTGATTTTCGTTCGCTTTAGTATAACAATAAGGTGATCCGGCTCTCAATATAGCCAATTCCACCCTGCCTGGTCTTTACCGTTAAAGCTGTATGAAAATGTAGAAAAAAGGGAATTTCCCGCTAAGCTTTCACGATAGTGACGCGACATTTTCTCGCGTAATGTCTTTCGCATATTAATGGGAACTCAAGTGAAAACATTAAGCTGGAGATATCTACTGAACTGAACACTTGGGAAAAAAATGTCACGTCTGTTGCGAAAATAATAATTTGAAGGGGAAAGATGCATATATTAATGCATTCCAATTTATTTTTAATATGCAATTTGGCAGACAGCACGACTTAGATGAATAAAACATGAATTATTTTGTATTCTGTAAAAAGATATTATGTTTTTTACAGGTATCGAGTTTCTGGTAATAAACATTGTTAGTCACACGGTGAAAAAATAGCAATGTATTTTAGTTCTACAAAATTATTTTAACAAATATAGTTGATAGCTATTTCGGCTCACGCCATCGTCAGAACTATCTTCTGACGATATAGTAATAGTTATATATATATATATATACGATATAATTATAGATATATATAGTTCTGACGATGGCGTGAGCCGAAAAAGCTATCAACTATATTTGTCAAAAATAATTTTGTAGAACAAAAATACATTGCTATTTTTTCACCGTGTTATAATGGAGTTCTACTAAGTGAATGCCCATTCAATCAACAACATTGTTAGTTTTAAGTTAATATGAAAATAAAAAGATTTATCGAAAATTAAAAAAGATAATCAGAGCTTAATATGATTGAATTATTAGACACACATAAAAAGATTTATCGAAATGGACGTCAGTCGCGTTCTTAAAATTTGATATCGTAAAAATATAAACCTACATATTTTTTTTTGATATATTTCCGGTTGACGTAACGAGGCAAATCAAGCTGCGGAAATATTGTATTACATGAATAATGTATTAAGTGTGTCACAAAATACACATAATGGTATCGCGCCATGCGGTCGATCGCAAAAAGCTTTAGATTACACATTTTTTGATTGATTTCTAGAGAAGGTATAAAAACTCGTAGCCTGCATGCCTACAGCTTTCAAAAGTCTTACATTCTGATCACGGCTTCGTCTACTTTGAGCGTAAAACTCAACATGTTACGTTACGTAGTTTTTTTCAAAAAAATAAATAAATGTACGTGCTCGTATTGAAAATGGAAACAACATTAAGTGGTCGCAAAACATTTTTTCAGTGGTATAATATATCATTGATGTTTGAATTTTAAACAGATTTATAGCGCTTTTTCGTTATTGATTACTTGGTTTGTGCATGTAACATTTAAGGCTACTAATAGTTACTAATGTACCATTGCCTAATAAATAACTAGACTTGTGAAAACGCCAAAGCCTTAATTATGCAGTAGGTATTTATGGAGAACTTTAGTTACTACGCAAAATGAATTTTGTAAGAAAATAAGACTCTTTTAATTCTTTTGCACTCCGTTACCAAAATAAAAAAGCGTTCTAGCAACTCCTTAATTAATTTTAAGATTTTCGTAATATTCGAACGTCATTGAATCAAATGGAAGCTAAACACGCTTTAATTAGTAAATACCACATTTTATGATTATTTCATGATTGCAAAGCTTAAATCTATAAAATAAAAAATTATATATTTAAAAATATGATATTTTAAAAATAATATGTACTATTTAAAACATTTGAAAGTATGATATTTTTAAAAATATTCCTCTGGGTGAAGATTTGGTTTACTCTCACAAAAATTGAGTAATCGCATAAAAATTGGCAAAAAAATAAACACGAGTTTTCATGGTTAATTTGAACCCATCATCATAACGTTCCGGACATAGATCCATCAGTATAAAATCATTATAGTCTATAAAATGTGCTATTACGTTAATTAAAATAGTAAACAACTTTTGTATATAAAACCAATCGATATTCTTGAAAATTTCATAATAAAAAGTAATGAATTTAATCATAACAATAAATGATTATATTATGATATTTCGATATGACTGAAGACACTTCTGAAAGTTTTCAAACAATATTAATTCACACGGTGAAAAAATAGCAATGTATTTTAGTTCTACAAAATTATTTTTAACAGATATAGTTGATAGCTATTTTGGCTCACGCTATCGTCAGAACTATAATATAATATTAATTCAGTTTTATCACTAAGAATTAAAAATAAAAAACATATTATATCATACAAAATAAATTTTTCAATAATGCTTGAGTTCCATTAGTAGTGAAACAATGTCTCTGACTATACGAATAGACAGCGGTAGAAGCTGTACATATAGGAGCACTGCAGAAAAGCATTGCAAAATTCCAGATAGAAATAAAATAATCGTTATTTATTAAAAGTTAAAATTATTATTTAAAAGTTATGTCTCTTTAGAGTAAATGCTGTGCACTTTGCGGAAGACAAATTTAAGCTCCATTTACTATATATTAAGTATACATTTTCTTATATTAAAGATAACTTTTTCTTAATTCAACATTTTTCTTAATTTAAGCAAAACAGAACAAACATCAAAAATCATTTCGGTTTTATTTCTCCGAGCTAACGTAAATGCATTTCTAATTCAATGCACTATTTTTCATTTCCAAGAGATTAATATCAAACAGTCATTATTCAGCGTTTCGAATGACATAAGTATCACTACACATAGACAAAATACTCAGTCTGATTAAAGCAGATAAATTGATTAAAAACAGATAAACTGATTAAAAAGAATTTTGGAATTAAAACTGGATGAATTTGGTTTCGTTTCTAACTTTCATTTGCAAAATTTCGTCGGAATATTATAACATAAGGTTACACCGGACTGGCGCCAGATGGAAAGATTGAGGAATAAAGGATAAGATACCAAGCGTTATTGTTACATGGGAAATAGCCAACTGCAGACCTTACTTTTAAACCTACCAATGAACATCGAAAAAAGGTTTTGTAGTTCTTTTCATAAAAAGAGAAGGATTACAAGAATTATATATATATTTTAATTTCAATTAAATAACATATATTTTATGCCCCTCGAAATGACCAATAATATATTGATAAAAGTATACATATTGGTGGTTTTAGCCAGTCATTGTGGTTTATAATTAGTTAGGCTAGAGTCTCACCGAAGATAAAATAAAATAATGTTTTATTATTTTTTCATTAGAATCCTTGGTGATGGGCGATTGTGATATTTCTTTCTTTCTAGTAACTTCAGAAAAAATTATCAGTTGATCTCATGTGATTAATATAACATAAAAAATATTTTTAACGAATAAGCTATCAATGTTAGGCATTTTTACGTCTAACATAAAAATTGACATAATATATATATATATATATATAACATACACGTATTGTAAATGAGTACGTAATGATGAATGGAATAAAGCTTAGAAATACTATAATAGTATTTTTATAGTCGTTACCACCGAAAACAATAATTTCAGTAGAGAAAAGAGAATTTATGTATCTGTCTATTTGGATATTCGAGAACACGAGCACGCCACTGAATGGAACGAAAGATTTGTGAGGTATCCATTCAGTTGCTGATATAACTATATATAGTCATATTGGTGTCTGGATAAATAATCGGCAGTAAATAAATGTATGTTCGAATTTGTTTTTGCACATTTATTGTAATTGCTTATCGCGCTTAGGAGGTTAAGTTAGTGTATACGACCATTATTCCACGGAATCCTAATATAACATTTGAAAAAAAAAAATTGGGGAACGAATATTTATAACATTATCTATCGTTTAAAATTTATGAAAAAATAGTTTTATAAAAACCATCGGTCCTCTTTTAATAATTGCAGCGCATATTATTAGTGCAAAAAAGATGGAACAAAAGAGAACTTCTTACGTTAGAAAGAGATGGCTTTGAAATTAAATTTTGAAGTTAAACTCGACTTTATCGTAATGGCAGTGGCAAGCCAAGTATATGGACTACTTAGCACTAGTCGTTGGCAACCGGTGGTAAAAGGGTTAACCTTTTATAAGGTAATATGTGGTAAGGTTAGGTATGTAAACTGAAAACCCCTTAAAATAATTACTCTAAATGTATTCAGCCTAGTAATTAAAATAAAAATGTTTTTACTTTTCAACCACGAAGTAAATGCTTAAGTATTTTAAGTCGCAATGAAATTGGGATGGGAGAAACAGAAATAATTAGAAAAAAAGTTGGGGCGACTTTCAAAATACGCACGGTTTCCATTAAGTTTTTACTCTCGAATTCTTGTTGTTACCTTACATTTAGCCATATATTATATATTCTTATGATTTTGAAACATTTTTGATTCATTTTTTTGGGTTTACCGTATTATGTGAGTTAAAAATGTCAGATTTTATCAAATTATTTTTATGATTTTCCAATAATGTGATCATACTTAATGTATATTAAAACTTTTTCTCTAATATTTTGATGAAATCAAAATGTCAAACGAAAATACCCTTAAAATGTAATGTGGTATATTATTTTCTTAGTTTATGAACCAATTGTTTAGTATTTCTGATAATTATAAACTCAAAGATTTCCGTTCATGGCCTGATTTTAATTTGTATTTTTTCAGTCGATAATATTTGCGACGAGTGAAACTGAGATTTTCCTTTACAATAAATACTGTAGAAAAGTAATAAGCATTGTGTTCAATTATTTAATAGTACAAATCCACTCAAACAAGAAAATCTTAAAGCAATCAATGACAGATAATTCTATTGTTTCTGTCAATTGATTTCATTCATTTTGAATCAATTTATCATCGTTGTGATTAATATTTCAAGCCACGGTGGATTAAGGTTTAGTTGTTTGGTCAGCGAAAAGATTAAGTAAATGCGCATTCATGAAATTTTTATGGTGGTTGACGTAAATGAAAAACAAATAGTGAATAGTCAACAAAAAAGGTCTAATTTTGAGAAACAGGATTTTTGAGTAAACTTAGAACTAGACCATGAAAAATGTTTAATACTGATATCCATTGTAGACTATATCCACGAATAAACAACATTTATGATATAAAAAGAGCGTTCGATTCACAAATCGTTATTTTTGTAATATAAAATAGGAATCATAAGTAAAATTGCATGAATAAATGATTTCGGACACGAAGATCCACATTATCATAAATAGCGTTACTTTTAACACAATATTCAGCTAGTTTGTTTCTCTACACGACCAGATTGTCCAATAAAAATAGATACAAAGATAAAAAGTATGGTTGTTTTTCTATCTTCCCTATACTAAATGGAGACATAAAAATGTACTTTATCAATCTAAAATATTGTCCAGTATTGCCGAACAAATGTAAAACTATGATTTCAACGTTTTCAATTCACATTGAAAGGCTTTTATTAAAAATAAAAAACTATGCATGCAAAATAGTTTGATATTTTAACAGCTTAAATGTAATGGAACAAAGCTTTGAAATTATTTTAATAATGACGTTGAAATATGTGTGTGTATTCAATTAAAAGGCTTACATTCATTATAATAAAACCCTACAACACATCTGTTATTATATCAACACAAATTCCAAATTATTTTTTTGCGCATGCTGAGGCAGAAAATGTCCGTTAATCAAAATTATCGAATTATATAACTATTCTATTTTTAATTTATTGATGTCACTGGCAAAAATTATTCGGTATAACTAACTGCAAGTTTTTACGACTCAGTGACATTTTAGCGTATGGAAAGATTCAATTAAAAATTTTAAATTTACAGTTCAATAAATGTCCGATGGACTTTTTCCCATTATTAAAATGCTCGCTTTCCGATTTATGTTATGCACGCTTGCGTGAATTAAAAGCATTGCAGCGGAAAACGAAAAGGTGTGAATTTTAATGAAACACAATAAAATATAGAACAGATATAACAGATAATTTTACTCACAGTACAATACGAGTTAAACTCCATTAAAAACAGTTTTATACTACAATTATTACATTACTAATGAATTATTCTGTAATACAGACGACTTTGTTTAAATTAATGTTATAGCCAATTCGGAATAAAAATAATACTGCCGTAAAATAGCATTGGATAATCTCGCTCAAATAGGCCTATCGAAACCGATTAGGAAAAAAATATGAAATTTAGAAAAAGTGTATTGCAGTAAATACTAAATCTCTGGTTCTGCGGTCTTTTCAAAAATCGAATGAAGCGGTCGTAATTTTACACCAATAGAAAAATGACTTTGAATGATGAATGAATTTTAAAATTTGATAATTAAAATTAAAATTTTCGTTTGTTATTGTGTCTTCAAATAATATTTAACCCCGATCAGCGTCATAAAGAGAGATATCATAAGCAAAAAATCGAATATTAAATTATAAAAAATATTATGTAGAAAAGTAACCAATGAAATTTGTTGCCATAAATCTTCGCATCATTAAACTACGACGAAATTAATTAAACAAAAAATGATCAGTACTTAAATACATCAATTTCAGAGAAAAAAATACTTAGTGAAGCATTTCATGTTGTATAATATAAGGAATGCTATCAGCGAAATGTGATGAAATTTGGATTTAAATATTAATGAATTACAAGGATATCTATTACTTGTTCATTACCATGTCAATTCAATTTGAGCGGGTATGGAATTAGCTCTAAATACAGAAACGAATTACGGTTCTGAAATAGAGAGCAAAAAGTACACAGGAATTAATTTAATTGAGTAGGTTGTTAACACTAGAATTCATAGAATTTGCGGCCTTTAATCATCTTCCTGAGTTAACAATTTTACTTTAACAAACCCTAAGAGTACCGAAAAAACAAAGCATTTTTATAGATATGAATACTTTTAAAATAATTAATATTATTGTTAGCGGACGGAGTCATGATCTTTTAATTTCGTCCTTTTTTGCTGTGGCTTATATAAGTTGAAAATCATGAACATACGCTTTTATGGATTTATTTTTCAACCGATAAATAAATATACTGATGAATCTAAAGGAAGCTTTGTTGAAAATGTATAAAGAATTCAATGGAAATTCAGTGAAAACAAAATATATTAAAATTTAAATTCAGTTTTTGACTATTCGTAAATAAAGAAGAAATATTTCATACAATTTTTATTTGTGTTCGTTGCCTTATAGAGGTCAGCTTATCGTAATGTTTATCTCGGTAGATGACTTTTTTTAAACTTTAGAACTGTTTTGGAAGAGAGTAAGGTCGGAGGTCAAGTCGGAGGTCATCGTCGTTGCCTTGCCTTACGGATTTCAGGGTTCGAGTAACAGTAAAATCATTACATCTCAATATTTTCCACGCTATTTTGATGTCGAAATTTCCCCTCACCTATCCAATTCTTGAAAACTATTAGCTAACGTTTCTTTCTATTCTTGACATATGAGCTACGGAATAACAATATGGTCTCATAACAAAACTTCTGTTTGAAAATCTCTATACCTCCATTAGAAATTCATTTGCTCCATATTATGAGAGGAAAAATAAAAGGTTACTTAATTTAAAATATATGTCTGTTTAGTGTATATCGTGTACAAAGAATTTTTAAGAAAAAATAGAAAGGTCTATTATTAAAATATATATTGGCATCATAAGGGTTGAAATGAACTGGCTGTAGAAACAGGTGGAAGTACACTGCAAATTAAATCCTAGAAACGTAGTTGTATATTAACGTCAGTAGGTTGGCTTAGATAATAGCTTTCTTACACTCTGGCCTCAGATATTGTAGTGATAACGGGACTAAATTGCAACACATTCATTTTGCGAGTAAAAAATGAATACCAGCATAAGGCTCAGAAAGGAAAATAAAACGAAGAGACAGTTTATTTATGTTGGCTTAAGTCATAAGATAAAAGAGATGTTTTTTCCGGAGTTAAGTTGAAATTGCATATTACGTATTAGACGTAGTGTTATTTCAGTAGATCTATCTTTATTAGAATGAATAAAATAAATAACAGTAAGAATACTTATTTTTCATTTGGAATCTTTAAAAAAAAAAAAAACATAACACAATATGAAAAACTTCGAATGAATCAGCATTCGTTCAAGTTGAGAATTGTGTCACTAAGAAAAGCTATGAAGTTATTGAACGATATTGATATGGATATGAAAATATTCAGCGTGAACTGTTTTATGACTATTAAAGTTGTTTTTGGTCAAAACTTTCTCAGAAGAATATTTATCAATCAAAAAATATTTATGTAAGCAAGCACACATCCGTATATAGTTTGTACAGAATGTTCGGCGAAAAAGTTACAAAGTTAAAAAGTTAAAAAAAAAAATGTTTTGATGCTGGTAAATACATTATATTGAATAAGTTGGGAATTACATCCGTAAGATAATGTCCGTTAAATGTCCGCCTCTTTTACCCTCACAAATGCGGACTCTTTCTATAAAAAAATAACACAATTTTAAGCGTTTCAATAGATATTTCATTAATTTCGAGACAAATGTTTTTTGGCTTAAATCTTGCACTTAAATATTCTCGCAAAAATCAGTGGTTTTTGCACCCGGCAACGGTGGCGGCCAATTGATATCACCATTTATTGAAGTATATTTTAAAAAATCTTAGTAATTCTACTGAAACATTGACTATAGGTGAAGCTGAATTGCCTTGCTGTAAGCCCAAATTCATTTATTCAATTCTTGTGTAAATTTTTTTCAATTCACGCCACGTTGATTTTCAATGATTCTAAAACAAATCTTATAGCGCAAAAACTATATATTTAACATTAATATATTATAATAATTTGAGGATTTTTGCTACCCAGAAAAACTGTTTTATTTATCAACGTATTCTTATAATATATACCAATTATTCTTAAAATGGGAAAGAGACTCGACATGTAATATGATTTAATACGATGATAACTAAAATAAAGGTTTCCGAAAAACAGCCCTGTATGTATATACACTTCAATACATTATAATATATACAAAAAGACGTTGATTGATTTAAGGATTAGGAGATTTTTGGGGTCGTTAATAAATTTAAAAAAAATTTACATACTCTTACTGTTCTAAAGTAAATTATATAAAGATATGTAAAGCGAGTTTTAATTATCGATTAGAAAACATAAATAAAAACAGTTGCTTTATATAGAAAGCAGCAGAAAAAATTACATTCGGATTGATTTTTTAAATTTACAATTAGATTACTCAACTTGTTTTACGCGGAGGCGTCTCTTCTAATAAAAGCTGCGTATATTCGATGAATTCACCGGTTATTGAAATTCGTTTAAAATTAAAATTGACTATCGTGATATTCCGCTTGGTGCATAATTATGTAATATGTGAAACTTGTTTTGTGTCATCGAGAAAAGCATTTAAAAAAGAATTAATTAAAAAATAAAATTTGGCTCCAAAGCTTATTAATGATGACATGCAATGACAACTTTATTTAAATCAGACATTTTTTCCTGAATCTTTTATATGAGCGTGTTTATGAACGCATGTGAAGACTAGGGATCGCATTATCGGTTCACCGGTTTAATGATTAACCGGTAAATGGTCCAAAATGCACCAGCGGTTTTTACCGGAAATGTTTTTATCGCGAATTAATGCCAGATACATACATATCATAACACATTTTTATTATGATATATGCACGAGGGAGTGAGAAGTTTTTTTCTCATTTAATATTAAACTCTATAATCCAATACTTAAATTTATATTAATGTATACAAATTATGCATACATGTTTAAAATATATATATGCTACAAATATTACATAGTCGTAATTTAAATTAATCAATCTTTGTGTGGCAAATAATAAATTGTCTGATTTAATTAAAAAAGTACATTTAAAACATACATATATTCACCTGGAACATATTTAAAGTACATTTTATGACATTACTTTTCACCTAAAATGTATTTTAAATTATTTATGTTTCAAACTATCATACTATTTTTAGTAAAAGTAGCCACGTACAGCTATATTTTAATGATATAATCCACGTCTATTTTTATTTTCATTTACCGGTAAATTACTGGTAAACCGGTAGAAGGTGTAATTATTTACCGTTTCCCGGTTATTGAAATTTGACAGTAAATTGCAATCCCTAGTGAAGAGTTTGTTGTAACAAGCTCTTAATGCATGAGAAACACATGCAACAAACATGCAAACACATATAAAACAATTAATACATGAGAAAATACAATAGTAATACAAAAATATTCGAGCACTCGTTATGTGATTTATGGTGAATTGTTTTTACTCTATAAAATATTATCACCATATTTTTCGATGTTATTAAGTTAATTTTATGTCTTAATAAAATATTTTCGAAAATTCAATGCCGCACTTGAAATAGTTAAATTTATGTGACGTCGTAATTTGTGAGGCTTATTCCTTACAACTGAATCACGAATAAGACGTTATCATTTACTTCAGAATTTTTCCCGCATAAAGGATTAGCCGTACGTCTGAAAGATCAAAGACCCGGAGTGACAAGGCAACTTTAATTGCCAAGATTAAGTGGTTTCCTCTAAAGATAATATTTGCTCAGTCCCGGACATACGGGTATAAAAGTGCTTAATAAAAATCTCGAAGTTTCATGAAGAGTGATTAATTAAGTCATTTTCAAACTGTAATCTATTTCGAAATCTCTTTTTATTTATTTTCAAACGTTGTCTCAATCATTAATGTCGTTTAAATGACATTTTACTGTTTTTTAAGTAATTGAAATGAATTCGTAATGAATTTTTGCAGACTTTGCAGATTTATTGAGACATAACTAAATTCGAATCGTCTTTGTTATAGAATTTTTGAAAATGGAGACAAATATTTTGTTATTTTACTTTCGTTAGTAATTGAGTAATTCAGAACAAAAAATGAAGTGATTACTATTGTAACTTGAGGATTATGCTTTTGAAAGTAAATTACTTTCTTCTTATTGATATAGTTCATAGTGGAGAGAAAATAAACGATAAAATGAAAAAAAAATACAAATTATTGACCAAATTAAAAAACATGCTGAAAAAAATAGCAATGAATTTTAGTTGCGTAAAATCCAATACACAAATAAATAAATTGAAAGTATCCAATATGGCTACCCAGGCAATTCTTTATAAACGATTAAAACTTAGACATAAAACAACTGTGAATTTTGTAGAACTAAAATACACCAATTTTTTTCACCGTGTTACAATGGAGTTCTACCAAGTAAACGCCAATTCAATCAATAAATTGAAAAAAACAGCTAGAACTATCTTCGCTAGATAACTAGACGTTAAAAGCTGTAGTCTCATTTGTTATGTGAGATATATAATATAATTTGAAAATAAAGTGATTTGAAAAGAATTTTTGCAATCAATAAGAACACAAACTTATGTGTGAAATTTGAATTGTCAAAACTTTGTACGATTCCACATGCTTAGTCACGAACGACCCGGGATTCGCCTTTCGGCAACTTCAGGCATTCTATCACACGGATGCAACAGCATTGACGAATCCCGGGTAGTTGGTGACAAAGCATGTGAAATCATACAAAGTTTAAATATTCCAAATTTGATACTGAAATTTCATGAAGCAACTTTAGTCGATATTATAAATTATGAAAGGAAGGATAATTGTTAATTTTCTGCAGAAAACTAATCATAATAAACATGTATGATAAAACAACACTAGACTTATATTAAGTGATGTAAAATTCGACGAGAAATACATATAAGAATATTTTATGTATTCATAAGAGATTGAAGTATTAGTTAATACCGGAATATTAATGAAAAAAAACATGATTTCTTAAAAAAAATATGTGGAATGTAATAAATATATTACATCGAACTTCTTTAATTTATTTGTTGTATAAGAAAATCGATTCTCCGCTTGAGAGCACTGGCTGTCAAACATTAAAGTTTTTTGATGGATTCGATTTATTTATCACAAATATGATTGATGTCTGTAAGGATATTCGTATATCTCGAAATAGAAAACAAAGATTTAGTTTGAATGATAGATTAACGCAGAAAAATACCCTCACATATTACGTTTTGACTTATATAAATCACAACTAATATACTTTACAGAAATATCAAAAATATCACATTGATTATTTTAAATGACGCCAGAACAAAAAAGATTTTTTTTACTGATATATTTTGACTGAAATATTTTGAACTTTAGTTCAAGTATATTACATAGATCAAGGGTTTGGATCACAATTTTGATGTGATATTTTTATTTTTACGTAACCTTCTTTTAATTGAAAATGAAATGAATACCAAGTGAAATTCACATATTAATTAGCTAAATTGATTTGACACATGCAAACGAAAAACAAAGTCTTGTCTGATAATTTTTGGTATGCTTAAAATTCATAATGATGTTTTTAAAATCGATGAAAAAATTTTACAGAAATTTTTAATTTGCCCTTTTTATGTAATTTTTTGCTGTAAGATGTCAAGCTATTTTTAAACGTTTTTAAATTGAGTTATTTAAAAATCATTAAAAATTAAAACGATTAAAATTTGTGCAAAATTAATATTTTAAATTTTTTATTAAGTTAATAAGTAAGTAATTAATATTAATAAAAAATAGTAATTAAAAAAGCACTCTTTGAGAAGGTACTTTGAGGCAGCTTTTTTTCCTTTTATTTTCGAAGAAAACCTTCTTATCTGCCGATCAAATGCTCATTTACTTGAGGCATTAACAGCCTACAGCCTGTCAGACACTCATTCTACGCCGCTTTCTAACTGAGCCTTCGCTAGACGAGCCGAGGGTAGAATTCAGAAAAAGCTCAGATTACAAAAAAGCTTTGACCATTTTGTTTCTATTCAAAGTACGCCAAGAAACTTTTACAAGAATTCTCATGGATATAAATTAAACTTTTTATTTTTTTGAGTATTTCACAATTATTTTGTTTCGTTTATAAGCATTTTAATTGTATAATACAATATATATATTAAATACAAGATTTTCGTTTTTTTAATTGAAATAAAACAATGAAGATTTTTCTATCTGAGGAACAAATAATTAACAAATCTAGATTTATTTATAAATTCTGTCTATATATAAATATATAATTTAGAATCAGTGACTATTTGTAATATTAACTATAATAAGCTTTTTTTTTCATTTACTCAAGCAAACTTTGCGATAGTAAGTCTGAAGATGCCTCTGAAAGTTGCGAAACACGTGTCACAGTTAGAAACACAATACGTGGAGTAATCAAAGTTATTTTAAATTTTATATTAAAATGAACTTCCACAAAGTTACCGCCGAAACCATCGAAAATATTCAACTATAATATATTTACTTGTTATTTTTTGGAACTTTTAAACTATTTTGTTTATTATCATTAGTTGGTCCATTTATGAATTGAACAGTAATAAAAAACTACATCTTATGAAGAGCGAGCTTACATATATTATAGGCCAAAATTATAAGCTCTCGCTCGATAAATTGTTTTAAAACGTCATTTGTTAAGCGGAAAGTTCAGTCTCGGAAGATACCTGCTTTAAAACACACCACTCCCATTACCGTGCTTTATAATGATGCACTCAGTACTTTGAGCATCAATATGCGTATATTGTATACATCCACATTTCCCCGAAGGCGCAAAATTCTATTATATCCTCGCCGAGATGCTAAAGTTGCAGAACTAAACTCTTGATCGAGCGCGAAATACTTGAGTTGGCGTTGATATGTCGGATAATTTTTTTACGGAAAATTTTCGATATTTTTTAAGTGGTCGTTCTCATTAGCTGCGTTTTAAAAACTTTAGGCAAAACGAAGTTTCAAAAAATAAAATAAAGGAAAATTTTACAGCTAGCGTATTTATAAAAACGATATTTATTTCCGGCCGAGGTAAGAACCAATGTGCTACGAAATTCGGGTTTTCATTAAACTACTGATTCTTTTGGTTTTAGTATTATATGTCATCAAAATTTATCATATATTGTTAAAATACACAGAAATATGTAACTTTAATGTTTAAGTACTGTACGACTTGCATTGACATAAGCCATGTTAATCAAAAATCCTTTAAAATCTTGTTTTATTCGTTATATACATATATATATATATACGTTGAATATTTATTATATCCATTAAATAATCATCTTTTTAAATTAAAAATTGTCAATATTGATGTATATTTTGAGTCAAAGACATGAAAAATTTTGATATGAGCCGCGAGTTATCCAAATGTTCTTACTCATTTTTTGGATATGATATCGACATTTCCATGAAGTTATGAATAAAATAGATATTAAATTGTCACATTTCTTATTTTGTATTTAGTTGATTATGCATTTAAATGTTTATAAAGGTTTCGTTTACATTACATAAAAATGTCAGTACGAAAGCCAAAAAGCGATAACCACTCGTCTACAGAACGTAGATATGAAAATTATATATATAATGTCTTTATGACGAAATTTATAATGATTTTGGCATTTAGAATGAATTTCATTTCGCAGAATTTCCATGTGAAGATTTTATGTTGCTAATGTTGACTTTGTTATATTATATCAAAAAATGTTTTTGCACGTCTTTTTAATGTAAAAAATTTCATCCCATAAAAATTGAAAATTAATTCCAGTAGCTATTCAAAAAACTAAAATGTTTCAAAATTTATTCGAAGGTATTCATTTATATATAATCAAGCCGCGTTTTCAGCATTGCATTAATAAATCGAACTGTATCGAAGAATCTGAAACGTGAGACTATTGTTGCGGTAAACACTCAGCGAGCGATTGTTAATGATGTATTGTGTTCAAGTTACTTCATTTTACGTTATACCGCACCGCGCAACTAATATGTAGATATCTGTAATGCGTATATGTGTGCTTACACTTATGTAATATAATCTACATGCTATCAAAAACTGGAAAGCTTCGTCAATTGAAAGGAAAGCAAAGTTTTTTGTATGAGTTTTAATGCACTGCAGTTCCAAATGAACATCAGCGGAGAATCGAAACAAAATATAAGATAAAACAAACGTGTTTATTGATTGAATTGGCATTCATTTGGTAGAAATCCATTATACCACGGTGAAAAAAATAGTAATGTATTTTGGTTCTACAAAATTATTTTTAAAAAATATAGTTGATAGGTATTTCGGCTCAGGCCATCGTCAGAACTATGCTTAAACTAAGATTTGCTTATCTATATATAGCTGTGTAGAAAAGGTACAAAATACATCTTCTCTCCTGTTTTAATGACCTAGCTTGTTTCTTGCTCTATCTAAAATTTGTAAATTAAACTAAAAAGGCGGCTATATAAATAAAATTACATATCGCACGGAAATGGTCCATTATGGAAACAAAACAGGTCCCCGTAGCGGGTTAAGCAATGGTGATCGACATATATTAGTTTGTTTGCTAAGAATCCTTCGTGAAGGTTGATGTCTATTTATTTCCAGCTGTTCTAAAGCCGCCATTTTGCGACCTTTATTAAACGTATTTATCATAGTCAAATAAGACTAAATTTTACGTGTAAAATTCATTCGTCATTTCGTTATTGACACTTATTTTTCATTTCACATTTACATTAAACAAAAAAAAATAGTGTCTGAAAAAATTGAATCAAATGTTTCAAAGTTTCATTAATTATGACGTTGTTGAATAATAAAACACAGTTATTGTTTGAGTTGAAAAAAAGTGTTGAAAAATTGTACAGGTTTTATTTAACAATGCTCGATAAAAAATGAAAAAAAGCCGATATCAAATATATTCGATAACAATGTTCCGGAATGACGTCAAGAGTTTAACGTATTAGCATGCACGGAAATTTCGAATTTTTTATGGCAATATCCGATTTTGTAAATTTAAATTGACGGCTTTGTACAAAATTATGGATATTTTACGAGGACCGTCGATACAAATATGGGTGCTATCAACCATATTGCTACTCATAACATGGAAGATATGGAGTGGATTCGTGTCAAAATATTTTTATCCATTAAAATAAAACATCGTCCTTGTATCGTATAATTTTTTAAATAGTTTATTAAAAACACATATTGAAACAGTAATCAAAATATTTTAGTGTATCAATTTTTAGTGAAATTACGTATGTTTTGTTTTTGATATCAGAATCTTTGAACAGTAATAGTAACACTTCCAAACAAAACACAAGTAATCAAATTGAAATTATTTTTTATTCATGCGTAAATGTCACTTTCGGGTGGAAAAGGATTATATATTAAAAAAGATTTTACAGAATCGTATAATACATACAGTCAGCGGCTTAAAGTTTAAAGGTTAACGTTTAACTGTGGAAAAATTATTAAAATTGTGTTGTATTTGATTATATAATGCGACAAATCATTCATAATTAATGGCAATGATTTATCGAAAATATTGTTATTTAAAAAATATTCAATACAGTTTATCAAAATTATAAGGAAAATTGGAAAATATGAAGACAGACAGAAATTAGACAGTATATATATAAGTGATCTAAACCCATGAAATAAAGTTCTTTAGTCGTATTTTCCTTGAAAGACAATAACGAAACGCAATCAAAATTACTTAAAAAAATCTGCTCCGAATTATAAGACACACCATTTTATATGAAGTCCGTCCTTGAATTGCTAAATGTTTGAGTTAAAATTGTTTACTTACTTATGTCTCAGGCGGAGGGATTGCCTAACATTTTGGCACAGTTAGAATTAGACTGTCTACGAAGAGAAAGTGACTCTTCGAGAAGAAGTTTTATGAAACAATCAAGACTAGATGGAACTCTACGCAGTTTGAGAAGTTGATTGATTTATCGGTTGATTTGACTGAAATTAATATGGACGTTTCTTCTCCATCTATCGAAATTTCTAGTCAATGTTATCAGAAATAGTATAAAGCTGTAATTGAATAATTTATTATTAAAAATATCTCTATTTGGCCATCGGAATACGTAATAATGGTTAAGTCTGCATACTTTTGTATCTAGTCCATTCCATTTTGCTTGCTATATATTCAGTGCAACATCAAGCACATAATTTTCATAAAATCAACAAATAGTAAAAAAAATTGAAAAATATTGTAGACATTCTGCAATACACCGTTCTTGGGGCCGATCCATGCACTTCCATCCGCTTCTTGATACCCTTTACATTTATTACTGGCCATAAAACACAGGAACAGAATAATTCGGGATTTGTGCGGGGTGGGATTTAAAAAACATTAAAGGGTTCTGGGGATGTTTTATTCAATACTTTATACGCTGAGCCTTGAGAAGGGTGCCATGGGAAAATATTGTGAAATGACTTGAGATGTAATGCAATCTTGATAAGATGAATTTTGATTTCTTCTGAACGGACTCAAACGTATTTTTTTTCAGCTCAAAAGATAGAAGCGTTTGGTTTTCTTGTACACATATTTTGTGTAAATATATGAGTCAAGTTTAATATTTTTTTGTTGTGTTTTTAAGGATCGAAATCAACTTCACATTTTACAAAAAACAAATAATAATTAAATACTTTTGATGCCCCATAAGCTAATTAATAAATTAATTAAACCCATTGAATAAATTGAAATACTCTAAATTAAGTTTTAGTTGATATTTCCTTTGTTAACACGGTCATTAGTCAACGGAATAATTCAAAGTAATTTACGATAACAAGAACGGATCGAATTCTCATACATAATTAATGTCAGTAACTGAAATATTTTTGGAATCATAAAATTACAATATGTAAGAAGTTTGTAAGGAGTAATATGCGTAATAAGCGTTCTGTTATGAAACGTTTTATAAAAAAATCAGATTACAGAAATTAGAATATATATAAAAAATATCATAAAATTTTGAATTATTTTCGATATTTAAATGAAAATATTTAATATACGCCTGTTATATTTGTATAAAAAATATTGTGGAAATTGAACTCTTTTCGTTTATGATATCGTCAGTTCTGTTGCATTCGTGTGATAGCATGATTAAAAATGCCGAACGGCGAAATCCAAGTCGTTGGTGACAGAAGGCGTGTAATCGTACAAATTTACAATTCAAATTCGATAACTAACATCACTAGACTATTGATGGTATTTTCAGTTTCAGAACTAATCAGACTTGATTTTTAGTCAAATCAATCGATCTTATTATGAACACCTGTATTGTAGTATAGATATATTTATAACTTCATCATGTAGATATAATTTCGTTTTGTTACACTTGTGATTGAAAAAATTGTGATTTTTATCATCATTATAATAAATCAATAATATTTGCTAAACATCGTTTTATAATATATTCAGATAGGCAGGTTAGCCTACCCTAATCAATCCAATATAGCCGTACACCTGTCACCGTCTACGTCTGCCAAGTTTCAAGGTCTTATATCTAAGTAGAAACCATTGGCATAGCGTAAATAAAGAGAGCTGAAAGAATCACCTCCTATAAAATTGCATAAATAAAGCCCACAAAAGAAGTGAATTGGACGCTAAGACGATGTGTGGCTTTATGCTAGTTTTAATTGATATGGTAGATCATAATTGATACAGATGAGTCCACACCACATAAACAGCGGACAATAAAAAAAAGTCTTAAGTTACTGTAAAGTGTTTTCCTCAAACAGAGGAACCTCTATTTACCAAGTAATGTGGCAGATTGAATATTTCATTAGTATATCAATACGTGTCACAAAAATATAAATACTTGACAAATATTTTATATGGTCTGTGTAAAATAAAGCAAAACTTAACATCCATTTTTTAAATTTTCTCTTTAAAAGCACAAGAGTACAATTTCTCAACATCTTTTTTTGCAGAATTTCAATTTTACGTGATATTTTATTGACAAGCGATCCTCATAATAGACGTTTATTTATCCGCATAATAACCAATTTATGAATTTTGAGTTTAAGTTTTTTACGCAATTTTTTGGAATCAAATTATTACGTAAAAAAGGATTGAGTGCATATATATTATTTTAATGACTATAAAAGTGAAATATATTTAGCATCAAATTGACGTCAGCTAACAACTCTCCCTCGCTGTGTAAAATTGTCCTTGAACATATTAAACATTTTTACAATGCATTAAGGACACTTCGTAAATAAAACATAAACAGCAGTAAATTCCTCTGAAAAGCGACAATTTTCCTTCTAAAAGTTACTTGCACCGCATAAGAACATAAAAAAACTTCTATGGATTTCCGTACATGTATTTCAATACGATTTTTAACAAAAGAGAAATGGAATAAAATTTCAATATTTATCATATTCAAAATATACATAATTTATAATTTAGAGCCCGAACAATTTATCATAACATAGTTCTCTCACACAGAATAGAGCTATATTTCATATCTAATGATTTCGCATAGATAATGAATAATATCTATATCCTAAGCAATATATATCAATTTTCTAAGACATAAAATTACACCCTAAAGTTTTACATTCGTCTTTGATTGAATTATTGATAAGGTAATATTCAATTTATATCAAACTATACAATTCTCTTTCTCAAGATACAATTTACGTATAAAATGATCTGTTAACTTATTTCCGTGACATATGTTTGAATACATCTCTATAAGAACATAATTTCATTTAAATTTCAATGTATCGATATTTGGAAAACTTTATATTTTTATATACTAAGTCGTGTTCGACGTTTTTATTTAATAGAAAAAAATAAGTGTTGAAATATTTAGATGTTTCATTCATTACTGTTCTATTTATAAAGTAGTGGTATTAATTCATTCCCATTGAACTTATTAAAAACATTTAGCAATGAATTGGAGTATTACGCTTAAAGCGAAATAAATCACTAAATGTTGTAGTACAACTATATCCTTTCGATTCCCCCCAGTTTTGTAAATAATTTCAATTAAACAAAAAATAATTTAAAACACTAAACGAAATGATTTTATTTGAAAGCATCTATTCTCATTAGTTTTATGACGTCAAAAATCCTTTTGTGTTATCTGATGAAACAAAATTAAACTTATCGAGAATAAGAATGCTTATAATGTTTTTTTATTGTATTTTTATCCAATATGTTCATGAATTGTTTTTATCTTTTTTGGATATACAGTCATTCATAGCTGAATTGAAAATCAAAAGAACGAATTTAAATATTTAATCATTCGATTAAAGAAAACCATTTATGAGAAATATGGCTTATATTTAAAGAAATACTCTATACATATTTTATTCTTTAGATACTTATGCAATATGCCAAAGGCATTCAGTCCACTTGGTAGAGTATTGGATGCCCATTGTTTCCACTTTCTCATATTGCTGCATCGAGCGACATTATTATTATCCTACGAAAAAGGATAGAGACAACCTGCTTCGAAGCTTTGTGAATGCAGTTTTCAATTAAATTCTCACTTAAAGCCTTCTATTCGATGATACTTTCTATTCATCCAATCGATCGATATAATACCCGGTGACCGGAAACTTTTGGATGTATTATTTGGTATCACGTTTATGAGCTTGGCGGTTTTATTGACATCGAAATGAATACATTAGTTGGGAAAATAAAGTTCATAAACACTCATCTATTCATAAAAACCTTTTATAAAATGAATACTTAAATTTTCCTATGACTGTCGTTGTTTGACTGATTGTGGTATTTTATTTCAATTGATAGTTGCTACTAAACTAAAGTATGTCATAATAAATACTCAACAATGTTTATTCATTTGAATGGCTTAAACAAGTTGAATATACATTAAAAAAATTAGTAACATTAGCGTGTAAAATGTAAAAACTTTATTACACTGTTTTGAATATGAGTCACTCACAAGTCACAGGATAAAAATTTCAAAAGCTGTCGTAAATCATAAATTCAAAATAATATATTTAACAGATATATAAAAATTTTGCATTTGTAGAGTTTTGTTTGAGTTGAGTTGAGAAAACTAACGGACGTTATTATTATTTTTTTTAAAAAATGAAAACACATTTTTTGTACTATTTTTACGAAATATTTTACGATCAGTACCGGTTTCGTTTATTTAGACCATTGTCAACTGACTCAGATGTGATCTGATGAACTAAATCAGTTGATAATGCTCGCGATGAGCGAATTCGATTCCGATCATAAAATATATTATGGAAACAGTAGTAAAAATGTATTTATTTTTTAAATATGCTTTTCCACCAAGAAGTGACAGTTAACACCTTGAAAGTGATTTTTTTTATTGATTTAAAAATCAATGAAGCTTTTATCAAATAGAGATAATTCGATTACAAAATAGTTTCAATGTTATGACATTCTTTAAATCCGAATTGATAGCTATTCTTAATAAAATATCCAATAAGCTAATTCAAGTCTATCAGAAAAGGAAGTAATACATTTAATACTATGAAGAAAGAGTTAACTATATTAAGATGATTGATCATCCTGGAAGTATTGATATTAAAATATAATTGACTATCAATCTTGAAGAGGGGTTAAAATAATAAAAGTCCTGAAAGATCTACTAGTGTTTGTTTAACGGAGAAAGAGGTCAAAAAGCTAAAAGACATAAAAATTATTTATCAATCGATTTTTAAGTTTGTGTTAGTGGTTGTCATTACTTTTCCAACACCATATGAAATATTATAACGAGACACATAATTATCTATTAGCTCATCACTAATCTATTACAATCAGTATATTTCATTCAAACATGACCTCAAAATATTTGTCATTGAGCTTATAAAACAGTCGTTAAATCAAAATTCAGTGTAGATTATAAGTTTATTTTATATATAAAAAAAAACCCGTTAGTTTACATATATATAATATTATATATGGATTAGAAATGGACAATCATTCTAAATCTCACTTCTACCGCCAACCCACAATAAAATATTCGCAATTTCACAATCTGAAAATTTTTGTGTGATTGAAAAAAAATATTTCGCAGAAGAACTTCACAAATAGTATTTTACTTGTTCTTCCAGAGAAAATAAAAAAGTGTATTTCCAAAAAACGTTTAAATAAAGAAATGATACTGCAATATGAGAAACAAATCTCAATTAATATTTTGGGTAATATAAATACGAAACAGCAGATGATCGTTTGTTTGTGGAGCTTTTATGTTATAAAATAGTTGAGACCACATAAACTGTCATTGATAATCGGCGTAAATTGAGCTGCGTTGATTGTTTTACAAAAAAAAAACCGGCCTAGTCTCGAGATTTGTGCTATAAATAAAGACATTTTTCGTGGTCCAGACAGACGGGGGTCTTTTTATAGGAAGTAATTCGTTGAAATCAGCAAACAAAAGTCCACGATAAAGTAAACGGGAAGCAATTAAAGTCGCCCCAGTTGCAAGGAAAATACCAATGGCGTGCGAAAATTGGAAAAGCAATGGTTATTCAAAAGCTTCCTCATCGAATAATTGACCATTTAAGAAGACTGTTCTGAAAAAAAGTATAAATCAAAAACAAGATAAATGTATTGGATGGAGCATATCAAGTTTTTTTAATGATTTATTTCAAAGGTCAATATTTTTATAAAATAATGAATGAAGTCGTTAAAATATAAATATATGCTATAATTTATGATATCGACTGAAGGTGCCTAATGGAATATGAATATCAAATGTGAATTGTTGAATCTTTGTACGATTCCAACGATGGGAGTTTCACCTTTCGGCATCTTCAAGCATTCTATCACGCATAAGCAACATAACTGTCAGGTCTGTTGCATCCACGTGATAGGATGCCTGAAGATGCCGAAAGGCTAATCCCAGGTCATTTATTACAGAGCATGTAGAATCGTTAAATTTGTTATATTATATTTTTACTCGTTTATTCGAATAATATGACTGGTTTTATAAAAAAGTTTTGTACCATAAATTATAACAGCTTACAAAGAGAAAAGATTACACTAATAAAATACTAACAAAAAAAAAACTTGTCTTTTAATCATCAATGATAAAGTTTTCATTATCATTTTACTGAATTTTTTTTTTTCATTGAAAACATTTCTTCTTATCAATAGATTATATAATGCATAAGGCATTTATATATATCTCTGATAATTCCACCCCACAAAGTCATTATCACCATTCATATTTGGTTTAATTCTTTCACTATACATCCGATGAATGATACTTTGATTTTCGTTGTTTATTAAGAATAACAAGAGGCTTAGAGATGAATATCTTTATAAAAATGTAGATAGTGACCTGAGCACGGCTTAAAAAAATAAATACTTTTCACATAATAATTAAGCAATAGAACTATTATTTTTTTTAGTTCTACAAAATTACTATTTTTCAAGATATAGTTGATAGCTATTTCGGCTCACGACATCCTCAGAACTATGCTTAAACGAACATTTGCTTATCTATATATAGCTGTGTAGAAAATGTACACAACACATCTTCTTTCCTGTTTTAACGACTTAGCTTGTTTCTTGCTCGCAAAAATTGTAAATGAAACTAAAAACGCGGCTATATCAATAAGTTTACATATGGCATGTTAAGCAATGGCGATCGACATATATTAGTTTGTTCGTTAAGAATCCTTTGTGATAGTTGATATCTATTTATCTCCAGCTGTTCTCAAGCCGTCATCTTGCGACCTTTATAACAAAGATGCAAACACTTAGGCGCTGAGGTTGAATTTATATAATATGATTCCTTTCAAATATAAATTAATTCCAATTCCATCAATATAATTTTTTTGTTTTAAATTGCTGCTTTAATTCGCGAGTCTGAATTTTGCGCACCATTGAAAGCGGGCCACGGACCGTTAAGCTGTCATATCCACGGGGACCCAAGTATTCCACTAAATTACAAAACTAATTAGTTTCTCTACACAACAACTGTTACAGTCCACCAATGCGGTCGTTTGTAAAAATATACACACGGTATAAGAATAGGTGTATTATTATTGTGTTTTATTCCCATGAAGGCACTCTTACTGGGTCGAGTCATATGGACGAAGGAACTAAGGAGCGATTGATGCAACTACAATATACCAGAAAATGTTTTGCTCGTGGAATGAGCTATTATATTTTGGCCTAACTTTACACCAGGGGTTATAATGCCTAACCTTTAGATACTTTTGGCTCATTTTTTACCGTTATTAAGGTAAAATTTCTTGACCGCCCTATTAATAACCCACACTCGCGGATTCTATTTAAATGAAGGAGAGCGTATGAAAATATTCACAACTGTTTATCCTCGAATGCTTGAATCACAAAATGGGTTCGATTCAAATACTACATTGTCCGTTTGAATGCACTTAATATATTGTGTGTGCACTTGGCTTGGAAGTTTATTCTTTATTCTGCGTTAATGACTTTAATTTTAATTTAATCACTTCGAAAAGAGATTTTATAACTAAAGTTAAATTAAGAAATAATAATTAAAGTGTTAAAATGATTAATATCACATGTTTAAGCATAGTAAACGATAAATTACTTTATAACTAATATTATTAATATATGAAAAATACTTTTTCCATATGTGTATTATTATATCCAACATATAAATACCTTTATATATGATAGCGCATGGGGTTCAGATTCACGGATTCTGCTTTCATTTGAATAACAGTTATAATGGTTGATATTTTTGAAGCATATTTCATGGATTTAATAGAATTAAATGAGGTCTACAGTTTTATCTTCAATTCTTTATTTCTAGAGAATTTTTGCTTATATATTAAAATAAAATGCACTATTTGTAAAAAAATATATCACAGTATTTATGTCAGTTGCTTGCTTATATCGTATTTACAACAGTCATATCAAGAAATTAAAAAAATGTTTCTTAGAACCGTTGTGAATCTTTAGAAATGTAAAGATTTTCGTCTTATATTCTTGAGAACATAGATAATGTTTTAGAACTATGAAAACAATTAAACTTATTCTACAGTAATAATTCAGAACTTAATCTTTTTTATCTAAAACTTGAGTATAATTTAAAAAATGAAAAATTATACAGTATTGAACATTGCTAAATGACAATATATCACCGTGATGTAATAAAAAAAGTATAACAAATATATCTTGAATTAAAGTGCTTAATCCTATATGTATTACGTAAGTACTAACTGATCTCTTACAATTGTATATACAGGCAAAAATAAATTAGATTCAACTGCCAAAAAAAAAAAGAATGGTTGTCATCTATAAGAAATATACTATGTATTTCATTAAGAGCAAAATATAACGTTTTGAGGTATGGGATTTATAATTTCTACGTTTCAATTTGTTTGATGTGATGTGAACACTTCAAACAAATTGAAACGTAGAAATTATACTTTTTGCTTTTCTTTGAAAATAAGATGTTCTTCGATTACTTAATAGTGAACATAAAGCAAAATGTAAAGAAAGTTATAAAATATTTAACTTCTTAGTAAATACACTGTCTCGTATAAGTAAGCTTTTAATGAGAGAAATGTCTTTATAGGATCATAAATTACAAACCTAGTTAATCTACGACTTAAATAACGAATACTTCCTTTTCATTCGCCTCATTGTTGCTTAAAATATTGCAGTGTAATAATTTGTTTATACTCATATCGAAGCAAATAATAAAAAAATAGCATTCAATAGAATCTGTGAGTACATGATGAAATTTCAATATCAAATTTGAATTATTTAAACTTTGTAAATTTCTACATGCTTTGTGACTCTGACCCAGTTTTCGCTTTTTGACTAAAGTTAGTTCAATTGCACCCGTTTGATAGAATGCGTGAAGATGCAGAACCGCGAAAATCCGGTTGTGAGTGGTACGTACGTCAAAGAAGTGAGAATGTTCAATGATTCAACGATTAAAGTTAAATAAATTGAACATTTTATATGAAAAAAAAAACTATGAAATTATGACTGCCTTCAATTTTGATGTCATAGGATGCAGAGATGAGAAGACGCCCTCATACATAATTTTTGAATGACGTTTGTTTAAATTGTAATTTATCATTCTATCCATACCCTCTACAAAAAATGCTCTTAACTAAGTTTTTTATTTTACGACAATTGAATGCAAATTAAAAAAACGTAACTAAAAAAATTAATTAAACTTAATTCGTTACATTCAAATAAACTAAACACTTAAATGTCAAGTAATAGTATTTCATTGAAAAAAAGCTTTCATTATAAATTGTTAAAAATTTTAATATTTATTAGTGGTATAAGATTTCAGTCAGAAATCCCGATAATATATTAAATGATGATTGTTTAAGTTATTCATGCCAATCTTTATGGGAAACGAGTCGGGTGATGTTTTTTGTGCCTACATACTTGCATATTTGATGAATACACATCGTAAATTATGTTTTGAAAACATCGCGGTCAATGAGTTTTGGCTGTCGCCAATGTAAATTTTATAACATGCATAATAATTAAAATAATTGCTTGACGAAAGCAACTATTTTCAAATCTATTGTATGTATATTTTAAAGATACGAAAAAAGAAAAGTGTTGAATCTTGTTCAAAAATTAAGTGATTGTATAATTTTGTTACTACACGATCAATTTTCTTACGTACGCTAGGGTAGCAGAATGGATGTATTTGTTAACACGGCTATTCTTCGAAACATCGTAAAAAGCCGTCTGCTAAAATGATGTATTAAATTTCATTCAACAATAAAATTCGACGTTGGTTGAATTATACGAAGAGCTTTGAATGTCTTGTGGCGTCTTAGCTTTCAGTCTGCATAATTAATTGGTGGGGCTCATGTATTATTATGTTGTTCCTGCGTCAACACCGCATCAATATAAACTTTGGGAAAACAAACAAAATTCAATGTTGGGTTGAATAATGATCGCGTCACAACAGACAGAATAAACATAATTAACTTGATTTACACAGAATAAAGTTTCGGTTTTAGGTTACCTTATTAAAAATATTGTATTTTTATTAACCTATATTTGATTAGAATTTCAGAAACGAGTATGGTATTGTGTCAAATAAATTTTGAGGTATGTATGTTAACACTAAATTATATAATTAGTCAGTAGTCACTCTGTAGTCGTAATGATATAGTGTACTCGTTGTGAGCTTCTTTATTTAGTTGTATTTTATTGTAATACCGAAAGCCAGACGAGTGATTAATGTAAATTATAATGATGTACAGATGAACTCAAACTGCTTGTCTATAGGTACATGTATTAACAAGATTGCACATTTTAATTGTGATATAAAAAATATATATATTTGGTAGTGTTATTTGGCAAAAACCTAGTATTTTAAAATTAATTGCATAATCAAAATGAGTATAAACGAAATATTTTTATTTTATTCTTGAAGACAAAAAATGTAAGGCAAATTAAAATACATCTAAATTAAAATTTTAATTAAGATGATTAAGTGATAGTTGGGTTACATGACAAAATTATTATTTTTTACATTATATCATGTATGTACTAAATGATGTATTTTGATTATAAAGAACATTGACTATATCGAAAATAGTTTATTAATAAATCTGTAGGAAGTTTTTGACTTTATATATAAAATGCTAATGAATAATAAATATTGACTATTCATCGTACAATTTCTGTAATGATTTAGCCAAAAGTTTGCAAATTGTGAACACGTAAGAAGTACACAATATTTTATATTCCAAAGCTTTTTAGAACAAAAAAAAACTCTTACAAATTACTACACACAAAACGTTGTTAAACAACTAAAAAACTTTTTCGTTGAAAAAAGTTTTATCGCGAAAAAACAACCTTTTATATTATGTAAAAATCTTTTCAAGGAGCGATGCTTGCCTATCAAACTTTTTGTTTTTAATTAGTATTTATTTTTTATGAAGCCCTAAACAGTTCATTACAAATAGCTTTAAGCCCTGGAGAAATTTTGAAAAAATACCTTTGACATTCATAACTTGATTTTAAAAGTTTTCTTAATTTTTAATATCTGGTTATATAAAAAATATTACATTAAATAGTATTAACAAAGATACTAAATAATAATATGCACATTTTTGAGTTATTTTGTTTAAATGAGAACTTTACAATTATTACTTTGGAGGTTTAAATCCATAGGTAATCGATACCAAAGAAGCTTATACATAGTTAATAGCAGGGATATGGAGTCGTTAAAAACTTCGACTCCGAAATTGACCAAAAACACGAATTCACATCTATGGAAAATAGTTTTGACAAAGAAGTTTTCGCTTCCATAATTTCTGCCGAGGTAAATTTACTAAAATATATTAAAACACTTATAAAAATTATTATAAGGTGTAGAAACTATTTGTATACTTTGTCATATGTTTTAATATAGACCCAATTTTGCAAAAGTAGCGGGGCAGTGTTAACAATGATTTTGTAAATGCATCAGTATAAATGAATAATACAGATTTGTTGCATAATTTTTAACAATACAATCAGATGTTCTACATGTAAAGGATATTGAAAAACATCGAAAAAACTTTAATCTTAATTTACTTATAATTTTTTAAAAGTTCACAAGCTTTCTCAAATGTTGAAAAACTTTTGATTATTGTGCCAAAACTGTTTGATAAAACAATAAAAATGTTATGTTGTATGTAGCAAAGCTGTATATGTGTTATATAATTGGATCTAAAGAATAAAAAGAAATTTTAAAAAATGTTATCGATTTTCACTTACAAACTCAACAAACATAATACTTAGTCATTCAATTAACATTTTGACGTATTTTTTTATACTAATAAGAAAATATATAGTATGTATCTAATGATACCAATTATTGTGCAAAGTAAATCTGATATAATGTTGGTTTAACCCAAAAACTTCTAACGAGAAACTTTTGAGACGGCAGATTGCTGTGTGTTACAAACTGATGATCAAATATATATGCGTGTTAATAATTCTTGTGCAGAAGCTTTTTTATTTCAATATGGCCTATTTTTTTAAAATTATCATCATCAAATTTTTAAGTAAATTTTGAAATCGTTAGTGTTGGAATATCGTTTAAGTGGTTATGTAATGATTAAGTTACTAATATAGCAAAATAGACAACGAGCCAAAATTATATTCACCACAAATGCTCGTGGCAAAAAGGCTACACATTTTTTTAAATAAAAAAACGTATTCGTGCATTTTGTCATTCAATTGGCGGAACGTAACTTGACAGGAAGCGAGAAAGTTTCCACACCTTCCCACCAGAAGTATGCTACAGTTTCATCGTTGGCGCTGCAAACGGATATTTGAATTGCAAATCAACCATTCATTTCGGTCTTTGATAAATTATCTGAAAGTTATGGAAAGTTGTTAATATATTCAATTATAAATTAAATATTTATATAAAGCACGAATGATATTCATTTGATGCTTCATTATTTTAGCGCTGCGGTGAAATTCAGGCTAAGTTTTGGTTCCTATGAGAAGAAAATAATTTTCATTTTTTTTGTGGAGGGTTATTTAAATACTTGAATCGTCACGAGAATTTTAGTATTACAAAAAACAGAGACATATATAAATAGCAAAATATACATATTTTACGCCTTGACAAGTATGGTTATTAAACTGTTATTTTTTCTGAATCTAATTATGTTCGGTATGAATATTTATTTCATAATTCAACGTTAGTTTTTTTGGTGTTCAAATTTTATTTGAATTTTTTTAAATATATATGAAGATTCATATGGAAGAAAAGTGAGGTAAACGACGAATTTATGATTTTTTTACAAATCCGTTTTAATCATACACATTTTAATGAGACGATTAAAAATCAGTTTTAGGGTAATTAAATATTGACGATATGTTACTTGCTATAATATTAACAATTTTTTATTAACTGCTCATTATAGTCAAAAAGCTTTTTGTATTGACATTGTTCCCATAGGAAATAGTTTTAGGGAAGAAACGAAAGCCGATTGTTTTAATAGAACGCAAAGTTATGTTGTAACTAAAGACCATTGTTTTCCTGCTAGTACCATTGAAAATATTAAATTGAATGACATATCTGTCCCTCTTGTGGCATTAATTTTAATAACCTTTCCTGTTTTTTTGCTATACTCGTTTCAACATTTGAAAATGTTGGTATCTCTCATTGTATTATTTAATTGTTATTGTAACATACTATGCTCGTTAAAATTTATCAGTACCAAGATGTTGTCACCTCAAATATGAAGTAAACCCTCCTATAGCGTTCATCTCTGTAGAGATGTTTCTTGTAGCAAATTGACAGTCTACCTTAATCTAACCCAAATGTATTTTCCCTTAAGTATTTTTTACATTAATAAAGTTAAGTAGTAATACGTTATTTATATATGTGAATACAAAAGACATTTTTCATAATTTATTTATTTTTTTGAATGTTTGATTTGCTGATTTTGTGGAATTCACAAAATATAGTTGTAATTTTGTATAGCTGTCTAGTCCCCTTTAATGTAGTTTTCCTATAGCGTTTCACCAATCTATACAAAGTCTCAACCTACATAGTCTATCTTAAATTAAATATTTATTAAAAATTAAAAAAAAAACAGTATCGATAATATTGTAAAGCAATAATATGTTTTCAGTATTGATAGATTAATATATCAGTACAAGAGTGGTGTAGAAGTGTAATATATATTTTGTTATTACTAAATAAATTTCAAATGTATTACTGTTTTTTTTTCGTTCAAGCGTGTGTTCAGAAAACAGATTATCAAAGTTAAAGTGATAATTTTGCATTAGACTTAAAAAGAAAAATAATTCCGTATTTTACATATGCACGGTTAGACTAATAAACCCTGATAAAAAGAAACCATTTTTGTATCGAAAATAATTGAAATGTAAATCCCACTCAGAGAGGCGTCTTAACATGCAATTTTTTCAAAGCTTGGCATAGAAGACGATTTTAAAAAGAAGCATCAAGCGATTCGTCCCCAAATGATAAACATTCTAAGCTCGAAAAATTCAACATGTATTATATATGGCATTTTTGCTTATTGATATTTTTGTAAGTCAACGCGATTCAGCGAAGGCGATTAATAGAATAAACAATTATCGCTCAGTCATGGTACAAACGGATTACCTTTAAATAAAAAAAATAAAATAAAAAACATCTTAGAACTAATTTCGACAATGTATTTTATGATCAGGACCGGTTTCGCTCATCGCGATCATTATTAACGGATAGAATACAATTTACAAGCATGTCTATTATATTATACAAAATTTGTTTTAAAATTTTCTTAGTTATTGAACTCATGGTTTTGTATATCTGCTACATTTAGCTTAAAATTTTGTAAGAATAGACTTGCTTGTAAATTGTATTCTATCAGTAAGTAATGCTTGCGATGAGCGAAACCGGCCCTGATCATAAAAATGTTGGAGAAATAAACTCTAAAACTGAGTTTTTGATATTTAAAATACTATGAATTTCCACCAAGAAGCGACAGTTAACCTGCTTCATCGAAATTGTAAAAAAAATCTTAAATAATTTAAAATATCGTTTTTCGAACTTTAGTCAATAAAACTAATAGTTGATAAATGGAATATTTCATTTTGAATAAAAATGTACATTGAGTAAGTAAAAAGCAACTCCAATATATTCATTTATCAGCAAAATCTAAGAATATCTTTTGTTTACTTCATTAAGACGAACTACTGTGGAACAAACATACCATATCCCTTCAAAATGAGAGTATGTTTCCTTTGAAAGTCCCTATTTCCGTTGCTGTGACGCCATTCATTCTCGTTTTCCTGCGAATAAATGGTAACGATACAATCTTGTAGGTCGTGACATTATTCGGCTCCTGACGCTGGCGCTATGGGGCTGCCCCGAAACGTATTACGGCACCCGCCTTGTAAAACTATTAAAGCCACCCAGAGATTTGGGACCTCATATTAGGATTTACTGAACAGCAGAGAATACTAGCCCCTTTTGCTCCTTTGGTGTCCTTTCAACTTTAAATCTAAGCTTCATTAAAAAACTTGTTTGTTTATTTTGCAATAAAGGAAATAAAATTTAATATTACTATATCCATTACAATATACAAAGATAAATGATAAATATTATAGATAAATAAGTAGTAAAAAATGTTTGTGAATTGTCACGCAAAAGTTGAATGATACTAGAAAACAAAATGTTTTTTAAGGTGTTTCACTTTTTGAATGAAAGATGTGATATTTTAAATAACAAAAGCACATTTATAACTAATTATTATCACAATATGTTTTATGATCAATTGTAAATTTATATCTTTTGGTACAATATCACGACAAAGACATTCTCTATTGAAATAAATATGTTGTGATGCTATCTGATCACAAAATATTTTATTAAGATTAAAAAACAAGTCGAAAATTTTCCTATTCAAATTAATGAACAAAGATAGGTATTTAAATTATTAAATGATAGTTAAATCATGTTTGTTAAATATTTTATTGTATAAATTACTACGAGTTTTTGAAAAAATAATGTGGAGAAATCGCAGTGCGTTAATGAAAAAGGTATGACCAAGAATTTCAGAGTATCAAAAACTTTCTCTAAAGTATCTAATTATAAAATTTGAACTGTTGAAACTTTGTACGATTCCACGTTTTTTCATTAGAAACCCGGGCTACACCTTTGGGCATCTTTATGCATTATATTGTATGGTAACAACATAACTTACTTACAATAAACAGTTTGTATCGGTTATATAGAGGAGGAATTATCATAATTACAAAGATATAAAACAGACCCTTAAATTAGGATCTCAATGTAAATCTGAAATTACTTTCAAAACTGTTTGATTATGACGACACTCGATCGCATGTGATAAGGCAAAACGCTTTAGCGAAAAAACAATTAGATCAACCACCTTCAGTTGGTATTATAAATTATATTATATTTATATACAAATGAATGAAAGTGTAAACAGAATGAATGATCTCTCCACTAAGTATCTGATTTATTTCTAGTTTGACGTACACATCTTATTAAAGCAATTTATCGTATTAATGTATTGATTATCTCCTGAAAAATTCACTGTAAGCGATATTCAATGACAATATTTTATAAGCTATGATAAATTATAGGAAAAGAAAAAAGATAATTAATGTCAATGTTATATATGATAACGATTTGGGGTGTGTAAAAGATGGAATATTAGGCAATATTAAAAATATTTCCATAAGGTGTCACTTTTGGTTGCCGAATGTTACTTCAGATTATACCTAAATGAGACACACGCGGGTGCAATAATATCATATTTCAACAATTATTAGGAAGTCTCAAATAACAGTACGAGGGCGGAATAATCAAATGGCCTTGTAGCTTTGTTTAGGCGCTACAAACAAGTTTAATGATAACTGACAAGCGACGTCATACTGCTATTTTCCCAGCCTTATCTCGATTGGCACGTGTTTATTTTGTGATATTGATCCCCAATTTGAGACAGACGTGTATATCTCAGACCTGGCTTCACGAGAAAAAGATCTCTTATTTTTTTCCTCTTGTCAGCATGTTTTATGAGACAAAAACAAATTGAGGCGACGACAATAATATTCTCGACGGAAAATTAATGGCAAGTTTGCTGAATCTCCGTTGTTGATAGGCCATCCATGTAATTGTTTTGAACATAATATTTCTGATATTTATTTAAGTGCTTGGATGAAACGTTGTCGTCCAATAGAAAAAATATTCTTGTCAGTAAAATATTGCTTGTTTTTCGTATTGCAAACTCAACCTTAAATCAGTTTTACTGACAGAGAAAAACATTGGAGTCAATTAAATAGCAATACATTTATTAACAAAAAAAATACAAAAAATGAAAATCGGCAAAGATATCTATGTTATGTCCGCTTCCAATATAGAGCAAATCGATGGATAACCTTTTGTTATTTAGTCGTTAAACAAACCTTTTATGGGAAGGGTAAAAGGAAGTGGCAACGAAAGAAATTTTAGTTAGCTAATCACTCTTGTTAAGTCCCACTTGTAGAATCAGATTGGAAATAATTTAAAAAAATCTAAGCTAAAATGATGCCGTTGATGTCAAATTATTGAATGATATAAAATTGTTTGAATAAATCAATTTTCTATTTACATTAGTTTGAGCTAGATTTATATTATTGTTGGAACAATTAATAGTGCTCAAGTGATATTGAAAAAATACAGAATTATTATTTACTTATTTTAAATGTGATACTTATAGTCGATACGTAATGTCGTGGTATAAAAATGTACTGAAAAAAATCAATTCACACACTGAGTAGCTTAAAATTAATTACAGACATTATAAATTTTTTTTTAATCACTTTTTTTGAGAAATTTAACGATTTTATTCGATTCATAAGGAATAAGATTCAAAGATATTTTTAGTGGGCTTAGCAAAAAAAATCTAGAGCATATTTGATGGTTTCAACTACATAAATGGTTTTATTTACAACCGTACAATGGAATACAATTAAGAGGTAATAATTTGCAATTACTATATTTCTTATCACTTTCTTAAATATAGTTGAGGAACACTATTGAAATAATGATATAGTGTAAAAACTACAGAAGCTGAAAAGTTTTTTTTTAAATTGATTGTAAGATAATTTCAATACCTTAATCCAAATTCAAAAAAAGATCACGGCTGACAGACACCAAAACTTTTTGACCACAAAAAGAACATGTGGGAAAATATATTTTTACAATTTATACAACAATGTCGTTGTATGAAATACCATAACTGTAAAATGCATAGAACATACAGCTCATTTAACCGAATGAGGGTTAATATTTTTTGCCTGATTCATGTAAGAAAGGAAAAAAACAGGTCCAATGCACAGCCATTTGTTACCTTGTTCCTATCTTAAGTCATTCTCTATCGCCAAAGGAAAACGATGAACCGTTAAGGCGGCCGATTCTCAGGTTAAATGAGACGTGTTGACTTTTAGACGTGATATTGATCGTACTTAAGAGAACAGTAGACCGCTTAAAGTTGGACGATAGTTACTCGAGCTTTTAAGTAACATACGCGGAGGCTTTTAATTCTTGTGAATAAAAGAAGGGTATGCTTTTAATTATCTAATTTTTTTGTTATTAACATTAAAATTTTATTTATTTTTTTACAGTTACTTTGGCAAACGATTCTAAAAAAAGTATCATTGGTGGATATTAAAACTAAATAAAACATTTTTCAATGATTTAAATTTGGACTCTAGAGTCGTTAACAAAACACTACGACATCTACCAAAAACACGATTACAATGCCGACTCCGATATTTACAAAAAAAATATTTTTCGTTAAGGTTTAGTTTATAGTCTGGTTTTTTTCTATATGTGTGAACTAAATTAATGATTGACAAAATAATTCTTGTTACTCGTTTTCCACGATTCCTACTCCACAAACTGTCCAGTCATAATTAAAGCCAACCATTTATTTCTCTATAAAGAGTTCCTATCTGTAACCAGACCTTAAAATTATTCACACTGTGAATATATATAAAAAAAAAACAGTGTGACATTTACGAACATGAATTTAATGCTTTGTTAAAATTTTCAGCTAAAGTAAACGCATAATTGATAGATTTTGTAAATCATTTTTCTTCACTCCTCAGATACGGAATCGTGTAAAAATTGAATAAACATTTATTTCACAAACAGTAACTCAAAACGTAACTATGTTTCTGCTTATAAGCTCAATGAACATCTGTTAACAAGCTTTGTCGCGACATGTCAACCAAAATTCACATACACGTGAATTGATTTCCACAGAGCATATTTACACAACAGAGCTACATGTATGCAATTCTCAAAAACGTTTCATAAATTCTGATTTCAAACCATTTATGAATTCTGTAGCGTCCTCTTAAATAAGTTACAGAAGCTTAGTTTCGAAATACATTTCAATTGCGATGTACTAAATTATTGCTCACAGGATAAAATTCATAATGTTTGTTTACTTATTATTGTTGATCAATTTTATTTTAGAGTTATATGAAATTTCTGAAAAAAGTTTTGCAAAAGCATTTAAGTAATGATTTGTAGATTCACGATTTGCTCTAAATTAATGTTTTAAGTTTTAAGACAACAAAAAAAACGAAATTTCTTATTTTTAGCTTTGATTGGAGAGTGCCGTGTAACTGCTTTATTTCAATGAAAGTGTTAAGTTAGGGTAAAAAAAGTTAAATAACACACCAAGCAGACTGACCAAGTTATCTCTTCTAATTCTCAACTGAAAATGTCGAAAATTTCAAAATTGTTTCTCAAAACTAGACCATCTGGGTTACACACAAAAAAATATTTAAATACACACCAAGTGGAATAACAGGGTCATGAATATTTATTTCATACAGAAAAGAGAATTTATGAATCTTGAATAACTAAATTCATTTCTTTAAAAAGAAAAATTCATTTATCAAATGCTAAAAATCCATTCAAATAAGATCTTTTTTAAGCAATTTTTGTCGTCAAATTAAATGTTATCTATGATAAATTTTTTAAAAGTAAATATATATACAATATATATATAAACATAGTAAATTTTTATCACTTTTAATTTTATTTTATAATGAAGATTATAAAAAAAAGTGAGTAAGTCTTTTAAGAAAAAATGCGTATTTCTTATCGTTAAACAAGATCAGATATTGGAATAGTAAAGTTTTATACACGATATAATATTTGAGGCTTGAAAAAAAATTTACCATACTGAAGAATTTATTTGAAAATTATGTCTTTAAGATTCAATATTTTTATTATTTATTTTGTGAAATAATTAATGAAAGAGCAGCTTCGGCCGCGCAACTTAGAATCATCTTTTTTTAATATGTATTAAAATTATTAATATTGTCAAATATGTATGAACTTTCAATTACTTTGAAACAGTGTAACATCACTAAATGAATGTTAACTCTGTTGCGACATCACTAGGATAAAATCTTCGCTTAAATATCAACGTGAAACATGTTTAGGGTGGGTTTGTGCGTTGATTGGCATTACTGAGCACGGGCGACGGTTCATTGTGCATTTGGCATTTGGCATTTTAACTTTACGCAGAAGGCTGATTTTGTTTATGCAGTTGGAAATAATACATTATTGCCGAAACTACAGCGTTCAGATTTGAGCAATACATTACACATTATAATTTAAAAATACTATAAACACAAAACATACCGATAATTGTATAAACGCACCGATTTTATAAATATGGTTGGTAATGGTAATACTGAGTTTATTTACATTGGTTATGTGATGAAAATGCTCTCATATTGCTTGTATAATATAAAATTACAAAAAAAAATTAGTATAAAATATCTTTTTTGTTGATTTTAATAAAATTTTGTATTTACAGAGATGTCAATATTTTGAAAATGAAAAAGTTCAATATAATAAAAACTACTCTCATATTAAACAATACAGTAGAATATTTTATAAAAGTTATCAGAGTGCTTAAAGTAAACAAAGAATATATAATTTATGATATCGATTTAATGTGATTGATGGAATTTCAATATCAAATTTGAACTGTTTTTTACGATTCTACGCGTTTTTCACTTTCGAGCCGGGATTCGTCTTTCGAAATCTTCAGGCATTATATAAAACAGATCAGACAGAGCAAATATCAAAACTATACGACAACAGAGTCCTTCACACTTACACATTTATTGTAAGATAGTTATATATTTCAACAATACTGTCTCACTGTACTTGAATTTAACTCTTTTTATAATATTTAAAAGAAAGTCTTAGAGAGTGATTAAATGAGAAGCACAAACCAAAATCTTTTAAATTATTATATAAATGCTAGCAAGCTTAGAGAAACCATAAAAGTCTAAATATTTTATTAATAAGCAGGAATTGTTAAAAGTAATTAAGTAACTAAGCTTGTCTGAAAAGAGCACTTATGAACTAATCTGTAATTACACATATCATATTTATGTAGTGAGGAAATTACCAGAAGAAGACAATTTATTCAGGGGATTATTTATAGTTGTTAATGGTATATTAGTTAGAGTCTTAACTCTAGCCGGTGATGAAAATCGTCTATCTAGAGCGTGAAAAATTTTCAGAACCCTTTTTTATTGTGTTCTATTGTGTATGACTGTAGTCATAAAAATTTACTTTGTAATCTAAAATTAATAAATAGTACAACTTTTGTCAAAGCACTTTCCAAAATTGTATGTTCAGCTTTCGTAGTGCGAGCGACAATAGCGCTCACAAAATATCGCGTTCTTGCTATAGAATATATTTATGTTAAAAAAATTAATTAAAAACTTTTTTAAGCGATTAAATTGGGTTGATCGCTTTGTGATTCGGTGAAATTCTGTCGTAATATCAATATGTATTCTTTTATCATATTAAATCTATATGATGAGCGGGAAATGTAAATTTTTTGGCTTTAGTATACTAATTTTTATGATTGTATTACACTATTTCAATGTCTCTTTTCTTTCATTTGACCATACCAGAGTATGAAAAATCTGTTCCTTAATTTATATCAATCGATCGAAAAATATTTTATGAATAAGTATGTTGTTCTAAAATTAAATTTTGATTATTAAACATTTAATTAACAACTGTATACATATTGTAATTTTGGTTATTGAATTACACACAGAATGATAAATTTCAATTTATAGTATAATATTTCCACTGATGAATATATGAATATATCAATAAATACTTTATTATTTTGAAATTTTCGTCATGTTTTTATAATATACACAAGAAAAAGTTGTTTTAAATGAATCGCCGTTTATTAAAGTAAAAACTATTTTGAAATCAATCCATATTTTTTCATGAATATTTTATGAATTAAATTGAGAAGTTTAGATCAGACGTTTGTATAAGGCACTCAATTATTTATTTATTGGCTGACAAGGCTCTTCATAGAAACGTAAACTGTCAAAATTGTGATGGATAGCCACCCGCAATTTGAATACCACAGCAACCTTCAGTGACCGCTTTATGAGAAACTGACTCTATATAATTATTGTACATGATCATTTTAATATTCATAAAATAAATGACACAGCTTACGCAATAAATCCTCTTAGGACTAAAATATAGTCTACTAGCTTTAAATGGATACCGACATTTACATAATAAAACACAATAAATAAGTGGCAATAAACCTTTTTAATGAAAACATAAACAAATGCCAATAAAAACTTCAAAGCGGTTAACGCTTACAATTAATTCATTTCTCACGAAGTGAAACAAAATGATCGAGAATGATGAGTAAATTCGAAAGTAAGTTCTATCATATTTTAAGTTATAGCTGTGAAAGTCAATGTATATGTATACGTTTCAAAATCAATTGTTAACGAAAATATTTAATTTCAATTGAAATAATATATCTAATGAAGTAATTTCCACCGCAATTAAGCATAAAAAACAAATATATTCTATAAGAGATTTCAATTGAATATGCATGCAAATAATTGAAAATTTTAATTTTACAAAAATAATTATCACGACCAAGTTATTTCGGAAAATGTCGGAAGTTTAAAATAAAAAGCTCACGCAGCTGTTCAGCTTTTTTTGATTGCTGCTTCCGGACTAAAAAGTTCACACAACATTACAGTCGATAGACCTGTATCCGTTTTCGCTTGATGAATTACTAAAACAACACGCCTACACAATTTCTCGACTGTAATTTTATACTATAAGAAAACAATTACTGACGTAGTTGAGAATAGAGTGATTGCTTATTTTTTTTAAATAAAAAAACGACTGTTATAAATATATAATATATATATTAATAGTTTGAATGAATGTTTTTAAAGGGAAAATAAATGCTAGAGAATAAGAAAGGATTAAATTCGGTATTATACGTTTTGTAGAATTGTGTTTCATAAAAAGAGTGAGAATATTTATCTATTTGCACAATAAATAATAAACAGAAATTTATAGCGGTCAAGGCACGGAAATAAAGATTTTCTATTTATATCTTCTGCGTCTTAATTTATATATTACTGAGAACTGTATAAGTTTTAAATAATTTTATTAGATCATGAGTGACCAAAATGTTAACGACTATGGGCAACCTGCTTTTGAAATCATTGGTGGCGATTAACACTACAAGTAGTAATTAAAAGCCAAAAACCTAGATATTAATTACCAAAACCAATTCAATATGAAATTTATTTGATTATACTCGCAATGAGAAAAATCGGTCTTGATTATAAAATATGTTGAAGAAATAGTATTAAAAATGCGTAATTATTTAAATTAAATTTTCATTTAGAAGTGACAGATAAACCTATATAAGTGATTATTTGAATATATATAAAATAAAGGAATTTTTAATGTCTTCACAAAAATATAAAATTAGTGTGTCAAAAAAACATGATATTCTTTAATTTTAGTTTTGCTAACATGTACAGTTTGCTTATTATTAGCTTAATAAGAGCTCAAATTTCGTATAATACATAAATATTTATCATGGAAAAGATTTAAGTGAAGTGATTTTTATGTAACACAAAATGAATGTACGTGAAATTAGTTTGGGAAAAATTATATGAAAAAAAAAAACCTTGTTTTGAAGCATCAGACAGGTGGGCGACTAGGAAAGGCTACGTGGTCAACCGTTACACCAAGAATGACGCTTTGGATGTCCCTGTCTTAGATCCATTGAAACCGTGAACGTCTTGACCATCAAAATTCATACAGATTGCCATTTTTATATTGTGCATTTGGGAAATATATTGACGTTAACAAAGAAGACACATTCATTGTGACACGTAAATATCAAATTTTTTCTCTTATTTGCAGTCATTGAAACGTGCTCAAGTCATAAAATACACATCTTCACCAAGATAGACCTAATAACTGACTATCTCAATACTAATAATAAATTAAATTTACTATTGATGTAAATAATGCTCCCTTTTTAAAATCTCCAAACAGCTATTGATTACAATATACGACACTATAAAATCACTCTCTTTATGTTATAATAAATGCATTTGAAATTAAAAAACACTTTTGCATGATGCAAATGCGTGACGAGCAGTAAATTAAAAAATGATGTTGACTAATTATTGCATATGATCCTTCTATGTTCATGAGTTATGCAAATCATTATAATGAGTTGGGTGCAGTATACAATTTGTATTAATGGATGCTATTCGATTAATGTTTTAATCTACTGTACAATGCAAATTAACAGGATTACACTTTTTGAACGAAATAAAATAGGTGATCTGTCACAAATAGGCTTGATACGTGAAACCAGATGATATGAATTTTTTATTGGTAACTATTTTTTTTCCTATAGCATGGTTGCCAATGCTTTTTGGAATTTTTTCTTTTCATGGAGCGAAGGCTTTGAATCTCTAATTGCAAAATTTTTATTAAAGATTGATTTTTAAACGAATTTAATAATATATTTTTGTCTATTGATAAAAATTTATTCATTACATTAAAGCAAATGAACTTTATATTCATGATAACTATTTAAAATGGAGTGGAAATAATACATTACAATTTTCAGACTTTTTTTAAAATTTAAGTGGCCATTTATGGTTTTCGTTTTGGATTTATTTTCAGTAATTATGTACTCTTTTATGATCGAAGATAGTTTTCCCGGTTTTTAAAATGCCCCGCTGTCGGTCGAAACAAATTAAAAACACAGACCCAGCCATGCACGGATTAACTTTGCATAGGAACCAATCGTACAGTAAACTTTCAACAAGTTACAGGTTTTTTGGACGGAATTCGGCACAAAACAGTCCACCTCTTGGTGTTTCCGAGCGATGAATTGAAAGCTTCAGTTGAAAAGCGCTTCATTCAAGTCTAGTTTCTCGTAATCGTTGGATGTTTAACTCTACCTAGAAATTCGAATAGAAAGGCTGCATTTAAATATTCGTCGTACGAAACAGTTCCGGGTGGTCTTTCGGTCTACTGTTTTTCAAACGTCGTCTGCGTCGAGATACTTCAAATATTAAATATTTCCATTCTGTATCAAAAAATGCTTTCACGTCATAATTGCTAGTAGCTTTAAAATGTTTTTTTAGATCAAACTGGATTTGAATATATTTCACCAAGCAATATAGTTTTTTTTGATTGTTGAAAAAAATATGTGTTGTATAAACACAGTATATGATTTTTATTAAAAAAATCAGTCATGTCCAATGAAAAAACTTACTCACAGAATTAGGTTTGTGTTGTTTATATGTTTTGCTACAAATACAAAAACTGATAATCCTGTCTATCAACTTCATTATCTACTTAGGAATAAAACCATTCTATTCATCTGAATACGATATTTGTAATTAATACTCTTAATAAAATATGTTAATTCAAATTTCATCAATATATATAAAGATTTTGTTTCATATGGTGACAAAAAATATGTTGGAAACATTATTTTCAGTCAATAAATTGAAAAATAAGAAAATGATGATACATCACGCTTTATTGTAAGCCCTAAAAAGATTTTACCAGTAGTGTTAAAAAAATACAGCCATTCTCAAAATTGATTGATATCTTATTTGATCACGTAAAAGATGCAAAGAAACGAAAAATGTACAATTTTATTCCAATATTATTTTTACTGTTACTTCTTCTATTTGATTTTAATTAGCACTTCATAAAACTAAAAAATCAATTTTAACGAATAAATAAACATTCTTCAAAAAATTGCATTGCCCATGCTTGACATAAAAAATAATTGTTCAATCAAAATCGGCCTCAAAATTTTCAATGTACTTATTAGAATATAATATGTTAAAAGTTAAGCACATTGTTAAATTCAATCAGTATTAATGTGTGACAAATTGCAAAAAAAATACGTAAATAAAAACGATCGATTGAAAAAATGAGCTTTCCTCATTCCTGGTAGAAATTCCTGAGGGATTATAACAGAAAATAATAACTGAAATGCGGCAGTCACGTAAAATGTCCTTAAAAGAAATGGCGTGATTTGTATAGTAAATAGCAGATTAGGTGGAACTTTGTGAAGTTACGTCAGTGATTTGTGAAGGGGAGCTTAGCGAAGATTATAACCGGCATAACAGTTTCCAATATCCATTACCGCCGCGACATTTCTCCCCAGTCTACCCTTTTATCTCTTAATCCTGTAGCGCTCTGCCGTGCGTACGTTTTCTCCTGGAAATCTTTTAAATTTGCTGAAATTGCATGCTTAGGCTTTGAATAATTTTTGAATTTGTAATGATTTTTAATTGTGTTTCTTGAATGTATTGCTAAGATTGCGGTTCACCATAGTAAAACAATCATACGACATAAAATAAAATTACCTTGTTACACAGTAATTGAAAATTTACATTTTAAAACAGAGTTCTTAAACACGATTGTGAAGATATCGCAGTTCTACGTATTATATACAAATAATCTTAAAATAATGCATTTCGGAGAAATAAAATTACTTTGACGTTTTTTTTAATAAAGCGAAAGTAATTTTCAATTTAGAAACATTTTAATGGTAGTGCGTCAAATGAAATAAAAGATACTATTCCCACTATAGTACTATACCGGAATCCCGTTTAATCAATGAAATTCGCATTTAGGATATTGTTTCATGGATTTTCAAGATATAATATAGTAATCAAATTTTAAAGAAAGCATCCCAAATATATTTTCATATTCATAATAAGAATGGTGAATCATATTCAAAGACAGAAAAGGTTATGACGAATGTTATAAAATACAAAATATTTATTCCGAATACATAGTATTTTGAACAACAAGTTATGTTATCCCCGTTCATAAAGACACAGTATGTAAAGTGATTCAAATGAATCTATTAAGTTTATTTATCTGCAAAAATAGTCCATTGACTAGTGTAAAATACAAAATAAAAATGAAAAAATGGACCATTTTTGTTGTCACTTCGTGAACTTTAAATATAAAAATCATAAATATCGAAAAACATTAGAGCTCATTTGCACATTAAAATAATCAATAACATGCTTTTTACGTAGAATATTATGCTAAATGTAAATTAATTTTTCTTTTGAAATAATTTCTGAGTTTAAATTGTGATATAAATATATAAGGAAATACACTTTACTATGACACTAAATCAGTTCTTGTGAATGAGATTATTGATCTCCATAACCTTATCGGGCTCAAAAAATATTAATCAAATATTTATTTAAAATAATAAAAATTAAAGCTTTAGTAGAATTTGTCACTGTAAATATAATTTTATGACCAGGACTGATATTCTATTAGACGATAATATTCGCGGTAAGCGGTAACGGTCCTGATTACAAAAATATTGTGGGAATAGCACTAAAAAATGTGTTTTCCATCGAGAAGTGACAATTCCTCAAAAGTGATAAATGTTTATTATTTTACGCTCCTCCTTTACTGATAAATATCAGTTTTATGAACTGGCGTGATGTTTATCAAGAGAAATGTATTCATCAACTGATATACCTTATTTGATATTAAATTTTATGATGAATATATGCAGTATCGTAGTCCGCTAATTTCTATAAAAGAAATGTATTTTCAAAAAATTTTGGTCTGTAAATGAAATACTTGTTATTTTGTGTAAGTATTAATTAAATATCTTATGAAGGACACATATTATAATACAATTGAATATTGTGCTGTCCTTTATGTTATGATATTTTCATGAAACTATAAATTTGAATAGCGTGGTATAAATTGAAAAAAACTGTGTCGGTGGTTTCTGTAAGCATATTTCATAAAAAACCAAGGCCCGCAAAAATGTATAAACCATGTCAGAAGTAATTTTAATTCTCCTCCGCGAATATTTTTATGCGAATCGCTCGCAAAAAACGCCATTCATAAATTTATTTACCAAAATATAAAAATCCCCATTAAAATTAAAACAATATTTCATCGCGAGAAAACATTCACATCGGCGCACGGCTCTACAATTTCATCGAGCTTTATTGCGCGTGTACACATTTGAATGTTGTTTTTATTATTCGTACGAGCAACCGCCGGAAAACGGTACCGCGCAATGCTCTCCGACCATTATTGGGACCTAGTCTCAAAAATATAGTATGATTGAAGAAAGTCACAAACAGCGCCTCAAATTAAAGCTTTAAAAATGATTCATTTGAATTTTATTTTCAATAGCGATGCCATATTTAATGTTGCAATTTGCATTGAAAATTTATATATTTATTTAAACTTTTAAGAGGGGAAAGCAAATGAAGTTTATCATCTCTTCTCGGTGCTTTTACTACGACGTATGGTTTTGATACCTTTACTGAAAGCCTCCACGACAAGCTTAAATGGGAATCAACTAATCCTCGTCCCCTAAATGATGACATTCAACTTTATAAAACTACTCAAAAGTGAGCTCTGCTGATCTTTCAAACAACTCAAACGTCCTGTGGTAAGTCAAGTCTTTTGAAGAAGTATAAGACATTTATAATTATAAGACACTTTAACTTTAGAAACATGACCTGAAAATAATATATACCAATACTTTTTTATTGTCGCTTCTTAAAATCTACTTGTGATATCTTTATATATCTATCTAAAGTAGCATAATATTTATTTTTTAGTTCACGTATGCGATATTATATTTAAACATGTGATATTGTGACCAAGCGAAAGCATGTTTTTGTAATTATTATATAGATAATTAAAATAAAATGTTCTTAGATAAAATTTGAATAGTTACAACTTTGTAAGATTCCATATGTTTTGTCACTGACGACCCGGGTTTCAGTTATGTTGCATCCGGAGTCAATTCTGTTGCATCCGTGTGATAGAATGCCTGATGATGCCGAAAGGCGAAACCCGAGTCGTTAGTGAGAAAGCACCTTCAATCGATATCATAAATTAGATCTTTGATGAAAATTAAGAAAAACATTTATTTCAATAAGAATAAAATACATGATTAAAATATTTTTTATAGCAAGACAATAATTTCAATTATGCATTTTTTGGATGTCGCTCCTGTTTTGTGATTTTTCGTAACGTAATATGTACAAGGTACGGTTCTGCAGTTAGATAGAGAATACATATCCTGGAGTAATTATTCTTCCATATACATAGGTACTTTTCACTGTTCTCTTCAGCTGAAATGCTTTTGTTTTATGGGAGAAAAATGGGGAGGGAAATATTTTCATTTGAAATAATTTGATGGGCCATAAGTGATAGTTAATATAAGAATTTAGTTAAAATTATAAAATATATTTAATTAGGTTACTTAATGAAATGTAAATATTTCTCGACACACTATTATTCCTCTATGAAATGTTTACATATAATTTTCATTAGTTGTGTCGATGTTGCGTGTAAAATGTAGATGAAAAAAAAATAACTATTTTACCGTCATTTTGGGATCATACGTATAACATATGTACATAAAACGACATCTTCATATTCATAACAGTATTTTCAAGAATTATATTTTTTTTGTTCGAAATCGAATAGAAATGTACGTTTAATGAAATCTATCGATGAATTTTCAATTTCCTTCTTCATATAGTTATACAAAGACTGCATAGTTGATTTTTTGTTACCCGGCATATTTATTTCTAGTTTTTCCTTTACAAAAACGTGTATTGGATAATATTTGTACCCAGACTGTTAGTAAAAATTATTCAAAATCTACGTCTATAAATATGTAAATAATACGTCTAAAAATCACTTGTATTAACTTGAAAATCTAAGAAAAATGTCAAAAACCCTTGTTCCCAGTGTTCAGAAGAAAAAAACGATTGAAACAGGTGCTTTAAAGTCATTGAAAAATTTTCATTACATATATTGACAACGGAGCCGCAACATGTACATAGTTCTTTTGATATGATTATAAGACATTAAATGAAATTTAGTTGAGCTTTTATAAAGCTTTATTTTTTTCCTATAAAACTTCAAAATACAATAATCTTCAGACTTTCATTTGCTGTTATCAAATTGAATATAAATATTTAAACTTTTCTGGTGTGGGGCTGGTGATATCTGCATCAGGAAGGCTACTAGTTGACACGCGCGTGCAAATCCTTTGTACGGTGGGTTCAAGAACTTAGATGCTATTACACGACCGGATTAACAACGGTGGCAATGAGAAATTCAGAAGCAACAGACTCCACTATAATCGTTCATATTGAAATATTACTTGATAAAACGTCTTACTAGAGTTACAAGCTTAATATAACATATAATAAACTAATGTATTATATTATTTTTGCACTAAATTTAGTAAACGCACTCGATCTTGACGAAATGAAAATTCATTTTTTGTTGTAGTAATGTGACATTAAATAATAAGGTGAATTATGAAATGACCGTTTACTAATGTTGCTAAGTTATGAAAAAATAAGGAATATTAAATTTATTTCACTTTAATATATGTATTTATTAAAACGATGTGTTTTATTTATGAAAATATTTTGAAGTAACTTTTATTTGTCGAAAATAAAAATATTCTTATCCGAATTTTAAAAGCATTTTCAGAAAATAGTTGAAGTCATAAAATAAACATTTTTATATTAACAGATTAAATAAATATTGTTATGTTCAATCTATTAAAGAAAAAAATAAGAATCTTGGAAATGAGCGAAAAAAGAAAATCGCCGACGCAAATCCTTTAATCGATTTAATCACCAATACATAAAGCATTCGAGTAAGATCTGAATGTTAAATTACAAATACTTTATTATATGTTCGGGAAAAAATATTATATGTGATTTGCTCAAATGAAGATGGAGCTGTTTAAGTGTTTAAGCATATTACTGTATTATAAAATAAAATTCAATTTACAACATTCTTTTGGCTTAGCAAGTATGGTGATTGCTGTTTTAATAAATCCAGGTGTTATCTGGTTGTAAGCGTGAATGTAGAATACGCGCAAATCGATTGGTCGCATATTATATTTAGGCGAGAGAAGCCTGCTGAACGCGAGGTAGGAATTTTCCAAAATACTTCACTATGAAGGCAATAAATCCTCTCTATACGCGAAAGCTTCCCTTAAATCACTTTGCTAAAAACAAACAGATAAAAGCTGCATAAAAATCAACGGAAATTTATGCTATTCTTAACTTTGGTCATTACAGCTGAATGAGCGTAATCTTTTCTTCAGAAATGTCTTTTTAGTAGGTATGTGAATTTCAGATAGTTAAAAAATTGCCTTTTTCAGCATCACTTCGTCAGCGTTTTGAAAATGTTTTATAATTATTCAAACTAAGCAATATAACAATATCTCATGGCAAATAAAAAATCATTTTAAAAGGATAGAATATATATATATTTAAAACAAATAACGTTTAACAATTAATGGTCTATTTACACGAACTTTAATTCAAATTTTCTGAGCGATTTAACATAAAAATGCTATATTATAAATTAGAACATTGATAGAGGTTATGAAACTAGGAATTGTATGAAACTGTTTTTAGATTTTCCACTTGATGTGACTTCTTTACCAAACAAATTACTGATTTAAGACAAAGATTTTTGAAAAAATAGCAATGTATTTTAGTTCTACAAAATTATTTCTGACGTCAGAACTAGTTCTGACTATGGCGTGAGCCGAAATAGCTATCAACTATATTTGTTAAAAATAATTTTGTAGAACTAAAACACATTGCTATTTTTTCACCGTGTTATAATGGAGTTCTACCAAGTGAATGCCAATTCAATCAATACAAAGGCTTTTGTTTCAATCAGAAGTAACAAGTCATTATAACATGCGTACATTTTAGTTTTATTATGTTATTCATTTTGATATTTCAATATGTAGAACGATGCTACAAATTTTCAATGTAGCCCACATAATTGAACACAATTCGACTTCTTTTTTGATTTTGTCTCCACTAAAAATAGTGCAGCATATATAATATTAGCCTAACACTTATCTAAGCAGTAGTTATCAATCACGAAATACCCCATCAGGAGTTAAATGTATTTTAAAGAAACTAATTGAATATTCGATTATTTAAATAATTAAAATTGGAATAATTGCTATTGAAATCATGACAAAAGTTTTTTATTAACCAATTTGTTAACGCATAGAATTATGATCAATATGGAAATTTAAAAACACTTTCTGATATCCGCTTAAGTTGTGTGGTAAAAAGCAAGGATTGAATTGAAATAGAGGCTAACCATATTAAGATGATTGAAATTATTGACGCGCTAGAGATAAAATTTCAGCATAGTTAATACAATTGAAAATACAGCAGCGGTTATGTTTAAGAGCCACAAGGGTTGTAGGGCTAATAAAAGAAGAAATAAAATTACAAAAAACTTCTGCGGCAATGATAATCTGAACACCGGGAATAATTTGCATGAATGGGCCAATTATACACTTAAACATATTCCTTACCCTCACAATAACAATTTTGTCTGTTTTTACCCAATTTCCCGTTTTAATATATTAAATTAAACGTACGACTAGATTAAGGCAAGCGGCCCCTTATGCCATTTTAAATGTTCATGAGAATGCATGGGGTCAAATTGGCCATATTTTAAACGCATGGGGATTAAACCCTTCCGTTATTTATTTGAAAAATTTACTGAACTATTCAAATTTAATATTTTTCGATGATAATTGTTTTTATCTCGCGGAAAAGGGTTCAAATAGGCATGGAATTTTAATTGTTTTGAGATATGTATTTTTTAATTGCCATCGTTGTACGCACTGTGAAATATGAAAAAATGTTTCAATGGAATGATTATTTGAATTTTACTGCAAACATTATATTCAAATTTCGGCTCTTGAAAAACCACCTATATATGATATTTTTTTTTAATTTTTCAGGGATTTCGCTGTATGAATACGGAAAATGAATATTTATCTTCTAAATATATCAATGACTTTGATATTGTCCAATATCAAGTCGTTTTGATCATATAAACCAAAGTACTTTTTTTAATAATCAATATTTATCTACCAACTTCAGCAAATTAAAAAAAACACGAATAGATTATTACTTGAACGGTTTCATAAGAAAATGTTTGGCATGCGGCATAAGAATTATTGAAAAATTATGTATCCTTGAAGACAACTTTAATGCATGAATTTAATATTATGTGATATGAAAGTCATGTAAAAAAAAATATTCAGTTGTTTTAAAGTGTTGGTGTTATTTTCATCAAACCTCATTTTGTAATTTATGAAATGAATAATCAATAAGTATTAAAGTAAAGTTGTAAGAGGTTATGATTTTTTTGTCAAATTTAAATGATAGATTATAACTAAAAACTATAGCGATTAGTTCGAGCCATCAATATGATTAAATCTCCGAAAGTTAAGATAGAGTCAATTTATAGCAAAAGAATCACAGCATATAAAAAAGTTCAGCTTAGACAAGAAAAATATCAAATGATAACGTTTTTTATATAACTTAATTGTTCTATCAACTCAAGCAAAAACCTCTTACTAGTTTTCAAAGTTTGAAACATTAACTGAGTTAGGGTTTTAACATAAGCTCGGTAATAATTACATTATCAAACTTTCGCTGATTTGACGGAAATATACGCCGATGCCTTCATAACAGCAACTGAAACAAATTCAATACGAATTTGCCTAATGGTAATAAAAGATAATTATATACGGAACTAGATCATATAAGTTTACTACAAGGTCTAAGAAAGTTATAACGCCATCATAAAGGCAACTGATTAGAGAAACTAAATAATACGAAGTTGATATGAATTCAATTAATTGTATAGAGTACGATCGTTCAATTACGTAAAACAGCAGAATTAAAACATATTTTATCAAACTACGAAACAAATTTCGAAATTTCGAAACAACGAAAATTTTAACATTTCATCTATTTGAATAAATGGTTTATGTTCGAAAAAATCAAGTGTATAATTAAAGAATATAAAATTCATGTATTCACCGAATCAAGGTAAAACAGAATGAAATACATTTTTTGTCAAAAACAACCAAATATAAAGATAAAAACTCAATATATAATAAATTATTGGTCACTGATGTTATTGAACTTGTAGTTCACGATAAACAAGCTATATAAGCATTTGTCATCTCTAGAAGTGAGTAAATGAAAAATGGCTGTTTATAATTTTTTTTTATATAATAAAGTTATTGTAGACAGCATCTATTAATTATCAGGATTATTTGTAGTTTAAATAATAGAAGAATAGTGAGCGTTCTACATTTATATGTAAGCGTTTTCCCTGAAGAAGACTGTGGTTAGTTTTATATCAATTTCCAAGAAAATGTAAAAAATAGAGATGTTTTTTTCTAGTGTTTCAAGTTTAAAAAGAATATCACTACAGTTATGAGTGACTTATGAAGAATTTCTTTTACTTACAAAGAATTTTCATTTGATGTTGACTGTGTTCTGTCAATAAGTGGAAATATGTTATATGTTAAAAAAAAGTATTTGAGTATATTTAATATATATGACATGGTTCTTAAATGACGAATAAAAATAGATCTTATATTGTCTTTTCGGTCAGTTACTAATTAAACTTTGATATTTTCGTTGGATCCGTTGTTCTTAGTTAATACTTAATTTTCAATCTTACCCTTTAATTAGAACAATAATTTCAAATTAACAAATTAGTGGAATCAATAAGTGCGTATAATTAAAGCACCCAGAGCTAATAATCACTCGTTGAAGCGTTGACGACAACATATTACCCATATTATTATTCCATCTTATTACCAAAATGTATTAAAATATTAATTAATTCATAGCAGTAGCGAGCAGCTATGTAGCTTAAGATTAGTTCTCGAGTTCCATTAATTAACAAATGTTTCATTAATCATATTATGAAAGATAACTATAGTGACATCTATGTACAATGACGTGCTCAATTTGAGAAATGGGGTTTATTAATCCCTTTATTCCTTAAGCTTGGCAATGATCACCTTGTCTAAGCCAAACAAATTTCTCATTATATTGCAATTGTGCAAAAGCCCGATAACACGTACTTGTTACCTTAATTGATAATGTTCAATTATAAATTATCTATTTTCAATCTCGAGCTCAGTGTAGCTAAATCTATTGGTTCGTCTTTTCTATTCTGTAATATTCATCAACACAAAAGACTTATCTAATTATCAAGAATTGAATAGCGAGATTTACCCAGCATTGATTATTTAATGATTATGAGCAATGTATCTTGGAGCACAAAAACTCCTTGTTCCTTTCTCAACACTTATGATTTTCTAAATATATTATTACAATTGTTTTCACAGAACGTGTGCAGAAGCCGCTTCATGAAAAGCAAGTTGTATTGCTATATCTCTGTTATTAAAACTACAGTTTTATACCCAAGTGAAACATTAATTCACAAACTTTTTGAAATGTACATTTGACTTGAAGCTTGGTTAGCCTAAATTTAAAGGAGAAGGAAAAAGGCAGTTCGTCCTCCTAGGGAACATTTGCTAGATCATTTCCACGAAGAATTGCCTTCGTAAAGGTCCGTAGTTTGCATTGGAAAGCGCTGGGAACAAAATCCTCAACGCTTTAGTAGAAACAAAAGACGGACAAAGAAAGATGATCGTAAATGAAAATAAATATGTTTATAAAAATAATGTTACTGTCAATACTCAAACAAAATCAAAGGTTTGTTTTGTAATTGAACACAAGTGTGCATGTGAGCTTCCATGGAAAAAATAGCAAATGCCCAAATTTTTGCAGAAATTATTTAAGCAAGGTATGCAAAAAAAGATCTACTCAAAAATATGGAATAATAAATATTGCCATAATAAATCGGATATAAAGACGCAAATGTGTTAGTTTAGTTACGCATTTAGTGATTTTATATTTTGTGATTTAATAGTGGTGAAATGATAAAGGTAAGTAAAGAAAACACTTCTGTGTGTGATTTGAGACGGCAAATGTAAATATTTTGCTTAAAAAAAGTAGGATTGATGGATTGATATTACACCCAGTCTTTTTTTTACGCGATACTTTGGTTCCAGAAAAAGGCGCGTAAAAAAATTACAACTTTTACGCAATTGCATTACATTTCTTTACACACCCTAAAACATAAATTCGCATAATATCCGATACACTAGTCTACACTACACTAGTATGCATTTTTAAAAAAATGGAATGCTTTATAAAATTAAGTTAAAAAAATACACATATTTTTTATTTAAACAAATAATGAAACGTACCAGCCTAGCATCATATACAAATTTCTTCTTTAAAACGGATTTGGGGAAAAAATCGCGTAAAAACGAATGAAAGGCGTAAAAAATGTAACGGTGCCGTCAAAAAAAAATCGCGTAAAAAAAGGACTGGATGTATACATATTTCTCATTGGCCGAGTATCAATGACAACAAAGCCGGCTCCATTTACTTGGGAGGTGTTCTGAAGTCTTTTGAAAAAGCATTCAAATAAACATATAGCACATTCAAATATGGCATTTTCCATAAATCGTTCTATGTTTTTATATAAAACAAATATCATCTTAATTTTAAACGTTTTGTATAAAGTTCTTGTGCGTTTACTTTTTGTTTTATTAAGTAAACAGTGTGTTCACCTTTGGTTAGAAATCATGCAGAGTGTGTGTAATGTAATGTATAATGTACAAGGTGAGCTAGGTCGGCGGCGTGCTGAAAAATAGCCGGATTAAAGTTAAAATACACCTTTGTTTAAGAATAAATTACGGCATTTTTAGCATGTAGTCATTTATTATTAGAGAATGTGTTTTATAGCCAAATAAAAATGCCGAAAAATATATCCAAAACTGATTCCTGCAAGATTAATATTACTTTATATTAGATTCAAGAAGCATTCCGATATAACTGGTATCCACTGAAGACGTTAGGTACTTTGGAACACCATTTTGAAATAAGCATGTTTGATCTAGCGTGACTGAGTTATATGATATATATATGTTATATATCAACACAGTGTTGTTGAAGATTTCAATTAATATTCAAATTGAATTTCCATGAGAAATAAATAAGATGACCCACTGGAATATTTTTTTCAACGAATATGCTTATCAATAGTTATTGATTCCATGATAAAGGCCAGAGAAGGTATAGACTATTTCTACATAACATATTTTTCATAGAAATATTTGGGCAATGCAAAAAAGTATGCTCTGAATGTTCTTTTATTTTAACACAAAGGGATTAGTCTTGTTTAATCAAAACTAATATATTATTCAATTTGAAATGTTAAAACTTTCAACGATTCCAAATGTTTAGTCAATAACGACCCGTCTTCTCCAAACATTCTATCACACACATGCAATATAACTGATTGTCAGTGCCTGAAGATGTCTAACGTCGACACCTGGGTCTTTTGAAATTTTGTCGATATCATGAATTGGAAGACATGTCACCGGAAAGACCGAAATCGTATTCTAACAGAAAAGAATTAAATCCAATTAATCTAGAGGAATAAGTTTTAACATGATAAGCAGGCATTTTGTTGAGTAGAAACATACTATCAAAAACTACAGTTTTTGAAGTTAACAACTAGAATTTTTTTTCATGACCATGTTTTTGAAAATTCCATATGCCCAACAGCTCGCCTCACTATACACAATACAAAGAAACGTGCGTTCATAGTTATACAAGTCACACTGTATGCAAGGTAATGTGAAGTTCTAACGTATCATTGCCATGCGAGCAGCTTTTTTGAAGCTCCCCTTAGAATTTTCTATAGGAATTTTATTTTGGTTTTAGAAAGATAAATAAACTACTTCTGAAACTTATAACTGTTTCGGTTGGTCATATGAATATAAACAATCCGAATAGCTAATTTGATAAATTATTTGATTTGTTTTAGTTTAAGTGATGGTTTCAGTCAACAGTTAAAATCATTAATCAATATTAATTTCACTTCTTGATGGCAAGGCATAATAGTTTAAATAATTATACACATTTTTAGTGTTATTTATACAATACAATTTATGATTACGACCGATTTCTCTCATCGTGAGCATTGTCATTTGATGTGTAATGAAATGTAATCAATATCTACCAAAATACATATAACACATAATCAAAAGCTAAAATCGTTATTGTTTTAATTCCCTCAAATTCGCATTGGCTAAAATCCGTTGTTCACCATGTTATATGTTAAATGAAGGCTTGCCTGAGTTAATGCGCTACCTCATATTTCACGGATTCAATTTGTTTAACGTGATCAGTGACAATTTAGAATTAAAATTCAGCTGTCATTGTCGCATGTAAAAAAACACTAGAATTTCTTTATTTAAATTTTGCACAGTGATTCAAATGGTCATGTGTACGAATAAGCCGTATCAATATTTTACAGCGGTGTACCCTTTAATTTGTTTCCATTATTTCTGTTGATATAGACGAAAATGAACTAAATAAATATGCAAATTTATTTAAATTTGAATAAAAAACAACTCAGTGTTATGTATGGAATTTCGAATACCGAATGCTTCCCTCACGAAGAGATTCGTTAAGTAATTTGTGACTGCGAAGAGAATTAAAATGATTTTTTAGTAATCATTGCTTGGAAAATTTTATTTCGATATACGTCGGAAAACCGGAAAATTCTAATCTGCACGATAATACAGCGTTTTAGTATTGACTGTGCAGCTATTTTATTTTTGGTGTATTTATTTGAACACATGTTTTTTGTATTATTTATATTATATTTCATTTATAATATCTTTTAAGGTACTATAACATCATATGTATAAGTCACTGTGAAAGTATATTTCAAGTGAACTTTATATTTTCAACAGAGAAAATATGGTTTTTAATTGAAGCAGCAAAAATATTTTCAGACTCTCAATTACAGTATCATATTGATGTTAATGGTTTTATTGAAAGTTTAAAAATAAAGTTAATATCGCTTGAAAGTGTCTTTCAAAATGATTAGAAATTATAAGAATGTACTGGAATAATTTCACTGAAATATAGGTAAAGATAAATTTTTACTTGAAACACACAATCGCTGTTATATATGTCTTTTTTCTGATCACGCTGCTGAGTGGATTTATATTGTTACATTTATCTACATCACATACCTGAGTTTAAGTATTCTTAAATTTCAACTGATTTGTATTTGAAAGCTTAATTGTCTGCGATATTTCCACACCTATCTACCTTATCCGTTACAGTCGTGAAAATGAGGCGTAGTAAAAACGACTTGGTTACATCTAGCTCTTTTCGAATTCACACCATCTCCGAAAAAAAAGGTTGGACGAATGAACTAAAATTTTATAATAAAAACGATTTTTGTTGAGATACATCGTAACTCTTCCATTAGCGCCCTATAGCACCCTACTGAAATGGATTAAAAAATATGTATTGATTGAATTGGCATTCACTTGGTAGAACTCCATTATAACACGGTGAAAAAACATAGCAATGTATTTAAGTTCTACAAAATTATTAAAAAAAAAAATAGTTGATAGCCATTTCGGCTCCAACGCCAACGTCAGAACTATGCTAAAACTAACATTTGCTTAGCTATATATAGCTGTGTAGAAAAGGTACACAATACATCTTCTCTCCTGTTTTAACGGCCTAGCTTATTACTTTCACACAATAAAACTAAATTTTCAAAAATTGTAAATGAAACAAAAGGCGGCTATGACGATAAGTTTACATGTGGGACGGAAGTGGTCATTACGGAAGTAAATCAGATCACCCCCCAGTAATAGGGTTGGACTAATGGAGATACTATAATATTAGTTTGTTCGTTAAGAATCCTTTGTGATAATTGATGTCTATTGATTTCCAGCTGTTCCAAAGCCGTCATTCTGCGACCCTTACTACAAAGATGGAAACATTTAGGCGCTGAGTTTGAATTTATATTATGCGATTCCTTAATAACGTGATTAGCTAATTGTGAATCTGTTTTTTTGCTTATAATCAACAATATTTTTTAAAAATAATTTTGTAGAACGAAAATACATTGCTATTTTTTTTCATCGTGTTAAAAATATGTATATAAGGTTTATATACCAAAAAACATATATAATGAAATTTCACGCAACGTGTATTTTTAATGTCTTTATAATAAGATTGGTGTGATATTTTGCCCTGATACAAATTTTGGTCAACGCAAACATCATCATGATGGTTCTGTAAATAAAATGTTTTATTTAAATTTGAATTGCCTTTTTCTCTATATAAAACATACATATATGTTCCATTTGAAGTACGAATCTTATCGACATTACTTTTTCATACATACATGTTATATAGAAAACGTATTTAAACATGAATTAATTTCAAAGCTTGCAAGGAAACGTTATATTGCTTTTCACAAACTTGGGAAAACTACTACCAATTGATCTCTTTGCCGTAAGAGATGTTACAGAAACCTAATATCAGGTGTTTTGTTTACCAGCAGGTGTAAACAGTGACGTTTCACGTCGTTGGGTCGCGGAACTAATTTCGACAACTGTCTATTGTAAAGTTACGCCGGGAATGGTAGGAGAATTTTACATCCCGTTGAAACATCGTTTCTACTGTCGAGGATTTTCTGAAAATAAGTAATTATTTTTGCCAGTAGATGTCAGCACTACATGCACTCGTGGTATGTATCAAATATTTATAATTACGCCCGCTGTTTATTTTAAGGCTACAAGAAATAAAAACTTCAAATTAGACGTGTTAATGACATATATATTGTAAGAATAATTCAAACAAATTATCATGTCGATAACCATAATAGTTAGATGGTAGGTCACAACAATTTTAGAATACCAAAATTCAATGAAACTTTCTGCCATTGATAAAAATGAGTAGCGTAAAAAGATTTTCAGCAAAAAAACATTAGCTGTATATAAAAATACATTATATCATAAAAATAAATTAATTGATACGTTGATGATTTATTATAACATAAAATTTATACTAAATTGTGCCAGATTGCTAGCAGTATCAAATTATTATAAATATAAATCTTGCAGTCGTTAGATTGCTCAAATATTTTTTTACATTAAAATACGCGATAAGGCGACTTGTAGTAGTAAAAATATTGCAGGTAAGCCACTCTTTTATCCAGCAGTAGATATGTATAAAGTTTTGGATTAAGATGAATTTTAAGTATGAAAAATAGCAAATATTCCTATATGATATGTGTAATAAATAACATAAATTAATGTCTTCATAACTAGCTAATACAACAAAACATCTTGTAGTCAATATTCATGAGTCTGTTATTGGCTTAAATGTACAAACCTCCACTTACTACAAGAAATGGAAATCATGTCAGCTTACTAACTTGATCTATTTACCGCAAGCACGTGTATAAACTGTAATAATATACATTAACGTGAGAAGGTAAATTAATGTATACAGCCAATATTAGAAGGTATGTCGGATTTTATTCAATATTTTAAAGCAAATTATTATACGTGAATTGCTGAAACTTTGTATTGTCACTAATGACTCGGGGTTTGTCTATTGGCATTCAAGCATTTTATCATCCGGAGGCAATAGAATTGACAATCAATTAAACTCCCATTAACCATCCTAAGTCGATCAAATGAATTCAAAAAGTATTAATTATGCCCAATTAAGAATGAGGCGGTAAAATTTTTGAATTAACATATGTATAGCTCAAGAATAGTACCTCGTATATGAATATTTGATAAAAAGGGAGGATATAGATAAAACTTAACAAGTATGTGAATAAGAAAGAAAAAAATTTATTCTAAAAGACTTATCAATGATTAAGCGATTGCACTTCATTTGAATATAACAAAAAATATATTCCACTAGATACTGAGTTAATACTGAAAAAGTTGTCATTAAAGACTTTCAAAAAATCTTAAAGCGGTGGCGCTTATTACAACTTAGAATATACTTGTGTTACCTAGCTTTTAAGCTCTAATGAGCTTATATGAAAAAAAATAACATATGTATTTTAATGTTGGGAAATGATTTGTTTTGTGCGTTATATATCGAGTCGACTTGATTGTTTGTTAGTACAATATGACTTCTATTTACAATATAGATGAAAAAATATAAGAATTAATACAATTAAATAGAGAGTTGATATTTGAAAACACGGAAGATGTCATATTTTCTTTCTGTGTGTATTTAATTTCAGAGAAAAAACACTAACGATATTTTACCAGCATCGTCTTAAAGTACGGGAATATTGTTTACGTAGCGGAACATCTTTGGCGACGAGAACATTGCTTTTCGAAAACTATTGTCTGTTATTGAAATGCTCGCATTGTTTTCACAAAGTAATATGAAAGTTTTCAGGTATTTCTACTAAACAAACAAATTATGTTATGTAATTGTTATGAGTGAGTATAAAATAAAGTTATTACATGACAACGTAATAATATGATGTTAAGTGTGGAATCATATTTGAGAATATATCATTTCGCTGAAATTGTTATTGCTTGAATTAATTAAGGCTTTTTTCTCTAAGTTTACCATCCTTATGGATATTCATTTGTTGTATTCAGCTGAATAAACCACGGTAACGTCTGTTTACAATATCATATTACATATTATATCTATATATATATTATAGCTATTACTGTTGAAGTTGTACAGTTTTTTAACATACTGAAAAATTCATAGGAGATCCTTCAAACATAATTCAGTTTATAGAGATTAAAAAACAGATGGTAATATTGTGCAGTCGTTGGGAAATGCTTGGCATGACAACTCATTATATAGCACCTGTCAATTTTTTGTAAACTAACAGTACTTAATTGATACATATATTAAGAGAAAAATCTGTTAATAAAATTATACTATTAGCATGATTGTCTGAACTATCAATCTGTTTTTGGTTGATGTATTTGATATGAAACTTGATTTGTCTTTCCACCGAAAGTTTTTCGTTACTTTTTCCACATCGTGCAATTGCAGTTTAAGTACTTTCTGAAAATAGAATAACGTGTGTTAATGATAATTTGTCGAAATAAAATTTTTACTCAAAAGTTTTTTTAATACGATAAATATGATAAACTGAATAATTTTCCATTTAAAAATATCATCTTTGTTAATTCTATTATTTCTTCTAAAATTGCATAATATTTTGGAGATTAAGAGTGAATTGTGGCCTTAAGTTGTCTGCAACACATAAATAGTGATAAAAAATGGGAAATAGTTGCGTTGAAACGTGGTGGTCATGCAACTAAAAGTGACTTGTTAATGCTGAATAAAACCCCTCAGGGACGCACTCGAAAGGTGATCGTAAAGGTAGTCGTTTCAAGAACAGGGGTAACAAAACTCAAGTTCGCGGTCGCTTGAGAGCCCTCCAGCGACCAGGACAGCCAAAGTACGAGGTTGCTACATTGAAACAACGTTAGATAAAACTGAAAATGTATAGATATTTTTTCATTTCAAGTGCAACGTTATCACGTATGATACAAATATGAAAAAGTTCGTAGATTGGCTGTAGAAAAATAAAATAAAATTCTATTTACGAATGTTTTTCATCTTAATTTTTACATAGCAGAATATTTTGATCTGGTCATGACAGCTAATAAAAATCTTCTAGATAATATTTTAATAGTGAGATGTGAGACTATTATCAAATATTAATCGCATACATTCTATATAAGTACTTTGTAAGCTAACTGAAAGCATAAATTAGGTAAATGTAAGTTAAAGAATAAAATGGAAACACCAATTGAAGCTAAGGGTAAGCTTTATATGAACCAAAAAAGTTTACAATTATTTTTATCAGGAATTGTTAGTTTATTGATTTTAAGCACAATGACTTATCTTTCTAGTGGCGTATTTATTTTGGACGTAAACATAAAATCGTTGATGATATATTGTACCTGAGAGCTACGGACATAGTCGCTCAAAGAAAATATATAATTATTTGTCATTATATGAAGAAGATTTATTATTAACCCTAAAAAGTTATGTGAAGTTTTTGATTGTTGTTCTATACTACAAAAAACTATTCCTATAGCTGCTATTTTATTATTTATTAAAAATAGTTTGCTCGTTTTTATCACACCGGATTTTTATGAAACTGTAATCAAGTTTTAAGCATTAATGCTTGATTTAATATATAAATTCATTCATTGATTGAAAAAAAAACAACAATCTTTCCACTAAGGGAATTTAATCGTTGAATGCAAGGAAAGAGAATTAGTCTAGTGAGTCAGTTCTGTTGCATTGGTGCGATGGAATACCTGAAGATGCCGAAGGGTGAAACCCGGGTCGTTTGTGACAAGACATATGGAATCGTACAAAGTTGCAACAATTCAAATTTAATATTGAAGTTCCATCAAGCACCTTCAGTCGATATCATAAATTAGTCTAGTGAGATTTTTGACTCAAAAAAATTATAAATTACTTAATAAAAGTAATGTGTTGATCAATTGAAATATGTATATATATATATTTAAAGATATTGGTACATTTTATCAACACTATTGTTACACTGAGACAGTAAATTACACTTTACGATTAACTCAAACTGCAAACCTTTATATGTTAACAACGTGCTACAAAGTGTATTTAATTTGTATGGTCAACCAATCTACAGATGTTGATAGATAGTTAGTTGTAAGCCTTTGGAGAGTTGACTTAACGTCTAGAAAGCTGTAACATGCAATAAAGTCGATGTTCTTACGTGTGTTTTAAATAAACGTCCAAGCACTCAATAACAAAGGTTTTTAGTCAAAAATAATAGTTAATAATTATGCCAATAAAATGTATATTACGATTTTGAAAAATTGTTGATCAATTCTGATTTTTTGATCATATTATTTAATTCATTATTGAAAAATATATGATTATTCCAATAAAAAAGTGATCGAAGTCGTGAGCATAATTTTATTGGAAGCAACTGAAAGTTGAAAAAGACAATATCACTGCGGACCGAAAATGACGTAAAACTCACTAAATATAGTTCGTGCTTCATGAGATATCCACAAAATGTGCAACACAAATTAAAAATAATGAAAATGTTGCCACGGGTTGCACCCCATGTTATTTATTTGACATTAATGTTAAAGGTGAAAAATAACCCAAATAAATACGTAATGATATAAGGAAATTACACATAAATACTTTTTATCACTTAAGATGATATTTTACAACAAAGAGACAGATTGATAAATGTTTTTTTTCACTATATAGTATTGAATGTTATAGATATAGAAAAGATAATCTAAAATTACAATATCAATAATATCTGATTGAACAAATATGTATAAAATTCCTTTCATAATTGTGTACAGTTCACACTAATTTATTGATTGATCAGAAAATTATTTTTAAAAGACAAATTTCATATTTTTTATAGTACAAATTATAATTTTAGTCTTGTATCTATATCTTTTAAATGTTATTCTTTAACATATTTTATTATTTTTTATTCATAGCTTTAACATACTGTAGCACAATGTTTTATATCATTCATGTATAGAAAACAAAAACACTTTCTCATTGCTCATGTATATTAAAAAAAAAAATGTTATTTGAACGAGATTCGTAGATTGATGTTTTAAAAAAAGGTTATGATTTCAAATTTAGTTTTGGTTTTTCATTTTAACCATTAGGGGTTTTAGGGAATAAATATGCTATGTTATAGACTAATAATTGTATTAGATATTTTCACGTCTCACCACACCATTAATTAAATTAAAAAATACTTATATTTTTACGACAAACAAATATTTTATGTGATATAATATTATAGTACTTATTATGCAGATGTATGTATGTGAAAGAATTCGCTCTGTTCCATAGTAATTACATATAAAAATTCTTGTCTTCGTATTATGAATCAAGTTTACACCTTTGTATTTGGTATGCGTACTTGCTTACACAATATTCTTTACAATTAATTGTTTATTCTATGATAATATGTTGTCGTTCAAAACTTCACATATGTCAGCACCTTCTGTCGATATCGTAAACAAAAAAAATATTTTTTTAAAAAGTATTGTCAATTATTGATGTTTGCTGATTCAATATTAGAGAATTAATATATTAATAAGAATTAATATATTAATTAGAATTAATTAAACATAAAGTCATATAGCACGATGCCAATAATACTTGAAAAATATTTAACACCTAAAAACATAAATATATTGTGTAAACTTGGTGATAGAATATTTTTTGATTAACGTTGATAAATGAAATACAACTATTTTTAGTTATTCACATATAGCGTTATCTAAGAGTAAAACATTTTTTTATAATCAGCTATTCGTTACAAAGAAAATTCAATTAAAATATCTCTTTATAAGGCTAGCAGGCAAAGAGCAAGAAAATAATAATATAAGACAAAAAATATTTAAAAGCTTAAGAAAAAAAGTAGGTCATTCAAGGATTGAAACAACTGTGTTGATTAAATTTTTAAACAAAAAGAGAAAATTTTTCTGTTTTTAATGTTTTCATATCAAGCGAAGTTCGCAAATAGATTTTTAATTTCTTAGAGATGTTAGAAAAAAAAAAGATTTTTTTTTACCACGATACCTAATAAATGTTTACCGTTTTTTGGAACGAAAAAAATAACCCACTCTCACCGCAAACGGTTAATATATTTTTTTTATTGTGTAATTGAAATAACCGTTTAATAACAGATTTTAATTATTTGACTAAGAACACAACTTTCATTTTCACGCATTTTAATGAGATTTTCGTAGCATAAAAAAGATTATACCCAATCATTCCTTCTGTTTCGTATAAAATCAGTAGATTTACATCAATTGTTGAAAATTGTTATTGATGAATGATTATTAAAAATAACGATTTTAAAAGTGTTGGAATTCTGTAAACAGACCTATTATGTCATAGTTTATAGGCTTTCTACATTTATTCAGTTTGCAGAGCATATTCGAAAGTGGAGAAATTTTTGGAAGATTGTCTAACCGACAACTTGAGACATTTCGGTTAAATTAATATTTCATTGACGATAAATGATCAAATAAATAAAATAAGCAGTTGAGTTTGTTTGCAAATCATTTACATAAAATATATGTTAATAACATATTGGAACTATAAAACGATAACGTCTTCCTGTTTATAGATAGATGATTCCTTGACTCCAAAACATAATGTTCAATAATTGGCTTTTGTATATAAGTGTAATCTCATAAACAATCCCTAAAAACAAATAAAATATTGTCCTCCTTCCGAAAATAAATTATTGGAATCGATTATAATAATAAAGTCTCCGGGTTAGTAGGTTAACAGAAAATAAATTCATGATGTTCCATAAACGAATTTAAAGCACTTGTAAAATATTTCATTAAAAATGTATTAAATGTGAATGATTCATGAAACCTTTCCACCTGCGTTATATGATTTGAAAGACGTGGAATTTTTCATCGCGAAGAAGAAGGGAGGTGTGGGAAGAATTGAATGAGCAGAGAAGAAAGGATAATGTGGAATGAGACGACCTGTCACTTGACGAGTATATTATCTGTTAGGCAGCTACAAGTAAGGATGGAATAGATACTTACCCAAATACTCGGGAATCATTGTGCTTAACTCTAATCAACTTAATGAATATTTTAAATTAATTTTGGCACTAATCACTTCGTTAACACTCTGTTATCTGCATCGGTAGCGTTAACACCACCTGTGTTAAAAAACAATATTGATAGCATAGTCGGATATTGCCATAAAGTAAATATAATAATTACTAGTATATTTTCGACAATCAGCTGCAGCGAGGTAACGATACAAACTGTTGCATTAATTTGTGTAAGAAATTGTAAAGACTAAACGTGAACTTTTTTTTGAGTTTCACATAATTAAAATCTTTACATTATAAAAAATATTTATGATTCCAATTTTACAATATCATTGTGGTTTCAGTAGATGAATAAATGAAACGAAATATTTTATTACTTCTTTTAGTTTTCGTCTCTGAAGCAAAAAAGCATTACATGATTTTGAAATATTCTAAAATGAATCTGCGTCACAAAAATTAACGGCGGAAATTTCGTGGATGTAACGGTTTCCGATAGTCATTATTTATTTATTTATAATTATGCGTTACAAAAATTACAAATTATAAATTTATTGCTGTTGCAACGTCAAGATTTTTTTTTGGAAATTTTACGTATTAACAACAAAATAATCAGGAATGTAAGATTATATTATCGTTGTAATATCAAATATATATAAAAATAAAATTTTCGCATAATAATATTAATATCCGTTTGACAATATCGATACTTTCAATTCGATATCCAACCCTACGACGGCGGGTGGCGAGGGGCTCTAGAGACGTGGTGGAAACGGGTCGTCAGAACAATTGCCTAATTTATTTTCCGAGTGGATCGATGGAGTACCTTCTTACGTTTTGCTCCTAATCCTGTTTTTCGCAGCAGAGTGTCGAGGAAATTTCCGAAAATCTGAATATGGGGTTTTCTTTTCTTGCAAATGGTTCGTCCGAAATGGGATTTTGGTATTTTTTTCGAAATAGTCCTATACCTTTCGAAGTATAGGCATATAAAAAATGATCTAATTCAGCATTTCTCAGCTTTTTTATATCGCTTTAAAAATATTATTTTTATCAGCGATTTTAAAAGGAGTTTTTAGTGCAGAGTAGAATCATAAATAAAATTGCGGCTTGTGTGATTAAAAATCTTTTACATTAATTATAAACTTTATATTATATTCATACAAGACAATTTACACTATGTAGACTTACTCAATTAATGGTTATAAATAGGTCTGAAAATCTTAAATTGGTGAAAGCGATGGTAACCACCCACAAAAAAGTTATTCATTAAAAACATACGCAAGAAAATGGCACCAATTTTTTACTCCTCTACAAGTTGAATAACTTGTTAATTAGTGTTTTACAATTTAATTTTATGAGTTGTGATATCTGGATACAAGGCTTAAAATAATTTGTATTAGATCTTCAAGCTATAATTATATTTGTTTTAAAACTATCTCTTCAAATGTAATTACAAATTTGATATATAATTCTTTAAGCATTTTGGTTTGAATTACCTGGCCAACTACAACAACTCAGTCCATAGTGGTTAAATCTTCCAGTTATAGGAATCCAGGACCTCTTGTTTTCCGATCGTATTCGCGTCTGCATCGCAACTTTTTTCCCTCCTGGCGTTTGTTTGAGGACTTTTTGTAATTATGCCTTCGTCCCACGGTATAACATACACGAACTCTTTAACATTCACTACTTTGTGAAGATAAATAGTTTTGATTGAGATACACAATTATACAGTTTGTATAACATCCATCGTTTCAGCTTTCTTAGCACTAACTCTCTACGATTAACATCCTTACACCACAGTATTGTTTAAGGCTTTTCTTTTTATAGAACTGAGCATTTGTTTATCTATAGAGATATAAAAAATAAAATTAACATAAGTAATAGGGTAAAGTATAATGAATCAATCAGTTTTAACACATTAAATTAAAGTTTACATAAAACGAGATATTAAACAACGAATAATTTAAAGACAACGTTTTGAATTTTCACAAAACAGTTTGAGAATTTTCGCCAATATTTTCCGCAGAAAATTGAATTGATTGCAGTACTTACAGAAATGAGTTGTTATCGATGAAGCCAACCTTACTTTTTGAAACGGAACTGATATATTGAAGAGGTTTAGTAAAAAATTCTATGGAAATTGAAATTTGATATGATGACTATATCTTAGCGTGTTTTCAAACACATGTATTTTTAAACGATATTGATAGTACGCTATGAAGAGTATATGTGGTCCATATTGTTGTGAATAGTGTTTTTCAATAATATTTATTTTTTTGTTAATGAAAACGCTTAGCAAGTGAATTTTGAATAGTAATGTAAATTGATATATTTATAAACCTTGTGGAGAATATTTATGAATTTCTTATGAGGGTTTTCTCAACGTCAGCTGTTCTTTCAGAATTGATAAACCTTTATTTTGGAGGATTACTCAGATGCTTAACCTTTATTTTGTCGAAGAAAGTGAGTATAGTTATAAGTCGTTGGATATGTGGGAACATATTTAGACTTCCATGTCTTTGAAAATATGAATCCATAAATTGTAACCGTGATCAAGTCGGCAAAACAACAAGAACCACTGTAATTATACAAATTTGATTCTTATCCATATTTGTTTTAATACTTTATATAATATGTCAAGTCAACCTGTAGATAATTTGTGGTGAAAAATTGAAGAAAAGCATTCTTTTATCGCAGAGAGTAAACGTAGTAAAATTATAAATAGGCTTCATATATTTTGCAATTAAAAGAGAGTATTAAAATAAGACACGTAAAAAGAAGATGATTGTATTTCTGAATAATCAAAACGCCAGTGTAATTTTATAATATTCTTCAACTGAAAAGAATTGTTTTAATTGAATACAAAAGACTTAATGTCTAACATAGTTTTCTTAGCAATTTAAAGCAATATTCTCGTTGTAATGTTATTTCAAATGTTATCCACTTTAACATACTTGAAACTTTATCAAACTGTAATTATTTTCATTAATTTAAGCCATTCAAAACGGTGTCCTATAATTGTCAACTTGTAAATTCAATAATTAATGCTAGATAGAAAGACCAACTTTTAGAACTTTTTGTATACATATAAAACTACAAACATTATTGATTGTTTCTTAAAGTATGATAAACAACTAGTATGTTTAGCCCTATAATTAAAATAAGTACATGACAATTGGATATGTGCCTTAATATATGAAATATTAATTGATATTCGATACTGATACTGACCTCATTATCAAATTTTCCAGTAGAAAAAAAAACAATGAAAAGTTAATATTTTTTTTTTGAAATATTGATGGAGTTTTAAGTATTATACTATGACGCGTTTTTAGTATGTACACTCTTGGGCGGTTTGATTACTCGTGCACTTCATACAGCACGCGGGAGCACGAAGGCATGATGTTAAGTGACCATAAACAGTGATATATAATATATAAACATTGCAGATGATTGACAGAATCTGTTTTTTGTTTTACAGATATTTCTTTTGCTTTTGTTTTGTGTTTTGACTGTTTAAATTTCGAACCACATTTAAAGCCCTTTGAATGAACGATTTGTTATCAAATATATGAAGTGGGGTTTTTCTGTCACGGTAAAATATGTTATATTTGAATAATTCATACACATTATACCAAGGCTCTTAATAGCATACGTCTTTTAGTAATTATCCACTAATGCAAGGAACGTATCTTATTGATATATGACGTCAGACATTAAAATAAATGTAAAGTTACTCATAATAAAATGGAGATAATTAGAAGTGAAATAAACATTGTTGGACAAGAGAACATCTTATAATTATTTGTAGTATCATGTATACCTAGAAACTCTGGATGCTATTATTTGTCAGCTACAATTAGCTAGATGGGTGTTGTTATGATTAGACATTGTCCTATATCACGTAACACGAAGGCAAGTCCTATAATTTTGGTGTCACATACAAGAAATAGTTTGTTGCTTATCTTTGTCTAGATAGTATTTTTGCTTGCCTTTAACGTCTTCATCATCCATTATTTATGTCAAGTTTTATTATTATATATATCAGCGATGTCGAGCTGAAATAATTTGGTGAGCTAAATAACATATAATTCGCATTTGGCGGGTGTCAAAATAAAATTAAAAAAAAAAAACTAAAAGCCTAATGGCAATATTTTTTTACAAAACCTTTTTCGAATTATTATATGCCGGTTGCGTATTCCAAAAACAAATATTTAGTGTATTGGAAAAAGTAATGTATAAAGAATCAGCTATAATGCACATTTTTATTAAACTATGTATATAATAAATCACTTTTATTGCTTTCGAAGATAAACATATGCAAATATATGCAAATTTTTTGTAACTGCTTACCCCTTCACTCTAAACAATTCACACCTAATTGTAACTCGAGCCACGAGTGTGTGATTAAATGTATGCTCCAGCAGTGCTCCGTAATCTATTGTCTTCCACAGCATACTATAGTTTTTTCTAAATTTTCGTGGCACACCACGAATCAATATTTTAAAAAATGCGACTGACTTATCAACAATACATCTGTCAATAACGACATATTCTTTTTGTAATGTTTACTTTATTTAATCAGTCTTTATTCAATCGAGTCATTTTTCGTCACCTTCAGGAATTCATTCAAATGCACAGATTTTTTCAAAATTAATTGGATTAGATATCGGAATGCTAGCAAATACATTCACGTCAATATATATATAATTAATTACCTTAATGTTTCAATATTGTTCAATAGAATTAGGAATCGTCTTAGTCTATTAAGATAAACTAAATAACTATTAAATTGGCCGTTAACCACCCCAGCCTGCCGTAAAGTTTATATTAGTGAAGAGAAATAAAGCTAATTTATTTGTTGATTGAATTGGCATTCACTTGGTAGAACTCCATTATAACACGGTGAAAAAATAGCAATGTATTTTAGTTCTACAAAATTATTTTTAACAAATATAGTTGATAGCTATTTCGGCTCACGCCATCTAGATCTGACTAGATCTAAGAACTAGTTCTGACGATGGGTGAGCTGAAATAGCTATCAACTATATTTGTTAAAAATAATTTTGTAGAACTAAAATACATTGCTATTTTTTCACCGTGCTAATTTATTTGTATCACGTCGAATTTTGGTTGGAAATGGATTTTTATGCAATTTATTAAAAGTTACTTATGTAAGATGTCAAGAAATATTAGAATTGAGGCGTTTGAAAATTAATTCCAAATTGGTAATCCGTTTAAAAATAAAAGATTCTGTTTTCGAAGATAATATATGTTACTTCTGTGCAGAAAGGTACTATGGTTATAATGAAACAAAAAATATAGTAATATTTCTACGTTTTAATAAAATATATAATAATTTTATAATAAACAAAATATGCTTTTGTTTTTATATATATAATTCAGGTGATAATGCTCGTGATGAGAGAAACCAGTTCTGATCATATAACGTATTGTAGAAATAGTTCTAAAACTGTGTCTATATTATTTAAAGGATAATGCATTTCTATCAAGAAGTGACATTTAACAAATTAAAAGTGAATAATACATTCTGATTAAAAGAATAATCATATATTTTGTATTTGAAAAGCTCGATGTTCAATAATTGTATCTTAAGATGCAGCGAAGTAAACCGTATATTGTTAGCTTTTTATTTGGAAGTATCAGTTCTGTATTTGAAAGAAACGAGCCAATTTGTTTGAAAACAAGTATAAACCGATGAATGATTGGCCTATTTTGACATATTATTGCAGAAAAGCGAGGGTAACAGTGTTTGAAACGACCAAGAGAAACGTTCTGGGGTGAAAGCTACCCTATAGACTGCAAACACAAGTGGAACAATAAATTCAACGCTTCTCGTATTTTCAAAGTAATCGATATTAATTAATTAAAATCTAGAACGAATGCCGTTCACGGTTCAAAGGATTTAGACAAGGCGGAGATTTACAGAATGGAAAATCTGTTACAGACTCAGTACAAAGAAAGTGATTGAAATCATTTTAAGAATAATGCTTACATAAGCTTTTAAGAATTGAATTTACAATAACTATAAACAAATAGATGGCCTAGTCATTATTTCGAGATTATTTTAAAGGAAGTTTATTGGTTATTTTTCATTATGCTTTGTATCAAAAGGTTTCAACAAATAATAATATTTAGAAGATTTGAATTGGTCCCTACAATTTAATTAATCGTTCAAAACAATTTCTTTTGTTTTAGACTACGTAAGGTACACAAAGATCAAATCGTCATTCATAATTTTTTTAAAAACAGGCGGTTAATCTTAGGTTTCGACAATTAATTATTGTAATTATTAATTCATAGAAAACAGATTGTTCCAATATTTTTTATATTTTTTGACCGTTTTAATACCACTTTGTATTCAAAAAAATATTTCTAAGACTATATAAAATAAAACGGTTTGTCAAAAAAGTTTATCTCTAAGTACGTGAGCATTAACCTTTTACTCAAAGATCATTTATAAATATATATTATAAATCTCCGTTTTAATAAGCATTTCAAAGAAAATATTTGTTATTTACATTTATATCTGTTATTAAAAACTCTAAAATATGTAGTAAACCTATTTATTCACCATGCTGTCATAGAATTTTTTTAAATTTATTATTAACATCATAATAAAATAGATTTTTGTTATTTTTATTATTTCGGGTTAAAGGAGTAGACTTTTTTTGAAATTTGTCGCTTCATTGAAAGGTTGATTTGTTAAACTGTCATATGTCGAAGGGGATAGTCTTGATGTATAGCATAGTATCTACGACATCTGCCCGGCTCGGACTTAGGTAAAAAGTGAACCAACCAAGCCATATAACACATAAGTCATGTGTCAACTTAATAAGAAACAAGAGTCATTTGTTTTCCACGGTTCATTAAGCGACGGCTAGGGTATTTGTTTTGTAATTTATCGCCGTGTTTGGTCTATCCGAAACTTTGTGCACGCTTTCTGTTTCCACCACTCCTGCATTTTATACGCAATTTAAAATATTTACCTCTCAAAAGGTAATGGATAGAATTTAAAGTGAACGTAGATAGATGAACGCCGTATTGTTAATTACATCTTAAGCTTATGAAATGGGTCGGATGCGGTTAATTAAAAAAAATTGCAGCGTTTTTAAGATGAAATCGTGGTGAAATTGTAGCCGTAAATAAATTATAAGCATTAATTAGAATGTCAAATGGTTTTTTTTAGACTGATACAGTTGTTAGTCGATTTGCGGTTCTTTCAAAATTATTTCTAATATTTTTATTGATTAATATCCCATTGAAGCTGAAAATAAGTTCTTGCACCGCATTGAAAAACTACAATCATTTAATACGACTATTTTTTTAAGTATAAGTACACCAACCAATTTTGTCCAATAAAAATTTCATAAGACTTTTGATTTGACTTCAATTTGATAAAACAATATTACAAGTCCCGAAAATTGTTTTGGTAAACCATTCTACTTTATTCAAATATAAATTGAATGGTTATTTTTTCATATTCAAATCTGATATTGCTTTTCTAAGTACCTGACGTTGATATCATAAATTATGTAAATAAAGCTTGGTTTTTAAAGTGTATTATATCAGTTGATAATTCTCACGATGAACAGAACCAGTTCGGATAATAAAAAATGACTTGTCGAAATTGTACCAAAAAATATGTTGTATACAATGCAAAATTATTGAAAATTTAAAATTCATTCAGACATTATTAAATTTCGATTATTTAAATATGTCTCTATAATGCCGCTTGAATATTGAAATTTACAATACAATTATTTAATGTCAAACTACAGAATATAGATGTGAACATATTTATATATTTGATAGACATATAAGTTTGATATATTTCATATCAAAAGTACCTATTCAATTATTTTTTAATGCAATCTATTACCAACGAATACAAAAAAAAATGATTTATTTTGTTTCTCCATGCCTAATACATGTAATTTAATCTGATACGTGTTTGTCGAAAGACGAGATTGTCCTTTTAGTGTAAATATGCGTTAATATGTTTTCATAAAAGAAATTAAATCTTTTCAGAGAAAAAATAGCATTTTCTAGCAAAAACAACTTATAAATAGCGATAGCAAAAAGAACTTAAAAAATTTCTTAATAACGGACATTTTTTTTCACTGCAGAAATCTCAGTTGAATTTAAATAATGTTCGCTTATATTTGCAAGAAATGGTTGGATTATTCAATTTTTTTATCATTTATGAAGTAAACGAAGAGTAAAAGCGTGTAGAAATGTGATTAATTTGAGATATTATTTATTTTTCGTCAATAAAATAATCATAAAAATATACTGCTTTTGAATAATCCACGTCTGCCATTAAGAGTAAATTTACCTCGCCAAAAACAGCTCAATATTCGATTCGAATAATAGTTTTTATTCAAAAAATAAGTAAAGGTTATGGAACGACCGCCAAATATAATATCAAATTTTATCATGAGACCATTTTCACAGGGGAAATTAACCTAACGGCCCATCAATAGAACACATTAAACTTATCGGCAATATTCACAGAGTGTTTCAGTTGTTCTTTATGAATTGTCGAATTTTATTGGAATGGTGCTGTTTTAAGAAGCGATATGTTCTATGGTTTGTTTTTTTAAGTTAATTTTCTCTTTTAGGTCGTGTCGCTTTCCCTCACTTATCCGTTTGCTTTATATTTTACAATTTTTTTCAATAAGGATTCATTATACACAGAAAAAAAGCAAAAGTAAGTCGTTGCCATAGTGAAGATTAAGAGGTATTGTAAATTTTTGTACATTTCTTCGATGTTAAAGGGGTGTGCGGTGCATAAAGCGACGTTTATTACGTCAGCTTATTCAAACATTCCTCGTTGCACTTAACGTTCGCTGTATAAGGCGGATATGGCGCTAATGGTTCTTAAATAGCGACTTTCATGCCTTTTTTTCCAAAAAAAGTGTTCATCTAAACCAAGCAACTTATGATATATTTTTTAATATAGAACATTCCAAAAATCTGAGAAAATAAATAACATAAATTATATAGTACACAAATTAAAATATATTTACCCGGAACTATCAAACAATCATTATTTCAAAATATGAATAGGTTTTTATGTAATAAATAATACGTGTTTGGTTCAGATGATTAAAATTTAGCAAGGAAAAATGCCGATGTTTTCTTAGGTAAAAATAATCTAGTATTTGGCAAAACAAGTTTTTATACATAATTTACCTTTTTGGCGTCTACTTAAGTTATTTTTGTTTTATAAAGTCAACTCTAGTAGACTAGTTGACACTGAAAGCTTAAATCAAGTAAGATTTTAAGTTAGATATTACAGTATACTGTAATTTATTGTTTTAAATAATAAAACCACATTTTTTTAACATAATTTTATTTTATGATCAGGATCGCTTTTTCTCTAATAAGTGTTTCACGACTGTTCTGAGCTCTTGATGGATTATTGGGTTGACTTAGTGTTGTTTACAAATTATTAATACAAGATTGTTAACATTTCATTTTTAAAAATGTTGATTTATTTAAATGTGTTTTACATTATATGACGCTATGTATTTTTAATACTAGTTGATCTTGGATGTCATTAATTTTTCTTATTCCATCTAGTGTGATGGAGCGCTTCCACTGATTTCATTGTTTTCCCCCAAGTTATACTGGTCAAAGAAAGTTCCCTTCAAAATATTATACCTATTTAACGATTGAAATCATTTTTATTTAAATTCAGTGCAAGTATTGCCTCTAATCAATTTTTGATTAACTATATTATGGTGTTGCAAGTATATTTCTCTTATTATTCTTCATATTGCTGAGAAAAACACATCTATAATTAATGGTTACCTAACGACCAATTCAATTCACGAAGAAATATATAAATGTAGAAAAAATATTTATAACTCACAATTGTCTTAATTTTTTGGTAAGTTGTTGAATAAGTATTTAAGTCAAGGCACCCTGTAGTATTGGTGATGCGACGGATGGATTGAATGTGTTTTGGTCGACTTGCTATTCCCACATGCCAAGTCGTAAACTTTCGGAAAGTTGTCAACTTGTATTATAACTGTGTAAATAGTAGAAACCGAAAAAGGCTTAACATTTTAATTACATAAATATATATATATCTAATATCGTTTCAAATAAACAGCCAAAGTATTGGTTTATTTAATTGATTTTATACATTCAATTAATATTCCATTTTCAAAAAGATTAAATGATTCACATGTTTTGTCATTCGGGGAACATTGTTTTCATCTTCATCTTCAGAAATTCTAACACGTGAATAGAACTGACTCAAAAAAATCGTTTAAATTGGTTATGTATGTTAGAAGAAAAATAATGCGGAGAAAAATACAAGCCTTTAGACTAGGAGTCAAAGTATATATATATCGGAAATCACTTTAATTACTACTAAATCGATTGTAAGGAAATTCAAATCCGGAAAGGATTATCTTATAGTAATATTTTAAATGTGTTTTGATAGTGAACAGTCTTGATAAAAATTAAATGACCTCAATTAAATTCAATATTTATTTAAAACGATCAGCTAAACCCTAGATATTATCCGTTTGTTATATACCTTATCTGATTTTTTTTTTACAGTAAGTTCACCTGATATTTGATCCGACCGTAACCCACCGATTTTGAATATTGTAAGTATCAGATTACTAAATTACAATTTAATGGTAGTTGACCAATGTAAAGACCTTTCCTAGCTGATTTGATAATAGGATTGTCATAATTTAAAAAATTAAATGTAACTATAATGAAATCAGTTTAAATAGTTATAAAAATTATTTCAGATAAATTTATTTAGAGGTCTTGTATATTAACGATAGCAATTGTTTAATGTGTGTCATTTCTATTGCGTCCATGTTATAGGGTGCCCGAAGATGCCGAAAGGCGAAACCCGTTGTGAAACCCGGGTCATGAGTGAAAAAAACACGTGAAAGTGTACATAGCTTAAATTTTTTATGATAGATCATAAGAATAGTATAAATATGCTTCCATAAGTATAATATCTCAAAGTTATTATGACCCGATATTTTGGTAGGATTTCAAGAAAAAAAATCCTTCTTGGTTTATTTACAATATAAGTGAACTTTGTCAACATTTTTAAGGAGTTTACTGTCACTTGATGAAAAGGCATGATATTTCGAAGAATAAAAACATATTTTTTAGTAATTATTTACACAGAATATTACTGACTCTATATGACTGACATTATGACTGTTCAGTTGATAATACTTGCAATCAGCGAAACCGTTCTTAACCCTAAAATTTATGGTGGAATAAGTTTTGGAAAATGAATTTGTATTATTATTTAAAAAAGCTTTGTCATTTTAAAACACATTTTTATTCCATTGATTGAGAAGACTTCATTTTAAATAACACACTATAGGGATTTTAGACATGTGCATATCAATTCTTAAAAAATATTATAATAAAATTAAGTTGTATAAAGGTGATTTGTTTGAATTAAAAATACTCAGTACAAAATATAAGGTACAATGACCTTTCAAAAATTGATATTGTTTTGCTTATTTAATACACGTGACTCAATAGTCAAAGAAGATATGAAACAAACATTCACGTAACCTATTTATTGTATTACGTAATGAAAATATGAAGGAGCATTGTATTATTTTTGTAAATTCAATAACAGTGACAAAGGTCAATTCCCTTGGGTTATAATGGTTTAGAAAAATATTTCTTATAGTCATACATAACGTTACTTGTAAATCATAACGAAATGTATTACATAAAAAACCTTCCCTATGTAGCATATAAAAAAAAATATTTATAGATATATATTAAGTTTGAATCTCAAATATATTGACGTTGTCTTATATAAATTATTTTTATTAAATGTCTAAAGCAGTGTTGCCTAACCTTTTTAGACTTGCGGCCTATCAAAAATGAAAAAATGCGGATCACTAATATTGAAATCATAATGGTTTTCTATCTTATATAGTTACAGACGGAACGAACTATAACTTTAAAAATATACATATCTAATAAAATGTAAATTTAACAAAGGCAATGGGTTTTTTCAACAAACTTTTGCGAGACCTGCTATTGCATCTTTGTTATTATATGGAATATTTTTGGCTGCAGTGCTGTCTACGACAGTTATTAGTAAGTTCCTTGGTGTCGATCCACCCTATAAATTTTTATTATTAAATAATTACTAAAAATGCAAAAAAACGTGCGGGCGAAAAAGTCTGTATTCAATATTTTCGTATCGTGAATTTTTTGAAATTTAACATCAAACAGTATGCGGCCCGCCTGATAATCTTTGGGGTGTGACACAGGGTGGGGAACACTGGTCTAATTCTAAATCTCTAATCTAAGTCCCACCGATATTTAACCACAATTCATTTACTTTTGAATTTATTTATCGATACTATATATTGAAAAATACATCATTTATTACTAAACACGCTATCCAAAAATTGATCGATAATTATTTTGGATGTCAATTCTACTGGTTCGGAGTTTGTTGCAATAATTCGCTACAGGTAGCAATTTATTCGGGCACGTGTGCATCCTGCAATACGTAACAATGACATTCATCCCGTTCTTTTTCATATATTGTGCAAAAATAATATTTTTAGTGCTGGCATACTTAAATTTTTTCAACGTAAAAAGAAAATTTTGTCCGAATTAGTTCAGTAAAATTATCCGGTTTTTTTTCTTTTTTTTGAATTTCCAATGTAATCTTTTGTATTTTTTTACGTTAAAAAGGCCATAAACTGCTATCTTTGTAACTCACGTGTACCTAATAAATAAATAAATAAACAGAAAAAAACAGCTTCCATTCTAAAAAATTCTCTAAACAATAGTAATTGGAGAATAATTACAACACGATGATAATAATAATGAATTTAGTTTCCTGAAGTCTATAAAGGAAAAAATGGAAAATAATTACCGAGCTTAAATGAAGAAAAATAAAAAAAAATATTTCTAACGCACACAAAAAAATTATTATTTGTAAAAACAGTCATTCATATGTGTTCAAATAAAAAAAACATTTTATTGATTGAATTGGCATTCACTTGGTAGAATTCCATTATAACACGGTGAAAAAATAGCAATGTATTTTAGTTCTACAAAATTATTTTTAACAAATATAGTTGATAGCTATTTCGGCTCACGCCATCGTCAGAACTATATATAAAGTTCTGACGATGGCGTGAGCCGAAATAGCTATCAACTATATTTGTTAAAAATAATTTTGTAGAACTAAAAAGAAAACATTGTTTATGATAGTGTCTATGGAGTCATAGATTTTTTTATGAACATATATTCGTAAAATTTTCCTACTCATTCCTTGGTATTTCATTTATTTTTATTTATTTATTTAGAAGCATTCAGTATTTGCGTATATTTTGCACGAATACGTAACTCTCGTTCTTTCAAAATTTAATAATAATCCTAAGAGCAACTGTGTATTTTGTAAATGAAACCACTTCCTCTAACTATATTAAGCGGTAAAACATAGCATGCTTGCGCAAATAAGAGGTCTCGTAAAAGACCACCCATAAAAGCAGGTTTCCTCAATCACGACTATATTATGCATAAATGTAAAGCGAGGTTTGTTGCAATATTTTAAAAATATGTATTAAAACATAAAGTAATCAGTTTAAATTTGAACGGAAACATTTTCTTTTACTTAATTTTACACAAGCGTACTCAGTCATACCCTACTGCTGTTTGGATGATTTTTCAATACAGTATAGATTTTAAGTCGAAAATGTTTAGTTATGTTGTCTAACGGCACAATCTTTAACCTGTCGATTGAGTATATCAAGTTATAACGACTGACAAGTCAGCACCAGATTTGAAAACTTTTTTTATTCAATATTTAAAAATCAGGATATTTATTTCTTCTCGCGTTGAATTACAATGAAAATTTTTAATTTAATGAGAATTATAATTTATTATTTATTTTTAATACTAAAAAATTATAAACTAAAGCTGATTTATATGATATATTAATCAAAACAAAGACTCGTAGTTTTTTGTATGTTGTATATAATTTTCTTTATTCGGTCTTGAGTTTAAAATACCAAAACGTGATTAATTCAATATTCCTTAACTTTTTTTAAATATATACATATTTGATATCTTATATTTATTTAAATGAAAGTATATTGAAATGTTTTTTCTTCAATCCTGCAATAACTTCACGAAACAACTATAAAATCATTTACATGGTTACATTGTATATCAGTAATGAAAACGAAAAACAGTAATATATTCTTATTTTATTTGCACAAATCTATACCAAAACTATTAAAAAAGATATATAATAACGGTGGTAGCATCTTTAAAGTGAATTTATTTTGACCAGATCGGTTTATTGTAAACAATCGCTTAGATTTAGATCAACAAGTCACAAGCACACGCTGCGTAAACCCATGTGCGCGTACCTGTTAAATATATTTTTACTGATACTTACAGAAGTGAACCCATACAATTCTTCCAGTGAAAATATATTTTCACTAAAATATTCTATCACCTTCAGCCAACTTGTCTTCAATTGTGATATGGCATTATGCGGTAGATGAACATATTAATCTTCACGTAAGTCTTTGTCTCAATATTGGTTTCCAATGATATCAGTCTGGATTAAAGCGATCGAATACACATATATCTCTAAAGCTCTGTATCTATTACTCTGTAAGACAGGGAACATTATTTCATATCCTTAATTAAGATTCACTTTCTATAGTTTTTGATCACTCTGTATTTAAAATTTTTAGTAAGCAGATCCACGATATTAAAGCATTTTTTTTTTTTTTTAAATAATGGGATTGCAAAGTTATTTAATGTGACTACATGTTTACATATTTGGATCAGGCGATAAAGACATATTCACGTGAATATGAGGTGGATTAAAAAATTAAAAAAATATATTCTTAATAAGATAGCACCGACTTCTTATAAAATACAGGGAACAGATATTAATAGAATAGACGAAAATTGGGTAAAACATATTTTGTTGCATATAAAATTGTTATTTTGAACCAAAATAATAAAGAAAAGATGATAAAAGATTTCTGTTTATCACATTGTATATATAGAATGCTTGTTATCTTTAACTATATTGTGCAGACAGCGGTCATAATTTTGATAACAAAAGTCTCTTACATTGATTTTTAAACCGGTTTCATGTAAGGGAAAACTTTGAGTATTTGGTTCATCTTTCCGATTTGTTAAGGTGCATTTTTAAATGTGTTCTTAATTTGAAGTGTACACTTCAAAACTAATGCCAGTAAATTAATATGTACGTAAGTCGTAGAGTTCATGCCATTATTGTAGGTGTAATTGTACAAAATTTTCCTATTTTATCTATTTGAACAAGAAATACAAGCCTTACTTTTTTATTTTATTTTCTCAGCTTCAGTAAGGAAGTCCGCTATTTTCACATCCCTGAAGTAAACAGTGTTTGTTTGACAACACGCAGTATGAGCTTCTGTTACAGTTTCCCTAGTGAACCCTCCCGCAAAACTGCTTTAAACGTAATTTAAGCGTGGAGATCTCCTAATGCAATTCACAATATAGCATTTCATAGAGAAGGGTATAATATAGTATAAAGATGGCTGCATGAAAATTTTTTATATACGTTGTCAAAAAATATTATATAAACATTCTTTATACATTCATATTTTTGTATTTAATTCTTCATTCATGTTATGAAGAGATTTTAATATAATAAACCGCAAAAAAACAAAAGTAAATGCGAAGACGACTAATAAGCATTATGATATTATATTATTTTAAACGTATTATGATATACGCCGAACATTTTTCAGGATGGACAAATATTTAAATTTAATTATGATATATCTCATATCGCGTATATTTTATTTTACTACATATCCAGTAAAAACCGAATATAAACTAAACAAATAAATATAAAACTATTCCGTTTAGCAATCATATCAATAAATTGAAAAATGACAAGTGAATTTGTTTATTTTTTAAATATTTATTACAGCTAGCAGTTTTTTTAAACAAAACCATTTTCGAAAGTAATGTTAAAACAAAATGTCATTTCTCATTATTGTAGCAAAGTGAAAATATATCTGTAATTGTTTTTTTATGATTGATTTTGTTTTATGAAAAGTACATAAACATGAATTAGTTGCAGAACTGTATTATTGAAATAAACATGAATTAAGTTAGACAAGCATTGATTGTTTGATAATCTAAGAGTAAACAGCTCAACGGCTGGTAGATAATATAACATTTTCTTAATTATAGCCAAAATATTAGGTTGGTTCTGTTTACATAACATACTTATCATTTTAAAGGCATCGTTCGGTGATGTGGCTTATTTGACTCCATTACATCGTAATAATTGAATTTATAAATCAAATAGCGTGTATTATTATAATATGGCGGGAGTGTTCCTAAGCCCCTACAAAACACCCTGGGACTTCATTTATTAACTTTATATTCCAGCTGGTGTCTCGGCGTGACTGGAAACTGGAGGCTGTAGGGGGATGATTAAACTGGTTGATAAATCGCCCGGGAAACCTCGCGAATACCTTAATTTAGATCATGTCGTAAATAAGCAATGTATGCTAAATGCATGACTACCCAAAAAATAGCCAAAAACACATTTTGCCAAACGACTATCTCGCATAACTATATTTGTCATAATTACATAATTACAGTAACACAAATTTATTGAAAAGTTTTTAAACTATATTACTATATGATTATTAAAACACATATACTGAAGCTGAACCTTCATTACATTAAATAACCAACTTACCTTTTCATGTAAGACCCGAAACTTCCGATTGTTAAATGGAGCGCCTTTTTTTTATAAAACTAAAGTAATTTAATTCCATTCCACAAACATAATAAAAAAAACTTCATTCTATTTTTATAAGTAGAATATTTTGCAGAGCCACTGCGTAAAAAAATACGTAGAAAAAAAATGAACAAAGAAAGAATACAGTGAATTTCTATAAAAAAAACACAATTAAAGTATTTATAAATAAAGTCATTCATTTGTTTTGAAAATGAAAAATAAAATTAACTTACTTATTTATACATACGAAAACAATACACAGATAAAATTTTCGCATTTCGACTAAAAAACGTTTTTTTAGTTACAAGTTTTCCGACTATCAATTCTACAATATCAAGTGATTATGAGATGAAAATTCTGTGCAAAAACGAAATCGGGTGCATTAAATTCTTCATCCGTAATAGTTAAGTGAGACGTTTCTTTTTGCTCGAGGTTCAAAAATGTAAAATGCTCGAAAATTTATGTACAGTTTCAAGGAGTCGTGATAAAGTATTTAGCCTCTTAGCAACTAGCTACTCAAGCAATAGAGTTGCAGTCAGTTAGTGCTAATAGACGTGCTGAAATTACATAGAATTAGGAATCCAATTATAACGGAGAAATGCACCTGTTAGCGGTGCAACGGCCCGAGGATGTATTGTTACCAACAAGCCCTCTTTCTTTAGAATATAACCACTTTAAGAAGTGCCCTTAACACGGCGGAGACAGGAAAAGCGCGAAAGCTGTTGGAAAATGAAATGAAAAAATTGGGACTTACATTCATCTTCAGAAAATTAAATGAACTGACTACTTTTGAAAAAGCACGGTTTAATTAGCTTCGTATATATATTTTTAATTAAAAACTAGAGCAATAAAAAAAAGATTTTCAAAACAGTAGCAGTATAAAATCGTTTTTTTTTTACTATAAAAAACAGTATGTGGTAAACTCATTTTGGTTGTACTTGAAACATTTTCCACGTAAACTCAAACTTAAGTCAATATGAAATTGTCAGAACCAAATGACCGTCAAACACAATAAAAATTCTATACAAAAATTAATTCTTATTATATTGGAAAAATTTATACCTTTCACCAAATGAAAAAATACATTATCATAGTGGTTTATATATGAAGAATCAATTTTTCTATAATTTTATAATTATAAATGCTTAAGAAGTTCCTATAACAATCTATATTATCTTGACATTAACGAAAATATTTTTCATAAATTAAGTTTAGACGGTCAAGTATCATGTTAATTTTGGTAAAGCTTTTTACTATTCGGATTAATACAATATTTATTTATCATTATGTTTTTTTAATTTCTGTTTATTATAAAAACAAAAATTCTTACCAAGGTAATTGCTGCTTGAGTGTTTAATATTTTCCATATATATCTTTCGTGTTTTGCAAAAAAAAAAAATATTCAAAGGGTTATGAGCGATTAATTTTAACTATTATGTATCGATTGAGGTGTTATCCACGTTCGCCAGTTTAAGCGGGTAAAGAAATAAAATTCTTTTCAGTGAAAATTTGTATTTTAGTTTATTGAATTTATATAAAAACTGTATCTTAAGGATACTGCAAAAACTAAATGGCAAAACAAAAATAAAAGAAGCAGTAATTGATCACAATCGATATTTTTGGGACACTCACATGAATTATTATAAAGAAATGCTATCATGATAGAAATTGTGCTTTAAGGGTGAAAGACTTTGTTATTATTCTGTAAAAATTTTGAATATATTTTTTTGAAGTTGAAATTTTTCTTCATTAAAACTAAACTACATGAAAACATTATACACCTCGTCTTGTTTACTCTCGGCTGCAATCTTTTAACAAAACGATACAAAAAGGGGCGATTATTTTTTACAGTGTCCTAAGAAATTTAACCTCCCCACTTAGGTAGTAACAGGGTTGAAGACAACACGGAAAGGATAGGTGCATGGCAAGAACTAGGGTGGTATAAAACCGTTACCGGTAAATGGTAAGTGGTGGGTCGGTTGGGGTAAATGCCTCCCCATGTTTGAGGGAAACCTATCTTTTACCTCGAGTTATTTTCTTCACCGACTTACCGGGAGAGTCCCCATCGTAAAAAAATGCTTTTCGAGAAGAGCTTAAAACATTCCTTTAGATTAATCGTCTAATTTGGGAGTTTTTAATTGAGTTTTTTGGTTATACTTGTTTTCGCATCGTGATTTGTGGTGATTTTGTGAGTATAAATGAAGGAAGAATATATTTTGATAGTTTTTAACTCTTTATTTTTAATTGTCAAAATTAAGTACCTACTACAATTAAATTATGAAAGTTCTACTGTAAATAACATGTTTCGTTTTATGTAAAAAAAAGCAGCCATCAAAAATATCCGTTGTTAATCACGAGCGTATTTTTTAATTAAAAGTTATTATGAATTTTTGATGTTGATAAATGGTATAGTTTCTTTGTTAAATTTATGAAAAAAAATATTAAATTTGAAACGGTAAAGACCAAAAAATTTCTTCAATGTATTAGAGAAACTTATACGTGAAGTTAAAATTAATAATTTGTAAAAATCATCCCTGTAGTGCAAATAGTTTTTTACTAATGTAACTCTAATATATATAGTTATTTTATTGTGAAAGAAGAGTAGGTATATGACAACTGATTTCAGACATTTAATGAGATAAAAAAATAATTGTTAATCAACATAAGTTTCAAAATATTTATAATGTTAACAGAATATCATCAAGAGGAAATATTAAGGTTTGAAAATTTAACGGATGCTTAGAATATTTTTATGAAATCTAAGTCTTTGCAGAAAATTTGAAAAATTTTAAAACAGAGAAAAAAGAGCAACGAAAATTTCTTTTAATTAATAATTAGGACCTATTAATGTTATTTTGCAAAGACTCGGCACATGATTGCAAAAAAATTTTCAACTATTTTAGGTCAATACCTGATTAGATTCATTGGAAAGTTGTTGAAATTGTATCGATCTTTCGATGTTTTGTGAGACCAAAAATTTTGAATATTCATCTAAAAGGGAAAACACATCGAATCGTGAGTAAATCTCAAATCTTCACAAGAAATACATTTTATCTTTTGCTGAAAGTTTGTCAAGCGCAGGAAGGTGATATTTTTCACAAAGCTTTCGTCAGTTCCGGGAGTCTCGTCTAATTTGAATTGAATGGACGTTCATGGATCAGATATAAAGCCATTTAGCAATACATCTTGAATCACATCTTTCTACAGAGACAGGAAATCCTCCCTGAGTGGCGCAGTAAGGGAACGGCGCTGGAAAAATTAACCGATCTCGCTTCAGCATTTTATTTATACCTCAGCTATTTCTATGGTATTTTTTTATGTGTGGCGCATTGAAATCGAGTGAAAATTTGGTTTCTTTTTAATGGCTGTTCATTTTACTAATTAAACACGATATTTGAATATAATTTAATTAAGTAATTTTTGCAGTACTTTGATAATTTATATTGATACATATACATTATGATTTATTGATGCCGAACTAAGGACTGTCCTCAAAAAGGCAGATCCAAATGTGGAATCAATGTTAAATAAAAAAATTATTGAGATTTTTAAGTGATAACTGTCACTTTTTGACAGAAAAAAATATATTCTAAATAATAGAATCACATTTTAAATAACTGTCACTTTCACAATATATTTTATAATCGGGAGCGGTTTTACTCATCGTGAGCATTATAAGCTGATAGAATATAAACTATAAACAAGGGTATTTAAACAAAATTTTAATTCAGCAATTAGCAAGTATACAAAACTAAGAAATCAAGAACTAACTAAATAACTTTGAGGTGATTATAAAATATATATATCAAGAAACATTCATTAGGAAGAATTACGAGTGGAGGATTTTTAAAATAAAAAACCCGGCACTTAAATATGTAAGGTTCATAAAATATGTTATGGAAATTAAAATTATGGTTTTTATCGTTTAAAAAAAGTGCAATTGAGGTTAAAGCAATGTTCATTAACATATCATTAATTACCCACACTATTTATGATCAATATTTATTAGGTTGAAAATTATTTTTCATATAAAATTTATGGAGCGTTAATATCTATGATGCGTTAACATCAGAGCTCTTCAAGTCTACTTAATATCTTACGCTATTTAACGTCTACGAAACGTTTATATAAATCTATATTCAAATAAATCTTTGACCTGTGAAGAGTTGTATGTTAAGTAAAAATTTTCGAAAAAACTTTATAAAAAGATAAGTTTAATAAAATGTTCCGGAAAAAATTAGCATCATAAATACAATTTAGAATTGTATCGAGATTCACATTGAATAATAAATAAAGTGAGATTTTGATGATTTCACGTCAAATGAATTTGCCGTTTTATTAGCCAACTAGGATTAAAAAAAGAAAGTTTTACCATTCGAAGCTAACAACGAAACTTTGTCGATTTGACGTATTTTTTCAGAATGGAGATGATAAATTATGCGACTTGCAAAATTAATACCATGAACCTGTGCTCAAAATTAGTTTCATTGAAATATTTTTATGGTTTACCTATAAAAATGTTTCAAGGGAACTAATTATCGTTTTATTTTCAAAGAATTTCATTAAAAATATTGACAAATGAAATTTTGAATAAGCGTTTAACTAAGGAGATAAATTCAAAAATGATCAAAGTTTTTTGAGATAACACAAAAAGCTTTTGGGTAATAAAATTTTTAATTGCTTAAATTTTGATCTGCCGTCAATCAATATTAAGCGGTGATATGACTAATCAGTACGAACTGGCTTTCGAAATTGAATTTTTTAATCGAATATTTACTTTCAATGCTTTTTTTAATTACCTTTAAAAATTGTGAAAAATAATTTTAATGCTGCAGAAAACTCTGAACACTTCGGACAACGGATTAATCAGTTTTTGAAAATATTTATTTAATGCATGAATTTTCTGCTGATACATTAAGATGAATAGCAAATATCAATTTGACAGTTTTGATAAAATTTAAAAAATCCTGAAAAAGTCCAAGAAATATTCTATATGAATTCGGAAATGGCTCTATAGATTAAAAATATATAATCATTAACTAAAATGTAATAATTTCCATTTGAATTTAAGCGGTGGTTAATTATTGTGAAACCTTTTCATTACATAGCCAGTCATACGTTGTATTAGTTATAGGATTATCTTTACCAAATTTAAAAGTCATTTTAATCATATGAGTACGTATTAAAATAATTTCAAGTATTGTATTATATTTAGCACCTAGCTTTATTGTCTATGTTTTTTTGTACACAAGCGATGAAAACTGTTTACCAAATGTTAGTTTTTCTGCATTTGCGTGACAGAGTGAATTTCTGAAGATTTTGATATGAAAAACCATGGGTCGTAATAACAATATACAGTACATAGTACATAGTTTGATCTATAAACATATATTTTGTTTCTATGCAAATTTTTAACATATAAGTTATATTGTATAAAAATACACGTGTATGTTATAAAGCTCAACATTAAATCAAATTCGTAATTATATAAATATGTTGTTTCATGTTAACAAGAATTGAGCGTATCGGATTGAATGATTAATCAAACGATTGTTATAGGATTAATGATACCTTGATATACAGTCCTATTATATATAATACAAGTATCCAAAGAACGGGTTGTATTTCTCAATTATAAATGATTAATATATAAAATATTGCCGTTTTTAAATGTATAGCAAAGCTTCAATTATTTGGAAGAATTAAAAAGAAAATCTTTCTGCATAATAAATAATTGAAAAATGCGATATTTATTCATGCGAAAAGAAAATAAAAAAGTAGGTAATATCAAATATTAGCTAATATCAAAATGGAATTCTTAAATGATCAGTAAAGAAATCGGAAAGTTGTATTTGATTTTAAGACTTCTTTAAATACTTTGGATGAATAAAACAACATTTTTAATAGACCGCATCATTTTTTGAATTAGAAAAACTAATGTTACGTTTATTTTTGTCTCATATAGACTTTAAGCAGGAGAACTTTGTGTGAGAAATTATTAAACTGTATATTTATATGGTGCGCCATGTTCAAATAAATTTAACATTCACAACCAAGCTCAGATTTAAACATTTTAATGATGGCCTAAAGAGTAAGTTAGAATTCTACTGCATTAGTCAAGTTCAAGGAGTGTTAGTAGCGGAAAAGTCGTGCGGTGAGGCTTAACACACCTTGTTTTAATCGCGCACCAGCTCTAAGCTAACACGCTCGGCTAAATTTTGCATGATACTTTATTACAATCTGATTCTCACCTCAAAGTTGCGAGAACTTGCCCGACTGAGTTATAATGGACTTGCCTTGTAAGTGACAAACGTTGTATTTGGGATGATCTAGCTTACCTACAGTTAGCAGCTGGAATTTGTACAAACTTACTGAGTTAACTTTGGCACTCACTTATAATTATTATCATTGATCATAAGCACCACATGAGCAGTATTTTCATGGTCTAAAATTGAAAATTCGCTTAATATTTTTTTTTTATTTCTTAGCAAAGTTTTTGACGTTAAGTCTTTCAAATATACTTCTGCATTATGAAAATATATAAAAAAAGTCAAAAACTACATAAAAAATAAATAATTCTTTTAGCAGCATTTTTTTTACAGCCTGTCGCTTTTGCTTGAATTGCGAAATTTCTTCTATTGAGCCATGGGAGAAATAACTAAATTGCGAGATTTCAATCAGCTATCATTGATATTTTATAGTGATGTCTATCTAGTGAAGTTTTCTGGAAGCTCTTGTATAATTTTTATAAAGATTTAAGACAGGTGACAGTTAGCAGATATGCTGAAAGTTCACTCAGCACTTTTACGTCATATATATTAATATAAAATAGATATGTTACATACATGTATATGATATACAATGTAATAAATCTTCAATCGTTTTTAAGTAAACCGTTCAGATTACGCTAGCGGAAAAAACATTTTATTTAAAGTATAGGCGTTCAATGAAGATTTATTCGATCGATAATGTCACTAATGAAAAGCTTTACAGGAAAAAAGCTTTTCTTACGGAAACGGATTGGTGTATAGTTGCTTAATATCTCATTTAAGGAGAAGACACAAATTTAAGGATGGGCAAAGAAAGGGTTTAAATGATAGGATGGGATTCACATTATGTGCGTAATGTTAACACCATATTATTATCTATCCCACTGACTGATAACGTTTAAAATGTATGTATATTGTTTTAGTAGGTTGTATCTTGCAATGTGATAATGATTCTCATACATAAAAAGTGACAAAACTATTAAAAAATATTTTTGAAACTAATGTGTTTATTAAACTCGGAATGATTGGTTCTTATATTCTCCATAAGCTTGCATTACAACAGTAATTGTTTTTTTATTATTTTTCGTATTAGAATATTCTGTACGTGTTGCGGAAGAACGGCTTAAATTTTCACGAAAAAAATGGTCTTTTATGGACCTAGTATTTAAGACTGCTAAGTTACTTATAAATCACAACTAAAGATTTTATGTTCCAGGTTTGTATAAAATAGAAATAAAAAACAATAAGAAATCTATTATTTTTGTAACATTGTGAATTTCATTGAAAAATTTATATTTTGAAAAAGTATATCGAATATTTACAAATCAAATTTGATTTTCGTTGAAACTAAAAGCTTAGAAATAATAAATATGTTTGTAAATAAATAAATACAACACCGAAAGTTTCTATGATAAAATTTCCAAGCGAAAACATCAACTTCGATAGGATTGCTACGGAAGCGATACCATGAAAAAAAACGCTTTGATAATCACAATGTAAATTTAATCAAGGTTACGATAATACATCGAGCTTGTTTTGATGGCCGGAATGTTGTAAATTGGTGGTTATTGTTCGATCGCATCACAATTTACCCAATTTACATACATTAATATTCGATTGAGTGTACCAATATTATTTCTTGTTCTTAATGAATAAATAGGAAGTTATGAAAGTTATCGTTGAATATTGTTTAAGTTAAAATTTTGCTGAAGAGTGCTTTATAGTATAAATTTTGTTGCTAAATTATATTCATCTATAAACTGATAATTTTTTGTTAGAGAATAAAACTTTGTTTCATTATTACTGGAAACTGTGCTCTGTATTATTGTGTTAAGAATTTCAATGTAGTACTCTTAAATATATAAGAATATATTTTCCAATACGTTAAGAGAAATACTAAAAACAATTTCTTTCGAAGTATTGTTTTTTGATCAACACACAAAAATTTTGTTTTAAAATACGAAAATGTTGAGAAAAAAATCTTGAATGAATTCAAATAAAAATTAATTAATTATAATTTTAAAAACATATCGATTTAAAGTAAAAATTAGCAAAAATATTTCATTCATAAAAAGTTATTTAAATGAGTAATAAAGTAGGATAATTATTTTTTATTGTTTTGACTGAATAACGTTAATAATAATTAGTCATTTTTGTATGAGGTTGTCTTAAAAGATCTGTGAAAAAAAGCACAGGGGGTGTATTTTGTTTGATCTTCCTGTTATATTTCATACAATTAGATTATTAAATAAACTAAAACGTCTACGAATAGAAACTTCCGGCCAGGTTAAGATAATTTATCTTTGATATGCTGGACAAGATTGAAGTGATATTTGAGTATTATTTGCTTTGAAATCTTGACCAGTTTGCTTGTAGCTTGCAATCTTTGACCTTTTCACTGATTATTGTTGTAGCCTCTGAACATTCTAGCCTAGTTATTATGAAATTTCACGGAAGATAAACTCAAAACACTGTTCCTTAGAAAGATTTTCTTAGAGAGTCGGTAATTGATATTAGTGTCAAGTACTAAGAACAAAGAAAATTTGTGTTCTTTGATAATACAGTCTTAATGAAAATGATTGCGAAGTTGCGCCAATCTAAAACAATCAGCTCCACTAATTAATTTCAAGTATAAATGACTCATTTATTAAAACAATGTTTTGAAGTACTTCAAAATAAATGTTTTATATGTATAAACTGATTTAAAATTAATTGATAAGATATGAAGTTACTTACTTATACATGAAAAGCGAGCAGTGGATTTTGTAAGAATTATTAAACATTTTGAAATATTCCGGATGAATATTTATTTATGAATATATATCACCACATCAATCACACTTATAATATTTATAGTCTGCTTTTGGTAATAGATATTCTATTTTTTGTTAATGCTCGTGATGAGCAAAACCGGTCCTGAATGAAAAATACGTGGTAGAATGAATACGTAAAATTTGTTTTTATTATTTTGATATCCTACTGATCCATAATATAAGTTTCAAAACTTGTCTCTCGTTAATATTTTCATAAAATGAATTGTTCGTTGACTGTTCCACTGTTCAATTAATGCAGAGATACAAATAGAAATCATTTTTTATCTTCAATATATGTATTTGTAAAGGCAGAACAAATACAATGTTTTAACCGTTCCAAAGTTATAGTTTTTTCTTATTATATTTTCATGAGTAACTTCAATATGAAATATAAAGATTTTACAGGTATTAATAAATAAACTTTCCTAAAATATGTTTAATTAGTTTGAATAAATGCAAGAGAAAAAATATTTTAGAACTGTCAGTTCAATCTTGAATCTGTTTTCTATACCAGCGGTCGGCAACTGGTGGTCCGCAAAGAAATCTGACAACTTGTTAAAAATATATATATTTAAAAGAATGTGAGGAGTCCCCAAAGCAATACGCTGTAACATTGATAAATAAGCAATGCAGAACATTAATGGCTTAACATCTAACATACACTATTATTATTTTTCACTTTTATTTAAATATATAGTATTCAACACAAAAATCCATTTGATGGTCCGCCGGATCAAAATTTTGACATTTTAATCCATCTAGTGGTTCGCGAGTCCAAAAAGGTTGCCGACCGCTGTTCTATTCCAAGAAAGTTAGAGTGGCGTTAACTGCTTGCTGTCTGCTCTTAGTTTAGCCACTTAGTGTTAAGCATACGCTGAGTGTACTGTTAATGTAAAGTAAATTCCATGCTTTGGGAAGTGTAAATATATTTTACAGTGTTAAGTATGGTTTTTTGCAGTATTTGAATATGAATTACAGTGATCTAGTGCCAAAAGTAATGTGCATTTGAGGCAACCATAGTCTACGTGTAAAGCATTTTATAAATATTCACCCCCAATATCATAAGATATCTATTACACAAAATGAATTGTAATATTATTGAACTCATAAAGTTGTATTTGATCAGTACAATGGGACCCATTCAATCTTTTGTATAATACGTTTACCCGGATGGATGGTTCATTGTTAATAGTCTAACACTCATAAAAACAATGTTAAATAATCCCGCATTAACTATTCCCCAATTTATCGATTTCGTCCACCTGTCGTCTAAATAGTGTAGTTAGGTCTTAAATAGTATATTGTTTGGTCGGTTTTGGTGATTTTTTCTCCATATTATAAGATAGTCTAATATCGGAGGGTAACAAAGATATTTTGAATATAAGCAAATCTTCATCTTCCGAAAACTGTATTTCGTCAGATTCTGAAATCTTCCTGTCTAATAAAATTTGTGAGTTCTAGCACATTAAATTTTATATATTAACCAAAGCAATTAATGATTAAATATATAGTCAACCCAAATGTCCTGAGACTTAATGTAGTAAAGAATTTAACAAAAAGAAGCTTAAAATATTATTCAAATATTTCAATAAACGAGATAAAATTAATATAACTAATTAAAACCTTCTCGTAATTACCACATTTTTGGAAATTAAACGGGGCAGACTGAATACTTTTTTTTATATATAAAATTTAACACTTTTTAAAATCATTATTTGAAGCTTTCTCGCATTAATCGTTTTTAGGGCTTTTTAAAAAACGTGGAATTGACGTTTCACAGTATATAAATTTTCAAAAAACTTATCGAGCACGGACAATTTTGACAATGATAGATCAATTATTCCTTAAAATGTTTTTTTCTATTTTTACTTATGCAAAAAATGAAAAAAATGCACGAAAGATACGGTTAATTTTAAATGGTTTGCTATTTATAATTTTTAATAAAGATTTATCAACTTAATTTTCTTAAATATATTAATGTTGATACGTGTTTGACAGGTGAAATGAATTTGGCAGACATGTGTTAGTGGCATGTTGAATATGAATAAATTGTATGAATATTACATGAGAAAATACGATTTTAATTTTAAGTATAAAATTATTAAGAACACAATATTTTATCTTGGGCATTCATAAATTCTGCTGAGGCTAAAATTTCCGAGCAGATGTTATGTTATCATATTTTCTATGTTTATTTTGTACTCCATACTTCGTACCTTGATGTAATATTTCTCAGCATTTCCCTTAATTTTATATATATCTGCTTGTGGATAAACTTTTCTTTGAAATCACACACAACAATTTGACGTCGGATTTGTTTAGATTGTTATTTCAAGTACAACAGCCGATAAAATAATACTACCGATTGTACGGATTTGAAAGTTTGTAACCTTGTGTTAAAAAAAGGATGTATTATTATATTATTAATTTATTTTATATGCGCAGCAGTAAAAAATGACCTGTGGTACAAATAGAAATATTTAAAAAGCAAAAATCTAAACCATTCAACTCAAAAAGCTTTTTACGATAAACCAGTTATTTCATAGAGTGTTAGATTTACGCTTAAAACTTTTGTGCTCAAAGCTAAAAACAAAAAGTTCCTCGGAGCTAATTTGTTCAATTTCATCAATTAGCTCTAACTGTCAATCAACGAGAAATGTCAAGTCTGGTTGGCATCCATTTTAGTATTAAAACTCTCTATATTGAAAGCATTTAGCAGTTGTGCCTCAGTAGAGAAAAAAAGTGTTACAATCAATTGTCACACATCCGGCAACAAAAATATATGATGTGAAGGCTATTTTTATGCTCTTCCAAATTGGTGAACCGGATAGGCATATAACGTTTATTAACTTTTAACCGCCTTGCGATCCCCTATAGGACCAGTGATTGTGGTGTATTTTTTTTTATCAGATTACAATGATTTATAAAAGATGTATTGAAAATATGAACATAATTTATGATATCGACTGAAGGTGCTTGATGGAATTTCAATATCAAATTTGAATTGTTGTAATTTTGTACGATTCAGTTCTGTTGCATCCATATGATGGAATACCTGAAGATGCCGAAGGGCGAAACCCGGGTCGTTTGTGACAAAACATGGAATTGTACAAAATTACAACAATTCAAATTTGATATGAACATAAGCTTAGATAAATAATGTCTTTGAGATACCAATCCATCAATTAATACTCAGTTTTGATAAAAATGTTTCTCACGATGAGTAATATAAACATCTGCGTTACAAGGTCGACTCTTGGGATATGTGTTGTGTTATAGTCAATGGACCATGTTTAATAATTTTTATCTACCCCATAGAATGTATTTCAATGAGGATTCAGATTTTGTTTCCATACATAGAAATTTTTTATTTGAATTCACCATACGAAAAAGATTTTTTTATTATTTTTCGACATTAATGTGTCATTATATAACATTTGAAATATAACAAATAAAGCTTTTTTAGTTATAAACAATCTCTGATTTTGATGAAACTTTTTATTTTACCAAAATAGGATGGCTAGTTTTAGAGATATAATTGTTTTTATAATAACTACGGGTCGCGCGTATAGTTCACAAAAAAATATCTGGGCAATGATCTTTATCTATTTCGCACGGCGAATGGGCGGTTAAAGGTTAATATCATGTTATATGTCTAAAATTTCATTGTTTGAATGCTGGCGCAAAGTATGTTTTCACAGACAACTTATTTGATGTATTTTAAAGTCTTTGAACAAATGGAGTATGTATGACTAACAAGAAACAATAAATTTTCAGATACAAATAAACGGTTTAATCAAATTACAAGGTAAATGGATGGTGAATTGTCTGCGAGGATGTGATTTTAGAGTCTCGTTGATACGGCGAAGTTATGCATATTCATATAAAAAAGTTTTTATTTGAAGTCAACAGGTAAAATGGTACTGGATGCGAAGTTCTACGCCCTAATGGGTGTAGTACTTAATTGATGCACGCCTCTGTTTTTTACATAAATCATTGTATAATTGAATTTTATAACTAGCAAAACAAGCCTATTTTAAGTTTAATATTGTATTCAGCCTAAAAATATTATTTCAATACAATTAGCAATTTAATAAGGTATATTCAAATTGCTTTTCTTGTGAATATAGGATATTTTATTAATATAATATTATACCTGGAGGCGTTTCGAAGCGTTTTATAATTAGGTTTTTATCCATGGAATATGTTTTTTTACATAAAAGATTCCCGTTTGAAAGTTTATTTAACAATTAATGATATCTGTAGACATTAAATATTCTAAAATATACGGAAAAATAATATTATTAATCGCATTTGTAAGAAATATAACGACTGACTTTTTATTCTGCTTCAACAACATTTGCAACAAAAAATATATGTTAGTCGGTTTGTATTACTGATTAAAATTAGTAAAAAAAAAATAATCAAAGAGCTAAATATATAGAATTGCAACCTAGCTTAAATGATAGCATTTTAAAACGAAGTGACATCTTCGGGTACGTTTTAAATCAATGATTTGTCAACAAGATAATAGTTTGCATTCGAATAATAAAGAATGACAATCATAAATTTCCTGTGACTCATGTTTGTCCGTTTATATCGGACAGACAGGTAGAAGTATATCCATTCGAGCTAAGGAACATGTAAGATCATTCAACAGTACAAAAAACAGATTCACAATTCGCTAATCACGTAATAAAGTAATCACATAATATAGATTCAAACTCGGCGCCTAAGTGTTTGCATCTTTGTAGTAAGGGTCGCAGGATGACGGCTTTGGAACAGCTGGAAATCAATAGACATCAACTAACACAAAGGATTCTTAACGAACAAATTAATATATGTCGGTCACCATTATTGACTCCTCTGACTGGTGTCTTTTTGTTTCTGTAATGGACCATTTCCGTGCCATATGTAAACTTATTGATATAGCCGCCTTTTTAGTTTCATTTACAATTGTTAGTTTTATTGCGAACAGGAAACAAGCTAGGTCGTTAAAATAGGAGAGAAGATGTATTGTGTACCTTTTCTATACAGCTATATATAGATAAGAAAATGTTAGTTTAAGCATAGTTCTGACGATGGCGTGAACCGAGATAGCTATCAACTATATTTAAAAAATAATTTTGTAGAACTAAAATACATTGCTATTTTTTTCACTGTGTTATAATGGAGTTCTACCAAGGGAATGCCAATTCAATCAAAAAATAACAGTTTGCATTCGAATAATAAAGAATGACTATCATTAATTTTATAACGAATACCGAACAGTGTTAAGGAAAATCAAAAGAGTGTTTGTTTTAATCCGTTATAGAATTATGACATATGTAACTTGAAACGAGAAAAATACATACACAAACAATTTCCTGCAATGAAAAGACTTGTGATGTAATGTTTCTTCTTTCCAAAGCTTAATGCAAAAAGCTCCGACGGCCAATGGCACACTTGAATAATGTAGCAACTCGTTAGTCGTTAGTGAGTTGCTAATGAGAGTACCGAGATATGACTGGACGAGACGTACTCAACAGATGAATGACGTCATATGAATAATTATACGTTGTTAAAAAACCTGAATGATTATTATTTTGTTTTGATTCATGCAAAAAATTCATTTTGTATTTATAAAAAGTGTGGAAGAAATGATATCAAGTGACGTGGAAATTTAAAATCCACTTTAAACGGTTGAAATAATTCGCTCTTTTTGTAGTGTGTTGTCTACTTGAGAATTGAGATAGTTAGATATACAATGTTTGATGATTGAATTGTTGAAAATATGTACTATTTCAAATGTTTTGTCACTAACAGTCTGCGTTTCGTCGATCAGCATCTTCAGACACTCTATCATACAAATGCAACAGAGTTGACTGTCGGTCTGAAGATATCGTATACTATGAAATGTTTAAGTCAATCATTTTTAAAATTTTTATAGATTAAGTTTTTTTCAAATTATTTTTGAGTCTTTCTTTTATATGGACCTCTGTGTTATATCATTTTCGAAAAGAATAACAGAAGACTTTCTTTTATAAATTAGAAAACTGTTACGTTAGATGGAAAATATTTTTAATATACTTTGTAAAATCTCTCGAACGGTAAAAATATTAAGCAATAAGTTATTTATAAATATGAAATAGTGTTTTTTATAAACGTTTATTTAATTTTTTGTGAATATATTACATTGAACAGTAAAAACTGTTTTATTTCACAACACTCTTGAGATTGAATCATTTACGATAATTATAATATTTTTGTTTTTTTGTATTAATATTAATATAAAGCATAAAAATCTATTTTAAAACATTATGGATATTGAAAAGCTCTGTGATCAAGCGCTTGTTATGGATAACTAACGAAGAATCCCGTGCGCATCGCGACGCCGTGCAGACTGCGAATTAAGATGAAAGTATAATATTAACGTAAACAACATAACGAGGAAATTCCGGCGACAGTCACAAATGTTGCTTTTTTCGTTTCATATTAATTCTGGTTGAATGATGTCATTTGTGAACTGCGGCTATACCGCAATTTACAAAGGTAAATGCCATGTATTATATAATGTTTCGCGGAAAAAAATGAGCATTCGTTCTCAAAATTATTCAAAATTTAACAAATATGTGAAATATACTAAGTAGTTCAATCAGAAACGTTGTTTTAAACAAAAAAAGCGTTCATTAAATACACTTGCTAATAATAAAAAAAAAATAGATTTTTTTTCGATAAAATATTTAAATAAAGACTTAAAGCTATTACAATTTTCATTCCTATTTGTAAAAAAGTAGTTGTGATTTTTACGCTTAAAGAAGATGCTATATGAGCATTTTATAATTTGAATGAAACAAACATTGAAATTCCTACTGGCAAAAGTTTGTAAATGATAATAAAAAAAAATGATAATGTTTAAATAATGCATTTTCTGAAAAAAAAATCAAATAATATAAGTAAAAAAACCACAATAAAAAATATAATATAATGAAGAATATAGAAATTCTATTTTGAATTTGATAATGTAGCGTATGTTTTATTGATTTTTCATTAACCTAAAATCGTTATTGTTCTAAAAATCCTAATAAGTGTGTACTGTAATACCTTTTTTACACTTAAAGATATTTTGATTAATGTATATAGTATGTTTTATTCGATCAAAAAACCATAAATTAAGCGATTAATTCAAGATCCATAGATAATTTCTCATAACGTAATAGTGTTTTATTTAAGGCGATTTGTCTTCTTTTTTATAACATGTTTCAACGCCATTCCTTTAAAAAATATTCGAAATTGCGCGAAATAAAAATGGATATTCTTCACCTAGTGCGAATTGTTCTTTAAAAAGAAACGATCTTGTTTACAGACGACAGCACAGCATCACGATGATTTATATTCTACCAAACAGTAAATTGTTTTTCTATGTTGATTTTTTACACGCGGAAAAACCCTGGCAGAAAATTTTGAAAAATTTCCATCTAGGACGTCTTACTCAGCGAATTGTCAGAATTAACTTAAAAGCGTTCCACTTATATTGATGACGTATTCTTTCACTAGTTTATTTATATCGTTTAAGGAAAGGAAGTTATATAAATAATTTGTTTGAGCTCATTAGACAGCTTAGAATGATTTCCCCTGAGTGTTTTTTTGAAAACTTTTGTTGAAAAGATTTTTTTTTATATAGTGAGTGGAAGGTCAGTTGATCAATCCTTATTTTGAAAACGGTTAGGTTAAATAAGTCGGCTTATGCTGTCAAGTTGTAGTTAGTAGATTATAATGATTACTTAAAAGTAATATTTTAGATCTTTGGTATAAAAAGTGTAGAAAACGTCTCTCAAGCAATAGTGCAAGAAATAATCTAATTATATGTTTAGCTTATATTTAATTTATTTAAAATTCTCTAGATTACACATTTGTGTCAACCAGCACTCTCTATAGCGTCATATTCTTCTTGCATAGTGAATTCTGCAGATCAACAACGTCAAGCGTGTTTTTTCTTTTACTTTTGACAGTCAAAAACTTTTGAACATTGATAATAAGTTTTGATTGAGTTCGAAGTTCTTTTAATAGGACGCCTTATTTTTTTTTTTAATAATTTTAATAGGTAACAACAGGAAGGCAAATGGTAGGACTATTACTCGAATTATTGAGCGCAAGTTATTCCCGTTTATTTAATTAACAAACTGTTCACTTCATGACTCGTTGATGACTGAAAATTATAAATAATTAAAAAAAATATACCTGATAATACAGCTAACCGCTGGAAATAAAACAAACTTGGGGAGAAATAAATCACTAATACTCACGTCAAAATGTTGCTACAAAATTTTCTTCAACCATAAACATTCCTTCAAATGTTACCATATAATATCTTTGAAGTTTGTGACAAGGTCGCATGTGAAATGACCTTACTCGCAAAATGAAAAACAAATTCGAAAAAACGATTGTATCAGGTGTAGTTTTTGTGTGGCCACGTAATGAAGGATATTAAATGTGTTCTTTTTTTTTTAAGTAAACTCGATCTTATATTCTTTTGCTTATAAGAAATTTATATCGCTAATATGTTAACAGTATGAGTAATGCCGCTAAAAACAATCGACTGTGAAAAGATAAACTAAACATAATATTAACAGTTATAGCCCATTCATATTGTATAATTTATTTAAAATATATTTGGTGTATAGACTCACAAGTGTAGTTCGATCTCTCAAGAGAAGAGAACTTTCAAATCGCTTCGAGTTACAAAGATGCCATGGCACAGAAGCATTATATCTTTAATCTACAAAACTTAGTCAAGTAAGCGCTTAGTTTGCCAAAAGTAAATATGGCGTATATTTGAGATGTATTTAAGCTTGGAAATAAAAAGTATTTCATATAAAAATGTCCCTAGTAGTAGTAAAATGTTTGTTTCATGGTGATATCGTTTGATAAATGATAATGGTACTGTTTGAATTAATATGTGTTATTTTTGAGGTGAATGTCACTTCTTGGTTGAAAACCATTATATTTTTTTTGATAAAAAGATTTTTTTTACGACCAATTCATAATGTAATATAATTGTGGTAGGGGTTGATATTGTTTATTATAACATCCCTTATTATATCTTATTTTTATACAGTTTTACTTTATATTTTAACAACTAATAAAGCTCGTAAATCTTTTTGTACACTTGTCATTTTTGACTAAAAAAAATGTATAACTGGTCTTGTTTGTTATTTGTTGTGTATTGTTTATTAATTTTGCAAGCCTAAATAATGGCTTTGATCATAAATACATTAAATTGTGGAAATAGTACTTAAAAATGTGAGTTTATTGTGAAAATAACACATTAACCATTTTTGTTACAATCTGAAGCGAAAATGTACCGTATGACACTTTTGAATAAAAATATATTGAATAGATTTAGCAGCATTAAGATACGCTTCTAATGAGATTGGTCTATATTTCATCTTATTAGTTGGTCTTTTTACAAAAGATAGCGACGGACAAAGTGATTGAATCGGCTAACAGGATGTAATAAAGACATTAAACGGATGAAACAATCAGTGTGTCGGAGGTTTAAACACCGTAGTGCAAAATTGAGTGAGAAGTAAAATGTTATTCGAAATCACTCGGCAACAAGTTACTTTTTCAACACTGCGCAAAATATGTGCAGCCAAAGCTTTTAGCTATCTTCTAAAATCATAGAAATAAATAAAAAAAATATTTTTCACATTTACGGACCAAGCAGAGCTGCATGAGACTGATTTGTACCATTCACTGGGAAAAAAGGAAAATATAAAAAATATTACAAGCTCAGCCTCGTACATTATCTTGATATTGAGATTTATTAGTGAAATCGATATACAAGCTTATTGAGTATGATGAGAAACCATGGTTATAACGATCCTCACATAATGTAAATTAAAAAAAAATACTGAAATTAAGCTTCCTTGATGAACCTGTCAAATGTTTTTTCGGTAGTCAAATCATGCCAGTTCCACAGAACTTTATGATCGCCATATTTGGTATGTCTTTTAGTAAAATTCAGCTCCAATTAAATTTTATGGTATACTTGGTTGGTACAAAAAAACAATTAGCATTCAAATTTATAAAATAAAATTAGCTGTCTTCATTATATTTTTGTTACAAATAAATCATAAGGTTGAGCTTCAAAGTATCGTCATCAACTTTCCAATAAAATAAATAACATATAGTAACAGCGAACATATTCGACTTACACAAGTGTTCAAGATTCCATTTAAAATATTTGTTTTGGCTTTATTGAAAAAGTTTTATGTCAATCCTTTGTAAAAAAAGACTCCATGGAACGTTGTATATTTTCTCGAAATAATGTGGTAAAATGTACTGAATCTAAAAATAAAGGCGGTATAACTTTCAACTCAAGAGTTTTTAAAAAGTGGTGAATAACTGAAAAACAATCGAAAAGCGGAGAAGTAACTTCACATATTTCAGAGTTTCAAACTCTGCTTGATGAATTAACATTAAATATGTATCGGCAAATAAGATCACTGATCTCATTGCTCTCATAATAAATAGATATATCCAGAAAAACTATCGTAAATTGTACGATAAAACTGTTTTTATATACAAACAATGAATGTAGACTAAATTAACTTATTTATTTAAACATTAAAGACAATTTAGTGAAAAAATAACCATTATTCTGTTCAATGATATTGTAAAACAAATACTGTTTTAATTTATTGATTTAGTGTTCCGTCACAAATTGTTTAGATAAGAAGTTATAAAAAATATTTCAACAAAGTTTATTGTAATAAAAAAAGCTCAATTTAAAACCAGTTATAAATAATTCATGAATTATTTTAAGTGTTATTTTGTTGTTCTTATTTCATATATTTAATCGTTGTCACTCTTATTTAAATGATATCTTAAAGTTGTTTAATAGTGACTTTCATAACGTTGAATGCCAAATAAGTTTGATGTAGAAATTTTTATGACGAGCAGATGCATTCAATATTCCTTTTTTTATAAGAGAATGTTTATTGACGATGTTTTTTTAAGAATTTAATATGCTATTCAGCTGTTTTAATACAGGGTTATAAAAGGATATTTTTAATGCGAAAGTCGTCAAAATATTGAATAATTATAAGAGTTTATTTAAAACGTGATTTTATAGAGCGCGTTAAGCGATCGATCTTTTATTGAATGCTCAGTTGTTTGTGAAACGAATAAGTTTAGAATTAAAAATTAAAGATTTTCTAAATCCACCTGCTGATAGTTAAAAATGAAGTGTAAAATATTTAAAAAATCTTGACAAATATCAATATTGTTTTGGTTTATTCGATGTTGCCAACAAAAGAAATTCCTAATTAAAATTACATTTATCAAAAAGTTTTATTGATTTATTTTAAAAATACGATCGATTTGATGGATTGCGATTCGGCTTTTCAAATAGTAGTATGCATTTCTTCTAAAACACATGCATATTTAAATAAAACGTAAAATAATAAATGTCCAGCAGAGAAGATCGAAAATAAAACTCATACATAATACACAATCTATCTAAATCCGAAATCTTCATGGGGTCGTAAAACTTGTGACTAGTAAGTAATTTTAACGGCGAGTAATTCAATACAAAGATTTTCATCTTGGACTATATCATTGAGGTTTATTATACCATTAAATTCACCATAAATATTTCCGATTAGATAGTGTATCCTTCACGTATTACCCTTGCAAAATAATTTGATTCGACCGGTAATGATAACAGCAATAAACTTTATACAAAATATCAACTCTAGTATTTTACGCTAATCTGTTATTTCATATAGAAAATCAAAATTTCGAGCACATCATGATATTATAATATTCAAATAAATATTTTTTAATTAAGAAATTTCAATCAAGTATTTTGAAACGATATTCAAATAAAACAAATAAGTTATTTTATTTCAATCTTTAAGCAAAAGCATTTTGATTTGCTTCATGAAAAGGAATTAAAATCAATATAATTTCATAGCTTTGATACCTTTGAATAAAAACTGGATTAAAACTATTTGATTTTCAAAAAAAGAAAATTTTATGACCTTTAAAAGATTCATCCGATTAATTTGATTATTTAACATATCTGAAAAAGAAAGGTTTTATGTGACATGCATCGAGAGGCTTTACAGATGAAACAATTCTTCAGTTTGTATTTATTCGGGAGTTTTGTTGACGTGTCCACGATATTCATTTATTTATTGGAAATTATATATCCCTGGCCGAATTATAACGTCATTCTGAGTAATCAAACCAAACGAAGTCGGTGCAATAATACGTTAGCCTCAAAGATTTCCAGATGATAATAGCCTTCGCTAGTGACGTGATGGACGTGTTTTATGATGATTGAAGAACTTAGCATCCCACTGAGTGGAGAGTTGGCGCGTGAAAATGAGTTTTAATACTCCTGGCTTCAAAAACAGACCTCGTTTTGAAACGAAACGAGGAAAAACTGATAAAAGGTAACGCCATAAAATTTTAATCAAAACGACTGGCAAATGGTTTGTTTTATTCAGGCTTGAGATAAATTAATCATTATTAAAATTCTGACTGTTAATTTAATTTTATTTCTTATAATTAATAAAATTCATTAAATCAGACAATTAATTTAAAAGAGAGCAACATTATCATGGCAATAAATAATTTGTAAGGTTAATCCTTGAAATATATATTAGCGATAAGAAGAATACTGGGATTGACAAAAATAGATATCAATACATTTTTACTTGAATTAAACACGTAGTATCATTTGTTTAGGCAAATAATTTTTTTATTGGAAATTTTTAATTAAAATTTTATATACATATTTTTAAGGTAAAATAACATATTTAAAAATCTAAAATAGTGTTTTTTATTCACATTTTGATAAAGCAATAAGACGGAAATTATTTATTCAAATATTTACCCGTATAAAATAAATTTTTGTATTTTGGTCTTCCGAAATACAGGAAAACACTATATGGTTTAACCGGTTAACTGCCAAAAGCGTCTTAAGACGCATAATTTTCTGTGAACGGAGCGCCGCTCATACAAAAATTACGTCTTAAGTCGCGCCGTTTGAACAACCTTGACCTTGTTTTTTTGACAACCCTGCACCTTGAACAATTAATTTTATGATTATGGATAAACGACTGCACGACTGGCGCGCTCTTCATTTATTTGGTAAGTTTTATAAATAAACATTATTACACTTTCAATAACGATATGTTTAGAAGGTTTTATTTTTGTCGTAACATTCGCGGCGTGTAGGGTACCGCCATACATGTACCTGCCGGCAGTTAACCGGTTAAACAGAAAACGACAGTCTTCAACCAGGAGCAAGATGTAATTATCTTTGATTTAATAACATATTACATTATAAACAAATAATCATATCTTTTATTGAATTTCCAGAATTCACAACACAGCATTTGATGATGTATTCATGACTGGGAATTAAATTAATGTTCAATGTTAAAACGAAAGCCTTAAATTTTATCTCATTTTCGAAATTAAGTGACTCAATCGAACAATTTTTTGTTGAGACATTATAATGCAGAACGATAAATAAATAAAATTTACCAACGTGTTAAGTAAGTCCTGAGGATTTTGAACACATTTAAGTGCGCAGCTGTTTTTAAGTAAATTGCAAAAGAGAGATAGCCACTGATTTATAATGATACATCACTGCTACATCAATTGGCGGTGATAAAAAGTGTTCGAGAAAATGGTTTAAGGCTTCTTTGATAAAATAAATTGGTATTTTGGACCTGTAACTTATTATGACATCTATTCAAACAGCATAATTGTAAAAACTTTTTCTCATTAAGTAGCAGAAGTAATGAAGTGTCAAAGCTCTTTAAAGATAAAGTCAAAAGATTTAACTTCATTTATTATCACTTAAAAATTTTGAAGCTTTCAGGTGTATAATGTCACTTTTTTTTAGAATTTTAGATTTGTCGTTGAGTTAAAAAAGTTAAAAAAATATGAATGAGACGTTTTTTTTAAAAAAAGTTATGATGGATGAATTCAAAGCATTGTAAGATTTTTTCTTCGAGATCATTTGATGCCAATTTCAAATTCTTTTTTTTTATATACGATATTTTATAATATAGGTATGGTAAATAGTCTTTTTAAATCATTATAACGAATTATAAAACGTAGATTATTCACACAGCTTAATAAAATATGTGACATTATTCAATTTGTAAGTTAAAAATATATTAAGCCAACATTTACACCCATTAAATTTACAATATCTACTGAGGGAGATTGTTAAAATTTTGATATAACATACATATATTTCATTGACTATTATACTAAAATACAAAAACTTAAAAGTATCCATTAAATATGTAAGTGTGCCACACACAATTTTGAGCATTCGTTCCAACTCTATATTAAAAGCAAAAATTATCAGAACTTAAGAATGATAATTTGGTTAAATTTATTATATGTCCATTACGAGAACTATTCAAAGAGCTGGAAAGAAAACAGCAAACACTTACCTTGGGTAAACTATTTTTTTAAACAAAATTATTTTGTTAACGTTTCATATAACCTATAAAATATAATATTTTTCGTTTTCAATAAATAAATGAAACAACAATTAAAAAGATTCAGAAAAAAATTGATAGAATTTTGTTTTAGATTTTGGCTTTTTGTGCTCAAGTAAGAAAGAACATTTTAAAGAAGCCTTTTTAAATAAATAATGTTTCCAACTATAGGAAATTTGCATATATTTTTACAAAAAAACGCAGTTTTATTAACGAAAGTTTTTCTGTACAACTAAACTGATTCAATTGAGAAACTTTTAATGCTATCGATGAGGAACTGGAATTAAAAGCACAACTAGTAAAGTACACTATTAACAACAATTCTAATTGTAAAACAATGTTTCAAAGCTTTAAGCTGTAAGCAAACCTAAGCAGTAGTGAGTAGCTTCAATCATCAGTGAAAAGTTCAAAACAGTATTAGGAACTTTCCCGATGGTCTGGATCACGTAGAGCTTTTGCTGGTTCTTGTACACATAAAAAGAAGGAATTGTACGTGTGTTCCAGATCATGATTTCATTTTATTTTTAAATTTTCTCGAGATTTTCTCTAAGCAACGTATACCACCAAAGACATTAATATCGAAAAGTGTAGAATATATAACGCAGGAAATGAAGAAAAGACGTTAAATAATGTTTTTTGCAAGAATTACCGCTAAAAATCCAATCAATATTTCAAGTTGAAATTTGGATAGAGTGGCTTAAAATGTATTAATTAGATTTTAATTGCAATAAAATAAATACTAATTAAATTATGAAACTAGCACTTTTTTTCGTATTGAATCATTCAAGATTAGTTTCAAGTTCTTCGAAAAAAGAACTGATCGAATTGATCTAAGCAAAGATTTATTTTCATGAAGAGATTTATTGAAAAAAAGGAAAATATTTGTTTACTCAAATTTAAGACGTAATACTGTGGAAATATATTCATTTTATTCACTTATATTAATATTATTCAGAAGGCGTATTTTAAGACTGAAGAAACATTTTCACACATCAAAATGCATCTAATTATTTTGTACACGAAAGCCTTACCTAAGCCTTAATTAAGTTACGAGTTGAAAAAAAATTGAATTTAATTAATAAGTCAACATACTAAATTTTATTTAAATGTGATTTATGATATCGACTGAAGGTGTTTGATGAAACTTCAATATTAAGTTTGAATTGTTGCAACTTTGTACGATTCCATATGTCTTATCACAAACGACCCGGGTTTCGCCCTTCGGCATCTTCAGGTATTCCATCGCACGGATGCAACAGAATTGACGTAAAACAAATACTTATCATCGTATATATAATATATTAAAATCATTATTAACAGGAATTTACTTACCAATAGGCAAGCAAAAGATTGCAGCTGAAAAGAATGTAACAATATTAATCCAATAATAATTAGCTATAACAACTTTCATTAACGATCTTGCTAATGAGTTATTACGTTATTGAAATGGGGTTTTCAATAAATACATTCATCGAACACCTGAAGATGCCGGAATCGTACAACGTTGTAACAATTCAAATTTATTTAAATGATTGAAGTTTTGATGTTTAACGGAATAAGTTATTTTCAAATAATATAAAATGTAATATTTAAGACAAAATGTTGTCTGAACTTATACTTTATTATGACAAAAGCAGAGCAAAATATATCCTGCACCATAAACCTTTCAAATTGGCTGACAATAGGAAAGTAGTTCACAAAAGATTTGAGCAACACTTGGGGTTGGTTTCGAGGGATTCCGCCGCAGACGGAAGCTACCAAGAACAGCAGGGAGACGCAGCAACTTGGTGTGAGGAAATTGTAGGCTATATACGTGGAATCTGTAGAGTGAGAGGTTGTATTTTAAGGGCGATTGCGCGGTGCGGCCACTCTGCGGTCAAACTTTTCAGTAAGATTTAGTAAAGTTGTTTTAGCGGATTGCGGATGAAACCTAGTCTCAGTTCAGAGCACAACAATGATGAGAGGCAAACTTAGACAGTTTCTACAATGCGATTGCATTTAAAATACTTGTACGACGTAAATGTATTGTTAGGTATTTGGATCTAAGCTTTTGATTACCAGGTAAATTGAAAGACTACTTAATATATTTAGTTAATATAACATCATTCTATATTCCATTTACAAAATTCATTATATTATAAATATGATTTTTTTTTTGGTTGTGGTGTTATATTTATAGACTTCTTAATGGATTTACGTTTAATATTTTGAAGCTGTTTCGTATACCTACAACTAAGCCAAAAAATGAATTTGATAAAATTTTTATAAACCTTATCTGTGAATAAGTAGTTGTCTTTCTTATTTAATTGGTAGCTTGCTAAGGATACAATGAAGAAAAAATAATTAGACAGAGTTTCAATTGTATTTTATTATCAATTTGCGTTTTCACCATAACATGTAAATATATTAGGCTTGAACAAGTTGAAAGTTTAAGAATTCCATAATACACATATATGTATACTTTCTTTTTCACCGTGAATAATATTTGAAACGAAAAAATCGCTTTTTACCATACAAATGAACATTATCAATCAATTTTAAAATTTTGCTTAAAATAGTCTGTCTTCTTGTAACTATAGATGAAGTTGTCAAATTAAACAGTGTTTCTAACAAAACCTATCTTCAATGTATTACCAATTGAAAAAGTTAAGAAGAAAGCTGTGTACTGCGTAATAAATCTGCGTACATATAAAATTATTGGAATAAAACACGTGGAAATTATTCAATTTTAATTCTATTTTCTTCACTACTGAAAATTATTCTTATGTTTCATCTATACGTTCTTTATACATATATAAAGTTTAATACCCTTGGTTCACATAAAGTTAAAGTCATTTAGTGCTTATTCAAGCAGCTAGTATTCTATGCAATATGCAATTCAGACGCTATCTCAGCTTGGACCAATCGTTGGATTATTCAAAGGAAACACTGCGAATGCAAATGTATTGCATTACTCTTAATTTAAAACACTATGCCCTATTAGTATGCCTTGAGTTATCTCCGAGACGGCGTTCGTACACAAATAACATGATCTGGTAACGCAAACAGAATCCGCATTCATCCTCGCCACTGCATCTGCAATAACATTTGGCCATAAATCATACAGCGGGTTGCATTAACACTTGAAATTCTGTACATATCAACGAATTCAATTATTATCAAAATCGTGATTTAAGTAATGGTTTTTATGCGTTGGTGGTATTTTTTAAAAGATATAACTTAAGCCCGATTATTTATGAAAGATATTGTTTATAAATATTATATGTATAAATGAAGAAGCATTGACAATTTCTACGAAGTACAACCAGTTAAAAGTGATTTTCAAATTTACTTTTGTATTTGATTTTATTAAAACGAGTGGGTTTATCCTTTTTATTATTCCTAAAAATCAAAGTTTTTTTTGTATATAAGACTTTTTAAAAAATATACTTATTGACTATTTATATTTAATATCTGCAAAATTATATGTTTATTAAATTTACTCACAAAAACATTCAGTTGCAATCATTTTTTTGACAGTTCCTTACAAGAAAACACGCAAAATAGGAACATAAAAACTCAATAATCCAGTTTGACCATTTAACTAATAACGTCTCAACTGCAAAGACAGCTGATTTGAAATGTAATGATAGTTGTCACTTTGACATATAATAGATCTAAAAATGTGTAAATTTTTGTGTAAGAGCTAATTTTTGTACTGAAATATTGTCTGACTTGTCTTGACAATCTCTATCTCTTTGATGCACAGTCAACATTTCTGAAATACTCAGGGAACAAGTTAACAGGTTCGGTACAAAAATAATGTACCATGAAAGTTTTGTGGCCCCCTTTAAACAGTAATTGATTCAGAATTAAATCAAGTAATTGATTTGAATAGATATTTTAGGTTTGCAGGGGTTATCAACGTACCTCACGCGAGTACATCGGGTAATGCAAGCAATAAGTGCATTCCTGATGCCAGATTGTGCTGCAACCGTTCCGCGGTGGCTATTGTTCCTTGGAGTATGCGATACTTGACTTGTGCATATTGCTTCACTTAGTAGATTATTATTATAACGAACCCTTTCAAGTCAAGATCCTAGAAAGCTTTTTGTTGAACCGAAATGAGGATTCAGTGTTTTATTTTTAAGCCTGCACTTCGTAGCTTCTTTTGCCATTTCAACTAAATGCAAATAATGAGAAGCAATTTTGTCAAAACAAAACAAAACAATATTGAGTGTATTTTAAGAATGTAAATTTAATAAAGATAAAGTTGATCTGGATATATTTTTTTTATATTAACTAAATTTCGTATATCTTCTACGTATTTTCACTGGTTTTATTGATTTAAATATTTTCCATTGATGTGAAACCTTTAACGGTTAATCAGTTATATCTAATTATTACGCACGTAATGAATTTCAACATTTGTGATTGACATATTCATTGCTTTCTATAAGATTAAAAAATAAGGACTTTTTAAATATATAAACGAATTTCTCGAGTAATAGCTTCTCAATCCTAAAAAAATGATAACAATACTTAATTAAATAATTATGTATGACTGGGTTACTTAGTCCCACAGCCACAAATTGGACCAGACATGATGATGACCAGATGAGTCAAGACATGATAAAAGATATTTTTAAATTACCAAAAATGCTTCGTTATGCTGTGTTTAACGGTGGCAAACCTTTTATAGTTTTTTTTGGATTAAATCTTATTGTAAATAATTAAAATACATTTTTAATTGCTATTTCCACAATATAATTTTTGATCAAGACCTAAGTAGCCTTGAAAGTAATTTGTTGATAGTAGTTGCGATGAGAGAAACCGATCATTACCATAAAATATAGTGTAGTGTGCCTTTCCATTGAGAAGTGACTGTTCAGCATAAAACTGTTTAATTTAATTGACTTTTTGAGTGATTTTGTTTACTGATTAAAAGAAAAAGTCTGTTAAAGATGGTAAACCTAATAAACCTAAAAAATGATCTTGAGACCAGTGCCACCGTATAATAATAAGAAATAGTATTAATAATTTGTTTTATTTAATTGATTATAATGCGTTTTAAAAAAGTGACATCTTTAAAGTGAACATAAAAAAATAATCGAAATATCACTTGCCCAATTCGACAAAATGCTGGAGTGGCCAACCGAACCGTATGCTAGTTGGATTGATTTGAATTATTCTAGCTTTTTTTGCACGTTCTTGAGTTTTGATAGAAAAGCTGAAAATATTTTTTTCCTGCTGAAAATCAGCTACTTATGAGAAATTTGTATTTCTAACTTTAACTTTTTACATTTGCCACTTGCAAAGCTGTTATATCGATACAAATTTAAGGTTAATTTTAATTCTTATACTTTATAATTCTCATGTAAAACTTTACCAAACAATTTGTAAAAGGCTTTCTCCTTTTTTTGTTTTTTCCATAATAAATAAATCTTATTAAACAGTATGCACATAAGGCACTGTTTCTGCTGGGTTAAACAAATAACACGTTCAAACTTATTTTATGTTTTTCATTACCTCAAAATTTTGTTTATCTTAAGAAATGTATTCATATTTTGTATAAATAAAAGAATAAAGCGATAAAAATACACGGCCTGCTTAAAAGGGGAACATCTTATTTAAAAAGTTTATTGTGATAATGTAAAGAAAAACCTCTGTTATCCTTTTGTTAACGAAAAAAATGAACACACTGAATGCCGAAAGTTTTCTACGGTTTTATATTTTTAATGACCTTTTAACTGGGGTCTAGAAAGAATATTTGCATTTCATGTTGTGTGTTCTCAGCGCTTGCGGGTTTTTCTTCAGGAGATTATTATAGCAAGGGTGACCAGGTACTTTTTAATTATAAATAATAAAAATAAACGTAATTGAAATATCTTTCTGTATTTATTTAATTTTTTATATAAATTTAAGTATTATATTTATATCATCATTCGGATTCAAATGATAAAAATAAACACAGAAATTTAGTACTCTTTATGAAAACAAAACATTCTGATTCAGTCTTAAAATCAAATAATTATGCAACTGATAATTTTTGACACAAATGCCTGGAAAAAAAATTCATGATTACATATATTAATATCATTAAATAAATTACATACATATTTCTGACTTTAGACATACAAAATATCGTTTAGATAGGTTTATAGTTTGGAGATGTATTAGAGAAACATCGATAGGATATATATATCTACATACAAAATTATGGACATTAACCGATAATTAATTGGTTTCAACGCAGTAAAAATAATTTTCTTTTTGTCATTTCTCTTTTATTTTAATTTTATATGGGTTTGTGTAACACTTTAAATGATAAATTTTGGCTGTTCATTTGGAAAGAAATATTTCATTGAAAGTTTTATGATTATAAAAAATATTTTTTTTCAATTTAATGGTCGTACTAAATATGAAGAAATACTAGGAACAGCGTGGCTTATAATGAACAACGCTGTCATAATACATCGGAATAGGGTGAAGGAGGCTCTCGCTAGAATTGCCAATTACAAAACGCGGTTCTTGAACGCAACTACTTGCGGATGACTTTGCACCGGATGTGAGAAAATCAATATCGAGTAATGGCGGGATAATTCTATTGAATGTTGAGTTCAATTTGCGTAGAATACTTTCATTGAATAAAGTGATTGCTTTTTTATCTAAATTAAATTAGAAAATACATTTGAACATTTCAATAGCAAGATATTCATACGAACACAGGTAGCTTTATTTGCAAACTTTCTTCTTATCGGTGATGATATCGGTCACAAAATTTAGTATTTATTACACGTCATTAGAAATCAAATCAGATAAGCCATTGTTCCCGCCATATCCGTTCCCAATATATTATATACATACTTTTAATGTAGCATATTGATAGAAGTTTGTTTCTTTGATAACATCTTGTCAATATATTTCTAATGTTCTTTTATGATTGGGTAAAAATGCAAATATATTGATAAATTGATTGATTGCAGATATATTGATTAAAAAGAAAATCAAGAGCATAACAGCTACTTTGTAGTCGAAAGGCTTAAAAACGCAGAATTTCCTTTTATTAAGAAAATGTAAAAACTATAGGTAAAAATATTCAAATATGTACTTATCTTGCGTGTGGAAAAGATCTCATGTTTTATTACAAAGAAACTTATGGTTAGAAAAAAATATGGTCAAAGAAATAGTGACGGCTTAAATAAATGAATTCTGATGATCTTTTAGAAAATTATATTTCAGATTACGATAATGTCTAAGAAATTAAAATATATTCGTTGATGGAAATTTAATTTTCAATAAATCTATAGTAGCGATTCCATTGATTTCTTCTATATGGAAAGGCATTGTACTGAAATAAACAAAACAAAAAATAGTAAATGTTACTTATACAATTGTAAGGTAAACAAATTAAAAACAGATGCATTTATTACTTGATAATGCTCGCGATGATCGAAACCAGTATTGATAATTATATTGAAAGATTGTGAATTGTGTATTATATATTTGCAATTTTTGAGTCTATCGAATGATGGCTATGAAATAATGTAAGTTATTATTGGGACCTAAACTTTTCGATGCTTTCGTAATTGATTTCATAGTAAACAAACGATGCTTCATTTCTCTTTATATATACTGAGTACAGATAGAAAAACGTACAAATACTTCGGTGTAAACTCAATTTAATTATATATATATATATATATATATATATATATATTATGGTTTTTTTATTGACGAATTGAAAAAAAATAATGAATAATTTTTTTAAGCGTTAACTTTCATAACCTACTATTATCTCTCCTATTTTGTTTTATTCACTCAAATGAATCTATTCCCCGATAAAGCAAAGTTGAAGGTCTTAAATAAATTTTGAAACGTGATTCAGAAGTTCTACTTATCGTAATCGACTTCACTCACGTACTCGATTTCCTTAAAAAAATACTCAGCAAAAAAAAAAATACCTTCCCTACCTACAATACGCTCGTCCCGCATTTTTTACCTCATCCTAGCTTCCCGCGAAAATAGTTTCTACTTCTCATGCTCTTAACCTTTTTGATACTAAGAACAGTTATATTTTATATTGTTTTCAAAATAGAAATACTATTTTTTTCAATCAGCGACCAAAACAAATGAAAAATTTTATATGATAAACTATTTATACTTAAAGAGCGATCATTTTAAATTGACATTCACCTACGAATCCAAACCATGTTGGCCACGTTAACACAAATATTAGGTGTAGTAAAAAATCCTGACGTTTTTTTTAATAAAACTCATAGTGTTTTTTTTAGTATTTTTTTTATTTTTATTTATAAAAAGTAATCTCCCGATCTTTATATCTATAATCTATCTATAACCTTCTGCTACCTATTAGACAAGTCTTAAATCCATTTAGTAAAAAACTCTACTGATTTGGTATTAAAATAGTCGGAAATAGCGTTTTTCACGTTATGTTTTGTTTAAAATATTTTATCCCTAAAAGTTTTTTATATTGAACGGAATAAATGGTAATCCGATTGTGCTAGATCTGGTAAATAAGGTGGATGCAATAAAATTTCCCCACCCAACTCCTGGATTTTTTCCCAGGTCATATTCGCCACATGCGGTCGCGCGTTTTCGTTTTGCAGTTTACCGTTGCGTCCATTCATCCTACCCGGCCTCTTTCTTGTCAAATCTGCACTTAATTTGTTTAATTGTGCCGTCATAGTTTCACCATATTTTGACACTTCATAATGAATTATTCCTTTGAAATCCCTCCAAACACAAAGTAAGAGTTTTTTTGGGTGTAAACCAGTTAGAGGGGTCGGATTTGGTTGTTGTTGACGATAAAGATATTGTTTTTTCTTCGATATATTCGTATATAACACCCACTTTTAATCTCCAATAATCAGGCTTAGAAAAAATGGTCGTAAAGTGTGTTTTTTTGCAGCAATTGGCACGCGCTTAGTCGCTGCGCCTTGTTCCGATCGCTCAACGCGTGTGGCACCCAAATTCCTACTTTTAGAATTTTTCCAGCCTTTTCAGGTACTTTTGTGTTATGGACCATTTAGTATCGACTATATTGGACAACTCCTTTTTTGTTAGCATAGGATTTTTTTCGATTTCAGCTTTCAGGGCGACTTCATCTACTGCATGAGGTCGTCCATTTCGAGGGTAATTTTTAATGCTTAAATCGCCAGATCAAAATTTTGTGTTAAAAAAAAAACCATCTCTGACATTTTCGAAACTTTATCACGTCTCTATAACAGTCGCGAATGTTTTTAGTGGCGACGACTGCACTGTTCTGGGCGTACTATTGATAAAAGCATGCAACCGCGCAGATATTCTTATGAAGGGCAAAGGTCGGTCATTCTTTTTAGGGCAAATGAACCTTTTTTTTTCTTTACGGAACGTAACTTGAGATGTCACACAACACTAAAAAAAATATTATGACATCTTATATAACCAAAAGTCCGAAGCCGACCGACTTTAAGACACGTGTTTGAAAAAAACGTCAGGACTTTTTACTACACCTAATATAATATAAAGGGCAATACTATTGTATTACTATTAGATTGTGAGTTTGGGTTTTTCCTGTAAATTTTCCACCATTGAAATGATGTTTCAAAAGTTTTCCACCATTATTATTGTTGGCTACTACTCAATACAATTCATTGTTTCATTGATGTTTTTATATAGATCTTAAAAAAATACGAACGAAACAAAACCAGAAGCCGAAAAGAAAATTCGCTCGTATATAAAATTTTAAACCAAGCCGATAAGAATTATGTCTGATAACATTTTATAAGATTTGGTTTTTTTATATGATTTATCGGCATATTTTATATATTTTATGACATTTAGGTACAAATAATGAACACCAATAAAACGACCTATATAAGGACTGTTTAATAAACGTATACATTTAAGTCATGTATTTCAAATCAATTTTGAAATGTTCATTGATTAAAATTTTGTGAACCGATATATACTTTTATTGTTTTCAAATATGTGATAACCCAGCAAATCAACAAAATTCCATCATGTTTTTCAAAGACATTTAGAGTATAAGTTTTAAGCTATCACAAATTAAAATAACGATTCTTAACCGCACTGAGCGATATGAAATTACGCGAAGAAAATAGATAATTTAATTTGAACAAAAAATAAAATAATATTCATATTCAGAATATTAATTCTCGATTGAAAGTGAAAGGGTCAACATAAAATGAAATGGATAAATAACGAGGGTGACTGTATATCCTCCAACACTATAGGTTAAGTTTTTGTTGCGAATGAGGGGTTAACCCCATACTCGGGTGTCTCGGGACGGATATCGACCTCACGCATATCGTGGCTTTCGTTCAAAGATTAATCACATGACTCCATATAAGCTAAGCTTAAAGTGTGACGTCATGATCGGCCACAGAGTTTGAGATATTATTGAGTAAACGTTTTGAAATGAGAGAACTTATTCCAAAAGATAAGGTGGATTTTATCGACGTAAGTGAAACAGACACAGAAAAAATTGAATATCTTTGCAATGTAGACTATATAGACTAATAAATTTAATGATCACCATAAAGATGTAAACTTTCACTTCTTAGTGGAATAATAAGCAGATTAACAGTTTGTTTTCTCAGTTTTTAAGCTTTTGATTTTGTATAATAATAATGTAGTAATCTTGTTTGTAGTTAGTATTAAATTTATTAATAATGAAACTGGTCCTGATCACTGAATATATTGCGAAAATAGGACTTAAAATGTGCTTTTATCATTAAAATTAAAAAACTTGAAAACTTTACTTCATGTCATTTTTTCAATCCGTTTCAAAAAGAAGCTAAGTAGGTTTTTTGAATTTTCGTATTGATACATTTTTTAAAACAAGAAGTACGGTAAAATAAAACAATAACTTGGGAATAAAGCATTCTTAAAAAAAAAAACATCGATGTCAACCTTGTGTTGTTAAAGATAAATCAATTTTATATATTTATTTCAATAGGTGTGAAAAATTTGTACGATGGAAACATTTACTAAACAATAAGAAATTGATGCCTTAATTAAAATTAAAATTAAAATTTTAGTAGTTATAGTTCTATTAAATATATTCCACTAAACCTTCAAATGCCGCGAAACCTAGTTGAAAAACTGACTTCTGTTTTTATTTTTTTCAATGCGATAGCCATGTTAATAGATTTTGGAAATTAGGCAATGACACATATTTTTAGTATTAATCTTGATCGTGTATAAACATTCTCAATTTGATTTCTAGTTTCTATGACTATCGGGAAATATCTCTGATTGGTTTAATATATATCAATAACAATAATTAATTCGACTAATTGGTGGAGTGAAAAGATCCATGACTCCCTAGCGTTAGAGTTTTTCAAGTCTCCGTATTTTTTTGTGAATTGATTTCTTTGTTGCATTATTCCTCCCTGTCGTTGTTGACAAAATTCAGTCACTGCAGAGTTGAGTAATTCACAGAGAAATCGATTTGCATGGAAACTATATAAATGTATAATGTCTTCAGATACAATATATATATATATAAACATCTACATGCAATTTTTTTTTTATTTATCTGGCGATCGTTCAGTCATTTAACCTGATCATTTATAGCGCATTAATCAAATAGAATAAACTAATTGGCAAAATATATATTTTTTTATATTTAATTAGTACACCGTGGCTCAGAATATAACGATAGTATATTTTCTCTTTTATAGAATTGAATAAAAGAAATAGAAAAAGTCACTAAAAATAGATAAGACACACAGTGTTGGGCATCATACGACTCGTTAAAAAAAATTAAATCATATTATATCAGTAAATTATTTCACAAATTATTTTCCATCGCGACAAAATATCTAATCTCACCTTTCCTCTTTGGAAAGCCATTGTTTTCTTAGAAGGTGATCCTTAAAGTCGTTATGTGCTTTATTTTCCCGTTCCATTTTTCCAGAGGTCGCTTACTGAAATATACGCCCCTATTGTCGCGTGATCGAAAGGTGATATTCAAACAAAGACGGGGTTTTTCTAACACCCGTACACTACGAGCCATAATACTCGGTGCATCGATGTATTTTTATGATGCCCACACAAAGGAATTGACAAAAGACAATGAACTCTGTGTATGATGTTTTCATTATAATATATCTATATTAAATAAGCATTTTATTGATAGAGACTTGCTTTTAATGTGTACTTAGTGTAATAGTCAAATGGAGAAAAATAATGTTGTCTTTACGAGTCACTCTATCAAGTATTAACTGCTATTTGTATATATAAAATGGCTTTTTTCCGAGTCTTTAATTAGATAAAAATGCATTAATACTGACTTTTTACATTTAAATTTATCGAAAAAATTGTATGGAATTTTTTTTCAATTTTTGAATTACGTTAGATAAAGTTGAAATGAATATAACAAAATTTTCACAGGCACAAAATTGCATTAACGTAATATGAATAGTAAAAACAGGCCTTTTTAAATCGTTTCATAGAGCTTTTACTGTTGGGCTTTTGTTAATTATTATAATTCTGAAAAATATTGTATCTGAGGTTTTAACTGTTTTTTTTGGTTATAGATGAGTTGATCACGTCAATGATTATTTATATTTAGTTTAAGCGACCAAACGAAAACTCTTCGCACCAATTTACATTATTTAAAAAATTTCATTGCTTTGCACAATTAATAAACTTCAACGTACTCACTATAAATTACTTATAAATATTGTAAATTGAATTTAATTAATTTCAGAGAAAAACTCACATCAAAATAAAGTTTTTAATATTTAAACTATACTTGAGATTTTTGACGCAAGAATAAATAAAGATTAATTATTGTTATGGTGTAAGCTTGAATAGCTATCAAAAACCATGCCATAAAAAATATGGGCTAAAAATTTCTTAATTTTTACTTTATTTGAAAAGAATCTCAAAATATCGTTGAAAAGAAAGTAGCAAACTAAGTGTTTGACAAATGCTGTGTTTCTGGAATAGGGGCATTCACATAAAATACTTAATAATTGTTGAATTAATATCATTATGAGGTCCAAAAATTAAAGGAATAAATTAGAGAATCCATTTTATCTAAAGCTAATATATGATATGTCTCTATAAGCTGTGGGAACAAATGCAAGCTGTATATAAGAAAATATGGCATTTGGTTTTAGAACTTCAGTTGAGAGGAATTCACACCCTTGATGAATTTATAGTCGTGCTGATTCCCTTTACATAATGCTATTTGATGGTAGAAACATTTAAGTAAAATATACTCCGTCAAGCGATTAAATGTTATATAAATGTTATATTATTAGTAGTCATTCAGTAGAGTAGAGAAAATATTCATTACCATTTAGAAAATATTATACTTGGTGAACAAAGAGTCTTTAATTGCTTAGTTAAAATTTATACCACATATGAGGGATCAATGTGCATAACAATTGAGAAAAATATTGTTTTAAATATAAAACATCAATTATGAGTAACCGATTAAATAGCTAACATTAACTATAAAATAATATTTAAACTGTTTGATCTATTGTATCTTAGATAATATTATTATGATAAAAGATTGTCTATAAATTCTTGGCGGAAACGTCGTGTGTTATATAATATTAAACACAGCTTATTGAAATAATTAAGCGAATTCATGAAATGATCAGTAAAGCATATTTTATCAAATTCTAAAGTCGAAAAAATGTATTAGTAGATTGCTAAAATGAACAATAGTGATGTCGATTAGTTGATAATGTTCGCATATATAATAGTTAGACTGGTCCTAATTATTTTATTATTAAATTTATGAAATTCGGTACAAGTGGTATTTTATTTATTCAAAAAAAAATAGTGTAAAGAATTGATTAATACACTTTTTATTTGAGTGTAATATTGATGATGTTGATTTTAGTTGTTATTTTTTGTACAACATTTTTCTTGATTTAGTCTCAAAGACGAAATAGCGGTAAAAAGATAAAAATATTGTTTACTGGTAGCCTTCACACCTGGCGTGTTATATTATTACATTGTATTATAATATAATATATTCTTGCTTTATTTGTTTGTGTTTTTATATTGTCAAAAGCTTATCCAACACAGTAATATTAACTATGTCTTTAATTCAAAAATATTCAGGTAATATTGTTATGTATTAGTGCAACTTGTTGTATATGAAGTTACTAATATTATGATAGCATTCATTGATAACTAAATCGTATGCACATATGATGGTAGATCGATATACAAATCTTTTGCATAAGAATCAAGTATAAAATTGGAAGCAATTACATATTTTTCCAGTCAGGTATTCCACTCAAGTATTTGTATCAAAAGGGCAAAAGACAAAAGTTGCTAATTGAAAACTGTTTCACGGAAAAATAAATTCAAATTGGAAATTATTTCTCGCCCGTCACTTCGCCTCTCAACTAGATTAAAATAACTTGGCCGTTTATGTTCCCGTGCCAACTGAATAGTTGTCATTCCATTAATTTCCGCTTAAAACGTATTTTTGGTTATGAAATATTAGCGCTTAGATAAGGCAAGCAGGACGCTATGGAGAATTTTCCTGAAACAGTTATTTGATTTACGTACAATGCTTTCCTCTGGACATTTACTGTAGGTGAGTAACAACGTTTATATTCGGGTGGAGTGATATTTCGTAACAGTTTGAAATAATTATTTAACTTAGGCGTGTTTACAGGTTACGAAATAAGTTGCATCGGAATGCTATTTATCGGAATAATGTATTAATATTATACTAAAAAGTAAGCAAGTTGCATTATACAGTGCAGTTTTTGTTTTTTATTGAAGGGTTGCAGAGCCAAATATTATACAGTTGGGTAGTATTCTTTGGATATAACCGGAAAAACTAAAATACACTAACGTATCACTTAATAATAGGCTATTTTCGAGGCGCCACCTGGTAGCCATATTCTCCACGTATGGATTGTTATAGTTAAGATAATAGTAAATTTTAGATTTTTTTCTGTTTTACCATATTTTATTTCATGCATTAAAAAAATATAACATAAAATTTTAGCTTTACCTGTAAAAGTATACCTGATGTTCTTAAATACATCCAAATTGGGTGATAAAAAATTAATGTGGTTTTTTTTTATTTTATTTCTTTTAGACTTGTTCTAGTAACCTCTTGTAAAGTATTGTAAAGACCTTAGTAAAGTATTCTAAAGACAGTTTCTTCGTTGCGGAGCTAATTTCAAAGCGAAATAATAAAAAAACTGTTTTTTTCATACAAACACATGAGGTATGTATTATTGTCGAGTATTTTGATACGGTTATATGAAAAAAGTCTCAAGTATTTCTTAAGAGAAGTGTTTTTTTGCAACAAATATTATTACAGATTAGAATTTTTACAAATTTCCACATGTTTTGTCGTTATCGACCCGGGTTTCGCCTCTCGGCATCTTCAGGCATTCTATAACATGGATGCAACATAACTGACGTAGAATAAACAGATAGCATCGTATTAATTAAAGGAAAACACAGACTCCCAAGGAAAGAACATAATGGCTAGACAAAATTAATAATTTTTGATCGAATAATAATTGACACAATTGCCTGTGATAAGTTTCATAAGCGATTAATAATGTTAATGAGTCATTCTTGAAAGGGTTTTACAACAAATATTAATTAACTATCATTAAAATATAATTGAGGTTTTTTTAAAGAAATAGCTACATATTTCAATCTGGCAGGTAGCGATCGAATATCTAGTGATGAAATATAAGAATTTTCTTCATGAGGTTGTCGATTTATTGAACCGATCTTATAAAATAATGTTACTGTAAGAAGTGATGTCAGTATTTATGAGTTGGTAATTTTTATATTCAAATGTTTTTGATTAAAAATAAAGGGACTCGAAAAAATTAACGAGCTAATGCTCTGTGTTTTTTTTATGATAACCTTTTCATTCGTAACGTCTTCGTGATTTTTCGACTACGCCATGTTTGAAGTACACCTAATAGAGAGTCATAATACATTTTATATAGTGCAGTAATTCAATATTTTGACAAGCCGCGGGGAATACCGTGGCAGTGATAAACGGTCCCTTTTAGAAGGCATGCTTTGTTTTTAGAAGTCTCTCAGGAACTTTGAAAGTTTCTCGTCTTGGCATATAACTGCCCATACATATGCCTTTTAGGCTACATGACGCGAGATAAACAATGATACAATATGTACAGTACAGTAAAAGGTATTTATGTTACGATAAAATCTTAAAAAATATATATTTTTTCTGTTTCGGGTCACCGGTTCATTGACACTTAACATGCATGATACGAATCATCTCGCCCACCCACAGAAAACAAAGGACGTCTAAAAGTACTCTATAAGATATATTTAGGATATTCTAAGGCTTAACTCACAACGTTTCTATCATAAATTTTCGAATGTTGATGTGCTTATACAGGTATGATGATCTTTTGGTATGCGTGCCAGAAATAGCACGCACGAAAATAGTGCCGTTAGAATGTTTATCATTTTATACTCTTAAATATATTTATTGATGTATACCAAAAATAAATAGAATATAAAAACCCACGCCTTTTTTAGTTTTATGCAATTACTTTTATGTTTTATTTAATTGACTGTTTCACCTGGACATCAATAATAAACAGTGCAACACTACTTCCGTACGATGCGTAAGAAATATAGTGTATGTTTGATTGTGAATATTGGCAGATGGAAGCTTCAAATTTTTTTAATAAAAAAAAAATATTTACAAAAAGATGTTAGCATTCAATTTAAATTTATTCAAGATTTTCAGGATGGTTATTTTATTAAAAAATAAATAATAAAACATACAGCGGTGCTAAATTTGAATGGTTTTGATTTCGCTTTTCGGCATCTTCAGGAATTCTATCACTATCTATATTGTCAGTTCTTTTGCATCCGTGTGATAGAATGCCTGAAGATGCCGAAAGGTAAAACCCGGGTCGATAGTGACAAAACATGTGGAATCGTACGAAGTTTAAAAAAAATCAAAATTGATATTGAAATTTCATCAAGCATCTTCAGTCGTTATCATAAATTACACTACAGTTTTGTTTGTATTAGAGTATATGTGCTCTTGCTGTAACTTAATTATGTATTTACTTGATATTGTCTAATTTCAATACATAGCATATAAGTGGATATTTGTGGAATGAAATCGGTTTTAATGTATAGTATTGTACATTTAGTGTCGGATAAAAAAAAAAAAAGAAAATCTAAGAAGAAACCAGAGTGGGAAAAAATGTACGTCAAATTAAATTCATAGTTACGCCGTAGGGCCGTTTATGCGCCATAAGACTTTCAATGCCCGCTTGTTGCTCTGCTATTGTTTAGCTTATGTTCACCACTTTTTATTTCCTCGGCGCTTTTTCCCTGTCCGTACTATCTGAAAGTTTTTTGGCGAGCATACCACGTTCCCAACCCAGTAATAAATTTTCCGGATGAATTCATGCAGATACGAAATAGAAATAATAATACGTCCTTGGTTGGTAATAACGTTATCCTGTTAGTTTAGTTGCTGAACGTCATTTTAACGATAAGCTGGTACTTTTTGTAGGCAAGTTTTTTTTTGTTACAGTTTCAAACACACATTGAGAGAAAGGTTGCATAATGTGTGCATTATAAATGAACGTGACAGCTTTTAATATAATTTTAAAGTTCTGATAAAATAAAAAAGTTTGATAACACGAAACCTAACTTAACGTCTTGGAAAATTGTTGATTTTATAAAGTACAGTTACAAACGAAAAAACCAGACATCGCATCTTGATATTATATTTTTTTATTGAAAACAAATCAACCCTGTTAAATATAACATAATTGGTCGTGTTTAAGTAATACTTTACTACCTTTACTGTACTAAACATATGATTTCGTTAAATTCGTTAATTAATAGATTACGTGACTACTGAAACACTTTTTATTAAGTTTTTTAATACCTTGCTTTACTAATTGTTGGATAATACATTAAATTATTTCAAAATTTTGACCAAATATATGGAAAAATAAAAATCAAAATCCTTAATTATTACATTGGATTACAGGGTAAATTCACCACTTCCTGATTCGCAAGTAAGCTAAATGGAAATGCAAATGAATATTTATATGAAAATACAAAAATTTATCTATAGAATTCAATTTATGCGTGTTCGGAATATGGAAAAAAGCTCACGCTCACTTTCTGTCTATTATTAAAGATTATATCTTTCACTTGTTGATGACCTCTGATAAAAATAAATTCACTGTCATTTAATTATATCTGTTGTTAAAAAATACAAAATAATAATAAAAAGCTCTTTTGCTGATGAAATTCAATGCATTTAAGTATTGAATGCTTTTATTTTTTTGAACTTCGAACAATGACTCAATATGTGGTAAATCAAACGCATGTTTGATTTGCATTATTCCATTATAATTACATCCATTATAGTAAAACACAATACCAAAGACTGCATAATAAATGGAGTAAGCCTATAGTTTCCTAAACAATGCATTAATTTGCAGCTAAAGTTGTAAATCAGAAGAGGTGCTTAGAGGCATTGCAAACTTGGAAATACCGCCAATATTCACAATGTCGCCTTGCAATGAATTACACGACTTTTCAAAAGATATTTGCAGTATAGGCATTAGTTGGAAATTTATGAGTAAATAAATCGAACAACCAAGATACAATACATATAACGACACAGAATAAATACAATTTTGTCTATTGATTAACGTTAAATATAAACGCTTTAATAACATTACATAATAAACATGTTTTGTACAATATCCACTGCGTGAAAATCAACATAGTTGAGTGATAGTAAGTGATAAGATAAAATAAAAATATGGTGTAATGGTGAATATCAAATTGAGGAAATATAATAAATAATTATGTTTGGAATAAGAAATTATTATCATATGCCAGTATTACACATCAGTATTCATAGAGGTGGAAAATGTACTCAATATTTATATATATAAAGATGTGTTACACCAAAACAAATGTTTATTAAATTTTGTAAAATATCATGAATATTTGATGAGAAACAACGACTTTTCAACCACTTCCATATATTAGAATCACAATTTAGATTATAAATTAATAACCTTAAAATATATGAAAATTGCTTCACAAAGAGGCGTCACATTTAGTTATACACCAAACGGAATAGCAAAAATACAGTCGACTCCAATTAAAATACATATTCGTTATAGCTAGTTTAATTATATCCAAAAGTGGCACGGCTTTTACTAAATTATTTCCTTACTGGCAGCTGGAAAAATGAATAATTTTAATCGAGATTTTTCCAGACGGAATTCCTACTGAATGTTCACATATCTGAACTGCACGATATTGAATTTCAGCCTAGAGTCATATATCTGGAATTGCTAATATCACCATTTGCCAAAACTAGCGGATGTTTGTTTCCAAGTAAGAAGTCAGGGTTACATATTAGTTTCATTATCTGAACTTTATGGAAAGTTGTAAATTGTTGGTATCACGGCCAAACTACAATCTACATACATTACAAACTTTGCGAGAAGTTATGCAGAAAGATTTGTAAGAAAATCTGTTATATTATTTTGCGAGATAAGGTAATTTATCAATATTTCGGCTGGCATTAAACATACATATGGCATTGTTTATTTTGTTTAAATTACGATTTTGTGAGATTGTAACCGTAAAACTTTTTATTCGAAAATGTAAAATACAAAATTTGTCATAAAGGTGTGTTTAAAGATCATATCTACATCCCTAATCGAAGCATATGACTACCTTTAAGTTTCTCTGCTGTCGCCGGTCTATTAAGCTTTTATCATATCACCCTTGTTTCCCGTAGCTTTGCAGAGTTTACCCTATCTATGGTCATCAGTGGCCTTTCAAAGTATAGAAATCAATATTGTTGAAAGAACAAGATTACAGTTCCGTAAAAAAAATCACTGACGTTTGTTGAATTTTGTGTCTTTGAAGAATACAGTACCAAAGATAAAGTGTTCAAAAATACGAAATCGAGTTTTATTCGCTTTCTATAACAACTCGTGAAATCTTTGAATGTTTTATAATTTGTGAGACATGCAACCTAATAATTCATAATTCCTGAACAAGTAAATCTTTGTTTAGAATACAATTACATGGTTATTTAATTATTTCTATAATGTGACGATTCCACCGCACCATGTAATTCAAACAAAACGACCTTTCGTATGGTATTCAACGAATCTATTCTGAGAAGAAAAAGATAAATTATTTACCAAGCCCACAGTTCTACTTTCATCTCATTACTCACTTACCACCGCCTTCTGAGCAAGAGATGTGAAAATTATTTTCTTTTCAAAATTGCCTGTAATGATTATCTTCTTGTAAGATATACTGAGCATTCAATGCACTAGGAAAAACAATTATTTTTTTAATACTGAATCAGTGTCATTTTTCTCGATGACTGAAAAATATAGATAATTATTAGTACAAGCGAAAGTGATTTTCTCTGAGAACGCGCATTTTCAGAATTTTCATTTTTACAAAGAATTTTTAGACATGCTGAATAGCTTTAGTCCATGGTAATCTTTATAGTAGAGTGGTTAACACTTTTTATGAATTATTATAACCGTGGTTTATACTCTCCCAAGCTTTGTAGGGTGATTAGTGCAAGAGGTGCATGAACGCCTTTAGACCATACTTGAAAAACTCTGAGTGTTTACTGTATATCCTCGACGCTTTCTTATTCCTTTACCGCAGCTGAGGTGATCTCAGCATCGTCGGAGATTTTTGGCTCATGGGAAACATCTACTATGGAAAACAATGAATAAATTTCCTCACATGAAACGTTGATTTTAAGATTGAAGCATTGAAATATTTCGTCTGATAGAACCAAATTTAATATCACGCAAATAGTTTTTATCTATTAAATAGTTCTGCGAATATTTTTTAGCTGTATTTATATTGAGATTAAAGTTTATTTCGTTTGATTTTAATATTTGGTGATTTAACGAGTTTGGACTATATCTCATAGCATTAGCATTTTAGTATTTGGGATTCTTGAAGTTTGAGAGATAAAAATTGAAGTAATAAATTTCAATTGCAAATAAATATTTTGGAGCGAAAGTAATGTATCTCATTTTATTTATGATTCCTGTTTTGGCTAAGAATTAAGATAAACTATGCAATAGAATGAATTTATCGTTTCCTTAGATTTGATTTAATATCATTTTCCATTTTACAACCACAGAATAGTGTTTTTGACCATGAATCTTATCGTAAATATGAATGCGTTAGAGCTTAACGTTATCCAAAAGATGTTTTATTAATGACATGGAAGGTTCGGTGAGTATTACTTATTTCCTGCGTGTATATCGACTAAATGTGCGAAACAATGAAGTTCAAACTGTATTGTAACATAGCTGTTCGGCATTTAGTGCCCATATGTTTGACAGTTTAATTACAATATAATGATTGAGATCTTTGTAACTATCTCAAATTTTGTTGAAAATTAGTCACTTACTTTTTGAGATTTAGATAGATAGTTCTCAATTATGTTTATTACTTTTTTCACAATGTATAATTGTATGATTTAAATCGGTATTGCTCATTGGGATCAACTGACATTTTATATTGACAATGCTCGCAATTCGAAACGTTTCCTCAAAATATACTACAAAAGTAGAAGTAGGATAGGGTGTTCGGCATGAAGGTTTATATATTTTTGTAATTGCAATGTAACATCAGCATGTTAAGTTACACGGCTTATTGGAACCACGTATTTCTTTAGCCTAAAACATTCAATTGTGGTGTCGAAAAATAAGTCATCATATTACGATAACCTTCGCGATGAATTTCATTAAAAAAAAAACACATAGTGCACTATACTGTCACTGTTTACGGATGAACAATTTGATTATTTTCTGTTGTCAGAAGCGAGTATTTTGTTTTTAACCGTATTCATTTAAATAGAATTGTTTCGTTTTTTTCACGAAAATTTACGGTATCACAAGAAAGCTATAAAATATAAGAATGCTATGGTGTCGTGGAAGAAGATTTTGGGTCAAGTAAATTTTAAAAGGAAACAAATTTAATTTGTTATGCATGATTCCCCACAATGTTCTTGTCTTAGGTACAATTTATAGAGCGCTGTGTAAAATAGAGACTGATAGATTAGTTTGAATAATCTAATTGACAACCGCAATGTTTGTGTACATCTGATCTCTAGCTTTTCTTAGAAATCAAAATATATAGTTGGTTTTAATGGAAAATTATTTGTACACACAGCTTAGCATGCTACTATTCGTAATTAATATCTCTAATTGTAAATAACGAAAAACAGATTTTTAATATACAAGTGACTGAGATATTTAAATAATATTTATGATTATTTTGATGCGTAAAACTACGGTAGCTTGATACAAAAACACTTAGATGCTGGGTGAGACAAGCTTTATTTTAGTGTTTTTTTTATATATATAATAGCTGAAATATAATATACCAAAATGTTCCTTGATCTGAAAAACTCTATTTGAATGAAATAATTTGATTCAAATCACGAAACCGGAAGTTCGCCAAGTGGCAGCACAAGGTGAATATCGTATTTCAATACGTATTAACTTTAAAAGTATTGATTTTATTTACGGGAAGAGGTTCAAAACTTTGATGAATCCTGACGAGGGTTCTACTTAAGATAGCCGAGTTTCACTGCAAGCTTCAATATAATGCAATGTTAAATGCAAACAACACAACCGTGGTATACCCCGGATACCGAAAACTAAATTGTGAAATTTGAGTACGACATACCGTTCTATTTTGAAGATTTGATATTTCACAGTAAATACTTGTGTATTATGTATATGATAAGGTAACGGTATTTGATACCTGCATCGTATCTTTGAATTTATTATGAAGACCTCAGAGTAGAAACGTCACTTGGCAGCTTATAATATTATTCTATTGTTATTTACATTTCCGTTTTGCTATAAATTTTGATAGTTTTCTTAAAGGGTATGAAAATGAATGAACTATACTAATGAACTATAGCTTGGTTTATGAAGTAACTGAACTAGTAAGTCGCTGGAAATGACTGAAAATTTTTGTAATTGATGCGTTATAAAATAATACGTTTCGACATCATAAAAAATATTCTCAATACTCCAATGATGTATAATATAATGTCGTCATTTCATGTCTTTTCACTTCACCCTGAGGCGAGTATAAGTATGAACGATCTTTGATGTTAATATATTGATTTTATTAGTTCTTCGTCTATTTTATACAAATTTACAATAAATGAAATAAAAATTAATTAGAAATGCTTAAGAAATTATTTCTTATTAAAGAATATGTTTGATATTCAATAATAAAAACCAAAAGTGAGAGCTGTAGATGGTTTTTTAATGTCCGATTCGTTATAAGCTATTCTCCTATAAGACAAACAGTTTCCAAGTCTGGCTACGATAAATATTTTGTTTTTTTTTCAAATCTGTAGACAAAAGTCAAAAGTTTAAATGAAACATAATGTGTCTAATTTAATCACATATAACTATATCATAACTTGATTGTCCACAACCAAAAGTCTCTATGGAATTAAATATTTAATTAAAATACATCTTAAAATTTTATATTCTTTCATAGGCTTTAATATGATATGCTTGTTTTGTAATGAATGATACCGAGTGATGAGAAAAAAAAACTGAGTTCTATCAAGTTGAAAAAATTAAAGCAAATTTGAAATGGAAAACCGACAACAAGCTAGAAAATTTAATATAATTGTTTCACCAAAGAAACGAATAATACTACACAAAAATGACGAAAGGAGAAATCACTTTTTTTCACATGACGACAAAAGGTAATCTTTCAAAATTTGTGAAGCTTACGTAAATTTATGTTAAGGTATGTATATATAATTTAAATTTTATCTGCCAAGAATATACCCAGGAAGTTAAGTTTTTAATCAAATCCTGTTTGATAGTATAAGAGGTTTGTTCTTGCTAAATCATTTCTATATTTCGGAGGCACATTGTTTGTATTTTCAACGGTGTCACAAAATTTTTCATCTAAATTTAAATGATTGTGTTGATAACTCTATCCTCACAACGTGCTTAAGACACTTTAATTTTTAATTGGCACCAATAAAGCGAATTTTAGGCTGAAAAAATGTTTGCTATATAAAAATGAAGTCATTAAATAATATAAGAGACAATATTTTTTAATTCAAACATGATCGTGAAAGATCATAATAATACACCACGCCTTAGCGCAGAACCATTCATATTATCTATGCCTAACTGGTAGTACGATACTTGAGTAACAACCAGTTATCGTATTTTTTCAAAATGTTTTGTCTGAATGAATATTTTTATGTATGAGACATTCAAACTATAATTAAAAGTGTACTTTTTAATATTCTATATCTAAAGTCTAAATCATTCAAAAAACCTTAGAAATGCTTGAAAAAAAAGAATTCACACAAGTTTCCAATGAAAGGAATCGAAAGAATTATACATGTATATAAAATATTAAACATTCTCAAGTATCATATTCATCAAAGTACATGATGGATATTTTATACATTAAAGTAATTCAATTTTTTAAATGTTTATTGACTCTTTTATTAAATATGTATAAAAAACGAACAAATAAGGCACTTTCCTTCTTCAAAACTGATTACATTAAGAAAATGTCACATTGAAAAGAATATAGAAAATTGAGTGGAGGTTTTTCCGCGGCTTACCGTGAAACGTCAAAGTGTCGCTCGTATTTTAGAGAAAATTGTATGTCTTGTAAAGGTTTTCTTTAATTTACAATTTGTTGATTTATTAAATTTTACCGAAAAAAGTGATGTTACGTATATTAACTCAATTTTAAACCTATCAATTTTTTCGCAATCAGAAAATATATCTGAAGTGATGATTCGATTTAAAAAATCATTTGGATTTTTTTGTCGTTAAAGTGCAATTTTTAAACATATTTAAATAATTAACATCTGAGTAAAACGAGTAACAGAATATAAGATTTTTGAAATATAATTTGATGAAGAGTAATTCAAGTTTTTATATTGTAATAGAATGCTTTTCACGTTATAATTGAAGTTTGAATTGCTAAAACTTAGTACAATTCCACATTTTTTGTCAGTAACGACCCGGGGTTCGCCTTTCGGCATCTCCAGGCATTCAATCAAATGGATACAACAGAACTGACACACAATAAACCGTTTATATACCAAAGAGGTTACTCAAATGAAAAACATAGACCCCAAGGCAAGAACTAAATGACAGCTCAAATAAATTTCAATAATATTGATCCAATAATAATTTAAACAATTGCCTATTACAGAATGCCCAAAGATGCCGAAAGTATCGTAAGTGACAAAAATGTGCAATCATACACAGTTTCAACAAAATAAATTTGATATTGAAATTCCATCAAGCACCTTCAGACGATATTATAATTTATAATTGAAGTATTCAAACTCTAAGAATTATAAAAATAGCTTAATGTGTGTTATGAAACTATTTATTATGTAGTCATTTGAACTCGTGGTGATACGTTTAGATTCTTTATAATAATTTACGTTTATTATGCTGCTTCACATAGTAAATATGGGCAAGTAATTCTCAAAAACTTTGTTTATTAGCTAAGGAGATATTTTTAAACTGTCGTTTTAAATGTTTAATTGATGATTGTCTTTAAGCCACCTGTATTTTTTAAGAAAGACTAAAATAAAAAGACACTAAATAAATGATATAAATACATAAATTTTCTTCATTTTCTGTTTTGAGAAAGACTCAAGCGACTAATCTTACAAATAAACAAGTTTCACTATGCACAAGAAAATGTACGCAACCCACAAAGTGCTTACAAAAACATATATTTTCTTCAGAAACTCACCCTGCCACAGCTACACAGGACGTGTTATTATTCCCTTTATCAAAATGCATTGCCAATAGGCAAATATTTATCTCGTCTATTGAAAATACATCTGTCAATATGTAACGCAATTGGTTTCTGGATATTTTTGTGAACAATATTTGCATAGCTACCGTGTGAACAATATTAAGTTTTTCTGATAATTTGCCTATATAAAGGACATTTCGATATTGAAAAGAATCCTGAAAATTAATAAATTGCTGATATTCAGCGAAGAGTGGAGAAAAAAGGAGTCTAAAACAGTATAATTCATCTTTTTAGACCTCACAATTTTGAATTCTATTTTGTGCGAAATTGCAACTTTAGATTTCCTGGAAATAGTATTTGCGGTTTTTTTTTAACAAAAAATAAACATTGAAAATTATTTCGTGAAAAGTGAAAAACTCAAACGTGTTATTCTGAAAACCCTGGAATTTAATTAAAAATATTTGTTATACTTATTCACATTGTCATACATTTCTCATGAGGTTTCTCGATGTTGGTGTAATGTATATCTCTGTGTTTCTATAAGTATTATGTTAAACTAAATTTTTGGGTATAGTATTGCCTAGAAAAAATAAAGTAAGAATACGTTAGTAAATTAAATATAAAAAAGGTTTCTTTTTAATCTTCTCCGCCCTCACAGACCAGGGTAATATTCATCACGTGGCTAGTTCACACGAGCTTTAAACTGAAACGATTGTTAAACAAAAAGCGTGAAAAAGGCTCTTCACTTATTATTACCCTTAAAGAAAATCCTTTTACGCATCAACCTCACACTTGCGGATGGCGACTACAAAAGATATTCGACTGAAAAATGTACAAAAGGAAGTCCTCGGGCGACGATAAATTACGGGGAGGCCCTCCAAGATTGGCGGGAGATGTGTCACCCGCCGCTTGTGGACAGCGATATAAGATTTCTCTTGTATATTTTTTTAACGGGGAAAAACCGACACCGCGGTGGAATAGCGAGCCATGAAATGATACTAATGCGAGATATAACTCCTTTCTTATATGCGGAAGAAGATCCACCGAACCCCAAGAGGGTTGAATTTAGCTTATTTTTCGATGTTTTCTATAAAAGCGATTTGCTGGAAGATGTATAAATGTTTTGCTGTGTGGAAGAACCTTTCGATAAATCTATCTATTTAAGGTATGAACCATATTATTTTTTAAACGTTTGCTGAATGTAATAATTGAAAGTATCATAAGCGCTTAAAATTATTTGTAGGATACAAATACTTCGACCCCATTTCATACAATTGATTTTTGAGTACATTGGAAATTTGTTTTACAAATCAAACTATTTATCGATACAAATTTATCTGTTCACTACTATTAAAATTGTGTTTTTTCTGCATTTCCTATAAATTTACCACCAAATTTGATAGCTTGAGCTTAACGGTATAGCGGCATTTAACTTTTAAAGTTTTTTTATGTAATTAATTTTCAATACAAAAAAAAACAAATTTTACTACAAAATCCCGAGACCTAAAAAAGTAACTGTTATAATTGTATATCGAAATCTCAAAATTTGCAAAAATTCATAACTTAAAATCAGTTTAAGCAGAAAAAATATAACGTGCACTCATGTTATCATTATTTTTTTTTTATTTATTATTTACATTTTTTTAGTACTTCATCATCATCATCATCAGCCGGGGTCGATCCACTGCTGGATGAAGGCCTCCCCCTGTTTTTTTTTTTTTTTCAGGGGGGGCTTGGACATAGCAACACCACGCTACCCAGGCGGGTTGGTGTTCGGTTTTCTGTCTGGGTTTTCCTTCCCATAGCCAAGAGAACACGGCACTCGGTGCTCCCGAGCGGTCACCCATCCAAGCACTATCCGCGCTCAATGCTCAACATTTTAGTACTTATTTCCACAAAATTTTTTTGATCAGGACCGGTTTCGCTCATCGCGAGCATTATCAACTGATGAAGCTTGTATCTGAACTGATCAGTTGATAGTGCTCGCGATGAGCGAAACCGGTCCTGATCAAAAAATATATTGTGGAAATAAGTACTAAAAAAATGTGTTTTTATTATTTAAAATATCATGCCTTTCCATCAAGAAGTGACAGTTAACACCTTAAAAGTGAAAAAATATCTACTTTATATTATGTGCGTTAGGACCCGGAACAATCTAATCGGTAAAAAGTTCTAATTAGTAAGCCACCAAAATTCAATGACAAAAGGACCGGTATAAATTGCAGTAATAATGGGTTTTATATGATTATATAAAAAAACTATGTGATTTTTCGGTTTAACTAAGACAGGATATAGACGAATGGGTTCACTATGTAATATAAAGCTCTATGGAAATCAAGCGTCAGCGTGAGTAAGGATTCTGCATTTCACGCATAATTTAAAAGCATTTCTATAAAGAAGCGATTGTCAATTTTCTGATAGCCATTTTATGTATATTAGCCAAAAAATGTTCAAAGTGTGTTTGAAAGCTTATCGTTGCGGTTTCTTTTGCTTCCCAAAATAGGCGAAACGATGTTTTATCTCACCGTCTTCTAAGTGTCATAAAATATGTAATTCGAGTGAAAAACGAATTACTTTGATGTGATGGCATTTACAAAAGCAAATGCCCATCAAATATCACAATGAGCACTTTTATATCTTTGTGAAATTTTTATTAAAAAATAGAACGAGAATTATTTCTATCACAGCGTATTAAATATTTTTCTTATTAAATGAAGTGGAATTACATTATACAGATTTAATCGTAAATTTCAATTTTAAGCACCGTTCTTTGTTTAACACGTAAGGTCAGTAAAATTAGATCAGAGGTCTCTAAACTGTTAATCCCAAGAGCTTAGCTAGTTCATTATACCAAAATACAATGGATTTTAATTATGCGCAAATTTGCGAATTAAGACGGGCCAGATTAAGTCGCAAATAGACATCTGAAATAGATCACTCAAAATTATTCAACAAAATGTAAAATGGAGATGTTTGTATTTTTTTAAAAATGTGAGGTGTTAATTATATAAGAAGAGTTCAATAAAAACATACTTTATTATTTGATATAAGTCATATGCTCAAATCAAAAAAGATAATCAATGCAGCTTTATTTTTTCAACTATTAAATATTATATTATACTTCAGTATCGTGTTTCGTTTCTCGATAAAATTGCAAATTAATCTCTTTATCTGAATCGTTATTAATAAGGCCTGTGTTAAAGCAAATGAGTTGTAAATGTGTCTCATATTAAACAAAGTGATACCGTAATTGTTACAGAAAAGCTTACAAAGTAATATTTTGGTAGAAAGTAAACGAAATATTGAATTTGAGAAGATATTGAAAAAATATATTTTTATATTGTTTGATGAAGATGCAAATACGTAATATCATGCAATTTTATTGGCAGTGATACATACAATGTGAACTATTGTATAATATCATTACTTGTTATTATTATATGAAAAAGTTCATAAAAGTTAAATTATAAAAATAGTTACGCTCATATTATTGAGAATATGTTGCAGTCGCTCATAGTACTGTTTTAGAAAACTTAATGTAAGAAGGATGGCATTAAGGACGCAAACGTTATATTATATAATCGTTCGTTTTTGTTAGTGCTTTGTAAAAAGTGTTCACGGGTATTTAGAAAAAATTATAAACTTAATTTAATATATCATATTTGATACAAAACTCAACTGTGGTTAACACTGGTCGACTCTTTTTTAAATGAAAAAAATGAGCTGACCATAAGAGACGGAAAGCATATTGCGAGGCCACTCAGCAATGCAATTGAAATCATTAATAGTTAAAGGTTGAATTAAATTTTCAGTATCCATTTTTTTTAACGAATAAAGCTTATTTCACGATAAATCAAATCTCAATGTAATACCATCATGGTTGGTGTTTACAGCCTGCATTATTCATTTACAGAAAAAGTAAAAAGTTCTTTTTGTGAATAAAATAGAACAGTGTGTTCAGCAGTGAGGTCTGAATATTAAATGAATAATATTCCCTTAACTATATATCTTTTGAAACAAGAATAAATTTTTGTAGTTTATGATATCAAAAGAAGATGCTTGCTGGAATGTCAATATTAAAATTGAATTGTAAAAACATTTTATTTTCAGAAGTTTTTGTCACCAACGACCCGGCATTAGGTTTTCGGCCTCATTTAGTATTCAATCACACGGGTAAAATAAAGCAAATGAATTGGAAGTAGTCAGAATGACGAAACTCACGTTGTCTATGATAAAACATGTGGAATCGTATTAAATTTCAAAATTATTCAAAAAAATGTAAAATGGAGATGTTTGTATTTTTTTAAAAATGTGAGGTGTTAATTATATAAGAAGAGTTCGATAAAAACATACTTTATTATTTGATATAAGTCATATGCTCAAATCAAAAAAGATAATCAATGCAGCTTTATTTTTTCAACTATTAAATATTGGATTATAATTTTATTAAAAAAAAAAAAACACTCTTCTTACTTACCAAGTCGTTTATAGGTTCTTTCATTACGTAATGAAAAAGAAACACTTTCGGTTGAATCTTACTTACATTTGTCATTTGTCTTAGCATTCTGTTGAGACTTAAATTAAAAGTTTTATTGCTATGCTTACTATTGAAAAATTAGTGTGAACGCGAGAAAAAAATTTATTGTATAATATTTCAAATGAGGTTAACGAGTAACTCTCACAGATTTTAACGAATATTATTAAAGTTATGATGAGAGAATCACTACAATGCAAAACATTTTTGTAACTTATTTCTTTGGCTCGAATTCATTGAAACAACTTAGTGACCTGCTGTTTTCGTAAAAAAACCTGATAAATACTTATGAAAGAAACCTCATGGTATGGATATTGGAAGTGGTTGAATAAAGAAAAAAATAATACTACCGGCGATGCACGTCTCTGGATCTATTCACCTGCTTCTTGTATTTTTTCACTAGACAAGGTGAACAGGGAACGCGTCTTGGCGAGGCATTTGAAATTCGCATGAGCGTGATTGATGGCAAGGGGCAAGTGTACAAATTAGAATAATAAAATTCAGTTGACAAAGGGATTTAAGTGTATCACATATATCTTTTTACCCTCCATGTTTTATGCATTTGGGGCACGGAACTGATAAAGTATGCGAGCAAAACAACAGCTTTTTTTGTTTGGTATCAAAAAATATTTGCCATAACTTTGATAACTATTATCAATTTGACCTAAAAAAACATATGTTTTTTTCAAATAAACATGTTTTTTTGATAAATGACATTTTACTGGAAAATAGAAGAAGACAGTCATGTTTGGGTAAAATTATTAACAGGGACAAAACAGCTATGTAAACTCTTCTAGGATTTAATAATAAATACTATCAAAACCGATTTCAGCGTCATGCTTTAATCATTCAATAATGTAAACGCATTTCTTTACTGCCTAAAAATATGAATATATATTTCATAATATGGTAAGACTATCTTATGATTTATTTTAAAATCAATAATACGTTCAAATTAATTATCATTTTTAAGCACGATGTACGATATCATAATCAGGTGTACTTTCATAGCCATTTGAAAAGAACACCTTTAAAGTGAAGTAAATATAAAGTTCTTGAATGATAAACTCTGAACTTAATCTGTTCACAAATTATTAGGTTTTTTTACAAAGCTGAATTTAACAAATAAGCAAGTTTACCGTAAGTAAATTCATGTTATAGAATATTATTAGACAGCAAATACATGTTATATCATATAGTATTATGCTGTCGTTCGAGGGAATAAATATAATATGTGACTCACTTGTTTTTAAGTTGTCTGGTAAATGCTTTCGTTTCTGATGCTTGAGTTGGTCCTCTCGAATGCGTGCAAGAAATTAATTACATTTAACCCATAAGACATACAAAATATTTATGTCATATTTGAAAAAAAAATTGACGCACATTGAAGCTTGGTGAGTAGAATGTTTCAAATTATCATTAAAACATTATGTAGAATAAAATATTCTATATTAATTAACAAAATGTTTATAACTATTAGTTTTAATAATGAATCATAAGAATAATAGTATACTGCGGCTAAAGCTAGTTTAACTGAATTATATTTCTGACACAAGAAAAAAAAACAGTTTGAAGAAGAGTTGTATAAAAACTCTATGGGTTGTTAACAACTTATTGATATGATCACTCGTCCATCACAGCTGATCATGCTGGCAATGAGTCAATCCAGTCCTATTCATATAATATATTGCAGAAATAGTTCTAATATGTTTTTTTATAATTTAAAATATAATGTCTTTCATTAGAAATAACACTTAATACATTCAAAGTGATCACTAACCTGTTCATGTTTAAGTGTAAAAATGTTTATCAATTTTATGTTATGATACTGAAATGGATTTTCTTTAGCTAGCAAATTCATATCAGGTTAATATAAATATCGTTCGTTCAATATCACAATCTACACAAAGAAAAGTCGTTAGAATCTGAAAATTTCTTTGCATCATAATCTTTGGCGGTTTGATCTAGCGGTAGATTTTTACGGAATTGCTCAGTTGCACGAGGTTTATGCTTTCGAGTCAAACAGGTCGTTTAAATGCTGCTCGCGACCGTCCCATATGGAGCACCAATACGCCAAATTGCACCCGGCCCGCCCCGACGTCCGCGAGCGTTACCCCAATAGACGCTGGTTCGCGTATGACGCCGCCGTCCGAAATATCGACGCACCGCTAAAAGCTTTTCCAGCTTAATTCGGGCGAACGAAAGTTTTCATGTTTAACATCGTACTTCTGTGTAACAGGATATGGTTGGAAAACGCATCGCCCGAAAGATAATCAAATGATCCCTCAAATCGTTCTAGGTAATTTTTCAAAGTATTATCGAATTACAACATCTTTTTTCTTTCTATTGTGGTTAAAATGCACTTTTGATGTATTTTATTTAAATTTATAGTATTTTAAAACAACTGATCACAATTGAAAAAAAAACGAAAATTTCAACAAACATAACGTAAAATCCAATGAATTTCAAACAACACTGTTTTTTTAGTAGTAGAAGTTAAAAAAAAGAGTAAATCTTTTTTAGAATATATGTAAAAAATTGAAAAGTTAAAAACGAAATATCTTTTTTTTTCATACATCGATTGAAAAAATTATTTGAGATAATTTTTCAGCGTTTGCAATGATATTGTTTAATGAACACGTTCCAGCAATGTAGGTACTTTTCCAAGGAGCTTAGCTAGAATGCAGCGTGTGTCATATTTCTAAAAATATATACGAAAATAAACTTTTATGCCAGACAACGCACCCAAGAATATTAGATACGTACATTGTTGGAATATTTCATATCGTATATTATATACGTACCGTAAGGTACATCTTTAAAGCTATGGAGAACGTGCTGTCATATCATCTGCCGAGTTTTATCCTTTCCCATGGCGTCTCAATGTTTGCCACTTTATAAAAATGCGCTAAGGGCATATGAAAGAAAAACACTCGATACTAATATGATATCGCAGTTTTTCCGCTGGGAGCCTATATCCAAATACAGCCTTCCCGAACCGTTTCAGTGAAACACGCGGGTAGGCTCTTTTCACGTGATACTTCGGTATACGTTCTCCCAATAGTGGGACGGGTAATGTATCGATACGGGAGTGATGTGCATACGAAAATAACGATTCTTGCTTATTCGAGGCAAAATAGAGTCAACAGACTACACGCATGTACGAAAAAGCTTTACGCATATTTGTTACGAAAATATTCATATTAAAATACGATTTGACTTATATATGCATATTGATTTTATAAAGAACGAAAAACAGAATTTTAAATGTTATACGTTACAAGGATTAGTTTTTTTTTGAAATAATATTTACATTATTTACCGCAGATACATAAAAAAATAATAATTTATTTCATGACAATACGTATATGATTAAAATAATAAAAACACACTTTTTGGTACTACATTAAAATTAGGAGCAGTTTCTCTTATCGAGAGAATTATCAGGTGAGAAAAAATAAAAAATTTAAAAATAATTTGTATTTTTATTATTCAAATATAATGCCTTTCCAGCAAGAAGTGACAGTTAACACGTTAAAAGCGATATATACTTTTGATAAATAGTTCAAAGTCATATTGAAATTGAATTTTTCCACCTTAATTGCTCAAATTGATTAGAAAATATTCTAAAGATTTTATTAAAATTATACGACTGGCTTAAATTGACAAAATATATGGATAGCGTATTTTATGTTATCTTATAATGTTCCAGTCAAAGATAGACTCTTGATTTCATTACATTTAAATCTACAAGGAATCTTTTAATGTTTATTGATATTTGTTTCAAAAAATATATATTTAATTAAAGCCATGAAGGTTGTAATTATAATAAATAAGCGCTGAGAAAATTGAAATAAAGCTCCGCCAAAAGTAAGGTATATTAATAAAACCGTTTTGTAAATATCTCTGTATGGGGTAGTATGTATGACTTAGCATATTTCAAAAAAGCTATTTATCACTTATGCTTTAACTTTTATGTCACCACATATTTACCTGGAAACATTCAAGGGAAGATGAATTATTATACCTCATATAGCAAACCACAATATGTCATAAAAAAGGGATAAAACATGGTCTTATTGAAGTAATGGAGAAGTTTGTGAGAGCCCCAGGCAGCAAACATATGACCGCCACTGACGTAAACTTTGATATCAAAACGCGGTCAAAAGAGTTTGAGCTTTTATTATTTCTTTCTAGAGCTACTAAAATAGCTTTATCCTACATTGCTCTCGTAAAAATAATTACATAAAATTGCTATATTAATAAATTCTGTACAACAACAGATAAGTGATGATTTAAATAAAATTGGTTTTATAAATAAAATGAATTTAGAAATCATATGTTTTTACTTTTAAGTTTTATATGAGCTTGTATATAACATTAACTTTGCTTCCCAGATGAGCAATTTCATTAAGTCTAAAATATAGTGAATACTTTTTTACTTTAAGCAATAGCTTGTAATAACAATGTTTTTAAACTACAACTATTGTATATTGATGATGAATATGATTATTTTAGAGTCCTTCAAAATCTTAGTATAATCGGAAATGATCTCACGTGATGTAAAACATACTGAATTTAAGATCAGTAAAAATCTGTTGTAATTTAGCATACCTACAAAGGTTCGTAGCTTTCAAAAGTTGAAAAAAAAAACGGAAAGATATTAAAAAAAAACTACCTCAATGCGGATTATCAATTTGTAAAAAAAAAACATTTGTTTAAAATATCAATCAATCATTTATTGCAAAAAGGTTTAATCTAAAAAAAGCAGTAAATGGTAAAACATTTACATTATAAAAAATTGTAAATGGCTGATTAAATACGAATGGGAGGAGCCATTCTTTAATAAGACTAAGAAAAAATGAACTAAATGAAATGACAAATACTGATTAACACTCTTATCATACAAATACTTTGAGTTTGTCATAAATGCTACCAAGAAACGTAAAGGTTTTATATGAAACTGATTTATATATCTTGCATTTTTCAGTTGCCGAGAAATATGCTGTGCACTTAAACAAACACAAAAAAGCAAACGTAGACTTTTCGAGAAGGACTCGAGAAAATATTTGATTAACATACACAAGAAGAGCGTTTGTATGTCCAAGAGACAAGGAGAGGATTTTTTCTCGTAGGTATTCTTTGATATCGCTTCAAACATCACAGCAAAATTTATTCCAGTTTACGTGTGCAGAAAAACCTCTTTGGATCTACTTCATTTTTGTAATATGACAAGAAAAGCTCTTTGAAGAAAAAATGTAAACCATATGCAAACATCATCTCATGTGGTCAGCTTGGATGCTTATCTACATGTTTCAGTGGCGTTCCATAAAAGAATGCTTCGTGACATACGCATGGAAAAACACTATCAGGTAGTTTAAAGATTTTCTAATACTAGCCGCAAAAATATAAAATTTAATTTGTATGTAAAATTCTTTAGTATATTTAACTTCTATTAACATTATGAGAAACCTCTTGAAACTTTACCCGATATAGATATGGAGCATATCAAAGACTCGGTTAAAAAGTTTAATTACTTCCTAATTATATTAAATGAAGTAATTTTGATTCTATTAAGTAATTGTATAAATAAGTTATTCAGATTTAAAAATCAGTAATTTTAAAACGGAGACACAATTATTAAAAAAAAACATTAGTTTCAATTTCCCAATAAACTAAATTGTGTTCTTCATCATTACAAAGCTTTCATAAAACATTATTTAATAGTTAATGTTTCTAAGAGAACCTCCGAATTTAAACTATATAAGTATTATGGATATAAGTAAAAGTTGTAGGAATTGCGCACCACCTTAAAGGCTTTATTTTTGTGAGTAATAGAATGAGTAAATCACACAAAATATTATATTATTTTGGATTTAAAATCGTAAATAAATTGAAAAAAAAATAAAGCCAACAAATATTTTAATTAGATATTTTAGATGTGACATTACGAACATCACCGATTTAAATAAAATTCGAAAGTTATGTTAAATTTGCCAATGAAATTTCTTGTAATAAGCCGAAGGAAAAGATAAAATACTACAGAATATTTCGTTAATTTTACTATGTAAATTATGTCGATTGTCAGTAAAACGTTTGTTGCACATGGCAGCAGTGTTATTCATATTTTTTTTTCTTTAAAAGAGTTTACTATCACATCGTGATTGATATTTAAAACAATAAAAACACATTTAATATTACTGTTTCTATTATATATTTTATGAGATGGACTGGTTTCGTTCATCGCGAGCATTAACACTTATTAACTAATCGGTTGAAATCTGGGGATATGTTGTTTCTGGGGATAAAATATATAGTAGTAATAGTAATGAAAATGTGTTATTATTTAAAATAAGCTTTTCAGTTAAAAAAAGTGTATTTTCATACAAACAATATTATACAAAAAAATATTGAATATTTTTTTTTTTTAGTAAGCCACAACACGCTACTGATTTGATATATGCATATAGTATTCCTCAACCTCGTATCTCAATTACGTATGGATTTACAAGAAAGAGTATTTGCGAAACCTTTCACAACGATGATCGGTCATATCAAAACTACTTTCGTTTCAAACGTCCAACGGTCAGTGCAATAGGTAAATGTTTGGGAATATTCCACCTGAAGAAATATTTACATAATGCCAATAAGAAAGACGTAACTTTCGATTTGATGCTGAGTTTTCAAATCTCTCTATCAAAGCTTCTTAAATTTTCGACATCTGTGTAACCTTTCTATAATTTTCGTAACACTGTGTACATCTCGTCAAAAAATTGTATATATTTTGATAAAAGTCATACTGTTTGATTCAAAAACAAAAAAAAATATAAGCCAAAGCCCGGTGCAGCACGTTGCTCTGTCAAATTCTTCCCGTCTCCTAAGGGGTACACTTACCACAATTTGGAAAAAACTGCTTTATATGAGTGGAAGAAGAAAGGGTGGAGTGCAGAATATTGCTTTTTTATTTTAATTGATAGAAGAAATTTTGTAAGCTTAAAAGCGCATCATGCATATTATTATCGTAAGAATGTTTGATATTCAATTACAACTTTTGCGTTTAGTAATAAAAAACATTCACACTACGATGTATAAAAAATTGTTTATATGTCAATTCGTTAGAGCTTTTATTCGGTGTTCTGATGAATCTAACAAGTTTCAGTCCCTGTCACTATTTTCACCGTGAAGGTAATTCGAGCAACTGAGTTTATACTAATTTGTTCTCGTATAACAACTTCTCGATATCTCTATTCAGAAGCAATATGCTCTACATTGAGAACGTCTATGTATTAAAGTCAATAAATATACCAATCATGTTTTCATGTTGTCATTGATTTAAATTGAAAGCAATTACCAAATATTAATTTATTCGTAAATAATCATTACATTAAATCTTCTTAGGACTTGTACATATAGAGATAAAATAAACTTCGTTAGATTTAACCGTTGATTCATTCGAGAGCAATATTTTAAATGTATTTTTCAGTTCTAAAAAATCTCAATATGTGATATATTTCATTCGATTAATGATTTTAAAATATTATAAAATCTACATGATGAATCACATTAAATAACATTTTAAATAAAGATGTCATATACAGTGTAAAAGTGTAAAAAAAATATTCAACGTACTTACAATGTTGTTAAGGTAAATATATCAACTTCTTTTATTAAAAGTCGCTCGACATATCACATTAAATAGTAAACCTTAATCGTTTGCTGTAAAAAAGATAAGGGCACAATGATTTTTCGTAATAGAGCTTTTTATGAACATAAAAGATGATAATACTTTCAATTTTTAATTACATTTCAGCCAGACATCAAATAATAATGTAGACTGGCCAGAAACGAGATAAAACCCTTTTTAAAAACCCTTCTCAACCAAAGTGATTGACATTGTGAATACTATCACAAGAACTTTTGACATTGAATATTATTTGAGTCCTACAAGATAAATTTCCGCATATCAAACAACTAAACATTGCTTTTAGTTGGAATGTTAGCTTAGAAAATAAAACAATATTTAACACATAATTAAAAGAAATTCATACAAATACACAGAAATAGATAAACATCTGAATCGTTGAATTTGTGTATATTTTAATATTTATGTTCTTTCGAATATAAACTGACCTTACACAATCAATCTCACTGAAAGTTACAAAACATGGTAAATCAGATGTCGTCCATCAAAATATTGGATGATGTATTATAATGAGAATTCAATTAATTTTATTGTTAATTCATTCAAAGTTTATTTATTGTATAATTTTGCTGAAACATTTTTACATTTAAAATCAACAAACAGCAAATATTCTAAGATCTATTGCACCGATGATTATAATGAGAATTCAATTAATTTTATTGTTAATTCATTCAAAGTTTATTTATTGTATAATTTTGCTGAAACATTTTTACATTTAAAATCAACAAACAGCAAATATTCTAAGATCTATTGCACCAAGTTAATCCTAAGTAAAAGTGCTGACAGTCACTGCATTGTAATTGAATATGTCATATCAGTCTTTCAAATGCGTTATTTATTTAATTCATATAAATCAATATTTTTATATGAAAATTTGTAATAGAAAGCTGATCTATCATTATCAAATCTCAATTCAAAATTAAATTCTTACTATTATTACACACCGTTTTTATAGTTTGTCGCGATTTGTTATTTATATTTAAATTGAAGAAAAAAGAATTTACTAACAAGTCTGAGAATTTCACGCGTGACGTGATATTCACACATGTAGTTCTGTTTACTTTTCGTATACATATTCAATAATGTAACATGTCGTAGATTAAAATTTCTTCCATGTTCAATAAATAATTGTCTTCGCTAAATTTGATTTTTACTGAAATGTCGAAATCGAACCTTTTCTTCAACTTTCAGATATGGCTATGTTTTTTATATTATAAATCAAGGCATTATCGCTTACAATTGTAGCTCTTGATATGTGAAGCGATTTTAACAACAATACAGGCAATTTAGAGGTCTTAAGACTCTTTTTGTAACATAAACCACAATGTATTAAAAAATCCCCTTTCTGTCAACCCTGAATTATCACATAAGTCTACTGTAATACTCGGATTTTTGTTGAAAAAACATTTTAAGTAGATCCTTGACATTCCGCTCACATTTAACCTGTTCCCCGCATTTCTTTCCATAATAAAATTCTCACATTATTATGTAAATGTGCGTACGAATGAAACGTGTTGCATTAGTTTCCATTTTCTACCCTTATGAAAGTATTCCGTTATCCAGCACAAAAAATGTTTAAGCATACAATTGATTTTGCAAAACTTATACGTAAAATATTACTTTGTGCTTACTTGAAAAGAAAAAAAAACAGTTTTTAGCATATAAGAAATATTCTATATTCTTACGGACATTTTCAACAGTGCTGAATAAATATTTAATTTTTCTGTAAGCGGTAAGTGCAAAATTATTGAAATATATAGAAAAGCCATAGAAACCTAGAAATTTTCCGCTTAAAAATAAATATTTTTTTTCTTTTATCACTTAAAAGCATCAAAAAATATTACTCATTCAGTCCTAACCTAAAATCAACTACAAAAATAGAAAAAAATGTTTGGTCATTGATCCTCGTCGCAATTATTGTGGAAAATATTTCTTTATCAACGATATTACCATAAAAAATGTGTAGCAACAAAACTAAAAAAACACATATTAATTTAATAAATAGCGTGAAATGATAAAGAACAGTTAACAGAATCAATTTTTTGCCAGCCTAAAGGTTCTCCTGACGCACTGATTATAAAATGATCATACTTTAAAAGTAATCACTGATAAGATTATTTCAAATATGATCAAATCAAATAATTTAAGATATATGGTATAGCACAGATGCATTAGTAGTGCATATAAGTTTTTTTTTGATATAAATTTCAATGATAGGTATTGTTATAAACAATCGCTTTAATTGTATAAAACCGAACTCCACTGATTTAGTTTGATAAATATTTTGTATTGAAGAAGTAACGGCGCGTTGTTAGTTTTATTTTTTGGCATGTGATATGAGAGTACGATTATGTTACTTCAAACTGCATTTTCAGCCATAAACTTGATTGAATGTTCACCTGAATTCAAAATCTGTATACATTCGACATAGTGTTATTAGGTATAACTTTGTTGAACTAGCGCATTCAAAGTAAAACTTGCCATTTATCATTTTTATGGTATTGGGAAGGCATCATAAAATAGTAAAATATTGAGATGAAATACGGAAAATTCATCGAGTTTTGCCAGCTTTCCTACATTTTCTCATTGTATACGCTCGCGACTCTTTACAATTTTAAAATTCAGGTAACATACGTTAATGGTGCCATACAAGTAATTTTTATAAAGGAGCCTTCATACGAAATGAAAACATAGCCACGCCGCACCGCAAAACACGGCTTGCAAAACACTTTTATTTCCGGTATAACAGACTGAATACGAAATCAGATATTATTTAAATGAAAAAAAAGTCGACTGGTCTAAACATTTTTTATATTTTTCGTAAAAAGGAAACATCAGTTTGACATGACGGTGTGACGCATGATTTAATTATAAATTTAAAATTCAAATCAACGCACTGAAAAGTTATATGACTTTCAACGCGTAGTATTATAATAACAAAAAAACTAGCATATTTGAATGAAGTATGACGTGATGAAAATACGACTGAACTCATATAATCACTTTTAAGGTGTTAACTGTCACTTCTTGATGGAAAGGCATTATATTTTAATCACTGATATCAGTTGATAATGCTCGCGATGAGCGAAACCGGTCCTGATCAAAAAATATATTGTGGAAATAAGTACTAAAAAAATGTGTTTTTATTATTTAAAAAAAAAAAAAGAACTCATATAAATAAATTTATACTTTCTTGGTTTTCTTAATAAGTTTGGTTATTAGTTACTGTAGAAGTAACTACCTGGCTTAAAGACTTCGTAGCTTGTCCTGTACTTAAGCTCTCTTTGAAGCGAAGTTATCCAGTGGTAAATAATATAACATTGTTTTTAACAAACATTATATAGTATTATAAAGCTTGCTTCAACAAGAGAAGATGAAATGAAAAATAATGGCTTAATACTAACATACATTTTGCAACTTAAGGTCAGATTTTTGCCAATAATTATACTTAGAAAATCTAACAGAAAGTATAATGTTTTTATTAAAATCAACATTGTAAGTGATAAAACATGTGAAAGCTTACAAAATTTGAACGCTATTCAGCTATTCAAATAATTCAGTAATTGGATAGAATGAAACATGTTTAAAATCAATTATTTTTAGTATAATGCAAACTAAATTCAAAATTTTAATACAACATTTTGGTATCATGTAAGGATTACTGTACCACTAATATTACACATTTTTAAAGTAAATACAAGAATAATCATATTTATTTATTAAGGATAAAAATATGTTTAAAGATTCAAAAATGAATCTTTAATTTTACTTTGTCAAATTAATGGACTAAAATATAAAATTTAACAATACAATTGAGATATACATAATAACGCTGCCAAGGATTGTGTGGTAATTATTCTTTAAATAGGCATGAATCCATATAAATAAAACTTTACAATTGCAAATTTCTTCGGTTTGTTTTAAAATAACAAAAGCAGTTTCTTTGAACGTCGAAACTGATATGTGATTTACTATAAAGGCACCGGGAATCTTGCCAATACTAAACAAACCATTCTTTTGTTAGGATATCCATGTCTGTGGTCGTATTTTAAGCTGTCAAATTGTTTTACAAAAGTATTCAATAGCAACGGCCATCTTAATAATTTTCAGGTCTGAACGATTTATGTTGAATTTTTGTAACTCTGTGCCAAAATATTTTATGCATTATAAACCAGATCAAATATTTCATGACATAAAAGTAGTGATATTATTTTGGATTCGTTTTGACAGAATATTGAGTTTTTTTAAATGGTCTTGAAAGGTCATCATTAAAAAGTGCAGAGTTGACAACTAAAATATTGTATCATACATGTGTAATTTATAATATTGTATTATTCTGGTTCAATAAAAATATTTTTTGCTTTTCGCCAGATAATTTCCACAATGTGTTAGGATGAAATGGCTCTACGATTATTTTTAATTATTTAAAACAATGTAAGCATTAAACACTAAACACTAAATATTTTCTATTGTTTTATAAATACGTGTTTTGTTATTTTAAAAATAATTTTCAAACAAAACACGCGCCCTGTCTAGTTGCACAACCAATGAATAACTAATGTTTTAATTAAAATTTTATGTGATGAAAATAGTCCTCCAATATTACAGCCGAGACCAATGAATATTGGATAAGAAAAAATATAATTTCATTCAAAAGATACTTCCAACATGAATGGAAATAGTTGTAATTTGTTCGAAACATTTTCTTGAACTTACAATGAAAGTAAAATAAGCTCTAGAGAAAGTAAAACAAAAAAGTGATGTTTGCTAACCATAAAACACAAGATGGAATCGCCGTGTAAATTTTTTAGTGTGCGATCAAACGTTGAATTTAAGCCGTACACAATGTTTCAGGAGCTATTAACGGCGTAAACAATCAAACCACGAATGACTTTGTGTCGGCCATTATCCGACGTCTAAAGGGTATTTAAATTCATCGCTTGCAAACCCAAGAACCAATAATTTGTAACCCCTACCTTACAATGTAAATGAATACCCAGATCTATGAAATATTCCAAATTTTTAAAACGGTGAAATGTTTTACTTATTTATGAAAGAATGACTAGACATGAAGTAAATTTTGGTAAAAAAATGGCCCCATTATTATAAACATATCGTTCTTCTTACCAATAATAACTAAACCACAGGACACTAACGGTAAACTTTTTGTTATAAGTCAAAGCAAAAGACGATTTTGTATTTTATTGAGAATCATAAAATAAGATTGAGGTAATAAATAATTCAAATTTTTAGCTTGAGTTTTTGTTTTTCACAAATTCTAAAGCTATATGTGAGAACGTGTAAATAAATACATCATATTTCGATTAGTGATTTAAGCAAGTGTGATTATTAAGGTTTTAGTTTTTGTGTGCTTAAAAGGGAATATTTACGTCAGTGAAATATTTAATAAAACAGCTTATTGATGAAATAAAAAGTAAATCAGTGATTATCAGCATTAAAAGGATTGATGCTATCTGTGTGATTATTTTATAGTTTCGTAAAATTGGTAAAGCTGATTTTTAGCAACATAATAAAATTATTAGCATTATATACACTTCCACACAAAAAGGAAACAAACTTGCAGTCAAAAATGAATATTTTATTTATGAGTTTTGAAAAAAAGTTCTATTTAAGAAAAAATAGCAAAAATGCTGTTGAATTGTAAAAAAATGTTTTAACGAGTGTTTAATAACTTAGACAGTTACGTTTTCAGCAATTTTATGATATTATATTGGCTTGTTAAGTATAAAAATATAAGCGCATTGAATATCACGATATATATATTCGATCAAAAATTTGTCATATTAATTCACTTTCATAAAATTCCGATCAGCTAAAAATCCAACCGTTGAACGCGTATATTAAGAATTGATATTTGACAATATTGCGTACATTTGTATGTGCTTAAGCAAGAGCGCAATGGTGATAAAAACAAAATGCTAGCGGTGACAAGATACTGGATTTCTTGCTACATAGATCTGTGCATCTGGAATACAAAGGATACAGGGTAGTAACAATGAATGGCTTGGCTTAAATTTAGAAATTCGAAACGTTATTTTTCACGTTTCTATGTTTTGAAAGTGTTTTATGAGCATTCTTATATAGTCAATTAACATTTTAAATGAAAAACGAAAAAAAGTCTTTTTGAGAGAATAACAAAATTTACGAAATATGTTTTTTTCTACGTTTAGAGGCTGCTACATCCATATTGAGTGCATATTGCAAAGCTTTATCAGCCTCGTTTTTAAATTTTAATGAATTTATATTATATTTCAAAAATTAACTGAAATATTACAATTAAACGGAGTTCAATATCTTTTGATGCATAGTTTCTTATAAAATGTGATCTAACACACGATGTAATACTTATAGAATGTAAGTGAGAAAATAAAACTCTTTTTCTCAAAAAACTGTAATAATTCAAGAGAATGATTTATGAAGACTCTCGCGGATGCCAAAGAAACTATTTATGATTTTTTTGAATCGTTTACATAATTTTTTTGAAAATGATAATTTTTATTGCGACCTATACGATATTATTTTTTTATTTGTCAATAAATTGAAAGAATTACGTTATTTCACAAATTGGTTAACATTCAACCAAAGGGTTGTTTTGATTATTGAATAAAATGGCCAAAATATGATAATATATGGTTATGTTGATAAGAAAATTAAATTTTACTTATAAATGCAACTTACCTGATAAATAATTTATTTATAAAGAACGTCACTGGAAAAACCATGACGACAACTTTGCCTTAACTCTCGATAGCTCTCTCAAGGAACATTTATGGTGCAATTACCAACGTATGCAAAACATCTTTCCTTGCAATCCAAAGAGAATTTATAAAATCGTCCAACGAATTGGTACTCTAAGAAAACAAACGACACAAAGCTATAAATATATTGTAGAGCCATTCATATCGCTTATAAAAGGAAACAATGTGATTTATTTTTTGGGATATCAAATTCATGGAGCGTTAAGATCTATGACGCGTCAGCATCAAATCTCTTCAGGTCTCCTCCATCTCTCGTATATAGATTTAATTTTGTTATAACTCTTGTGTTATTGTTGACAACATTAAGTACACACACAGCCACACGCATGCATATACAATACGTAAGGAAATAAAATAGGAAAGTCATTTTCAGATGCCGAGGTTGTCCATGTTGGGATTAAGATCTGTAACAACAAACCTATGGCGGGTCATCGAGCAGAACCGCTCTCGGCCTTAGACGATTACTCGGTAATGTTTCATCATAATTATGTAGATACGAAATTTTAGGGTAATAATGTTTGCCTATATCGCTGTGAAAGTTTCGAGACATTTCACGAACGAACTCTCGAATTTTAGGCATTTTCAAGTCTCCATGTAACAGCGAATTGCGAACGTACCACGGGGCATTACAAATTTGTCGCAATGATTTATTTTGAACAATTTGAAGTGTCTTCAGATGCTTCTGGCGAGCATAAGCCCACACTGGAGTAGCACACACCATAATTGGCCGAGTTATAGCTGTATAGAGGAGCAGCTTGCTTTTGAGAGTAAGCTTGCTCTTCACATTGAGCATAAAGTTTAGTCTAGCTTTTACACCATAAGCTTGACATTTTTTAATCGCGGTGTGCTCATTGAATTTTAGTCTATTGTCTAGAGTGAGTCCTAGATACTTGACAGTATTGGACAACTTGATTTCTGTATTTTGCATACGAATGCAATCGAAATTGGGTTTTCTAATGAAACCCTTTAAAAACATAACTGCAGCGCTTTTTTCGGAAATGATTTTAATTCGCCAGTTTTCACACCAGTCCGCTATGGTATCAGCCAATAGCTGGACTTGTGTGACAGCACTTTCCCAATCACGAGATTTTGATAAAATAGCAGTATCATCGGCGTATTGAGCTATAACTGCTTCGCTTTCCCCACCGCAAGGAATGTCATGCGTGAGTATGTTATACAGTATGGGTCCCAGGACGGAGCCTTGCGGGATACCTGCCTGGATCGGCCTTAAGGAGGATCGAATTACACCCATTTTGACTTTCAAATGTCTATTCGTCACGAACGAGTTGAGAATCTTCACTATTGGTAATCCTATGCCAGCCTTCGACATTTTGAATACGAGCCCTTCGGTCCATACTCTGTCGAAGGCTTTAGCAATATCTAAAAAGAGGCCCGCCGTGACCTCTTTATGAATGAATCCACTTGCGATCAACTCTACTGCTCGAAAAAGTTGGTCGTTTGTCGAGTGATTCGCGCGGAAACCGTGCTGTGTGTCTGGGATTATCTTTTTCTCTTCCACCACTTCTTACAGTCTAGCTTTAATCACACGCTCTAGAATTTTGCTCATTGCGGGTAGCAAGCTTATTGGTCGATGGTTTATCGGAAGAGTGTGATCTTTCCCAGGCTTTGGAATTAGAATAATATCCGCTTCCTTCCAACGTGATGGAAAATATAGTAATCTTAAGCACGCGTTGATAATATTGACTAACGAGCTAATACCTTTAAGCGGTAGATGTTTGAGAGCCTTATTACCGATTCTGTCATTCCCAAAGCTTTTATATCAGGAAGCGCTTTGATCAGTCCTTCCACCTCGGCAAACGTGGAAGGACAAATAGCTTGACAGTCTTCAGTTAAGGGTTGTTCTAGGATTAGCTTAGCGGTTGCTTCTATATCTAACACGCCATTTTTCAAGCGTGAATTACTTGTGTCAATTGTATTGGGTGTAAATTGTTTCTGAAGGCTATCCGCAAACTCTTCTACCTTTTCACTGATGGTGAATACGGGACCCTTTGCTCCGTGAAGTGGCATCAAGGGGTATTTTTCTGCGCGGAGAACTTTGGAGAGAGCCCAGTATGGGTCGCTTCCTTTGAAGAGTTCATTTAAGTAGTCGTCAGTAGTTTTTTTGCGATAAGCCTTCATGGCTCGTCGGATTTCTGCTGACAATCGGTTGACGCGGTGTCTTTCTAAGGGGTTGCAGAACTTTTTCCATTCCTTTGTCGCGCTCCGTCTATCATTTATAAGCTGTCTAATATCTGCTTGAAGCGCTTTACTGTGCGGTGAATTTTTTACCGTTTTAATGGCATATGCAGCAGCTAAATTGATATTTGTTGTGAGGCTATGAATCTCAAGATCAATGCTTTGAATATCCGTTAAGTCACTGTGCGGGATAAGCATGTCGTCAACAAAATTCTCGAATTCCTTCGATTGGATAATATTACGCGTCTGATTAAAATTATTACAACTATGGGAAGACGGTACTCCTAACCATAAAATGACTGGCTGGTGATCAGAGTTAAGCTCATGTGATATTGGCGATGTTAAAACTGGGTATTCGTATATAAATAGATTTTTATAAATATCCATATTTAATGAACACTTAAAACTTATGTGATATTCTTGGTATATAAGTTGTTTTCACTGAAAAAAACAGGTAAATGGTAAAATTGTTTCCGTGTATTATATTAGAGTAAACAAAGAGATTTTTGAAAATATATATTTTAAGCATTCACAAAAATGTTAGACGAAGATGTGACTTAAGATAAAAAAAACAAGCATTTAACTATTATTATTATTACGAGAAAATATTTCATGAAAATATTTAATGCCATTTAAAACCTTATATATATTTTAGTTATAAAATATAAGTATGAATAGTGAAATAATAAAAAAAAAATCAAAAAGAAACCAAGTGAGTTCGATCGATATAAGATGGATATTGATTATTAGCAGTGGTATCTTTAAACTTTATACAAATTTTTGACATAAAACACTGTTTTTGATGCCGTAACTAAGGTTTAAAATATAATCAATGCAAAATCTAAAATCTACGTTCAAAGAATATGTCATAATTGGTAAACTTTTATCAACTAAAAATGGACGCAAAATTACTTAAAGCATATATTATTATTTGATTTCAGGCTGTACATTATCCGTATGGTAAAGTACAATAATAATGATTTGAGTGTAAGTCTGATCTCTTTAATAGAAAATCCTGTTAATAGAATGGTTGAATAAATAAAAAAATGAAAATTTATCTAGCTGTCATTTGCCATTGTTATTGCTCTGCTAATAGCTTCATCAAAATGTGAGATGAAATAATCTTCAATTATTCCGTTTAGTGAGTAAGGGTACTCAAACTCGGAAAAAAAATGATTTATCTAGACCAGGGCTATTGAAGATCAAATAATTCTTAATTGTTTAATTATAAAAAAAAAATTATAAAGAAAAAAAACAGCATTACGCAACGCTGTAGGATTGTTTGTTTTGTCATATTTTTTGTCGTCATTTTCAATTTTGCAGGTATGTGATTTATTATTTATATAATAAAGCAAAACTTCTTTTGTGTTAGAATACGATAAAATGTTATTTTGGTTTTTTTTTGAGTATTTATTTACTATTATATATTTTAAATGATTTCAGATAAAGAAAAATGTATGTAGTTGACCCTTATTTTTTATTGTGTAAGGATCTGCTGATGAAGTAGGAGAAGCCTAGATGAAAGCTTTTGCTTTGCAAGCATCCCCTTTCAGAGGTGGTAAGAGTAGAAGAAGGGTAAAAACATTATATTCATTAATGCCTTTGGATTTAAAAATAAATCAAGCTTGAAGATAGTTATCTGAATGAAAATTTATATTCTTGCTTAATAGATAGAAGTATTATATCTTATCATTCGATTGCAGGATTTTTTTTTTTTGATTGGAATATATAATAATTTGTATACTACCTTACAAAAATAATATTTTTATAAAATATGACTATGTCGATAATGTGAAATAGAAATCTAGTGTTGTGGAATAAATAACTTCTACGTCTTTTACCAGTGTACTTATATGTTATTTAAATTATAGTAAAATGAGTGTTGACCGCAGTAATTTAGTTAGCCCAAATTTGCTTGGATGGAATTTAATTCTATAAGATATGTGGTTGGTGTTTTCTTTCATTTATTTTAGGGTTAACAGTTAAAAACAAGTATTTTGACGATTAATGTTACTGCAACGAAAGACATTGGGGTTGCATAAATCTACTTCCAAAATAATAAATATTCCGTAGTATTTCTAAAATTACAAAAACTTTTAACGGTTTTTACTCAAATTATTCAATACGTCTTAAAATTAAACAAGATGATCGGTATATAAATTTATCATTTAAGAGTTGAAGATTTTGATTGAATTTTTCATTCGAACGAAAAATGACAAAGTTTTTGTTGAATGCGTCGTTTGAATTCGAATAAAATAGTCTTTTAAAGTGAACGACAGTCGCAAACGAATCACGAAACGAAATAACTTTAAACGGATGTTATGACACATGAGATGCATGGTTTGTTAACAAACAAATGTAAACGCTTAATCTTTAAAATTTGCGAAATTCATTTGTTCGTGAACTATAATTGTAATGAGTATTAAAATAACACACTTAAATATATGTTATTTGGGTAAGCATTTCGTATTTACTAAAAAGCGTTTGTCGATAAAAAGATTGTTATAGAATACCTATGTAATATCAGTTTCGTTATTAACCTTATGGATTTGTATTCAAAACATTGTTAATTTAACTAATTATATTACAATACACAAAAAATATTCCTTCATAATAATTTATATAAAAAAAAAATATTCCACAAAATGACAAAAGAAAAATAAATCCGTATCTGGGTAATCAAAAGAACGAAAACCAACTTATTCCCGATTTGCTAATAGACACGTTCACCAAGCATTACCATAAAAAATATAGCATAATAAATAATTCTATAAAAAATAATATCACAGTGTGTTTATTCTTCAAAATTCGACAAATACCAAATAAAAAAGTTTATTTATCTAAAATACTAATGTTTATTAATCGCGGTTAGATTTATGGGAAAAATGATTTATAACCGATTGATTATTGATAACACGTTGGTGTCATCTGGGTGTCCGCTGCTTTTGTATTTTTTGGACAAGCAACGAATTTTTCCGGCCTTCTGCCTCAGTAATTATACCTACAAACAAGAATGATAGACACTTCAGTTTCCAAAGTACAAAAGAGAAGAGGGATTACCCACTTTGACGAGTTTTACGTTTTCTTTTGTATGGATTGTTTTTGTTTTCTGTAATAGGATCTTCAGTTAATATGCTCCCACTTGTAATGATAAGCGGTTCGTGATTTAAGTTAGGCATTTCCACGAGTAAATGAAATGACACCTGGGGTTTTTTGAATTTCCGAGGAATTCAGTAAACTTTGTGGGTAACCATTCTAAGAAAATACTTCATTGTAAAATTCAGTGAAAGTCATTGATTTTTGAATTCATTCACTCATCTTCAAACAATCTCGAATTTTCGAAAGGTATTTACACTTATAATATCATAATGTCTACTTTACTTCTCATCACTTCAAAAAACAGTCTTATTTAATTATAAAGATATTTTCAGGTCTTGTCAATGAAAACAATGATCGATAATGAGTGAGCACCTTTCAAAAATAGTATGCAAACTGTATGCATTACAGAACGTAACTTTTTTAAGAAAGTAGCTCCGTAAAATAACCTTTACGTACATTTTCATGTTAGTAAATCTTCTATGATATTATCGCTGTCAATGCCTTGCTTTGATCGCCTGGAAATATAAACCGTAAATAGCACTTCTTAAAATGATTCTTTTCTTAAAAATTATTAGCGGATACGATTATCTTAAATTGTGAAACCCGTATTAGAAAACGTTATTTCAGAAGAAAAAGTCATTGTACTAAAATAAGCACAATATTTTATCTAAAGACATAACCATTCTTGCGAGATAAAAATAGCAGAGATAGGAATCAAGTCACTGGATTTTATTTAGTTAGATTACAATTATTTCTTTTTGTGGACACGGGGGCGATAACACCATCCGTAAAAGGCTACCCCCTTTAATCTCATAAAGTGCTTCAATTCTCTATGGACCGATAAGCGCAGTAAAATAGGGAGGTAGTTGTGACAAAAACGACTACGGTTCTATTCAAAGCAATTATTTTTTCTAGCCTTATGGGACCTTGCGGCGACACTTTGCAAATAGTAGTTGATTCTCTTTAAAGAAAAAAAAATACAGGTTGATAATTTATTTCATCACTCGTCCTTTTTCTTTTGATGAAGCTCATATAATAGTGTCTATACACCTGTCGATAACCCACGGTTCGTGAGCCCATAGGGAATGTTTGCATAAGTTTTCTTTAGAAATATTTAATTTCAGTAAATATCAATTAAGAATAAGTATCTTTTCAAACTCTGAATCAACATGCGAAAATAACACTTTCAAGCATCTGAACTTTTCCGATATATTTCTTCGAAAGTAGAATTAAAGTTTCTCTAATATATATGTATTGCTTTTAAGGTGTTAACTGTCACTTCTTGATGGAAAGGCATGATATTTTAAATACTAAAAACATATTTTTTAGTACGGTGAAAAAATACATATTTTTTCACCGTGTTATAATGGAGTTCTACCAAGTGAATGCCAATTCAATCAATATTTTTTAGTACTTATTTCCACAACATGTTTTTTGGTCAGGACCGGTTTCGCTAATCGCTAGCATTATAAACTGAGACAGCAAAACCGGTCCTGGTCAAAAAATATATTGTGGAAATAATTACTAAAAAAAATGTGTTTTTATTATTTAAAATATATGTATTGAATTACAAAATTGATTTTAAGAAACTTTAAGGAGTGTCAAAAATAGCTTTATCGTCTCAATTTTAGCACGCCATATCTTTGTTAAGAATAAATAATAAAATAATGTATGTAAGTCTTTAAAAATAACTCTTCTCAATATTATAATACTAATGTCCGATTGTATCTGTATTCACTTATTTACAAGGTGTCGTTAAATTCTTGATTGTGAGCATTTCCTTGTATTATATATACGGGTTTCATTGATGACCTTCTATCAATAATTGAGATTTTTGCTACAAAGGAGAGCTTTGAATGAATACGCCTAATTCTACACAGAACGATTGACCCAAATTATGTTTACGCGTATAATTTATTGCTTGTTTCTATAGGCAATGCCCACAATTTTTATCGCATTGTACAAACGAAAGAGAGTCTTTTTACGAGGCTAATTTTTCCAACAAAGAATCTGACGTCGGTCTTACAGGGACGAATGTCATTGTTTAAAATATAAATGATGCTATGAATTATTTATAAATTACATGGGGTTCTTTGATAAGATTTTATTTCTTGTCGTAATGGAGCGGCAAGAGTATAGGAAAAGGACGTTTGTCAATGTGCGTATTTTTGTGTAACACTAGCATAACCATTATTCTCACCATTTTTTTATACATAAGACAAAGAATATTTTTTGTTATTATGATATACGCTTCAGAGAGCCTTCTATACGAAACGATTATCTTTTGGTTGTGCCATAACGAGTAACAAACGTTTTCTCTGTATTTTTTTTATGAATATTCAAATTAATTCAACATGATAAATTGTGTGAAAATTTGCTCTAGAATCTGGCTTATTTAATACATGAAAAACATTTTATTTCATGGGAAATATAGTTTTAAAAATATTTATTCATGATTTTTTTAACATCTATTCATAGATTAAAAGACAGATACTTAAAAGAAAGAATCAAAATAAAGAAATTTTCTGCTTACATTTTTAAAAAATAGTCAAAAATTTAAATTACATGTTTTAAATAATAAATGCATATATTTATACCCAAGTGTACGTGAGTTACTTTCATTTCTTTAGCTTTCAATTTTAAGCTTTCAGTTCTGTTTTATTTGTTCGTTTCTCTTATCTGTTACCACGATATAAAATAGTCATTGTTTTTTTCAGTTAATAAATATTTGACGAAATCATAAAACTGGTCACATGACTACTCGAGAAGTCACCATTGCAAATGACTGTGTTTACAATAATGACGGTGGTACAGGAAGAAAAAGAAAACAATCACAAAGTTGAATATTTAAAGACACTGTGAGGCGCGAAGAATACATTAAAAAAGAAGTATCACGTTACCAAAAGGAAAGCCTTTGTTAAAGAAAATGTTTGTTTTTTTAACTGGTCGAGAAGAGTTTTTTGGGCATTAAAAACCCTGTCACAATAAAAAACACATCTTAAGGGGCATTTATTTAAATCAAATTACGTTTACATTTCTATTCGAGAGCACGACATCTTTAACGATTACATTTGTATTTAAATATTCGTTATACTTGATTCATTTCATTTAAAATTTCTGTTTTAATATTGAATTTTTCACAATAAATGTATAACATTTCGGATACAACAAATAAAATTTGATGTTTATATATTTGTAGAAATTTATAAATAAGTATAAAAGTGAAATTGTGTGATTTTATTGTTTAAAGTTGCTCCATGCTTAAGCATAAAGAGTTCTATTGGTTTGATGAATCAAGAGATAAATTTTAAAAAATATACAATATAAAGCCAGAGGTTTGATCATAGAAAATGGACAGTTTTTGATAATTTATTGCCTTAGCTACATCGTGAATTTTAACATATACATATATTGCTAAAACAAGTTTATTTCCTATGTGAAGCATATGTAGTCGTACTGGAGAATTTATTGTTATAAAACCGATAGGCCTTGCTTAATTTAAGAGTAGTAAAGGAATAAAAATATAATTAAAACAGGATCAGCGTTTTGTTTATAGTCATTTTTTTACATTCTCGTATTAATAATCAAGTAAGAAGATGATAATGTAAATGACACATGAATTCTTTGTTTTCTCATTGAATACGACTAAAGCTTTAGAGTATTGACGACTTGGCTGTAGGATCAGAAATATATGTATGATAATGTCAGAATTTTAAGATTTCAAAATTTACAGACGAAAGAGACAATCAGCATCTTGGACTAATACTTTCATATAAATGTTTCGTAAAAATTTTAATGAGTATATCTGACGACTTACTCATGTAACATGTATATTGTGTTTTTGTTAGAAAAACAAACGAACACAACAGAATCTATTTAAAATTAAACAAATAAAAGAGCAAGGATGCACGATAATGTGACGTCGTTTAGCTGCAAGTCACGCTGTGCACATGCATCCTCTTAGCACTATTCGTGCTGTTTATTTTTCTATGGAACATGTTTCATGATACACTTACCGAACGTATATCGTTAAAAATATTCCATGAAATAATGGTTTAATAGCGAAATCTTGTAGCTTTATTATACAATCCAACACTACGCACATTATCAAAGTCTTATATAAATGCATTGCAATCGTTTTATTTTAAGACAGCATTATATTCTTTCGTTATGGTATACGAATATGACATTATTTAATGTTTTTCTTTTATCATATTTTCCCGCTGAATTATAAAATCAAATGAACTATATGAAAATCGGAAAAGCTTTGAGTGATAAGTTAATATTTCATACTTTTTATCTCTTACTAATATGTCAACGAGAGTTGAACTATGTTATTTCGTCGTCAACCAATCCTCGATAAAGAATTATTTTTTTTGTTTTGTTTTAGAAAAATAATTAAAATGGTTAATATATAATGAATAGAGTATGAACACATTTCTGTTTTATTTGTGTGTTGTCAGAAAAATGACTTGAATTAATTATAAACTCAAATATTCGAAATACCAAACATAATTATCAACTCAAACTGTTATATTATTAGAGATTAAGAAATTCGATTGAATGTTATTACCAATGATAAAAAAAAATGTTTTCGACAGATTTTCGTAATATTAAAACAAAAATATGAAATAAAACCAGTATTCTACTTATTAAGCTTAAAGAATATAAAATCCTATATTGAAATCATGCGATATGTAAAAGTATTGATTTCTCTAAAACAATCCGGGGTATATTTAAAATGCCGTATAAAACAAACAATATTAAAACCGACTAGTTTTCATGTAATGTATTTTAAGTTCAAGATGATATAATACTGTATTATTAAGATATCAGTTTCATACTCAGAAGATGGAAAACAATATTAGGAAGTACCTTAAAATAAAAGTTTCATAATTATGTTGAGCAATCAAATAAATTCGTTTTAAGTGAAGATTTTTCTTTGTCACCAGGACCTGAGCAAACACATCGAAACTATGTTTGCTACTAACAAACCGTTCATAAAATAAAAACTAACGAAAGCCATTGTCAAAATAATTTCTCTTTTTAATAACATTTTATCGCTTTCCCTCGAAGTCTAACATTTTGACGAGAAGAAAGTACTTTTCGAAAGCCTTTTCAGCGAACACTTGAATTCAATGTTTCTTTTTTGGAAAGCTTTCAGTCTTGACAAACATTAAGAAAAACTTTTTGGAAAATAAATTTTCCGAATTGTATTCCAAAACCTTATAAGTACTTAGTACTTACAAATAAACACAATTTTAAAAGCCGTTTTATGCGAGAAAAATAAAGACATGACATTTTGTATTCTCTGAGGACAATGCCATACATTTCGTAGTTTTAATATGCCTGATATTATTCTCGTGGCAAGCAGTTTCGGGGTACAATCTTCGCATTCTTATTGAAATTTCAACCATAGAAAACATTTGGTAATATTGAACGTGTCTTTGCTTTTTGAAAAGATTACTTAAGACTATTGTATATCTATCGAATATATTTTTATTTTTATAAAGGTTACGATAACATTGAATTACCAATATTGTTTTCCTCAACACAAAGAAAAAATCCTAAATTTTGTTTTGTTCTATTAATGATAAAAAAACAAATAGCGTTTGGTGTAATTTTATGTTAAGTCACAAGATTAATAAATGCAAAACAAACGAAGACCCCAAGCAAATTATATTACAAACTATTCACACATATTTGATAATTTTAATTCCGTAAGACTATTTGCTTTCGTTAACAATATTCCATACTACCATTAATTTTGAAGTCAGTTTTAACAATTTATTGTTTGCTTTATCTCAAAACAAAAGGAACATTATATTATTTTAAAGGGTCTATATTTTTTGAAACACTAATAAGTCATTAAATTGATGCAAAAACATAAAATCACATTGTTTTTATGGTTCATTCATGTCAGTAAAAATATGTTACGAGGAAACATTTGGATAGTGATAGTAATAAAAAATATCCAAAATCGATTGTAATTTAATGTGTTTTACAATACACGCTATTACTTCTGCAAGGAAATGTCAATCAAAGAATAGCTATATTTCCTCTTGAATGAAGGTATGTAAATGAATAAATATAATTTGCCTGATTGAACGAAACAAATCTTTACCAATTAAATGATATGCTACATGTCACTTATGCGGTTTACTTATGTTATGCTCTTTCAAATGGATGTATTATACAAGACAAAGCTATTAATTTAAAACGTGTTCACAAATAAAAATATCTTTCGAAAAATGCTTTTTTAACGACTTTTCCATATGTCATTTCTATAATGAAAAAATATCTCTAAACTGTCTTTTACTGTTAATATTTTTTTAACATCATTTTTGAGCGTGGCTTAATATTTTATTAGAGACTCATAAAGATTTATTTATGAAAAAATCCCATAGACTCTAACTTTAATCCAATTAATTTTCGTCAATGTGTATTTTGTCTTTTTATCTGTAAATTGTTTTTTATAGCTTTCAGGCCATTTGCATTATTTCCTTTGATTCTTGCAAATTATTTTGTCAAGGTTAACATTAAAGAATTGATAATGATCACGACGTGTAATCACTTTGTTATGAAATATGTAAGTAGTTCTATAAATATTGTGTTTTTCTAATTATATTACAAAATATTAATAAATAGTGTGACATACTGATAAGTAAGGTAGCTGTTGAGTTTCGTAGGTTGGTGTTTATAATGATTATTGCAGCATTTCACCAAGTGCAATGAGAGTGGAAACATAAGTCCCACTAAAGTCCGCCAGCCGTATTTCCGTTTTATGTTAATGGTGGTTCAATACGAAATTTGGGTAACTATCCAGCAGGGAAACAAGTTAATGTTTGGTGAATTTATTGGTCAAGTCCTAACCGCCAAAACTTTGTCATCCCAAAACCAAATTTATAGAGTATTGTTAGGTGGGAGGTCATAAACATAAAACGTGCTTACGTATCGGGCCGTAAACTTCCGCACACCGTCCATTAAAAGATAAATCTGTTTTTTTTACTACTTCAAGTGAAAATATAAAAATATATGACTCGAATATGGCAGAGGATACCAGCCAATGGTCTCACTGTAATAGGATATAAACTAAATTTTATTTGTCGTATTTTTTAATTTTCATACAAAGTTTGGCATACTTTTTTATGTATCGTTTGATGTACAGATTTTTTCTAGAAAAAATAACAGCCGTGCTACAATGTAAAACTTTCCTTCCTTAGGCTTGAAGTCAACCTTTAATTTAATAAAATGAATTCTGTGAAATTTCGCCGAGACCTGAAAAATAGTAAGACATACGATGATTTATAATTCATTATAACGGCAAGACGTTAAAAAATTATCTTAATACAATAAAATTTTCATTTATAGAATAAAAAAATATTATTCCACGCTTTGCTTATGTATTCCCCAGAGAGTAATAATTCTTGAGAATGAGATTTTTATGTTTATTTATTGAAAAAATCTCGCATTGAAATATCAACATATAATATTTTAATTGATTTTTCTTACAAGAAATATGTTCAATTTTTACACCAATTCATGCATAATAGAAAATAAAAGTTCTTTTGCCTGAATAAAATAAAGGGTACCAACCGTAAGCTCAACAATGAAAAAAACAAAGAGCGTTTCTAGTAGGGTTAGACCATTCAATTGTTTAGAAATGAAAATAAGCATTGTTTTGGTAAGTCTTCATTATTTATATCGGATCATATTTATTTCCGCTTTAAGAGAGCAATAATATAAATATAAACAGAAGTTAAAACATTATGATTACGTTGATTCGATGAATTTGTGAATCGGAAATCAACTTACAAATGGTCCTGTTACTAAGAAGAGTTATAGCATTTTTAACTATGATGTTTTGTATTTTATCAAAGTATTTACACTTGGAAAATATTTAGTTTAGATTTTGTTCAAACTTGGTCAGTTTATTTCCATTTCATGTATGTATTGTGTGTTGTATTAGTTAAAATAATAATAGGCCAAACAACTAAAGATAGTTAAATTTTGTGATATTATACAGACGTTATGTGATGCCCCAAAGATATATATTATATATAGTTCTGCAATTTGACAAATCAATATAACTATAGATTATGTATACATGGTTCATTAGAATTGCAAATCTAGAAGCAAGTGTACACAAGATGTCTACTATTGTGTCGAATGCTTCGTATCAAATCATCTGGGACAACGATACGTCGAAAATCCTACTTAGGAGGCGAAATGGAAACTAGATTTTACCCGTGTAATGTTAAAATAACATATAACACCAATAAAAGTTATACGGTCCCCATGAGATGCATAATAAAATATAGAGTCATGAGTAAACTTTACAACATCAGTAAATGCAAGGAGTGTAATATTAACAATTTGTTAGAACAATAGAAGCTTTCAAGTAATGGTACAAATATAAGGGAACTAAATAATCATCACTAAATTAAAACTCAACGATGAATACTTATTTTCACTAAATAAACAGTTGTAGGAAAATATTAATTTAATATGAGTATATTTATTGCATGAATCTTCCGATTGGTAAAAAGTGTTTGGGGCATCATTAACAAACATATGTTGCCCGGTTATGTGCTCGAATTCCAAAATAAAAACGTTGACAATTCGAATTCCAATCGATTTAAAGATATAAAGTCATGTTTGATACTTTTTATTCAACACTGAAGAGCTAAGTTGAATAGATTACTTACACTTAATAACTATTTTAGAAAAAAAATCATGAAATATTTAATTAAGAATCAATTTACACCACTATTCATGCAAAATTATTTTTGAAAACATATATTTTTTGATCGGAAAAAACAACAAGACTATGTATAATAATTGATTTGAACCCTTATCACGCATCGAGAAAATTTATTCTTGTAGTACAACTTTTCATTTGAAATGTTTTTTTAACAGTAACTCGTCATGTTTTGTGTAGTTCATCATAAATTCATTGCTATTTAATACAGTCAATAAAAATTCTCATAACAAAAACATTATATTAACGTGACAGTAATAATGTAATATATCATAAACAAATGTTCAATTAACGTGATGTGTTTTAATATTGGAACCTGCCAAACAATAGAATCCGTACTAAACAAAATACCAATTGTGGAACAAATAAGTTACGTTATAAATTCGAATACTGTTATTCTAAAACCAATCAAATTATATTTGCCGTAACAAGGTCTCCAGGGTACTTTATCTGTTACCCTATTTGTAATTTTGAAATGTATCGAAGTGAATTATTCAAATACAAAATTGTACCGACACGATGTGATATTGGCACGAGATATTAAATGTGGCAAAGCACAGTCGTTCATCAATACGGAATGATTGAAAATGCACATGATTACTGTTTAGATTTGATTCTCGGTAAATATTACGTTATTCACGTGTTGAGATTTTAATATATCTGTACTATAATATAATGTAACAGATATTTTACCTATCATCATACCTGTCATTAATATATGTTTTCATTGATTTTTTTTACACCTGAATAGAGTTATTCCCAAATCAATATATAACATATATATTAAATTTACATATATTGTTTGCGTAGAAGTATATATAAATTATTTTGGAAGATACGATTTGAAAATATACACGGATATAAAAAATATGACTCGTAAGGCAGTTTGAATTTCATAGCAGACTATTTTGATAAGTGGGTAGATGCAACTAGCTTTTGGATTGACTAAAAATATAAATATATACCTTAAAAAAGAACTATTATTTGGGTAATTCATTCTCCTTATTTAGATTTAGTTTGCTTTTAGGGTAGAACTATGTTGGTGAGTAAATATCCGGACATGTAATCAATGTGCTAAATGTTAAAAAGATGAATGGCATTTATTTAGATTAGGAGTATTAATTTATTTGATGATTTAGTACATCTAGTATTTTATTTTTTAAAATTTAGAAATGACTTTCTAATGCTGGGCTTTTTCGTTGTTTTTGCTTAAAATTTACAAATATGTTGGCGTTTTGGGGTGAAAAGCAGTAATTGAAACATAAGACAAGCTTTCGTTTACGCCTTATTTTAAGCTTATCAAAAGCTTTGTTCTAAATTGCACGATTGAAATATTTGCACAGCATATTTTTTAATAAAATTATTGCGATTTTAAAAGAAATATATCTTTTTTTCTCTTTCTAAAATAACGAATGTTATACGTAGAGATTTTCATCATATCACTACGTAATTATTATAAAATAGCCTAATAGATTTCCCACTATGCATTTGGAACAAAAATTTTCTCTAATGGGCATGCGTACGATAACATATAAGCCTTAGGAGACGATTATTCTGTTAAATATTTTTTAAGTCTTAATAAAAATAATTTTGACCTTTTTAAATGACCAGTATTGTATGGGTGTATAAAAACACCTATTCTCACAAACGCATCAAATTTGTTTCAGGTAAAAGTTAATCTAATTGCATATGTGACACAACGTTCGTGTATTTAAATTCTCTTCATATTTGACCCAACATGACGAATACAAGAGTTATAGCCATAAGTCCTCTCATAATATACATTATGTTATAGGATTATATTTGAAACATTATGTGTTGAATATTCTGTATTATGTGATAGCTGGTTTTATGAAAGTACGTTTTGTTTTATAGAGAACTCACCTCAGCGACCTATTTATGTTTAAACGACCATTTATACTGAGTATAAGTCGTTTGCTTCTATGCAAAGGGTAATATTCTAGTTTGGTATTTGAGATTATATTCTATGATCATATATCTCAAATTAGTGAACAAAGTTTAATAAGGTAACTGCTTTATTGGATATTACAACTCGTCGAATAAACTTACAGTGCCTCTAGTTACTATAATTTACCGCGCTAGGAAACTTCAAGTACACTCAGTTAAGGTCATTAATACCAATTTGCGGTAGCAAATGTTTATATTGATAATTTGAACGTAAAAATGTACAATTATAATAACCAAAACATATTTGTTTGATACAAATCATATATCATGAATTTCAAATCGGCTTTATTTTTTTGTTGGATTATAACTATTACTTTTGTGAAATATATGGACATTACATGTCATTTTTAGTATTTCCCGTCATTTATTTATATCTTTACTTCTTCTTATGACGAACTTACACAATTGCATATATAAAACCAAGTAAGTTAATGATAAAGCTTTTTAAAAGAACATTTTTAAGCAATTCGAGACACATTGATATGTATTTTAAAAAATTAAAAAAATTGGTTTGTCGCTGTCACATATAAATATATGTGTTTGACATACAGAGTAATTTTGTTTTTTAAATCAATCAATAGAAATAATTTTATAAACCTCCATAATGAGAAAACTTTAATTGAGAAGGATATGCCTAGAAATCTGAAATATATTTATTTGACCAATCGACTTCTTTATAATATTACTTGAAGAATTGTATTACAATAGTGTTTAATTACAATACTGGCTATTAATAATTATTAACGAATAAAAAAGAAGTTAAATATAATCAAAAATATACTCCATGTTATGTAGGAAGTAAAAAAAGTCAGAATGTATATAGTAATCTGCTATAAAAAAGTTATTTACCTATAGTCATAAAAAAGAAGATGAAAATGAGGGTCGTTACTTCCCCTAAACGGAAATGAAATGATTGACTAAGGTACCTTCAAATTGATTTAAACAGAAATACTTCTTTCATCTTTCCAACAAATACAGATTTTTTATGAAAATTATCGTGAAGGGCAAAATTTTATTTCATATCAATATGTAAATATACATTCTTTTTTATTCTATTACAGGAAATTACATTAACATAATCTTTCAAATGTTGCTTTAACTTTGAACGCGTTATTTTGAATATTTTCAAATCATAATATTATTATTTCTTGAAAGAAAAATATAGTATAATTATTATTGAGCAAAAAAAGTTTTTCATAGTGTTATTACAGTAACAAAATAATATTAAATATCAGATGAAAACTATCAATATATTTATACGACGAAAGTTAAATATAAAATAATATAAAATTTTAAATAACTTTGATTATTCTACGTATTGTGTCCACGATCAATACGTGGAATAATAAAGTTATTTTACATTTTGTATTAAAATGAACTTCCACAAAATTATTAAAATCTATTTGAGGTTTAGTTGTGTTTTTCATATCCAAGGGAAAAAATCCTTGAAAACTGAAACAACTAATATTTTTTACTATCAAAAAACTTGTACGCTTTGCATTTTTTGCAATATGTTTAAATCTATTATTTACGTACACATTTTAGTTTTTTGAATCTCTTAAGAAATATACTTATTCGTCGTTTCATTGTGAGAATTATCTAATAAAAGAAGTTTGGTAAGTAAGATTAAGCAGTAACACAAAGTATAAGAAAGTTAAGTTTCATGTCGAAAAATTATTAAGTCTTAGGTGTGTCAAGGTGTTGGCAGTAAGAAAACATAACGAAGGAGAAAATGAAAAAAATGTCCTGTATATTCATAAAGAAGTTGAAGTGGCCGATGCTTATCGCCTTCTTTCTCCCTTTAGGGTTTCTTTGAAGGCAGTTGGCTGCTGGAAAATGGACTAAGACCATACAACACGAAAAACTCATTTCAAGCCTTTGTTGAAGACCAGAGCACCTGCGCTCCGATCGGAAATGACTTAAATTAAAATAACGCTTTGATTAAAAATATTCCTATTCAACTTTGTTCATTTGAGAATTTTAATGAATTATTCTCGTAGATTCAGATTGCCGTATTATTTATAGAACTTTGTAACCTTTGAATTTGTTTTTATCAAAGGTTTTGAGTTTTTTTTAGTCAATTATATGAAAAAAGTTCTGAAAATATGTACCTTGTTAAGTTAGTTAAAATTTGCATAAATAATAATTGTAAAAAATGGCACTGATCAATGCGTTGTATAAGTAAATTGAAAAAGTTATCGCTCGAAATATTTTAATTTCAGTTTGAAATCTTTGTTTTAATTCGTCACGAATTGTGAAATAAGCTTTTCATAACGACGGATGTTTTTACAGCCAAAAAGTATGTATCAAGTTTTTAAAAGTAACATAATTGCGTTATAAATATAAAAATTTATAAAAATTAACTGTTAGTCCACTGAGATGATATTATATCTAAGACGGAAGAAGTGTTAGTAGAAGAATCCACTGACCATTCAATTCTACACCCATGTGTAGAACGAGTATAAATTGACACTTATCGACACATTTATTTATGTGAGGTTCATAACGGCTGTTTGTAAAAATGTACTTACACACATATGGGAAATATATTTATGGTTATAAATTGATCACAGAGTATGTTTATATTATTTTTTCATTTCATGAAATTTATTCAAACGATTTGGGTAAATTCCTCATTTTGACAAGAGTTTTTCCAATATTTCAACTTCCTTTTTGAAATTTTTAATTTACTGATTTTTAGTTTACTGAATGTTTAATCGTTGTAAAATATACAAGGGTACATATCCACATTTTTTCCTCACTCACTGCCCGATTTTCCCCTTTCAACATCTTTAGGGACTATATCGTATGGATATAATCATTCTGAGCGAACTCAAGCATTATTGAATACTAAGCCAAGACATACCTAATATTTTATTTTTTTACATATAATAATTAAAGTTGTGTATATGTATTTCAAATAAAAATGAAATTATTTTACAGAATACATCCTTTTACAAAATTATTAACATAATTCCCGATTTTATTTAAAATTCACTCGATATAAAAAGCTGCAACTTTAATTCTTTGAATGAGGTTTTCCACTCATTGAACTGATCTCACGTAAATGATGTAACAAGTTATTGGGAAGATTAAGTTGGTCGTTTTGAATATAATTTGAATTTGATAATTGACCTCTGTTTATTTATAAAATCTCTTGATAAAATAACTTATGATTTTCTGTGTTATGATGTAATAATTGAAAACCTTCAACCACGTTAAATGAAGATGCCGTTAAGTGAAACCTAGGTCGTCAGTGACAAAACATGTGAAATCGTACAAAATTTCAATTATTCAAATTTGATATTGAAATTTTATCAAACTCATTCAATCCATATTATAAATTAAATTCATTCTTGCTCGCATAGACATAATTTTAGTGTTATAAAAATCAATTGTACAAACAGATAGATGGTGCTATGAACACTTCAATACATCGTTCTATTCTCATCGTAATATAGTATTGAATGCAGATTTCTATACTTATTGAGAAATGCACGTTTTTATGTGTATTGCTCAAAGATTTATGAATCGATATTCTTAATTTTTCCTCATTGCATTATTTCAAGCTCAATTTGAACCTAATGACTTCGCGGAAGAAATTTATAAAAATATAATTTCAATTAATGCATTTTTACGAAAAGAAATAAAAATAGATTTTTTTTTTCTTTTCGTACAAAATATTGTTGCAGAATATTTTATTTCAAAGTGTGAAAATATTACTTGAAATGTGTAAGTGATATTAAAATTCATACATTGATATTGCTTGGTTTACGTAAGTAGCGCAAAATAATCATTATTTTACAATTTAGGATTCGGAATGGTTTAATGTATGAGGTGGTTTTATACAATCTAGCAAATAATTTATCGGATTTTGTGAATTGTGAAAGTTTAATCGTTACCATATATGAAACAATTTTATTAACGTAAACAATTTAAATCTCGTTTGCATTTGGATAAAATATTTATGTGAGTTAATGTATAATTTATTTTAATGCCTTAATACTCGCTTATTCTATATCTTATTAATTTATATGGGTTCAAGAATTGCTTTGTTTTATGAAACTTGTTTTTAAAGATACATTGTAATTTCATCATATATAATTGAAATATGTTAGATCTATAAGTCCCTCACTAAAAAATGGATTTTAAACTGTCGGAAGACTTTGTTTAAATTAGCTAATTTCAAGAATATTGCTTATGGACATTTTTTAAGATATATCCCACCAAATTGTTTATCGTTTATTCGTTTATCAGATGGCATGAGCAACGGTAACCTGGCAGATTAAGTGTTCTGCATCAACTAAAAGCCGTTAAACAAACCTTTTCTTCCCAAACGTGACCAAAGTGAAAAGTCTTTCATCCAAGCGCTGCGCTTTCCAGTTAATAGCCGGCAATGATAATTTTAACGGTGACTTATTTTGACTGGATAACTTGTAAAGCTGACTATACGTAATAGAACAACTAGTAAGACGCTAATCACATACTGTGTAACTGATCAAAGGTGAATACCAGACAAGCGGAGATGTTTCTGCTATGATAATTTCTAAGGAAATTTAATATTTCATCAAATCAATGACTATATAATTGTCATTTTTTTCTTTCAGTAAACGCAATTAAAAAAAATAATTCTTGCCGAAATGAAGAGTGTTTTTTCATCGTTAATGTGTGTCACGCTATCAAAAATGACGGTATAACCGCGGCTACAAACAATAACAGGGAGAAATTGGAAAACTAATAAATATTTTCTTTTTGTGCTGATTACCATAACTGTACACTTTTGTAGGATATAAATTCTTTGAGTTGAAATTATTATGACGCCATAAAGATTTATGATTTTTGATAGATTTATTACAGCTTACCGTAAAGCATATTTTATTTTAGTTCTGCGGTGGTTTCTTCTTAATCAACCTTGATCGATTTGTTGAGAGAGAAAATCGTTCGATAATAGTCCATTTTTAACCTCACTTGTGAGATAAAAATAAAGCCGTATACTTCAAAGTGAAAAAAAGGAAAATTGTGGGGATATTTTAATTTCTGTAAAATAATTTGTTTGTTAGTCTTATGTTCAATGCGTAAATGTTGCTAATAAAACAGTATTTCTGACCACTGTAAATTTTAATGAAAATAAAATACAAAATTAGCCAATTAAAATTAACTTGAACATTAAAGTATTATGGTTACGATATGTTCTTGCTTGGTAGCTATAGGACAATATTCTATTTGGTTGACAGATAAAGCTTTCTATAAAGCACATCGCCTTCAGATGAATTCATTTAATACCCGTCCTCGTACACAAAGCTCGATGGATACAATCGGATACTGCCACCACCCCTAATTAGAGCCTGGGGCCGTTTCAAACAGTCTGACCCTTTCTTCCTACATATTTACATTAGTGCCATCCACCCGTTAATACCCGAGGCTCTTATTGTGATAAGCGCTGCTACAAGTTTTATTTCCAATAGTCATTTAAACTAGACCCCGCATTTAATGCCTCTGCTTTAGGATGGAGCTTTTCCGTTGAGCAGATGTTACCAATTAAAAATGTTTTACTTCTTATAATATGTTTTGAATAACCCAGTAAAACAAACCTTAACACTTACTGTTGAGCAAATGACTATCAAATATTTTTTCCTCTTTCTATGTACTGTCGTAATATATTTAGTTGATGTTTTAACCAGTTATTGAAAACAAGTTGTTTTCAAATAATGTATTTTCAATAAAAAAAAATTTGATACCGATTGCAGGTGCTTAAAAGAATTTTAAAATCATATTCAAATGGTTGAAATTTTTTTACGTTTCTCTATTTTTTGTCTCCAATTGTATGAACAAACAAACAGCGCAAATGAAATATTATGGTAAATATCACTTTTTTAATTATGGTTAGAAGCGAAAAGACCAATAAATGAATTGAAATACATTTTTGTTGATTCAAGCACAAAAATACATCATAAGATTTATCTAGAAAAATTTTAATTTGCCCGAGAAATCATCAATATTTTAAGTATACAAGGTACATATTTTCCGTGTATAAATAAAATCTTTGTAAGAACCGTTCAAAAAATATTGACTTATCAAATTGTTATTCAAATATAAAAATAAAATGTTTAAAAAAAATACTCGACTTCATACAGGAGAAAACTAAGTATAAATTAGGCCAATGTTCGCAATTAACCGCTTTAATTGTTGCCATTAATTAAGCACATGAAATACGTATTATCATGTTTGTTGTCTTAAATAAAATTTTAGAAACCTAAAGTTTCTTAGTTATAGAAAGGTTATCACTTTTTTTGTGATAATTGCATTTCCAATTTTCTTAGGAGATTTTTTTCATTTAAAGTTTATCTGATTATTATTGGTGTGTATAGTTTCCTTATAAAAATATCCTAACATTCAGTTAGTTAAACTTCTCTTTCCTCAAAGATTTTAAGTGAGTAGGTATATGGCAAAGATATTAAGTATGGTTAGATATCACTTGTATTTTGAGATTTGAATAAGTAAAAGGAAAATAAAGATTTCACAATACCTCCATGTTTTCAAAAAGAAATCTGTTAGTCGATTGAAAAATCAATTAATGAATATTTTTTAGGTGTTAACTGTCACTTCTTGATGGAAAGGCATGATATTTTGAATAATAAAAACACATTTTTAGTACTTATTTCCACAGTATATTTTATGACTATGACCGGTTTCGCTCATTGCAAGCATTATCAACAGAACGGTCCTAATCATGAAATATATTTTGGAGATGTGTACTAAAAATGTGTTTTTATTGTTTAAAATGTGATTTTCTGAATATATCTCTCTTGTGATTCACGCCCAATGATAACGGTTACCGAAGTCAATTACAAAGGTAACTCGACTAAGAGTTTTGTAAATTCGATATACAATATATCGGTTACGTATATTTATACAATTTTAATGTGCCATATGTTACTTGTGTTAAGTAAAAATGCTCGATAAGAACAACTGGACATCTAACATAATTGGATTGAAGTATTCGTAAAATTTTTATAAATATAAATAAATAATAAAATTCAGTCTCGGGAAAAAGTCTTTTGTTAAAAGAAACACGAAAAATATTTGATTTTCTCTGAAAACTGACATAAAACCCCTTAAATTAATATTACTCGGTAATGTAACTTTATAACATTCCAAACGGATCCCTGTTAAGGTAAACGTAGCAACTATACAGATTTCAAAATGCCAATAAAATAATTCAGCTAATATTCGAGAACTTATAGACATTTTGGCACTCGTGTTGGAACATTTCGTAGGTCGATGGCAATAAATATTAGTCAGTAGCAATATCTGTTGAAAAACAGGTGTTCATTATTTGAAAAAGCAGGTGTCGTCACATTTACCCATGTAAAATATTTCTAGATTGAAAAAGCCCAATTGTGTTTCACAATCGAAAGTAATTTAGATTATTTAAATTTTATTCGACTTATCGACGCATTATGAAAATGATTATTTCAAAGCATGCTGGGTTAATTATGTGATAAATATAATAACTCATTCAATACCAAATCCTAACCATAAAGAATATAAAAGCTTTGGTGTCACCGCTTCGAATAACCGAATGGGTGGACACCTGATGCATTTATTTCAATAATAATTTACCAAACATAAAATACGTCAAGATAGCCTGTTTCAAATTTAATATATAATTCTAATTCATCCATGAAAAACTGTGCAGGAAATTTTATGATATTTGTTGAATTCTAATGAAAATGTATGAATGAAGATATATGAAGGCGGTTAAATTTCTATACAATGGAAATCTGCGTGCGAAAAGATGTCCATTGTGTCTCAAAATTTTCTATTTATTTGTCTGTGATAAACTCAAACACCCGTTATGGAGTGACGCTAGTTTTTGATCTCAAGGTTCCTGCTTTTAATAATCTAAGAGTAAATTAGGTCGTGAAGTGCGTCGGTTTTCTGTGTAAAAGAAGCTCTTTAAAACAACAATAATGTGATTAAATTGTTGTGTCCTATTATCAAAAAAAAAAAACCTTAACTTTGTAGTCAGTAATATTGTATATCATTTTTACAAGATAAGAAAATTAAATCCATTTTTACTTAATTTTTATAATATCATATTAAAATCGTAAGATAAAAAAATATGATTGATTTAAATTAACAGTATGATGTAAATTCACAGTGTAATAAATGCACATATATCGTTTTGAACAACAATATAAAACTGGTGCGGAAAACTAACTCACGCACATTAATAATATGGATAAGTATTGAAAAAAAAATTCATTTGACCACAAATTTTTTCCACTATAACTAAATTCCGTGATTTTTTACTTCAAGGAGTTTTTTAAAAAAAACTCCATGACAAGTGCAGAAAACGTGAAGATGTTGAAAAATTCAAAAGATCTTAGCTCTACAAGCCAGCATTAACAGATTTTTCTCGAATGAGATTTTGCAGAGTCGCATTTCTGATACGTGGGGCATATTACAAACGTGTCACGTGTTGCCCACATGGGAACCGTACTATCGCCTCTAAGATCCCGTGAGCATTTCTTTGAAAAATATAGTCGCTAAACGTGCAGAACCTAACTCAACCCGATTTTAAGGTCGCGATAAATATCAAAACAGACCAGTTATGCAAAAAGAGTGTATTAAAAGCATGAATTGATATTCGATTGTAAATAAACCCACTCCAATAATTTGTTTTAAAACTCCACAGAGTATCTTCTTGCAAACGTACGATATAGATGCCTTGTGTGATTTTATCTATAAATCACTGAGATTTTATTTGATGTTGACCTTTCAATCTAGTCATAAACAACAGAACTGACGTCTGATAGAATTCCTAAAGATGTTGAAAGATGAAACCCGTGTCGGACCCTTTGTGCCGATACAAAACATGTGGAATCGTAAAAGTTTTAATAAGTCAAATTTGATGTTAAAATTCCTCGAATACCCTTAGTCGATATGATAAATTGTAAGCGATAATGTTGAGAGACAGATTTTGCTTAAATTTATCAGCTCTGTTTTTCCTATATTTTATTTTATTAGTGTTTAGAGAAGATTGTATTTGACTACCGAAGTCACACAATAAATATAATAAAGATGAAATGTTCACAATTTCAAACAAAGGTATGATTTGGCCAAGAAGAGATTGATGGTAAGCGAAAATAAATGTTAGTCTATGATTTTCAAGATGGCTGGTGAAATATTACTATCAGTACATGGTTTCGAATAATAAAACTGGAAAAAGTATTGGAAAGAAAGCGTTATAACTAAGCTACGGTAATTGGAAATAGAAAATTATTCGCCATCGAAATATTAGACAATGACAAATGGAAATATTTATCGTTTCGTTTTGTATATTAAACACGAAAAAAGCTTTGAAAATAAAATATGCATCGAATATTTTCGTAAAAATTACAATTTTTCATCCACATGTCATAGAAACGACAGAACGACGATGTAAATTGCCTAAAAGGATTAAAATAAAAACGACGCAGAAACAAAATGTTTGCGATCGTAAAGTAAATATAATATGTTGTTTGAAGTCAGTTTCTTTTGAAATGTTGATTGACACAAATTTAAATATCTTTTGGCACATGATAGAAGGTTCGTTTGATTGATTTTTTCAATTCAATGTGGTTGAATTTTTTTAAAATAACCATTGCTTTCTTTGATAATTATGTCATGACAAAAACCCCTTCAGGAGTTCGTATTATCATTTAACAAAGCTTCCAGCTTATAGTTTCATTTGCTTATATTCATGTTATCTCTATGCCCAGAACTATATTTAAGCCTCTTGTGATATTCCTTCATATTTACTCAAGAGTTATTAATAAAACGTTCACTACAAAACACCCCTGTACCTGACGTGGTATCTTTTTTGCCTCTAGTCAAGCCTTTTTTCCAATCCATATCATTTTATAGACATATTTTTCAGAGAAGTATCGTTAAGGTAAAAATCTTTATAAATATACGGGTTTCTTGAAATTATATCAAAAATACTTACAGAAAAACATGAGCGTTCTATTTTCATATTCGATTTCAAAGAATATTTTTTTGTTATCACTTTTCAGAAGTGATAAAAATAGTATGATGTTTTTTTCAGTTGAGAGATTTATAATGATTGTTTTTTTTTATTTAAAAATATCTTAATTCAAATCATAATCAAAGTTATATGTATATATAAAACGCTTAAAGCTCTTTAGTTCTAAAGCTTCATATTAATAATAATTTCATAAAACGAACAATTTACTTCCAACGGAATGCAAAACAAAATAATTGTTGAAGTTATTTATATAAATTAGACACAATATATAATATTATCTTTTCTAACAGGACATAAAATACGCAAAGACAAACGAAATTTTTGGTTGAAGTTATGTTGAATTCATTACTAAATTACAAGGTATAATTAAATATAAATAATTTACCAGGGTATTTATTCAAAAATTTGCTGACATAGTCCTGTGAAACATTCATTATTTGGAGAAATTCATTTTTGCTCGATTAACTAGAAATTTGGTTACAAAAAATTCTCATGAATAGTATCGAAGCTTGAATTTGCTTGATGATGACTTGATGCTTGAGCGAATTCAAAAACCTCGTATTTAAATATTGTGTACATATACAAGTAGAATGTATAAAAAAAACCATTGCCAGTATAGATAAACAATTAAATCTGCGAACATAGCATACAAATGAAACGAGAGATTAATTGTCATTTTTTTATTCGAATAGAAGAAAAAAATACTCCTCTCTTTTATCATATTTGCTTTCGATATGAAGCAAATCATAAAAAAACGTCATAGCCATAGAGCGACAAAATTTTCAAGTCGAGTGAAATTGTTTCGTTTGTACATTAAAAGTAAAAAATACTTTACATTTAATGGAGTTGCTTTTCTTTGTCACCTTATATGGTACCTTAGACGGTCAAATCATAAAATAGGGCGAACATTCAAGATCGCAAACGCTCAATATATTTAGATGGATATTAAATTTAGTTCTGTTTTTTATATTTTTATTTTATTATTTAAATCGTATCAGAAATATGTAATAAATAAGTGACTTCAATTATATAAATGAGTATCAGCATAATTGCAGCACAGTTGAGAAATCGTTTCATAATAGCGGTTCAATTCAATTGCAACGATTTGTCAACACGAAATGAAGTAATGTTTATATTTACATACAAAACAGGGCCGATGCAATTTGCTTCGTGTGATACCAATCAAGCTTCAGATCCAATAGTGAATCTGATTATAGCCATGTCAATTATCGCGTGTTGTGAGCTTTGAAATAACTATATTATTGCAATTATACAATTTTCTTGTTAAGTTCAATATTTTATGGAGCTACTCCTATTCGGTGATGTTTTGTTGCGACACTGCATTTTTAGAATTACTTTATTGGATTGCTTCAATAAGGTTGAAATACACTAACTTGACGAAAAAACAACCAAATTTATATATAAATAATTAGGAATGTAAAAATGATGAACATTATAATGTCATAATACTGAAACACTTACAATAAGGAATGTGTTTCATCAAATATAAGAATATATATATTTTATGTGGATAATATTACAAATAAAGTTACCAGATCTTTTGAAACCCTCATGTTTAATGTTTAAATTGATTGAGATAAGAATTGACTGATTTTACCATAGCAATAACAAAAAAAATCATATTATTTGAAAATTCCTACTACGTATTTAACATTTTTAATCACTAAATAAAAGCGTAGGATGACTTATAAAACAACAAATTTTATGCAAAATTCTACTTTATGATATATATTTTAAATTTAAGCGTTTCTACTTTGTACACAAATAGATTTGTTATCAAAAGCCTTCATGTATACATGTATAATTAATTATGGTCTGTGAACTCATATGAATATTATTTACTGTATATTCAGTGGTTGGTTTTTGGCAAAATATTTTGAATGTAGCTTTTCGGATTTCAGGTGGAAACAAAAACTATACTTTGTGTGAGCATTGAATTATTTTTTTATAGTTTATAGACCAACATTATTGAGAGTAGTAGACTAAAATATATTCAAAAAAAGGAAGCTTTTATTTTTATATAGATTATTAATAACTATGGCGTACTTACTAAGATAATTATTTATTAAAAAAAAAGACTTTAATTACATTTTCCAAAATTATCCGTAATAAGATCGTTAATGCCTTAAATATTGAGCGATTTACAAAACTTTCAGGCCAAAATAATGTCATTCTCTTCGGCAGTGCTGTTTTAATTTAATTTGAATTAAACGTTGTTAATCTGAAAGTATCATAGTATACAGTTCCATATTGTTTTTTTTGCTTGTGGCATATTTACATGAATTCTCTTGGAATAAATTTATATTATTCATTTACAATCATATGGACAGATTTATCAGACCATCGGCTATAAATGAGATTAGAAATTAGAAGATTGGTTATTTTTAATATGGAATATTAAAATATTCCATTTTTTTAATGTGACACATTATGTGTAAATAGTTCTTTATAATTCTAACGGGTTTTTTTTATTATCTTAATTGAGTTCTAATTAGAAATATGTGACTTGAGCATTTATCATTTCCTGTGATGCTGAATATTTATTTTTACTATATTATATGATATATTTAAAATAAGTAATATAAGTATATACTCATATACTCATAAGTAAGTCATGCCGTTGGCATCTAATTTTAATTAAGTAAGCCTTAGTTATTATATATTTTCTATGCAACTCACATATTGTGAATGTAAAATTTTATTGACGCTTGTATTATATATAAAAGTTACGTATACAATATAAAAGAATAAACAAAAACAAATGTTTTCACAAGCAAATCTTAATAGAAGGCAATAAAAAATTCGAAAATTCTTGGTGTGTGAAACCAATGGTATTTTGACAAATCAGTGGGTACGCTTAACGATACTGAAGTCCCGTATGTTTTAACAAGGAGATCAAGTGCATATTCGATGGAAAAGCGACCTTTGATGGGAAAACAGCGCCAGCATAAGGAGTGCTTGCAAAGTTCAAATAAAAATATGTTAACTATAAGTTAACATGTTTTCCAGTATGTTGAAATACACAATGCAAATTATATGCTGACAATTCTTACATTATTCAAAAATAGATAGAAAATCAAAGCTTTTGGTTGAATCGTGATCCATCAACGCTTATATATTAAAGCTTGAAAGGTTATTTGTTGATAATCTTAAAATGATAAAAGTATATTTCTTTCACATTTTGAATATATCAACAGAAGGCTATTTCATATAATGCCTGTTATTCAATTGTTCAAGCTACCTTGATTCCACAAGAGTAGGGCTAAGAATGAATTTTAAGTTTATCGCTGCCGTTACGCCCTGTTTTTAGGATTGGGTGGCTGAGATTTACATATTAAAGCAGAAATATAGATAACCAAATGTCTTTTCGCAGTATCTTACGGAATTAAGCTTAGTTACACCATATTATATTTATTGAAAACGATAAATAATGTACGGCTGTAAAAACAACCCTCGAACATTATTTGCACGCCATTTTGCGCAATCAAACACACTGACCGTTTTGCAATCAAATTATCTTGATGCTATTCACAATGCGAATGCATTTCTCGCGCGGGCAGCCTTCGACTGATTGCGCTGTCGTCTGCAAAACGGCTCTGGTGCCACGACACCACCGCGCACCGCCCCCTTAACTTATTTAAACCACTGGCATAATAAAATTTGTAGGCTTCTGCCGTTTTGTCAACAAGAAAACGTAGCCGCTTACAAAGGTTTCAAAATATGCTTCGTAAGAAAAATGTCATGAAGTAGATTGTTATTATGGCATTATTCAATTACTTGACGTAAACTAAACTTTTCATAAAGACTAAATAAATATGATCTGTCCAACGTGATAACTTGAACTGATGTCAATTAATAAAAAAAGAAAAACGCTTGAAACCTAATCAGTATTCAAAAAATTGATTCCATAGCTTTTTGTGGAAGTTCAACTTTAATAAACGATTCATAAGCTCTTTTGCTGAACTGGTAAATAAAGACCTTTGCTAAAATACCGATCAAATTTTAAGCCTTAAAATCAATCAGTGTTGTGTTTGTAATAAATAAACTTGTGATAAATACAATCGGCGTAAGACACTTTTCAAAGAATCAAACTATCTGTTCTATTACAATAAATACCAAAACAAATGGAATAACAAACAATTAATTTTACGTTATTAAAGATTGTAAAAAAAAAAATGAATGATATGGTCATGGTGAAACCAATATCAAAGAAAAAGAAATCAACTGATCCCAAATATTGAAGAAATTTTTATACAAATTTGAATTGTTAAAACTTTATGATATCGACTGAAGGTGCTTGATGGAATTTTCAATATCAAATTTGAATTGTCACAACTTTGTACGATTTCATATGTTTTGTCACTAACGACCTGGGTTAACGGCTGTCAGTTCTGTTGCGTCCGTGTAATAGAATGCCTGAAGATGCCGAAAGGCGAAACCCCGGTCGCTAGTGACAAAACATGTGGATTCGTACAAAGTTGTGACAATTCAAATTTGTTAAAACTTTGTCAATTAAATCATTTTAGATTGCAGATTCATATGCAATGCAAACAGTAAGCAGTTTAAATCGTTCATATGTAAGACTAATTACGAAAAATATTTATCCTTCACACAAGAGCCCAATACACATCTGAATTATTGCTTTAAAACAAATGATATTGAAATTTTGAAAAATGGGCTTATAGCCAACACAACCTCATATTTTTTAACTGAAAAAAAATATTTCACTACAAGATATGCGTCAGGCACTCATATTGAATCAAAATTATCGGTTCATTTCTTAGTAATTATACATAACTAATAATGTCGAATATTAAAACTCTGGTTGAATGCAATCAAAAAGTTATAATTGTGAGTGATTATTTACGGTTATTCGCTTTGCTATTTCAGCCATCTTGTTGCTGATAAATTGACTTAGTGGGAAAATCATTTCGAATTGAGATATGGCTATAAATTGGTGTCTGCCGGTACCGGTACAAAGCTGTTCGATTGAAAAGCGGGATTTTAAATTAAATCGTATGTTTGAAACAAATTTTCGTATTGTTATTTTGACTTCAACAACTTCATAATGTTAATATGTAGTTTCAATGTGCATATGAAAGAATGAAAAGATGTCGGGTTATTCAAAAAGAAACTCTTTCAAATTAATATTAAAAGACAACGATGAAAATATGAAATTAGCTTATTTATAAGCACTATTATGTCACTAAAGTAATCAAATAATAAGACGAAAAAAAAAAATCAAAATAAGTAAGTCCGAAGAAGTTTTCAACTAACATTCAATAATCACGTTAAGATTACCTGCAACGAGCATTGTAAAAGTTGAATTTTACCATTCGTACTACCAGAGTTTTTTAGGGTGTTAAATTTTTGATATAAAAGTACAATATCTTAGTAAAAAGTAGGCTTTAGAATGGGTCTATTGTTTGGGCACCAAGAAATTTGACCTCATGGCGGAAAAGGTTCAGAATAAGTTTTAAGACTTATTTACTATAGCATATGTATACTACCCGTGGCTTTATCCATATGACTTTCTTTTAGGAATGCTCGCTTTTGATAGTCTGAAAACTCACAACATATATCTTTCGAATTATACGAGGCCAATGTGAGAATTATGCCACCCTTGATAACATGAAATTGTATAAAACATGTGTTCCAAATATAATATTTCTTTTAAGACGTCCAGGAAATAAATTGTTTGTTCTTATAAAGTGAAAAATCTGTATGCCAATAGTGAGAGTATGTTTAAAACAATGTTCAAAATAATTACTTCAGATGTTGACATATTCCATATGAGCCAGAGAGAACTCGGACAAATACTGTTTTTAAATGTATTTAAGTAGATTTCGCATGAGCTTGCTTAGTTGATTTCCTTGCTATACTTGTATTTTTATGTCTTCTAATTTATTATTATACTTTTCAATAATACATTTTTAAATACTTTTGACGTTGTAAAAGTAATAAAGTTGTCATATTTATTTTTTGTGACATGTATGTATCAAATAAGTAATTATATAAAACATAATTTTTTGGCAAATATTTTTTAGTCAGCATGAAATTTGTCAGGTTATAATTTAAGAAAATATTGAAAAAAGTTATACTTAAGCTCACTTGACCTTATACCTTTTCTTAGTAAACGATTAGATATATAAATAATTTTAATAAACTTAAAATTCTTGAAAGAAAAACTTATGAAAGCTCCTAGCGTTTATAATTCGAGTTTGACCGCGTAATCGAAAATTTTCGACTAGCTGGTCACGTGAATGGCGATGAAATTTGGGAATATAAGTCTATTTCCCGCTAGATGACATGGGTGGCTTTTGAAATAAATGGCTGTCACGTTTTTTAAATAATGTTACAAATGTTATATAAATGGATTGTGTGGACGGATTCTGATGAAAATTTGTAAAAACTACAGATTTTTAGATTCTGATTATTATTCAAGACTTAGCTTGGTAGTGATAATGATTGCTATAGTAACGCATTGAAATTCAGAAGCTTTGACCATAGATCATATTACCCACAATTTTGCCTTATGATGCAACCTGATTACAATATTCAATTATTACTGAGATATCCGTCACTGACCAAGAGAATTTGCAATTTGAATGTTAAACGCATATCTCATTATATGTAACATATGTCACATAAAGGGCATTCAATATCACCTTACTATGAATAATTATACGGTTATACGACTCGGTACATTAATCAATTATGGTTTTATTGTAGTTATATGGAATTCATTTTTTCGCTGTAAGAATATTAAAATATATAAGCAAGTATACAATTTTATAAATAATTATTAAAAATATTATGAAAAAAGCTTTGATTGATTAAGTAATATCTTAACCAAGATGGTTCGCACCAAAAATACTGTTGTAATTCAATTAATTTATACTAGAATAAGTATTGATATCTGCATCTATCACAGTTATAAAAAAAAATCTCATTGGCAAAAATACGCTTCGATAAGACGAAATATTTGTTAGACTTAATGTAATTTTAGGTTTTTTTTTCACTGAGATAGTTTAAGTTATTCATCGAAGAAATAGATGCATGTAAATTAAGAAACTAATCACTTATGTAAAAGCAGGAAAAGGCTTGTAGTCAGAATCGGATTGTGATTTAACCGATGAACGACATTACCTTTGAAATTCGATGCTGTATCCAGCTAATTAAAACAAAGCCAAGCTAACTAACAAATATTTCACGAGCTTAATATTTGCGGAGGTTTACATTATCAATATATCGTTAATTTATCGTAAGAAAAATATTTTTAAAGTTGTTATTTTTATCATGTTTCCCACAAATGTTTCTAGGTACAGATACACATATACTTGAAGCGAGAATTGTGCGTATTAGAGACTCTCTACTATCAGGCGAGTAAATTTACCCGGAGGTCAAATAGGCTAATCTAGAGGGTACTAATATCGCGCCTTAACTTTGTATAAAACATTACTAGCGACGGAAGTCGGAGGAAGGTGGGCGAGCCGGAAAAGTTCACCCAATCCCACATCCGGTGCGAAAGACACTTCCGGTGTCAATGTGCTTGAGGCGTTGTTGTTTTGTTTCCGATTGTAGAACGAGCTTTAAATAAACATTGCACATGTTTTTGCATAAATTTAGAAGAGAAAGCTTGTTCAGTTATCGGATATGAAAAAGATTTTGTGAATATTCAACCCTATTACTTATGTGGCTAAGACTTGCATTGATCAAGAAATGTGTTATTATTATATCTAGCAAATTAACTATTAATTTATTGCAGAATTGAATTCAAATTAATTTTGAAACGAATACAATAATTTGGTCTTTTACTAAAATTGTTGTAAGACATATTTTGATATGGTACTGTCAATATAATTTGGTCACATACAAAAAAAATACAATCAGAGATAAGCCTTACATCAGTAGATAAAAGATGAACCATTTAAAAGGCTCGTCAAACCATGATCATGCAAAGAAAATTATACAGTTAATATATTTTTTAATGACAACTAATGTCTAGAAAAGCTTCATATTTGTGTTAATATATAAAAAAAACATATATACAATCACTGCATTATGAGCGTAACATCATATAGTTTCGATGGCAACGATTCAACTCTCCTTATATTGTAATTCTCCTTGTAAAAAAGAGTGAATGATTTTTTAAGGCAATGATGACACGTTATATACAATTGCTAACCGCTTGAACATTGCAATATGGACTAAAATATTGTATGTGTGAGGTATTTTTGATTTATCAAAAGGTTGTTTTTTTTCATTTGAATTGATCCATTGAACTCCGCATAGATATCACAAATTAAAAATTAAATCTTTGTTACGTGGAAAACCTTGAAATGTATTAAATAAAAATATATTAGTATGTGATTTGATTGACGAAAACTTATGGGTTTTTGAAACTAATTTCATTGGCAAATGAAATTCTAAGCAATGAGATGGTAGAAAAAACTTTGTTTTATTCGCTGGAATAGTTAAAAGATGTTATACATCAATGAATTACTAGCTATACTTTACAATTGATTATATTTATTTTAAATAAAGTCGTGTAACATTTATATATAATTTTTGGAAAATAAATGTTTTAGGCATTTGTTTATTGAGATTGCTTATGGATGTTGAATTCTGAGAATCCATATTAACATTGTGACAAGCATAAAAACTTATCAAATCTGCGTTTGTCATAATGGTGTACTTTTATCGTTTCACATAAAATTTGTATTGATAAAGTAAACATATTGACGGTAAAGTGTAAAAGAAATTATTTCTCAAGGAGAATTCAAGAGGTTTTAATCAAGAAAAGCTTTTTCGCAGAGCAAATAAACCGCATGACGTAGAGTAAAATTGTGAATGTGTTTACTGAAAAGTTTTAGCTAAAAACACACAAACGAATTTAAATGTCAAACAATTGAGTCAACAAAACAAAACAGTGTCATTAAGGGAAAATTGTTTATTTGGCGGAAAATATGGAAGAGAAAGCAGAATGCACGTAGGCAACTTAAAGTTATATGTTTCCTCAAATCGTATGGTTTATTTGTATTTGAATTACATCACATAATATAAAACATACTTTATGATGAATCAAGCTAAAGAGTTAATTTGAACAAAAGAGGTACTGAAATTGTTATACTAAAAAGCATTATATACATATTATACTTAAACGAATATATAGTTGGTACAATTTTTCAATAAAAAATTACATCTATAGTATTTATTTTAATAAGAAAATCACTTCCAAAGAGAACCTTTCTGACTATTAAATAAAAGCTTATCAAATATATTTTTAACAAAAAGGCATATGATCAACTTAAATATTGTATGATGTTATTTATTATTAAATTAAAATTTTAATTTAACGTTGTATTATATTTAAAATGTTTTACATATTTTTTATAAAGCATTTAATTCTGTAGTTATAAAAATATCAGTCTACATTATTAAGCGCTCAAAAAACGCATTTTACATGAAACTCTTTGAAACATAAAAAATGCGAAAAGTATTCATTAAAATTTTCAATGTTTGACATGAATGTACTTTTCTTACATATGTTGATTTTATTAAGTAAGTTTTAAAGAGTTAAAGAAATCTATAGATTCTCGAAAATTGTATGTTTTTTGTCCCGTAATATTTAATGTACGATTTTTAGCCTTAAGAAATTTGACGATAAAAGGTTTATTCGACCGAAAATTTACGTAGCTAAAATAATTAGACAATGCTCGGAGTTTCATGCTTTTGTATACATTTTACGGTATAACTTTCTTTTTAGTACACTCCAAGAAATAAATATGTCTGAATATTTTTTGGGTTATTTTTATGGTTTTTTTACTATCTCAATTGTAAGAAAATGATCGAATCTATCGAAGGTTTCGAAGGTTCATACTGCACTAAATATTTTTTTTTCAGACTTCATTCGAAACGCAGTCGTCATGTTTAAATAAGGAATCAGTTTAGATTTACGTGTAAATTATTTACTGTAAAAAAAAAACACTTACTGCTATCATGTAATGATAGAAAATTGATTACAAATACGATAAAAAGGTTTTTTTGTAGATTCAAATGACGAATGGTCTAAAAATTACAATTTTTAACACGACCATGTAAATTTTTTTATATCAAAAGATTTATTTTTGTATAATTGTATGAAAACTGTTGATTGAATAATTCTTGAGTTCTCAATCAACTGAATGAGAGGTAAATTAAACGGCTCTTAGCATGTCTGTAAATTAATTATACTGCTTCTTTGTTACAGTTCATCTCTAATAAACGAGAACAGAAACATTTCTGAGTACGCTATACAATATGATAACCGAGCTTACCAAAGCCTCACAATACAAAACCTTCTCAGCCTTAAGTTGCCGTCAAGCCTTTTGCAACAAGATCCCGAAGGGATGACGTAGATTTACCTACAGATATATTTCCCTGTCAACTCTATTTAACTGACAATTGTTTGCATTACAAAAGGTGAATGTGACTTTCGAACGTAGAGGCCCAAAATTAATCGCGACATTTCCAGGGAAAATGGTCGGCGTTTTTCCCACTACCTTCAAGGGGCAAACAAAGAACCAGGTGTAGAGATTGCATGACTATACCGACAGACTAAAAGGAAATTACTTGGGTATGAGAAATATTTTAGATTAGTTGTAATGGATGTTACGTTAACTGAAAATATGTTTCTGTAGGTGTTATAAAAGACATGCCAGAATTCAGCAGCAGCTTATCATTTTGCGCCTACGTAGTTTGTTTTATTAATTTAGATATGATTTTCACTGACAAATTAAATTGTATCAATTTAATTTATAATGTAATTAAAATGCTTCGCTTGAAACGGTCTCTGTTCGTTTTAAATCGTTTGCTTATATTTAGATATAAATTCAACTACTATTAAGCCCCTTCACAAGGTTGACTCTACGATATAAGATTTGTATAAATTTGTTTGTAAATAAATTTTCTGTGAGAATCCATTTATAATTGTGTTCAAAAGTAATGTGAATTTAGCTCATGCAGTTTGTACGTGAATTATTCAATTTCAAACGCTCAACTTTCAGCGTTTAATATGTTAATGGATATATTTTATGATAAGAGGCGGTTTACTGTGATATTGGCAAATTTAAAATATAAAAACGTTCTTTCAATTTTCGAAGCAATGTATAATTTGTAAGTGTATTTATTATCTACTATCTGGTACACAGCGCGCTACTGCAGCAGAAGAAATAATTGTGTCAATGTTGTTTCCCAATTCTGCGTACAATAATATCTTAGCAAATACGTTCTCTTCAATATCACAAAAAATGTTATGAGTGTGTGTGTGCGCTGATTCAGTAACAACATTTCGTTCAGTGTCTCCTGTGAAACAAATTCTTTGTCCATTTTCAAGAACAATATTGGGATAGCGACTGTGAATTGGGAAACTCAAAATACGCCAAACAGCCTCGTTGCTGCTGATTAATCAACCTGTTTGAAATTGACACTTCATCATTGTGCGCATCAAATCTATCAATACTGACGACTGCCATATTGTTGTTTTTGTTCACCTAGGTCATATACCAGAAAATCATCAGCTGAAAATATTGCTACTGACCAAAAAACTGTTCAAAACAATCCATCAACCTCAATTTAAGAAAATATACTTAATAAAACAACTTTGGAATATATCATATAAAAAAAATCATTTGTATTATTTAAATTTTAATTGACTATATAATTTCTTTCACCATTTATTTATAATTTATTATACATTTCGAAAAAAGTTGTCATAACTTGCTTTTGATAATCCTAATTTCCAAAAAAACGAATGATGCCCAAAACGAAATATTCATAATAAATGACGGAAATAAAACGAAAATCAAATGTAAATGAAAATCATCAAAATATTCATAAATATTATCGTTTCATTATTGATACATTTTTGGCACCAAAGTTTTATGCTTTAGGCATGACTTACATGTCGTTGCAGCAAGACGGTGCAATTTCACATATAGCTGATGTAAGAAAGGATTAGTTATTAAAAATTCTTTGTTTTACAAACAAGAAATCGTGATTAAGACTTCTACTCGCCAGGATATTTAAAGAGCAATGTTTAACAGTACCAACAAACCAAAACCACTCAAGCAACTTAAGCAAGAAATGTAAATTAAAAAGTTAATGAGATGTGTGAAAATGTGATGAAATATGATATAAAAAGACCCCGCGTTTACGAGGCCAAAAATATGGCCATTTAAGTGATATTGTCTTTATGATGTGATCTCTTACTAACAATAAAAAAATTATTCGTATTAAACCATTTTTTAAATTTCAAAGGAAGTTATTAAAAAAACTCTTTTAAAAAAATGAAAATTGATTGCGGATTCTTGTCTTAATCTTAATTTTAACAAGAGCCACCTCTAGGCATTTTCATGTATTTTTTTCTCCGAATAATATGCTTGTACAAATGATACGGTGCCAGAAGGTTTTATTATTGCTTTAATTAATAAAAAAACATCATGATAGTAAAACTATAGCGGAGAAGCTGAAAAAATGCATAATTAAAATATAATATGAAATTTAAGTTTTATATAAATAAAACTGACAATTGAAATAATATCGAAGGTTTTTTAATGTGTTAAATCTAAATGTTGCATATTTTGTAAGTCTTCGACAATCAAATCAATGTATATATATATATAATGACATATTCTGTTCATTTACTGAGATAGTCGCGGCTGAATTAAGAACTTAAAAAACATACATAAGTATTAAGATTTCTATTTTTATATAAACCGCATTTGTATGGTAAAAAATCTTTATTGTGAAAAAAAATATCATTCCTTTTGATCTCTAGAAACACTTTATACTATTCAACATAAGTACTTTATTTTAATGCGTAAATTGTAAAAATGAACTTTGTTTCGAATCAAGTGCAAATATACACTTATATTTGAATAATACCGCAAGTTTTATGAACATAGATATGTTTTAAAATGAGATGAAATATCACGTTTGTGCTTCAATTTCACCCTATGGCGAATATAACAGAATTAAAAGTCATCTCAACGCAACATTACGACAGATTTGCTATAATTTCATTTCAAATTTAAATATAACTAAATAAAAAAAACTGAAAAAAAGCTTGTCCGAGCCTTAATTGTAATTGTGTTTATTCACTTGAAGCCGGCCCACGGGTCGGGCTTATTTGGTATTGATTTGCCAAGAATGAAGATAATCTATTTATAAAAAATTACATTTTGTTGTTTATTTGTCCCCTATGCTTTTCTATACTATTTATCCGAATAGGATGAAAATTTGGTCAGCTGTTGAGCACACGCCTGAAAAGGTTACTTACTTCAATCATTAGACAAGCGCCGGTTTCATTCATCGTGAAAACTAACTACCAATTGAAATAGTATTAAATAAAACAATAATGATTATAGAAATTTTGGGTAAATTAATATGCCGTACCAAATAAAGGTTCAATTCCAATCTAGGTATAATATACAAAATAATGTATTTTTGTTAAATTTTATTAAATATCCTTGTATCTCACATGAATAGCTTTATGTGGCCTAGGCAATCGGCGGAAAACCTTCAAAATTATTCGTGTACCCACCTGATGGAAAAGCAATATTTATTGTAAATATATATATAAGCACTTCAACAAACATAGTTAATACACTAATGATTTTTTCCTTGAATAGCATTAGAATTCTTAAAAAATATTGGTAGTTATGAAGAAGATATAATACATAGATTTTTAAGAGAAAATGTATTATCAGAATGCAGATTAAAGTATACTTGTATTGAAGCATTTTTGTTTAATATGAGTTTAAATGTTAACACTATCTTTAAAATATTTTCACTCACCAAAAAAGGATATTGAAGATTGATTTCCCTAGCATTGATAAAAGAAATATTTTTTTGACAGATGAGAATTATTTTGAGCGAAATGTTTGCCTTTTGACTAAGACGCTTTTCAAGCTAGCAGATATAGAGACGTGTGATAATAATTTATAAAGGAGAACTGTGCAAATAGAAATGAGCATAACAAGATTTGCGTTTAAAACTCTACGTGACTTTTGGAAAAGGATTGCAAAGCTTGATACAGACAAACTTTGGATGAATTTTAAAACCAACGGACATCATTAAAACGTTACGATGGGAGTCAAAATAATTAATGTATACTTTATTAACACGCGGTGAAGCTTTGCAAAGCAAAGTGTAAATAAAGGATTAAAAATTCATGTGAAAAAGGGATTCTTTTGTTACTTTGACGACTTTTGATCAAGTTTGTACCTTTACCCTTTAATGTGGCAAAATTGATTAAGAATGATGAGTATTTTTTTTGATGAATTAATTTATTATTGAGGTTAAACAATCTGTTTGGACTTTTTTTATTCGATCGAATATTTGTGGCTTATGTTGGCTTGAATAATTTTTACATAAAAAACTGCGCTATTTGTTGATTACTTGATTTTACCTATATTCAAAATAATTTCACATGTGACCCGTATTGATTTTATTTACAAAATATTTATTTGGAAAATTTACACTTAGCAGCAATTCGACGCGCTTTGAAATGAATACCAACGGCAATGTGACCACAACTGAGAGAGTACTTTTTGTTTTATTTTTTTTTGTACTGTAACACCAAAGTATTGAATGGAAATAGCTTTGTGGAAATTCAATTTATGAAAATTCATTACGCAGTATTGCTGAATATATATTTATTTTCTGATATTTTACAAAACATGTACACATGTTTACATGCTGTGAATAACCAAAAAATAGTTCAAAAGCTTAATTTGGCTACTCTACTTTAATTCTTCTATGATTGAATTAAAATGATGCGTATCATTAATTTATGTTCATTAAAAAGTTAATGTAGAAGATAATGGTGATTCTTTTCTTTGTTAAAGTCTGGTTTTTAAAAAAATATTTTTGTTTTCTTGAAAAATATTTATTTACAATGAACAGTTAATGTCATCAATTTGTAATAAATGTCAATGTTGACAGAAAAAATGTAGTTTGACAAATAGTATTTTTTTTCTTATTTTTGATTCAAGTAAATATATCATTAAGGTTAATTAACCTCATATATGTATATATATGTATAAATGAACTTCAACATAAAAACTAGAAAATTGCCTGAAAATATAAACCCTACTCACGTCACAAAAGGAATTCATTACAAATGTTCATAAAGCGGAACATTCACTAGAAATACTATTTGTCCGAACATCAAACGTGAAACGTGATGCATTCTGCTTAGCAGTATTGTAAAATACCAAGCGGTTTTTCATTTTATTTTCCTGCATACTGTTTGGCAAGAGTGCTCGTTTAAATTTAATATGAATACCGAGTCACATGTGTTGAATATGTTCTTTACTTTTATACTTTTTCCAGAGAGACATTTCGTGTAGTTATTCTGTGTCCTTCGTACGATGGATCATACGAAGGTCATCATAGTTTTTAATAACAGTCATTTTGCAAGCCACATTTTTCAAATAGTCTAGCACTAAAAGTGAAGTTGCTTTAAGTTAGAAACAACTTTTGTATTAAAATGTTTTCGCAACGTAATAAAATGCTTCAAATAGTTATATTGAGTATATGAAAAATTATTTAGAATGATTTATCCACCGTTTGATAATTATAAATTTTATATTAAAAATCTTTTTTTTTTTCTTTCTTAAAACACTTTTCTACTAGAAATATACTGAACAAATGTGTCATTTTTATCATTTTATATCTGTAATATTGTATGATATATGAAATGAATTATTATTCTGACCGTAATCTTTGTTTTATTTTCTAAAAAATAAATAACACACAATGTAAGGTATACATAACAAATTCAATACTTCTGACGATATTATACTACTTTTTGACATAATAAATTTATTTAATAAGTACCTTTTCTCGAAATATAATGAAACTCAAATCAATAACTGATGCAATCAAAAACTAAATCAAGAGTCAGTGGTATTATGAATTGTATGTTTGTTACACGGTTGAAAATGTATTTAAGTTCTAAAAAAATTTGTAAAACTAAACTACATTGCTATTTTTTCACCATGTTATAGCGAAGTTCTATAAAGTAAATGCTAATTCAATAAATTTATGTTCGTTGTCTCGTAGCTTGAAAAAATATTAGCGGTGAATTTGTTTTGAATGGGTAAGACTTAATTTTTCACTCTACTCACATTGGTTGATTATTTGTTAAAATTTAAGAATTAAATTAAATAGGAACAAATATTTTATTAATTCAAATTGCATTTTCTAATTAAGGCTTTCCACTATTTAACAAGAAAACCTATTTTATAAACGATTTTTTGGAATACTAAACGTGATAAAAATCTAGTTTTGTTTTGGAAGCTGATTCTATTGACGAAAACAGTTGCGTAAATGAGGGCAAAAAATAAATCATACCCCAATGTTGTGGAAAATTATAGAAATCTATCTTCGATATTTCAAGTAGGCTATGTTTGCATTATAAAGCTTCCCTCACTTATAATAAAGACTGTGTCATATTGCGGAATTCAGCGGTTGGCAATATGGAAGAAAAAATAAACTAACCTTAAACAATTGAAAGAATAAAAAAATTCAAAGTTTTCTGATAATGAATAACCATTTGAACTACAAAACTTAAAATTTTATAGATATGTCATAATGTTACTTACGAGTTATTTTAACTATTTTTTATAAATTTTCAACATTTTAAAATGAACGCTCCATTGCATGGAGAAATATTATATAAAAAGGTTTCATTTGGCCAAAATGACTATATGGAAATTATGATATGTAGCACTATACTTTCCATTAGTAATTAAAGCCTTGATTAATTTTGATTTGAAAAAGGTAGTCTTTGATTGTTCGGTTAATTTTATTTCTGGCTTAATTTAATAATTTGTTTATAAAACTAAAATTTACAGGAAAGCTTTGCTTTACTATGGAGCTATTTACGTGCAAGCTTATGTTAATATCTTCTGCAAAATTTAAAAATCTTAAATGTTATCTATAAATAACAGGATTGACAGTAGGAAATGTAGCATCATTGTTTTTAGCCGTTTGGGATAAATTGACATTCAGAATTTTTTTTTATTGTTCAGATAAAAATAATTACATATTCAGTATCACATAGTCGTATGAAATAGCATATATTAATATTTTTATTAGTAAGTAACGTCGTTGGAAAGTAATTATTTTAATATAAATTTATTAGAATAAATTTATGATAAAAAGTGTTTTATGCATGAACATTTAAAAATATATAAGTGTACATATCTTATCTTTGTTTTACATAAACTTTTAAAATATAATTTTTTTGATTAAAAATGAACAAAACCAAAAATATTTTTGACTTCTGATATATATATATGTTACTATATTCCATTTTCCAGGCTCGCTTGGGACGGCTTCCTCAGACTCTAGTGTAAAGTAAAGGGTCTTATTTCAGAAGAGGGGTAGCAGCTAGTCATTAAACCCACCTTGTTGCATCTCCTTCCCTCACACCATTTCAGCTGCCAAACTACTGTCAACGGATACATGTGGAATACATTTTCCCCCCTTTGTGAAGAGATAAACAACTTGCTTGTCAATTATAAAAAGGAATGCGTAATTTTTTTTTTGGTATTTGTTTTAAACTGATAATAATGATAAATGATATATTTATTTATCTAGCTTTCTTTTGATTGGTGTATAAACTAAAAAGCAATATAAGATGACATTTTTTTTTAAATTCTGCGAAAACTGCTGGTGAATTTTAAATTTCGACTTTGGTTAAAAACAAAAAAAACAAAAACATCACTTTTTAAAATCGTTTCTTAGAACTTTTATAAACAAATTAAAAATAATGTTTTTTCACTATTAGGTTGTTTTTAATTTATTTATGCATTTTTTATTTTATTGCGTAATAAAACGGGTAATATAAACCCAAATGAAATAAAATTGAGAGAGTAATACAACGATACACACTTAGCTTATAAAGTGAAATAAAGCGAAAAATGTTTATGGTATTTCCAAATACATTCGAATAGTCGAAAAGAAGATTGTTTCAAGTATGCTATTGTGTGTAAATATATAACACTATAGTCAACAAAATAAAGAGAAAGTGATACAGAATTTTAGATATTCTTCCTTTATAAGAACATTTTCTTTGGGCCACCGTTCACCGTAAGCCGCGAGAATCCCATTGGAGTGGTGGGGTAAAGTTTCTCCGGGGTGCACTCCACGCCTGCCTGCGAGCTGGCAGACGACGCCCGCAACATTATGGACGCCTACTTCATTTTTGTCATTTGTAGGCCAACGCCGAAAAAAGACGCCGTCTGTGAGACGAGAAGGGTTCTTCCTTGTTGTTAGGCAATAGAGATCATGGTAAAGTGGTCAGGCTCTCTGAACCAAGAAAAGGCTGTAAGATAAAACTTAATGAAGCTTTCGCAAGGGTCGTTATGACTCTAAAGATATTTTTTACGACGCGTCGGCTTTCAAAGCACAGTTTTTTTTGTTTACTGCACAGTTATACGAAAATATTGTTTGATTTTCAAATAACAATACCATTAAATATTATTATAATTTCATTTCCTTCCAGAGAGTATGAATTCTGACCTAAAACTACAAGACAATGTTTATTTATTCTATTTTCATTCGTGAAATTTTAATTTCTTTGAAAACCTCAATATTTTTTTTGTATCCAGCCAAAAATTGATAATATGAAATGATTATTGGACCAAAATATTTATACATTTGAAGAGCTCCTTTATGAAATCATTTAATACAGCAAAGTAATTTTTTGAAAGCATGCCATTGTAAAAACCATAAATACAAAAAAAAATAATTTTCATAATCAGTAACAATACTTACTTAAGCGATGACATAAAATATTAGGCTTAATAATTAACAGTTATTGATATACCACGGTGCTTTCAATGACGTGACAAAATTTTAGATATTTTTAAAGGCGCAATGTAATAAAGATCTCGTTATCTGATGTAAAAAATACAGAGCATGGAGATAGCCCTATCTGTGCTTAGTTTAAAGTCTAATAAGTGATTTTTATTGGTATTGCAGCAAACATATGAAGTCTAAGCCGATGAGAGATTGTATATATGCAATGAGACTATTTCATTTAAGATATAGTACAAGAAATATAGATGTATACGTATAGAAAAGAACAAAATCTATGTAATGTATATTTATTGATTGAGAGAGCATTCACTCAAAAGAGTTTCATTAAAAGATTAAAAATATACCAGGGTATGACTTTGGAATTAAAGCTATGATTCATAAAATAATGAAAGAACATAGTGTGTAACATTTTCAAAGCAATATACAAAGCTTAAAATTTCTAAATAAAAATATAAATGACTTATAACTTATTGAGAGAGTTATTTTAATAATGCTTATAAAGATTTTGTATAGGCAAATACTTTCTTAGTATTACCCAATATATGAAAAAATTACTTTATTTGATTATTTTATCTTGTCTCGTGATGGAGTATCCGACAGGAAAGATTTTTATTGAAATAAATATTTTACATGCAGTCACTTAACCTCAAGTTTTCAGAAAAATACCGTTAGACGAATGAGGCAACGAAATGACAAGGATATTGTAAAATAAAAAAGAAATGCAGATTTGTTTAAAAACAAGGTTTGGTTACACTTATGGATAGCATTTTTATCAATATTGATCAATAGAAACACAGTCGGTACTACATCATTACATAAAAAAACACAGTTTAGAATCCTAATAGCTAGTACATTTAAAGGTAGCTTGTATCTCTCACTGCACCCTATTTTAAGGAAGATCGAGAAGAGATCGAAGTACGAGAGAATAAAAAAAACAGTCTTTCTTATTTGATAATAGTTCTGTCAAATGTATAAAACAATATTAAATACTTGCTGTCGTTCTACCAGGTATCTCTATGAAGTCCGCTAAAACGGTTCACATAATAGTTTTGAACAATTGCATGTGATGCGATATGTGTAAATTTTTTAGGTAAGTGTGCTTTGTTTGCAGTAAAAGAGATTATATTCTTCCGAGCTCTATCTTTAACGCAGCAAAATTGTTTGCATATAAGATTTTGCATGCAAGCTTTGGTGGAGTAATGAAACTTATTAGATATTCTGTTAATACACACAAAAAAAAAATACTGTTTTCTTTAACAAAAAAAAATATGTTTACACCTTAAGTTTAAATAGATGTAATACGCATTCAAAACGTTATCTGCATTCCAAAAAAAGAAAATTATTCTAATTTTTTTTAAGTAATCGGTCGTAAAACTCTTTCTGACAATTTGTGATCATTATTAAATTTTACATATTTTTCTCTAGTGTAATGTTTATCATTAATGATACTGTTGACTTGTGTGATTCAATAAATCCATATAATACCGATTGGGCGTTAGGTATGATTTGTAAATCAATTTGTTAAGCCCAAAACTTCTGATACTGGTATATCAATAATAATCCCAACAAGATATTCAGCTACAGAAAAAATCTCTTAAGCCCAATCAAAAACAACCTGACTTTACATAACAATCAAACACTTACTAATTGCCAAAGCTTGTTATTATTTTTTCAAATTCATTCAGTAAGAACATTTCAAAAAAATATACATCAAAACATATAAAAGAAATATACAGCAAAAATGATAGTCGAAGAGCCAACATTTTTAATAAAAAATGCTAAACTAAGTCGCATATTTACATTAAAGCTAGATTTGATTAAAAAAGAATTAAAACTATACACACCCATGTCTGAAATCAAAAATTATAATTGACAATTTAATTATTACAGCGTAAGTGTACTTTGAAAATTTTGATGTAAACTCCTTCTTTTTGTTTTTATGGTCAAATTGGATTCCACATTCAAAAAACGAACGGTATCAAAATTTTTCGTATGCACGATTTTATGACGTTTATAATTCTCATTAATATATTCGGTTTTTTAAAATGGTTGACTCACAATTTGTCCTATTCTCGCCTTTCACGTATACGTTTTCAGACAGAGTAACACGTATGATTCAAATCTTAACTTATATTATAATTCGTGATATTATTATTGGCAGAGCATATGGTCAACATGAAGTGTATAAATGAAATATGAAATAATAACTGAATGACCAGTTTTTTGTAAAACCGTTATTGTAATCTCGAGATATGCGGTGATAAAATGAGTTTCTTCGTTTACTGGAAAATATTGAATTGGTTTTGATACTGGGTTGTATTATATAATGCAAGCGTGCTCTGTTTAACAAATTAATAATGAGGCAGACACGTCACACACTTGTCGCCTCGATTTGCTGACAGAACGTCCCAATTAACCGATTGCGTGGCATAATTACAATATGAAATTTAATAGTTTGGCAATTTGGAAAAAATTGTCAATATTGTGAGCATCCAATGACGGATCGAACAGAATAAGGTTGGGGATACCGCATATAATGAAATGATAACGTAATGATTTGAATTATTTTTAATTTAAGAACAGAAATTTATTTTAAATGCGTATACTTATATATTTACATCTTTTTAATTTGATTTTTAAAATAAAACCCACAGAATGACAAATAGTTTACATCTAGATCTTTCCTGTTTCATTCTCTCATAATGTCTACAAAAAAAGGCAGTGCGATTCAGTACTATCAATTTTTTTGCTTATCTATAAGGGTTTTATTTTTCCCACAAAAATAACGGAAATAGTAATAAAAACAAACATCTGCAATAAAAAGGCATATTTTCAAAGAGCATGAAATTAATGAGAGATATATGATTAAGTACTTTTTATGATCGCGTTATTTGACTTTCTTGTTCTTAACCACATTTTCCAGTAATGATAGTTAACTTTTTTATAAATTTATTTTAAGCAGTTCTGCATATTCTCTGGCGTGGCCGAGGATGTTTTTCTGGTGCATACATATTAGGAAATAGACAGGAAACCAGAATGCCCACCTCATCAGCTCCAAAGTAAAGTTTCAAATGACTGTAGAGGTATAAAAAGCTTTTCCCGCTTCATTTCTTATTTTAAATTAACCTTGGTACTAAATTCTATTTTAACTTATTTAGAACTACAATATATAGAAATGTTTGGTCTGACAGAGGAGTCATATAAAATTACATTTATATTAGTTTTAGAACAAAATAGTTAATACAAATATTTTCTAACGAACACAAAAAAATTTAAAAGAAGAATTTTAAATAATATTATAACTTGGGAAAAGCTTATATTTGTTATCACTAGATATCCGAAAGGAGAGAATCTCTACAAACTAAATATATGATAATTTTGTATATTATATGTTAAAAAAAAATACAAATGTGGTTGTGAAAGTATAACCTCGCCTTTTCGAATTGAATGCGAGATAAATTTTAACTATCATTAACTATAGTTGATTTGAAATAAATTTTTCCTTGAAATTTACTGCATTAAAAACAGTTAGTAAAAAAAAAAGAAATGCTAGATGATACAGCGAGCACTCTAAAGAGTGACCAATGTACACAAATAATGTTCAATTACATGTATAATTTGGAAACAGATTATATCAGACAGATACTATATTCAAATTATATTTCAATGAAATAGAAGTGTGCTGCCAAAACTATTTCCTATTTTAATATATAATTGTATGCAAAGTTGTGCGTTACAATATGTATCCAAAAACATTTTGGGTAAAATGTGTTTTATAATTAAAATAGTTTTATGAAAATAATTACACGTTAAAAAGATTTATTATGTTAAACGCCTAGTATAACAAAGTCGTGGTAGTACGCTTTATTTTACACATGGATAATGAAAACAAAGCATCGTAAAATTTACCCCGGTGCAAAAAATTACGATGTTGTCGCATAGTAGATTTCAGTATACTGTGATTATTTTTTCATTTCAAAAATCCTACTTATGCATCCAGGAAAATTAAAATGTTCCTCAAAACATCATTTTGATAAGAATGTTTTAACAATGCGAGGTTTTTTCCAAAATATAAATATTTAAGTAGATAATATAACGTAAATTGAATGCCATTAAATGATACATACCGCTATTTTAAACAGGAAAATGGTATTTAGTATATATATAAATCAATATTTGTGTGTTTGTTTATCTTTTATGCATTACTACACCATTCATCCGATCGTAGAGTAATATATTGGAATATTAAATATTTAGGTTGTTTTAACAGGCAATAGAAAATTTTGAATAAAATAAATGAAAAATGCGTCTTCTCTTAGTAAAAATATGTCCTTAACAATTAGTGAGTAATAAATATGTGTTTAATAATTGATAAAATTAATACAATCATATGCCGCAATTGTGAATAATTTACTTGTGCTATGTGCGGAAATAGCATAATGAATGTTGTATTATATTTTCACGCGAGTTTTGTCTGCCAAATATGTTTTTATTGATGTCAGTTGAGAACTTGATTGAACTGGCTATGCTAACTGTTTATTGTGCGTCAGTTATGTTGCATCCGTGTGATAGAATGCCTGAAGGTGCTGAAAAGCGAAACCCGGGTGACAAAACATGTGGAATCGTACAAAGTCTTAACAATTCAAATTTTATATTGAAATTCCATCAAGCACCTTCAGTCAATATCATAAATTAGAATTTTTAGTTTTCTGCAGCATAAACAAAAAATACATTTCTCATTAATCATCTAGAAAACGACAACTACATACCATTCTTCTTGAAGACCTGAATAAATAAATTAATTATGTTTTACTGTTATAGAAAAATATGATGGTTGACTTATTTTTATTATTTCGAACGTATTCAAAAATAAAAATGTGTTAATTATAAAATAGTGAAAAAAATTGTATAATATATGTAAGAAGAAAATCATTTGAATTTCTGGCAGAAATAATTACATACATCATACAGCTGATCTATTTTCCGATATGTAATCTAATTTAAAAAAAATGTAATTTAGATTGTCAATTATTATGATAGATGGTGCTTAAGTGTAAGATGTGGATTTCAATGTGTATTCAAATGTTATCCTTCTTCTTAGCGAGATTTGTTTTCTATGTAAGCAAAAAGCCACAAAAAATTAATCATTGTTTATACAACATTGTTAAAAATGGTATGTGGGCTTATATGGGACGTTTGGGGCCCGTTGCGTCCGGGCCATAATGCATAATAAATGAATGAAAAATGCCCCAACGCGAAGAAAAGGTTTCGCCCATGATAAAGTTTACGCACGGCAAGTGTGTCGGATGAAATTACGCAGGGAATCAGGAAAAAGGCAGCGGCATATCGCGGGAAATTACTTTACTTAATGGATAAATCTCAAGTGGCCCGCCGAAACGGGACGAGGAAGAAAACTTGGCTGCTTTATCTTTTACGAATCAATTGTGACAGAATTGTCTTGCCCGAGACTATATTTAGAGTAAAGAATAACGTTTGCTTCGTTACGAGGCTTAGCAATTACATGATATGTATTTATTTACTCTCTCTTATAAAAAAATCAAATTGTTTATCTTTGGAATGACATGACGGAAAACACCATTTTTTTCTCATAACGGAACAAAAGATATTTCATATATGTGATATTATGACAAAAATATCCAAAGACTTTTTACATCATTATTGTATAAATGTTATTTAAGCGTATTAGATGACTAGAATTATTTGATTGAATTGGAATTCACTTGGTAGAACTCCATTATAACACGGTGAAAAAAATAGCAATGTATTTTAGTTCTACAAATTTATTTTTAAAAAATATAGTTGATAGCTGTTTCGGCTCACGCCATCGTCAGAACTATTGAGAAGTAGCATAGCTTGTTTCTAAAACAAAGTAAAGAAACAAGCTAGGCCGTTAAAACAGGAGAAAAGATCTATTGTGTACCTTTTCTCTACAGCTATATATAGATAAGCAAATGTTAGTTAAAGCATAGTTCTGACGATGGCGTGAGTCGAAATAGCTATCAACTATATTTTTAAAAATAATTTTGTAGAACTAAATATATTACTATTTTTTTCACCGAGATATAGTTGATAGCTATTTCGGCTCATACCATCTTCTCAATAGTTTTGACGATTGCTTGGGCCGAAATAGTTATCAACTATATCTTATACAAAAAAATATTACTAAAATACATTGCTATTTTTTCACCGTGTCATAATGGAATTCTACCAAGTAAATGCCAATTCAATCAATAATATTTTGTAAATAACTATGACTTAAAAAGTTACTTTATTTGTTATATTTCTCGTAGTAAAATAATCTTTCTAACTGGAATACCTTTCTTTTATATCAAGCTTCGTCAAGTAATGTTATTTAACGACGAAAATAAAATATATTGTGTCATCCATAAAAAAGCTCCAACAAAAATTACTCGGTCGCATCGCACCCCCTCCTCTTCGTTAGTCGCTTGATGAGTTTGCGGACTTTGTTTCACACCGGCCGTAAGTATCATAATTTTGTAATTTGTCTCGGCTTCGTATTTAATTAATTTATATAAAAAATAGCTAATTATATACGCAAAGGTTTTGTGGCTGGTAATTGGTTTTTCATGCCAACGGATGTTAAAAAGAACCAGTACGCCATGCTGAGATGATGTTTTGTGTAAAATATTAATTAATTATATCCACAAATTTATCGACTAATAATTTTTGATGAAATATTTAAAATTATACTTAGGATTCCATTAAAAAACAGAAGATTTAACCTTCGGTTTTTAACTTAATAAAGCAGAAAATAGTAAATGAAAATAAAGCGGTCTATAAACGGCCAACAGTAGCGATACATCATTTGCACTTATCGTTCCGGCTGTCATTGAAAGGTTGATAATGTTTATTTAAAATTTATTCTCATGACAGCAATTATTTATGAACTATTTTTTTTTGGTCACACGAAACATAACTTCGCTCATTGAAAGCATATTTCGAAATGTTAATCCCAAATTGGTAAGCTAAATAAATATTAAAAAATATTTAGAAACCCATAACTTACGTCTGTGCCATCTTTATAATCACATGTTTTGCAAAAATCAATAATTAAATTTGCATTTGGTGGCAGAATATATGTGTTGTGATCAGGAGCAGTTTTGCTCATTCCAAACATTATTGGCTTTTCAGTTTCAAGAATACGATTATAAATTATATAACAATCAAACATTTTTTGCATCGTCAACATTTTTATATCCATGAGATTAATATATCCGTATATAAGGATTTAGTTATCATTTTTGTTTTTTTTCTTCAAAAATTGTTAAAGCCTTCTGTTTTTTTTTGTTTTACAGGAAGTACTGCAGCGGCCCCCCCCAGACTGACCATTTCTTCTCACCCTTTTGACTAACATAAGATTTTCATTTATTAATTCATTGTATTGTATAAAATATTTAAGTGTGGGTTTTTTCGATTGACAAAAGTTCCACTCATTATTCGTGTAAATGAGTTTTTCACAATTGTTATGAACTCATAACGAATTATTAGACTGTCTTTATTTAGTTTGCAAACTATTATTAAAGGATTGTATTTTTTTATTGTATTGTAATTGATATACTATAAATTGTTTTCTTGTTTTTCGATTCATTGGTTTGTTAATGCATACTAGGTATAATACATGTTAGCTTTTAACTGAATAAAAATGTAAAGATTTGCTTTTTAGGAAATATTTGTTTATCATTTGATAATGCAGATGACAAGCAAAACCGGTTCTGATCGTAAAATATATTGTGAAAATCGTACTAAAAATGTAATTTTACTATTTGAAAAATTGATTTTATTGTAAATTTTTATCTGGTTTAACATAAACCAGCTTCTAAAATTATTCACAATTCGAAAATATACAACAATTGACTATCTCTGGTTGAATTCAAATTCTCGGCGTCTCCAAAGACAGCAGAACTAATGCAGTGGATTCAAGTCCTTAGTCATACAACCAGACGAGCATCTATATAATTAATGCGACCATTCTCCGAAACAATCACCGCGGTGTCTCCGAGCAGACCCTGAAGGTAAATCACCGGCTCGGGAATGAATTTGGGGCCGCGAAAGACAGTCTCTGCAGTGGACAACGCATCGGATAATATATGCATCCCTGGTCACGCCAAATACATGTTAAATATATGACCAGTTGTCAAGTCGACAGAGAGTTGTAATTGAAGCTTTTTACCTCGATTGCTAACTTTTAAAGCTCAATTTATTTTAAATTAGGGTGAACGTTTTTTTAAATTATTCTCACATTTCATTTTCTTTGATGCTTGCTTTTTGTAAGCCATATTAAAATTAATTTATTTGTTTTAAGTAGTCTGGTCAATTCTCTCAACTATTATTTCTCTTTGTTTCGCGTATTTTAATGAATGAATGACAAAATTTGAGATTTTTTTTACATCGGCTTATGAATTGATATCAATCTATATATCAATTGATAATCTAAAGGTTTGTGGTTATAAGAATCAGTTCTGTTAAATTTTCATCTACTCGTTTGTGACGTCTAGAAATTAAGTCCCCAAATATAAATTCATACAAATAAGACGCTAAATTTATATGTCCAATAATACATGTTCAGCTTTCACAGTTTCACCCACTTTCAGTTCGATCCAAAAAATTATGCGTAGAAAAAATGATTATAACACTTAAAGGCTGGATAATATAAATTTTGTATTATTTTATTTTCTGTATGAAGTGTAAAACCTTAAAACATATTATTATATATGTATATCTAACTTAAGAAAAAGATTACGTAAGACGTGTAAATTATTATCTCAGTTATAATACTTTTGGTTTTGAATACCTGTTAATAATTAATAATTTTTTTTGAATAAAAAGTCTCATTTGTAATTTGTTTTATGTATACCAGTACTCAGTACTCAAAATAAATGAAATCGGTTATGGTCGTAAAACATATTGTGTAAATAAAAAAATGTGTTTTAAATAATTCAATGCTTCCTAACGCCATTCATAACAATCGTAAATAAAACAACCTAGAACCAATGACAAAATTGAGTAAAACAGGCTTTGTCTGAAAAAAAGAATTTAATCTTATTTTTTTGTTCAAATTTTATTCTGTTCCTAAGGTAATTTTAGAAAAATAAGAATAATGGAATCAAATTGTATTTTTTCTCCTTCTCTGTTTTATTTTCAATACATTGGTTTCCCAAGCAGACAAATACACTTGACAGAAAATTGAATATCATACAGTAGTGTAGCCATAAGAAAAAACTTCATATTTGTATACAGTTTGTATTCCGAAAATTTTCCTTTGCTTTATTTATCATTGCTTGATTCTTTTATTGTCTTTCTTTTTAAATCCACTGTAAGTAAAATAATCATCGATTGATATAATACAAAAATTAGCATTATAATAAAGGAGTACCAATATAATTACCTCAGTAAAACGATCCGTTTATGATACCTTTCTTTAGTATTAGTTAGTTCTAAGAACTTGAAAGATCATTCTTTAGGTAAAAGTATTTTTGATTTATCGATATGTTCTAGGTTCAATGTGTCATCCACATAAACTCGGTTTTATCAACTGTTAAGTTTTAAATCACAAAATTACAAATTTATCTAATTATCTTCCAGTTTGATTGTGGGGGAATTTGATGCAGTTGAATATAATGTGAATTAAAAAAGCGAATTGATTAATGCAATGTGTTGAAAGTTACAAAAATGCAAAACGCCATTAAATCGGTGTCGTTTCCGGCACACCATTCTACTTTTTAGATATTAAAATTTCATTTAAAATTTAAATATGCCCGCAGTAGTTACTTAACGATACGAATGAATAATTTAAATGCTTTTATAAATTATGACAGGCTGAATATTTTATATTAATAACAGAGTATGATTTCAACAATTTCCTGAAAAAATAACAGCATTTGTTCATTTCAGATAAAAAAAAAACATCAAAACAGTCAACAGTAAATAAGCTTGTTTCAATATAAACAAAAGTCTATACCATTCTAACGGAAAAAATATTCTATTGGTGTTATGCGAATAATATTTTTTTATTGATTGTATTATTTGATCCCAACAAGTCATGCAAAAATATTAAACAAAGTAGCACATTAAATTTTATTTGGTATTGCAGCAAAAAGATAAAAATATCTTATTTCCTTCCAAAATACTCATCAAAAACTTCAGATTAACATTAAATTAGCGAAGATTGTTGTAGTGACATTATAATATTTAAGTGCAAACAAGTTTTCAAATAAGAATTACTTAGATTATGCACTGACTATTTTTTTATAATTATAGCGCGATCGTTGTATATATTTTTTTACATCTTATTCGATTGATGGAATATCACATTTTAACAATATGAAAATGTTTTATAAAAATCTTATCACTTTTAATTGAAAACATAGTTATGCTTTACTTCTGAACATATGTATGACAATTAAGGTAAAGCAAACGTAACATTAATGGAAATCAACAATAATAAATCTACTTCATAAAAACTTGTGAGTGCAAAAAGAAGTGAACCAAATTCAAAAGATTTCAATAAGACATATAGTTTTTATAATATGTAGACCACTAAAATTATTATTTTCAATGAAATATTAACACCCGTTGATAACTTTTTTGTATGAAAAATTGAATATTTTTAGGTTAATATATACCAATACATTCCTCAATTGATTCATAGTTTGTAGAATATATTCAGAAGTAATTGACTGTTGTACTTACTTTTAACTGAGAAATAAGCAATGACATATGACAAAATTTGATTTTTTCTAGCAGAATTAAAAGATCTCACTTAAAAAAAATAATAGTTTTAAATGTAAGAAAACTTGCCCTCTACAACTTTGGTTTAGATTTTGACTACTAACTTTGTGAAAGAGTCTACTAAAAATTCATATAGCATTGTTTAAAAATATTTTAATAAATAAAGCATGGGCAACTCTCATTCGTTCAGAAGCTAATTCTCAGAACTAAACTTCACAGCTAAACTTCAGAGTCTAACGCTGGAAAAAGTATCATCTAATGAAACTTCATTAAAAACCAAAAAACCAAATAATGATTACCGTGAAGCCATATTTGCTCATACTCACAATATTTATGCTAACCTTGTCTGCTGATTTTACTAAGATGGTTTAGTGATCATTGTAACGGTGCCAAAGAGCCAAATCTCACTCATGAGGTGAAGGTTGCCCACATTTGACATAAATACAGTAATGTCCATAAGTTATGCGAAAATAAAAAAAATGATCTGTTTGAAATATCAAAAAAATATAATCTAATAAAAGTGTTTATATAAAATGAGTGATAATATAAATTAAAAAAAAAATCTTGTAGTCAACATTCATATCAACTTTATATAATTGAGCTGAAAATGAAATTATCAAAAAAAAAAAAAAAATACGCGTGATGTTTGCAGCCAAAATTTGAACGTTCAAATTAAAAGTTTTGTTCGCATCCAGTTGCAAATGTGATATTTTCTGCCTCCAGCGAGAAAATGTGTTATGTTCAGATTAATCTAATTAAAACGGAGGTTCCCTGTGAAGTGTAGTCCCCCCGGTGACGTATTGTTATTTGTGACTCCCCTGGCCACATCTCTCGCTGCTTCAGAGCCCTAAATTTACTCAACAAATATCTGAAGTATTAATACAGAAGTAACATACAGAACAATATGAAAACATAATTATTTGCCTAGTGTCAGTAGTTTCTGGATTTGAGTACAATTGTACCATGAAACCATCAGCGTGCTTCATATTAGCTGCGTTGCCTATAACAAGACGAACATACGTATATCGGATTGTTTGACGTGCTCGGCAGAAATTTATAATACATATTAGGTATATGACATTAAAATTTATATCTTAGATCATTATTAGACCAAATCATTTCAGTCACCAGTTTCACCAAGTCATTTAAATAATAGTGTGTCAAGAATGACTTCTTTTTACAAATGCACATGTTGTGTTGATAAAAACTTAAATTAAAAAAAAAAAAAGAATTATTATTCTTTGTAGTCAGGCGTGATAATCAAAACAATGGGACCAGTAAAATAAGAGAATATGATTTGATTTTAACTCTTAAGCGTTAGGAAGTTTTACACCACTCATTCCAGTTCCATAGATTAATTTATGACTGAAGGTGCATGATAGAAATTTAATATCATAATTTGATTGTTGAAACTTTATGCGATTCCACATGCTTTTTCACAAACGACCCGAGTTTTTCCTTTCGGTATCTTCAGATATTTTATTACACGCATGCAATAAAATAAACACTCAATTGGTCAGTTTGAAAAAAAAATCCATAAATGATGTTTGCGTCTTACATTCTCCAAGATAAGCTGAATCGTTTAATAAAGTCTTAGATCAGCTTTAAAAAAATATTTGTATATAAAATTGTAGTATTTTTTTTTCTTAGCAAACTCCATCAGTAGAAAATGATAATTCAAATAGGCAATATTCCGGATCAAATTGTTTTTTGAACGATGATAATGAGATAAAATTCCTTATCTATAACCTATTAGAATACATGAAAGCCACTATCTTCCTGGCTTATGATTAGTTTTAATTTAGCAGATTTTTTCTCTTTCGATATTTTGTATTAACGAAACTTAACTTTTACTAAATATGTATACCCACTGAGTATTATAAAATGGCCTGTTATATCTAATACTTTTTGCATTACATTATAAAAACACAGTTTATAGTACGGTGAATAAAATAGCAATGTATTTTAGTTCTACAAAATAAGTAGATCTTGTAAACTAAAATGAATTGCTATTTTTTTCACCGTGCTATGATGGAGTTCTACTTAGTGAATGCCAATTCAATCAATACATTTTATAGTGCTATTTTATAAAATTATGCGTTTATGGAGAGGTCTATAAATGTATTCAATTATGGAAATAGTATTAAAAAATTCATGATTTTTTATATAGTTCTTTTCCACCAAAAAGTGCAAATCAAACATTATAAGTTACGTTATATTTTTATGTATAATTACTGACTTACATTGGCCATCTCACTTAGTCTCATCAAATAATATGAGTCTCAATTTTTTTTCGCCATCCTATATTATCTTCAAATGTATTCAAAAGCATTGTAAAGCTCAAACCATCCAGTTAAAAAGTATGAGGTGTACATGAGAAACAAGAGTCATAATTTGGATTAGATAGAAATCATGGATTCATGAACTCAAATAATATTGTAAATAAAATAGTAATATTTTCGAGGAAAAATATTGACAACTGAGTTCCTTTAAAAACATCTGAATATGCAATGATCAGGTAAATAAAATATACTGTTATTTGTTTCCAATATTATCAGCCAGGTACTTAGAGCGTTCCAAAAAATTCAAGAAGAGGTTTCATATTTCAAGACCGTCATTAAAGAAAATTTCACAGCTCACTTGTCTCTGTCAACAGTCGTTTGTAAAAGTCAGCCCAAGTATCAGATCTCTGAGATGTCGCTACATTTTTAATATACTTCTCAACAACAAATAAACACATTTTTCATCTTTCTCGTTTGAAATATTCTCCAACAGCTCTTACCGATTCGGCGTGGATAAACATATTTAATGAGTCTTTTGCGGTTGGGTGAATTTCCTACTACGATTCCATAGAAATTATTCCGCTAGGGTATTGGGAAATACTTTTATATCAATTTAGGATGTAAGATATCAGAAGATGCTTTCGTTTCATAAGTGGATTTCATTGTGAGTCTAGGAATAGATTCATTCATCTTGAACTGGACTGAATATGAGAAATTCAATCTTTAATAATTCAGCTTTCTAAATTCACATTACATCTTCAATATTTTTCGCATTAGCGCTATAAATGTAATTTGGCTTTCATCTTCACAAAAAATAAAAAGTTAGCTTCCTGTATGTTTTTATTACTCAAAAAGAAATTCAAACAAAAAAATGTTTGCATGAAATCAATTAACTCATGGTAAGAATACTTAATCCAAAGTATTGTAAGTAATCCATGGAAAAAAATCAAACACAATATTTATAATTTTAATTTATTTATGATAAGTTTAATCTGGTTAATTTTTCCGGCTTATTTGGTAAATCTTTGAGGATAATTATTGGCTTACTTAGTCTTAATACATCAATAAATACTTATAAGAAGACGAAACCCGGGTGGTTAGTGACAAGAAATTCCATCAACCACCTTCATTCGATATCATAAATTTAATCAAATGATGTTTGATATTTTGTTAATTTAAAATGTGACTGTAAAGGAAACTACAGTATTTCGTATAATCAGCATTATTGAAATTTTTCACATGACTTACTTAAATTACCTAGCAGCTTGTTAATAAAAGTTTGTTAGCCACAAGTATAATGGGATATTATACCTAGTAGTAAGTTATTTCAGTGTGTTACATTCTCCAAGTTTTCAGTAATAAAGCTTCGACGGTGTCCCAAATAACTGACATAATATTTAAACTTTTTGTTACGTCAAGTTTATTAAGTGTCTGAAGGGAGAAGTATAATTAATTTCTCGTTACAAATATATTATCACTGCAGGGTAGTAAATTTTGCGATGTTTGATAAATAAGCCAACTCTCCGGACGTGTGTCTTTAATATAGGACTTCGTTTATCAGAGACAAATCATGCCCTAGTATACTATTTGTGAAAGGTTTGACCTAATATGAACCAAGCTTTTGAGATCGAAAAATGAATAGAATGAAATAATTTGGAAAGAATTGGCGAGGTCGCATTTGAAAATCAGCAATAATTTGACTTAACTTTTGATTAACGGTGTAAATAGTGAATATGTAAATAGCTGGTGCTTTTTTTTTTATTTATATAGCATATTATTTTCAGGGTCCTCAATCAAAGCTTGGTGGCATTTTGCTATCAAATTTTATTTGTTTAAGCTGAGTAAAATTCAACATGTTTTGCATTAACGACTCGGGTGTCGACAGTTTCATGTGTTCTGTCACATTAATGTAATAGAAATGACGGTCACCAAACAGTTTGCATCGTTTATGTACAATCGGAGCTACAATAAATAAAGCCAAATTTTTCTAAAATAATTTCGTTGGCTTTTTATTATTTAAAACAAAAAAAAAACACTGTTAGTCCTACATTGCCACAATATTAGCATTTACAACTGAGCGGTTCTAATCAAAAACTATATCACTTTTAAGGTGTTAACTGTCACTTCTTGATGGAAAGGCATGATATTTTAAATAATAAAAACAAAAAATATATTGTGAAATATAACTAAAAAAATGTTTGTGTTGTTTAAAATATCATTTCTTTTTATTGAGAAGTGACAATAGACGACCCTACTTAATAAATAATGAAAATTGCATTTGGAAAATGCAATATTATAGACAATACAACTTAATGAATTTGTAATGAGATATTTTTCCATTAATCAACCACAAATAAAATTTGAAATGTTGAAACGTTGTATGATTTCAGTCATTAATGATAAAATATGTGGAATCGTAAAAACTTTCAATAATTAAAATTTGATATTGAAATTCTATCAAGCACCTATATTATCAATTATCCCATTGAAATTTAATGGTGACAATTAATACTTAGATAAGTTTTAGATAGCGTGAAGGCTTGAATGTGATTTGATTTTTAAAAAAGCATTTTTATTTCTTGACTGAATTGGCATTTACTTGATAGAACTCCCTTATAAAAAAGTGAAAAAATAGCAATGTGTTTTAGTACCAAAAAAATTATAAGATGCATAGTAGATAGCTATTTCGGCTTACGCCTTCATCAAAACTATAACGATACATACAACTATAGTTGAAGCCTGATGAAGGTATTATCCGAAATAGCTATCAACTATATATCTATTTTTTTTAGAACTAAAATACATTGCTATTTTTTCACCGTATTATTATAATTTATAGTCACATAACCATATACACATCTGTAAAAAATATTTAAAAAAAAACCACGACATAAGTATTTAAATCTTAGTATTAACCTTTCCTGAAAAGTGTTTCATAGAGCTGTACCTAATGTATAAACAGTAATAAGAGTAAATTTTACTGTGAAAATAAAAAGTTTTAACATTGTTTTAAAATTATATTTTTTTTGTTAAGATTAAAAAATTGTCTTGTCATAAACATTGGTTTCTCAACCCTTTTGTTGGTTAACTTTGATTATTCCATAAACTCCCGGCTATGGCAGAAATAAAATTAATTAACTTAAGTGGGCGGTTTCTAATATATAAAATGTGGCGATTTCAAGATGAACAAGCACATATTTTAACAAGCCTACGAAAGGAGGAAGTTCGATAAGAATGTAAAGTCACAATAATTTTCTGGTAGGCGGCGTATTTAATTAAAACGAATTAATTCCACGCAAGTTGGCAGCTGTAACCCCAGCTTAGTAGCCGGCCCCATCAACAGCCTTGAACAAAAGAAACATGGAGTGATTTATGTTTCATGTATCCCTAAACAAGAATGTCGTCACTGAAATCGGTTGCTTCGGAACCTTCAATGCCCAGCGATGTATCACGACAAACGTGCTAATATGTTTTATACCAGCGTCTCTTAAGCCAAAAATTCTGAAAAATAAATAAAAATATTGTATGCTAAGATGAGAGAATAAGAACAATGTTAATCTACCAAAGAGAAAATTTGCGTTTTTCGATCCAAAAACTTTACTAAAATGTAATCAAGAAATTTGTACCAAACAGAAACCAGCGAGACCTCACACAATAAAAGATAAAAATGTTATCGATATTGCTTTGAATCAGTATTCATAAAGACGGCGACTTTCTGATATTAAAAGAACTTTTGTCTGAAATCTAAAAAAAATTGTTTGTCAATATTCACAAATAAAAGTAACATAAGTGTGCTACGAACTAAATATATGTTATACCATTTGAATAACTATTATTCTAAAGTATTATCGAAACCATAAATAATATGAATATAAGTAAGTAATCAATATAATATAAAATTGTAATTCAATAACACTTTCATTTCATCGTTGAAACAAATCTGTAACAAAATAATTTATACAAAGTTACCGTCCAATCAATCGAAAATATGATATTTACAGTTATATCAACTAACTCTCAAACAATCGACGTGCAATTTAAGGGCTAGATATATTCAATATAATGTTGATATATGTTAAATTTAAATATTAACAATAATAAATCTTTCATATTCTTATTAATTCTTTAATACGTTAAAATATTGGTCAAATGAGTTAATGCAAATAAGTAGCAAACATATCAACGTATTTCAATAGTAAGATTATGATCAAATAGTACATGATTATTTTTTTATTTAAAAGCTCATTCTTGAGAGAAATAAATTAACTTTGACGAAGTAAGTTATAAGAATAAAAATATTTTGGGTTTTTTAAATAAACAGTTGGAGAGCCACCGGGTCATACTATCTACATATTTTATGGTATCTAATATGTTTACACGTTGCTACAAGAAAACGGTAAAGTGAACCATTTGATATGAAGCCAAAGACTCATTTATTTGCTATTACTAAAATTGGAAAATATTAAATAAATTATCTTTGAATATAACAGAGTTCGCTGTTATGGAAATATTTATATGAAATTTATTAGTTTTTTTTTGAATAAATCTACGGAAATATGAATATCAAATTTTTTTGCCTATTGCAGCAATTGAATATTTTTTAGTTTATCATTGCTAAAACATTGTATTTTAATTTTCATTTTTAACAAAAGATTGTTAGCAAGGTGAAAAAATAGCAATGTATCGGTAAGTGATCAGCCATCGTTAGATGGCGTGAGCCGAAGTAGCTATCAACTATATCTTTAAAAAATTGTAGAACTTAGATACACTGCTATTTTTTCACCGTGTTATAATGGAGTTCTACCAAGTGAATGCCAATTCACTCAATAAAGATTCTTAGGTTGATTTATTTAAGTTTTATGCTAAATTTCTATGTATAAACTTTACCTTTAAAAATGTTAAGTGTACAGTAACATTTGCCACAATACATTGTTGTTAGCAATTATAAAATAATCCCAGTTATTCAATAAATTCACAGAGAAGAATAACAATTCGATAATAAACTGCTTAATAAATGTGTCTTATTAATTTTTATGACTTGATAGTTAATATGATGCAATACCTGATTACTTTTTTCTCATTGGCGTCAGTCAATATTATCTTTCCATTTTTGACAGCGTATTGTAAAACGCTATCGATTAAGAGAAAACCTTCGAATTGAAACTAAAATAATCGAGCAATAAATCATTCCTAAAAATATCTAATTATTGAAATAAATAATTCACATTTCTTCAATCGTTTATGTGGATAGATTTAAAATTAAGCAAACTCTGCAGAAGTCTACAACGTAAAAGCTCCTTATAAAAGCTTATAACAAAAATAAAACATCGCTTTTTAAGCAGCATGGCACTACGTTTCTAAGTTAGCTTCGAACCGAGAACATACTGCATGAGATATTTTGTACTGAGATCGGTTGAATGTACGAGACTCTGAAGCAATTTGTCGCCATACGCTGGCATTAGAAGCGGGCTTAAGGAAACTATTCGTACACGATAACTGTGAAATATGGTCATGAGCTAACTTACATCTAGGTTTTGTAATCGATGAAGTGTGGAGCATCAGAAAACGTAAAGCCAGCAACCCTTTATTACAAGAATATCATTCTTCTTCGATCAGAAATATAATTTTGTACATTCGAAATAAAAAATTCATAACTCACCTATGAACAAAAATATTATTTGTATTTGGAAAATCCATAGCAAATTGAAATCATTTACCAAGCAAAAAAGTATTTTTTTTTATAATATCTTACGAAAGTTTCATTTTATTATAATATTTAAGCTTTGTATTGAATGCTTGAAAGAAGTAACAATTTCTAAATAACAGAATTTTCCAAGTGAAAACAGTTCTATGTATCGTATTATGATAAAAATCGAGGTAAAGGTTTTACTCAAAGTTTTTTATTTCCATAAGGCTTGTCGCTAACTATCTAGTTTTGTATTAAGACATTTTCAGGAATCCATTCTATAGAATTTAGCAAAAGCCTGGTAAATTTTGAGAAACACAATATAAAGGGAGCAAATATTGAACGATAATAATTTGATATTGTGACTCCATCAAACATTCTCAATAGTGAAGACGCTTTCACATAATATTTTATATTTGTAACAGAAATATCACAAATTAATAATTTTAAAATAAAATTAGTAATCAGTAGCCCTTAACAATGAGAGTTTTCTACAAAAAAGTTTGGCAAATGAATCATTTCAAATGTTTTATTCTAAATTATATAGATAATTTACCGTAGCGATTAATTACATATAATGATCGTGAGATAATTGGGGCTTTTAAATAGTGATATTAAACCATTATTTTTTTTAAAATTTCATTTAATTAAACTAAAACAAGATCTATTTACTCATTCCTTAAGGACGTTTATAACTATGGGTTTGTATTCATAATGACCATCATATGAAATAAAATAAACAAAGATAAATTGAGCGTTTCCCTTACCAAACATTCTCAAATATCTTTAAATCAAATTGAATGAAATATGTACTTACTTTGTATTTTGAATGTACCGAGAATTTATTATCGCTATTTTGAATATGCTGTCTAATAGGCATTGCCGTATGCTGAAGAGAATGTTGAGATTGAGTTTATTTTATTGAATTGTATATTTTGGTCTGCTGCTTCCTTTTAGAATAAGAAAAAAAAATACTGTGCGCAAAAGAAAGAATTTGATAAAATGAAATTACAGACGAAGCAAACATAAATAGATCCATTGAAAAGAATGTGTATAACAAATAATCAAATATGTGTACATGAACAAACCCACCGGATGTATGCATACCATTAATTTAATCGGAGTTTTTTGAAATTTTCCATCCGAAATGAAGGTTTCCGCTTTTCGGGTATATTAATCAATTGAATGGCAACAAGGCGACGTCCGGTCACTCGACGCTCCTTTCATTTCAAAATACAAATCACTTCAACAGAAAACTCAGTGGCGTGTCTGATGGACGTTCATTTTTCATTTATATTTAAATTTATATCTCCCATTCATAAAATATATTTATGTTTTGTTACTGCCTCTTTCAATTTATATTAGCTTTTTTTCCACGTGGACATTTGTTGTTGAATATAAAAATGATATCAAAATTTATTTTCATTATATGATTTTGGCCGAATTCTTCGCGTGAGATATATGGGAAACACTCCTACAAGGTGAAAGAGATAGCAAACAATGTTTTTGATTTCTGTTTGCGTGCCCCAGGCAGTTTCAACGCATCTCCATAATCACTGATTTAACAATAATCTGTTTTGTCCGTTCCGTAATCTCTCTTAGTTCAGGTAAAACGGTGGATTGGTTCATTTACTAAAAAGCTATGTTATTTTATCAAGCCGAATTATAAGTAACTATTATGATTTAACTGCTTTTATTATGTTATTAAGATTTCTCTTTTAGTAAACAGTACACGAAACGCGCTTCCTGAAATAAAATAATCAAGAATATGTTAAAAGCACATTTAATTACTATGAAATACATGAATCATTTTATTTTCGATAGGTCATGAGATTGAATTTTCATGAAAAATTAATGTTTGTTTTTATCCATAAATAACTTCATTATTCAAAAAACATTGAACTGTTTTCGTATATTGACTAACATATTATAATATATTGAAATTAAAGTTTTCAGAGACATTTAGTCTAAGCGATCAACTAAACCAGCGCCCAACAACATATGCTACGCGGACTACAAAGTGAGATTCGAAAGTATTGTGGTGGCATGCTTTGAAAATTACTTTGATGTTAAAGTGCTAGTTTCCAAAGTTAAGCTCCATAGAATTCATGAATGTTTAAATATTGTAATTTCGTAAATTATTTAACGTGGCGTGTTTTTTAAAGTCAAATAAAATTGATTGAATATAAATAGATTTACCAGTTAGATTTCGTTGGCATGCTGAGTGTCCAGCACTATGAATTATCTGTTTTGTGGCACGCCAATGCATTTTGGTTTCCGATCGCTAAAATAGCTGTGGTAATCGTTCAAAGTGTTAATTGTTGAAAAATGTGCAATGTATACTAAAAATGAATAAAAATTAATGAAAATGTGTATTTTTTGTTCAAAAAGTCAAATTGCTCGAACGACAAAAGTCTGTGGACTTATGAATGTGTTATATAATATTTCAAGCCATTTTTGAAATATTTTTATTTTTTCAAACCTTATTCTCATAGAAGACGAGAAAAATAAGTAAGTTGAGTATAATCATAGCTAAAAAAAAATCGATTTAGAAGTGTAAGCTGCCTTTCCAGGTAATTATTATATATTATCACGGTAAAAATGGTATCATTCATAAATATAACTTGGCATAGGAACAATGAAATTGATGATATTATTGATTACTACAATAGAATGGCCAGTAAAATTTTTCCACTAATTAAAAAAAATCGCCGTCACTGAAAGTAAAGCTTTTTTTAGCAAGAGACATAACACCTTGAAAACGTTCAAACGTACAGATGTTTGAGGACCATTCATAGAAAAGAAATAATTGATGAAACCGTTTTGAAACATCGTATTCAGACACAAATAATCGATTTCTATTGAATACAGCTTACATGAATGTCTTCATAAAAGTGTTTATTTCAATGAAAAATTGATATCTTACAAATAGAATATTTTTTTTCATTAAGTATTTATATATATTGATTGCTGCTTCCATTGCTTAATTGTTGTGGTTTATATATAAAATTTTCTGCGTAAACATAGAAAACCATAGTATGATAAAAGTATTTTTGCTTTTATGAAAGTGGATTAATTTCAATTTTCTAAAAAAAAGTTACCTTCCTCAAAATAAACGCCAATTCTTTCAAATATATGAAATACGTTCTATATCTTTGTTTTGGATAGAATTCCTTCAGTTCCCCATAAAACTCAAAATTACTAATTTTATTAGATTTATACGTATAATATATCTTTTGATACGCCATAACAATGATCGACTGCGGAATAACGAGGCTTATACCAATCTGTGGCAAATAAATGGTCGTAGGCCATACGTTTACTTGCGTGCGAGTAAAGTACCGGCATGCGGCTGTAATTGGCGAAAGTTTCATTCGTATACTCGTTTGCGATCAATCGTCGTTTGAACGTCCATCCATTATCCCGGTTCATGACGCGAGAGAGTCTGACAAATTGCAAGCCGATGCCACCGCCACAATTGCGAATCAACCGGGCCAAAAGAAATATATTCTGCTGGCCTGATGTTCCCAGTAGTGTGCCATTTACAAAGCGATTCTCATCAAACTACTACTAAAGAGAATTAAATTCTAAAATCGTTTAATCTACAGTTTTTTTTTCATTTGTTTCTTCTGCATGGAGGAATGAAGTCAATTAAATTTAACAAATTATATTTGTATATTTTTATTATTTTAATCCACCGTCAATTCGCTGCACTTGATAGATTGACTGATAGATGCTTAACGAGAATTCGTCATAAGTAAATTGCTTAATTTCTCTTTAAGCACGGTAAAAATAATGATAATTAATAAAAGATTTTTGGTTGGTTAAGTATGACGCATTTTCAAGGACAGATAGGAAAAACTTTCTTAAGTTAATAAAGTGACAATTTTATTTATTACTTTATTTTATATGAATTAAGCTCTTTCGTTATAATTTATCTATTGTATTAAATTTGATTTTGTATTCAATTTTCCAGAACCTTAATTATCCCAGTATCAAGATAAATATTATTTATATTAAAAAAAATCTTTTGCTAAAATTTTCGTTTATAATAATCGTTGATAAACAAACAAGCGTCTAATTTAACACCACGATGATTGAAAAAAAAAGTTTTGTTTTCATATTTATATGAATAAATAATTTGATTTTCTTTAAAAATTAAAAGACACGCAAAATGATATATTTTTCATATTATATTTTGAACACATGACTTTAATTAACCTTAAATGAACAATAAAGATGCAGTATAAGTTTTTTCAACGAGTTAACACTGTAAACTATAAATTGCTAATTTTAATGATTGTTATCTCTTGAACGTATTTACCTACTAAATGTTATATGACTGTCGGCTGTAAAACATATCCCATTTTAGGATTATCATTATATCGTATGATTGAAGAAAAGAGTAATGACCATCGAAGAAATAATAGCTAAGAACGTATACAATGGTTCAATAACTGATTAGTTTAAGCACTTGAAATTTTCAGAAAAATAAGCATGAAATCACTTATACATAAAACTTTTGAAAAATTATACGTTTTCTATAAATAGCCAATCTTGTATATACTTGTTGGTATATTTTTTTCTCTTATAGCATGAGTGAGGCTCTCTATTTTGAGCGAATCACGTCATATTACTTTGCAGAAAATCAATTTTACTTAAGAAAAATGAATATTGTAATATATTTACCGTTACAGTAAAAAACTGACAGGTATAATTTCTATAGGATTAAATCAAAATAAATGTTTTTCTTTATTTCTAAAGGATTTATTTGTGTGATGATTGTAGATTGTAAAAAGAGCAATTTACGATGGATGGTGTCTTCGTCTACCCACAACTTTTAATCATATACCTTTTCGGAAAAGAAAAATTGTAAGCTGACGTCTTGAAAAATATTTTCCAAAATGTAGTTCTTAAAAAAATGCTTAGCTATATTTTGAGCGGAAATTGTTAAAAATTGTACAGTACATACATTTTATATGAAATCTTATTGATAGTTGAAATCTAAAAATATTTTTTTTTTATTATATTTTTATTTCATTTTAATACTATATTTTCAATAATTCACAGTTTCAAAAGATGTGAAAGCTAATTCTTTGAATTTTATTCTTTTTTTTCTAAATAGTTATATTTTTAAAAATTTGAAAGAAACATTTTAAGTTAGTTATACCACCAGATTAATAAAGCTCTGATTAGACTGAATGGTCGTTTGTCGCGAAAATAGAAAATTTCTCACCAACATATGTTCATTTCGTTCTTACCTCATCTAATATATATCTTCATTTTATGATTACAATTTATGCTCAAACCATTTGTAAATTTTCTAATATAAGTTTTAATATCCAAAGTAAAAATGTTTTGTGATAAATGACACGGTTTTAGTTTAAAATCTTCTATTTTAAGATAATTTGTCATCATAGTTGTGGATCATATTAAAATAAAAATATATATTCCTTTTAAAAAATTTTACTTAACAAACATTTTGTAATATAAGAAAATTCCGCGTTGAATACATAATATATTTTTAAATTCAGTATCTCTTTGTGATATCTTGTTTTCTCTAATTATAAATATATAATTTATCTTTCTAGTTATTGTTTAAATAAATAAAACGTAAATTATAGTGTCATAAAATCCATAATTGTTTAGTGAATTCGAAAAAATAAAAGTGCAATATAATAGTAAGAAATTTGGCATTTCTACTTCGAAAACTTTGATTGACCCATATAGGTGGTGCTCAACGTTCTCAAAAAAGCATTACCACTCAATTATCACAAAACTTCCCGTGTTTTCAAGGTGCGTTTGGAACAAAACTCTTGCATGCTGATTAGCAGCGAATATATTAAAAAATATAGCCCACACGAAAATAAAATACACATGCGAAAGAGCAAAAAATAGTATTAAAAAGTCATTAGGAATCTTTTACCGGACGTGATTTGTTTTCCACGGTCATTTGTAATTTGAGCAGGTTACCTGCAAACCAGGTGCACGTCTAACGGGTTAAGGTAATTACCCGTATTATATAAAGGATGATAAAACTGATTTTATAATAACTGCGCCAAAGTAAGACTGGGGAGGTGTTTTAATTTCTTTGAAAGTACTTTCTAATATAGTTATAATTAAATTTGTGTTTTGAAATGAACACATTTTGAATAATATTATTTAAGTCTATAAAGTAAATCAGAAGGAAATATTTTGAACCGCACTTTTTGAGAGTACATTTAGTTAAGTCTAGGTACAGACAAAAAGATTTTCATGACTGAACAAAATTTTATAAAAAGGTTTTTAAATATAAAGTGCTAACTGTTTTTGTCATTGATATAAAATGATTTTTTTCTCATATGATTTAAGTAAATGAGATTTCTTTTGAATTTAAAAATCATAAATATTAAGAAATCTAAAAATCATTTAAAAGAGAGAGACAAAGCTTGCAAACGACCCAACAAAGAAAGTTAAATACAAATATCTCCGCAATTTATCGCAAATCTACACGCTTACATAAGTAAAACTATTATGTAGTAAAAGTGTCGATACGACAATTGCAGATATTAGTTTTAACTCGTGATTTCTATAACAACCAATTCTGAAGCGGTTATAGCCAAACTTTCCAGTTGAAATATATGGTCCATATTGTAATATTGGAAATAAAAACAGGATACAAAAATTCAAAATTATGTTCTGTAATTTTTGCAATAGTAATAAATAACGATCTAGAAGAGGTAGTCAAGATGATGGCATTGCTGGTTTTATCAGACAGCTATGGCATTGTATTTGAGTAAATTACTGAATACTGAATTATTGAAAAATATTTCATTGATGATAGCTAATTATCAAAATTGGTTTTCTTTCACTTTATATGTTTTCAAAGGTTGGTTATCAAATATTCTTATGTGTAAAGCTGCAGAATAAATTATGTAAGGTTGGGTGAAGTCAAAGTGTTTTCTGGCACGGTCAAGAAAAGAATGCCGTAGAAAGTGTTGTATGTCCTGAAAATCAAAGTTAAGCAGAAAAAAACGAACAAATAACACCAAAAAGTTACCACGTAAAAAATAATTTTCACAACTATTCGTTATAAATGATTTATTCACCAAAAAATACCACTTCAAACTAAGTTGATATCTTTTTCTTATAATTAAAAATAAAGGAGTACAATAAAATATAATTTATTTATTAATTTCAATACTTGGATTTCTAGAGATGCCAAAGGGCGATAAAGTTCACAAATGACAAAAAATCGATGTGTAAAATGATCGAACGATTGAAATCTGATATTAATAATTCCAAAGTTTTGAATACAGTGTTATCAAGTAAAAAGCTCCCATTTTAATCATTATTATCTGACGATTAAGCGTACTCTATGTTAATTTGGCTTTCAATATTACATAAATACTTAATCTTTTAATGGAGTTATTAAGATTATCTAAATTGGCTATTTAAAGCATGTTTATTGATATTCACATAAAGCTCAACGTTATCTGATTCACTTATCTATAATTGGTAAACAAGCACACATTTTATGGACGGAGAAAACTAGTGTAAGGAAAGTGGAAAATGAATTGGAACTCTTACAAAGGAAAACGTTTATAGTTGAACTATAAATATAATTAAATAGTCTCATGAAATTCTAACGGCCTTTAAACGATTTTTACACATTTAACAAAAGTATAGAAGACAATGATAGAATCGTAAGATACGGGTAATTTAATTAACATACGTTGAATTTTAAATTAACAAAACTATTCAAAAACGTCTGATTAAATTATGGCTCTAGAAATACTATTACAACTCTAAAGATATATTTAATATTATATACGTTTATGTATGCACGGTATTATGGACTTTGGCCCAAAAATTTTTTTTTTCATACTAACAAAAATTATTTTTTTGATAGATTTAATTGAAATTTTTCTTGTTTATAACAAAACTTAATAACTATAATAAACTTTTTTAATAAAAAGGGGTATGCAACTATTCAATCAGGTTTTTGATAGTTAATTATGCTTCACGCCTTCGTGAGAAATACATATTTCAAATTTAGATACAGGAACATTTTTATATTTGAAATATTTCACTCGCAAAAGGTGATAATTTTGTTTGATGTTTTATTGAATTTAAATAAATTTTATTATAATTTGTGTGCGTTTTCATCACTTAATATTTTTGGTTGAACGAGGATCGTTAAAAAAATCGATGTAAAGAAATTCACAATTTTACGATCATAATTATTTTTGTTTATTCTTATATGAGATAAAAATTGACAGTTAGTTCACACGGTCTTGATTTAAATAATCAAAAAATGCAATGAAACTTTATTAATTATGCTTAAATATTTTTTACAAGTTTTTTTATACATTCTTTATAAGCGTTTATTGCATACAAAAATAATATAATAATATTTATAAAACTAAAGATTATTTTCTCATAATTAAAGATGTGAACTGAAATGTGATTTCAAACTCTCGCATCAGTTAAAGGGTTTCAAAGATTACAATAAAATACCAGGACAAGGAGATGGCCAATATACATTGGCGAACCCAAATATTTTAAAGAGGGCTCTTACTATTCGCGAAGGATAAGGGTATACGTGCTCTCACAAATCTATCCACCGCGAGTTCAAATCCCTCCATTCTTTACCGCAGTATCAATAAATTTCGTATGGGCTCATCGTATTGCGAGTGCAATATGTTTTTGGCTGCATTATGTTCGGTTATGTGGACCTTTAACAGTGGCTTCCTCGTTAAATCTTCCTCACACAAATATTTTTTATAAAATATATTCGTCCCATTTTTTGATGAAGTATTTAACGATAATCATTTTTTGATTCATCACTAAACGTCTCCTGTTTCAAGAATGAGAGAATAATATTAGTACGGTCTTATGAAAGAGAAAAGCTCATTTTTGGATTAAACTATTGTGTTGAGCCGATTTATATCAAATATGCCCATATGTTTGAATATAAATATGAAATTTAAAATCGATAAAATCAAAAAAAAAAAAAACCGTGTAAGATTAAAACCCAAATGCACAAAAACAAAATAAATTAACAGCCAAAATTGTTGACTAACCCGCTACCGAATCTCTGAAAAAAATATATTTTCACCATCCATGATAACAATTGCTATTGTATTCAAATCGATTATGTTTTGTTTTTTACCCACTTCTTGGAAAAACTTTCTTTCGTGAGAAAATTGAATGTCACAGATAAATTGATTTGTGGATAAATATCGCTGTCCTTATTCGATTTGAAAAGTAATTGATGATTTACTTTAAGATTCTAATTGTGTGTGATAATCAAAAAATGGTAGATATAATCGTGATAAAAATTCTCACATCTAAATTAAAATACAATAATGAAAAGTATTTATCAATTTATACGACTAAAGAATCATCAATTTTGATTGTGTATGATAATTTATCTTATATTTGAGTCTTATTCAGTGTGTGAATATAAATTAAAAGATTTCAACTTTTATTCGATTCAATAACTTTTCTATTGATATATAAAAGTTTTCATAGACAAAATAAATATTCATTCAAAAACTGATGCCAAGAAGAACATAGTTGTATTGAATGATTGGAATATTGGTAAATGATTTACTTTTGCAAGTAAAGTTAACAATTTTTAAGTAAAATTCAAAATGATAAATGATTTAAGATAAATTAGCAAAATATTTGATATACATTCAAAAGTTTTATATTTGACACCACATTTTCTCTATTTTCATGCAATTAAGTTAAGATTTTTTTACTTACTATTATCACTGTCGTTCGAATAATAATTACCAAGCCGTTCCCCACTTCTGAACGTACTTCACTGATTCTTCTCTTCGAATTATAGTCCCGAGAGCTTTGTTTATTGCTCACTCGTTGCTGGAGCTTTTAATTTGCCATCATTATTACAGCGGCTAGCGAAACATTATCGATCCCGCGTTGGGAATGAACCCTATTCAGATACATTCATTAGACTCCTTTTATAAAGTATTAATGTGATTGCCTGTCAAAAACATGCTGACGTATTTAAGTCATAGATACTCATAATAAACACGTCCCTTGAAAATGATGGTTAATATTCATAACTTCACAAGTATTTTTTAGTATTAGTTAATGGTAAATTACTCATCAATTTGGAAACACTATGTTGATAAATATTGTAAACACTATGTTGTTTGGCAATTGGAATACATCATAATTAGTTGAATTTGTAATACAGGAAAGAAAACGTATTATAAACTGCACTTACTGATTTACTTTTATTTTTAGAATAGTCTTTTAATATTTCAATGATATTTTAAATTAAAAAAAACACAATACTTATTATTTATGATGTTTCGTGTGTGGTAGCCAAAGTTCAAGAATCAATATTTTTGAAGACTTACTGATGATACAGACAAATTGTAAACTTTTTTATGACAGTATTTATAAAAGTGATTTTTATCATGTTTACAAGAAAAACTGTTTTACCTTTTACCAGGTAGTCTTTCGCAATATAGATAGAAGTAAAAATATGTATGTATGTTAGGAATATTTTTTAGCTACGGATTTCACTAATGTCTTTCTTTCTCTATTAAGTTGTTTGAACATTTGCACTGAATGAGAACTCGCTGTTTTCTTTCAGCGTGAGATGTATTTTTACGTAGAGTTGCAATTTGCTCTTCACTTTAAATTTGGCAGACGTCGTTGACACACACGCAACGTCCTTTAGATATTCTACGGGTGATATATAATGATAATGATGTTTGGGTTTGGTATGTTACCTGTGACTCCCAAGTTGTCTTCAGTATGTTTTTCCCAAACACTAGTTTTTCTGGTGATATTGGAGTAAACTGTTAGCAATTTAAAAAAAAAAAACATTTAAATTTAACGATATCGGTCCGACTTTATGATTTGATTTAAATTCTGATTCGATGCTTATGCGTGAGATATACAGTATTTCGAATATTTAAGTAAAAGCTTCTACATTTTGAAAGCTCGTTAGTAAATAATATTATATAATATAGTAATAATATTAATAATATAAACAGCTGGAATATGTTCTGCTTATCTATCATGAATAAACGTATTATTTTTGGTAAGATGACTATTCAATACCAACTGTTTCACATGAAAGTACCTTCCGAGAATTGTTTCAAGAATCAACATCTCTCTTTCATTTAGATCTGACGCCACTAGTTTGATCCTATGTGAGGCGTTATATGATAAAAATTTTAACAATAATTTGTCTTTAACGGTTTTTTAATAATGATGGACTCTATGTGTGATTGAGCGTTACTCAGAGGCAAAGTTGTTGTCCAATATTTTGAGCATTTTTATCAATAATAAAATTTGATTCGTTTTATTAATCTTTTATTAAATAATAAAGTTATTGCAAAAACATAATTAAACGAGAGCCTCCTCGATTGATAATAAATTCTTCAATATTTCTTTAGCAAGCTTCATTTAAATTATTCGCTTAAAATATATTCTGGCAGGATTTATCGTCCTTTTAGCGGCTTTTTACAAGATTCATTCCAAGTTTTTCGCGAAAATTTACATAATATTAGTATTCAAACATGCGTAATGAAATTTTCGTATCGTTAAATACACAAGACGTGATTGTAAATAAATGAGAGAGGAATGAGAGCTATATTTTCCTTAAGGGAGGCATAACATCTTTGTTTACCACCGCGCATTCATTGTTGCCGCTTCTACAACAAACTTCAAATATTTGATTCTTATAGTTAATCATTCCGGAGTGGTTCACTGAAACAATTTTTTACTTAATTTTATAGACTTACAACAATGACATTGCAATATCCGTTCTAAAACTTCTGTACAAACAATACTAGTAAGTCTTTTGAAAGGAAACGTCTTTTATTTAGGATTTATATTGAAACGTCAATCATCTTCTTATAATCAAAATCTCCGATATGTTACAAAAGTAAATTTTCTATCAATATAACATTAAAATATATTTCAAAAAAATTTTCAATCTCTCTTTTCAATCGATAAAACAAAAGTTTTCTATAAGACTTCATTCAGTATAGATTTGTGTTAAATTACGAATATACAATTTTACAGTACACCATTAAATTAGGCAATTATTCAAGGAATAATAACATTTTTTACATAACGAATGGTATCATGTACCATTCTAATATGTTAATAATTAATCTAACCTTTTATAAATTGACTTAAAAATCAATTTAGAAATATTCATAATTAAAATTCTATTTATATATATGTCGTATCTGATATTTTAAAATTATGATGCTAGTTTTGAATATTTTTATGTGCTAGCTCTTTTAATTGTGTATACTTCAGGTTCAAATCGAAGTAGAGAGAAATAAAATAAAATAGTCACATAAGTTTTAAGTCAAAAAAAAAATGGATATGTTTGATGGGTACAAATTAATAATTTAACTACGCCAATTTAATGTATTGAAAAAGAATAGCGGAACTAATAGTAATAGAGCCAATTATACTTTTATATGGCAAAACTTCGATCATTTACCTGTCTGAAAAGTTGAAACTAATGTATACTCATTCTCCTTAATACATTTGTTGTGACGACTTATAGAGTCAATGTCAATTCAGGTGTTCATATGAAAATATTTAAGAGGAATATATATTTGAAAAATATTATATCATATCATAGAATATTGAAAGTCTTGGTATATGATTTCTCATTTGAGTAAGTATTATATAACATATTTTAAAAATATTAAAATATTTGACGGCTTGGCTGTTTGTAGTAACGCTAGATACTTTAAAAAAAAAACATTTCTAAGATGTTAACTGCTTGATGGAAAGACACTTATTTAGAAAAATATATAATTATGAAATCTAACTTATATGAGTGAAGGTTATTTTGAAAAAAAACAATTTCCCTCTCATTATTCTTGCTAATGAGACATTAAAAATTGTGCTTTACAATTAATCGATTATTGATTTTTGTTTACTTTGTTTGCAAATAATTAATAATAGACTGTTATTTCTTAAATTTATTTACTTCATTTGAATGTATATTTAATGACTTCCTGTAAACTGTTTGCTTAGTTCTTGAACTTTTGGTTATGTATGCTTGATAACTATCAACCCATTTTTTTTTGTATAGATATACTTGTAATTTGTGTCCCCTTAATTGATAATACTCGTGATGAGAGAAACGGTTCCTGACCATAGACGTGCTTGATAATATAAAAATTTTTTTCTTAAATTTACTATAAATGATTTATCCTCGGTTTGAATAAGTAATAAAAGCTTATCAATTAGTGTGGAAAAGATTATTTTCAAATCATTTAAGCCTGACTGTACAATCTATATCATTTTGTATTTACTTATGAAAATATTAAATATTTTGTATGATTTCAATATTCTTTACGATGATTTTTTTTTCATTGGAATACATTGACACCACCATGGCGATACAAGATATCAACAGAAGATTTACGTTTCTCTCGAGAAATAAAGTAATATATTTCTTTTGCACAATATTCTTCGATAAATTAACATCGTCATCTGTCTCATCCGAACATTTTTTCCACCCCCTCAAAATCACAATCCTATTAAGAGGTATTCCGCAGAGTTATTGGCTGTCATTTCAGATTTAAGCAAAACATGTTATTGTAACGTTGATGTGAGGAGGTTTCTTGATCGTCTGTTTATTCATTGTGTAAGTATTTTCCTTTAGAAATTATTTTTTTCATTTAATAAATATATCCTTAGGTTTGTGTTGATGGACTAAGAAATAACATTTTTCGCATATTTATATTTACGGTTTTTGATCAAGAACTAGTCAAGACAGACATAAGATTATTATATAACAAATAAATAAATTAGAATAAAAAATTTAAAATATATTTTTGGAATAAAAAATATGTTGCATTAAGGTGTTAGTTGTTGATTAGAAGAAGAAAAATATGAATGTTGTACTTTATTTAATGTGTACATTAAAGAAAAATGAAAGAATATATAATAGATTAAAAAAAGACACTTCATAGTGTATCGAATATTTCTTACGTATAAAAAATCAATACAATGTTCTTTCCAAAAGAAATATGCTTTGACTTCTTTCGTTATGGTAGGCATTAATGCTTTTAAATTTTATATTAGTCGAGGCGTATAGCATGTTGAAATTTTTAATCGTATGAAATAAGCTGCATATAGATTTATTAAGCGATTTGATATCAATTTAAGACAAAATAAAAAATAAATATCATAATATTGATAAGCTATTATTAAAAAAAAAAATATTTATTTTTGATTCCGAAGTTATTTTAAAATGCATCAAATGACTTGTATAATGAATATGTATGACGCGTAAGACAGCCATTTTATAATAAACAATCAAAGTGAATTTTAGCAAAGATTCCATTAATTCTATAAAAAAAGGGATCTTTCAACAAATTGTTAAAAAATAAGGAATACACTTTGGTTTTAAAAATAATTTTATATTATGTAGCATTAGTCGAACGCTGTAAGTAATTGTGCACTCTTGAATTAAGAAACTGCTGGGATAGTACAAACAATTTATCTGCTTTAAACCCATATCTTATCGACGTAGTTTAATGGTATAGCCTGCTCGTGTTTATCTTTTGAAAAGTTGTCTACGGTAAGTTTATTACAGGCTAGTGCACTCGTTCCCTTCATAAATCATATTGCAGTCTTCTTGCAGTCAAACTCACGAAGAGCAAAAGCTTTGTGACTTTTATTTGTTTTTAATAATAACGTGAATATGTGCATTGTGAGAAAATCGGTTATCCGCTTCTGGCTGCATTTTTGTGATTCATTCATGTGATTTTGGTAGAAAATGTGTTCTAGACGGATCGAATGTTTGTTTTATGATTTGTTGCAGTAATTTTCAATTTTTGAAATGCAGTTTGAAACATTTATGGATTTAACACATGAGTTTGTAAAAATAATTTTTATTCCATTTTTTGAAAACTTAATTTGTTTAGAGTCTGAAGCAAGGTGCCATTTTGTGACTTTAATGTCAGCAGAAGTTACTCTGCAAAATATGGCGGCTATTAAGTCATTTGACTCATCTCATTCGAGACGATGAAAAACAAATGGTTGGTCTTTTAGTTTTTTCGCTCCATTTTTTTTGGTTTCAATGGGTGAAGAGGAATTAAGTCATTAATCATTTAAAAATCGGTTCGTTTTAAGTTTTGTATGGGTGAAAATCGACAATATTATCCACTCTATCGTTTTTAATTGTATTGCAATACAATGTGAATTTTACCAAATTGACTTTTTACAAATCAAAACCTAAGCTTTCTTGTTTATATTTTACAGTACAGAAATTTTTATTTACTGGAACTTTATTAACTCAATTAAAAATAACTATTCAACGCATATTTTATAAAGATATTATAATGTACAAATAAATCTGTACATAAAAAAGGCACTTTCGACGAGGTTAGTAAAACTATAAAGCTATTTATTTTATTATGGCAATAATATTCTTTTGTTGTGTTAGTAAGGTGTTTGTCGGCCTTTGTAAAGCATTCTACAATTGGCATTCGTATCTTAAGTATTTATCATATTAAAACATATCTTTGGCTTTTTCCTTTTGAATATTGCCGCAGTCTTTTTCATTTATCTTAATGACACCAGAGCTTTTGTCACGAAGGTCAAGTTTCAAAAGCTTATTCAACAAAAGTTTTTGTGTTCCGTTGAATGAGCACCGTTATTTGGAAAATAAAGCCAAATAAGATGTTTCTTTCATGTTTAAATAGTGTTTTTGAAAAAGGTTACATAGCATATTCCTTTGTCAAAAAATAATTATAATCTTGTACAAAAATATTGTTTGTATGAAAAAAAAATTGAAAACACATTAATTCTTATTTTTTTCTTGTATATAAATGAACTTTCTTACCGCTACTTTCAAATGTTTCTCCATTTTTCTCTTGATTTAGAATTTTTATTTTTGAATTGTTGCGATAGAATGCCTGAAGATGCCGAAAGGCGAAACCCGGGTCGTTAGTGACAAAACTTGTGGAATTGTACAAAGTTTTAACAATTCAAATTTGGTATTGAAATTCCATCGAGCACCTTCAGTCGATATCATAAATTAGAATTTTTAGTTTTCTGCAGCATAATTAAAAAAAATATTTCTCATTAATCACCTAGAAAACGATAACTACATACGATTCTTCTTGAAGACCTGAATAACTGATGATATTCTCGCGTGGCGTCTTTTTACCGATCAAATATTGTCGAAGTTGATGACACAATATGTATCTTGGCGTATCTATTTCTTATTATTGTATAAGTGTGTTTTATGCACTTCAACAGTTTTACAAAAATAAAAATATAAAATCTGTTGATATTTCATTTGCATTACACCATCGTCTACAACGTAATGACAAAAAAATATTAACTACTAAATATTGCTCTTTCTTGTATTTATCAATATTTTATATGATTTCGTCAAATAGAAGCCTTGCGCTATATTCAGAAACTCAATAAACGATTTCAAATACCTGCAGACAGAATTTAAAAGCTTCTTTCGTAATCTTTTGTAATCTATAAAAGTCGTTGAATTTGTTTAAAATAATCCTCTGTGGTCTTAATACTTTGACGACAATTCGAATGTATTTTTTAAGCTTTCAGCTTATCCTGCATAATTCTTTTAGCTTAGCATAATTTAAATGCAAAAAATTTTCTATGATTAGAAAGTAAGAATTTGGAATCGGATTATCGAAGTGAAAAAGCTTATTATAAGTAGAAAAATACTAAATGAAAACAGTCAAACAATATTATAAAACATGTTTTTCAATGATTCATGCAAAAATGATTGTTATATTTTTCTTGCACTGTGTTACAATTGTATGACAAGAAAATTGTATGCTAGAATAAAAAAAAAATATTCTTTCCATCTAAGTTATTTTTTATCTTAAATTGTGAATTAAAATTTGAATGTATCAACATAGAAATTTATGACATTCCTGAAAATACTTAATAAGAAAATCATATTTTTTTAGATTTATATCTTAAAATAGCACATGACTCAGCTGTTTTATGTCCCGGTCTCTATCGATACGTGTATCGTGTTTTTTCAAGCAACGTATTTTCTAACGATTTATGACGAATGTAAAATATTAGCGGATTGATCTTTTTGTTACCTACATAAAATAACCAAATGCTATCATATGTTTTATATGAAGTATTAAAATTAATAAGAATTTATACAAATGAGTCAAAAAGAAATGAGACAACCCCTAGAAAAATTGATATACGTTCATTTATTTAAAAATAAGGAATTAGGAGAAATATGTTAAAAACGGTACTTTTATTTTTCAAACGTGAATGATTGAGGATTTTTGTTAACGTAATATATTTTTGTATTGATGAAAATTATCTTATTTTACATTGTTTGTCACGTAACCCAATAGTAAAAAAGTATTTGCTGGCTTCCTCATGTATTCCTTTTGTATTGTTTATTCATCAATATATGAGTCAATAAATGATTATAGTAAGATTACTTAACATGGTTTAGGACAAACTTTTGGGAAATTGGTGATTAAAAAATAATAGAATAATGGCTGTCAACCACTCACTTGCATTTGAGAATTAATTGTGAGTGATATACATTACAGCGGAATTAAAAAAATCTTTATTCCTTCATTATGGCATAAACTGGTAAGAAGTTTTGTGCTTTTACAAGATATGCATTGTAAGTTATTCTGTAGTATTCTTCAAAGCTGTAAGTATAAATAACAATTCACTGAATATCTTTGGAAGTCTACTTGTAAAGGAAAGCGCAAATACAAATGTACGATTATTGGTTTATTTATATATATATACAAAGAGTGAAACAGTCTTGTAGCTGAGAAAGATAATTTCTAACACGGTGAAAAAATAGCAATGTATTTTAGTTCTACAAAATTATTTTTAACAAATATAGTTGATAGCTATTTCGGGTCATTCATCGTCAGAACTATAGTTAATAAGACTAATAGTTCTGACGATGGGTGAACCGAAATAGCTATCAACTATATTTGTTAAAAATAATTTTTTAGAACTAAAATACATTGATATTTTGTTTTGTTTGTATTTGTTTGTTTGTGTTATAATGGAGTTCTACCAAGTGAATGCCAATTCAATCAATAAGATAGTTTCTTCTTATACAATATTTACGAAAAATGAAATCTCAAGTCATTAAGGAATTATTAAGCACTAGAAAATTTTAAGAAAATTTTCATTATTGTTGAAATAATCGTGAACAGTAAGTTTTAAGAAATTAACTTTGTTTAAAGCCAACTAATGTTTCACATATATTGTATATTATTTACCAAGAGACTTAAATTAGTATTTCATATGTTATTGTATTAACCTTTAAGTTTTACTTACTTACGAAAATTTTAATCACGTTGCTTATTAGATGTCTTCTAAATAACGATAATTTCATTTTTACTGTGCGATTTCTTTAAAATTTCATTATCATGAAATTTTTTCGCTAACTAGGTAAATTTATATCAGAGAACACGAATGTCTACACAATCCACACGTCTATTCAACTGTGACTCTTCAATTAGCGGAAAAAAATCCCAGCGTTTTTTTCACGTCATGCAGGAAAAACGCGAGGCAGCCAATTAATTTTGTATGCAAATTGCCACTATAACCGGATAGGCAAGTGGTGATTAAGAGAATGTCGTTACCGGTGGCGAGTCCCAGCGGCCGCATTGAGAAGCAGGCGAATTACTTTAACTCGCCGATAACGTAAACGTAATTTAATAAGAACGTTGCCATTTATATCCCAGGTTTGGGTTTATCGCTCTATAAATGTATCTATGGCCATTGGAAGCATTAGCCGTTTACTCTCGGCAGAATATTCAATAACCACTCGGTATCGGGATATAATTTATTACACTAGTTGTTTCATCGTTAAGAAATTATTATGGTCTTAACATTAAATGTTAATAAAGATTTGCTTTTAATAGCTCCAAATTCATCGAAATAAAAATTTCCACGGAAACTTTTTTATTTGATATTGTAATGTAGATTTGTAATTGGCGTCACCTTTCATCTAAAGTTGGCAACAAAAAATCACTACAATTTCCTTTCCTGGATTAGTCAAGATAAATCGTAAATCTTTATGGAAATGTTGCGATGTGCATTATTTTGTATTGAAAATATCACGAAGGTATGTAATTATTCTGTATTAATTAATGAACATTATTATTGACTCATTTAAACAATTTTTATTTATATATAGGATTAAATATTCTTATGATTGTATTTTTAAAAATGTCTTATTGTAAGAGATCCAGAAATCGAGGAGGTTTTTACATACTTTTTATTTTTAATTTCAATGTTTACAACTGGTATATTTTAGATTTTGTATTAAATAAAAGGGTTGTAAATAAATCTTTGCTGATAAATATAAAATTATTGATACCTTAATAAGTTAACAAAGGTTTCCTATAGCAAAACTTTTAATCTTTATGGCCTTCCTTCCCAGTCACTTCTTGTTTCCTTTAACTATTTAACAACGCATAGAGGGAGCAATTTGTTTAATGATTTTCCTTAAAAAAGTATTTGAAAACAAAGTTTTCCATTTTTATAACTTCCACAGTTATCGAAAAGTAGATATTGAAAGTAAAATTTTAGTAGGGCAATATGAGTCCCCTTTATTAGTCTAATCTTTTTAGAATTCAAAATTTATGAAAAATTCTATCAATCTTATTATGTCATAACTACAGTGGAAGGGGAAACGTTTTAATCTACCAAACATCCTGTTGTAAAATGAAAATAAATCATAATCCTGGATTGTGGGGGGTAGGCTAAGCACTGAGAGGGTACTTTTATGATTAAATGCGCACATTCTATAACTCCCGTAGCAATTATCGGAGATTTTGGAACTTTGATTGATATTGTTGACTTTTTGATTAAATCTAAAGAGTATTTGGCTGATTTGGCTGGGATTAAATTAAAAAAGTATTCCCCTGATGTTTACGGCTTTTTATATTCACATGATTCTAAAAATAACGAATTACGCAATGTACTTTCGATGTTCTGGAGAAAAAAATAGTGTGATTTCTTATAATGATTCAAAAAATCAAAACAATATTATTATGAAAAAATAATTACTGCGTAAAAAATATATTACATTATTGTAAATTTTTTTTTTTTAAACATTAGGATAATTTGAATTTCGAGGGCAATTGCATCACACTCTAATAGATTGTACATAAAAAAGGATCTGGTGTATGTAACATTTACATTATTAAAGATATTGACATGCATTGTTGAAAAATTATACAATTCAACTTGTTTTGTCACCGACGGCTAAAGTTTCACATTTCGGCATCTTCAGGCATTTTATCATGAGTGAAATAGAAATGACATATAGTAAGCGGTTTGCATCTATTGTATAGTATACACGTGAATTTACACAGGTACAAGTATACAAGTATATATAAATATATGTATAAATCAATGTTTTTATTTTTGTGCCCTATGTACTGCACCATCCCGTGGAATTCTCGAATACACTGCATTTGTCAGGTATGCCACCATACATTTTAACATTAAACATTGGCATACCTGCGGTTTTTTTCTGAAACATCAATCAACCACGACTTTGCAACGGTACAAGACTTTCAATGATAAATATGATGAATTGACAAACATGTCACCGAAGCCATAACTTTGAATGGGAAATTGAAAAGGGAAGGTTTACTCTTGCCACGTACTCTAATGATCTCAACAGATATGATATTTGAATTCAAACGTTTATAGTTTGGGGTGCGACTCGCTTTTGCAATGACCATAAAAAAGCACAAAGACAATCCATACTTCACCTATGGACAACTGTATGTGACCAGCTCACGCTTCGGAAAACTTTCAGATTTATTCATGTAGGCATCAGACAGAAAACCAAAAAAATATCGTGTTTCCGTTCCCACAAGCACTCAAATCAATAAATATAATAAAAACGACAATATTAACAATCAATTTGTTTGGTGTCATAAAAAGTTTCCGTCAATTTTCTTACTGTGAGATTGCAGTAACGCACGACAGGTCAGCTAGTGTACTATATAAGACAAAATCAGTAAACGTAGATACACAAGTGCTTTATTCAATTTATGTATAATAAAAATGCAAGCTTTAAGACAACTATTTGTTCGAGTGCATTCGAGTATTTGGTATAAAAGAATGCCCAAATAAACCAAATGACAAATCTCGGGTCGTTGGTAACAAATCGTATTGAAGAAAGCAAAGTTGAGCGACTTTCGTGTGATATTGAAATGCAATCAAGCTTCTAATATACTAAATGCTCATGATAAGTTTATACCGCAAGGTGAAACTTTTGAGGGCTATAAAATATACGGGTTGAAATGTTCTTTCGTTTGGTGAACATATTCAGAAGTCAGTTTCACACGACTATTTACAGAAACACTACTCACGTCTCCCACAACACGCAACTAATCAGTGTTGTGTGAATCGCGGAACGTTTCATGCCATACGCCGCGCTAAGTTGCTAATTAAGCAAGGGAATCGGCGAGTATTAACTTCAGCCCCTATTCAAAGAGCCTTTTGAAAAAAACTTTTATAATTGCCAATGTCACAATTATTTACCACTTCTTTGTAAAAAGTTACAACTGTATTGCAAGTTTGATGTTAAGATATGATTTCAATAATTACAAGTAATGATATTGGCGCTTTATGCCATGAACACCTTCTCCGATAATTTAAAAAGCAATTATTTTCACACATATCCGTGCTCGTAACTATTTTCAAACGTATATATCAAATTTAAAAAACAGCCGTAATTTTGAAGAAGTGTATGTTTTTTTAAATGGTTTAATAAACGACAAAGTAATTCTCAAACAACTCATAATATCACTTTTAAGGTGTTAGTTGTCACTTCTTGACGGAAAGGCATGAAATTTATATAATAAAAACACATTTTTAAGTACTTATTTCAACAATATATCAGGACCGGTTTCGCTCATCGCGAGTATTATCAACATAATCAGTTGATAATGCTCGCGATGAGCGAAACCGGTCCCGATCAAAAAATATATTGTGGAAATAAGTACTAAAAAATGTGTTTTTAATATTTAAAAAACTCATAATATGTTCCATTTACAAAATCGTACTGGTGTAAAATATTTTAAGCACTAAATGTAACGTTATTCTTTTGCACAAAATTTTTGAAATAGAGGAATAAACATAAAAGCAAGAAGCCAGCATCAAATATGTAAACTGCGAATATCGTTGTGGATATGCTATGATTAAAAAATCTGTTTTATGATTAAGTCAATTTACTTGTTCGTTGTACAAGAACTGATTATTAAATAAGTTTTATTGACATTGTAATTGGTGCCTTAGATAAATGAATACAATGAATGATTGTATTAAGTTGAACATAAAACTGAATATTTTATATAAGACTGCTTCTGTAATATTGATAATTTTTAGCTTTATCAAAAAAAAAATTTTTTTTTTCGCCGAATATCATATGATATATAAACTTTCAGGAGAGTACATGGCCCTGGATTATATATACTAATTAATTACAATCTCATAAACAGAGCTGGCTAAAAAAACTAAATCAATATCTTCTTGAAATATCATTAAGATCTGAATTCTTAATATTTAAATCCAGCATGCCTTATCTCTAATGAACCTGCTCCTGTATATCTCACGACACATTCTGTTTCTTTTTCTTACGGATAGTTTTTTTCACAACCTATATTATAACTACAGAGAGTGAGAAGTAATCATGCGTGTTACGTTGTACACTTGTAGAAAAGAATGTAGCTTAATTTGTCCACTTAATGTTTTTTCTTTCTTTTTCTTTCTTTGTTTATTAAAACATTAATATTTCATCAAAAATATGCGATTAAAAATGAAGGTTAATTGAGATTGCAGTAAAATCGATAGTATAATATTTGCAATTTCGAAGTTCAAAATATGATTGAAGTAAAGGCCTAAAAAGTTCATCTGTATTTTTATTTATACTTTCAAAAGCGATCTCGACAGAAAATTATAAGTAAATAGCAAGCCAATTGCTGTTTATGTCTGAAGATTGAGTTTTTTAAAAGTTTACGACAAATCAAAAAAAAGTGAATTTCATTAAAATTTATATTTCTGAGCTTCACTCTTGAAACTGAAAAACCGATATTGACTATATTATTAATTGCTTGTTTTGCACAAAAGAAAAGTTGAAATACCGGGGTTTCCATTTCGGTTATACTTATATTGCAATCCCCAATTCAAACAAACGATATCTTGACCGTCAATATCTTCCGCTGTAGCTGAAAGTTATTCGATTCTAAGCAAACTCCGTGTGTTGACATTCCATTTTCGCGTTCAGTTTTCTTACAAGGGATCATATTCGATGGATAAAAAGATTGCTTAAAGAAATTGCAGTGTTTCAGTGAAGCTTTATCTCGAAGGAAAAATCCATAGAAACACGTTATGAATATTCGTATGCAGTAACGTCTAATTTCGTAACAACAATGTAATGAGAGTTCGTAATGAAAGATTTTTTAATACAATTTAGGGTTTACCAATAATAATTTAATTGATTTAATTTTTTTCAGATGATAAGTATGATATATTGGTAAAACAGTCTTTAATCAAGTATATAATTTTCATATATATTTGATTTTAAAACCAAGAACTTTCGTTTTTGAAAAATGAAAAATAGCTGACGTTTTAAAGGTAGCTCAGATCATAACTTTTACTGTGAAATAATAAAAAAAAAACAATATTTTATGCTTTAATTTCTTCTTGTAATATCAAAATTGGACAGAAATATTTGATGCCATCAAAAAAAACCATATAAGTAGATTTTTCAATTACAGTTTGCGCATATTGGCATGTAAAAATATTAAATATTATTCCCTTTCCTCAAATAACTTACTTAATACTTTTAAAGGCTAACGGCTATTTGGCATGTCAGTACAGAAAGTCGTGTGCCATTATGTTTGGCCATTTATATTAATGCGATACTCAGTAAGTAGAGCTTTAACTAGACGATATGAGAAAGTATTACATGCTTGCTATGCTACGAGCTGTATTTTGTCAGCAAATCATTATAAGCTTTGATTGATCATTCGTGTCATAAATTAGCCAAATATATGAAAAGAAATTGTAGCAAACAACAAACGTATTTTTTATGCGTTGTATAGAAATCTGTATTTGACCTAAGCTTTTTTAACATTATTATTATTTCTAATAATACTTTTGCAGTTTGTAAACAACAAAATTCTTGACAACAATGCAGTTTTTAATTTAGGAAATCAGTTTCATGGAGCTTTAATATCGGATTTGAAATGCTTAAGTAAATTTCTACACTACAAGTTTTGTCCTTCAGAACTCGGTTAGCACACTACATTTTAAGAGGATTTTTAAAACTTGTAGATATTAAGGCTAGGAGCTATATATGTATATTTATTGAATTTGATTACTGTTAAAACCTCTGATTTAAAAGTTGTAACACTGCACTGGTTATAAGACTATCTTTTCTTAGCTGAATTAGCATTGCAATTAAATTGGTTTTCTTTAGCAGCTCGTAACCTTAAGGTCTATATTTTCTGACATTTATCTTGTAGATCAGTGATAATACCTGTAACTTACTATGAGTCCTATTGCATCTGTGTGATATAATGTACGAAGATGCCAAAAGATGAAACCCGAGACGTGAGTAGCAAAATTTGTCAAATTTTAAATCGTTTTACCTGAAATACTTTTAATTTTATGAATTAATATTAAAAAAAAATAAAGGATTACTTAGTCATAAATTCGATATAATACAAAGTTTTTTTTTTCGTTATCTGATTAGTAGAATTTCAATCTGGTAAGCTCTTGTAAAATTGAGTTTATAAGGATTCCAGTCGTATTTCAATTAATTAACAATTAGTCAAAATTCAGAGACTCTTTCTTATTAAGTAATATACAAAAAAAAAGTTTTGTCAGTTTCATTGTAGTACATAAATAAAACGTTTTATTTTTGTCTTTAAAATATATACTTGCATATAAAGAAATGATTAAACTTCTGCTCCATAAATAACATGAAACGATCGCATCTGTTCTACTACAAACACTATACATATGCGAGTTGTATGGAGTTGTACAGTTTTCGTACCTCTACGAAAGCCTTAAACACTGAATACTGGCATCGCTTTGCCAAGGCATCGCGTCATAAATATTTGAGTACACACTTGTTACTCGCGAAGCCTCCGACTGTCGTAGCGCCGCCAAACAATCTCTACGGTGGCGTAGACTATGGGGGACACATAAATCTACGCTAACCTGACTAAATTTCACCAACGTTGGCTGTTTTCAATTTGGGACTTTGCATTTTCACGAGTAAAGGGAGGCCTTAGTTTTCGACGAGGAGGCTGTATCAAATTGTTTGCGACTAGTTCAGTGGTTCTAAATTTGAAGTAATAACCCCCTCGAGGGTAATTGGGAGCGTTAAAGGTATCTACTTAATGGACTTCTCTTATTAAGTTCACATATTGCTAAGATAATCTTCTAAAGTAAGCACATTTAAAATATTTTATGCATCGAAGGTTAGTACACGTGAAGAAATAATCATATTAAAATAATATTACAATTTGCATTTAAAAATTATTTTACCTAAGCTAAAAAAGGATTTAAAGATAAATTTAAAAATGAATTATATAAAGTTTTTTGTTAGAATTGTTACGACCCGGGTTTTGTCTTTCGGCATCTTCAGGTATTCTATCACACGGATGCAACAGTTCTGTTAGTGACAAAACATGTGTAATCGTAAAGAGATGTAACAATTCAAATTTGATACAGAAATTCCATCAAGCACATTCAGTCAATATCATAAATTATAACATCTAGTCACTTGAAAAAATAATAAACAGTTTTTCATAAATGTAGTTGTTCTCGTATAAGATATTACAGTGTGTATGTAAGGTACTTTTTAAAACACCCCAGTATTTTTTCTAATTACAAAAAAAATATTGTACAAAGTAAAAAATTGGGATATTTTCCTATAAAGTCTTTGTATATCAATATATATTACAGCACCTAATGTTAAAAATAATTCGGTTTGAAAATTTTAAGAGGTATGTTTTATTTAACGAAAACCAATTTAATAAAAATCTTAACGCAAGCAAGAAATTTAACACATTCTAATGCGTATCAATAACCAGTTCATTATTGAATTTTCCCGAAACTTTGAGAATTTTCAAAGTATTTAAAATAGTTGACGCATGTGCCAATAGACGGTCATAGAATTTCCAAAAAACAGTAGGGGTGAGCCTAGAAAATGCCTGTAACGGAATAAAATGACAACCGTCAGCGCGTTATAATATGAGACCTGTCGCTATAATTATTACCTACCGCGTGCTCCATATTATTGTATATTACAAAGCCTTGCGATGATGGATTTTCTATAAGAGCTTTCATCCTGCAACCTGAATTAAAATAAAAGTTAAAACAATATATTGAATAAAACTAATTCACGTTTTACTGAAAGAAGCTTTTGGAAGATTTATGTGAATATTTTTCATTCGCACACTAATATAATAATAAGCGACAATCATCAATCAATCGGGGCTTTCATGAAAAACTCAAAGTTTTTTGTTAGTGAGTCAAGTTATAAAATTGTCTTGAATTAAACTATTTCAAAGTTGGAATGCATGTTTGAAAAAAAATACAATTTCTTAAATGAATAATTGTCAAACTCACTATTCCAATTTATAAAAAAAAGTATTATAATGTCAAAAATAGTGATTATTAATATTGAAAAAAAAAAAATTGTGTTACAGATGTTTTTTACATACCGTTTCCAATACATTGATAAAGTTTTATCAGATATATGTTGTCATAGATTCAATAAAGATAAAAAAAACTTCCTACGATTTTTCCGCGAATTGTTCGGCTACCTTTTATGTAATCGGTTGAGTGAGGTTCTGAAAATTAAAAAAAGAATAATTGTAGCATGAAATATTACATGGATGTTGCCTCAGTTATTGCGGTTACACATTTCTGTTACAAAATATATCTGCCCTTCGTTTAACTCGGAACATTGGTTACGCATGGTCACCGTGCTTAACGACATCGAAATGAGGGATATATTTATATTAAGAAAGAATAATGAAAATCGCACGTATTGATTTTAATACTGTTTGAAATATGCTGAAAGAAATAAATCTTAACGTATTTTTTTTCTTTCACACTATCACTTATCCACACTTGTTTAGTCTTCTATAGGCTAATTATTATTTTCAGTTTCGCTTGATATAATATTTTTGTTAAAAAAATGTAGACATATGTATGTTTTTCAAAATTCTATATTAAACTATTTACGCCTTTGATCCATGTCTAACGAAATTTTTATTAAAAAATGCAGTGCCACATTTTCCTCCATTAGAAGTTTGTATGTTTTTTTCATCGTGCTAATATTCCTTTAATTTGATCTTAGTGTTTGGTAATGCTTTTGATGTTCTTAGGACTAATGATAGACCAACCAACATTTTAACATTCAACACTATTTTTCATTTCATCTCACATATAATATTTTACTGTGGGTATTTTTCTATAAATGCGACTATTTTCGCAACACCGCAAATTTTAAGGGTTTTTTTTCTAAGCATTGTTTATTGTTGACATTTTTTAGGACAAGTTTGCATTTAATTAATTACGTACAATTTTCATTGTATGCAATTAATTTTTTATTCTTGTTCTTCTAGAGGCTTAATTAATTATGTGGATAGCTTGAATATGATCTTGATATCGTAATTTGCATTACTGGGAATCCATAAAAAGCAAGAAAATGAAAACAAAGACAAATCAAAAACAACGTACATGAAATTGTGTTGAAATGAAGTGTAGCCGTACTGAGTGATTTCCGTGTTAAACGTGGTAAATTTTTGATATTTTAAGTCATGTAAATTTAATTTAATTTTCCATAACGAATTTCTTTCTGATTTTTTCATATTAGAGGAATAAAAGCACTCATAAAATTTTACTTTGAAAAAGATTTCATAATTTTTGTTAGATTATTTGTGGGTAATCATTAAAGTATTTTATATACGGATTATGACTTAATATAACTTGCTTACTGTAAAGATGTTAACATTTTTTATGTTATTTTTTTATGTGTTTAAACAATTTATCCATAATTTATTATTTATCAGCCTAGATACAACAAATTTTTAAAAACTAATTTCATTTATTTGTGCAATTCGTTGCCAGTGATTTTTAATAAACGGACAAAGAAAATCCGTAGAAAATGTGTACCTGCTATTTAAAACCAGTATTGATACGTGTATACCATGAAGTACATATTTAACTTGTGTTTTTGTAACACCTTATTTTGATTAGTTGGTTTCTAGAAATACATTTGTTATTATTTTACGCAGCGCTTTCTATTGCTAGCGCGTATGCACATTATGTTTGCATGAACTAATTAATAAATGAATTATTCATTAGAAACACTTTACCACAACTCTTGTAGCCAGTAAAATATTAAATACAATGTCGGAAAATTGTATTATTTTCAACAACCATGTAAAAGAACATGGGTTTATTGACAGATTGATATTTAAGGAATCGTTTTGCACAAAAAACTATTACAGAAAAATAAAATTATTTTCAACGATTTTTTATGGTTTCTATGGTTTTTGGTAATAGAAAAGTTTTTCTTACAAAACAGAATTTTTGTTTTTTGCAAACTTTAAGGATTCAGATGGGTAAGGAATTAACATATAAGTAATTCTATAATATTAAATCTTATCCAGAGCTGTCTTTTATGAAATGTGTTTCACTAAAATACTATCATATATTTAAAAAAAAATGTACGGGTTGTTATGTTGTTATAATTATCGTATTTTGTATCTGCTTTTTATAGCATAATTTTAATCAAACAATTAAGATAAATTTAACATTATTTAGTTTTGCTTAAATCACGCGCTTAAAAAAACAAGCATAAATTAATACGTTATTGGAAAAAATACTTAAAAAACGGTTATTTAATCATAGCCAGCAAAACTGGTCAATAGAAAAGTTATTAAAAATCTACAAGAATTATACTATTATTTTTGATGGATATAAAAAACATCAAAAATAATAGCACGTACAAATTAATTGACATAAAATATTATATTGCGTTTCATGTAGAAGCTGATTCTCATTATATAAAAAAATCTTTCATATTATTCAATTCATTGTCAATATTCAATTTCAATATAGTTCGAAATTGTGATCATTCATGATTTCATGCGGCAATGAATACTTATAAAAGAGTTCCAATTCACAACATGGACGAAACAATTTCGGCTTTCAGTTTTAATAAGCCACTGAGCTGTTGGTCAGCTTTTCAGACGACAGCTCCCATTTTAGCTGGAATTATTGCTTTGAAAAGTTGTCGATCAGAGCTTTTGGTTGAAATACGTAAACCATTATACGTTAAAAACATACATCGCTTGAATATTATATTTCACTGGGTTGATTAAATTACCTTTGTTTTGTTCAGAAAAAACATTAATGTAAATGCAATAATATAAATGAACTGCTTAGGAAATTCATTTTAATGAATGAAGGAAATGTATTTCAGTTCTACATTTTTTTAATAAGATGTAGTTGATAGCTTTTTCGGCTCACGCCATTGTCAGTACTATGTTTAATCGTACATTTGTTTATCTATATATACCTGTGTAGACAAGGTACGCGATACATCGTCTCTTCTGTCTTAACAACCTAGCTTATATGCTTGCAAAAAATTAAATAAATTAAAATTCAAAATAAGCAAACAGGCGGCACTTACAATAAGCTTAACTACTACCCAGAGATGATTTATTACCGAAACGCTTTAGCCTCTCGCAATGGTCTGAGGAGCGGCAAAAGCCTTATATTTGTCTGTTCGTTTAAGGTGTGACAATTGATATTTATTGATTTCCAGTTGTTCCAAAGCCGTCATCTTGCGACCTTCATTTACTATTACTACATTTAATTCTAATTAAAATCTATGACGTTAAAAAAATGTAAATAAATATAACACGGTGAAAAAATATAGTTGATAGCTATTTCGGCTCACGCCATCGTCAGAACTATCTATATAGTATATATATATATATATAGGATAGTTATAGTAGATTATTTATTATAATAGATTATTTGTTAAAAATAATTTTGTAGAACTAAAATACATTGCTATTTTTTCACCGTGTTATAATGGAATTATACCAAGTGAATGCCAATTCAATCAATAAATAAATATACATAAACCTCAATGAGTTCTGCCTTTTTTACTTTTTATGATGTTGTTATATTGAAATAATAACATCAATCGACTTAACGACCTTTGACTAGAGAATGGCGTGCTGATTTTATAAATACAATTTATAACGAGCACCGAAATATTGTATTTTATATTTGGCAAATATATTCTTCTATACCAGAACGATACGCATTGAATCAAATATTTGAATGTTAATTATTTAAGCATCTGACATTTCAGTTGTTTTATCATTTCAAAAATTATGTGAAATGAAAATTTAATAACAATGAGTTTTCTTCGTACATTTAATCAAAATGTTTGGTCATCATAATATATTGATGCGTTTTAAACCATGCAAAAATTGTACCCACATTTAATAATACATGTATTTATTGAGAAATAGAAATAATACACTGGCTATTTTTTCACCGTGTTATAATGGAGTTCTTTTCAGTAAATGCCAATTCATTCATTCAATAATTTTAAATGTGCTTTTCAGAGTAAAGAAATCTTTAAAGTAATCCCGCATCATTTACGAAAACCGGTTCTGATATTACAAATATTTTTTTTGGAAAAAGTAGATAGAATTACGTTATTATTATTATCCAAATTAAGTTAAGAATTTAAATTGATATGATCTGTCCGTTTGTTTCGTCAAAATTCAATAAAAATAGCAAACAGCACGAAGTTTTTAAAGCGGTATTTTCTTTCTATATCAATATGTGTATATTTGTATGTTTGTGTTAAGAGTGGTAATAAGTCTAATGCACACAATTTTTGTAAAACTAAATCTCATAAAATACTTGAAATAACACGAGTCGCCTTTCCTATAATACTGGAATTAAGTGATGACATTTGACTGGCACCTTGGTAGAATTGTAAATACGATTGTTTTCAAATGTCTATGGAAATCTTAAGCAACCGAATGAGATTCTAGCGTGATGATGTCTTGAAGGTTGATGAATTTACATGCAGGCGGAAGAGAATGAACGGGAATTGTAAACAGGGTCGGCTCTGGCGTTAGTTTTTCGAGACTAAAAGCAAGGTCTCATTATTACAGCTACCTTTTTTTTTGGACAGCCAAAATTTTTATATGTATAATATATGAATAAATAAAGGTCATCTATAATCCAACACCTTTTTTACAACAATCACTTTATCTTGTTAAATAAGATTTAAAGGGTTTTTCAATTATTATAAAAAAGAATATTTGATTAAAAAGGGATTTATCCCTTAGTTTTCAATATTTTTATTTAGTATAAGTTTTTTCGTAAGTCCCAGTTCTTAAATCTCCAGTTAATTTAGACTGGGGCCTATGCTTAGATACTATTCATAAAGTTTTTGTATTTTTTTTTCTATTTAGTTTTAAATGAATAAATATATTATATACACCGACATTCTGACTGCCATACATGAAAAAATATTGATTTTTGATTGGTAAGATTATATAAAAACAGTTTTATCATAAAAAGAAGTTTATTTTTGCTCAATAAATTCGACACGATTTTCAGTAAGTAATAAAAAAATTATTTGGCATGAAAGTAAAATGTAAAGCTTTATTCTGTTTTATTTATTATTTATAAATTTTCCGCTTTATCAGGCTAACTTCCCATTTTAATTTAGAAATTTTCTGTCACGACTGTGTTTTTATTTATAATTATGTGATTACTTAAAAGCTGTCAAATGTTTATTTCATTTGTATTTTTTTAATAAAACCTTTTATAAATGAAAAATTTACTTGAAACAAACCATAAGCTCTGATTGATCATTGATGTCATATTGATTTTGGTATTCCAAAAAAGTATACTCTACTGAATCTAAAAGGTCAAAAAATCTTTCCACTGTTTTAAGTTGAGAAAGAAGGTTTGAATGTTCAATCTATTTCATTTATGGTGTTTTTAGTCGATTAATGCTTTGATTCTCAAACCCGGCATACTAAGGTCGATTGTAAACATTTATCTGTGGTGCCACCGCTTAATAAAACGCATTGGTATTACACAAAAAGAAAAACATATTTATCATTTTTTCAACAAACAAAAATTATAAAGACGAACAATAAATATAACGACTGGATTTTTCCGTTCACTAACTTTAATTGAATGTCTAAACTTTTGAAAGATATATAAATAGAACAATAAACAAACGCTGCTTTCATATAACATAAACTATAGTGCTATTTGTAGGTATTCCGTTTTACACATAAACAAAGTATTGTTAAAAAACGTTGACATAGAGATCTTAACTTTGAGCCCAATGGCATGAAACACGCGATTTGATTTGCGCCGCTAGGCTTTGAATAAACGAACAGATTGCTAAGTTATGCGTTATGGTGAAATTTCATTCAGAGAGCGCTAACGTGCTTACTCTCTTTAATTTTCACTTCCTTCAACAGCTTTTATTCGTCAACTTGGCATATTTTATTCGTATACCACACTTTCTCATCGCGTCTTGTCTGTTGACAGATAGAAATAATAATTGCATACGTTTAATGGTACTCGAAATCTTCGCTATTTTTTATTTGAGTAAGTTACAGTCGAATTATACTTATTGTAAATTATTGGCAAACAAAATCAATCTGAATAAAATATATCTTCTTATTTTCATATATTTTGAGTACAATTATTATATATTATACAGATTTTAATAATTGTGAAATTTTGAATAAATTGACCAAGGTAAATATAAAAACAATGGTGCGCAATCAAAAATTGCGTAAAACTTTATAACGACTTTCAAAGAAAATTAAAAGATTAAATAAATAAGTATTTATATTTAAACATAATGTATATTTGAAAACCATAGACGAAAAAAAAACGATTCCTATAAGAATACGTTAATTGATTGAATTGGCATTCACTTGGTAGAACTCCATTATAACACGGTGAAAAAATAGCAATGTATTTTAGTTCTACAAAATTTTGTAGAACTAAAATACATTGCTATTTTTTCACCGTGTTAGAATACGTTAATTTTCTGCAGTTCTTTTTTCAATGTATATAAATTAAGTAAGTATTGGATTGGTAACGATCAACCTTTGCAAACCTCATTTGTTCACTGTTATAAAGTATCATGTGAAATACGGAAAAAATCTTTTCTGCATGATTTATTTTTTTCAAACATTTTCACTTTCACGTTTTTATATTACAGCATATTTTCGTTTACATGATGTAAACTCTTAAACTCCATAACACCTGGATAAATCTGTTAAAAAATTTACGCGGCAAGGAAATAGCTTTGTTATATATATATAAATAGCTTCCATGAAATATAAAGCCACGGGGTGGTATATTTGATTCAATATATAACTTTCATGGACCAACATCCTTAAACAAAAACATTTTTTTTATTGTATAATCCCTTTGAAAATAGACTGTGTTTTTGTGGGTTTTTAAATCAATGCCATATATAACATACTTAACTAAGAAAAATTAGTTGTTTCATTGATTCATTGTGTTTTTCGACTTATTTTTTGAGTATCAAAATTTTGTTGTCACTGCAAAAAAATATTTATTTGAATTCATCATGTAATTGAAAAAGTAAACATAAAGAAGAAGTAAAAAAACATCGTATCATACCACACCGATTTCACAGTGCTTGTGTTGAGTAGCATAATTGAAATTGGAAAATAAGCCCACTTTATATGAAAGCTTGTAACTGGATGTCGTACTATTAAAAGTTTGGGGTTCTAGAATATCCTAAAAGAAAATTCATATGCTTCCACAAGAAAAGTACTCATTTTCATTTAAGATTTAACATGGTTCCATATTTTTTCAATCGAATTAATTTATAACACGGAGAAAAAATAGCAATGTATTTTAGTTCTACAAAATTATTTTTAACAAATATAGTTGATAGCTATTTCGGCTCACGCCATCGTCAGATCTATACGATATAAGATAGTTCTGACGATGGCGTGAACCAAAATAGCTATCAACTATATTTGTTAAAAATAATTTTGTAGAACTAAAATACATTGCTATTTTTTCACCGTGTTATAATGGAGTTCTACCAAGTGAATGCCAATTCAATCAATGAATTAATTTATACTTATTTTAGAAATGAAGGAAACAACTAATTGAATATTAAACAAAATTCAAGTCATCTCAGTCAACTGGTCATAATTTATTAATTTGATTTGAATATGTCTCAAAATAATAATGAAAAATTCTACATGATGTCGTTTATCGTCGTTTTTTGCTTAAGATGATATTGAACCTGCATTAAAATAGAAAATCATAAGTTGTAATAGCAACAAGTGTGTAGATTGGATAAGATTATCAATGATAATAATTTGAAGACGTCAATAAGTTGTGCACTAAAACATTATCTTGGAAATGGAATTAAAATTGCAAAATACCATTCATTAATTGATTCTTTCGGTCATTTGTCTGTGATAAAATGTAGATGATTTAAAGATGTTCTTAGAGAATACGACAATTTTAACGAAAACTATTATATTTATAATTTCAAAACAAAAACAGGAAGACGATTGTTTGAAGTTATAAATTATCAGACAATGTATAATACAATAATTCAATATCATTCAATTCAAATCAAGTTAATATGCATTTACATATTTTATAATCCAGCTTTGTTTTTTGAAAGCATTTTTTATTAATCTAGGGTATTATAAAACAGTTGATCTAACAATATCTATGCATATTAAAATTTAATAGTTTTTGATATATAAATCATATTCAAATATAACTGGATTTATCCAATATGTTATTTGTTGGTCTTATATTATAGTTCCAATAAAACTTTTGCAAAATGCATCCGTTATTGAATTGAAAACATTATTGGTTAGCTCGTAAAAATGATATATTTATAAATGATATGACCTTTATTCGTTCTGAATGGAAGTTGAAAAGTAGTATAAACAATATGGCTTATATTTAAGACCAATTCAACAAAATGTGAGCGAAATATAGAAAGGCCATAACGAAAAGGGTTGCATGAATAGTAAATATATAGAATTGGGCCCCGGTTGCCTGCGGGCGTTGGCCATTTAGGGGTCCTTGGGGAAAACATATATTTGATATGACAGCTGTATTTGAGCTTGGTTCTTTGTATTTATGTTTAGAAATAATATATTTGATCAAAAATAATTTGCTTAATTTAAGTATTGTGAATTTTTAAAGGAGCTTTTTATTGCCAGCTCACTGATAATATCATCTCAATTAATCGCATAAACCAAATGAATAGAAAACATGTAACATTGTGGCTATAAAATTCTCAGCAACGAAGCTTGTATCTATTGTAAAAAATCTTATACCGTATATAATATAACTAATGCAACGTTTGTAAATATATATTGCATATGGTATCAAATATTATTTGAGTATCACCTATCTGCTCATTTGTAGTGATAATTTTGTTTTATTTTATGCTTTAGTTAAATGACTTTTCTTATTTATACGTTTTACATTTGAATTGTTGAAATTATGTAAATTTTTATTTATATATTGTCACTCTCGATCCGGGTTTCGCTTTTAAGTATCTACAGACATTCCATTCTATTTATTATTGTCAGTTTGTAATCGTGGTAAATGAAACATGTGAAAATATAAAAAAATCAATAATTTAAACTTTATATTGAAAATATGCCAAGAGCCTATACATGATATATATATTATATTTTAGATATTTGCAAAAAAATAACAGATTTTTACAAATTTTATGCAATTATTTATTCTTACTTGATTAAATTAATTCAATTACATATTATGGTTTGAAATGATAAAAAAATGCTAAATACGAAGCACTTTATCTCGAAATAATTTTGATTAAAACAAGAAACCATTCATTGGTTGAACATCAATTAAACTTTTATTGCTATCGACATTCCGACCCCAAACCTATGTTGAAACGTTTTGCGCGGCAGATCCACATGAATTTGCGTTTGCGCAAACAAAGTTCAGTAGTAATCTCGGAATGCAAATATGTAATAATAATATTTCGATAACGATTAAAAGGTCGGTGTCAAACGCGAGTTGCCAGGGAGCAAAAAATGATTGCACAGATAAATCATTAAAAACGAACGCGCGATAAAATAAAATCGTCGAATTAATCCTCGGCGTGTAATATTGCACAAAGAGAGAGCAGATTGGCGCTAGGTGGTTGTGTTTACCAGCGGATAACACAGGAACAGTAACATAAATAAAGGTCAGGCAACGATTTACTGCCATTTGTTAAACCCCAAACAAAACTCGATGAATAAATTAAAAAAGCTCGCGCTCAATGGCGGGAGCTTTCGTTTTACTGCGCGCCAGTGGGGTATCCAGGCGAATACTCCATTACACTAACATAAGAATTATTCATGCCATCTTACAAACCATTTAATACCATTGCAAGATTATGACAGTTCATGTTACAAATTATTTGCTTTTAAAATGGGTTTTCGAAAGCGTCATATACATATCTAGAAAAAACTGTATCCAGTAAATATTTCATATTAAATTATATCCACTTTTATCAAATATTCCAGTAAGTTTATTTATGACAAAATGATAAAAAGCTCATTTTCCCATTCACTTAACCTTATGATATTTTGAAATAACATTTAATGTATGTAACGAACTACGAACTAGAAAACCACTTTATTAATTTGATTGAACGATTATGACAAGGAGAAGATACTTAAATCAATGATAAAGCAATGAGATCTAATTGAAGAAATCAGTCTACGTATAGTACATTAATGTATGTTATATTAGGCTTGATGTTTTTGGGCAATTGGTCATTAGATATCTTATCAGATATCAAATGAAATCTTGATAACAAAGTATGCATACAAAAAAGTATACTTGTTAACTCTCGAATCAAAAATTTCGATAATGAATAGTATATTCAAGATTCGAAATCTGAAATTATTTTAGAAATCGTTTGAACTTTTTCCGTCAGTTTGAGGTGAAAATCAGAATATTTTTCTTACTATAAGTTGAGCTTACACAATGAATAAATAAACTTTTTAAGTTAGAAGGCTTCTATTCATTATTAATTTAAATATCACTGTTAATCGTTATATTTTATTTTAATAAAAGTTGTATTTACTATAATTCATATTATTATATTAGAAAATCTGTATTTCATTCTGAAATATGCTTGGTGATATGTAATATATTGAAACTTATTCATGCAAGAATAACATTTTCCGTTCGGAATAACAAAATATAAAATAAACGTTGCCCAAGGTTATTCTTGTTAAATTTTGCGTGTCGAACTATTATTGCTGTCCCCATTTTCTGAACCTCACTGCTGGCGCCAGCATTGCGCCACTAGGTATGATGTTTTTTCTTCCTTTCTGTGGAAAACAGAGCAAGTTTGATAATCTTCTTCTCATGTAATTGTAGCATTGGGCGGTATCCGTAATTTTATTCTAAAAAGAAGAGCACAATAATGTAATAATAAATATTATCGTAGGGGCATAAAAATCATAAAAAAAGATTTTTACATTTTGAATATAGCGAAAAACATTTTCTACCTCTTTCGCGAAAAGCATAATGGGATGTTAAAGTTTTTTCAATAAACCAAAAAAATGTCTTTTTAATAAGAATGTTGTGGAAATCGTTTGAGGAATTTGTGGATTGATAGTTATAATATCATAATTTAGATATACAAATAAATACAGTTAAATTGCAAAATAGTACTGCAAATAGTTTTTTTTATTAATTTTAATGTAAACCTTTTTTACGAATAATTGACTATTAACATCATTAAATAGTCTAAATGGTGGTAAATTAATACATCATAAAGTAAAGACATCAAACTATTGAATTATATTTTGTCAGATTTAAAAGCTCTTGACATAAACAACAATAATAACCTATTTAAATAATTATAATATATATATCAAATTTGAATCATTCAATCCCAGTGTTCTGACAAAAGTTTTGTCAGTAACGAATCGATTTCTCATTTTCTCCATTTTATAAATTCCAGTACACGAGCCTCCTTGAACTACAATAGTATGTCAACATTTTATATTGTATATTAAAAGCAAAGTAAATTAAACATTCTCGTTCAATCGAATTCAATAATGTTTAATGACATAACTGCCAAAATACTTTAATTGTTAAAACTTTGTGAAATTCCACATGTTTGTCACCCTGGTTTTGCTATTCGGTACATTCTGGCATTCTATCACACCGGTTGAAAGTGACAAAATATATACATTTGTGTGAGTTTCAACATTAAAAATTTTCTATTGAAAATCCATTACCGTCAGTTGATATCATAAATATGATGCATGTTTATATGCCTATTTAGTTTTAAAGGAATAATGAATCAGTAGTGTCAGTTTTATAATACCAAAGATTAAACAGGATTTGGATATGAAAAAAAAACGTATTTCTGGCAAGAGTAATAAAATATCAAAAACTTAGAAAACTTGGGCATTCAAACTTAACTCGTGCTTTTTATGTTAATATGCACAAACTATGATTATAATGAAATCTCCCAGTTTACAATATCTAGGGTAAATTGTAACGTGGTGGTATCGGTAACCCGAGCTCGCAAGTAATGTTGAATCATACGTGAATATTTAATTAGTCCATATAATTAAACGCCACGCGATTGGGCGCGTTCATAGTATGGAAACAATGTTAGATCGTTATCAGTCTACGATAGTTTCCTATGGACAAAAGTTTCACTTTGAAAACCAATAGTCCCAACATTGTGGGATAGTTGTATGCAGTCACTGATTTTATACTGTAATAACTATCACAAAATGCAATGAATTATTTCGTCGTGTTATCGGTTTTACGTAAGCGTGCGAAGGATCTACTTGTGAATCTATCACATAAGGTTGTAAGATAACTAATAATACAACAAATTTCAGGCAAAATTCGACATTATTAATCAATATAGTCATAAGTACATTCCAACTCTTCTTTAGCATATTTATGCCTATCTAGAGTAAAGATCTGTTCAACCCTTCAAAATATGTTTAAATTACGAACAATATTTTGTGATGTATTATAATGCTCAAAAATTCCTTTAGGTGCATAATGTTATAGTAATATTTCAGAAATATGCTTATAGAAATATGATTACAGTGAAACATCGTTTTTAAAGAGACTTAAAAAAACGATAAATGTGGGAAACGATAAATACGGATAAGCTGAGAATAATAATAAAAAGTAGAACCTTAAAAAATTATGGTATACTCCCCTTTAAATAATATATTATAAGAAGGTTTTGTAAAAGTTTTATTAATTAAAATTGGTTAATTGGAAATAATCCAATAGTGTTTTAAACTTCTTCTTGTGAAATTCTTTATTAAATAAAGTCTCATAAAAATAGCAATGTATTTTAGTTCTACAAAATTTTGTAGAATTAAAAATGCATTGCTATTTTTTCACCGTGTTATAATGGAGTTCTACCAAGTGAATGCCAATTCAATCAATAAGTCTCAAAACATTCGAGCGAACTATATATAATATCATTAATTTCATAGATTAAATGTGTTCAAACTCACAAATTCTATTGGATATATAGATTTCAAGATCTGACATGACAGAATTTTAGAAAATGAAAAACTGCTAATATTTAAAACATCCTTATCCCCATCTTTGTGATCGAATTTTATTAATTAAGATTTTCTCTGAAAATAACTGATTATGACAATTATAACACGGAGTCCCATATGTCCACTGAAACCGGTCAATCGGGATGATGTTTGAGACGGAACCATAATATTTAGACGACAGATCGAGGAAATCGACAAACCGGGGAACGAGCAATGCGGAATTATTTAACATTGTTATTATGGGTGTTTGACAGGACTAATGATGATCCATCCAGAAAAAAATGTTATGCGAGAATGCTTGATCGGAGTTCCACTGTAAATATTAATATGTTGTATACTGATATGTTATCACTCACTTTATCTTTTGTTCCTTTCAAGATTGAATTATTTTCTCTGGTACATTTTGACAATGAGAACATAAAAAATTCTATTCGTCATAGAAATGCTTAGTTTTAGAACGGTGGGTGGAGTTTGTAAAAAAGACATTAGAGTTGCACTCTAGAATGGCATCATGTATAAAAAATTCTTGATCTTATATCGCACTGTAATGTGTATTAACTAATTATAAAAACTACGTAGTATTATACAAATTTAATATTACACACCTACTTTTCTTTCGTTTGACGGCTTTACTGTTTAGTGGTCAAATTAATAACTTAATACCCTTGCAGTATACATAAACGATTGTTTGCTACAGATATTTCCATTCATTGAAATTTCAATTGATTTTATTTGATATCTTTAAAATTATTATATATAACTGAGAATAAAGCACATTATATGATTGCTCCATCAAAAAGAAAAAGTTTAAGTAACCCATTAGCACTTACTTTCAAAGAAAATATTCCATTGAATGCATTTACTTAAATTAATAAATCTATGATACTATGAATTTTTACTAACTTTCACTTATCGCACTGAAAAAATATATTTTGTAAAATAATCCAGCTCGCTTATTTTCGTTTCAATTTTTATCGAAATAATCCGCATTTTTTATCATGTATTGGAAAATAAAAAATACCACGCTCACTGTAGTAGAGAAAAATAAATTTGTTCCAAATCATTTGATAGTGCAATCAGGCGTCAATGATATAGTAAGCATCACTATATAAAAATAAATTTCATAGAGATATTTTACATTTTCGGATATTCCGGTATTTATTTCCACTTCGAATTTTGTAAAAACAGATATTTTGCTGAAATATTTTTCAGGTATTTAGCATATATACATATATATTTCAAAAATAAAAATCGCTTTTCAATATAATACTAGTCATGCAAAAAATAATCTGGTTCATTTTTTGATAAATATTTCATAGATTTACGATCCTAGCCTGGTGGATAAAAATTGCAAAAAATAAGAGTTTTCACTCATATTTTTATTCAGAGGAAATTTTCATCACTCTCTAAAATATTGGATGTGTGCAAGTATTTTGTGATTCTTCGAAAATCACACATGGTCATGTTATATGACTAATATAATTTATTCGCTCTGTTTTTTTTCAAATATTTTTAGTTTTTCTTTCTACTTAAAAAAAAATTCCATTAATAAATTAAATGCTTAATTCTATATGCAAATAAACGCATGGCGGCTGTATTAATTTTGCAATGATCACGAGTATTTCTGGGAAAAGTTTTTTTATTATTAAAAAATTTGTTTTCAAATAAATATAATATTATTTATGTGCATTGTCAGGATTAAGTGCGACTTGAACAAATTATAACGCAAATTAATGTGATGGATGAACTAGGTATACCACAGAGAAATGATATAATTTAATACCTTAATTACTATAGAGTTGTTAAAAGCTTTGGTGTATTTTACCTTTTGTGTTAACCGCTATTATATAAATCGCATCGCTGATTATTATTTGTATTAGTAACATCAACTAGAATATTTCGTATCGTTTTCATCATTAATTTTAAAGCAATACAAATTCAACACAGTGTGTAATTTTATCAATTCGCAAATAAGTTTTAATGAATTTTTTAGAACACACAATTGTAGCCTAAAATAATAAATGCACTTTAAATCTGGTGATTAATAAAATATTTTGTTTCTAGGTTTTGAAAGTTTTAAATGAATGGAAGATTTCAGAGATGTGCATGGCCTTCTCTCCTTTTTTCCTTAATCTTCAATTTACGGCATAAGCTTGACGATAATATTAAAAGAATTTCCAATTGATCAATGTAACAGTTTTGAGTAGTTATTTTTAACGTAGTGATGGAAATAAATGGAACAGATAATGCTGGCTATGCGCAAAATCGGTGCTGATCATAATATTAATTATGGAAATATTAATAAACAATGTGTTTTTACTTAAAAATGGCCAATGTACGATATAATATTGTATGTTTAGCTTTACCTTACTAATAAACAAAATAAATTATATCACATAATAAAAATACGTTTTTCTGTCGGTCAATGAATAATATAGTAAATACATGATCAGGTCTTTTGGATTATATTCTAAATCTATATTTGTAAAAGTATTGTCAGTCAGTGTTGCAAAGTTTGTAGGAAGGAAGCACGCAATTTATGTGTATCTTGACACTTATTAAATTTTGAGAGAAACGTTGTGCTTAGTATAAATCGAGCAATGGAATTTACTCAAATATCGTAAATATATTTCAAGTGCTACGAATAAATTCAATGTATTAAAATGAAGAAGCAAAAGACGAAATTTTTGGACCTGAATAAAAATACTTATTTGCTATTCATATGTGAATTAAACAACATTGAAATAAGAAAATATTTGCTTTAAATCCACCACTGTTCAGACTTAAATTTTAATTATCGATTCTTTTAAAAGGTCAAGGTTGAAGGAAATTTTGAAATAAAATTACGTCGAGGGCAAAAATGTAGTAATGTTGTACAATTAAAAAAACAAATACCGAAAAAAGACTATTAAATCCAGAGGGCTTTATGACTAACATATTACGTCAATTTATTAAACAAATACGTCTAATACGTAGATCAATTTCGTTAATAATTATCACTCACTCTATTTGTCTGAACAATAACGGATTACTTTTAAATAACACTATAAATTAAAGTCACGTTTGAACAGCTGAAGAATATTCCAGAGTAATGGCAAATTGAACATCAGAATTAATTGAATCGCTTTAATCGTGATGGGAAAATTTGTTATGGATATAATTTTACTTTATAGTATAAAGCTCAATGACACACCTAAATCTATACATTATATTTTCAGTTTTCAATTTATTAGAGCAGTATGTTGTTTTGTTGTGAAATCGGATATGTGTCAATCGATTAATGTTCAAAAATTTTATTTTGGGAAGTTGGTAAAGGTTTTTGTGTACTCATGTATTATCTCACAAAAAACTGAGAAAGTGTACTGATTAATTTTAATTGAAAATGATTCCTTCTAAGATCGCTATAAAAGATTCTTAATGAAGTATTATTGTGTTAATTTTTTTAAATGTTTTGGTATTTCATATAAAGGTGTTTTTTTATGAAAACATAAAATTAAAATAATATTTGTGTTTCGTTGTTTGTTCGAACATGATTTTTTTGTAGTATAAATAACTCAAAGCATCCGACAGTACGTATGCATGAATTTAAATCTGGAAAACTTTTTATCTTATTTTTCCTATCCGCGCCAGAATATTTCAAAGAAAAAAAAATTGGCTGGAATTCACAATTCTCCTACCGAAAGTAATTTTCTTTTTTTATGAAACCATATATAATCACTCCTTTTATTCCATCCACACTGAAGCTTAATATTTCACAATGTATTATTTCTTATAATGTTGATTTTGCGTAAATTAAAAGTTTATTGGGGGTAAGAGATATGTATAAATTCTGTACATAAGGGTGTATTTTGATTTCGTTAAGAGCACGGTGTTTATTTGTGCGAATTAAAAAATATTACTTAGATATAATTGTTAAAAAATATTAATATTCGAATGATTTTGGAGTTGTCCTCAAAAAAAAAAATAGTTTGCGGTGACCTTCTGAAATTGTAATTAATTACTTTTCAATCACAAAACAATACTCAATGTGATTTTAAATTAAAATAAAAAAAGATTCTACAATACTCCCATCGAATTCGTCTAAAAAACCAATGTTTGTAAGAATTGCCAATCAAAATATCAAATTTAAATTTTATTATCAAATTTTGAATCAAGATTTAATTGTATTTACAAACTTACGAATACTTTAAGCTCTGTTGTTTTTGTGCAGGGCTTGTAAAAATTGTTTTGTAATATCAAAGATGGCCGTGAATAATTAATATTATCACTTGCTTTTCCTGTCATTCTTTATTGTGATTCATACAAAGATATTCACTTTAAGCGTATCATTATCACATGTTTCGTATGATGGCCTGTTTTGAATTTCAATCCGTTGATTAGGCAACGCGTCACTGTGTCCATCCCTTGTCAACGTCACGGCATACAAAGAAACGAGGCAAAGTGGGCGGGTGTGTCTGATGGGCGGAAAATATAGAAAGTGTGGGACGGTGGGCGGAAAACTCCCGCTGAGAAAGGAACACGTCTCTAGGGCGGCGGGAAAATTATTCTAAAGACGTTCTCATCAGTGAGAGAAATCTTTTAACTGCTAGAATACCTTTTTGATTTCTAAGCATTTGAACGAATGGTTATTCGAGAAACGATATTTTTTGAACAACATTTATTTACAAAGCGAAATTCATTTAGGATCTGCACATTTTCTATAGGTGACGAAACAGAATTTTCAAGCAATCTTCATTTATCATCAATATATTTCTTGCAGACATTTTGTAAAAAAGTCACATAAATTATATTGCATGTGATAAAATTGATAAAATAATTCAATTAAGCCTTTCTAATTTTTAATAAAATAAAGCATTATTTATTGCGAAAATTATAAACAAATACAATTAAAATAAAATATCGTTTAATTATGAATTTTTATTTTCAGTGTTTCCGATACTTAATATAGAATTTATACTGCTTCATAAATTAAAAAGCATTTGGATTTATGCTTCGGGTGAAATGATGAATTTTCTTATATCAAATAAAATATACCAGAATGGTCTGTTTTCTATCGGTGGATACATCAAGAGCTTATTTTTATTTAAAGAAGAAAATAGCGAGCAGATATTTTATGTTTGAGCGGTAGGGTATATGTGATCTAAAGAAAAATTGGCATGGAAAAGTCGACGGTAGGAGAGAAGCCCCACTAAATATTAATCATCGTATTTTAAAATGACGCCAGCGTTTCGCGACATAGCCCGTTATCTGATGTGTTAATATTTTGCTTAACCAGAGCTTCTGAACAAAGCAAAAGTTCGCATATATCCCTGGTGGTTTGTTCATAATATTAGCGAACATTTGCTTCGTAACATTTTCATTTGATATAAAGTATATTAGTAAGAAAGATTACTGTTATGCTTACAATAATCCACAACAGCTAGATAAATGGTTGCAAAAAGCGTATTTTTATTTTCAACTCAATTTGTGACAGTTTTAATTGAAGTAAATTAAATGATAATACTTGCGTGTTGATATTAATAATTAGAGCATAAAACACCTATCCGTCATTTATAAGTAAGATGTTCTAAAGCTCTACTGCACTCACTCACTTCACTCACTTCTTCAACACTTCTAATAAAGAATCTAAGAAAGAATGCGCCTATATTTATTGTGTTATTAATGTTATTACATCAAAAGAAGCCAATACACACGGGTATTAATGACGTGTCATGTTTAAAAAAAATTATCCACCATTAAGAAACTATGATTAAATTTGTATTTTTGAAAAATGTTTTTCTAAGCATTTTTCAAAAATATACGTCATGACAAAAATTCAATGTGTTCATTGTTTTGTTTTTTGTGATCATCTAGTATTTTACATTCACAGTCTTTATTTTAAAAATCATTTTCCTTTCATGATAAAATAATAAAATTGAATATTATAAACATGAAATTTTTTCACTGATTATACGAGTAATTTTACTGTTGCATTATAAACAAATTTATTTAGTTATAAAATATAATTATGTCTAAGAGTTAATTTACACTGAACCATTATTGAAGATAGTGAGTAGCTGTTAGAAAAGCGTGAAAGATATTTCAATCGCATTATATAATTGTATTAGACATTTAATATCTTTCGCAATTAGACTTCTCAAGTTTGATTTTACCTGTTATATTATGCAAGGTGAGTTTTGATTGGACTTGAGTAGGAGCTCACTGAGTTTGATAGAAACACCATGAATATTACTGAGATAATAATACTTGTGCCATAAACATGTGCACGTTGTCTATAGAAAGCATGCAATGCTATAAGTTTTCTGTGCATATAGATGGATTTCACTTATTTACAGGATGCGTTTTTTCGTCAAGTAAACTCGACAGATTATTCATAGGGATATATTTGAAGTTTTAATGTCATCAAAATCATGGACTTTCATATTTTTTAGTGTTTATGAACGTGTCATATTATCAAATTAAATACGCATTATTAAATAATTTTATAGCCTGAAATAGAGCCCACTAAAATTCGATCATTTAAGCGTTATTTTATTTACGACACTCTTCGTATGGTATACGAATTTTAAAATTGAAATCACACGAACCACCTTACATTTGGCCTTGTGTAACAACTAAATATAAAGTTCAACAATTCATGACAGGGTTGAAATTTGAACGACGAAAGCTTCAAAGTAGAATTATTGATGCCATAGAGATATACGTATTCTCTGTTTTATTCGATAGAAAAATTCCTCCATAAATATCAACAATTCAAATTTAAGTTCACAATTAAGTGATATATTCTTTTGCAATCACTATTTGTAAATACAATACTTATTTTTACACTAATGTAATTATTTTGAACAATTTGGATGGTAGCTAGTACCAAATTACGAGGTTATGGAAGGTATTTTAAGTTATTATTTTAATGAACTAAAAAGCGTTTGACATAAAATAAAAGCTTTTATTATTTTTGTTAAAAGATTGTATATAGATTTTCTTTTCATTGACCAATATCTCACACGTATTTGACATAAGTTATTTTTTCATTTTAATTTAATACTTATACTTTTAGAACACGGTGAAAAAAATAGCAACTTATTTTAGTTCTCAGAACTATCGTTCACTGAGTTTTTGATTTCCCGCACCTTTTCTACAAAGCTATATATAGATAAGCAAATGTTAGTTTAAGCATAGTTCAGACGTTGGCGTGAGCCGAAATAGCTATCAACTAAATTTAAAAAAATAATTTTGTAGAACTAAAATACATAGCTATTTTTTTCATCATGTTATAATGGAGTTCTACCAAGTGAATGCCAATTCAATCAATATACTTTTAGAAACATTTTTCTATAAATATATATATATTGCGAATGCATAATTCATAGATGTAAATTTGATTTACTTTTTCAATTACAATTGATAATGTTTGTCACATCACAGAAATCATCATGTAGATTCCAGCTTGTATGCAATATGGTTTTTTGAAAGCACTCGGCAAACCTGCATTTGATAGTGAAGCTTTCCCGCCACTGACATAAATACCCATACATTATTTTGAGACTCTCGTTGCAGAAATGAAAACGTTCCTTCATTATTATTAAAGGCTGTCTGTTCGTTTCCGTGTCTCGTAGAACCAGTAAAACTGAAAATGACGATGGTTAAACACAGCGAGATGAAATACAAAGCTTTGCATTTTTTTAAGCTAAATAAAAAAAATGATGTTTCTTATTTCAAATATTCTAATCAACTTTTGTCAAGTATTTGATAATGATTCTCAATCCATGTCATTGAAAAATTTGTTGTTAGTTTATAGTTCATGATTATTGATATGTATTTAAATCACACAAACTTGTGGGTCGTATATACAATATATATCTGAAAAAAATAAAACTTGTTAATATTAGAAACGCCACAGATTTAATATTTTATCGAATGAAATTTATTTTTGGCGAAAAAATATATAAATTAGTCGTTTTATCATATTTGATTTTAGTTATTGTGATTAAATTATAATGAGGTCCATTTCGATTAAATGTATGCGTTAATAGATAAAATAGGCGGTTCTGAGTAAAGCAAAATTGATATTGCTCTTTGAGACTCGTTTGAGTTGAGAGTAACTCAAAGCTTTCATTTTATTCTTATTTGTATAGATATATTTCCAGGAAATTTATTCATCTAAAAATAGTTACAGGAAAAACACGCATTTTTTAAAAAATAGCCACAAAACGGCTTTGGTGTTTTATGATGATTTTTTTACCGTCAGTAATAGTTAATTCTAAGATAAATTTGATGGAAGATTAATGACAATATATTCACTGTCATAATGGTATCTTTTTAGAAAGCTATGACTGTATGACGGCATTATATTCAATAGCAATATGTCAAGCCTGGATAAAATAGTATGCGTTATAGCATTCACTGACTCAATTCCCAGTACAAATATTTTCATTTATTTAGTCTTCAGACGATTTATGGATTTTATCGAAGTTACATATATTGTACAAATGTTTGTAATGTTAACACTTTTCGGTTCACGGACGCCACATTGGCGTCAAACGTTACGATCCGGGAATGCCAACAGTGGCGTCTTCGGATACGCGCAGCTATACTACCAAAAATTAATATCAATTTTAAATTATACCTTCAAAATTTATCGATAGATGGATGCAGAATATACATGAGGTCTAAAATCAAATTAAGAAAAAAACTATTTCGGTGTAGTTATTTAGCGAAAATTTGCGGGCTATGGCCCGTTGTATTAAATATAGTATATAGTGTTAAACAGTTACATCAACTGAATCTTTAAACGCGGTGTAGCAAGAGCAATGTGTCTAGTAGCCATTCCCTTGATATTCCATCTGAACTCTTTTTGAAAATGAAAAGTTGAGTAGAAAGTAATTCTCGGAAAACGAATTTTGTTGAAATATGACCTATATCGAGTCTACATATTCCAAATCGGATTGATACTAAAACCAAGTTACTGAGACTATTGTATGGTATATAATATAACTCTACGATGTTTCTGTAAATAAAGTTAATCGTAAAATCAGCGTCAGCAGAATGATGCTGTCAGAAAACCAAAGATGACATATGACGCAATTTGTTAAATCGTGTAGAGTGGCAAAAGCACTTGGTACTGTAAAGCTAAAATAATTAATGATAACGCAAAACCGAACTGTCATACTTGGTTATGATGCGCCATCTATCTTACGGTATCATCTTACGGCAAAATTTTGCTCACGCTTACCTACATCTTATACTCACGGCGCCTACGTAAACTTATCAATGCGTTAGCCATTCCATTATTATTAATTACTTAATCGCACCAAATTGCTTAATTACATTCCGGCCGATATAGAATGTGCTCAATTACCAGTCCACACCCGTACACATGCCTATACCCAGTGGTGTCCAGCCCATTTATATTTAAGTGTGCGGTATTTAGCTAATTATAAGGTATACGGGTATCAAGAGACTTCGTAGGGATCATTTGGTATCTTTTATGTGACGTCATTAACTACAATGAAATATTTAATTTTGTATTTTTACAGTTATTAAAGCAATAATACGCTCGTCAAAAATATTACATTTTTCATTAAGTATGTATGTTAGCTTTTATTTGAGTTAAAAAAATTATACTCATTTTAATTGCAGAGTGAAAAATTAACGGAATATACATTTATAACAAGGTGAAAAAATAGCAATGTATTTTAGTTCTATAAAATTTTAAAGATATAGTTGATAGCTATTTCGGCTCACGCCATCGTCAGAAATTTATTTGATGTGTGACTTAAAATGTAGTGTTTGTTTATTTTAATATATGTTTACGATTTTCCTATAAAATAATAAGAAATCTCATTTTCAAGGTAAGATTTTCGTTGTTTTTCTTCTTTGCGATATATACATATATATATATGAAATAACGGAATAATATATTAATATTCATATAGTATTATTGAAAACAGTGGAAGCGTTTTTTTATTTATTTAGAATTTTAATATTTCAAAAAGACGTGATTTTATTTAAATAAAGACTAATGGTTTAATGCAAATGCCATTTTAGAATTTATTTATATTTAAAAAATTTAAATAAAATAAAGATTGATAAAATATAGTTATTTTGGAGTAATTGGAAAAAAGTGAATCGCGCTTAGCAATCAATCATAATAATAAGTACAAAATTTTAATTTTCAATGACAATATAATTGATAAGCCAATAGTTGCTTCATTAAGTGTATTTATACCGTATTTTTGATGGTAAAACTAGCGAGTTACGAGGTTAACTGCAATATTGGTCGCTTAGATTTAAGTAAGAAAAACATTGTATATATATATATATATATGATGTAACATCGCTTCAACTCTACAAACATCTTAGATTTTCTACAATAAAAAAATTGTGTACGTCTATCACACGAACTGAAAAAATGCATACAAAAAGTATTAATCATATAAATATCTATATCGAGACACTTCTGATTTCTATTATAAAAATGATAACTTTATGGATAGTATAATCATTATATACTATACAAAATAGTGCTTTAAATAAATTCTTATAAATTATTTTAAGCTAAATTTATTCATTATTTTCTTAATAAAAATAAATATATATTTCAATTGAGTGTAATGATTTCGTCTTAACCTGCCACTGCTCAACTATTTATAGTTGAATATTGTAATTGAGCCGATTGCAAAGTTAGAATTCTTCACGCGTTACCTGTCACTTAAGTATTTGCGCACTATTTATCATACAAATTGTAACTAAAGCTAAGTTCAAGCCATTTCATTTTATCATAGCCCATTGATGAATATTGAATATAATATTTTTTTCTCAGGTCATATGACCGATCAGAATACTTTGATCAATATCATCCATGATTGGTTCTGTTTATATTGTATATTTAATATTTGGGTAGATTCAAAAAATCGTGAAAAAAAAACTTCTAATTTGAAAAACAAATATTACAATAACAACTCAATAAAATGACGAGAAATCGATTTCCAAGATTTCAGTCATTATTTATGAAAGATTTACTAAATACATAATTGATAATCCAATCTCTAATTTATTATATAGACTGAAAGTGATTGATGAAATTTCATTTTAAAATGTGAATTTTTGACCCTTTGTACGAACTAACATGTTCTATTAGAAAACATTTGAAATCGTACAAAGTTTCAACAATTCTAATTCAATATTTGTTTTGAGATTTTGGTATTTTATATACATAGAATTGGATTGACAAATTTCTCTTTTGTGGCATTCCTGTGAGTTTTATTTGAAAGGCTGTTTGAGACTTGACAATACGAAAGGAAAAGTTCTTATCTTGTAATAATTACACATGTCTGCCTTCAAACATTAATTCGATAGAAAAATTAAATAATGCCACTCTTTGCTGAGATTTAAGCTCGTGAAAACTACTCCCTTACCTAAGACCAAAGGAATTTAAGTCAATTTTAAATAAAAAAAATTACCCACCCCACTGATCTGATCCTAGAGGGCGAAGTGAAAGCAAAAAGCTTACCAGCCAAGCTTAAGTCCAAGCTTGCTCCACTCATATATCTGTAATATTTTAAATTAGAGAGTGTGAACAATTTAGTAAGATGCAGATTATCGTAGAATATTTCTGTTGATGCTTTACATTGACAATTGATGTAATAAAAAGTAAAATTTATGGAAAAATTTCAATAGTATTTGAATAAGTAAAACTGAAAGTTTTCTGTCGGTTATTAAATAATATTATAAACAGTTCTCCGTGTAAATCTTTAAATGCGCTTACAATGTTAGGTATTCTTATTATACACACAAGAAATAATTTAGCCAATAATCTGATGATTAATGTTAAATAATACAATGCTACGATTAAGGTTGTTCCATCTGTATTTTCACGAAGTCGCTGATACACGGGTACCTCCTATATCGCTCTTAGGATCATGACAGTAAATACATATTTTTCTATCACGCTATCGGCTAGATACACAGCTGCACGATACTAAATAAAAAAAATGATTTCATAAAAAAAACACTACCTTTAAGCCGACAAAAATTCAATAAAACAAGTCATGCATCTGGTATCCGAAGAGTGTGAAAAAGTACTGAAAGATAGTTGTGAATTCTGGAAAGTAGAATAGCTCTCAAGTTACGTGAGGTTAACATGTCCTCTGATCCCGTAGTTCATTATCATAATAAATTAGGGTGGTCACAACACCGCAGAGACACTTTTAATTTAAAACTTTTAGTTTGGTTAGTGGCCGTTACTTTTAATCGAATTTTTGTAAACGATGCATTTGCATTAGCGAAATTGGAAACTTAAACATAAATAAACACTTCACTACTTTGGTTCACTATTTATTATTCGCAATCTATCCACACAATCTCAAATGGAGTCCCACGTTACGCTCATAAAAGAACTTCGTTTTGTTTTTAGACAGTTGAATACACGCCATTTTTTTGGTATGCACATAAATCAGGCTAAAAAATACACAAAAATAAACATTATTCTTTATGGCTTATGTGTTGACCTAAAAATAATTTTCTGTTTACAAATAGGTACAGATATTTTCGTTATAAAGAAATGTTTGCTTTTTGAATGTAAATATTTTGTTTCAAACAAATTTTAAATGTTTTGAATCTGAGCGTTGAATTTTTCAATATAATTTTTGAAGTCCATTTTGGTGCTTTTCGTTATTTGAGAATATTACAAAGCCACCAGTAAACGAATAATTGTTGAAATCTTTCAATCAATAAAGATATCACTTTTCTTAGGCATTAACACAATTTATTATAATTCGTTCAATTCTTATTTAAAATCTTATTGTTTTGGATTGATCGTTTCACCAAAATGCTTGAAAATTAGAGCTGTAGACGTCATGTAGCTGTCATTCAAGCCTGGAGTGATTTTCATCAATCAAAATATTTTTATCAAGTAGTGTTTTTCAAACATGTACGTATATGTAAAATCATACAGTATCATTGTATACAACATCGTTTACCTAAACAGAAACTAAACTTTTCAAATCTATACTTATAAATCCATAACATGATAAATTTACACTAAAATTTGTAAGTTGAAATAATTTTTTTTTTTAAATTTGCTCTACATTGATAGAAAAAAAAATGAATTAGTAATAGTAGTAAAATAAATTGCTTAAGTCTATGTACTTTTATCAAATATTTTGTTTCATACATTTTTTCAATTGACTCGAAGGAGATATGGTAAAACCATGTTATTTCCCTTATCCACCTCTGTATCTGAAATATAAGAACATTGTCCTAGCGAACAGGTGTCTCTGAGTTTACATCTTTGTAACGTCAATATCAAATATTGATTTTTCCATTTGAAATTTGTTACTTTATGAATGATTATTGATGTCTTCTTCCCGAGTTGATGTATATTATTTTAACTCTATTTCAATAAGACATTGAATTGTCAGCACTTGTTTTCCTGTTGAAAACTGTCGATTTGGTCGATTTTGACGTCATCATTGAAAAAATGTTTGATATTTACACATTCAATAATAAATAGATTTTTAGGATTAAATGCAGTATGCTTGAGTTGTAGAACACAATTTTATTATTAATACGCTATTTATATCACAATTATGAGATCATTGTAAATCAATGAAAATTGACTCGGAAACTAGAAGATAAAGTTTTTTAGGTTTATATAAATGGCTTTATTGATAAAATTAAAAGCTGTTAATTTTTTTATGAGTAAGTTATTTTATATAAACCATTTGAATAATTTTACGAATGCTATTACTGCACGTTTTATATGAGATATTTAAAATAGCTCTGGAAGTTATTGGAATCCATGTGCATATAAAATAATGTATTCAAATTGAGGTAGTATAATAAATGTTCACATGTCTGCGGCGAAGAGGGTTCTGGCTTGAATTTTCTCTCTTGTGGCGCTTGGCAAAATTTATGTGAGAGTTGCATGTTTCCAAACGTCTGTGAAATCACAACAGTTATTCCTGTGATAACGCTAAGTAACTTGAATAAAACTAAAGGTTTATGAGTTGACAGCGCACATAGTCAAAATTTAATAAGTGGCTGGTTATAAAAAAAAAATACTGACATTTCATTCATTGTTTTTAACATTTTAAACTGAATTGACAACTGTTTATAATTAAACGATACTCGAAAACGAAAGTAAACACCTTCTTTTATTCATCAAATCCAATAATAATATTTAATCAATAAAACACAACACATATTTACATAAAGACCGGTTTTGCTGTGCTAATATGAAAAAAGTACTGAATATTGTGTTTTATTATTTGAATATAATGCCCTTTTACAAAAAGTGTCAGATAACTTTAAAAACTTCATTATTAATGCTTTCTTTTTTATAAGCATGAGATTTATTCTATGTTGGAGTATCAAATACATTTTTTTTGTTTTCGCAACGAGCAAGACCATTCATGTAATTGAATCCAATAAATCAAATATAATGCTTTTTAACGTTACCACCAAGTGGTAGTTTATACATCATAAGTGAAAGTAATCTACAAAATATATATTATATTTATAATTTCACAATACTAGTTAAATTATGTTTAGGCTGTATCAAGCAAATAATGTTTTATATTTAATCTATATTAAACACTCTCAGTTGACAGAAGAATTTATTAAGTTACAATATGGTAAGAACTATTGCTGAGTAGTCTACAATCTAGTTTCGGTAATATTCGCAACCAAGTCACTACTTTGACTTATCGGAAAATTCCAAGACCCGTTTTTCTGATAAATTTAAGGATTCATTTTCAAAAGCAAGAATTTTCTTTTCAAAGTTATCGCCGGTATGTTTGAATTTGATAAATGGTTAAATGAATTATTGGAATGTTAGTCTTACATAAAAATATGATGAGCAAAATAAGGCTTCATTATTTGATAAAATTAAAACAGATTCCGAATATTTTCGATTAATAAAAATATTTTTGACGATCCAAAAATTCATAGTTATCGTTAGTCAAGTGACTCTTATCGCGTTAAATCATTCGATATATTTTAGTATTTCACATCGGTGTGTAAGTAGTTGCTGCGTTTTGAAAGCTTAAATCGTAAAATACGTTTTTTCATTTTATCATAAATATAGAACCGTGCTAGATATAATACTTTATTCTGATGTATTTTTCAGACTACGGTGATAAAGAGGTTTTGCTTCTGTGCGGCGCTGCGATAACGTGAACATAACATAAATAGCATTCGATAAATGTAAAAATATTTGCCATAAACTATTGTACTTGTATGAATATTATTATGATTGTTCATGGTTAGAAAATAAGATTTCGAAGCAAATTTCTGCCGTGTCATATGAGGGTAACGCGAAATATTATGTAGTACGGTATAATACGAAATCATTCAAAAATATTAGATATTTTGAGTGTTTTATTCTGAACTAATAATCATATTATGAGCCAATTTTTTAAAGCTTATTTTAATACAATTTAAGTACTATTTTGATGTCAAGATAAAGCAATCAAAATGAAATATCAACTCTTGAGTATGTATATCATAATGTATTTTCATATATTGTAGTTTGTTTTAAATGTTACCTATTTTAGAAACAAACGCCAATCTCTTCAAGATAATGAAAATAAAACATTTATTACATCTTAAAAAAATAAACTAAATTTCAGTATACTAACAGACTTGATTCTAATATAGTGTAAGTGAAGTTTGAATCATTGAAAGTTTGTACGGCTCCAAATTTTTTGTCACTAACAACCGTATAAATGCAACATAACTGACTTTCACATGTAGAATTGTTAAAATTTTCAACAATTTAAATGTGACATTTAAATTCGATAATTTCTCTGCATTCAATTGTTTTTTTATTATATAGTAACTCAGTTAAATCTATTGAAACTTAATTACGGAGATTAACGAATATTTTAACATCGTGAATACAACTAAAATACAATTATTGCTGGAAAGTCTTTAAGTATTTTGAATTATTCTTAAAAATAAATAGATGTGTTGATAAATTTATCAAAATCTAACTACATCAAAAAATTACCAATGTCATGTTAGCGTAAAGGTTACCATATGCTTAGGAATTATTGAATTAAAAAAAAAATGTTTTGAAATGCTTGAAAATTCTTTGATGAATAATTTAATGCAACGAAAAAAAATATCATTCACATTTTGCCTTCAATTATACAAAGTCAAACAGTTATATTCAAAGAAACATATTTATAAGTGTTTTGACTGATGTTACCACAACATTGGTACAATACTAATAGAACGTGTTGGACTTATTATTTTAGACATGATGAAAAAACTGTAATATGAGTTGGCAAAGAAATAAAATAAATGTTCTTTGCAAAACTGTTGACGTATTCGATTTATTTTTATTGGCTTGATCAATTGGACAAGAATAAAGCTTCCATAAAGTCTCATTCAGCAAACTCTTTATGTCTGGCTACATTCAACTTCCCAAGAAAATGGTTTATATTAGCCAGATATATAAGTAAATAGTTTTTCGCGAAATTGCAAATCTGCTCCGCCAGAAACCGAAAAAATGTCAAAGAGTTTTTTTTGTTGGTTTTATTTCTCTAGCAAATAGATTTTTTGTACGGAAATCGAGTTTAGCTAATAATAGTACGCTTCATAAAGTATATTTTATTAAATAAAATATATGTCTATTGAGCGTTTCCTAGTATTTTGGTATAATACTTTTTTCTGTAAGAAAGGCCATACCTCATTCTAAGTGAAACTCGTCGAACCGCAAGGAAGGCCACTTTAGTATTTACTTTAATTTTTCCGGTGAAATTTGAGGAGAAAGTCTTTCAAACTTAATGTGCAAAAAGTCATTTCTTGTCATTGTCATTTCATTCACTGGAAATGCATTATATTTTAAAAACAAAGCGCAATATTCACTACTTTTGTTATCTCTAGTTCAATAAAATGAGAAATTGTGCATTTTTCGATTACAATAAGAAGAATAGACCAAATGAGAAATATTGAATAGTTGAAACTTTGTACGATTCTACATGTTTTGTAACCAACGGCTCGGGATTCGCCTTAATGCGTCGTCAGGCATTCTATCACACAATTCAAATTTGGTATTGAAATTCTATAATTGATAATTTCCAATTCGTCAAATGTTTTGATTTCTTTAATGAAACAATATTAATATTCACTCGACGAGATTACATCAACATAAATGTCAAAAATATCAAATTTCAATCATGAAATCAATATTTTCATTTAAACCAAGCCAGGCTTTAAACCAAAATCTATCTGATCGTAAATGAAAGCTTATATGAATAGAACGGATAGGATTCATATATATATATGTTATAACTGTCTTAGAGTCTCTTTTAGTTCGTGTTTTTCAAAATCGTTTCAATCATTGATGTTTCCTTAGCTTCACATTCTTTTATTTTTCAGTTTACAGGTCCAGTTTTCAATTATTTCATATCTTGGTTTTAAATGATAAATAATTAATATCGACAATTTAATTCTCACTAATTGCTATACATAGACTTTTAGTTAAGATACAATATAATTTGTCGGTTGGGGTAAATGGAGATAGATTAAAGTATTAATAATTTTGTGAGAGAGTCGTATGTCTTCATGTATATGTCAAATATTGTGTCTAGTATTGTACATGAAATACGCATTGTGTTTTGTATGGAAACCTTTTGGACCATTATACCCTCAGAATAACAACTTGATTTCCCTCGCCGCTTTTGTATAACTATCGGCGATAAAAATGTGAAACCGTATTATTCCTGTTGATAAATAAATAAAGTTTTCGATACTTAAATATTTATTCCTAGAAATATTAGAATTTAATTATTATTGAAATTTATAAAACAAATGAAATCACCCAGCGTGTTTTTGCAATCATACTTCGCATCAAAAATATTTGGAATGAAAAAAATTAATCATTTTTCAATTGTATTTTTTTTATAAAACTTATCTATTGTGCTTCTGTTTGGGTTCATCTATGCAAATAATTTTATAAATCATTTTAAATGTATTACTTAAAAAAAATTTTTTAAGCTTAATCAAATCGATAATGCTTGGTATAAAGTATTAAATGAGATTAAATGTTATTTAAAAAAGTGATGGTGAAAGAAAAAACTAGCCACAATTTCCTTATTTTGGATAATATTTTTGTCTTAGAATTAATTGCTCATCATACGTTTTTTTAATTCCTATATATGAAACTTTTTAAAAGAATATTTTTAGATCGCCTAAAATTTCCAAGTACCACAGATCTATCACATGTATCTTGTTGTGGATTAAGCATGTGTGGCATCTTGCATTGCTCAAATATAGCCCTGATCGATATTTAAATCATCTCAGTATACATGCTTCTTATAATAAAATATGCAAGAATAGTCGCGTTAATACGGCTATGATGTGAAAATATTGTTCGTATAGAAAAGGTCATGTCTTCATTTTTGTTTAAGAGAAAGAGTGTTTCTAGATTATATTGATTTGTGATAAATGTGCACAAGTCTTTTGATGATTACGTAAATATTCTTGGAAATGATTTATTCAAAATCACTTCAAAGAAAATAAATAGCCTTTTCTTGTATATTGGGAAGATTTTCTCACTTATTTTGAAAAGCTTTTGCTCAGACAGAAGCGATATTTGAAAGATATCCTGCAACTCACGCCAATCGATATACATCGGAAAGACAAGCAGGAGTATTTCGATTTGACCTAAGAACATGTAAAATCATTTAATTATAAAAAAAAGTTTTACTACTTGTAAATCATCTCATGGATGAATCTCACAACATATATTTGTGCCCACATGCCTAAATCTTTGTTATGAGAGCCCTAAGCTTTATGTATTGGAACAATTAAAAGTTCAAAAATATTAGCAATCCAATGCCATTCTTAGTAAAAAACAAATATATATCTATCACCGCTGCTCGGGCTATTACGGAAGGCTAACGCATTTTTTTTTAATAAATCTCAATTTAATACTTATTCTCAATTCATTACAAAAAAACCAGATTTATTATCACTTCGAGAAATGCATAAAATCAATTTGCCACATTTTAGAATATATTAGCACAATATGAAACTAGGGTGTTAAAATAGAAAGGAAAATGTATTCAGTACATTTTTTACATAACTATATATAAATAAGTAAATGTACGTTTAAGTATAGTTCTGATAAGGGCGTAATCCGAAAGAGCTATCAACTATATATGTTATAAATTTTGTAGAACTGAAATACATTGCTATTTTTTCACCGTGTTATAACGGAGTTCTACCAAGTAAATAGCAATTCAACCAATAAAACTATGGCCGTTTCGACATCACACCTTATGCCAAAATCATGTGAGAGTTGAAATCGTGTTTATTCTCTTTCTCTGTAGACTTATGATAAATTAAAATAAGTGGAACCAACATGTTAATGGTAAATAAAACAGGATGTTTAAGAAAATAGTACTTTATTGTTACACTGACAACACTTTCATAATATGGAAATGCATAGTTAATTTGATTATTTATTACGGTATTTTTCATAACATACATCAATAATTTGAAATTAACATAAATTGAAATAATTGGGTTAATATAATATCATTTACACAGACTTAGTGTCAGGGTTATGAGTGCTTAATGTTAAAAATAATATGATTCATAAAATAAATTAATAATGAGCAATCATATATTTTATAGGATGAATTTTTTTTTGTATATAAAGTGTCGATTCATACATTCATTTTATTAAACAATTATATCAAATGTATATATGATAAATCAATCAATAAAAAGTGTTTGAAAAATAAAAAATGATATTTAAAAAAAAATTATAAAATGTTTACTCTATAAAAAAAATAATATAATCATTCTCGAAATAATTTACAAGAATGATAATTTTAGTTTTATTATCAATTATATAAAATACATAAATTCATTTGAAAAAACATAGGCCAGATATAATAAACAAACTGTACACGGATTGGTCGTCTTATGTTTTTGAGTTAATTGTTTTCAAAGAGATTGTTATATTTTACAATAGAATGTTTAAAAAAATACTGAATTTAACATAAGTTTCATTTATAGTATAGAGGAAATGAGAAAAAAAATATTAATCAATTATTAATCGTTAAAAAAAAGACAATTATATTTTTGTTTGAGTCTAGTCAGTATGAATGTATTTTTAATGAAAAAAAAGCATTATTTAATGAGTTCATTTAGTTAAGTTTATAAAAACGTCCGTTGAAAGCGATCATCATAACGTCGTTATGAAAACTTCAACTTTACTTAAGCAAACATTAAATTTTATTATTTACATTAACAAAAATATTTCACATTATAATTAGTTTCACGCTTTTGCGGTTATACTTATAGCTAAAAGTCCCTTTACACTTAAGATGCTTAGGGTATGCTGTTATACAGAGTGTCAAATTCTTTAACTAAGTTTTGAGCAAGGTTCGGGAACTTTTCGCCATTTATCAGGTGGAATTTTAAAAACCCGTCAGTCAGGAATATGAAAATTTTATTGTTGAGAAATGATAAAAACTTTTGATTGAGTAAGACAATTTGAAAACCTGCGATTACATATTTGAGTATTTAATTAATCACTTCATTGAATAAAGTTACTATTTTCTTTCTTAGTTGTTGGTTTTTGAATGAATAAATCCTTCCGAACGATTGTATTGATAAATAATAAATTAAACCCACATGAAACAAATATTTCATCACTCATTCTTAAAAAATATCTGTTTTACTTATAAATTCAGCGCCTGTGTACGCATTAACATATAATATGACTCCAAGCTTGCATTGCATGCTACATTGTTACCATTAAACACAACTTCTATTTTTCACTGGATGCTTTTTAGACTCTGTTGACTTACCCTTTAAAAATATTACCAGGGAATGGGATAACGTTTGAAAAAGCAAACGCTACAAAATGTCACATTGTAAACGATTTGAAAACAATTTTTTTACGTAACAAATTTATTAAAGTATTTGACACACTATCTCTTAAAAATTATGCTCCAGGTATTTAAATCTTTAATTTTTCGAAAATCATATACATGGGTATCGGAACACGTTTGAATGTGTTTTTTATTTGAAACAAAAAAATGTTCCTTAGCATTTCGTATATAATTCAGAGTATTTTTTCAAAGATTTTCATTTACAAACAAAGCTTGACAATACAATAATCATATTATATAATAGGCATATAATATGTCCTACAAAGATTAGCCTTAAAATAATTTTTACACTAAAATAAATATATATGTATATATACTTTATCAGTTGGTACATCACATTTCTTAGTAGTACATACTATCGATTAAAAAATGTGTTATATCTAAGTATAGTATATCCAATTTAAAACCAATCAACAAATAAACTGTGACATTTCCAGTATAAATTTGAAATAATGCTATAACATATTTTACTATAAGAACAGGAATATAAAATTTAGAATCAATTTTTCATAGCGAACTTTATACTATTCATGTGAATGTTTTTAATGAGCAAAAACAAAATAATTAATAAAGCAGCACATTTTTTTTGTAAAAAATATTTCATTGAAATGAAATAAGCAAGAATATAAATGGATTTCGTTGGCGTTTTTGAATGTATATGGATTTTTTAACAATTTATAATGAAAAAGGATAATTATGAATTCTGAATATTATGTGTAAATACAAGGCAACATTTAATGTAATTATTTCGGTTTTTTTATTGTTAAAGGTTTGGTTTCAATCAATTATACGGCAATTTAAAAATTAGCAATTATTTATTCTGTTGAGTATTTTCACTTTAAAAGCAACTGGTCATGGTCATAATAAAAAAATAAATATACTTATAGAAGTGTGATTATAAATAAAATTCTATTCAAGCGAGTAATAAACCAACTTTGACAATTCATATCATAAAAAGAAAGGAATTGTTGAAAATGTTAAAAAAAAACAAACATTTACTCGATTTATCACCGTTCTAAAAATAATTCCATCACATTTGTCAGCCAAGAGAATAGTTTTTATTCATTTTGAATAAAATGTACTCGTAATTCATTTAATTTTAATTATCAAGTTATATACAAACACGTTTTAATAACAACCCATAACATTCATTCGTTTATAGACAGACAGCAATAAAAATATAAAACGATATTATTCTTAACAAAATTCAACATAACTTCTTTCACACTTTGGGTATAAAATTACTCGTATCCGCTCAGATAATGAATAAAAAATTAAAACTTCAAATTAATTCTGTCGAAACTTGTGGAAAATGTCTGTCAATCACTACGTGCCGTGATAGGTATGCCAACAGTGAAACTGTTAGAATCTGAAGTATGGAAAATGTGTTTCTTGAGGCTACGGCACTTGATGCCAACGCACTGGCCGCAGTATCGACGCATTGTTTGAATTCGCCGAAATCCACTTTAGTGATGGCGCAGTAGTGGGTGTGCGCGCAGGCATTCTCACACGCGGCGTCGTTCGGAGAGTCGTGGACTCTTACGGAGTTTGCTCTGAAGTATCTGAGAGAAACGTTAAAAGAAAACAATATTTCAATGCAATTTCACTAAAAAAGAAAAACACAAACAAAATATAAATTCAATCGTATATTACGACAACCTTACGACTAACAGTTATATAGTAAGGAACCTTCAGGAAGGTGAATCTTTTCTGCCAACTTTTTTAATAAAATTTCATAGTATGTTATAAGCGAACGTACGAAAAATAAGCGTTTTATCTTTAAGGTTACATACATATTTTGATTTGATCTACCGTCTAAAATGTCAACTTTTGGAACGTTTTCATAATAAATGATTTTTTTTCAATAATATTAAATGTTATAATAACATAAATATATAGGATATTTTTGTATTCCATTTGTGAATTTAGGTATTTTGAAGATTTTTGGACAGCAAATACTTCTTAATTAAATTACATACTGACTGTTTCATATATATTTTTGCTTTTATATATTCTTATAAAAAGGTATATCATTAAAAAATGTGATAAAATTGATAAAAAATTTTGTTGAAAATTTGTAAGTTTATTGGTATAAAACTATCGATGTGATATAATCTACGATAGATACGAATCTTCTCTACGTTATAATAGTTCATCTAATCTATAGCTCTGTCTAAATATTTCAAAATGAATACGTATTTTTTCTAAAAGAAATTAGTTAAGTAAATATATAACAGTTTCATTCTGCCAATAATGGATAAGTAATGTTTTTCAATTTTTGAATTTGAGTTTTCAAAAGAACATAAACCATAAGAAAATTTTGAGATGCATATATCATCTCAAATTTGTGGCACAAATAGCCAATAGTCAAAGTCAAACATGTTTTGAATAAAGAATGAACTTTCGAATTCTATTATTGTTTTCTTCCTTTTTGTCTTAGTACTTATTCGTTTCATAAAAACCAAATTATGTGTTAGTTAAATTATAGACACAAAAAATACTAGGTGCCTTTTGTAAGTAGTTAGGCGATGAAGTAAAAGTGTACTAACTTAGTGAAAAGGTAATTAGCGCTAGGGCGATCTTGCATAAATCTCTCCACCAAGTTATGCAGCGAATTTGCACTGATTTCTTGAAGACCGTAGTAGTTTGTAAGGTTGTATTCTGCTTGCCATTCCGCTTCACCTATTCTGTTGGCGTTCCCTATATCCAAATAGTACTGGGTGTAATCCAATACCTGTGCAAAAGATAAAAAATATACATAATTAAAAAGTATTTAATATAAATTGATCCTGAAAATAGAAAAATAAATATATTATCGGTACTTTTGAGTTATTTCAATCGTCATCTAACAGAAAATCTTTGAGAGTTCTTAGAGGAGATCTCTTATTACGTAAATTATCATGATAATATACTTATTGTTTTGTTCTAATTTGGTAGCAAATATTTTATTAGGTTAAGTTTGGGTTTAAGCACTACAGTCATAGTAAAAAATATTCCGTACATTTAAATATGTTCTGATTTATGAAATACAAAGTGTAAAGCTTACATTCAACACACTTACAGGCGATACAACTAGGAAACATTATATTTTGTTTGGTTGTAATACAAATACGGCGAGTGGAGTGGATTGTGTTAAGACTAAAGACTTAAAATTCATTATATCTATTAAAAATTATGAAAACCTACAAAAAATCTTGGTATTATATTTTTATTTTAAATTTCTATGACGGTTAATGAAATGGAAGTTATTTTTGATTTCAAAAATGTCTTAACAAGGAAAATTAATGAACACTATTATTTAATGAATATTTGTTTGAATTGGATATCTCAGTTACAGAATCACAAATTGGTTGCCCACATCCTACCGTTTTGTGTATGTGATCGCTGTTACAAGGCAGCCTTCCATAACGCAATATGTTTAAAAAAATAATTGATTCTAATTCTCATTTTCTTAGCCCAATACAGAGTTTCACGGACCGATCTTTGAACCATGCACTATAGTGCTTAAAAGAGGAGGGAAACAAAGGAAAAAGAAACTTGCTCAGCCACTTAGCTTTCGTGATATTGGAAGAGCTTAATCTGCTTCGCTTTGAATCTAAACACGAATCGATAATATATCGTTACCCGTATGATCTTGCCAATTTATCGAATGCAAAAGTAACAAAGCGATTAGAAACTTTGAAGATTTTTTGAAAATTGATTATTGTTTTTATTAATAAACATAAAAATGCCAACTGCACAGAATATTAGAAAATCATGTACCTAATTAGAAACGTTGAAATAGAGAAATGCTAAAAAAGCTTTCGGTTGAAGGAATGAACGACTTACGGGAATGTTACTATTTATTTCCAACCAACAGATCGTTGAGCTCAGCTTAAATGCGATGTTATAGAAAGCTCTAAGTGTATTTCTAATATTTTAGCAATATCATAATTTCATTCTTATTTTGAATGAAAAAAAGAGCTTCGATGAGATGTGATAAATATTTTTTAAACCATTTTGACTGAAATAGTTGACTTAATAATTTCAGTTATTTCTCTCTATAAGAACTAATTAATTAAGAAAGATGGTAGAAAGAAAGGCGTTTTTTTTTAATTTTGAAGAATTGAAATATTTATTTGAATGATTGAGACATGAAACCGTTGGTGTAGAAATATAATTATCATTAGTATGTTTATTAAAAAAAAAAAAAGTTGAGCGTAAAATTTAGAAAAAAATGATTCAATTATATATAGACATGAAATATCTACCATTCTCAAGTATATAACCAGCCTGCTAATAAGGATGTCGCTGGTCAGAGATTTTGTAATATTCATCCGTTCTGTTTCTGATATATAATATTTTGAGACATGCTTTGACGACGAAAATGATTTCAGGCGAATGATACGTTTAATAAATTCACAAGCTTTCTCGTTTAGCTTCACTGCCAATTTGAAATATTTTAATCAAAAAATTATAGTGACAACATTAAATTTTATCTACGTCTTTTTTTTAATAAAAAACTCTTAATAATGTTAATTTATTAAACCATATACTTTAGTTGCTAATAAATTATTTTAGAAAATAAGCTTACTGGAAAAGTTAATTAGTTATTTTATTTAATAATTTGGTATTTTTGACTTGAAATTAAATCAGTTCAAAGTATAAAAAATGTGATAAACCACATTAAAGAATTTTCCCGTAAAAAAGTGTCGTAAAATAGTCGACGCAAATTATTTCCACAATAAACAATAGAAAACTGATATTTAAGCACAGCGGCATTTGCTTTGAAAGCCCTTTTAAAACAATTATAATATGAATCCGTTATAGAGTACACATCGGCCTTGACAATTCGTTCGCAGCCAGTCACCGCGAGATCTCTCTCGCTGGCCGAGAGATTCGCACGTTGAAAAACACGCGTTGGGTCCTCCTGCAATGTAGCGCAAATACATCCACACACGTGGGCCTGTGACAAAGACTAATGACGCAAGTGAGCCCCATTATGTGAAGCACAATAGGCGCCCGTCGGTGTGGGGCCGAGCCCCCTCGACCTGTCACTTCCTTCCGTTTCATCAACATCCGCGCGATGCGAACTTCGCGATTCGAACGACGAACGCGGGAATACATTTACATTTAAATTGTCGAAATGTATTTTTAAATTGTTGACGGGGTACGTTGGTTGCTTATCCGCGAGTCGTCGAAACGAAATTTCAATTTATTTTCTGAAACGCCGTTTGATATTCAAATGGCATTTTTTTGTCATTCGTCGAGTACGTACCTAAATACGTTTGTGTTATTATGATGTCGCTGAAGATCATTTTTCAAAAGTACTTCTCAGAAAACATTGTTCAACAATTCATTATACTTTCAATAAAATACTTTCATACCAGATGAACATGTTAAATTGAAGAAACAACTCCTTTTGATAAGCATAAATTCAAAACATTTCTATTTTTTAACTGAAAAATATTAGTTTTTTTATTTATCAATAAAATTATTGAGCACAAATAAAGAGCCAAATATTATCCTTCCAACAGAAAATTTCTGGAATTTCATAAATATTGTATTTATTACAATATTAACGGCAGTCAATTATTGTCAAATTACATTTGGGATTTGTATTATAAATGATATATAATTGGAAGCCTAGTGATAATAACATATATAAATGTATGATTTTAGCCCCCTTCCTACGTCCAGTATAAAGGAGAAAGTCCTAACACACTCTTAATTTTTATGTTAAGAATTAGATTCATAGTGCATTACTTAACGATCGATTTATCGTAAAAATCCATTTCAGAGAAAAATTACATCCAGTAAGTAACAAACGAAGTAAAATAAAATAAAACACTTTTAATTTATAGTACTCTCTTTCGTCACATTACATTTTTACGCATTGTACACAACCAGAATTGACTGAAAAACTTTTTAAAATAAATTTAACAATAACTAATCAATGGTAAAAAATGAATTTAATACACAAATCAACACAGCTCCGACGAATATCATAAAATTAAGTCCATGTTATTCGACTGTCACACTACAAAATTCACTAAAAAACATCAAAATCATTGTTATTTCTCGAAAAAGCACACGTGTCCTTAGCTGTCATTCTATAGATTCTTTAGGATACTTTTGGCTAGCAAATATATGAGTGGCAAGTTTACTCATACAAAAATGAAACAATAAAGTTATAAATTATTATTTTACATTTTACACAAAGTTCATTGACTCCACGGGAATTTTTAATTTATAAACTGTTTCCTGTAAAAACAAATTATTTTTTTACTTAATTGAAAAAAGAATAATGAAGCCTTCCACAAGTTTGGTATGATTTGTAATAGTTTTTGACTGCTTGAATTATTTACCTTCAATAATAATCAATTAATACAGTTTATTTATTTAGTAATCTGCGCAAACCTAAATAATGTTGCGTTTCCTCTCATCAATAACTAAGTAAACTTTGCGTCGATATTTCGTGTGCGGATAGTGGTGTTGTAAGAGAAAATATCGCGATAGAGGCTGATTCGTTTTTCCTGTCTCAATATTCAACCTTATCCGAAAAGCACACATCGTGTGGTATTTGCCGAGCAAAAGGTTCTATAGCCGGAGCTTTTTGACCTAATACATATTACGTGGGGTCTGAAATGTTTTGTTGGGCGTGTACACATATAGACGGATATAGTCAGAAATAGTCAGCACTACTTAATTTATTACCTAATCATTTCATTTGCTTTCATGATAAAAGTAGGTCACAGCTTTTTTTATATTATCAGTGTATTCGTTTAAGCGAAAAAATATGTTAAATGTTTTCTGCCCATAATAAAATACTTGTAATACATGCGCACAACAAACAATAGATTTATCTTAACGCACGGTACATTGTTACTTAATTCTTAGTAATTCTATTATAATCAAATACATCATTTATTCCCTTGAGAGGTTTCTTAAGTATAAATTTTAAGAAACAATGTTGTACAAAAATATAATTAGGATAACATATTTTCACTAAAGGATTAGATTTTGTAAAATAATCTGTCCTAAATTGAATTACATATGACTTTACACATTAATTATAAACGACATAAACTGTTGATTTTGATCGCATATTCGTAAAAGTAAGTCCTTATTGTATCAAGCTTTGTTCTTTATACCGAAATTAAATTAATTTACATATATGTATTAATGTATTTTGACCAGTAAAGCTTTTTTGCTACATTGTCAAATTATAATTTTCTTTATTAGAAATGTTATCTCAAAAATTCTAAATAGTATTTTATAATCTAAGCCTACAATTAGTTTGTTCAAAATCAAATATTTTACCATATTTGGTTACCAATAGTTATACAAGAAAATCATTTATTGAGATGCTTCGATTAGAGTTTTATTTGCTTCACATTTCGAGCGGACGTCTAATTATGATACTCAGCTTATTTTTTCTTTGGAATAACTTAATATCCAGCTATCAGTAGTTGATAAGACATATACGAGTTCAAATATTTTGGAAAACAGAAATTTACATTGTTATGTCGTTTTCATTGGAAATTGGGTGTATTCTTAATGGTAATGCTGAATAAATACCTTAACCAAGAGTATTGTTTTAGCGATTCAAATCAAAAAATACCCGATTAATGAAAAACTTTACATTTGTAATACACATTGTGAAATTAACATACCTGTCCTCTGTCTGAATCAAACTTGTATAACCTGAGCCCTGGGTTGTTTGGTCCACCAGTCGTACGACGGGGGGTAACCGACGGAGCCAGCATTGCCCATGAAACTGGTTTTCCTGCAAGAAAATTGATCAATTAGAATATAATATTCAATAATGTATTTTGTATTTTTATATGCTTTATCTGATTCTTAAATGTCAACGAAGTTCTCTAATTTTACTATATCGTAGTAATATTTGAATTGATAAATTTATATATTTATTGGTATGTTATAAAGAGACATTTTAATTAGAGTATATAAAAAATATGTTTAAAAAGTAATACACGATTTAAGCACAGAAATCTGAATGCAAATATGAGATGTATAATAATAACGTGCGTTTTGAAAAACTTTATTTCACACATATCCTACCTTCTTTTAAAAAAATGCTTTGTCTCTGTTCAAAGAAGCATTTATTAGTTTTATAATACCGATATCAGAAATATTTATTGTATGCGATAAAACAATCTGACGCATTGTACAAAACCATGTAATATTTTTTATTTAAGCTTGAATGCTATTATATTTCCAAACAATATAACTATGGCAAAAAAAACATTATTCATTTTTTTACAACAAATTGCTTAAAAACATTGCACTTTTTTACTTGATTATATTTTTAAATTTTCTGTTTCTGAATGATTTGAGAACTGTACGTTCCCACGTTTTTTTACACATCAAATTTTATAAGTTGATTAATTGTAAGAAAACTATGAGAAATAAATACGTATGTATTCATTCATAATTATATTAACTTAAAAGAATTATTCTCTGCTGTCACTGTTTGTTTGAAATTATAATCGTCATTATAATTTTTTAGATAAACGTATTTATTTTGCTTTATTCTGAATTTTACAAAAAAATAAATCAGGTAACAGCCAGTAAATTGCATAAAAAAGGTAACGACGTCGTCCAATACTTAAATAAATACTTATTCATACAATATTATTAAAATTTCCTTTGCGAATTGGAAGTAACTACAATTTTTATATACTGTCGTAATGAAAATGTACGAATGGTATATAAAAGTATACGAGAAAAGATCTTGCGTTGCTTAATACAAAATGATACATTTTGCGATTTTTAAATTTATTTCTGTAAATATGTTAAATTATGTGTTGAGTTTTTACGATGTTCTTTATGTTTGAGTACCGGAATATATGTACTTTGAGAAAATTGAATGTTAAATACGTTTTATGAGTCTTGAATGAATCTTCGTATGAAATAACAAAGCAAATGGTATACAACCGTTACGGCCTATGCTATCTTACATTTATTTTATTGAGGAAGATAAAACATGTAGGTATTTGCATCAGAAATTCTGCGGAATGAGTATAATCCAAACAAGTAAAAATATGGCATATGAAAAACCTTTTAACATGCGACTTGTACGAGGACGCACATCAAAATGTCTACGATTTTGCTGAATATGACAAAGTTTATTAGAACAATAAAATGTTATGCTCAATAAATCTTTGTATTAAGTGAATTCTTCGTGACTATTAACATTTTTGCGCTGTCGTTGGAACATTATTAATATTGCGTTAACCTTTCGACTGCGACGAGAACAAAAAACAAGAACAGCATTTTTCAATTAAAATCAAATATTCTTTTGGCTTTGTCGAGTTTTCGTTTGTTTTATGAAAAAAATGTGCTTTAATATTATTGATGAAGCATTTCAGCGAATGAATTTAATAATTTATTTTAATTTTGTAATATAAACTTTTATGTATGAACATATATGAATAAAAAAAAATAAAGTAGCATGAATTAGTATGAAAATAAAAATATGTTATAATAAAAGATGGGTTTATTATCAAAAAAAAAATACAAAAAAACAAAAAAAAAAATTAGATTTGATCATTAAAATGAAGAAAATTTTAATGATCTATAATGTTAATTCTACATTAAGAACTAAATGAATGATTAAGACACAAAAATTATTGTACTGTGGCTTTGATTCTGTGTAGTCTGTGACACAAAATAATTCAGACGTTGTTGATAAAAATTGAATACACATTTAATCATAAATTAAAATTAATTAAAATTGCGAATCAATAAGAATCTAAAAAAGCATTATTCAATCGTAGTAATTAAACGATCTTATCGAAAGTCTTTAAATATAAATCGAATATGTTTGCTTACCTGAATCATTATACATGATTCGGAAAGAATCTGAGTGCAGGTGTCCGAAGAACTGCCCTGCGATTATAGAGGAAAATCGCCGTACAAGTTTTAAATAGCGACGATTGCTCTCTTCGGAAAGGGCTGCGTGGGGCGGTGGGGGTGCACCACCTTGGCGTTCATCCGCTCCTGGAGGAATATGGCCAACAATGTACACCTGTAAAAATAATGAAATATTTTTTTTTAATAATTGAAGGTCTACTTGTGTTGAAAAATATATTTAAGACACAAGATAATGAAACAATTTGAGATTTGTAGAATAATATTATTTTTTAAAAATGCTGGCCAAATTAAAATGCTATAGATAGTGAAATATAATATTGTAGATAGAAGATTCGTTATTGACTAACGATATTGACCTGTTTTATAAAAATTATTTTTAAACACATAATTTAAAAAAAAATGTTTACTTTTCCTTTTTGGGAGATGGACATTTTTTTAAGAGACCATGTTTTACCCAAATTTTAAAAAGGGATGATTTGGCATTCCCTCGCTTTATCTCTCATTGCGAATCGACTGATATCGCTGTCACCTTTTCATACCGCGTTGACAATTGATTTCTACTTTAAAGGTGTTAACTGTCACTTCTGTGACACATTACACACATTTTTTTATACTTATTTTCACAATATATTTTTTGATCAGGGCCAGTTTCGCTGCTGTCCTGACCAAAAAAATTATATTGTGGAAAGTTTAAGTACTAAAAAAAGTGTTTTTATTATAAAAAAAAGTAGTATACAAGGCTTAATGTAGAACGGAAAGATAACATCGTATGAATAATGCTGACTGAAAATATAACTATAATAACAGCATTATTCTTCCAGATTTATCTACTTGAAATAGTAACAGGTCGATACGTCAAAATCCTGTGAATATATTTTTTTTTTCTTCCAAAAAGTCCTACACAAACCCAACATATATTGATGAATATTATAACATATGATTAAAGTAAAAAATTGCAAGTTAAAAAAATATCTCGTTTTATATTTTATAAACTAACATTACCTAGATATACTTTGATGTTTTTGTTTTATTATATAACGTTGTTTTTTACAGAACTGAAGATAAAATACTTTTTTTTATACGATTTTTTATCTAACATACACAGTCCATACAAATATTCCACATACATCATATAAAGACATTTTTTGATTTCATATTACATTTCTTGGTTTTAGTGCTTTCTGCTTATCATATTCTTAAAAAAATACAAGATAAAAATGAGAACACATTCTAATCCTAGCCTCGAGCAAAAAATTTATAGTATAGTATTGAAACAATCTCTTTGGTGGCCATACAGCACAAATAAAATACGTATACCTATCTACATGGTAAATCATCTGAAAAATAACAAGATAGTAAAACATCTCGAACGGGTAAAATCTGAGATATTGGGGTCTTTGGGCTAAGAAAGCCGAAAATCTAGGACAAACAAGGAAATAAGAAACAGAAAAATGTCAAGAGAAGGATTTTTTTTATTACCTCGAGCACTTAAAATATGTTATAGTTTTTCGCCATTGAAAAGAATTCTGCGGTAACTGTTTTCCTCGGTTAGGTGAAAATATGTATACATACATACTTTGTTATTTTTATGAAATATGAATAAGCGAGTGTGTATTGAAAATATTATATTGTATAATATTTTGGCGACCTTTGTCACCGAGTTGATTAATGATAAAAGTATGTTAATTAAGGTGAACTGATAGCAAGCTATAAATGGTAAAGTTGTCTCGAAAAATTGCTGAAATTAATTAGGACAATATGACAACGATTCAAATGTTTTCTCACATACAATAAATGTATATACGAGATATGGCTCATTTTAGTTGTATGCAATGCAGTCACATTCAATATTTACTTTTAAGGTGTTAACTGTCACTTCTTGATGGAAAGGCATGTTATTTTAAATAATAAAAACACATTTTTTTAGTACTTATTTCCACAATATATTTTTTGATCAGGACCGGTTTCGCTCATCGCGATCGAGTTGATAATGCTCGCGATGAGCGAAACCGGTCCTGATCAAAAAATATATTGAGGAAATAAGTACTAAAAAAATGTGTTTTTATTATTTAAAATTCAATATTTATATTACAATACAAGCTGCATGTATATGGCTTTAGCTGTATTTATTTATTATATAATATATTGACTCCTACTTATTGGTGTATTGTTGCTTAGTAAATGTATATATGAATATGTACTTGTAAATTTCACGATGGATTGAGCTTGGAAATAGTTATTGTAAAAAATATGATAACAATCTTGACAACAGATGAGATTATTAGATGTTAATACTCGCGATAAATGAAACTGGCTGGGTCCTACTGAAAATAAATTGCTCAGTTATTAATTTACTTTCAAACGATACTATTATTGAACACTGGGCTACTGGTATATATTATAAACACGATTTTTACATTCATCAATGATCATTGAAGTTATCGTTTTATTGAAATGTTGATACTAGTTTTACATGTCATCGATATTAACAAAAAAAAATATGATTAAAAGTGTAGGAAGGCTGTAGTTTAAGCTGATATCTAGACCAAAAAATGCTTTAGAAATCACGTCTTTCGTATGTGCAAGTGGGAAGCATTTGTTCACTCTTCATTTAGACAAAACATACATTTATCTCTTAGTAACAAATATCAAAATGGCAACTTTTACCGTCTCACTAAAATGACATCCCTGAGCATTAAGCTTGTAATACGAAGTAAGACTGCATATTTGGCAAGAAAATACCATTCGAGATGATGTAGTTGCAAAATAAACTTTATCGTAACATATAATAGGTCATTTTGTGAGTCTACTTGGTGTTCTACTAAATTTTACACGTGTTTTATTGTTTGCGAAGCCTCTTCAAAACCTTTTTGAAAAATTGTGTACCTCATTTCATGTTTGTCCAAACTTTCCACTTCCTCAGAATGCCAAAACATATTAACGGTTTTTCGCCTCTCCAATTTTAAAAACTTATATGATAAAAAGCATTTTTATGTTTATCTTAGACAAAAAACAAAATATATATTGTTGATTTTATTTAAATTTGTATTGATATCAAACAACGTGTCAATATGCTTATTAATATTTAAATGTCAATTAAAAAAAAAAGAAATGGAACTAAATTTTGAAATCAACCAAATGAGCTCAGTAACTAAACTCAGTAAACAAAGGACAAATGTAATTGAAATAGGAATATTTGCTATTTGTGACATGGAACTAAAAGTTAAAGTGTTTTTAATATTCTCTAAAATAAAGCACTCACTCACAATCTATTTCATAAAAAAACTAGTTATAAACCATTTTTTTTTATATGTACCGCTTTCAAACATTTGACGAAAAAGAAAACAGATACTAGACATCAACGTGCATATTTGAGGATTAGAATATTTTTCTCAACATCTGAATATAATGTTAACTGAAATCAACCGATTGGTTAAAAAAGAAATGTGACATGTATAAAATATCTTAGTTTTCTTTGAAACATTAACAACACTTTTAAATGATAAAACATGATGTTAAGCCTCGCTCATTACGAGCGTTATCAACTGTTGTGAAAATAGAATAAATCGCTACGCTATATTATTTAAATATAATGCTTATCTACCAAGAAGTGACAGGTAACGCCTTTTAGTCCATTATCAGCATATAATTTTCTACTACACCTGTGTTTTTACTTGTTACTTTAGGGTATCAGATACATTTTTTTCGGTTTCATATCAAAATATATTTGGTTATACACAAGGGACATCAATGTCTTTGTATTTTCAACCGTATGGTTACGTTACATTTTTTGTTGTTGATTAAATTATGATTACATTTTGGAAACTATGTCACGTAAAGAGATTAGGTTACGTAAGGCGTAAACTTTCTAAAGCACCAATACGACATATACTCTCTGGAGAGTTTCACGCTCTGATAGAAATACTCAATGCTATAGATCACTCCGTCAGTGAAAACGTGTGCGTCCAAGAAAGAAATGATTTATGTGATGCATTCAATACAAGTAAAGTGGTGATTGTGAAATACTTTAATATACTATTAGTAATTAAAATGAACAAAACCAGGTTAGATCGAAATACAAAATGTCTCTAAAAATTGTACTATTTTTTTAAACAAATTCTTTTTCCAAGTCGCGTCGCTACAAAATTTGTATTTTAATATATTTAACATTGAAAATACGGTTCAGAATTTCGACGAATATTCGTAATTTTAAACAAAGAGAAAACCACAGTTTTAGTTCTATTTTATGTTCAAGACTGTCGTTCTGATCATAACGAGCATTACAAACCATTACAATAAAATTTGTTAAATAAAATGACATGGTGAAAAAACAGCAATGCTTTTTCGTTCTACGAAATTTTATAAGATATACAGTTGATAGCTATTTCAGTTCACCCTTCATCAGAACTAGTTCTGATCAACTTGTATTTTTGTAGAACTAAAATACATTGCTATTTTTTTATCTAGTTATATTGGAGATCTACCAAGTTAATGTTATTTTAATTAATAAATAAAATGACCTTCAATGTTCAAACAATTCATTTTGGGGGAGGTATAGAAAACTGCCTTGATATAAGAAAAAACACAAATACTTGTGAGAGAAATAAATAAAAGAAAATAGTCTGTAGTCACTTTTGGAAAAAGTCCAGTCAGAAAATAAATATAAGTAAACCAAAATACTGGAAGAAATAAAAAAAATGATGAGAGAGTTTAGAAAATTCGATTCGAGACAACCAGTATTTTGCTACGAAACGGAATCAAAAATTTGATGTTTGAGAAATAATAATGAAAAGATAGTTTTCATTTTTATTGCTCATATGTTTTTGATACTAGAAAAATCGAAAAACAAATAATGTTACATAATATTTTTTTTGTTATCGTCTAAAGATCATGAAAATGAAAATTTTTATATTTTTACAAATATTTTTTTTTTAAGTATTATATATTTTGAGACAAGCAATACATTTTGATACATACAATACATTTTCCAATTATAAATCGAATAAAAAATATGAGTTCATATTTTATTATCATAACACAAACATAAAAGAATCATTTCAAAATACTCTAAAAAAACAAAAATAGGTCAAACGTCTTTATATTAAGTTCAATAAATACATATGAAATAAATATACTCGCAGAGAGTTATAAGAATTTCAAGTGAATTGTTTTTTTTTATACTCCAACCGTTTGATTTAGATTATTCGTCATGCTTCCTTTATTGGGTAATATATTTTTTTGGGTTTTTTTACGACTGCAATTCAATGCATTCCTCATTTTGGGCTCGTCGTGATATGCAAAAAGAAATTTGTAGGATTTCCCCGACGGCCTTTTTAGAACAGGAAATTTACTTCAAGGGTCATAACATATATGCAGTTTAACTGAATTGTTAAAGAAACAGCATATATGGGAAAAGAAATTGATAACTTCTTTCATAATTTATATACACTTTAATACCGCATTTTTACATGTATTTATTTAGGCTAACAATTGAAAGCTACAAATGAATTTAAATTTCGAATAACTACTTTTGATTTAAAATGGTTGTTCACAGATTAAAGAATAAATAAAAAATATCTTTATCATATTGTTAAGCAATATATTCATAATGTTTTCATAAAAATATTTCAATCAATATTATATAGTAGTAAAAGTTTATTGCAATTTTTTAGACAAAGATTAAGTTCTATTAATTTACTTCTAATTTCAAATACATGTCAGTATATATTTGAAAAAAATGACATTATTCTTTTTTTTATATTTTGTAGAAAGATATTTTTAAGCAATTGTACCCTTTTTATCATTGATATTTCTGATTGTTTTTTTTTTTTTTTATATCTCTCGACGTTGTAAGTCACGAATATTTTCCTGTAACGATACTGTTTATAAAATTCACACTTACTATTTTTATAAATACTGTCGTTTTTTATTCTTTATATATGAAATCAATTTTTAAAAATTATGAAGAAAAATCAAGACTGAATTCGTGGTTTTGTTGTCGTATGATTTTGTATAAAATATGAGAAATTATTATCACTGGAAAATTGACAGGCTTTCGATATTTGTAATTGATTTTATTGGGCTACCTAATCTAAGCTGATTCAGTACAAGCATGATATTATATAAAAAGAAATTCTTTGCTTTATAATAATAAACGTATACGAAAAGCACACTAGATCTAAATATAAAATAATGTTTTATATACCAAATACATATTTTACTCTTATTTCCAAAATATATTATATGACTATTATAGGACCAGTTTTGCTCATTGCGAGTACTATTAATCGATCAGTAAGTAATCAGAAGAAAATGCTCAAGATGAGCGAAACCGGTCCTGATCATAAAATACATTTCGGAAATGGTAGTAAAAATGTATTTTTATTATATCAAATATCATGCCTTTCTATCAAGAGGTGATAGTTAACACCTTAATCGTGATAAAATAATGCATACAGACTCATAACTAAATTCCTCATTTATTTTTCATGTCTATTTTTCTACATACTTAAACTCTCTATTTTCTAATTTCTGTTATGAATCAATATAAGCAGGCACTGAGACAATCTCAATTTAACGTAGAATAGCACTCAAAGGCAAAGGTAAAGAATTGATTAGTAGAAAATAATTTATATATATATATAATTTTGAGTAAGTTATAGTCAATTCTATTTGAACACCATAAATGAAAAAATTTAGAACAGCTTAAAGTAAATGGCTTAAGTTTCATTGATTGAAAGAATATTTCATTAGCTCGTAATTAGATATGCACGAGTAAAAAAATGTGATTTCATTGAATGTATCTACTGTTATATAAGCGGTAAATATTTAAAGAAACGCTCACTTGAATACATTCATTTCACGTTCAATGTATCAAAATAAACGCTTCGATTGAAATAATAATATATTATATTGTATTCTTAAATTCACTTCTCAAGTCAGTTCTAGAAGCGGAGTAAGAAAACGTTTCACGAATCATATTTCACGCAACATGCACTTAAACAGGACTATAAGATTCAGAATATTTGAAAGGGGTCATGGTACTTCTGAGCCCAAAAGAAGTCTCAGACAGTTTTCGGAATATGAAAATTTAACATATAAATAATAAATATAAGCATAATGAAGGAAACACCTAATAAAAAATCAATGTTTATTATTTTACTACTGGATTGAATCAATATTGTTTGTCACGATTTACATTATATTAATTTTTAATTTTAATTGTCATTATTATGTGGAAGTTATCAATATAACTTAAGCGCTATTTATAAGAAAATCTTCGACAAAAGTAACCGTTGTTATGCAAACACTTGTCAAAAAATGATTATAATTACTATGATAATAGTGTTGTTATTTTACATCAAGAAATTTTGGTGAAAATATAACGTTTTTTTTACATCAACGTGAGCTATGTAACTAATGCAGCGACAAACAATTATGAAATATTTAATTTTAAGCCTGTGTAAAATATTCATAGGCCATTTTTTATTTGTATGTGGTTTTAAATTTTTTGCACAAATATTATATTCTTTATGGAAGTTGAATTGTTTGTTTTTTTTTCGAAGAAAGGTGTCCTTTGCTCTTAGGTGACTTTGTCGAGTTCCTTGGAGTTGTTGAAATATATCCCAAGACAATTCAGAGTTGCAGAAGCTTCACTCTCACCAAAAACCAACCATTTTTAAATCAACTTTGGTCAAATAATGGCTGCGGCTATATTTACTCAAATTGAAAACTTTCATAAAATAGGTAGAAGCAATCGAAAAAGTAATGATATCATATAAACGTAAAACTTTGTTAAGATTTTTTGATTGTCTAATTGACTTATGCATTATATAATGCATAATATAATATTTAACATTTACGAATACATTTTGAATAAAATTAGTAATTTTATTTAGTGAAATCGTAATGTATATTAATTTTAATTTAAGATTAAGACCTAAAAAATTCTTCATAAGATATATTGTAAAAAGGTTTCGATGTAAAAAAAAAATTTTAATCACTAAACCTTGTCTGTACTATTTTTTCTGTATTTATTGCGTGATTTGTGTTAAGTAAGTTTTATTTTTTAATTTTTCTTTATATAATAACTTACAAAAAAGTTTTTTATTGAAATATATATATATAATATTATATCATATTGAAATATTTATGATTGTATGATGCTTAAGTTATAATTTTATATCGAAAAAGCAAAACAGTTGAGTTCGAAAATGTTTTGGTTTAATCGATATCGTATATAACACATGCGTCAAAAGCAAAATTTTCGATTGTTTAAATATCAACAGAAAAACAGTTTTCGTAATAATTCAAAAATCAATACCATTTCAAAATTACATCTTATGATTTCAGCGTTGTAATTCCCTTAATTAATTGTCACTTTTATTTTTGTATTGCAGACGAAAGATATTCATTGCCAAAGAGTTTTTTAATTAAAAATAATAGCCAACTGAAAATTGGTTGTAATTTTGTGTGTCAATCAAACACTTTAGGCTGTAAAATTGTATCTCGTGTATTCATTTTGTTTATTTCTCAATCTGAAATAAAAAAAATAGTTTTTGTCTTGAAAAACTTGAAGATAGTCGAATAAAAATCTGTTCATAAAGACTTACATAGCACAATTCTTAAATATTTTCTGTTGTATCGACAAATATTTTTATTTGTTTTTCAGCACTGATAAACTAGGTATATAGAAATAAATGAAACATTTCTTTTCCATTTTCTTCTTGCTTATTACATTACACGATTATATTTTTTCCTTTGGTCACGATTTATCTTCTTCGTAACAACGTTCATATGTATCTTCATGATTGTTTTCTTAGAATTAATATCGCACAAAATAGACCGCCGATAACTTCCTATCAAATTATTTTTCTTCTATTTAAGATTGTATTGTGAATTATTCAATTTTTACAAACAAAGATAAAAAAAACAAGGAATTAATTTGATTAATCAGTAACATGTCAATTGAAGTTCTATTTCACACGATAATTAAATATGTTTTGATTACATACACCAAATCCCCTAAACAATCAATATGATAGACGTTGATTATAGATAATACAACATTAATAATATGTTAACATACATATATGTGAATTTACAATCGTGAAAGCAAACTGAATTGATGAGACGTAAATCACGACTAACAAAGCGTGACTACGAACAAAAATAATGGATTTACGAGTAATCAGAAAGTGATTATTATTTATAAAATATCAAAAAATGTACACGAATGAAGTCAAATTGTAGGTTTTCGCTGGTTGAAGTGATTAAATATTAATATTTTTTTCACATGATTGATTAATATGTAATTAATTATGATTAATATTACGATAATCTGACGATCGAAAATCACAAAGCTATATTTACATGAAAAATTTTGGTTCTTCTTCTGGCTTGTTTATTGTTTCCGACAACATAAAGGCTTTCGTTATTTATACGAATTCAAAATTGATACTCAGTTGTGTTTTGTATTACATATTTTTATGTTTCCCGAATGTAATTGTGTAGAAAATAAACGTTTATGTAGATTTAAATACTAAGCGAATTTTATTGAAATGAATTCATATTCTTATATCATTTGATATTCTATGCAGATATAAATCATCAGACTGCATGCTTCAAAACTACTGCGGAGTAACGGCTCATCAATAATGCTTGTAACAGTCACAACAATCAGTCAACCTAAACCGAATATATCAAAAAATCGAGGAAAATGCAAAGCCAGTATCACTGTTGAAATTTTGTTTCAGCAACTAATGGTTGCATCTATATTTGAAATTTTTAATAAACATGAAATAGTGAAATCTATATTATATTTTCCTCTGTTGGATAGGAAAGTTTCCACGTTTTTCCCACACATCTCAAATCGTTATTGGGTATTTGCTATACTGAAAGATTTATAACGATATCGTCATCTATTACTCCCAAGCTATACAAAAAATCAGTCAATATAATTATATTTGTGTCAAAGAGCACTTGACCAGTTATTATGAACATATAATATATGAACATGCTAATGGAAATTAGTCAAAAGTTTATGTATGTAAATTTTTTGGTAAAAAGGATTTAATTTAAAATTTTCTTTGTAAAATATTTACTGGATAGTAACTAATAAAAAATGAAATTAAACAGAACTACGACCAAAATTTTATGAATGACTTATAAAAAAGTGTATATATTAAGTGATTGATCCGTTGTACAAAATTATGTTTCATTACACTGTCATAAATATAGATAGTGTAAAACTATGTATTAATCGTTGTACAATAATAACGATATTTTACTCAGAATAAGATTTCACAGGAAGTTGAACTTTATGTTTGCTTTTATAAAACGTCAGTTTCTAATTGGCATGTTCAAGGATCAAAATATCAATTCGTAGAAAAACTGGCCTTACCACAACAGATTTAAATATATACCGGATGTTGAAATAAAATTGTTTATATACGATTCTTCAATAACCATTCATCGACTGTTTTTGAAGCAACTGGAAGATTTATTATATATAAATTAATGCGATCAAAAATATCGATAGAATAACTGCACTGTTGATGCCATAGTTCTGGCACCATCTATTTATTTGAGTGCCTTAAAGGGATGGAAAAAGCTTGCCACTACGACAGGCCTTCTGATGTCTGTTTTCTGTTTCCAATGGTCACATATTCTCAACGAAATGGAAAAAAAACAGGGTCTCTGGAGGCAAAGATGTTTCGATTCTATTTTATTGGTCAATAAAAATGTACTAAGGGTCAATCTAAATGAAGAATAGCTACGATATTTTTTTATCAAAAAGTCTACATTATAACTATTTATAATACTGACTAACATATGCTTATTTAAAATTAATTTATACATACTTTTTTTTAAAAATAAAACTAAAAATAATCTGCATAGTAATAATCACTTTTATGGTGTTAACTGTCACTTCTTGATGGAAAGGCATGATATTTTAAATAATAAAAACACATTTTTTACTACTTATTTCCACAATATATTTTTTGATCAGGACCGGTTTCTCTCATCGCGAGCATTATCAACTGATAGAATACAATTTACAAGCAAGTCTATTTATACAAAACAAAAAATTAATTTGAACTAATTATATATATATAACTTAATTGTTTTACTATAAACTACAAAATCCTGCATTTCAATAACAAATTCTGATCAAAAAATATATTGTGGAAATATGTACTAAAAAATGTGTTTTTATTATTTAAAATAGCATAGTAATAAAATAAAATAATCGTGATATATTGATTGAATTGGCATTTATTAGGTAGAACTCCATTAAAACATGGTGAGAAAATTGTAATTTATTCTAATTACTAACAAAATAGTTCTGACAAGGATGTAAGCCAAAATATCATAGCTATACATTTTATATGACTACTATACATTGCTATTATTTCACCGTGTAACACTGATATGTATATTTTTTTAATCTAAACAATCCATTTTTAATGTAGAATAATTAAATGTATTTTAAAGTGACTATTTAAAAAAAAATTAATCGATAATTGATTGTAAGTCAGTCACTTAAATCGTCTTTTCAATATTGACAAAAAATGTACGAGAACATCGAAAAGCATGTTCTTACTATTTTCAATATCGGATTCAGAGGACGTATGAAAAAATGTTATAATCACAGCTTTTTTTAAAACAGTAAATAAAATTATTATTTCAGTGATTTAAGTTCTTGGTCGCAAAACTGAGTAGAACACAAGAGAATTGGTGTCTAACTTATGGGCTTGGTGATATGAGAAATTTTATTGTAACTACAATAATGCTCAGAAATTAATTCAGCTTTACTCATTGTTTTTTTAATATCACGCTGTAAAATAAAATAAAAATTGTGACACATTGTTGCTGATGCAAATATATTTCGAGAATAATATTCACACGCCGTCAAATAAAAGAATGAAACAAAAAACAGATAAAGCCATTCGCTGAATTTGATTAAAAGTAAGGCTCTAAACCGCTTTATGTTGCTTGTACAGTGAGTGTTCGATACATGCTCGAAAAACCAGTACGGAACAAACAAGTCGAAAAAAAACATGTTTATTCAATTTTAAAACCATCCGCGCTGACAAAACTTTATTACGCAAGTTCGTTCGGAAAGACGGCATGCCAGTTCCCATGCAGTGGCGTGACAAGTTTTAGTGTATCGTAACATTTTTTTAATATTCCATTTATTTTTGATTAAAAAAATATGAAATAAAATCTTTATGCAAACGAAGTTCTCTATGTGTATTATCCCACAAAAGGTTTTTTATTATTTAAATTATTTTGCGTATTTTTTAGTGATAAAACTTTACATGGTAAATTTCTTTTGGCAAAATTTCATAACATAATCAAAATCGTCCCACGATAACGATGCTGACCATTTAAAGATATTGATATTTTTATCTCTCTCTCGTCTTATTTTTTTAACCCATTTTTAAATCATCTTCAACAAACCATGAATAATTAAAATTGATTTTTTCACTCTAAAATAGTGGTTAGTAAGATGTTGGGTTGCTATAGAAAAAAGTTAAATCTATAAAATTATGATTACTTAAAATGATGTTACAAAACATTATATGAAATTTGAATTTCTTGATTTCGTATGTTTTGTAACTAACGTCTTCGGTTTCATCTTTCGACATCTTCAAGCATGCACCCGGACGCAACACACTGACATGGCATCATATTGAAATATTCGTTAGTAAATAAACATATGAAGTCATACAAAATATGAACATTTCAAGTTCGATATTGAAATTCCATAAATTTTCTTCTGTCGATGTCATAAATTAAATTAAAGACTATTTTGTTATTATTGTGATGCTTCTCTTCTTCATCTTGAATAGCGCTGTTGTTGTTATTTCTTTTCCTAGAATTGCCTATTGTATCATAAGCTTCGAGGAAACATTAGATCTGCAACGCCAGTCCACTCAAGCTTAATTTACTCAAATAACGAGACAAATATATGATTGCTCCATGGAATAATTTACGTAAGTGAAAAATAATGTTTCAATCGAGGAATCCCTTATTTGCATATTTAAGTTATTAAAAGGTTTCAAACATATTATCAAATACATTTTTTAACTAAATATTTCTCAGTTGGTGAGACTAAATATTTTTGAAAACATTTTCTTAGTAATGAAAAAAAAGTAACACCATTTTTACCTTAAGAAATCTATTAAAAAGAAAAAATATAAGCTTTTAACAATTTATTCAATAAACGGATCAAAGAATTTTTTTTCGATTTTAAATGGGAAATTTAGAATGAACTTTATCATTTGTTATACATTTTTATTGCAGAAAAAAATACTTAGATATTAATATAATAATCATATATAATTATCATAATTATTCGATTTATTGATTAAATTGGCATTTACTTGACAGAAATTCATTATAACATGGCGAAACAATAGCAATGTATTTTGTAGAACTAAAATACATTGCTATTATTTCATCGTCTTATAACTATTTGACTTTCAAATATTTAAACAGTAAATGTTAATTAACCTCATTCAATTCAACGTATTTCAATTTAATAAGACATTTACTGTGTAAAAAATTGATACCTATTTTGTATATTCAAGGCAATTCAAAAGTTAGCTCCTAATACAATTTTAAATAGTAATACTATTTGTATGCATTATCTTCTATTTAAATTTGGATTGGTTCTTAAAATAAAGCTAACCCGCTACTGACCTAAGTAAAAAGTAAGGGAAATAAAGAAACGGCAGGATTAAAACGGCAGGCTTTAGCTAAGATAAAGAAAGAAAGTAAAAGAATATTTTTAAAACATCCCCCGCCCGTAGTAGGTGAATCTTCTTAGTAATCCTGGATTAGTTTAATCTCGTGACCCAAGGAGCGGTGAGAGTTGCCACAATCTGCTTTCTTATTTCCCAAAAATGGATATCAGGTCTTACCTGATAAAAAAATAAATAAAAAGTTCATAGCCCCTTAACAGCATTTTGCCCTTAAATAAGATAATAATCCTCCATCCAAGATTGATTTAAAACTTTGCGAGCAAAACGCATTCTTTGTTTATATTTCAGATAATCTTAAGTGGTATCTCAAGCCATTAAATTTCAGTAAGACTGAAGGCTTGTCACATGGTGGATTTTTTTATTTCATAAATAAAAAAAATCCCTTAACGAGACTATGAATAATACATTATTGACTTCTAAAATGACACGTTACATACATTTTAGAAATGGTATAATATAAATTATATAATTATTTTGCTAAACTTGCAATCGTATACGTATATGGATATTGGAAATTTAAAATATATCAAAAGTTTTATGTGACTATAACTTTGATCGTTTTGAGTGAAAATTCTTCAAACTTTTATATTAAATATTTATATATGAATAAATTCAATATAAAAAGCATTTTATATTGAATTCATTTCATGATAATCGGAATATTTTATGATTAAAAAAACTTTTAAGTATTTTTTTCACAAGGTATTTAAATAAATACCCTAGGTTCATAATAAATTTTAGGCAAACTATAACTGGCGAGTACTGATAAATATTGTTATGAATATGAAAATTAATATTATATGTATATTTTCATGGACGAAAACCTTTCAATATATATACTTTACATTTACGTTAGACTGCCTGATTTGTATTAAGTGATCAAAAGACATAAATAAAGAAAAAGTCTGTAGTAAGAACATTAATAAAAAAAAAATCCTAAGAAGTAATAAAATTTTATTGCATGTAAATTCACTTCAAAGTTCAAATGCAATAAAACAAACTTTAATTATCACTTTCTGTATTCTATCTATGTTTGATCTTCAAGACTCTTTATTAAGTATTTGATGTTTGCACTTTTGAGATCCCAGGTCATTCACCAAAAGCTTTCAAGCTATAAGTAAAATCATTTGGAAGTTGTATTTCAAAATCTTAGAAACTTAGGCAAAGTAAATCCTTTGAAAATGTTAAGTTTTTCATGGGCAGTAGACTGGAAATAAATCGAACGGTGAAATATAGAGAAATGAATACACAAACACCAAGTAGTTGGCGAAGGTTGGACTTCTAGCTGTGTTGTGAACTTTTATTAATTTATAGTTTTTTTATATCCACGCCACAAATTCATTGAAAACTTTACAATTAAATGTTTATATTTGAATAATACTGAAGAGAATCATTTTATTTGCTATTCGACATAACAATTATGTGAAAAATATGGGAGATTTTTTTAGGAAATTTAAAAAAAATAATAGTTAAATCAAGCCTTTTGTGAGCTATTTTGGGGCTCTCTTTCAATTATTTGCTGTCATTATTGTATATTTTATTCATAACAAAGACTGCTTGCCATTACAAAAAAAAACAACTGTTTATTTAGAAGGAATTGTTTTCATACGAAATTTTAATGTCGCTCTATCAAAGACTGGATAAAAACAAATTTAAATTATTACCCTGAGTAAGTCGAGAGCCCTCGCTGATTTGCTCAAGTTATTGGTTTGCAAGCTAAACTCAAGAAACAAGTTTCCGCCTAAGGATTCCATAAACGGTGCCAAAGAACGAACACGCATTCAATAAAGCGAAAAAACCGCTTTAAAATTTCCAAGTAACCAGCTAAACTTTCGCACGGGAGCTGCTCAAGTTTGCAGAAATTGGATTAACATACATGAACGCACGAAACTTTCCGTTTTTCGACGAGTATTTTATTTTCAAAAACAGTTTACACTCCAGTATAGGTACGTTTATACAATAAGGATTAATGAGGACTTACAGGCGTGCAAGGGTATGGTACTCGTGAGAGAATTTTCTCTAGTATTTAGTATTGGATTTCTGGGGGCTCGAGAATCTCGACCGGCAATCACGTGGCTAGCGAAGCGTCAATGCAGACAAAACAGAGAGATTTATAGACCAAAATCAGGCCACGATAAGAGGAAAAATCAACACGAGAACTTGAAATCAAGTGTGGTTTTGCGGCAGAAGAAATTCATTTGTAATAATGGTGTGTTTCCTGTCAGATATCCAGGAAAGTACAACTCAATACGAAATGGCTTATGAGATTAAAAATGAAACTTTTTTTACTTATTACGTGACGTGAAGTCGTTACAAATTATAAGTTATGATATTATTTGATATTGACCCATTGTATTTTAATAAACGATAAATGAATCAATTACAGAAGATAAATTAAACATTATATTTATACAGTTCATTATTGTATAGGGCTTAGAGAAGATGACTTTTAGAACAACTAAAGAAATGAGATTTCAATATTATTTAATACACGGTCAATTTTAAATACAACAATTTTCTTTCAGTAGTTTATCTGAGCGATAAGATATGATTATTGGAAAGAATTGGAATCATCAGAGTTATGACGTCCAATATTAAATTTTATATAAAGTGATACAAACTCATAAACACAATAATGTGTTTAACTAAGACCTAAATAATGTTCTGCATGCTAACAGCAACCGAAATAACGATACAATTACATATAGATTCGAAATTTAAATTCTTTTTTTTTATGTTCTAAAAAAACAAAAAAAATAATCGATAGAAAAAAATTTAAACTAAAGTGATTTGTGTTATTTAATTGATATTTTTTTATAATGATTGCTCTTATATAAATAATAATTAATAAAATGATAGGTTGTTTTTGATGTAGTAAAATTTTAAATGTTAAAAACAATAAAATTCAATTCACATAAGTGAGGGCAAATTGATTTTCAAATCAAGCCATTCTTAAATGACGGTAAGAGTGTACGCAACCAATAAAGGCATTAATATTTTGACTTTCGTGAATATTTCACTATTTTATTAAATGTTTTAATATCTTTCTCCAAATCATTAAAAGCGATTCAAGCCTAAAACAATATAAGTAATTGTCGTAAGTGTGAAATCAAAGGTGACGAATTTCAATGTAACTATTGAATTGTTATGTTGTTCGTAGATATTTTTTAGTTGAGGCTCAAAATGTCATACAACATGGAAAATTCTTTGTTGGGACAAAGTAAATATGCTCATAGCGAGTGAATTTCGTAGAATTCCTCAGACACAAACGAAACATGGAAGAGAATGGCAAGAATGAAATATATATTAAAACCCTTATCATTCTAAGTAGGCGCGTTGTGTTTGATCAAAAGATCTTTCATGTGTGTATTGCCTAAGATTTATTTTGACTTGGAAAATTGAAAATAAATGGTAGGAGCGAAATTATAAGACTCTCATTCGCTTTTATTCCATTCTTCACAAAAACGTTTTGATAAGATTTTTTCGCACGTGCTAAATAATCATAAAAGTCTTGGCTAAAATATTATTCCTCTTTAAGATTTTTATTTAGAAAATTTACAAATAATTAATTTGTCACGTACAGTTATTTCATAAAATAAAATTTTCTTTGTATTTAAGTATTAATAGTGTAAGTAAGTAATTTCATTATTAATTTTAACTGAAATATTAGCGTCTCGCCTTTCGACACATTAATTTGCGACAAAAAGTTTCTGTCCTTGTTTTTATATATTTCAATTGAAGTAACACAAAGAAGAGTGCTTTAAATTTTATTTTTCATTAAATTTGAATAGCTTTATTTAACCGTCAAATAAAAGTATTTGAGGTTACTACCGCAATTAGTTTATATGTAATTAGAATGGTATATATTTCAAAAATAGAAAATAAATAACTCGCTTAGTAACGAAAAAGGAAAACATCGTTTATAACATTAGAAATCTTATGATATCTAAAACTTCTCGTGAGCTTCAATTGAAAAGGTTTTGTTCTTTTTGTTGTTGAATTGAAATTCCTACAGAATATGTCATAAAAATAGCTACAAGCATTGCGGTCAGTATGAAGATATTCAACAAACACTAACTCTATTATCCCTGAAATATAAGATTTGAATCAAGTTTAATAAAAATAAGTCTTATAATTTATTTGCAGAATAAAAAAAATTATTTTACTGTCTCAAGAAATGATATTTTAATGATTGAATGCATGTTCCATTAACACAGAAAAAAATCTGCTTATAACTGATTTACTTATAATCTAAGAAAATATTTTTTTTTGCATCACTCACTTGTGGCAGTATAATCTGGATGTGAATTATATGGAATCCTATACAAAGTCAACATTTTCGTATGTACAAAACGTCATACATGGCAGGATACCTTAAGATAATTGAATGCAATTACTGGTAGCTTACAGATCACAATCCAAAATTCTCCGTATTCATGAAACACAGTGTTTCGGAATAGCTCAGTACTCATTGATTCAATTATTGCATGCCTGTTGTGGTGTTTGAAACATTGATTAATATAATATGGATCAAATGCGAAACACTGTGGCTTGTGCACGTAAGCGAACATATTGATTAATATATTTGTTATCCTGTCATTGGTCTTGGTCCTTTAATGACATGATATGAGAAATTGGCAACGATTCTGATGTGGTCTGATAATTGATCATTTTTTTAAATAAATTATTTGTAGTGTTGTATAAAATATCTCATTCCTTACTGAGCATTTTAAAGGATATTCCAACACGTAGACATCAAAAATGTATTGAATAATCTTATTGAGTTTCAAATTTGAATTTTTACAACTTTGTACGATTCCGCATATTTTGGCACAAATGACTGTGTTAGTTCTGTTGCATCCGTGTGATAGAATGCCTGAAGATGATGAAAGGTAAATCTCGGGTCGTTAGTGACAAAACATGTGGACTCGTAGAAAGTTGTAACAATTCAAATTTTATATTGAAATTCTATCAAGCACCTTTAGTCGATATCACTTATTGAGTTTGTTAGGACAAATCAAGCAACGCATTAACTCAAAAATTAGCGGTTACAAAAAGGTTTTAACCACTGTTAATTCATATATTTTCTGGTATTGACACAATAAAATCAGCTGTCTCAGCAGTTGAGACGTTAGCAGTGAGAGAGATCTAGACCAAATCATATTTTCCATTTACTTTTAATGTTATAATATCGATAAAAGTTGCTTATCAAAATTCATTTCTCTACTTTCGCATTTGGTTTATAAATTTAATTAGTCATACATACGGTATTTTATTTTAAATTAATTAAAACTAGACTAAAAAATTTCCTGGAGTTCCTTTTATGTAAACCAGTAACCATTTTATCATATTCCTGTTCATTTTCACTCAAATTCATATATTACTTCTTCTTCAATATGAATATTATTTAATCAAGTCTTATTGCACGACTGCCATAACCGGTAATGATACTGTAAATTTAAAATTTATAGTATTTTTGTTATATATACGATACTTACATGTTACGCTAGTATTAAATGATTATTTATTTATTTAAAATGGATTTCGGGTAAAATTTAATAACACATTTTCCATATACTATAGAATGTACACATAACCTGAAGAAAAATTCTCAAGTAAATTGGTAGTATGGTGCATATATTAGATAAGATTAGACGTTGCGATGGTATAGTACAAGTTTTGTATACACGAGAAGCCTGGTTCGAAGGGTACTTCCCCCCTTCAATCAATGTCTACTTTACATTCAGACATCCTGCTTGTAGCAGCGGCAGGCGATGACTCTGCGGAACTCATTTTGCCTTACTTACTCGAAGCTTGCAATTTCTAGTTCACATTTAATATTATGGTGAATTTTGAATATTTAATAAATAAAGTATTTTATTGAATCAACGTAGCGACCATATAGGGATACAAATTTATCGAAGATTCTGAAATTCAAACTGATTAATTAATAATATTACTCGAATATTAGAGATAAGGTAGTTTATTTCTTTGAGAAATAAGAATTTAAAGAAAAAAGTTGGTCAATATACTTGTAATACACTAATAATAAGTGTTTGCATCTTTGTAATAAAGGTCGCAAGATGAAGGCTTTAGAACAGCTGGAAATCAATAGATATCAACTATCACAAAGGATTCTTAACGAACAAACTATTATATGTCGATCGCAAATGCTTAACCCTCTACGGGGGGCTGTTTTATTTCTGTAATAGACCATTTCCGTGCCATATGTAAACTTATTAATATAGCCGCCTTTTTAGTTTCATTTAAAATAATTAGTTTTATTGTGTGCAAGAAACAAGCTAGGTCGTTGAAACAGGAGAGAAGATGTATTGTGTACCTTTTCTACACAGCTTTATAGTAAATGTTCGTTTAAGGATAGTTCTGACAATGGCAACTTTATCTTAATGAAAAAATAATTTTCTAGAATTCAAATCAATTTGAATTGTAACAACTTTGTACAATTCCACATGTTTTGTCACTAACGACCCGGGTTTTGCCTTTCTGCATATTCAGGCATTCTTAGACACGGGTACAACAGAAATGATTAAGGTCAGTTCTATTGCATCCGCGTGATAAAATGCCTGAAGATGCCGAAAGGCGGAACTCGGATGGTCAATGACAAAACATGTGGAGTCGTACAAAGTTGTAACAATTCAAATTTGATATCGAAATTTTATCAAGCACCTTCACTCGATATCATAAATTAAGTAAATGCTCTTTGTAATTAATACAAGAAGTATCTTGTATTAACATATTTTTTATGTTACTTTATATATTGACTTTAAAAAGTATAAAAACTAACAAGGTCATCAAATTTTCATACAAATAAAAGCCCTTACTCACTATGCTTCGTATAAGGTGCGACCGCAATATTCCTGAGGAGTTTATTCGGATGGGAAGTCCCGGTAAAGCGAAACTACTTCAGCGTTTCCACCCGAGCGACTTCTCCCGCAGAACCAAGTTTAGAGTTTTTATTTACTTGGTACTGGAAGACGAATGTGTGCATAATATATCGAGCTTTCCATATGAAGGAAGTGTGCACAAAACCACTCGTTATCCTTAAACCAACAGCGGGGAAACTCGAAACAAATTTTTAAATAACGAACTAAAGCAATAATGGAGCTGTTTGATTTAAATATGTGGAATTGCTCAAAGTTTCAATTACTCAAATTTGGTATAACATAATGAATCTCGAAAATAATATGTATTTCAAATAATACTATAAGAAAAGTTATTTTGTTTTTTACGATATTAACTGAGGGTGCCGGATAGGATTTTACGAAAAATTGATTGACAAAACTTTTGAAAAATGTATTTTTTATAGTGTAATTTATAGTAAGAGGATTAAAAAAATATTGGTACCATAAAGAAGTAAGCAAAATTTATATCATTAGGAAAATTACTAATACAATAAAATTATTTAGTCATAGCTCAAAAAAGTTGGAGTTCAAACGACATATATTTTAGTATAGTATGATGTCGCCAAATGGCGAAACGTGCCTGATTGTTTTTTTGCCTTATTGTATGTAGTTTTATTTGGCAGCACTTTCCAACTTTTGTTATGAAACTTTTTATTGTTTTGTATAACGGACGACGCGGAAACTTTTTTCTCTTAACTTCTATTAAACAACGATGAAATAAAAAAAAAGTGCGAAAGTGGCGTTGTGGCTTATCGTTCAAGTAAATGCCTAATGTTTACCAACACGTTCAAAGAGGAAAAAAAACGAAACTTTTAATGCATTTTAAGAGTAAAAAGTTCCACAAAGTTTTCCTAGAAAACTTTTTCATACAAATGAAAATTTCCTTATAAACTATTTATCAATTTTGTTATTTTTAAATACTTATTTACAAAATCTTCAGTTCGTTTTAAAAAAAAAGTTCTTTTTCTTAAAAATTAAAAAAAAACAATATATTTTTACTTGATCGATATCATTTTTTTTGCGATGAGTTGTATGGCCGAGAAAATTAAAAAAAAGGTGAGATATAACTAATGAAAAATCAAATTAATGTGGATCTACAAAAAGTATACAGAATTTGAGATAGAAAAGTATTTTTTATATTATGCTGACAAAATTTAAAATATTCACCAATAACCCACATCAACTATATTGGAAAGATTTATTACTGTCATATTCAATGAAAAAATCATAAACGCATGAAATATTGACTTAATTCTTTTACAATTTACTTGAAAAAATGAGTGAAGCTAAATGATTTGATATGAAAAAATTCGATTAGTTTTCCAAATTATATGTGTCTGATAAATGAAAATAATAAGTTCGTGATAATATAAAAGCATTACAGTAAAAATTATATGTAAAAAGTGATTTATTGCTACGAGCAAGACATACATACGCATTGACATTACTTCGGAAAATTATATGTCGAAGAAAACGGATTATTGGCTGAATAATTTTTGTATTTTTACTTTTTATTTAATGTACATTTAATACAAAATAAATTAGAATGCATATTAAAATTATGGTAAATTATAGATATATGTTATTATAAATTTTCAAACTAAATCAGACTGCAGCTGATAAATCTGTTGACACACTGCAATTTTAAAAACTGTTATTATATGAAGACGTTTTACTCTTAACTCATTTGCAACATAAAAAAGAGTAAACGGATTTCAATATAAATCTGTTACTAGCTGTGGCTATCTATTAAAAAAGGATTTATTGACTGAACTATAAGCAGCTACTAATGAAATAATTCCAATTAAAAGGAAAAAAACTTAGGCGTAAAGAATTTAAAATGAACATGTAGTGAGGTAAAATTTCTTGCAAAGATTAAATTTGTGTTCATTTTATTAGATTTTATACTATCGATTTTTATAATAATCATTTTCAATCACTCAATAACCCAGTAACGTAGAAATGTCGAGTGCTTTCAGTAAAAATTTAAATCACACGATGATTTGCGAAAATAATGTATTATTAAAGGGACGCTTAAGTTCTACAAATAATTCAGAATAAATAATTATTATATTTGAATAAAATATCAATGACATACATTAAAATTTCATAATACCAATTCCATGATTGTATTCTTACATACACGAGTTGTTGTTCATTTAGTTTGTGAGGGCCACGACAAGAAACTCTGAATAAAAACGTTTACACAAAAACGTTGCAATCAAAATTTAATTTACATCTAAATAAATTGATATTAGGTTATCATATTAACATTTAGTTTGTTTTATATATGATACTTTTATATATGATATTTTTAATATGATTCACACATTTTAAAAAGGGAAAAAATCTAAATGTTTTTCTTAGAGAGTATATTTTTTTTTTTGCCTATGGTAAAAGGCTGTCAGAGAAATAATAAAAACCTCTAATTTTTTGAAATACTCAATGAAAAGTCATCATCGTACAACATCGTACAACATCGTAATGATCATCATTTTTGTTTATTTAATGTTTTTTATTCATTAGTGGTAAAAAATATAAATTTTTTCCACTAAAAAATCTTTCCTTGTAGGACAAAAAACGGTCGATGAATTTAAAATTAGGTCTTTTAAAATACACCACGGACCTTTGTTTAAGGTTGAATGCTTGCGTGCTTAATTGTGGGTAATTATTTTAAAAACGTTCTTAATTAACAATCGTTATTTATTTCTATTATGCAGAACGAACCGTTTTTGGGCTATTGACATGCAAAAAACATATTTATCCACCAAAACAAAAGGAATTTTTGAAATACTGGCGATAATAGAAATATAAAACAAAACCGTTTTGTTGGATAATGTTACAGACAATATTTTTAAATCCTTTATTATGGAACTCGTTTTAACGTCAAAAAATAAAACGTTTTCTTTAAATTGATATGAACTACTCAAAAGTGCAAAATTCAAGGTTTCACACAGTTTAGTTACAAATCTTTCTAAATAAGTAAATAATTGCATAATTGATAATTTCAGGAATATGATTTTTTTATATTTGGCTTTGCAATACCATTTAAAGTCCATTGTCTTTATGATTTCCTGATACTTTTTTTTTCCTGGTGTTTTTTGAGAATAGCTGGCCTTGAAAAAAACCGAATTGTTTTCTAATTTATCAATTATAATTTATACGCACTGGAGCGACAAGTATTATATATTATTATATCAATATGATATAAATGTAAAATGTGATATAGATTAAAACAGTTTTTATTTATCTTTTCTTTTTCTATAAATTTAAAAAAAACCTAATGAATCTTTCGTTACTTAACAAATAAATTTGAATTAAAACTTATTTTCTTCAACATCAATGAATATTTTGTTTCACAGTTAAAAAAAGCTTTGTCAAATATAAGCTTATAAGATTCTCAAATACAGTCTCACAATTTTTTAAATGTGACTTGGAACACTAGCAAAATCATAAAAATTTTAATCAATAAATAAATAAAACCATAAAACCGAAAAAATTATTGTAAAGAACTTGTTATTCACCTGTTAGAAAAATTACAACTGAATGTACGTTTACCTTTACAAGGAAAATTCATTTTATTTACAAGTGTCTACAGAAATCCAATTTTGAAAGTATCCATGACAGGCAGAACTTTTTGACATGCCTATATTTTGTAGTGTATTTTTCATTTATTTAAACAAGTTTCTTTCAATATTGTAGTAATAAATTACTTAACGTTCTGAAACTTTTCAACTTTTACAGTTGTTTATAAAAGTATTTGGATTTAGATTTTTTAACGAATTTATATTAAAACAAAAATCTGATTGATTGATAAAGTTTATTTACCTCAGAGTTAGGCTCACTTGTACAATTACGAAATTTTATTTACTAAACCTGAGACTGCGTAATCATGTTTTTTATTATAGTTGTTTTATGGAAGGGTATATTAGAACAATCGACTCGTTCAATTGATGAACATCATTAGTTTTATTGATATTTTACATAGTTTTTGTAATCCATCTAGTAAGAATATTATGTCTTTAAATAAATAATTGGAAATTTTTATAAAAGTTGCAATATTTGTTTTGTTAACTTATGCCAAATATTATTTTGTATAAGTGTGTAAGTGTAAAATTTATGCAATTAAGTTGCTTTAAGGAGTGATTTATCCTTAACGCAATACCGCAAATAAAAAATTAAGCTTTCGAAACGAAATAGAAACTAATGATTATTTTCAGCTAGGTTTATGTGGCAGAGATTTCCTTTAGTAAAGTATTTCAATAGTATTAAATTTTAGCTGGGACTTTGTTCTTCGCATTAAGTGAGCGATTCATCAAGGACTTTAATTATTTTCTTACGTTGTGTTCAGCGTTTACTGAAGAAAGAAGACTATTTGTAATCGAAATACTTTCTATTAAATTTGAGAATCCCATAAGGTGAGATTTTAAATGATTCGAAACTCGGTAAAGTGAAAACAATTGCACGGAACGTTTGCGCTTTTAATCGCGTTAATGGGTGAACCCGAAACCATAATTGCGGTAAAACCAACCACCATAGACAAAGTCTGCATTCAGACCAGTTGGAATGATTACAACAAAATACCAAAAGTGAGCAAACTGGTGTACTTTATGTTACACAATTTATGTTGTTTTCGCATTCCATTGATGTCGTAATAAAGGCTGTGCCGTAAAATAATTGACACTATAATTATCCAAAAATACTAGATACGATAAAATTTCTTTAAGTGTTTCAACTTAAACGTTCGTTTACAGTCTACTTGAAAAAGCTTGATAAAAAATATTGTTAATGTTGTAATTGTTTGTGATTATGTTATGTGGTATGAAATAAATATAATATTTACAATTAGTTAGTATATCTTTATTGACACGTTTAAGTTGACTTTCTAACTAGCATAGCTTATTTTTTCTAAAATTGGATTTAAATTAATACAATATGGGCTAATTATTATTTATGAAATACACAAAAAGGCTGGTTTATTTATTTCAAAGATTTACAGTATCTTAAATCTGTTATCAGCACAATAGAAATTTTATATACGAGGAAAACAGTTGCTTAATATTGTTATTCGATTCATTCATTGGTAACGTGCAAAAATAGATTTTAATCAATATACAAAGTTGTTTTTTTTGTCGGTAGTTGTTCATATTTGTAGTTGTTTCCAATGATTTAGGATTTTTTTTTACAATAAATTTTCAAATTTGTTAGTTAATATTTTGTTGTCCTTTTTGCCATTTGATTTTTTTATCGATGATCAAGAGTGAGATGTAAAAAACTTTCCCTTAATATTTTTTTGTTAATTATAAAGCTAATAAATAAGCAAAAATATTATACAAACTTACAGCAGTAAGTATTATTATAATGTATAAGAATAAAATCTGCCACTCTACAGAAAACGTTTTAAAAATTAAGTCTTCGTGCGTATTAGTTAATATTCGAACGGATAATTACTTTCCACACCAAATGGTTGCCGAAACAGGTAAAGCGTTTAGTAAAGCGAGTAAAACCAAAGATATTCGAGAAAATGTAGTTTTGATCCTACACGTTATAGTAGATGTTTCTGGAGACACGAGGAACATTTGTCAAGGCAATTTAGACGCCATTGTAATGGTTTTAAGGGATTACACTAATTACAGCTTGGGGATGTTCTTGTTTTTGCAATGTGTCCTTTGATGAAGCCCTATATAGGTATTCATTAGTGAAAGTAGACGATTCTATGCTGAAATAACTGCAATGTCTAATTGGTGAGTATATAGGTGTTTAGTTTATAATATGAATAGATTGAAAAGGTCGTTAGAATGTACGAAGAAAAGAAAAATTGACAGGGAGTTATTTTATACTGCGTTTTAATTGAAAAAGAACACGACTTAATATTAAGTCTCATTTTCTACATATGTATACATGATATGATTTTCTAAATTTTCGGTTAAATAATAAACAGAGTCTGACGTTATGTTGTGTGATTCAGTGAAAAGATAATTTTTAAATTAAGAATCTATTTTATTATTGCATGTCCTTATGTTCCATTTAAATCTATATCAAATACACCGACTATAGACTTCATTCTATCCGTTCTACAAAGAATAATACAAACCGAAGTTTCTACTAATATTCCATTTTAATCTTGTTTTTTAATTTTGTGTTTGATTTTTTTTAATGATTTGATATGTTATATAACTTAATTATTGTAATACAAGCCTAAACTTTAATGCTTATAGTTAACTTAATATAAAATATATAAAAGTTAAATTTATATTCACGAATAATCTTTTAACCGACTATATTTATATCAAGTTATTGCCAATGCTTAAGGTTTTTACGTATATTTACAAAATTTAAGTTATTTAACAATACAGAATTAGTTTAGCCAACACAATTTTTTAAAACTAAAACCCAATAACATATTTAAAATATACATTAAAATATCAGGATCAAGCCTCATTTTTTGAGGAAGATATAAAGCTTAAAGTAAAGTATAGATTGGACATTGTTAAAAGCTTAAAAAGCTTTCAACTTTTTATTTTAAATTACGTAGCTTTTAAATTTTTTTTTTGCCATAGTAAAATGAAATAAAGAAAATATCAATTTTATAAATAAAGAACGAAAAAAAAATTATTGCCCTAAACATCTATTTTTTTAATCAAAACAGTATGAGGCAAGCAATAAGTAAGTTTATTAATTATTGATGTACTGTAGTTCACACGGTGAAAATAGCAATGTATTTTAGTTCTTAGAACTAAAATACATTGGTATTTTTTCACCGTCTTATAATGGAGTTCTACCAAATGAACGCCAATTCAATCAATAATATACTGTAGTTCACTTTGGCAAAAGGAAGTTGTCCACAAAAGCTAAAATTTTCTTAAACAAAGCACGCCTTTAATGTGAATATATTTTTGATACGCAACAATACAAACTGGCATTCAGGACACTTGTGCGTTTATCTCAACAAGAGTGTAATGTTAAACTTGAAAACTGTAATTCACAGAACATTTAGGAACAAATTATCCGAAATATTACACAGTTCGTTCGTGCGCCAGTCGATAGCGCTAGTTCGCCAAGTGAGCAGATAAGCGGACCTAAGCTCTGTGGATAAAGTTACAATCGAAATGGTGGTTGTCGGTGGAGGTCTCGCTGTTTGTTTGGTCACGAAATAGTTGTTGCTTTTAAGGTTCTATTTTCCGTACATAGTATTTGGTGAATTCTCGTTAACGCCACCTGCTATAACTTGTATGCAAAGTGGAATGTAGCAAATACAAACTCTTTACAAACAAAGATAGTTCGTAGTTTTACTTTATGAAATTTAAGTAGAACTTAGTGATTCGAATACGAATATTAAAATGGTTTTGTTGTTATACGCTTATTAAAAATATATGTTGGTAGATTTTTTAAAATTTTACCGTACTCGAAATATTTTTCATCAATCTTGTAGTTTTATGATTACGAGAGCTTTTCAACAAAAACACACGTTTAAATCAACCCCATGTCTTTATTATAACAAAACCACATTTGTTTTTAATAAACAAATATAATTTTGCATATATGAAAACTATGAACAATATATATTTATAAATCAATATAATTTGAAAGGAAAAAAGCAAATCATCATCTATGAGCATATTACATTATACAAACATGGAAACAAAAAAAATATGCGTCGTAGATAATAAAAAAAACAATTTAATGGTAATAATAAACACGTTTTTACATAATCTCGTAAGGATAAATATTTATTTCCGTTTATAGAAAAACCGACATTGTTTTTTCACAAAAACTTTCTGTGACCCCGATAAATATTTGTGTAAGTTTATTTTTTGATAAAATTACGAAAAATAGCAATCCGAGCAATTCAATTGAATATAAAAAATAGTATGATAAAATGTCATATTGACACTTTTGGTGATTTGCTATGAAACTTATTTAATGACTATTTGAATGATAAAGTTTCAAATTTTGTTTCGAAAATTTGGTAATAGCAGATAAATAGTTTTAAAGATTCTCTATAGAGCGTTCTATGCGAAATAAAATAAGATAATTTCATATATTTGCGATAAAATGAATTAATGAGTTATAAATCTAAAAATCTAAAGCAACAGGCTAAGCTTTTGAATACTCGTGTATTATAGCTGTCGTTACTGAAGTGGCTCTTGGTCGCTTGGCTCAAACAATTAACGATAGGCATATTGGTTTTGCATGCAGATTGAATAGTAGTTTGGACAAAGTGATTAAGGCTCTCATGTAAACAAGCTGTATTATTATATCACAATTTGTGCAGTGTACTAAAAGGTGAAACTATTTGATAGAGTTCAAGCTTATTTAGTGGTAATGAGTTAATTAAAATTACGTTTACTTTACAATACATATATTGGAAGTACTGATTAATTATTCATTAGTAAAAATACATTTACATTTTAAGCACGGAAACATAAATGTGTTTGAAAAAACTCAACACTCACTCAATCTGTTAATTGCCTATTAAACTCAGTAGGTGATAGAGATGTATTAAGAAATAATTTTTGAGCAAAGTTGGTTTTATATTTAGTTTGTTGAGTTTCAGTGTTTGAAATTTTGTCTATAAATTGCGTGGTGTCTTTTTTCTCTGTGCTAGGTTTGAAGTTAAGTAGAATATTTTCAATGAGTTGAGCTAAAACCTTAGACTGCTAATATCTCAACTGTTGGCTCTCCGCTACTGAAATCTTATATCAACTGTTGATGACAGCTTGTAATATTTTAATGATCGACAATGGTTTTTATATAAGATTGTTAAAAGTGTTAAAATCTGCTAATTATTGTATTGAAATACAGCCTTAATATTTTTGACCATCAAAAGCTTATATAAATCTAACAATATTCAAAAAAAATGTATATACAGGGTTGAAATATTCTTTAAATGACTCAGTAAGAAGGTGAAAGTGTAAATACATCATATAAAATCAATATATCTGTGTTTGACTTTGAAATCACATACAATATGAAGTGGGCTAAAAACAATTTTCGTCTCTAAAAATGATTTTTGTTATCGTTCAATTTGTTTTCAGATAAAAGACATCTGAAAAATACTATATTTGTATCACAAATAGCTTTAGAAAATATATGTTATTATATAATTTCATCAGACTTGACAAATGTAATGCTAACGTAATTCTCAAAGATTTTCAACTATTGAATCATGAAACATTTGAAGGTCATAGATTTATCCTAACGCAGTCTAAGCTATTTGACCACGTAACACATGGTTCGAGAGAATAAATTTTCAGAAAAATGATTTACCTCAATAAATATGAGGCCATGAAAAAAGGTTCCATTTTCTTCGACAAGAAAATGTTTTGGACAAATAGCTACTGATTTTTTCTACCCATCCCTTTTGCGAAAAGTTATATTTCAAAAAAAGACGACAACAAAATACCGGAGTATTCTAGCGTGAGTAAAGGTACCTTCGGAAAAGTCAAAAACTTTACAAAGAGAGTAAGTAACGAAAGTTGGCAACGAGCGATTGTGAGATTTTTTTCAGATTTGGCCGACGTAAATCACAACGTATTTATTTGACTTAGCTTTGATGTTGGCAAGATTAAAATTTCGGCAACTGTTCCGTGGAAAAAATACCTAAATCTTTTAAAGTATTATGTTTTTTTCTACATCTACAAATATTGAATAAAAGAATATAAAGTAAATAAATATAAGACAACTAGTACATTGCAATTTTATCATATTTGTTTCGGGGTGGGCTAGGCCGAAAAATCAATATATGTCTATATTACTTTTATAACTTGACCATAAAATTTTTAGGTTTCTCAAACTTTTCAAAAACAATTAGAATATCTTTAAACAATAATATGTAATTTAACATTTTATTCTACTAAAATTCACATTTTTACCATCAATAGTTTTTACAAAAATGTAAATTTCCTAACGAGATTTTAATGCTTACTGATTCTAGAGAACACTTCTAATTACAAAAGCATTCACTTTTTAATAGCAAAAAGAATTGTTTTACATGTTTTACCGTAATTATAATACAATCAGCAGATGAGAAAATTATTTTTTATGTTAACTTACTCCTGGACAAGTGTTTTTTTACTGTTACTCACATATGAACTATGTGAACTGTTTAGTTTAGTCAGTTAGATTACATCTATATAATAGAATTCCCTAAAGTGCTGAAAGCCAAGCTTTGAGTTTTGGAGAAACATGTATGTAGATGAATTATTTATATAAGAGATTCTAGTGATATTTGTAAACTTTATTAATTTATATATGCTATTTAAAAAATAAATGAAATGGGGTACGTAAGTTTGGATATTTGAATAAGAATAACAAAGTGAATAGCAAAAGCGATGGCGAATGATAATACGGTATCAATATTTTATCTCATTTGGTAGAGTGGGTCAGAAATATAAGTGACGCGCCGTATTTGCGTGTGAAAATTGGTTTCGTGCCGGTTAATACACTAACGCACAGAAAACACGTCATTTTGCCATGCGGTATTGTTTAATAACATTTCTTGCGAAAAGATTTTTATCATAATGTTAATTTTGCGGCTAATCTCATACAAAAAGTAAGCACTTTTTGCAACAAATTAGCCGCTGTATTCGTGAAAAGCGTTCATGTTTTTTCACTGTTATTCATTGTTATTTAATGTGATGTTAATGAGTGGCTAACCATATTATTAATAGAATTTTTAAATATTTAAGCAAAGCATTAATCACGATGATATTGTTTTTTAAGTTTAATTGATTACTTCTTTGTTGAAGTTTAATTTTTTTTTTCACCAAAAATGAAACCGTGTTAAACGAGGGGTGGGTGAATACATAGAGGGCCAGTGTAATATGAATAAAATCCAAGTTTTATCCTTAACGAAAAAAATCTTTGAAAAACATGAAATGATAAATGTAATTAATTTATTATATCAACTAAGGGTGCTTAATTTTAATATTGCAATTAATTTGATTTCAAAATAATTTAAAAACGTTAAACATTTTTGCAAAAATATTCATTTTAGATCGGTCTAATATAATTTTCCTTGTTACAAAACATCTTGAGTTTGGCCAATTGATGGATTATTTTTATAGTTGAGATTCATGCAAAATAAAACTACCACTAGTCGAAATACTTGAGAAATTTTTGCCCCACTTCGTACTTTTACCCTACACAAGTCTTTTGAAACTCACTTTTGATTTGCTCCTTTGATCTGTTAAGAAGTAGTATCCCTTTTTTCGCATATTTGATAGTGGAAAGACCAGAAGCTTGTATAACATGTTCTATTCCGGCCACTGTCAAGCGATCTTCGTAGCAATTTGGAACAGATGCCGTCTCCATAAACAAAGCAATTGTTACAAGCATCATGGTTGTGAACGTTACATTTCGTTATCACATCGCAAATGCAATACAACTTTTTAATTTACTCATACAGATTTCATCATGAAATTTGTACGACAAAGAAAGTCATAGTCAATCATCTCTAGATAAATAATTACGTAGATTTTTTATAACAACCTTTACTTTCATTTTTTGACCAATCTCTATTTCAAAACATAAAAATTAAAATATCCATAAACGACTTAAAAAAGAGAACATAGATCTCTTTATAATATTTCTTTATCTTAACCATCTTTTCTTGATTGCTATAATTTCTTTTTATAATATGGTGTTAAGCAATGCTTGCTCATATATTAATCAGGTGTTATATTATATTATATTTTTCATCACTATGTAAAAAAAGTAATAATACGTTTGTAAAGAATATTCTTGGGCTCAAAAAAGAAAACGCTACAAACAATATTAGATATAAATGAAAGTCAGCAATTTTCGTATATAAATTTTCCCAAAAATATTTCGCTAAAATTGTTAAAGGAAGTCGATTTCCTTCATACGTTTTCCAATTCTCCCCAATATTTGTGCGTGCAGGTTTGTCAAACATTTCCTAAATTATTTTCCTATCTCACGAGTTTAAATTTTTTTGACACCATAAAAGCTTGTAAATCGCATGTTTTTGCTGCTCCTTTGCGTTCGTTCCAATGCAGAATCATTCTTTTATGCCACGTTCAACTATGCATTATAGCATCACATATTTTTTTTTGTTTCCGGAAAAATATACAACTAAATTATTCATTTATTTTTTAAATTTTTTTGCATTATCATTGATAGACTATTAACATTGCAAAAACACATTTCATTTAATATGATCTATCACGTATTGCGGCCGATATTGGGTTCCGTTAGCATTAAAAAACAAATCAACGTTATAAAAATATTATAAATTCATTTGAATACTTCGAGAAGATTCCGTTTAATGAAACATTTGTGTTTATTTTGAAAAAGTGTTGCTAGCCCATTTTTCAACTCCTAACAATCTTTGGATCAAATTTACAAATGTAAAAATTCAAATATTGATGTATTATTTATTCTTCATTTTCTTACAACACAATCTTTGTTTACCAGTAACGTAAAAAGGTTTTTGTTATTCTTCAATCGAATTTGAAACATAGCTGAATGAACAGCGTTAAATATTATACTTCGATTTTTTTATTGACCGTACAAAACTAACAACTCATAATTTTTTCTAACAAAATATTAACCAACTATAAAAAGACAACTAAACACTCTAGTCACAGTCTATATTTTGTTATTCTGTTTTCTCTTGACAATTGATCAAAAAGCTCAATATAAATGAATACATATTAAGTTTATTAAAATTATTCAATTTATAGCTTTTTTCATATCTATCTTACGGATCGACACTAAACTAAACTTGGAAGGCGGGGTGTGAGTATTTTTTAATTTCTGGAGTAAATATAGACCGAATACATTTTCTCTTTTTACTGTTTATAAATATTAGTTATGTAATAGAATCAAGCTATGATCGAGACTTGTTTTAGTAAATATATTGAATTTGAGAATAAAATGATGAAGTACTCACATAAAGTACAATTACTGATTGTAGTTGGCTACGAAACAAAGCTATTCAAATCTTATGTAGTCTTCAAAATGTGAAATTTAGTAGATTACTTATTGTTTGAGGATAATTTATAAAAACTAAACAGTTTTATATTAATATATTTGAAATAAAAATTGTAATTGGTTCGTGCGTCAAATACATAAAAAAAATCTATTTGGAAATATACAAAGCCAAGATCACGATATAAAAATTCACAAAAATTTTATGAATTCGATAGCACCCTATTTTTCGATAAGGCAAACCTTTTCCACGTCACGATTTAAATAGACATAACGAATTCTGCAATGCTGTGCCGATGTCTGAATTGAGAATCGGGCGTGATGTTATGACCGGACAGGCATGGAATATAAATGAATCACGTGCGACCATGGACCGTATACCAGGTACCTGATAATATTAAAGTATGCACAGCGTACTGATAAGCTGGAGAACATTTCTCCCATGTCCCGTGATTATCTTTTATATTTGAGGAAACATTCAGCCCCAAATTGGGATGATTTCCAAGAAATATGCAATGATTTTTTGAAATCTATTGTATGAGATATAAAAATAATTTATTTGAAAAGCTTTTTATCAATTTCATATTAACAAATATTGATAAATAAATATTGTAATACGGTAAAAATACAGCAACGTATTTTAATTCTACAAAATTTTATAATGATCTGACGATGGCGTGAGCCGAAATAGCTATCAACTATATCTTATAAAATTTTGTAGAACTGAAATACATTACTATTTTTCACCGTGTTGTAATGGAGTTCTACCAAGTAAATGCCAATTTAATCAATAAAATAAATAGTGTCTTCTTGTCAATTTTGTATTGTTACATATTTTTTGGAAATCCATTCATTGACTTAAAAAGTACGTTATACATTTTTTTCATATAGTTGTCATTGTTATATTCGATTGATTGATATACGCGTATATCTTTTTATTAAATAGGTATTCTTTTTTTAATACAAAACTGCCCTAATTTATTTTGTTTGTTTCAGAAAGTTATAGGATGCCGTTGAATAACTATCTCATCTACCAGCCATGAAGTTAAGTACCCTTAAAATTTTATTGAGTGATACACTATGTTACATAAAGTATTTAAGTGCAGGTTATTTTGATTATAAAAAAATATCACTCGTTATTCTTCTTAATGAGTTTTTCACCATAGTTCGGAGCTTCTAGTAATTTATTGATTTGCCTTAATGTTGTTTTCAAATTATGACCAAGAAATTGTTAAAATTAATTTAATTCATTCAAATGCATAATGTATGAACCCCTGTAATTTTATTTTCTTAGCAAATCAATCTTTAGTTGTTTTTACTTGCTTACTCTAATCAGCTGATAATTCTCGCCATTAACGAAGCCGGTTCTGATCATATTATATAATAGAAAAAGCACTTAAATGTGTTTTTATTATTTTAAATATCATGCATTTTCATGAAGAAGAGAGAGGGCTCTTTAAATGTGAAGCCGTTTTCCATAGCAAATGTCCACTTTCCACTTTAATTTTGCAGAGACTGTGAGTCAAAAAATCGTTTGTGTTGAAGAAATAAATAAACTATCTTTACGATTTACTGAATGGAATTAATTTTCTTGTAAATTAAATTTTGTATTATAGTTTTTACACTAACTGTTAACACGCGTCTGTCCTCTTTGAGAAGAAACTTTTGATAAAATTTGTCAGGAATTCTGTGGTCATTACTACGAAATTCTTTGTTATATGAAAGAGACTATTTTTTGTTTGTTAGGTACCATGAACGGAAGATATGTCTTTACTCTCCTCGATCCATCACTGTCTTCCCATCGATTATTTTGTGCAGCACTTTTGAATAAACGTACAAGTGTTGAGCATATCTATGTTGAGCATATATATGATGTTTTTTTTGAATGGGAGTGTCTTTGGAGCAACTGTCAAGTGGTTTAATGACGCGTACTTATGTATTCAAGAAATTATCCCATGACAATACTATTAAACTACACACATTGATATTGAATTACGTAATGGAGTGAAATCCAAAATTAAATTTACTAAGCGTCGGATTACTACTCCCTGTGCTTAAAGTTTTATTTGATTTGAGCTTGTTTCCTAAAAATCATAAGACATGTAAATTATTCGATGACCTTTTTGTAGGCGATTACCTTTTTCGAATATGTGGTTTTATACTAAGAGTAAATTAAATGCTTAATAAAAGTTCCTATTGTTTAAGTTTTTTTTTATGGAATATGTCATTGTGTCTATATATATATCCAAGCTTTTATAAGCAAGCAGACGATTTATTCCGTCTCGAAGAGAATGAACATTTTTGTTATTCGAACACGCGAATGCGCTCTACCTTATTTTTATTCTTGTATTGACTTGGCAAGATAAATTTCTAAGCTGTGGAAATTTTATGCCAGGTTATGTTTTTTTCATAAGTTGTCGACTAGATGGAATGTATTGTAACACGTTATCATTCTTTAAGTTAATAAAGGTTCTATAGACAATATTTATATTATAATGTCTATGCAGAAAATAATTTTCCAATCTTTATATGAGTTTTCATATAACGCTATACTATATAATTCCTTCGCTCAACATAAATTTTAAGTCATAATAATGGCCTAAATGAATGATATATTTGATAGACATTAACTAATCGATGTCAGTCATGAAATAGTTAAACTTTTTAAAAGATTATAAAAACCATCTGGATGTTTAACGAATATTCATGAATATACTTGAAGCTTGTAGAGAAAAGTCTAAAAATAATGAAAAAGTTATTTATTCTTACATTTGTTTTCATTTATAGTCTTCGAGTATTTAAAATAGGATGAACTCGTGAATAGTTTATTTCACCACCTCATAAATGGTAACTATTTTTGAATGCATTCTTGATTTTCAAATAGTCATTCAAATTGAATGCAAAAAAAACACGCAGCAAGTGATTTTTTTAAACATATTTTAGGCATGTAGCAAACCATGATTCACTAGTTTAAATCAAACGTTGTCTTAAAAACCTTATAATGTGTTTTTAACACATAGAAACGAAATGTAAGTAATTGGTATTCTTTGTTAATTATCATTGTCAACTGAAATCAATAAACAAATTTGTTACAAAGTGCTCAAGTATGATCCTATATATATACGATGATATTCCGTTGTACCTATCACTTTGAAAGATAAATGTTTTCAAGCTTCGTTGGCGTCAATTAAATTTCATAACTTTTGATTAATGACAAGTTGAAATAATTTTTGGCATAAATATTTTATTACGTAACGGGACGGTTTTATTGAATTCCAGCGACGTTCTATTCAGATTTGCCTACAGGAACAAGCGATAGATTTTATTAGTTTTTACGCATGTTTGATATTAATTATATGTGACATTACCAAAAAAAACATTGACAGAAAACCCTGGCCATATGAAAATTGTCCAAGCTTTTTCCGTCATCATTTTATAGCTTTTGGTCAAAAGAGATGAAATTAAAAGCACACTTTATACGATGGTTAGCAGCATTTATCTTGAAATAATGATTGAATATTTGATAGCATATTTTCGATTCGATTGAATTAAATTTAAAAAAAAAGTCAAAAACATATATCTCCTAAGAGCTATGATAATGTATTTCGGTCGTATTGGCTAGGGTGATAAGTGTTATTTTTTGATTACTTCCCGAAACTTACTTTATTTATTTTTCTATTTTGAGAATAGTACGTCCATAAATACCAGGAGCAGCAAGAAATATCATTAAAACTCACTTATACGGCCAGTTTATCTCATTGCTTACGACCAAATTTGGTTATACAAAGAAATATGACGTAATTATGCAACGAAACACAAAATATCAATGACTTATTCAATGAATTTTATTACTTTAAAAGGAACAGGAATATTAATTTACAACAAATAATAATTGAACAATTTTTTTCCAGTTGGGATTATGAATCGAATTGTGGGGATTCCATAACTACGTTATATTGAATTTTCACCAATTAATACGAGCTTGAATAATATTTTCCAGTTTTATTTTTTTTGGCTAACTCCATTTAAAATATATGACTATACAACAGTTTTAAGTAAATTGAAAAACATGGCTGTCAATTGTTCAAACAATATAAAGTATTCACGTAAAAGAAAAAAGTGAATGGAAAACATTTAAATAAAATACTTTGATATATATATATATAGAAGCAAGATTCGTCTTGATGAAAATATATAAATATAGTGTCATGATATTGTAACTGAAACTTTCTTGAAACGCCACCCTGTATCATCGACGAAATGAATATTAATTTCACCAAAAGTTTCTCAAAGTGGAAGGCGCCCTGCCATACAAGGAAGTAAGGCGGCTGCCGTCAAACTTCGCTTAGAATTCTTCATTGTCATATCTTATTACGTAAACTTATTGAAAACGGGCATGAAACTTTTGCAAAACATTATTGCGTCGCTTTAAGCTCTTTTAAGATGTATAAACAAGCTTACATGCATGTCAGTATTCTTGCAAATCGATAAAGCAAATTAGCTCACTATTACATTGATTTTCGGCATGAATTTTAACAAGAGAATTTGTTGCGAATATTGAACAAATATAACGAGAGAATAAATTTATTATACTTCAATTATTTTTATCTTAAAGGTGAAACCCGGATCGTTAGTGATAAAATGTGGAAACGTACAAAGTTGTAATAGTTCAAATTTGATTGGATTTATATTCAAAATATTAAATAACTACAGTATCATCTCTAATTTCTGGCACAAAGATAACTATAACAGTTAAAAAATGTAATTATAAAAAGGAGCTACTTTAGAGTTATTATGAGCACATTTCAGTGCAAATTTTTATGGATTGATAATTAAATCTAGCTTTCATATAATATTCAACGAAAAAGTTTTTATAAAAGAAATCTTTGCTGTAATTTATCATTTCATATTTACGATTATTACTGGCAATGTATTTTGAAAAAATAAATATATATTATACGATTATATTTTTCTGGTATGTCAACATATGTTTATTCTTCTGGTATCATTTTAACATATTTAAACTTTAATATGAAATTGATTATCTTGTCAACTAATTTTATTTGACAAACTCTATGCATATTCAAACCACAGACATCTATGATATCTCGGTGTACTAAATATACACAATTTGTTTATCTACATAGCTTATTAGGTTTTGGCATCATAAAATGTTTTAAAAAACAAACACGTTTTGCAGGAAACTATAAAGTTTACATCCAATGCAGTCAAAACGTAAATACATTTGCATGCATCCACTATTTCGAACGTGTTCGTCGATATTCACTCAAAACTTTATTCATGGCTAACTTTTTTGAGGAAAGCATGTAATTTTAGAGCAGAGTGCTTATGACTTTTGCCTCTCTTTTGCACTCGCTTAACTTTTCACAAACTTAAATTGAACTAAGAACCGTGCGTGTACAATTTTCTTTTTTGAATTTAACAAGCTAGTTATGCAAAGTTGTTGAGAATCGAAATCCATTACTGAGTACTAATAGCAACATAATTTCGTATATAAAGTCACTTTACTTTTCGATTTTTAATGATTTTCAATACACCATTTATATTTTATATACAAATCAATATCGCTTTAAGATGATTTAAATTATAAAGCTTAAAAATATCTTTTGAAGACATATCAGTATTGCCATACGGCAAATTTTCAAAGTTATGTTAATTTCAACATAATAATTTAAATATAATTCAGATATTTTACAAAAAAAATGTTATTTCAATGTAGTGAAGTATTGATGTATTATTATTTAATTAGATTAGAAAATCTGGTTGACAGTTAGTATAGGAATTGCAATAGTTACATACAAAATTTTAAATGTTAAAAATAATATTTTATTTCTGTATAACACTTTGAAAATTAGTTCGTAATTGATTTCTTCAATATTATCAAAGTCATAAATGATAACTATTAATTTAGGTAAGAATATAAAGTTACTAAATTAAAGCGATTCAAATTGCTTTATTAAAGAAAATTCTTAGAGTATTAGGTTTGCATAAAAAGCTTTCGCTAAGAAAGTTCAAAGCGCGAAGTTTCTTTTATTACATTAGAAACAATAAACAGATGTTTCAATGCTCTGAGTTCACGCAACCAAATCGAGTAACGGTGCCAACATACAGACTTGCAAATATTTATTCTCACCGTATAATTGTCCCTATTGTTTAATCTAAGCTAAATAAAATTATTTGTCTTGTTTTCCTGCATTTGTCTTTTTTTAACCGTAAACTTTCTAATTCTTTAGTGTACAAGGTTTTATTAAAAAAAATATCGTATTTCAAATTGAAAAGTTTTTCTGCCAAGTTTTGAAGTTGTTTAATTAACTTGCTATTTTTTCCACATACTAAATTTATGTATACTGTTTTTCCAAAATATTACTGCTAGAAAATATACTTAAAGCAAATATACTTAAAACGTCTCCGATTATTTTAAAATTTAATTTCTATTAAAAAGCGAATTTATGATAAAAACACTCGCTTTAAAATGAAAGCAAATATTAAAAAAACTTTCAAATGAATAAAACTCGTGTAAAACATTTTTTCCTGAAATAGATCGTATGAAAACTCTAAATTTTATGTGCAAACTTTCTCAATAAATTGTTCATAAAGTCCCCTCTTTGGTTTGACCGAGGTCGTATGTAAATGTACGTTTATATATGCCGTGTGTTATATTAGGTTGAACGCTCTCTGCCCCAGGCGATCTGTTTTCATGCGATCACTGACCAACCCAATGCAAAAAGACGTTACAGAACGTGCCAATTTCATGGAAAAATAGACTTTATTTGCATAAAAGCTTTTTTAACTTGAATATTATAGCTCTTGTACGAATGATATTATACTCTCAGTAAAAATATTAAATATTTTCATCGATATTATATTTAAACTTTAAAAATACTTTAGTATATCATACACGCGCCGACATGTTTTTATGATGCTGTTTTTTTCTACATAATTGAAATAGAATTTTTCACTCAAGTCAAAGAATACAATATGATATTAAAGTTGTAATGAAAAATTTAAACTCTCGGAAGATATTCATTTGTATGCTGAAAATAATATAATGCGTCATAACGAACAGTATTCCTTCAGACGAACGTATAGCATCATGAAAGATTGATGCTTTATTTTTTACCGAGATATATCAAATTTTATTAGATTTATCTAAAGGACGTGAAAAAATGATGCCTCGATTAAACGATCAATAAATCCGAAATTGTGTAAGGGACTAACATTGTTTACATTAAATTACATAGCCAAACGGATTCCCAGGCAACAATTATTGGATAATAATTAAAGCTAACAAAAGCGGTTGTAAAAGTGAAATTTCAATATTAAATCGAAATCTTTTAATCTTTTTGCCAATAAATATTTCACCACTAACGACTTTTGTCAAATTAAGATGTTATATGTCAATTCTTGATAGAAATACATGATTTGTTAAATAATAAAAACACATATTTCGTACTATTTTCACAACATATTTCATATTAAGACTGGTATCGATTATCACGAGTATTATCAACTTATGAAATTATTTGACAATAAGAAAATATATTGCGGAAATACTAATAAACATATTTTTTATATTTAAAAATAATCACATTGGTTTTTTTTTTTAACATTATAAGACATTTCAGTCTTAATTAGATAAGCAAATTTATATAATTTGATCGATGGACATTTGAGAATAATTTTCTAATTCAATTCAAGTGAACGGACTGTAGCTGAATGATAAATTTTGTTGTCTAATAAAGTGGTATACTTTGGGTTCAAGTCACAAAACATTTTTTTAAATGGTATGGATAATGAATTTTCTTACCACTCATTCAATTCAAATAAGGTAGCAAAGCTTATCACAAGATGTATTGTGACGTCTTCATATTATCTTTACTATCTTTAAAAAAGGCAGATTTAGAGTTTTGGTAATATACAATATAAAGGTAAAATTGGTGTCCTTTTTTTAAGTTAACCATTTGTATATTAAAAAATTAAGCTTATACGTTATCATAAAGAAAAATAGTTCTTTACAATCCAGAATATTTTTATACCAGACGAATATCTTAAAAACTGAATCGTTCTATAAACTGAAACACATATGTAACGTAAAAAATGCGTCATAAAATATGTTGGCCACGTAAGGGCGTTAGTGTCAATTTATTTTCCAGCGTATCTCCCAATCCACGGCAACGTTAACTACTATTAAATTGCAAATTGTATGTAAAATAATACCTTTGAAGGCTCTAAAAGTAATAATTTTAGGTGTGCAAAGTTTGTAGGATCAAAGCAATGAGCAATAAAATATGGTTTTAGAGATCTACCGCTTTGAAATTATTTTAATATGTGTATACAATTCTGCATACTTTAAAAGTTTAACGATCATAATTAAAATGTATTTTACATTATTCAACTTAAATGTAATAAAAAACTTTTAGCTAAAAAGCATTTTAGTACTTGTTATTTAATTTATAATTAACAATTCAACCAGTAACTTTTAATATATGAACTTATCACATATTACCAGTAAAAAAATTCATTGCGAAATCTACATAAAAAAAAATTAAGGCTAATTTATTCGTTCATTGAATTGGCATTAAAAAAAGCGATTTATTTTGGTTCTACAAAACTATTTTAAAAATATAGAATAATTTTATTCACTATAATGTACATTGAAAAACATCCATTTAACCTGTCGTTTGTGATAAGACATATGGAATCGTACAAAGTTGCAACAATTCAAATTTAAAATTGAAGTTCCATCAAGCACCTTCAGTCAATATCATAAATTATATCTATTTAACCATTTTAATGTGAAACAAAATTTCGTTGGAAGTATTTCCAATATTTTTTATAAGAAATCATTTTATTTGTGAAAATGATACAATTGAGAAAAATCGTCCTAGGTATTGTAAATGTTATTGTTGAATCAATACAACAATTTTTAATATTTGCAAAGAAAACTTTTTTACCAAAAAGTTTAATTTTGTTTAATTTTGTTAAGCATGAAAAAGCTATTTTATATAATAACTGAAATGTACATTTGTACAGTTAATTGACGGATCAAAGTTGGGACTGTGTTACGTTTGAACCGTACATTTATGAGATGTCAGATGACTCGGAAATGAAACACTAGTTGCCATGCGCTTATAAGATATTCTAGGTATATATATACTAGATATTCACGGGTAGAAGCATCGTGAGGCTTTATTGCTTTTAGTTTGTGGGTAACAAGCGTAATAACCCATCAACAAAATTGAGGCGCACGTTCAAACGAGGCTCGAAACAATGTATATTATATTATTTATAACATATTTTTATTTTATTTATTATGTTTTTTTTATACTTATTAAAATGAATAAATAAAGATTGCGAATGGATATATATTAACTAAAAAAATATAATATTAATGATGATGCCCACACAAATAGTTTTTGATTATCAATGGTTAAATTATTAGTCTCTCCACATAGAATAAATTTAGCTTTAAGGTGTTAATTGTCACTTCTTGATGAATTGGCATACTATTTTTAATAATGAAAACACATTGTTTAGTACTTATTTCCACAACATATTTTTTGATCAGGACTTGTTTCGCTCATCGCGAGCATTATCAACTATAAGAATACAATTTACAAACACGTCTACTTATACAACATATTTGAGTTAAAGGTTCAAGAACTAAGAAACAATTTACAGGATATCATACAATGTGAATACAAGTAATGTAAACTAGTTTAAAAATAAAATTTTTACAATCACTTATTAAAAAGCGAGCTCTTACTTGAGTCGATAATTCTCGCGATGATGGAATCCGGTTCTGATCAAAAAATATATTGTGGAAATAAGTACTAAAAAATGTGTTATTATTATTTAGAATACATTTATATGACAACATTTTTAAGTTCATGATTATTTAAAAATGATATTAATTATAGCGAAAAAGACATCAATAACATAATAATTCAATTCTGCATGGATATAAAATACATAGTATATGATTTAAAAAATATTTTTATAAAGTGTAATATGAATATTTCCGAAGAAATTTTCTTGTGTAGTTAATAAACAAACGTTTTTAACATAAAAATTTCAGTTTATATTTAAATAAGCTTTCGTGAATTTATTATTCTAAGCATTAAATAATTACGTCCACAAATAATAAAAAAATATTCTACATTTAAAATACATTATGTTAAATAATTGAGAAAGTCTAATTTTTTAAGTTTCAATACAACTTAAAATGGAGCATGTCAAACTATTTTTTTTACGATATGCACTGTTTTATATTTATTTATTTTAATAGATTGATTTATAAAAAAACACTATAGTTAATATTATTTCTGATAAGTTTCGCAATAATTTCAAAGTAATAAACCACTCTAAGCTTTTTCATTTGTGTTCAATACACAAATAGTATATCCCATTTCATGCGAAATTCAAATAAGCCGCCTCAATTCTATATCCAAAGCACTCGAGAGTTTTTGCCCGACTGGAAGATCGAGTTCAACAATCGCCTCTCGGAAACCAGCCACGAGTCCACTGAAACCTCTATGCAATAGAGGCAGGCTTCTACGGTAATAAAGGAAAAGTACCTATGGATTTTTTCTCCTACAAAAACCTACCATGCATAAGAACGCTGCGGGATGAAGTCTTTTGATAGCATAGTGCTTCCAAATATCAATAACCGGGTGATACTATAGCCTTAAGAGCATTTTGAGCTACACAAGCGTAAAAATAACTAGAAAATTGAGCCCCTTTTCATTGTAGTTTTCGAAAATATTCATAAATACAATAAAGATATAATATTAGGCTTCGATAAAATCTCTAGAGTGGTTGATTTTCTTTGCAGCATTATTTATAACAAAAGAAATCCTCTTGAGAAGAAAATATCTGTTCAATCTTCTGCACGGAATGCTTTATTATATAATATGTTATATGTTAAGTTGAAAGCAGTTTGGGTAAATTTACCAAGAAAAATGTTTTATAAAAGACTTTACTTTATTATTACAACTACTCGGTGTTTTATGAGTTAAGAATCGAGCTTAAGTGTACAAAAAGCAATGTATAATATTTTTTAATTTAAAAGTTTTATTACATATCATAGATGAAAGGTAATGAATAACTTTTTTTCATCTAATTTGACATTGACTTTATGTAAGTTCATTTCATAATTATTATAAAAACCTTAAGGCTTTGATTTTATTTGTTATTATTTTTTTTTGGATTAAAGGTGTTTCTTTACTTGTAATAAAATGGGAAACGTCTCACATCAACTTTCATTTTGAGTTAAAAATGAGATATTCTGCTAATCTTAGCAATAAATAATATTATATTGCAGTTATTCAGTTGCTTCTTAAAAGATAAACACATATATCACATCTTAAAACAACCCAAAAAAACTCATTCTCGTTAAGAAAACGTGTAAGTGTTTTTTTATTTAGTATTTTAGATATTCTAAGTGTTTTTGTTAATAGTTCAAGTTAAGTTACAGTTACTTTCAAAAGAATATTAAAATATTTTATGCTTGTATCATATCACAACAATTATCCATAAAGACAATGTTTCTTTTCTATAATATCAGAGTTAATGTATTATATATTGCAATATTTTTAACCTTGCATCAATAGCTAAAAACGTTTTACGTATAATTTATTATTAGTGATAAAAGATTGATAGAAACATTTTATGTACCAAGGGTTATTTTGGAGGAAAATAATTTCTTGTTACAAAAACTACTGAAGACGTCACGATCAGTCTCTTTTATATCTTCGTTCAATTTGAACCTAAATATACCTGCTTTGGTTTTTATGTAAAATTTCGTAAAACTATTTCATTATAAAGAAATTATTTCACTTTAATCTAAGTGGTTTTAAGCTTCTTAACAATACATTGGTCGAAAAAAGGATGTTTTATTATAGACAAAAAGATAAATTGATGTTTTGAAAAAAAATGTAATTCATTAAAAACATTGTTTTATTTAATGAAATGTAAAAATAACATTTTTGGGGTTAGTTAGAATCTCAAAAGGAAAGTTTCGGATAATATTAAATACGAGTGGCTTTGTTAAAATTTTATATATTTATATGAGATGGGACTATTTTTTTAATTCAAAATTATCACTAAAGATTTTCATGAAAAAAATATTCACATTAATACAAAAGAAAGTTAAATTATGTAGAATTTGCAATATATAAATTTTTCCTTAGCGAAATAATGTTTTTTGAATGCCGTGTCTTTAAAATTTGAACATTTAAGCAAGTGGTAAAAAAGTTATTGCAGACGATTATGCGAATATTGACATTAAGCTTTCTGATTGCATTTTCTCTTTTCTTACTCCCAAGTGATATTGAAATTTATTAAACATCATAAATTTTATTGGTCTTTTGAGAAGTATTATAATATATTTCCCTTTTGCCAAAGCGCGAACTCAAATACTTGCTTGGTTTTACTGCCTCGATACTCGTAGAATGTCGTAAATATTGATGTCAAATTATTTCTTTGAGTTGCCAAAACCTTGTTAGATCTCCTGTTCTATGAATCTAGCATTCCATTTGGTAAAATATTTCCTTTCAAAGTTATTAATTACACCTGTAAACTTCTGATGAATGTATTGTTTATGCAAATTACATACTTTTTAATTTTTAAAATCTAAAAGTGGCGTAGAATCATTAAATTCTATCTAAAACTATTATATTATTGTTGGATAGTTTTAAAAGATTTGGTTAATATTTCCTTTTGTATTGATTACATTTAGTGATTCTTTGTTTTTAATTATTAATATTTTTATTTTAAAAGGTCGATATAAGAAAGCTTGTTTTATTATTAACATAAATCTAGTCTTGACAGTTTCAATTTATTTTATTCATTCAATATGAAAAATAATTAACGTTTTTCCACCTTTGTTTTCTAAAAATACTAAACTCACAGTATGTAAGAAAATGTCGTTCCAATATGGTAAGAAATTTTTCAAAACATTTGTTTGCATTATATTCTTTGACTGTTATTTCCAACAAAAAAAATGATATGGTCAATGTGGAAAGTTTTGTAAAAAAAATGTGTATTAACGTTAGATTAATATTACCAAAGCGTTAAGTAATGATAAAAGTTTAATATTTGAGAGTAAAAGAAAGCTTACCATTTCTCCATTTTGCTTCGATTTGATAAGCATTTTTTCCAGCCATTCCCACTGCCTTATTGCAAGTACCGTATCTTTATCAGCTCTTTTGTTATCCTTTCCCCCGACCATTAAATTTGTGTTGAGGGCTATGATTCGTAATTTACTATGCGACTGTTCTATCGTGTAATATCCACCTGAAACAAACAGTAAAGGGATGAGATATTGGTACAAACGATAAAATACAAGCCGATCAATTGTTGCATGTAGTTGAAAGGGTTGTTTACGAATCGAGTCTGCTGAAATGACAATGAATCTCTTAGTTTATATTACTTTGAAAGCGATGATCCAGCATTTTATAAGTATATATATGGTTTACATCTGTCAACAGTTGAATTATAACAATTTATTTATAACTAATATGAAATTAAAAGTATTATTAAAAGTGTAGTTGTTTATTTTTAACCATAAGTCGCTGGTCTTTGAAAATTCATTCTCTGTTCGAAAAATTACATAAATAGTGGATGATAATGCTTCAAGACAAAATGCAGTATTTCATTGAATTGAATTGAAAAATTTCAGTCGTTGACCTTTTTTTTTAATAGAAATTATACAAATGTTTCAGCAATCAATAGCGTACACTACGTAAATAAAATCAAAAATAATATTAAAAGACATGAATAACCATACTGAAAGCACAACAAGAATATACAATTAACATTTATCTAGGCGATATATTTTATAATTAGAACATATGCATTAATGATTTCATTCAGTATGATAATGGTTTGCGTGTAAAAAAAATGAAAATTCAACGTATCGAGAAAAAGTTTATAGCAAATTATCGGAACAAAAAAATATAATTTATTTTTATAAGCTTATAATGCTTATGTTATTAATATTGATACTGATTATCATCCAAAAAGTTTAATTTTGATGCGACTAAAATTGATTTTTATATAATACTAAAGATACTGATATTTTATAATAATATGCCGTTTATATCTCCTGTGATAAAAGATAATAAATAAGAATCTTTAAATAAGTGTTTACTTTTACAAAAGCTCCTCATCCTAAATCAATGTAATAATTCAGCTATCACAAAGATAACAGAGCCAATCTTTATTTAAAAATAAAATGATCGAAAACGTGGTATTTTTACTGATTATTAAAGGCTGAAAAATATGCCGAGTCCCTTATTTATAAGTCGATAATGACAGCGGAAGACGAGGTTATTTGTATTTTTTTATAAGTATTGTTTTACACAAAGGTTTAATATAAGAATTATTGTTTCCAAAAAGATTCTATGATCAAAGATTATAGTACAGTAATGCAAACGTTTATAATCAGTGTTTGGAGACATAAATATCAAGACACAAATTATATTTAAAATACCATTTATGAAGAGTTGTCTTATTTTAATATATACAAGCTCTATGCTTATTGTTATATTCCTCTATAATTTATTTAATGACGTATTTAGTCATCATTGTGTACGTTAAATTATGATATTTTTAAGTATAATGATTTAAAAACATCTTATAAGCTTTTCAATTTAAGATACTTCTTTAAACGGTCAAACTTGAGATTCACCTATTTATATCACGTTGTTATGTAAGCTAACTTTATCTATTTATCTCCAAAAAAAATCACGGAAGAATAAAATTATGACGAGAATAATACTTGTATTCTTTCCTTTATAACTAATTTATTAATTTTGAATATTTTAAGAAATTTATATCAAAAGATTTCAAAAGCAAAGATGAAATAAAATTTGGTATCGCATCCTGTAGTTAAATGAAGTTTATTTGCAGACCTTGAATAAATTATCTTGATATTCAATCCACAAGATATATTTTATGCATTCTCAGGGAAAATTTGCCAGATTTGATAAAATCAATAAACTTTTCGTATCGAAACAAAACAAAGCAAACTGAAGCCAGCTAAATAAACAAAACAATCGCTCCTGGCATGCTTCCTACATATTATTATTATTTATCCATTGGTGGACGGGGATGTGAACGGAATTTTGTCAGCAAGTATTACTTTACCTGACCTAAATATATAGCGGTATTTAAACAAACACCTACTGGGCAATCAAGCCTTGGAAGAGTTGTGCTTGGAATTGAAATCAGTTTTACGCTAAAGACTCTTCGTACAAACATGACTATCGTATAACTGAATTCACTTAGAAGTTTATATATGACTTCTAAATGACTCTTCCAAAACATTTATATTTTTATCTTAATCAATAATACAAAACCAACTGTTGCATTGTAAAATATTTATTGACAAAAAATAATTGATTGAATATTTGAAATTAAATGTAATTTGTGTAGCCAATATAACGTTATATTTACGACCAATTAATTTTGTTCTGATTTCAGTAATGAATATAATTGAATAACATTATTTTAACTTTAATGTACAGTATCTTTTTCTCTAAGATTATTGTTTAATAAAGTTTTTATAATAGACACTCACACATGTTTTTTATATAAAATCTTTCCGAATGCCAATAAAATAAAAAAGTAAAAATTTTAACGTAAAATTAAAAATTGTGATTTTGCACAAATTGATAGTTTATTAATTTATAAAATGGATTTAAAACCTGTATGTAATAATAAAATGAATGTTGATTTCAAAAAAATATCGTTTCAATTGATGTATTTCAAATTTAATGCATTCTTATAAATATAAGACTGTTTATAAGAAAGTGTTAAGAAAAGTAATATTTGTTGGAAATCGAAAAATTTTAAATATTTAAGTTTAGTGTATTAAGCAAACGGTAATCATTTAATTCTATTTTTAAAAAATAGCTGTGTGACTAATGAAACATCAAAAGGTGTCTCATGAAATATTACCATAACAGAAAGCTCAGTTTGAGGGAAAGTTTTGCAAAAGCTGCTGAAAATATGCAAACTACATTTGACCACTCAGTGTCAAGTTGGCCGCAATGACAGCGAAACTTTGAAATGTAAATATCTCCCTTTAAATAACTTGCTCTTTGTACATATTGTAACTAGCTTGCCTCTGGATTTTTTATGACAAAAGGGTCTAATAAGCACAGTTGCTATACATCGTACGATGAAAACGCGATATGAACTATGATAAAACGTGTTTTGATAAAGAAATTGTGAGTAATAGAAAAATAGAATAATTTTAAACATGGGCAATCATTTTTAATAAAGTTGTATGGTATATATCACTAGTAATACGTTGGTACAAAGTCCATCTTAGCTGAGTGGTGATGTTCAAGGACTTTCTAAATACTAAAAAACCTTATTGTTTTTGAGAAAAATCGGTATTTGAATATATTTTTTAAAAATAATCTAGACAGAACACCGGGTGAATCTCAAAAATGCATAATTATGTATTTTTAAATGCTCTACGAGAACAAATGTTACAAGCAACGTTTAATTGAGCATGTTTTAAAAAATAACTCACAAGAGATTTTAAGAGCGATTTTAACAATAAAATAAACATTTTGGGCTATGTTTTGAATACATATTAATACTAGTAAAATAAAATCTAAAGTAATTTTGAAACTCATTTTCAAAAAATGAATTTAAGCTTAAAAACTAAAATCAATTCAAAAACGTTTGGAATATCAATCAACAAAGATCATAAACTAACCCTAAAGTCTATCTGTCTTCTAATATATAATGAATTTAAAAACGATGTAAATAAATCTTATGTTTTAGAATTTTTCATCAAAAAGGAAATAAAATATCATGAAATCTAAGCCTTAGACTAGCGGTGCGTCTTTTGGAATGATTTATGACTTTTGTTGAGTTGAAATGCATTAACACAAAACAGTCTCGACAACACTGGTCCCGTATGGAGTACAGAAATCTGAAAATGTCCCCTTTTCCGTGTTAGCCCTGTGATATGCAAATGAAGCACTCAGGAGAAGAGTCACAAAGTAACGATCTTCACACGGCATAGCGCATTGTAAGGGGAACTTTTGCTGTGATTCTTTGCAGAAGTTAGTTTTCCAAAAGCTTCTCACAGCATTAAGGCGATCTATATCTTAATGCTCTCCTAGTATTTTGATTGCAAATATTTGCATTCAAATGTTTGACTGGGATAAAGCTGTATAATAATTTCACTTTATTATCATTTAAGTAAAGTTTATCGATTAAAACACTATTCGCCTAGCACGTTTAGTACTGTATAATTAAATGTGAGAAGACTGAAAGTGTCAGTTCAAAAATTAACTAAACATATCATTTTTCATTTTTATTACGTTATAATATTTGTAAAAACGCTTACAATGTCGTATTTTTACAATACATTGTACAATATTTGTAAAACTTTGAAATTATTTTTTGAATATTTCATCATTTAATTGATTTTAAAATTTATAAATAATGTAATAAAATTATTCAAATCGATTAAAAACATTATTTTATAAGTCATGTTTTTAAGTTCAGTTATTTCATTATTTAATAGAAACGATAATTTACAAAATGTTTCATGAGTTTAGGTCTTTCATTAGATATATTTTTATTTTACAAGAGATAACTGAGCTTTATATAAAAATTTAGAAGCTTTTTTTTTGTTGATGATATTCTGAAACAATAATATATGTTACTAACCTCTTTGAATCCTGTCTTTCGTGATTAAATGAGGTAATATATGGTTATTATCATGAGTATTTTATTATTCTTTTTAATTGGAAAATTAATGAGAATGTGTTTTCCATAACCATATCTTTCAAATTTGAAAAATGAAGTAAATGGATATTATAAATTTAAAAAACTTTTAGTTTATTAAATTTAATAGTAATAAAAAAGTATTATACTTCAGAAAATAAAAAATAAATTGGTCAAATAAATATAAAAAAGTAAGCTTACAATAAATATGAATGAAAAAAATATAATTTTAAATGTTTTTAATGCAATACAAATGGGTTATGTTGATGAAAAAGATCGTTTTACTAACCAACTTCAAAAGTTTGCAGAGCTTCGGTGGGTAGCCATTGTTGCCAAAGCTCTTTAAGGTCACTATAGGCATCTGGTTCCTCATGACCAAGGACTGGAAATACGAACTGAGAGCTGAACGTTCTCCCTAACAATTCAGTCAAGTTACGGAGTTCCAGCATTCTTGATGACTCTTCAGATTTCCAATACGCTCGGGAAATCGCATCTCTGTTGAAGAAAAACGTAAAGAGATTAGCAGTGGGGAAAATATTTGAAAATGGTCCTATTACCTCATTGGAACCTTCCATGAGCTGTTCTATAACAGGTGAAAATATATACTACAGTGAAAGGTTTAATGAGAGCTTTTGAAGGATTTTGGAATATTTATTTGTTTTTTGTACTAAAAATTGGTTACTCTCCGACTATTCTTTGTATGTAGCATTTGTTCAATACATCGTTAAAACAACCAACAGAATTTGTGTGTAGTATAATTTCATTTGCGAGATACAAAGATTCGTTGACATGTTGAGATTAACTAATCATTAGTTATGTTCTTGCTTCAATCTTCGATCATTAATATCTTCTTTCCTCTTCAAAATGAATACGTTTCGAAATGTATTGAGAAGGAACGTGTGAACGAGCACAAAGATAGGATAAGACATACTCTTGCATCTTGTTGTTTATCAGTTGAAAACATTTGGTTAAAATTATTATTAATAAATTTTATCTGAAGTCAGTAAGTATTGCTAATTACACTTAAAAAGTTTTAATCGTATAATATTTACATACAGGATATTGAAAAAATACTAAAAAAACAGCAATTCTTCAATTGGTTGACTTAATTTAGAAGAGGGTGTTAAAACGTATACGAGTGCATTGAAAAAATTATGTCTGAATGAAATCATATCAAACAACATTTCGGTAAAAACATTTGTTTTGTACAAAAATAATAAAAAACTATATAAGTTAGCATCTCGCAAATATTGATATCGGTAAAATTTTTAATCAATCGGATCGAACGAATTTCATTTTAAAAATAAAGCGTAATATATAATCGTACATAACGCTTAAATATTATAATTAATCAAGAAGCGTAAAACGATTATTAGAAACATATATTTTTTAAATTTATTTAATAAATATGTAACATCCGGAAGAAAAACATTTGATAAAATTTAACCTTCTCTTCATTAAAAATATTTTTTTAAAATGAGTTGAAAAAAGTTATAACAAATAAGATACAAAATTTTTCCTCAATTACGTAATTGAATGTTTAGCCTGCTAGAGAACAGAAGAATTCATTTAAAATACTTAGTTGAACACAAAGCGCTTTTGTTTGTTACAACAGCTTTGATTGCTTTTGCAGTAATTCTTGAAATTTAATTGTTTTTTGTTGTTTTCGCATTGATTTTTTTACAGCTCGTAAAAAATCAATCTATTATGGATACCGATTTAGGCTTCCTGAAAAATTTTGATACATTCAATATACAATAATTATAAAATTATTGACTCATATTTAAAAAATACGAATTCTATAAAATTATTTTAGATATTGACTGAATTCTTAATTACAAAAACAAATTATATGTTTTTATTTTTATACAATATACAGTATTTGCTAAAAAATAATTATTGCAAAAATCTGTTGCTAGATTGGAATGAAAACATTTTCACACATCGATTTTCAAACATCCAAATACACCGATTTTGGAAATGTTTGAATATTAAAATGAGTTACGAATAAGATTAATAAGCGATACCATAACGTATCAACACTCTATCGGTGTTTGGCTACTTATTTAGAAATAAGAAAATCTCAATTTTCATATGATAAACGTTTTAAATAAAAATATGTTTTATTTTATTTCCTTTTATTAATTGAAACTTTGCTAGTATTATTAAATCAGATTTTTTCGTTTTTGAGTAACCTTTTAAAATAAACTAAAAAATTTTATGTTTAATGTATGCTGTAGAATTCTCAACTCTTCTACATGTATCTATAAAGACGCCTTTGATAAAATACTCCATACTCGTCCTCGTCTTTAAATTTGTCATATATCCTCATATATAAGGTTTGAAACCGCTGTTATATTGGACAAATGAATAGATTGCACTTGTCATTAATCACGAAATAAATCTGTTATAAAATATTATTTTATGAATAAAATAATTTTCATATGTATGAAACATGATTTGTTTTGTAAATATGCGTTATATTGAAATAATAAAATAGGGCTCTAGTCAACGTTGATAGCCTTGATTGTGACCTTATTGGCTTCAATTTCAGAACCAGACTGTTTCACATATTTATTTATAGAGTTTCGATCGAAAGCACATCCCAGCTTTTTCTTTTTAAAGAAATAAATCCTCTTACAAAAAGATATTGAACAACTTTGATAGGAACATTTCGTGAAAAAAAGCTTCTCTTGAGATGAGCTCCATATGTTCTCCCTGCAAGAAAATAGTTAAAAGAATAAATGAGCTATTGAAACTTTAATATATCAATTACGAAACTTTGCGACGTTGACTAAAATAAAATTAATATTAATTGCGCTCTTGAGAAAGTAAACGAAAACTGTTCAGTATATTATAATTGAAACGTTTTCCACTTTTAAGGCAATGTTTATCGCTACGTCATCTTGAAACCATTATCATTCATCAATCTAAGTCGGGCGGCTTTATTTGGTTACTGCCTTCGTTTTTCTTAGCACTTTAATTGAAAATGTATTGGTACTGCCACTTTTTTTCTTTACGCCTTAATAGCATAAAGCGCCTTATATATAATATATATCGTTAGGAATTAATAGTTTTTATGACGAAAAAAATCTTTTTTGCAAAATTTATAATCAATATATTTAATGGAAAAAAGGTTATTGTTTGAACTCAGCTAACGTGAAAATCATATATTCATTACTAACGATATATAAAATTCGAATTTACCTTAATTGTTGACCTTCTATATTAATTGAGTAATTTGATTAACATTTTCTTAAACATGTTTGTATCATCAGAAACCTTAAAAACGTTTCATTCTGTACAAATGCTTATATTAAATATTATTAAAATTTCAGAAGGCTATAATATTCTGGTTCATGGTGCTGTGGTTTGATTCTGTAGGAGGTCATATGACTTTGATTCCCAGTACGAAAAGCGGTTTTCGATGGATTTTAATGATGTCTTAAAATTCCTTACCACCCATTTGTTCATAAATAAGGGAAAACGTGAGCTATTACCTTACCACTTGTTCCGCCCAATTTCTTCTATTCCTGCTTTCTAAGAAAAAAAGTGATTTTAAAGTTGTAAAGCTATTGCGAACTATCTTTTGTTAAAATTTTAAAAGAAATTTTATTGAAGTAATATATGCTCCAAATTGGGAGCAGAAATTAAATGATGACGGCTTAACAGAATGTTAAAATTAAAATATTTTGGTGAATATTTCTAACAAAATACAAATGAGAGCTATTGTTATGAATGACGATAATTATGTCATGAAAAATTTTAAATAAAATCATTGATATTTTTTTAATAATCTTTCATTTGTGAATGTTTCCATACAATCAATTTGAATACATAATATTTCAAGGCAAAATTTAAAAAAATGCATATTTTGTCTAAAAATAGTTCATTAATAATTGAACCGTCCATTTTGTGTTTGGGTTTAAAATTCATTCCAATATTTTTCTTTATTTTTAGACATCAACTTCCGATCAGATTATTCAAGAAATTCACAGCCGGTTTTTCCAAAAGAAACACTCGTTATATTACGTTTTGATCAAAGACTTTTTTTAATTCCAAAAGTTCTTTACTTATCTAAGAAAAATAATGAAAGCATTTGTTTATTTTAAAAACACTTAAAAGTATCTGATAAAAAAACATTTTGGTTGACCTAAAAAACCTGAATTAATAAGTAATTGAACTTTTGTTTTCTTGACGCTAAGTGTGAAGTTGAGCGTTTCTCTTGAATTCCTACAGTAGAAAATGCATTTAAAATAAAACGTCAAAAATATTTCACAGAAAAACCTTGACCGTAGACCTTTTAATTGTTCTAGTTGAACAATTATTCAGAACGTTAAAATTCTTCCCTTATTCTCTGTGAACAATGAATCAGGCTTTCCGGAAACTAGCGGCAATCGCTGTGTTTAGTTTATAAAATTTAAGACTACTTTCCGTGAGCACCGAAAATTAGGAGGAACCTCCCCAAAAATAACACAGTATTTACACTTTTTTATACCGATTTAACGGTCGACATAAATTATACCCTTAGAAAAACAGAGAACGACTTCATAACAAGCTAGACCTGTTTAAAAACTTTCAATCAATGATGAGCGACGACTACGCTCCTTGTTTTTGACGTTCGTTAATTAGAAAAAGCGAAGAATTTATGATGCTTAATTTTGCAAAAAGGTCGTATTTTACCATGTCTGTTTCATACGCTTTTATATCAATGACGTTTAAAAATAGCTGTATCTAGAAAATTGCTATATATTTCCATTGCGATTTTATTTCATGCGATGGCTTTTATTGATATATTTGATCTCGATAAAAACAGTTGATAACGGATTAGGAAATATAAGATATTCTAATATTTCATATTTTGAGATATTTTAAGGAACGTTTTAGATGAGAATGTGACAAAAAAGCTTATAAAATCAAATAAACGCAAAAAGAAACCATTAACAATGATTTTCGACATCTCAAACTTTTAATTAAACAAATCTGATTATGGTGTTAGCCTTCCACTGCAACTTCAACCCAAATCTACATTATTACAAATATCGTCTTATCTGTAGTTTATACACATTAAATATAACTAGTATCTCATATATAAAAAACAAATAAAAAGTTAAAGACACGATCAAAAAGGTATCTTAAAAATAGCGGACCTTTTTTGTTACCTGAAAAATATTTTTGAAAATAACTACAAATTTCTTACCATTACGAAAAAGTGTAAATAAATTAATAGTTTTGTTGATGTACCTTAAAATCTGTGAGTTTTATCTCATATTCATATTTACCCAATGATTATTTTAACTTAATTATGATATCACTACAAGTGTACCATATTTTAAATTATAATTTATTGAGGTGAAGTAGACTCTAGTGGAAAATGCTAATTCAGTGCGCAGTGACGGGCAATTCTGAGTATCAAAAAAGCCCCTCATTACAATAATACTGTAAGGTTGCTATGCTTAGACGATATTTGTGTGAATTATATTCTATGCGATAACTTGAATTTCAGATATAGGAATCGCACTACTAAAAAATAAAGTAGTGTTAAAAATTATAGGAAGATGATATAGAAAGAAATTCAAAAGATAAAAAAACATCTATGAAACTTTTAAACGCAGATTTTTAGGGCCCTTCACGACGAAAACTTATACATCTACTTAAATTTGGTACAGCTTTTGAAGAAAAAGGAGTTACTATGACAGTTAATATGTTAGAAAAATGTTTGTTTGTGGGGAAAATTATGATTCCATTATTAGATGATTTCATAAAAGTTTTACCTGACCCTTAAAGAGTTTATCTTGCTAACGATATTAGCGTTTATTGCAAAAAGCATAAATACATAACAATTTTCATTTAATAATATTCTTAATTCATTTCATACATGAAGCTTTTTAAAATACCTATATACGATGGGCTAAATGTGCCGATATGATGTTATAGTTTGAAAATTAAACCTCCAATTTTCATCAAAAAAATATTTTAAGTGAAGTTTTTAGACATTTTCACTTTCATTGAAATCAAAGAAAAAAAGCTCCGGGCAAAAGGAAATTCTTAATGCTCCACAAAAAAATTTATTACCTATGTCACCTTTTTATTGATTATAAAAAAATTATGTCCTGTATTGTGAAATTATGACTTGAAGGAAGAATCGACAGTTGTTTTCTTAAGATGAACGCTGTGTTAATGTAATTGTTAACGAATAACGTTATCTATACGCAATTGATAAGTTTTTGATACCATTCAGACGAAGCAATTTCTCTTACAGCTAATGTAACAATTGTAATAAATAACAAAAAATATTTTTTTTATTTAAATATCCCATATTTGCGAAGCTAACTGATGTAGAAATTAGGCTGACACTGCTTTTCATGCATTTATACAAAAATTTATCAGTTTAAAGCCATTGTTTTATTTACATTCAAATAAAGTAATACCATAAAAAGTGAGAAGTTTTCTCAGCAGGCATCAGGTATTGAAAGTATATTTTCTCTCAATTTGGAATAAAAAACATCCCATTAAATAATTTGAGCTGATTACACGGGTTCACTTTACTTTAGTCGTTCAAATTCATTTTTCAAATACAAATACAACTTTCATAAAAGACTAGCAAAAGAATGCTATCACAATGCCTTGAATTTCAATACAATATGGAGTATTTAGTGGCAAAAAAGGTGATACCAAAAAAAAAAACAGTGTCAATAAATACTATAGTCATTCTATTTTATTTACTTTTGTATATCTCTATAATCCAATAGAAAGATTCGAATTATATTTATCTCTTTACTCATTTGCCAACATTCAGAATGCTTCTTTGTAATGGAGTAAAAAAGATCTTTTTGTGTTTTCATGAAGACATAAAAAAAAGTTTCTTTTGTATGCCAAAGTTTGTAACAAGAATTGATCGTTTATCAGATTCTCATAATCTCTACATACAGAAAAAAATATCAGGCATTTCCTGACTAACATTGACTAACAAGTAAGTAATCGATGTAGCTTAATTTGTAATCCCATACTTTTTCGTATCAAAAAAGGTAAACAATAAAGTAAAGAAAATTTTACACTGCCGAGCCTCATACATATGCAATAAAATCTTCAAACACTAACGATTGAAAAAAAAAGGTCCCATATCTTTTTTTTTCTATAAACAAAAGAATGTGTGAAGAAGCTTAATTAATGAAATTAAATGAAAAAATCTTAAAATTATTAATTTAATAATAATTGCAATAAGTAAAATTCGTCCCGTTCTTTATCCTGAGATTATTTTTATGTGATTTTTTATATGTCATCTTTGCTTTTATAAACCGTTTTACCCAATAAACTTGGTTATTTCTTTTGACATTGTAATAAGTGGTGACTACGCACAAAATACCGCTACTGTATTTACTTACTACGTTTATTATCGACCATAAATTTTATCCGAGCACAAGAAACTTAATATTAAAAAAAAACTTATATTCTAGAATTTAAATATTTTAATCCTAACATAATATATACGAACCGAATCTGGGTTTTTTTATAAGAGCAAAATCAGAATTTGAGCAAAAACTCGCAAACGAATGCGATTCACTAAGTCAACGTGCCAAATAACATGAAAGCTTGTATAAATTTTTTTTTTCATTTATTTTTTTATACTTATTACGGAAATTAAAAGATTAAATGTAATGAAATATTTTTTTATTTAGATCAATTTATTATGTTTTTTTCACATTTTTATTCTTTTCAAGCTATAATACCAAACATTATAGAAGTGAGATATTTTTTCTCGTCAGTATATGGAACCAAAGTATTACGTTTTAAAATAATTAGGTGGTGAAAAATGTTTCGGTTATGTCAATAAAATAAATATGAAAATTTATGGAAGTACACAAAATATGAACGATACAAATTCGAAGTTGAAACTTCATATGAGGCTGTCGCAATTGACAACAATTTTATGATGTATTTTTCAAAAATACACCATGGAAATAAAACAGTGAAATATTACATAACATAGCTACTTGTAGCAATAAGTAATAAGGGTTTTTAAATAATAATTATCAAAACTCTTCAAAACAGATGACGGGCGGTTGACTAACAACTTTTTTGAAGGATCTACCATCATAACCATTAATACCTTCAAAGTGTGAATATATAGTTAACTAGAATTTTCAAGTATTTTTCATTTTGTCACAACAATTGTTTGTGTATATGTTTGTAGTAAAAATCTTATTGAAAATGCACATCCACAGTAGACTTAACGTATGTATAATTTAAATGCTTAGACATTAGAGCATAAATAGAATTGAAGATCATTTAGATATAATAGTTAATTTGAAAACATATTGAATGCGACACAAAATACTTAACTTATTTTAGTTGTTTACGAAGAATTTTAGAATGAAATACATAAACTTGTCACACTGTTTACATTGTAAAAGAACGTATGTTCATCGCAAGAGTCACAAATAAGATGATTTCATATCTTTTGAAGTGATTTTTTAGGGCTTGGTTTAACGATTCACTTGCAGCTAAAGAAAGAATGGGCTTACAACTTATTTTGGATACGTTCAGTCTCACTATAAAACTCGTCTTCTTGAAAAAAAAAATATAAATATATTTGTAGCAGGGTAAAAACGAATTCATAAAGAAATCTGCGATTTGCTTTATTTTTTAATGGTAGAAAAATTCAAATTCAATTTAGATGATAATAATAAATTACAGGATTTAATAAGGATATCAGTTTCTAGCGGAGTTTCAGTTTTTTTTAAATATTTTTAATTCCGAATTTATAATGAATCTATAAACGACCATTTTTTGGCATATAATAATTATGAATAAAATTATATTTCATTCTATTCTTTCCTATTTTTTTAATCAATATGATAATATGATAAATGAATTAGGCTACAATGTCTTACCCTGTCCAAAGGACGAATTCTACTGAATCACCCTGTCTTTGACGCATTGCGTGGCCTGCGGATTCAATCAAGGCCCATGGACTGTCGCACGCATAGTCTCCGTAGCGGCCGCGAGGCCTGTGATAACCAGAACTGCCTCGGTTGTCACTCTTCCAACAATCTGTAACAAAATAAATAATTGCATCATTAATTTCATGGATGGAAATTAATACCGCTGTCATTTTATCATGCAACAAACAAGGATTTTTTACGAGTAGTAGTCGAACGGATATATTTATCGTGAAATTTATTAAATACGAGCTTTTTTAATCTGCAAAATGTTAACAGTAAAATAATTTAATATAATCCCAAATTCGAATACAAAAAAAATATTTTGATGCAATGTATTTCGATGCTTAAATCAATTTAGAACAAACAGTAATTTTTTCATTGTGCCGTGTTATCATTAACATATTAATGTTAATATTAAGATATTCAATTAACTATTGTTAACAGTAATTGATACACGCGTTTTCAAGAAAAAAACGTATTCTGCTACCATTAAAGAGCTAAGTTTATTAAAAGTGTATGGTTTTGATATATTGAATATGATCAATTTGAACTCATTATAATTCCTTCGCTTCCAACATGAAGCTTTTGGCTTATTTATAATAGTTCTCCAACAAAATTGTTTCAAAGAAACCAGCTTGATAATTAAATGGTAAAACTATATTTTCTCTAAAAAGGTGAGAAAAGAAAATAAGAAGTTTAAGCAGGACTAATTTTAAGCTGATCTCTCTTGGTGTTTCATTCATTTTTGAATTGGATAGAAAAGAAAAAATTTCAAGTATACAGAAACAATCATCTCAAGTCACATCAAGTTTCTGTTTGAATTGTTGCAATATCATTACTAAATAAAAAAAAACGGTTTCTAAGAAATATTATAATTGTCGGCTTAGTGATAAATTGGGTCTAGGTTTAGTTTCCGGTAGCGTCGATCTCAAATTAAAATTTTCCAATTTTCTTATTTTTTTATTAAATGGTTTCTTTTTCGCTGCATTATCGGATATGCATGTGTTATTATCAAATATATTAAATTAAAGAACATTTTATTTCGTCTAAATTTTTGTAACTTTATATCACTCAATTCAAAAAACATTGTGAATTTTATCTCGTTAATTTTGTTAGCAAAAATGATTTATTATGTTTTCAATGACAATGACGTAACTGTGTTTTACGATGATACGATTTTCTAGTAGTTTTTTTTAATACGCAGTTAACATTAAGACTTGTGATATTTATAATCAAACGTCTTAATATTCGTGCCGACGTGGTTAAGAAATATATTTTAAGCCATTAAAAATACTTCTTAACAAGCTTAAAATGGATTGGTTTTAATTTTAAATGGTTTTTCGGTGTTGTTTAAGGAATTAAACAAACTTATTCGGGGAAGGTAAAAATGTCATGGCCATAAATAGTATGACTGAGTTATTTTAAAAGCTTTTCATGAGCACATTAGGTCATGTAAAAGTTTACTCACGCGTGTCCTTTTACATTGGAAATGCTTTCAAGTTAGAGTCTGCGATGGAAATAAACTACTTTGTAACACTTAAAATAGCTGTTGTAAAGTTCCCAAAGACGTTCTCTTTGATAATGGATAAATTTTATAATTTCGTTACCATTTCAAACAGTAAAGTTATAATTGTCTGATGTAAACATTAATCTAGTTCATAGCATTACTATTTTGTAGAATATTTAGTTGGCATTTGAATATGTTTGCGTATGATCAAATAATTAACCAACGCTAAATATCATTCAATATATCAATAAATTGGATAGATTGGATTGGATAAATAATTTCAAAGAACGATTTTACAAAATTTATTCTGCGTAAATATTCTTGGTTAATAATATAACTCAGCAATCATTATTTAACCAATATATAAGCAGTTTTGACTCTAAAATAAAATTATAAATCAGTATTCTAATTAATATTATCTCATTGTTCACGCTTTATGTACCTTGTTACAATTACGTTAAAATAGTTCTTCAGATACGAATTGACATGGATTTAATAACTTATCAAGATATGTAAACTTTAAAAAATATCATAAAAAAGTTTCAACTATTTTGCTACAGCTTGTAAAGGATAAATCTAAGAAATTAGGTGTGACAACAATATTACTAAAATTAACAGAATTCGGACTCGAGTTTTATTTCTCGGAAAACATCGTGAAGAGTATTTAATCAAAATAAAACCAATCAAATGTTCAAGTTCTGACGACATTTCAGGGAGACATTCTCGAGATTCGTAAATCTTCTTTCGAAACAAACACCACTTTCAGTTTGTACTAAGTCTCAAAGCTCTCCTGAAAGTCTAATTTGCGTTTGATGTTACCCCAGTGAGCGATGAAGTACCAGGCAAGATGTATGGGATAGGCTGTGTAAACTTATTTGCGTGGGGAGAGTGCTTAATCACTCCGTAATCGACTTTCTTTGGTGTCAAGAATATACATAATGAAAATCACATTTAAAATTATAATTTTCTAAGCACGTATTCCATATTTTTAATCAAACGAAACGTTTTCACTTATCTGATCGTACTGATGAAATCATTTTATTCTCCTTTATATTATATTTTAAAGGAAAATAAAATGATTTCATCAGTTTAATATATATATTTTTGATAGAAATTAATTTAAATTATGCTCAATCGATTCTTTTTTATAAAAATTATCATCTGCGAAAAAAACAAAAGCACGTTCGTTCTTTTAATATTTTTTTTTACAATCAAATATAATCACTAAGAAATGGTACTTTTCAACTCTTATTATTTATTCACAAGGATCATAAATATACATTTATATTAAAGTAAAAAAGTAATGATTCGTTGATATTAAAGCAATAGATTTCATTTGAAGACATTAAAATCGTATGTTGATATTGAATGGCAGCAAGCTACAAATTACTTTTACAAATATATGACAGTGTAAATAAAATGGTTAACAGTGGTAACTGATATTATATTTAAACGTAAGAGCTCACTAACTCTGAATGTTTCTTTAGAAAATTGAAAGTTTTGCATCACAACGAATAATATATTGATTTTTCATTTATTAAAGCTCCGTTTGTGTAGTAATAAAAAAAAATTTAAGACTTGTATCCTTATTAATGCAATGGATTTTTTTTATTTCTAACGACATATTTATTTTTAATAAATCGATAAAACATCGATCACCGTTATTTGAGATCATATTTTAAAACATAAATTTTAGCGGATATACAAAAACATTTACATGATTATAAAAAAAAAACACATCAATTTCTTTAGATACTATATATGTACATATTATAGCTTTGAACGAAAACTCTTTAGTTTTTTTTATTTAGTAGCGTTTCACTATTGAATTAAGAACGCAATCAAAGCTGATACTTTTTTTATACAAATAATGTCTTTTGATAAATAAAAATTAAATTTAGATTATCTTCGGACGGAAGCAACGCAAATATTGTAGCAAGACGGTAATTATTGTAGATTTTTGATAATTTGAGATAAATGAATTAATAACATGTTTTTTTCTCCGCCAGTTACACATAATAAAAAACATTACCTGAGTATGTAAATTTATACAAGCTGCGTTGATAATGTAAGAATAAAAGTTTATTTTCTAGACTTTTTTCATGTTAAATTGACCTATTGTTTTGTAAAAAAATACCGAGAAATTGATAAATATAATAGAAAGTGTACAAAAAAACACTTCAAACGTTAATAGTCTACAATTCTAAAGAAATTAAAACCTTTCAAAGAATACATTGTTATAAACCTGGCGCGATGAAAATTCTGGAAACTTGAATAAAAAACAGTGAGAAAGCAATTACTTCGGTCACAGTGATAAGAGAAAAAATAACCAAGTGATTTCACTCGAGTAACACTTAAATGTAGAATGAGACCTTTGAAAGCGTTGATTGCAGCCGTACTTATTATTTCCTATTCCAGAGCTATTGTGTCCTGGACGACCGACCGGTCCATTTCCGATTCCTTCTCAATTCTCTAAGGATTTTACTGTTATTTAATTGTATTGCCTTTACCTTTTGTACTTTTGTCGATTGTTATCACTTAGTTTTATGAGACTCGGAGTTCAAATTAATTTTAAAGATAATAGAATTTTGCGAATTAAATTTTGGTTATCAATACTTTCTGAACAATAATTTACCCTTTCATCGAATATAATAAAATATCTTCAATATAAAATTTTAACTTGAATACAAAAGATATTTTATCGTTATTTTTTGTCGATAAATGTTGCGACGTGATTGAAAAAGACTCCTATGTATGCTCTCTGACGCAACAGATATAACTGATAAACTTTTTTTTAAAAAGACATTGATAATAATAAAAAAAAACATATTTATTTTATAACTCACGAAATAAATCTTAAATTGTTAATATTTTGTTATACAAAAGAACGATAAAGATTTTTTAATTCTTTAATGTCACATTCAAGGTCAGTGGATATTGTTTGAACCATGTTTGTTTTATTCGCCGAAAATTAATTATTCATAGACAAAACAAGGTTAAATAATTAAATATTTGTTCGGACAGATGGAATCAAATCACTTATCGCCTCGTATCAATAATATCAAGCGATTTATTTAATTTATGACATTATTGTTATAGCACATCATTTATTTAGGATAAGGTTTATTATTCATTTAAATTGATGAGATTTAGATTGGACGGCAGATATATATAAAGTATGAACATGACGCTCTGCAATTCGATTGTCGTTGAATATAATATATTTGTTTACGGAAGCAGTATTGACCCATAAGTAAATGAATGTTCCCCTTGAAATAAATTCCAATTATTTATCGATATACTAGTTAAAAATGACTTTCAACTTTGATATTGACGTTTCACTCTTCTAAGTTCAGTTATAAAAGACACATTGGTTATGAGTGATATGTGGAAAAACATTTTTTTTATTGTAGAATAAAATTTTGCAGAATTTTGAATAGATTCGTCAGAATTTTTTTTATAGATTTAAAAATTAACACGGTTAAAAAATAGCAATGCATTTCAGTTCTACAAAATATACCTCTACCAAGTGAATGCCAATTCAATCAATAGATTTAAAAATTATCATTAAATTAATTTACTCACAGAAATTCTATTTAATAATAGTACACTATAACGATTACAAAATATATGCAAATGGGTATTGTAAATTGAGTGAAAAAATGTGTTGAGTAAAATAAAATATTTCTCCTTCGGTAATTTTACTACGCTTTCTTAGAAAAATACATACGTAAAGATTTGATACTAGCTACGCGCATCGCTATCCATTAACTAATGGAATTTCTATCGTGCTTTGCACCGGAAATGTTTTTTTTTCGCTCACTCCGGAAAGCATTGATGTTGTTTGATTTCATGATTTGATTGAAAATTTCGATCTAAAAATTATTATTATTGAGCTAACGTTTGGGTTGTTTTTTTTTATTATCTTTTTTGAATACCAGAATCAGTGGCGTAAATGAATGGCTACTTAAAAATTTGCATCGTGTAAGTCGTTTACAATTTCAAAAATTATATATAAGTTACTTGGAGTTCATTTTGTAGAAATTCATTTATTTAAACAATCAGTTTTGCTAATGTGACATTTATAGTTTGAACTAATGTTTTGATTTCAAAATTTATTCTTAGATAGCGTCATTTTCAAATATTTTTAATTATAATATAAATCTTAAATAAAGCATTAAATTTCGAAGTTTTTAAAAATTGTGAAACAAATCGATTTGTCATTATAAAAACAAAAAACAAATTTTTAGAAGTAGTGAAACCATCATAAATTTCTTGATGCATAATGCATCAATTTTAAAATAAAAAAATACTTTTTCGATAAAATCCGACAGCTTTCTTTTGCAATATAGCTTATAAGTTGGAAAGGAATTTATTTTTATTGCTCTTGTTTAACGTATTCAAAATAGAAAATACTTTTTACCTATTAAAAGGAACTGTTGAATTTGCATACATATATTTCACTTTACAATTCGTGCCACTTGCATTGTTTATCGTTGAAAGATTGCTTGATATGTAGAATAATCTCATCACAACTATTGAGATAAGGTAATTAAGTAATGTTTATTCATGGGTTAGGTTAACAATTATATTTTTTTAAATGTATTCATAATGTATGTAATGATATGCGAACGATTTAGATAGAAAATATTATGTGTGGTATTTTCTGCTAAATGTTATGTTCATATTTTTGCTTGTCATCTATGTAACATATATTTCTACAGTTAAAGTATTTTTATAGAATTTAATTATTTTAAGTATTTTTTGTAGACACGTAGCTTTCAATCAAGTTATAAACAGATCATAATGAAGGTATATTTATGTATAGCTGAAAAATCATTTGATTATGGTGTCTGTTTACCGATTAAATTCCATCAAAATGATTTCTGACACTGATATCGTTCGATAAACTTCTTTCGTGGCTTATTGTTGTTACTGAATAATTCTAAAAACATCATAAAAATAAAAAAAATAATTAACTTACTTCGTCTTGTGTCCCCAAGTGAAGAATATTGTGGATCGAAGTGTAAATCTGTAATGTGCCAGAAGAAACCTGAAAAAAAAAATAATCCATAAAACAATCTGTAAAACTAATTCAGTAACATTCTAGTAGAAAAAAGCTTAGCACTAGTTGTCAACTTGCATAAACATCGAGTATAGTTATGTGTATCGCATAAAAGTAAACATACACGTATTTAACTCAGTATTACACGTAATTTGTATTTTGAAAATATACTTTTAAAGATTTAACCGGGTAATCTCACTTTTGGTTTTCAAAAACTGGCAAACATACAATTACTTATAAAGTAAGCTAATTATATTATAATATACTCAATATTTTAAATCAAGCAGTATAACATTATAGGAATTCACTGACATATGGATCGGCAAATTTAGACAAAGACAAAAATATTCATTCAATCAAAAGTTAATGCCATATATTAACATTTGACGTCATTCCAGTAATAGAATATAGTATCGATGATAGTTTGCGTATTCACATGCAAAGCTTTCTCAGACGGTGTACAGTTCGATGGTGAGTTCTGACGTTAGAATGAATCGATAACGGTCTTTATATTATTTATTCACGTTTGTATAAATATCAAAATTTACACTATTTTAGTCAGGCATAGATTTTATCAACTTGAAACTCCGCTATATATTGCTTAATAGTTAATTCAGTAAGGTAATGGTAGCTTCCGATGTTTGTCGACACAATAAAATCATGATCCATGAATCCATGACTAAATTAGATTCAGGCATAAGTTTCATATACTTCATATATTTTTAATTTTATTCGTTTTTACAGTTTTCAGTAACATTGTATTTCCACGATTTAATAAATTAATTTCTAATGCCGTTTTTTGTTTGTTGTGGGCGTTATCAACTAGATGTATATGATTAATATAAATTTGTTTTGTATAAATATCCAAATTTTAAAACTCCAAAAAATTACAGTAAGCATCAAAAAATTGTAAAAAATATATTGGATTTTTTTCCTATTCCTATATTTTGTTTTCAATTTCGAAAGTCTCTTACAGTTATATTGTTGTAAGTAACATAAAAATCTGATCATCGGTAATTTCTTTAATAAAATATGTATATCACATTCACAATTAATCACATCTAAAATGCGCTTAAAAATTGTTCCGTTATTATAATATATAAGATAATATTATATTAACCGTATTTTTATACGAAACTGAAATTTACAATACTTCTGTTATTCAATGTGTTAATAATACAGCTTTAAAATGATCTTATGATTATTTGCAATATCAATTCATCATTTGCAAGCAAAAATATGGGATTCCTTAAAGCACTTTTTGCCTAAGTAAATGACAGTGCCTTAAAGCGAATTGTAAATAGAAAATGAAGTGGGGTAATAGAATGCAGTTATGAAACACAGTAATACTTTGAACGTACGATCAGTAATATATTATATTAATGGATGAAAAATAACCATTGGCCAAATTTTAATACTTGAACGCTTAAATGAACTGAAGGAATGCTGATTGTTGATGTGTTTATTGCTGACTTATCATATGTGTAATAAATTACAAAATAAACTAAAAACATTGATAACAAAATAGAATACTCATCAAATTGACAATTTTTATTTCATAATATATATTTCATGTATACCACTTGAATTAAAAATGTTTTTCAGAGAATTACAGAGACCAAAAACTGCATCGTTTCGTCGGGAAGTCCCATTAAAAAGTGCGATGCGGTTTTCAGGGAATCCCCGGCACCGAAAGTTGGGCTGATTGCCAGAGCCGCTGTTCTCCGACGCCCCCTTAGTACGCCTACCGACGCCGCAACAATTTTGTTGCAGAATGGGCACTATATTATTATGTAGAATTATTTAAAGTTAAACTTACGTCATTGCGGAATATATAGATTCAGTTTTAACTTCACAAAAAAATATCGAAGCTATCGGTCAAATATCTTTGATTCATTTACATAATTGGGTACACCTATAAAAATATGTCGTATTACGATTTATCATTATTTTATGTTAGGTCGCTTGTATTAATTTAACAAATTTATTTTAAATGACAAATATTAGGCTTATAATCATACCTGATTAATATAATTGTTAATAAATTTGCAAATCCCATTTAAAATTCGTATTAGAATTTGCAAAAATATCGTACACTATTACAATTTTGAGCTTTGGATAAACGTCTTTTTTTAAGCAAAAAAATTTTTTTTTATATGTATTTTCTATAGTAAAGATTGTAAATATTTAAAAGAAAAAATGGTAGTGAAAGTGATATATTTAAAAAATATCTTGATATTGAATCCAATCTGTCGAAATATAAAGAAAGTTATTTAATTAATAAACTAAAATATTTGGTGATCAGTAAAATTAATCTCCTCAGGTATCGATGAAATTCCTTATGTAATATTAATATAATCAGATTAAATAAAATAAAACTCTTCCCACTGTTTTAGGTGCTACATAATAGATTTCCAAAACATATTTTTGAGTATTATTTTCGATGGATTATTTGGTGGAATAAGAAAATTATAATTAAAATGAATATTGACTAAATTTTTATCCTGTTTAGTGTAAAAAATAGACAACCATGAAGTTATAAACACGGAATATATTTTTTTACGGAGTCAAGAAGGTTTTTACTTAACATAATAACAAAGCGAAGCTCGATAATATTTTTTTGATATCGTGTAAAACAATACTGTTCAAAAACGATATTCAAAGATAAAAAGTTTCACCAGCTGCCGAAAATATAAAAATTATCTTAAGTGTTTCGCTAAACTCGCGTAACTTTCGGGCGATAAAACTCTTCTGTAGGTAATGTGTGGCTCCAGCAGGATTTTTCCGAGAACTCTTTAATAATTTATATGAAAGAGAAACTTCGGCGTCCCTTATTCTTCGCTCAAAAATGATGGAAATTTGATGATTCTACAAGTCAAATTATCAAAGTTAAGTTAGTTAAAAGTTTCAAACGCTACAAAATATTTCAAGCTCGCCGAAAAGACGTTGCTGAAGAAAATTTTGAGTTGTTTGTTAGATTCGAAAGTCATCGTTTCCGCGGCAGCTTAACAACTTTTACTATTTTTGCAATGACATATTAAAAAATTAGGATCTTCCCACTTTTCAGAGTAATAAATTATTTTAGTTATATCAAATAATTTAGTTATATCATCAAAGATATTTCATACATTTTTTTAAATATCTTATATTTTATGCAAAATTTCTATTTTTATATTGTCCTATTTAACGAGCTGCTTTTTTAGACTATGTAATTTATCTATGATATTCATTCAATCTTAATTGAGGAACAAAACAGTAGTATTTTTAAGAACCACTAGTGTTTATAAAGAAGATTTTACAATACCGAGTTAAACCTTTATTTTCACTGAAGTATTTAAGTAATGTAATAATTTGAAGAAAATCAGTCCATAACTTTTTTAAATATTACCGTTGTTAGGATGGTTGGGCATTTCGTTAACATCTCTAAGATTAGAGTTCAATTGTTACGTCAGATTCATAAGCGACATGAATGAACTAATTGTATGAAAAACAAATTTGGGTATAAATTGCCAAAAATCTTGGTTCGGATAAATAAAAGAGTACCACATTAAAACCGTTATCTTTTAATATTAAACAAAAAAATAAAATGTTTAACCAGTTTTGAAATATCATATTTATAAAATCTGATTGAAATTTACCAACTTTTTAATACAAATATGTGGGGCTTGAATACAAATCATTATAATTCTACATTTATTTATATCAAATAACTGTTTTCACTATTCAATGTGCATTCTTGTCAAATGAGAAAAAAGGTGTGTGATATAACTTTTAATTTGTTAAATGTCACTCATTGGTGAAAATGCATTTTATTGTAATTATTAAAACATATTTAAAATCTTTGTTTGTTTTTTAATTATTGTAAAATTTTGCTTTATTGTTATTTGCCTTACGCTTTTGGATATTTACGAAAGTTTATGATATCTACGGAAGACAGACTGTCTATCTCAGTTCTGTTGCATCCATGTGTTGCCGAATGGTGAAACCCGGGTCATTGGTGACAAAACATGTGGAACAAAGTTTTGACAATTCAAATTTGATATTTAAGGACATTATCAGCGTCTATCTGCAGGAAATCTATGGATAAAATTTGCTATCGTCAGTTTGACTTATTGGTTTTTAATACATTTATACATCAATAAACCTCAAACCTCACCCCAGCCCCTTGTACAGACATCATTTCATATTTGATTTACTCAATGGTAAATTGATGCGTCAAAAAATCTATATTAGTCTTTCAACTCTTGATACATTTGAGAATTTACATGAAAGCTTTTGTATACTATTAAAAATAAAAAGCACTTCAGAATCACAAAGATTGTTATTGATATGTCATAAGTATGCGATTCAATATTTTTTTTACCAAATTTATTGATGTATTTCGTTAAATCTTTCAATCAATCCAATAACAAATTTGATATCACGATGTCTACGTGTTTCTTCAGCTTTATTTGATATATCAGATTTTTTCTTCTATCGGTTAAGGCTAAGAATGTGTAATCTTCTATACATTTTTGATATATTCTGTGAAAAACAAACTTAGCTATTGGCGCGTTAAAAATTTAGAGGTATTTAATGAAAAATATAAAATTTTACAATATTCCAGCGATATTAATTTTGTTATAGAATACAGCATTCTTTGAATATAAATACACGAGTAAATTCAACATTCCGATAAAGAAGTAGACTATAGAAAATTATTAGAAGCCAAAAGTTATTAAAATACATCTGGCTCAATTCCATATAATTTACAAATATTCACATTGAATAAGTGTTTCTTGTGAAGAGTGAGCTTTTTTTTTGTCAAATAATAATGACTATATAAAATGATGATTATGAAGTTTGAGTTGATATTTCTTTGAGAAAATTAGCTTGGTAGTTCTTTATTATATGTTTCGAGATGAAATTATTATTATATTTTCAAGTATCAAATTATTTAAAACTTTTTTTATTCCGATAAATTACTTTAACTAACTTAATCTAACTATTCATATAACACGTGGATCAAGCGTGAGATGATTAACGAATAAATTATTCCACTCATTTCAACCCTTTGTTATACCAAAAACTCGTAATAAAGCATTCAAGTCTTAAAACATTGTTTAGGGAGTATGGTTTTATTTTAAAAAGCATATTATTATCCCTTTGTCCCAGGTTTAAGCTATTCTAATAACCGAAATTTGTTTTCGTTTATTATTCAAAAGGGAAATTAGTAAAATGTTCAAAAGCTTTGTTGACGACAAATAAATCTTCCTCTCTCGCATATTTCATCCCTTAACTCTACTCGACATAAGTTCGAATCGTGATTTCCGTAAGCTCCGCTTAAATAAACAACAAGTGTCAACGGAGGTTTTGGCAGTTGAGAACATCCCACCGGAGCTTGCTGTAAATTAGATAAGGTGACAAAAACTATTTCCATTCCGGCAGTTTGTTCTAATCAATGTCTGGCTTCCCCTTTCGCGTCCGACTTTAATTAATTTGATGTCAGAGGGCTTATCGGCGAGGGTCACAGCAGTTCGTCCCCAGACGATAAGGTTTTATCCCTGGCAATATACTCATATTTATTTTTCAATGGAGGATGTTTTAGCTGCCTAAATTGTATCATACCCTTAAAAATAACCCTTTTTTCATAAAACCATGTCTTTGTTATTAAGTTAATGTCTTAAGCCAAGGATACTTACTTTCCAACAAATAAAGTATATATTTATGAGAGTAAAACAAACATATATTTACCTTTAAAATATCAGTGGTACAAGCTAAGTCTAGACGTTTTAAGCTTATATTCCTTAATGTTTTTTGAAAATTCGAAAGGAAATATGATAGGTATATTTAACAATCGTTCTTTTGAATGTATAAACTATGTTAAAAATAAATGTCGAAAAATATAATAAGCATATGCCTACGGCAAATATTTGATTTTTAGTAGTCTAAATTTGAAACTTTAGATATAAAATCTTTATTTTATTGATTTGTATCTAATTTTATCACGATGAAAAAATAGCAACATTTTTTAGTAAAACAACATTTTGTACAAAATTAAATACATTGATCGTTTTTCATCATGTTTTAATGGAGTTTTATCAAGTAAAAGCCAATTCAATCAAATATATATAACATTTTAAATGAAAAAAACCGATTTTTTTTTTATAAAGAAAAACAGCGAAAATCTAAAGATTTTGTATAAGAATGTTGCGTGAGGCAACAATATATCAATTATATTTAGATAAAATATTACAGGGCTTCAAAGTCATCGTATCTTGTTATTTTTAATGATGGCGAATGGAAAATGGACTTTCTGGAATTTGAGTTTTAAAAACTCGTTTGGTTCATAAGATTTAAAACATCCTTTATGTTGAAGCAAAATATTACTAAAACAAACTAATTGTAAAGACTACTTAATTACAATAAAGAGCCATAACAATTTGTTAATTTTGATGGTATTCAGTATTACCGGAAGATATTGCTTCACAATTATTTTTTAAAGAAAAGTGCTGATAATCTCTATAAATATAAATTAGAATGTTTGTTTGCTTGTCGCATATGTGTTCCTATACCTTTGATTTGATTGCAATAAAACTTTCGTGTAGAGTTGTGAAAACTCCTACAAAGGTGTTTAAATTCGTACAATCATTTAACTTGGACCGATTTCACTCAGCGCAACAATTACCTCTTTCATCCGATCGCGATAAAAAATGAGTGGTTTTGCACACGCTCATGAAGGTTTCTAAATTAGTACAACAATTAAATTGGGACCGATTGTGTTGTGGGTATGCTTCTCACAAGGACAGCTTTATGTGGCCTGCTCATACGTCATAAAACCTTATGATTTATTTGTGTACGCAGCAGAAGCAAAAACAAAAAATATTGTGCGTCCAAAACCACTTCGATCAACAGAATTAAAACACGAGCACTTTTTTATTGAGTAGAATTGATTGCAATGCATGCCAAGTACTCACTAGTTGCTTGTTGAAAATGTGTATCAAAGGTTTCAAGAAAATTTGCATCCCACCTATCTTTCTTCTAAATATAGTTTGCTTTCCTGGAAGATCGATGATTCTTAATTGAATATACTCGAAGTAAAAATGATAAATTGGCTTGATATTGAGTTTACTCATAACAATTTAAAGATAAAGCTATTCTTAACGGTGTTGTAGCTATATGGTACTTTGTGGTAATATAAATTCATAAATTATAATCCAATTTGATAAACATATAAATAATTCAACATTTTAATACTTATTTATAACTAAAAATATTTCAAAATTTAAATGAGATAATGTTTTTAGACGTTGTAAGCATTTAAAAATGTATTTTTGTCCAAAGCGATTTACACTTTTGCGCTTGTAATGCTTTGGTCAATTCAAGGCATGTGAGTACGGTTTTAATTGCGGTATAGTGTATTTCTAGAAATATTGAATGTTTGGCGATAAAAATTATAAATTAATTATAAAAAGACATTTAAAAAATCTACGAGAAAAGACATAAAAACAATCATTCTCATTAATTAATATCCACAAAGACAAAAATTGTACACTCACAATCAAATTATTTTAGAATTTGTGTATTTATTTTACAAATTAAACAACTGAAGATCGAAAAAAAACTTTAAAAAGTACTAGAAGAGTACGAGAAATTTTTGCCTTATTGTAGTGCTCTAATAAAAATACATTGACTTGACAAAGTCTTATGGGAACAAATTGTTATGCTATATTTTCTTTTTAATAAACATGCTCTTGGATGATCTGACGCATGTCGTCTTTTCATTGTTAAGTTTAGAAGTATATGAATATATATATATTACATTAAATTTGATTTAAAAATGACGAATACTGATAGATAACCAGTTATAATAAAATAGTTCATATATCAATGATGCCAGTTTTTAATATTTAAATATATTCAGTAAATTATTTATTCAAAATACAACTAACAGAGCGTGAATGTTAAACGCTTAAATATCACTAAAATCAATAGCAGCAAGCACACGCTAGCCCAATAAAAATGACAAATTTTCTTATTTCCGTTGTTCAGAAAACTTAAAATACAGTGAAAGTTTGGTGAAAGAAGCCAATAAAACTATAAATAAAACTTTTCGATATGCCAATGCGTAGAATGAAAAATCTGACGCGCACAATATTATAATACACAGAAACGTGTTGCACGCAATAAAATGTGTAGTCTCACTTTTTTATATTTTCAACGTGAATTTGTATGTATTCTTTTTTTCTGCCAAAACGCTACGCCATATATCTTACGTAATATAGAAGCCAAATAAATTTCTCGACTAAACTCTTTGTATAATTTGTGATCCTTTTCTTGAATTTATTATATGATAATATTTGAACACAAAAAACGTTACCGTTTGTAATTCCAGCATAGAAAACTAAATTTATGACATAACAATATGTTTTTTTTTTGTAAAAAATGTTACGTGGCTAACAAATAATTCAGTTTTCGTTCTAAGGTAAAAAAAGCGTTTTATTTATTGCCTGTTTAATGGAAAATAAATCGCATTTTTTGTCGTAAAATAAAGTTAAGTGAAGTGAATTTAGAAATTAATAGTTTTGTTTATGATCGCTTTCTTAAACCTATGTGCGGTAGGTTGGCCACCAAATTATTACAAACTATAAATTTGATGTATGTTGTTTTTATTTTTTATAAGAAGTAAAAAATCTTGTAATAAATACACAGGAGTTTTTCATTTAAAAATAAATTGAAGCATAGTTTCACATATGGCGAAGTGTATCTATTTATAATAGACTGATTATTGATACAATATATACATGTAGTATTACTGTAATTGAACACAAATTTGATGTATTAACTCTTTGTTCTTAGTGAGAAGGTATACATTTAAAATAAATAAAGAACATTTTTTCAACGATTTCCGCATATTTTTTTTATAATGACATGATACAGATTTGACGTCAAGAGATTTTCATTTTCTGTCATTCATTTATCTGTTTTATTCACTCCGTACCAATGTATCAAATATGTAAAGTTTTACAGTTTAAGGGAGTTGTAAATGAAAAGAGTATTTGAAATTCTGAATATTAGTTACACGTCTTAGCTTGAGTGAATTTTATGGATTATTGATAGGTTAAATCGGTGTTCTTCTTTTATTATAAATATTTAATGAGTTTACATAATTTATGAAGATTATTATTAGTCAAACCTTATAAATGTGATGTTGAATATTGAAGGACTCAAATGTGTTCTCTTGGCATTTATTTGAGTATACATACGTAACAAGTTTGAATAATTTATCATTAAAGCTGAACACGTTTATTTACTAAACACACAAATCAAATATTTTTGAACAAGTTTGTATATTTTTTCCCAATTAAAAGCCTTCAGTTTACAGACATACATTGGAAAATAAAAGTGAATTTGTGATTTCGGGGTTTGTAGTTGAGAAGTCAATGACGTTGGTTTTGGTGATGGTATTCACTGGTTTGATTTATAAAATACAGAATGTCTTAAAGTCTTCCATATTTAAAATATAAGAACCTTATTTACTTCCCACATATCTAATCATTTACGTCCATACGTAATCTCAGAAGTTGACAGTGACAGACCATTCTCACTGTCAACTTCTGAGATTTTTTCCACATTCATCCGACCGTATAAGCGTGGCGTAAAAGTCTGATTAGCTAACTACATATCCTGTGTTAGTCATTTCTTTCCAAGTATACTTTCTTTGTACATTTAAAAAAATTATCGGGCAAGTAAGTAACAAATTGTTTGTGAAGAATACCATTGTTTAAATTATCGAGAAGCGGACATGTTTGATGGTAAAAGAAAAAATTCAAGTAATTCATGTGCGATTTGATGTGTTATGTTTCAATCTGTTAAGCAAGCAAAAGCTTAACAAGTTTTTGTCCTAAACTGAAAATCAATACTAGCATAACATTCTTTGTCTCCGTAAAACATAGGCATGGAAAAAAATTATTTTATTAACTGGAAGTTTTAATTATTGAAGTTTAGTTATAAATATTTTTTTCGTCTTCATTCCTATTTTTTCGGCATCATGAAAATATTTGCCAAAACTTTGCACGCGAATGCCAAAAAATGAACTAGTTTCTTGTACTTTATTCTATTTTAGGATATCTATTTTAATGAGTGAATATTGAAGGAAAATTCAGTTTGACTTAACATTGAAATACATCGCAAGCTCATTCTACTAAGCGCGAATAATTGAATCATTATTTTAATATATGAACCAAAAATAAATACAATAAATAATTAAAACCAAGAAAATTTAATGAATAACTATTTGAAATGTCTTGAAATCATGTATTAATGTTAATAGTCTTTTTTTTTTTTTAAATAATAAAAACACATTTTTTTTTATAGTACTTATTTCCACAATATATTTTTTGATCAGGACCGGTTTCGCTCATCGCAAGCATTATCAACTGATAGAATACAATTAACAAACAAGTCTATTTATACAAAACAAAAAATTAATTTGAGTTAATGGTAGCAGGTGTACAAAACCATGGGTACAAGAACTAGGAAACAATTTACATAAAATCATACAATATTGATACAAATAAAGTAAATTAGTATAAAAATTAAATGTTCACAATCACTTATTAAGAATTACAATTACAATTATGGTAAATCAATAATCCATTAGGAGCTCTAAACAATCAAAAAGGAAGTAAGGAGTGGGAAATTTTTAATGATGAAAATAACCCACAATCACTACTTAATGGAACAAAATAAATTAATACATGAGAAGTCGATTAAAGATGAATCGATGAGATGGGAAGATATGGTCAGTCAGGGGCGTTCCAATATTTTCTGTAAAAAAATTAAGTAAAGGGAGGCAATATCATTTTTCAAAAAAAAAAAAAATTATTTGAAATATATATTTATTAATCTAATTTAATGAGTATAACAATGGTGACGACGCAAAAGTAGTTTGTTCATTTATAAGGTTAGAATTAGGCAAAAATTTATATCGATTAATTTCAAGGATTCAAGGATTCAAGGAATTTCAAGTACTATAAAAAAAATGTGTTTTTATTATTTAAAATATAATGCCTTTCCATCAAGAAGTGACAGTTAACACCTTAAAAGGTAAATAGTTTTGCTTAAAACAGTAGTTGTATGTCAAACTTTGTTCAAAATTTACAAACATGAATATTTTACTATCAAATAATAATTTAAAAATTTCAATGATAAGAATATTACATTTCTACTTTTTATATGAAACTCATTTCACATAAAAGGATTCTTTTATTTCTTTGTTAATGTGATAAAACACTGGTAATAACTATGAGAAAGTATTCTTAATTATTTGAGTTGGTTTTTCTTTGTTTTATAAAACATTTCAGATCTGTGGATACATCGGTATCATCTTACAACTACATTTTTTTATTTCTTAAATCATCACTTAAAAAGACATACTAATTATAATATATTACTTTATATATCTATATTACACACTAGAATAGTGTTTGATGATTCTTAGTAAACATTTGATAACATTGTCTGCTCATCAAAATATCGCCATTGTTATATTAAGAATCATAAATTATAGTTGAAATGTAATTGTAGCGTGATTGATTATCAACGAAGTACTGAATATTCAAAGGTTCGAATTATACTCTTTTATTCACAATTTCAATGTTAAATTATGTTTTTACTGTACAATATATTACAATAAACAATGAATTTTCAACAAATTTTCAACAATTTTTTTTTTGAACAAATTTTCTCTAAAAAACACATACCTAAAAACAAGTGTGAAATTTTATTTGACTGCTTTTAAAACATTTTAAGTTAATAATATTAAATTTATATTAAATATTGTTTCAATATTTAGTCGAAAATTAAGTGAAGAAAATTGACACACATATGTTATTAAGCTCGTCATAATTTTAATATTACAAATAGAATATCTATTGGCTTTGCTCCTTCCTTACAATTCAAAATCAATTTTAGTATTATTTGATTCGAAAAACAATATACTTAAGTATTATATAAGTCGATATACAATGAAAAAAATATGGTGAAAATTTATCTAAGATTTTTCCAAGCTAGATTAGCGTGTTTTAGATGTAAAAAATGATTTTTTGCTACTTTATAAATAAATATAAAATGAAAATCAAATAAATTATTCTTACTTCCGTAACCGGTTTACTTTACTGACAATTGTAATAAACTATTATGCATTCGGACAAGTTACAGTAACTGTGATATTATAGAAGTAAGTTTAAGGTGTTTCCTGAATACCTATTAATAAAATTAATCTTTCAAGCACTAAGTGCCTTTAGGTTACATGAAAAAACTAAAGAGTATTAGATTTCCAGTCAACATTGTGCTAATAATTGTAATGTACACGGAATTTGTGTATGTAGTGATTTTTTTAAGCTATTGGTACTAAGCATTTCGGCAAAAGACAAAAGCTTTGTCTGATATTGAAAAGTTCTCATGAACAGTTTATGCCAAGCCAGGTCAGAAAGCAATTTTTAATGTTTTCATTTCTGTTATTGTGTTAAAACATTCATGTCAATATTAAATATTTCATGACAACACATTTGTTGAAAAAAAAAATATTAGTAAAATTTTTGATTGCTAGGACTGTTCGTGTTTTTGACGCGAGAAATTATTATTGTACTGAATAAAACAGTAAAATTTAGTCTTGTAGTTTACGTACAATGATCTTTGAATAAACGTTTTCTTCAGCATAATTTTCGCTTTATAATAATCTAACGATTTATATATATTTAATGATATAAGGTTATAGAGGAAAAATACAATTTTTATAACAGTGATCTCATTTTAGAATACTGATAGAATTCCAAAAAATAAAAACACAATGTTTTTTTCCCATTCACCGATATAGATAATATTCTAAATGCAAATAATATTTTTTTATTACTTTACACTTACATATAAATCATATAAAAACAGTTTCACACACATGCATGTGACAAATATTTTCTTATGACTGTGTGTATCAGTAGTGTATGTGTCATGATATTTGGTTTATCAATTAAACACGAAGGGAAAATCTAATTTTTTATTTGATATCTCTACTAGTCTTTTTACTTTATTACGTTCAAAAAATAAGCTTACAGTGTAATATGACAAAGTGAAAGACGTGTAAATTTAATACGAAGTAATTTTTCAATGAAATGAATTAATGTTTTATAAGCATAAATTTAATGATAGTGAGAATAGTTATACACTATGAGTTTGAATTTTCAGTGATTTTTTTATATTGTTATTCAATAATTAAGTTATATTCATAACTATTTCTTGCTTTCATATATAAAGATAAGAGAACAATATATTTAGAGTGAGATTATTTTATTCGAACTCACTGAATGGCATAACATTTAACGTAATTTAGTTTATTTAAGCAAGCAAGAATTTTAGTACACTGAGAATATTCAAAGTAGGTTGGAAGATGTAATGTTATATATATACGTGTTGCGTAGCAATTTTACCTTCCTTTTGAATATATTTTAAATGAAAATTTATGAGAATAGTTATTAAAAAGAAACGATGTAAATAAAGTATTCAATACAAAATTTAGCACACAGTAATTCAAAATTGTGCTCGATAAGAGAATTTTGAAAATTATCATTAACTTATTTGAATTTGTAGTTTACCTGTATGGGTTAAAATTGTAATAAATTAGGAAAGATTTTCACGACAAATCACCTTCGTTGCCCATGTTCCTTTTTACCAAGTTTATTCCCCAGGGACACCTTACATTCCGCTACCCCTTTTCACTTCCCGTGGCTCTCGCACAAAATATTAGCGGTGAACCAAAGGAAGGTGATACTACAATATATTGGGATTTTTTTCTACACACGTGCCCACTTGGAGACAGGAAATACATAAATACTGAGCGTGACCTTATTTCGGGTAGCTTTTTTATCAAACATTGTGATCGCAGTGTGATTACAAAGTCCGTAATCGCAGTAAATTTAACTCGATAAACATAGCAAGTTTTATTGAGCCATATTTTACTTAAACCATACTTTGTATAATGTTATTGCACATGATGAATAATTGTGTTTTAATGATACGAAAATATATTTAAGGTTACACAATGAACCCTACATGTAACATAAATGGTACACATTGACAAAATATAAAGTATTTATGAAATATTTATAATACCATCAGAAAAATATAGGTGTTTCGCCGCTTCTCAGACCATTGCGAAGGGCTAATGAATTTTGCAATAAATCATCTCCGTGCAGTATTTATGCTTACTTTTAAGGTGTTAACTGTCACTTCTTGATGGAAAGGCATTATATTTTAAATAATAAAAACACATTTTTTTAGTACTTATTTCCACAATATATTTTTTGATCAGGACCGGTTTCGCTCCTTACTTCCTTTTTGATTGTTTAGAGCTCCTAATGGATTATTGATTTACCATAATTGTAATTGTAATTCTTAATAAGTGATTGTGAACATTTAATTTTTATACTAATTTACTTTATTTGTATCAATATTGTATGATTTTATGTAAATCGTTTCCTAGTTCTTGTACCCATGGTTTTGTACACCTGCTACCATTAACTCAAATTAATTTTTTGTTCTGTATAAATAGACTTGTTTGTTAATTGTATTCTATCAGTTGATAATGCTCGCGATGAGCGAAACCGGTCCTGATCAAAAAATATATTGTGGAAATAAGTACTAAAAAAATGTGTTTTTATTATTTAAAATTTATGCTTACTCCCCACGTCCAGAAATCCAAAAAATCCAAGTGTCACTTTTTATTGTTAGCACAATATGAAGCTATGATATTAAAACAAAAGATAAGATGTATTGTGTATATTTTTTTATAAATATATAAGTAAATGTATGTTTAAACATAATCCTAACGAAGGGTCAGTCGAAATAGCTTTCAACTACAACTTATAAATTTTGAATAACTAAAGTATATTGCAATTTTTTCACCGTGTTATAAAGGATTTCTACCAAGTAAATGCCAATTCAATCAATATAATATATTTTATAAATAAGCTTTTTAATATTGAATAGCTTTTTACTTAAAACCTTGTCAGCAAATAATATTGAAAAAAAACTTGATATCTCGCGAGCATATAAAACTCCATAAAGTGTCTTAAGAGAGTATTTGTGTACAATCCTTTGGAGGTTATTTCTAGGTTTTACAAAATAATAATGATTTAAACGTGATATTAAATATGAATCTAATGGGTATGGTAAATTTCAGCTCATGTAACATTTTTTTTTAAATCAACGATATTTTTGAAATATTAGAAGTCATTGTATTTATAAGAAAAATAAAACCCATCATAAAAAATCACAAGTTTTTGACGAAACACTTTCATTTGTACAGTATGTGGAATCTTACTGGAGTATTTAAGAATGTGGAACCAGATGAACCGACTATGGAGAGGGAAACAGAAAGCTCTTTGGGCTGGGGAATATAATTGGATACTCATCAATACTCTTATCACGTACTGATGAACTGTGCCGAGATGAATCTCGAACGAACAAAGATGTTTACCAATGTCCGTTTTATTCGGATCCAGTAGGCTATGCTGACTTGATCTCGAACAAGGTCAACTTCTGAAGCTTTCAACTAGTGGACGGGATTCTCAGTATACAGAATTGCAGGATGCAGGTTTTTTTGCTCTATTAAAACTTTTTAAATACAATATGACAAACGATAAATTTTCATTTCGTACAGGTCTGTATCGAGATAATAAAATGAAAAGTTAGTTCTTTTATTTTGATTAGTATCGCGTTTTGAAACAAGGTTGTGAAGTTGTGGTTGTGTACAAACATAACGGGTTGACATAGGACGATCAACATGTATTTCGCAGTTTTATACTAGAAGCCAAATAGAGCTAGTTTTTAATAATGACCAAAAATATTGACCCCTTCGTTTAAGGATGAGTTTTTCATAAAATTCAAGGCTTTTCAATATTCTCATAATCATGGGCTGAAATTTATTGTTTTAAAAAAAATCTTTTTATGAGTTAAACATACAAAATTTGAAATCTTAAATTAAAATAAATGTAATTCAAAAGAGAAAATACTTTGTTATTTGCAAAAGTAAACACACGAAAAACTATTTTAATTATTTTAAATATTTTTTATCACTATTTCCAAAATCAATTTTATGACCATGACCGATCTCGTCAGTTGATAATGCTTGCAATATGCAAAACCAATCCAGATCAGAAAATACATCGTAGAAAGAGTACTAAAGAATGTGTTTTCATTATTTAAAATATCATGCCTTGATTTAATAGCTTACGCCTGAAAAGTATTTCAATTATATTCCTTTGGAATGTCATTATACTTTAAAAAATGCCCTGAAGATGTTCAAGCTTTATAATGTAAGATAGCTTTATTGTGACAACTACGTTAATATGTGAGTACATTGATGACAAAGTTTTTTAAAATCTTTACAGAGCACAGCAATATTTGTATTTTAAATCTTTTGAGTACATCCTATAAGAGAATGAAAGCACTTTAAAGAGTTATAAGTAATCTGATTCGGAGAAAGAAAGACAAAGTCAAAACATGTTACTTTAAAACTTTTTTGTAACATGCATTCAAAGACTTAACTGGGATGTTCTACTCTGTTTTGAAAAAGTTGGCTCTTCGAATTGTTAAATAATGCATGTAGTTCGGAATGGTAGACTTTTGTTTGAAAAAGTTACAGCAAAACTGATATTATTCAAATTTCAAATTCATTGAAATTTTTTCTGAAGAATTTCAATACTGAATTGAAAGGCGATTTTTTGCACAACAAAAACACATTTTGAGTGGGAGTACAAATTTTTTTTAATTTCAAGGGACGTATAATAATAAGTTAAGCAGAAAACATTTTCCGCACGTGCTATGTTTTAAATTCGGTATTAAAATAATCATTAACGAATTTTATAATATTTGAGCAAAGGTCAGTAAATGTGGGAAATTAATATTCAAACAATGTAGATTTGTGATTTTTCATGCAAATCTATATTAAAATTTAATTTAAGAAATAAACGAAGCAATAAATTTAATTTAAATTATTTGTGTGCGTCAATAGTAAAAACCGTGAATCAAATGTTTCAGGTATTGTATGTTTTATAAGTTAATGTCTTATAATTTTGATGATTATTTATATTTTACAAACTGTATTAAACTAGTCTCTTATCTAATAAATCTTTATCGAGCATTTATCTCCAAGCCCTAAACCAATTAAGATGTACGGGTTTCTTAACGACGATAATGTTTACGGATAATGGTTTTTGGCTATTTGTTCAGCTCTGGGTTACTGAACCTACTTGAACTAGATCCGTTACAAAACACCATCGAAATTTTGTGATTTTCATGTTCTGATAATGTCAAAATGATACAATACATAAAAAAATAGTATTACATATAATAACGAAAACTTTTTCATATTTATAATACTTGGGAAGAACCCATGAGGAAAAAATATTGATTTCAATTCATAAATACAAACGACGTTGCATGTATTTATTTTGTAAAATGATTTAGATATTTTCAACTATCAATAAGTAATCTAGCAAAACAAGGTTGGAAAACAAAACTTTTGGAAAAATACAGAAAGCTGAGTTATTTAAATTGATATAACGTTGTTACGTCAGGAATATTATGCACGAAAATTCATTATTTTTAACGCTATTTCTTACAATCGTTTGGTTTAAGATAAAAAAACGCTTAGTTTATATTTTAAAACATGAAAAGCAATTGTACCAAATAAATATTAAAAATGAAAACTTTTTTATACTCTTTGAGCAAATATAACTAAAAGGTCAACTAGATGTATTGCACCTTTTAAAAAAAGTAAAATTTATAAATCTTTGAAATAAGAAAACAATTAAAGCTTCAAACTATATTTATTCTAATAGTTTAAAGGATTTTTCAGCTTACTCGATGGCAGTAACAAAACGGAATTATAAGAATTGTATTTAGTTTATTTTTATAATTTTTTGTAGCAATAGCTTAAAGATCTGCGTTTTGTTCAACTTAGAGGTTGGGAAATACTTGCTCTATTTAATAATGTGAAAATATTTTTTTGAATGTTTGTTTAATACAGGATGTTCAAAGGAAAGGTTTGGTACTCTTAGTTATTTTATTATATACACTAGTTGTATGTGACATAGCTTATCGAAACTACATATTGACCAAGGCCAAAACATCTTTTTTATTGACGAGTATTGTAGACCCATCATTTTCAAAAAAGTAAGAGCCATTGATTCCACCAGAGTGCAAAGGACATTCAACTATCACTTTTAATGAATGCACATGAAAAAATGATTAACATTTTTTGGCTTTTCTACAGCCCGGACTATTTTTTTAGTAACGCGTCTATTTAAATTGGAAAGATCCAAATCACTCATTATGATATTTTATGATAGTAAAGTGTGGAATTGAAGTTGAAGAGTTATTTCCAACGCTTTCTTGGACAGCAGGAGTTGTTCAGCCGATCTTCTCAAACGTAGTTTTTATGACTTGGGCATATCTCAAACAAAGTTTTTTTTCAATTATTAACACAAAACATAGTGGGTTTTGATGATATATTATTTATGTTCAAAATTTGACATAATTTTTTAAGTGTGACATTGTTGGACCGATGGCATTGAAAATGTCTATACTATTAAAACAAATTGTTCTAATAAATATTTTCCTATTACAATTTTGCCACACTACAATTTAAAGCTGCTAAAAATGCTCCTATATATATATATAAATAAAAAGCATTCATCGCAAACACCTTGTAAAAAAAGATTTTTTTTCAGACTGAGTTGGTTTTTTTAATTTTGATTAATATTTCAAAAAAAAAATCGTCTGTTTATATAGAACATGTTTGCTTTCAAGCATTGAAATATAAAATAATTACAAGCCTTTTTATGAGTACAATGTTAATGATTTTTTTATTAAATAATTGTTTCTCACAACAAAGAATTCAAAAAAATATCAGATATCTCGATAAATGATTTCAAAAAACCCTTTGTCCTTTGAAATAAAAAACACAAAAATCACGACGCTCCTATCGGCTGGCTTGCGCCTGTAAATCAACCTGCGTATTATTGCTGCTGCCAACACTAGGATGGAAAATCCGCCCCACGAGATGGCGTGCCGCGATATGGCCATATCGTAAAACAGATCAGCATTTCGGAAAAAATATGGGTCGATCAAATTATATTTAACGCCGTTTTAAAGTAATCTTTTCGATGACACGGCCACATTCATCAGGCAATCCGCATCATAATGTTAGTATAAACCTTTTATTATCGGCATAATGGGTCAATCAACGCACTTTCTTTACTTGCGTAATTTCCGATTATAATACAAGCAAACTATAATATTGAATTGTATATTCTTCATTGTAGAGCGCACTGCAATAAATTATTTTAGAAATGTCTACTTTCCTTAAGCATTACATTTTTATAACACTACGCTTTTAATAATCCATTAAATACTGATGGGAGCTTTTATATTCCAAATGGAGTATTTGAGTAATTATGAAAGAATTAAGGACATATATGAATACATAAAAGTCTCTCAAAAATTTTTGTATGAACTTTAATATGGTGTTAATTGGACAGCCGTTTATAAAAGATAGAAAGCTTCCATTAACATAAGATTGAAAAAAAAATTGCCACAAGGTTATAGAATTTTCTCGGACTATCAAAAGATTCAATTTTTTCAGTTATCAATATATATATAACACTATTTTAAATATATAACATAAATTTTGACTTATTAATTATTGTAACATTGTTTATTTTGCTATATGTTTTTATAACTGACAAGTGCAGAATGGTTCTTAAAAAAAATAAAGTGGTGTAAAAAAATCAGTTCAGAACATATAATATTTTACGTTTTTCTGACTTACTGATTAAGAAATAAAACTCCTATAAACCTGCTACCGTAAGGGAGGAATAAATTTTTCCTAAATCTTCTCAGACTTTTTCATAAGGGGAATTTCCGGAAATAAATCCCGTGTGAAAATTAATATATATTATTCATTGTTTCTCACGTCAGTGAGGTCAAAAGAAAATGAAAAAATCAGACTGTAGAGACAAAGAAAGTCGAGGATTCATGTGGGTCGTATGCAACATACGAAGTATGCCGTAAAAAGGATTCCACAACTTAAATTCACGTTTTATATTATATTTTCTGTATATTTGCGTTTAATTGTTGTGTGTAAGCTATGTCCACTCTCAATATAGAGTATATGGCCTCCTTTTAGGTATCTCAACAAAAGTTTTCCTGCTGAACATTTCTATTGATTGAAACGTATCGAAATAAAGTAAGGATAACTAGCAATTATCTTATATCTCTCGGTACGCCCCATGCGTAAAAATCCGATTGACTGGGGAAGTTTTCTAATGTCAGTTTCATTAAGCAGTGGTCAAAGTAGATGGGGTTTTGTTCCAGTACTAGCAATATTTTTCATTTCAATCATGGTTTTTTGCTTGAAAGGTTTAATTTTTACTATGTTCTTAATAAAAATATGTAGATTTACTAAAATTTTTATGCAAAAAATATGATTTTAAATGATAAAAACATTTCATAAAAAAGGAGTTAGTATTATAACTGTATGCCTTTGTTTATGTTGGATTGTATACAAACTTTTTGTTTTTTTTACTCAAAGACTGCTTTATCGTTGTAAATAATTTCACTTGATTTATGTTAGATGATTTAAAATGCAGTATAAAATTATTTTTGTAATATAATTATTTTCAGCGCATCATCTTTAAAACATATGTCTAAAAACTTTTTACTGCCAGTTTGTTAACTACACAAATAGAATCTTGAATATTTTCAAATGAAATAAATTTAAAGAAATAAAAAAATATGCATAGCTCAAATAACGTGATTGATTATAAGGATTAAAATCGATTGATGATATTCAATAAACCCGTTGGGTTTGCAGTAAAAAAATGTTGAATATTTTTACAGATTTTCAAAGTACTATTATTTGAGGTACTATTAAAAAGTTATTTTGATTGTGTCATGGCTGTAGTAGTCATCTTTGTAAAGTGGTTTTAAAAAAAATTTAAATGCTTGTTTTAACTTTTAAGCATATTTAAAAGTCAACCACTAAACTCACCACCTCTTCACATTATGATCAAAATTTGATATCATATATCAATGATCTGTATGATTATTTTAAAAGAATTGACCACATTTTGTAATTATGATAGATTTCTTGATGACCTTCAAATTCGTTTTTGATTGAAATCTTAATAGTTAAAAAATGAATATTTAAGAAATCCTGGTTTAGTTCTAGTGGACGGTAGGTAGAGCGTGCGCCTTTGACATATTGATCCGAGCGATCTTGCCGTGAGAACTTCCTATTCAAGTTACTAAAGGGAAAAAAGAAGGTTTTTCCTAAGGACGGTGTGGGCTTAATGACAATGGGCTCCGCATATTTCACGGAGCAGTTAGTTGATCGACTTACCGTACTTTCAAACAGTTACATGTCACGCAATTTTTTTCTGTACAAAACCACTAGTATTTTAAAAACCGTTAATTTTTATGAATACATTTTTTTCTTTCTTCGTGTCGGAAATAATAATATTTTGAAAAATAGTTATTTTACTTCTTTACGTGAAAAATTCTTTGGGTAAAAACAGTCATTAGAAACTTGATTTGTTGGGGAAAATTTCTCTTGCACATGTTTTGTGTGTTTAAGTGTGAAAACACAAATGAAACAGCTTGAACAAAAAAAAAAAAAATACTAGAACGAGGGCCGTATACAATGTTAGATATTTATTGCTTATGATATTTATTATATAATGATCATAAATTCTATTTCTTGGTTTGTCATTTATTTAATCCACTCGAAGGATTATTATATAAACGACGCCAGATGTTGAGATTTGAGAAATATTTTCTTTTGTTTACAAAGAAAAAAATATCCTATTTTGCAAGCACAGTCAAACTTAAAAAGCGCGATCTATCCAATGTATGATATTTATCTACTTCAACAAGGCGATTGTTGAATATACTATTAAATTGAAAAAAACCTAAAATATTATCAAATATATTGAGAATATAATTGGAAATGATTGCGAGCGCCATCGATGCAGTTTTGTAAAGGGGAAAATATTTTTACATGAAGCGATAAAACTTTTACGTGTAAAAGAAAAATGCAATAAAAAATAAAATTATATTTATTTAATAATAAAGATAAAAAATATATTAGAATTGCAACAGCTTTCCTACAGCAATCTTTGACTTGACTTGACTACATTCGCAATTTAGGATAACTTTACTATAGTGGTAGTAGCACGGTAGTAGAATAACAGATTTGCAAGCCAATTCACTCAATCAGAGCTGATTTTAATTTTAGGTTGCCATTTTTCTATACTGCATTATTTTCACTTCTTTCCAATAAAGATCGGGGAAAAACTTATTAGTTGACCCAGTACTTCGAAACAGAATATTTTTAATCAAACCGGCACGTATGAGAAGCTTTTTGTTGATAGTAATCAATATTCATTGGAGCTAAAAGTTTTGTTTTCTTGATCGTAGAACAATTCGAATGAAACATTTCCAAAGCATACATTATTCTTATTTATATAAATGAAATTTTATATTGATAATCAGGACTGGTTTCGTTTATCCCAAGTATTATCAATTGCTGAGTAAAACCAATCATTTTGGCCAATATACTGTAAAAGTAATACTTTAAAAGAATTTTTTATAATTAAAATATTATTTAAAATTGAATATCTTTCACGAAGAAGGAACAGTTAGCAACTTAAAATTGACGAATAAACGCTTTTTATCGGTAATCATAAAATAAATTATATAGTCGTGTCATGTTATGAATATATGATGTATATTTATTCAACATTTTAAATAATAAAAACACATTCTTTTGTACGTATTTCCACAATATATTTTTGACCATTACCGGTTGCGCTTATCACGAGCATTATCAACTGATGATGAAACCGGTCCTGACCAGAAAATATATCAAGAAAATAAGTACTAAAAATGTGTTTTTATTATTATAAATTACATGTTTTTCCATCAAGCAGTGACAGCTAATACCTTAAAAGTGATATTCAACATTGTATTAATTTTCCTTATTTATTCAAAATGAATAATAATAACAATTGTAAATTTTTTTTCAATGAAATTGTGTCATCTATTAGAATCGTTAAATATATTGATTGTATTTCAACAACGTGTTTTTATGATAGCAAAATAATACTATGACGCAAGAAAATATTTTCGAATTTTGTCTCGGTTAAATATTTTTAGATCGCTAATGGCTTTTTATTAAAAAAGAATTCTTTACTTAAAAATGAAAGTTCTATCTTCTGCTTGCTGCTCCAACATAAAAAATCTTTTATGAAAAATCGTTTCTTAATTTACGTTTAAATATAGCACAACGCAATGAATGTTTTACAAAATAATATTTCATTAAATGATATTTTATGGTTGCTTTATCAATTTGAAAAACTTATTATGAATCAAAGCCGTTGCTTTATAAGCTGAACTTTTAAGTTACTTAAAAAAACAATATCGGTCGCTTGAAGTAAAAAAGATAATAAATATGTTTGTATAATTTTAAAGAATCAACCGGAATAGTCAAAAAAGTAATTTTGCTTTTTATTTAATTCTTAAAAGAAAACCTTTTTTTAAGAATATTTTTCTATATTGATACGACATCTTATTTTTTGTTGTTGTACAGAAGTTTCAAGCGTAAGAAAATTAAAGCAAATAAATAGTGTGATTTTATATTTATGAATTATTTTAGGTATATATGTACATATATTAAGAAGATACAATTACATAACTGTATTTGTATTGAATATATCAGTCTATCTTTTTTAATACGGTTTTCAACGAAACCCTAAAAAGCGGATCAATTCCTTAATTCTTAAAATAAAATATTGACCGAATCAATATCATTTGAAAGCTAAGAAATTTGGATAAAAATAATATGTAATTATTGACAAGAAAAATTTGCATGCCATTCGAATATTTTATTTTCCAAATCACTCTCACATTTGTTTTAAAAAATATGTTAATCAAGCTTTATCTTCTCCAAATTATCTTGATATCTCCATTACGATCTGTGTTATAATACAATTGATGAAAGTTCGTGTCAGTTGATTTGTTTGAATCGTGTTGCATTTCCCTATTTTGCATTAGTTAGTTCATTTTTTAGAATTAATCGTACGATAGATCGCGTGGCTGTCAACTTTTTTTTACAATAATTATGATGCCAAAGTATAATATGTGTACACAGTGTTTCGTTTATCCTTAGAGCATCAAAAAAAAAAACATTCGTTACTTTTTATACGGATGACTTATATTACACTTTTAGTTACAAAGAAGGATATTTACGGTCAATATATATATAAAACGACACATTCTATATATTTATTATAATGCTAAAAAATTTATATTAAATAATAGCGACATGATATTGATAAAATTAGATTTATTCAAAGTGGATTTTGCCTACACTTGGTTGGTTGACTTCCGTGTATTTTCTTTTATTTTCAATGCATATTTTTCAAAATCGTTTCTGTGTCGAAGAGCAATATACTTATAATCTGTATTTATTTTAACCTATATGCATCAAATAAATCAAAAATGTTTCAAGATTCGAAATTTGCGTACAATAAATTAGCAATGTTTTTATATGATATATTAATAAATTGAAACTCGACAGTGTTTTTTCTTCAAACAAATATATTCGGTTCAAGTGAAAAAAAAACTTTTAAACTGATAAAGTTTATAGCCTTTATTTATAAAACATATTAATGAATATTAATTACATTTGATGACAGTTGCATAAAAATCATAAAAGAAGTAAAGGATATTTTGTCACACAACGTAGATAAAAGATTTTTTTTCAATTATCTTACGGAATCTATTTTAATCACATAAATTGTTATATTAAAATGATACCTTATTGTATACCAAAACGATGAAGTTTTTGAATTCGTTTTTTAATTAAAACAAAAGTTTGTTTAAATATCTTCCTTCCTTATTCCAAGCCAAAAATAACTTCACAGGCTTAAAAAGAAGGTAAAGGGAAAACGCCATTAAGAAAATATTCTTAATTTGTATTTGAAAATGAAACGTTACATAATTTTAAAACAAGTACAGAATTTACTAAATTAATCACGCTTTTTACGAATATAAGTACTTTTAGAATATGTTTGAAATCTTATTTTTTAATTGTTAAATATTGGATTGAAAATCTTTTAGTTGTAAAATATTTTTCATTCTTACGTTAAATAAAAACAAACTATGCCATTTTTATAAATTATGAAAAAATCGTTAACGTCGTGAATTTCGTTTTTACTAAAGAGAAAAAATAAATGTGCAATCCATCAGTTCGATAATTAGAACGATCAATCAAATAGCATATCGCGTGGTTGGAACGACGTCGACTGTTTACAGTTTCTACAGGTACACTGACATAAAGCTGGTATTAATCACTTTTAATTGATTCGTTAGAGATAAACCTCACGAACAAAGCGTATGCGACAAAGGCGGGTGGCATTAAATGCAACTTTCTGTGTATGGGGGAAAGGGTGAAAAACTACACAGGGATAATTCCAGGCAACGCTTTGGCTAGGGTCAGCGCTAATGATTTAATACTGTGCATTGCAAAATATCGTATATAATTTAATGCCAGTTGATTGATAGGTAAACAAATATGTAATATTTCATAAAAAAAACAGTTTTTTATGCAATAAATTTCCGACATTATAAAAAGCACGTATATATTTGACAATTTTTTTTAAATAATAAAAACACATTTTTTTAGTACTTATTTCCACAATACATTTTTTGATCAGGACCGGTTTCGCTCATCGCGAGCGATTATAATGCTCGCGATGAGCGAAACCGGTCCTGATCAAAAAATATATTGTGGAAATAAGTACTAAAAAAAAATGTGTTTTTATTATTTAAAATATAATGCCTTTCCATCAAGAAATGACAGTTAACACCTTAAAAGTAATATTTGAAAACGTTGATAAAATGTTTAAAAAATAGTCTTTTTTAAGAAAACAATTGAATTCGATTATTTTTATTAAAACTGTAAATTTTAAGCTGTAAAATATTATTTTTTTATTCATTTTCAACTCATGTTATTTTGGTAAAATTTTTCTTCATTATATTTCTTAACAGCATCTTGAATATTTTTGTTCAATAAATATATATATAATATTATTCCATTGTATCAAAAGATTTCACGCATTGCAGCCTTAGAAGAATTGTAAAGGGGAAGTGGCCAATATGTATACGTATGCGTACAAGGTGTCAAAGTTTTCCCTATCTCTATCCTGGCTTGTAGAATGATAAGAAGGAAACGTCTTTTGTTACAAAGAAGATAAAATACGGTGGCATAAGCCAGATCACAATATTGGATGTTACAGTAACACGCGCGATTAAATACACGAAATATGAGCGTGTGCCGGAATCTTATCCGCTCGATGTTTGCTCAGTGGTTTTTAATTTATTTTTATGAGTCGTGTATTCTTTTTAATAAAAAAATATCTCACACAATGACAAAAACAAAGATTAATCTCGCGCACGACTGCAATACATTCAAGAACGACAATTTCTTGTTTTTATAAAGTTACGGAATTCAGTGGATTCAAATATCAGACTTCAAATAAATCTGATAAATTTAATTTGACGCAGTATTCTAAGAGTTATATTTCTTTATTCGTCGAAAAGACGAAAAAATATTGGATATGAAAAAAATTAATTAATTTAAAGAATATAAATATGTACATCGGTTGTTTTAAATCGATAAAATATACAATATTCAAAATGAAAATTGTAATATTTTAATTACTTTTTTTAACAATAAAACAAACAACATATTTTTTGATTAAGACCGGTTTTGCTCATCACGAGCATTCTCAAATAATAGCACATAATTTACAAGCAAGTCTATTAATACAAAATTTTTGAATCAAAGGTAGTAGGTATACAAAACCATGAGTTCAAGAACTAAGAAAAATTTAAAGAAAATGATACAATGTTAATACAAATAATGTAAATTACTTTAAAAATGAAATGTTTACAATCACTTATTTAAAATTTTAAGACAATAAAGTTAAATCAATAATCCATTAAGAACTCAGAAGTATCATAAAAACTCATTTAGGAAGTAAGGAGTGAGAAAATTTTAATGAATAAAATAACCTGCACTTAAATTCTTAATGGGGCATAATGAAATAAGATACGAAATTTTATTTAATGTTTTAATAGATTTGTTTGTTAACATCAGTTGATAGTGCTCGCGATTAGCGAAGCCGGTCCTGATCAAAAAATATATAATTGTTTTTATTATTTAAAATATTATGCCTTTCCATCAAGAAGAGACAGTTAACACATTGAAAGTGATTTTGATAATGATAAAAAAGTATTTTTATTGAAAGGTTTTAGTTGAAAAAAAATATTTCACTTACCTATTTTGGCATCAGTCAAAGATAATGAAAATACTCCAGCCAGTGAGATAAACAGCTGAGCAGTCTTCATTTTTTAGATTTCAGTAGAAAAACTATAGCACTAAAACTTTCCTAAAAGAAATCTACAACTATAAAAACCCTTCACAATTTCCTAATGACTTTAAATGTAACTGTTATTTTACCACTATATAATTTATCAAACAAATGTTAAGTTTTTTCTTCATTTTTTCAAGGATTCAGTTCGCTTGGAATTAAGAAGTTACAATATTTATTATTGAATCTTCTCGCCACCGCACGGCACTTGGAACGAAAATTTATCTGAAAAAAAAGGAAACCATTTTACTCGTGTAAATAAATATAAAATCAATTTTAAACAAATAATATAATACAAACCCTTTTGAAATGTTTTAGCAGAAACCCAATCTTTTTTACTCAACGCCGGTAAAATAATTTGCAAAAAATCTTTTAGCGCTTGACTTAAATGAGAATGGTGTCTTATTAACTTTACTGTCAAGCTTTTTTTGAGTCTTTATTGTTTTAAAACATGATATTAAAAAGTTTCGAATACTTGAGTACAAATTGCCAGTTAAAATTATTACGAAATTCATGTTTGAATTAAAAGTACAGTAATTTAAAATTTTATATGATTCCGTGTGAAAATATTCAGTCTAATGTTAATGTTTAATTTAACGTTCCATCGAGTTGATCTGTCATGTCATTGTGTTGCTGATAAAAAAGTGTTAACGACGCACTTTCATAAACCTCTATTACAGTTATCATCAAAATTATTTTATGCTCATTTAAGTATTTCGTTAAAGAAAAACTGTTTTAATTTCATTTACATTTCGTTCGCCTTTACAGCTTAAAAACAATTTTGAAGCAAGTCATGAAATCTTCTGTAGCATATAACGAGCTTGTACACTATACAAATATATGAACATTATTGTATGGGTCTGATTACCATTTTGATTAAATATTTAGGCATATATTTTATAATATAAATAAGTATATGTTTATATATATTACAAGTACGTTACATGTACTGGATTTCCAAAGTTTTTTATTTATTTTATAAAAATGTTTTTAAGCACGGCGCTACGTGTGATTATTATACATAAAAACCATAAGAACATACTATTACGTAGTGAAAAAATAGCTTATACTACAATAGTTTGATATAGTTAATAAATTTTTGCAGACAATAAATTTAAATCTATTTTGTGTAAAATCAACCACGGAAAAAGAATAAAAACGAATAACTAGGGGAATATAAGAAAACCGGAAATATATTATTAGTATGTTTATTTATTTTGATAGAGAACATTTATATTATTTTAAGCTTCACGATAGAAAAGCAAAAGTAATCTCAAAACAGAAGTCAATTCGTTTACATGGTCATTTTAGGCTTGTTCTGTGGCATGAAACAAAAACACACGTTTAATCCCATATATAATACTAACAAGAGTTTCGGATATCAACCATAGCTTTGCTAATGAGAATTTCTCCGAATCATTCAAACTTTGCTTCTGGCAAAAAAGGCACACATCTTTCTTGTGAGTTTTTTTGCCACGTCAAGCATTCGTTCTTCATTTCCCCTATTGCTGAAGTAAGCTTAACGACCTTACCTTAATGATTATTTATTTTCTTGCATATTGTTTCACTCGACAATTGTAAAAAGCTCTGTTTAGAAGAATATGTTTCATGATTTTAAATAAAATAACGTTTTTAACGAACTAATTACTCTTCTGTCATATTATTTAAAGAAGAATTAATAAGCATGATTGGGCGATGGAAGTTCAAACATCATGAAAGCCAGTTATTGGATAAAATATCGTCATAACAATAGTCTGTCATTATAATGAATCTGTTTTCTTTAAAAATCAAAAATGATAAGGTCATAATTGATTATTCATTGAAATTTTGAAATTTTCATTTCTCCAAACCTAATAATTAATAGGGTTTACCACAATAACCAGTGAATTTTAAGAGCAATTCTTATTGTGTTATTTTGGTTTTAAAAGAACTTTTCTGTCTTAGTAATTCTGTTATATACACCACCATACTAAATGTGCAAAATAAAATAATAATTTAAAAATAAGCTTAGAAAAATAGAACTTAATTTTGTCCAGTAATATCTATGAATGGTATGACCTTTTTTTAGCAGCATAATTTTCCTGGAATATTAATTATTTTCATTAAAAACTTCCATTCAACATTCTTTTACATAAAAAAAAAGTTTGGTTCTTTGATAAACAAATCAAAAAAATTCTAGCATTCTTCGTGAAACAACATTTGAATAGAAAAAATAACATTAGTTTACAGTTTAAGCTATTTGTTTTCTTGGACTTTTACATAGATTATAGAAAAAATCATTTTGTAATAAAGTCTTCAAGTATGAAAATGTGATCCATTCATATAGTTAATTTCAATTCATAATTTTGAAGATATATATACATTAATATCTGTTTTGGCTTCAAAATTTGAGGAAAGCTTATAAAAGAACATATTTTAATTGGTCATATCATTCTAGGCAAACAGTCATCGAGATCACAATAAATAATACCATTTCACCTTGTTATATCATTTGGGACTTTTTATTATGGTTATCTATGATATTATATATGGAAACTTTTGTTGATTTTATCCATAATAGGTATAACTCTACAAGCTGTTACCAACCTGACAAAATCACTTTTATACAAATTAAATTAGTAAAACAAACAGAGTTTCTAATGTCCCACACATAAAAGCTTTCTTTTTATATGATAACGTATGGAAAAAGTTTCAATATTTTTTGATTATTACCGTTCATTTAATTAAATCATAATCAATTGTGAACCAGGCTGAGAATTTTAATAAATAGTGGTATCGATATAATACTTCTTTTATTTTGTTAATATGTTTATTTTTGACTGAGAATTGACGATTAATAGGTATGCATTGTATTTAATCGTGAGCGTGATGTAATTAAAATATCATATCTACTAATGGTTGAAGTAAATAATTGTTTGAGAGACTTAAATGTATTTGTGACAGGAAGAACAACAGAACTTGTCTCTGGTACTATATGATTCACTACGGTTTAAGCTCCTTCCTTAACAATTAGCACGTTTCACTGGAACGACTGCGGGTCGAGTCAACCTACAAGAGTCCGTGCTTTAATGTCCTAACTAAACAGTCCTAATTGGCCCGTTACAGTTCACTCGTTCTGTGTTTGCAGCAGTATCAGTGACAGACAAAAATTTGTCATCTGTCTTGAGAATTAAATTCCATCTGATGTAACTATTTCAATTTTACTGACCAGTCTGTTGTCACTGAAACTGTTGAGCATTTGGATTAAAACCATGATCCAAATGATGTGAAATTAGGAAAAAATATGTTATTTTAAGATGTTAAGAAAATGTATATTAAATCAATTGCAAGATTGATTGAAGAAGATATTTTTTTTAAGTGTCAAAGAATTGGTATTTAATATATTGCATACTCACTGATACACAATCAAAAGCGTTTTATTAGAAAAAGATTCGATGTATCTTAATGTTAAAAATTAAAGCCGTAAGTAACTAGTTTCCATGTATGAATTATAATAAAATTATTTACGTTTTCTCAAAGTTCAATGAAAACAAAGGCATCATGTTTATATTTTTTTTGTTGTTAATTGAATTCCAATATATATTTAGAATAATAATAATAAAACAAAAACAATAACTTTCAGGACAGAAAATAGTTGTTTTGTTTTGTTAATAGATTGATGAAGTAACTCTGTAATATTCAGTTTGTAAATATTGAAAGCAACTTTTTTGACATTTGTTTTGACTTAATGCCCCCTTTAATTGATCAAATTTTATATTCTTATTATAACATTACGAAAAGTTTTTTCGATAAGAACTCACAAAAAATTATCCCAAAACAAACCAATTGCAATAAATACACATTGTATTTATAAAAATGTTCCAAATCGCTACAAGACACCATCATCTTATACTTAAAGGCGCACAAAGTCTTTGAAGCCCGTGGCTATGCCAGTGTTCGGCAAACTGTGGCTTTCGAGCCACGAGCGATTCTTGGGTTCCTTTTTTTGGGCAAGCACGTACAGTAAGATTGAAACTTCGTGGACCAAGCAACATAAGTTGGTTATCGGTCTGGACGAGACATGTGCCATTTCAAAACAACACTTTTTAATATGAGATAAGCTTGACGAAAAGAAGAAGAAGTGACGTTAGCTTTTGTTAAAAAAATCTCCAAATGCTACTAGAACAGAGTAAAAATATGTTACTTTGAATTGCAATAGCTAAAAATGGATAGTTGTTCTTTCCTTATTTAGGATCACATATTTATGCAAACATTAATTCACAGGGACAAACCTTATCGAGAGTAAATTCTGAAATCGTCTTAAAGATGAGATCCTGGAATCATGCCTTGAATTCAAAGCAACAACAAGCTATCCTGACTTAGGCAATTATTCCAAGGAAACACATGGCTTTTTTGCACATCAATGTTTGTCAGTTATTGAAATTTAATTTATCAACGAATAATATCATCATAAAGTCAATTTTAATAAGCATAACTATAGTTTAACTAAGACCAAAAATGTAGAGCTAGAAAGAGTAAACTCAGCAAACCTACTTCAATTGGATTGAAGACATTTTTAGCTTAAATGTACCCAAATTAAGTTTAGAAAAATATAGTTACTCATATAGTAAAAAATAAATTGTTGTATGGTTGATATTTGGCTCAATTGACTGTTAAGTTTGCCGACCACTGCCATAAAAGATGCGAACACCTTCACTACAATTTCACTCGCCTGCTGGCCTCTACATTCCGCTACTTAGTTCGACATTGAACGGTGTCACGTGACCGGTGTCTTAGATGTTTCTCCAGCATATCCGTGAAAGTTACAGCCCAAAGGCTTATGTAGTATACTATGTACTGTCGTACGAGGAGCTTCGTTGAGTGAACTATTCTCACATAAATATATAGGGCTTATAAAGATAGTCACACATATTTTCGAGATTGACATCACGTTGTATTTATTGCTAAAAAAATCCATAAATTTAACAGATGAAATCAAAACACCAAACATAAATACTTTTTTTTAATACAGGTGAGAACAAATAACCGATTTTTTTTTATTTTTGTTCTCAAATAAATGTATATTCAGCGAACAAACATTACGTGGCTTATGCTTAAAATGAAATCAAAAATATGTCATACTGTCTAAAACCATGTTTTTTAAGATACTACCAGTAAAACATTTAGAAAATTTTCAAGCCAGTTTGCTTAAGTAACCAAAATATGTATTTAAACATAAGAAACAACACAAAACAAAAATTTGTTTAATTTGAGGAACAGTGTGAGCTTATGAGTAGATCAAAATCATAATGAAAAAACATGCCGTTTTTGGGTCACTTAAATTGGCCATTACAATTTACAATCAATGAAAAATCGCAGCGATATCGGTGTGTCGAGGAAATTCATAGCTTTCCTCGGAAACACTAAGAACTAAGACATCAGATTTTTTAAAGCTTTACAACAATTCATGTGTTAACGTCATGATAAGCATAGTAATGTTTCACTGAAATAAATTCAAGTTTTAAGCAACTTTGAAAGGTAGTTTTGTTGACACAAAAGACTGCCAATTTGTAACTTTTTTAAGGTTTCTAAAGTTTGGCATTTATCTTGATTATTCGTCAAAGTCTTAAAAAGTTATTTCAAGTCCCTTGTCAACAATTAGTGTTCAAAAAACAAATGGTAGTTTTCGTTTAAATATTCTGCAATCTGACTTCTTCATGGAATAATATACGATTATAATCTTCAATGTCAGTTAAACGCTATGTAATGAAATACTGAATCAAAACAGACACTTTTAAAGTTTAAATTGAATAATCATTAAAACAGTTGGTCATTACGTCGTGAGATTTGAAGTTTGTTCTCGTCAAATTTTGATATATCTATTCAAACATAATGCCTTTCTGCCAAAAAATGACAGTTGACATCGCAAAAATTTTTCATGTTGAAATATCAATAATCTAGTCGATGTTATTTTATGAAGAGGCATATTTTTTTTTGTTGTCCACAATTCATTAAAACTACGTTAAATTTTGTTATCAGATTAGACCTACAGACATTCTATTAAAGTACGGCAGTATATAAATGCTACCGTGGCTCGCCTTCCAATTACAGCTAAACTAAAATCTTTTCTAGTGACTAAAATGGATTACTTTTGCAAAGTATGTATTGTTTACATGAACGTTATGTATGAGCATTAAGAACTGTCACGCGTACGACAAAGTGCCCACCTGGGCCAAAACAGTGACGTTATTCTGTAAGATTTATCACACAAATTCCATATTTATCGGTCGTTACCATGATATGTGCCGGCCTATGACAAATATAAAGTAATATTTTATGAACTCGTGAAAAAATTATGAGTTTAACTTTCGGTATCATGAAATATAAAAATTGTATAACTTCTTCGCTAATTGTCTTTACCCGGAATAAAATAAATATGTTTGTTCAGAATTAATTAACATTAATAATATATGTTTATGCGATTTTATCAGATAATATTTATTGTCAAAGAAGATAAAGCTATTAATATTAAATAAAGCTATTTTAAGCACTTAACATAAAACTGAACGTTTGAAAAAAGTTCCGTTTACTAAATGGATCCAGCAATCAATGTGTGATTATATCCATCAATATTTTGTGCTTTTTGATCCTATCACCTATTTGAGTCTAAAAATCAATAATTAATCTTGAAGAAATATTTTTGCTCAGATAATTTTTATTAAAATTCTGTACATTCCACTTTGATATTGTTGTAGCAAAATAAATAGGTATTTTATAACATGACCATTATTCATTTACGAAGTTTTCATCAACACTTTGATTTACTATTTGATAAAGTGACTCAAATGCGCTTAATTAAATAGGACATTTTTATTGATTTTTTCCAATATCCAACGTCAATTGGAACATAAATAATGTCTGATATTTACTAGAATTATTTTATACATATTTCTTTATTATAGAATGTATATTTTTTCTTCAACCAAATAATATTGAAAACGATTTATATTTTTTTCGTTAAATATATTGTAGTCTGCAAAAAAGTCTGTTTCAAACATAATAAGTTAATAATAATTTTTATTTACTAAGTCACAAAAGTTTACTATTACGTCTACCTTCAATGGAAATCTTAAAGAAATAAATTTATTCAATAAAATTTTATAGTTGAAGAGACTTTCCGCGCGTATTTATACAAGTTAACGGTAAAAAATAAATCCTTATTTTTAGAGAATAAATTGGTTTCTAACGGTTGTTTTAAAATTGAAAAGGTAATATTTTTTTAAGTCACGCTGAAATTATTGTTCAAAGTTTAACATTTTTACTCAAACCATCTCGGTTCCATTGAAATGCATGAGAAGCTAGTTCTTAAAGGAAAATATTTTTTTCATAGCACATATTTTATTTTTCGTTCGTGATTCCTTGCTTCCGTTGAATCTGACGGATCCACAAAAGATAAAAATTTCACTGACACATTTGATAAACTTATTTCATTTTTTATGTGTAACAATCTTAAACTTCGAAAGATAAATTTTGAAGTTGCAAAAAGTATTATTATGTAAAGTTTCCACATTCCTTTCGAGAGTTTCACTAAAAAGATTATAAATTCAATAACGATAAGAATTTTCTAAATGGAATAAAGTTGGTCGATAACTTCGAAGAAGAGCGAAGGAAACCTACCTGGCAGTATATTCCATTTGTCATTTTCATAAATGTGCTCCCGGGCCATCAATTTAAAAAGAGATTAAAGATTTAAAGATTTAATATTTCAGACTTGGTACACTTACCATGTAAAAAATTAATTTCAAAATTGCCTCTAGTATATTAAACTTTAATTGATTTAAAAACGATTAATATTGTTTTAGCTGCCATTTATTGGTTGCCTTGGGGTATGTGTTTTCCTGTAACGAATAACTTTGCTATATAAACGATGCTAATTGTTTGTTTTACGTCAGTTCTGTTGCATCCGTGTGATAAAATGCCTGAAGATACTGAAAGGTGAAACCCGATTAGTTAGTGCCAAAACATGTGGAATCATACAAAGTTGTAACAATTCAAATTTGAATGCGTGATTTTTCTGATTGCAATTCTTTCTATTTTCTTTGCACATCAGTCGGTTAGATTTACTGTCTATTTTTAATCAAATTTTAAATTAATACCATCTATTATACAAGGCAACGCTAAAAAACTTACGTAAGGACTGTCGATGCCATTGTTTTAGTTGTTAAGTAATAACAAACTCTAAGCGAAAGCGATTAATGTTTTCTTGTATACATATGTGTCTAGGAAACAAAAAAAGAAGCAAGTTTACAGTGTATTTTATACATGTAAGTACATCTGAACTAAATACACTTTCTGCTTTTGATCAATTGCCATCCTAAAAAAAATGTTTCCTCAATACAGTTGGTGAATTCATGAGTAATTACATTTTTTTAATATGAATTATTAATTAATCATTTTATAAAAAATAACAATTAGCTCTTACACACATAACAACATACATGCATAAAGAAATAATTTGAAGCACGTTTTCATTGAAAAAAAATTTCATCCATAAATATTGTAAATGTCCATGTTTCTATAACAGAAATATCTTTTGAAGTCAGTAAGTAGATTTTTCAATCTATTTTATGTTTGACTCATTTGTAAGAAATTATAACATTTTTTTCGGGTATTTTTAATATGAACATCTCATTAGCAATATGCCTTGTATAGCTGATAAATTCTGGTAGAATATTTTAAAAGTGGCTTTCTGAAGTCTCTGTATTTTTGCTATAGAATTTTTTCAAATAATATAGTAAAATATTTTCAATTAATTCGAACTTCAAAAGTTAGCAAAATTAAATTCAACTTTTATCTGCAGCCGGTTGGATGTCTTGTTTAAGGCCAAAACTTCATCAATCTTCTTCTACGAGATAGCATAAAAGCGCTTTATTCTCTCGACAGTACCATTATATTTCTTATGGTTGTAAATAAGAAAAGATAGCGTTACTTAAAGTGTGTACCCAACTAGGTACTTACTCAAAAAAGCGATAGACCTCTAAAATACTCCTTTATTTGATGTCATACGTGAATTATATGACCACTAAATTCAAAAACACTGACAATTTGATTTTAAACAAAAAGAAAAAGAAAAATAATTTTGTTACAAATTATCAGCAATACAAGCAAAATTTTTTTTAATTAACAGGATATAATAACCCGAGTAAAATTGTTTCAATGATATGTTTCTGCCTGTTGAGGAAAACCAATAAATTTCCAGTGTTTTTGTACTTGATTTCTTAATTCAATACATCATTGCCACTCAAAAAATTATATCACTTTGAAATCGTATTATTTGTTTAATAAGGTTATTGAGAATTATTTCACAAAGGCTTAACAATGAGTCAATTGATATCAAAACAACCGTCAAATAGAGAAATAATTTGGTTAAATTAAACACTTTGTAATGCAAAAAACTGCAAGGCTTAGCAGAAGCGTTCATAAACAAGTTGTCTTGGCGATAGATTTAAATATAACAAGCTTACTGAATAAGTTCTAAGCTAAAGACATTATGTATGCAAGTAGGCCGTAAGGAAAAAAAGAATAGAAAGAAAAAGAAGCACCCAAATGACCAAAAGAAATTCTGAATTAGCATTGTAAACAAGTGGTGAAGTATTGTGGGATATTGGATTTCATCTATTATCTGTGTTTACATTTGATTTTTGTACTATACACTACATATATTTCATCCATATTCCATCGCAAAGTGGATCAAATTACCTTCTTATTGAGGTATCTTTATCACATTTTTTGTACAAGAAACATAGTAATTCAGGTACTCCATCCTTTTTTTAAAGTGATAAAATTACTAGAGCTAGAAAAAGGCTGATGGTAAGGTACTAGTTCTTGACACGCTGTTTTTACATTTAGAAGAACACTAATGCTTTTAATACTAGTAACATTTGCCATCCGTTTTTAATCTACAAGAAAAAATTGTTGTTTTGATTCGTTTGGGATTGTTAAGTTTGCTTGAAAATGTGATAGATGTAATTGAATAGTTGTTCTCAGTAAGTTCCGTTTTTGAAATTGTATGAATACAGCACAGATAGTGAAAAAATCAATTTGTGAAATCACAAGTTCTAGGAACTAAACTGTAGGATAGTGATTGAAAAACGTCTAGAGCCTAAAACGTTACCTTTTCGTTAAAAGTACTAGGAAGTTTATCAAAATACGAAAAGAAATAAGGGTAAGCATTTGATAGTAACATGATTTAGATTACAGCCCATACAAATATTCATAAATTTCTTTTATTATTATTTATTTTGAATTATAAGGTCACTTGCTATTTCCATTATCTTAACCGTTCAAAAGTTAATGTAATATATAATATTGCGTGTGTTATGCACTTTACACAACTACAAGTCCTTGAGTAAAATATTTTAACTCCATATTTTAATGGTGTTATCTTCATCTTTATTGTAAGTGACCTCATTTAGGGATCCGGATGATAAGGAACAGTGGTTTCCTGTGGTCATGATGTAGGATAAGGGTAATATTTGATGAGTGTGGGCAAATAACACCGCCCACACTGTCAGGTTCGCTTTGAAGGACTGCATTAGACTATCTACTCCACCTCTTGTCGAGTTCCCTATGACATTAATTTAATTCAGTGTTTAATGTACCAACGGTAAATGACAACGACAATGCCACTTAAATATTTATCTTTTGAAAAAAGGTGAATTTTAATGAGAGGTTATATCGCTATTTACAAACAAAGAAAATGTAATCCATGGAGTATCAAAATGTTAAGCTTTATAACTACAAAAATACATAATTAGTAAATAGCAATTTTTGAAGGTCTTATGACATTATCACTAATTGATCAATATATGTTGACATCATCCCCTCTTTGTTCAATAAAAAATTATAAATAGTACACCCCCACTTTTCATTTTGTTTTTAATTGAAGTTTACCTAATATATAAATTACCTTGCGATACAAAAAGACAGACGGTATTTTTCAACGTGGCAAAACACGTGTCGCAATAATTAATACATCAAGTGAAAAACTTTGTTAAAAGGTTTAATATTTACAAAACAAAAACGAATTTAGGATATTTTATTCATCGAGAATTTACATTTAACAGTTTAAAAACGTAATAATTTAACTGAGGTCATCAATCAAATCATTGTAAAATAAAATAATAAAACAATATTCAAGCAAAAATATGTTGTTTTTTTATCAAAAGTCGTTTTCCTAACTCTATTGAGTATTATTTAATGAAAGAAAAGTCGGAACTTCAGTTTTAGAGGGCTTAAGAAAGCGTTTTCTTTTTACTTCTTTTTCGAGTATACATAATATAAATAAACAACTCATACATACTCACGTCAAAAATAAAAGTCTTTCTTTTACGAATCGTATCTTTTGAATTTCTCATCACTTTATCATGACACCTTAGCACAGAATTGCGTTGAATGAGGTCATTAAACTTTGATCACGGTTTACTAGAGATTCGTTTCTTTTTCACAGTCTTGTTATAGCGCTCGTTTTGTTTTTATTTCGAAGTGAAATGTATTCAGAAACAATCGCTGTATGTTCTTAAAGCAAACTTAAATTCTTTAACTACAGTATTTATTCTATTTTGTGCTATCCCTTTTTTGTGTTATATCGCTTTAACTATCAAAAGGTCATAAAATTCTTGGAATAGCGTAAACGCTTGCTGTGTGACGACCGGCCAGTGAACAAGTTAAGAATCAGTACGAACACGCAAGTCATGAAACGTAAAGCACAGTATGTTTCTTCCTATAAAAAAGCTGTAAAGAAAATAAGATTTTTTTTAATTAACGTACATCTACACACATGATAAACCATTTTCTCATTGCATAAAATATACATTTGTACATTTGTACCTTGCATACAATATACCGGAATCGAATTAGAAAAAAAAACATTAATGTTTGTAATATGAACAAAAACACGATTTTAATGATATTTTTTATGTCATTGAACTTTGTGTGAAAAATAAATAAAGTAGGTATATTCATATAATTTATGATATCGACTGAAGGTGCTTGATGGAATTTCAATATCAAATTTGAATTGTTGTTATTTTGTACGATTCCACATGTTTTGTCACAAACGACCCGGGTTTCGCCCTTCGGCATCTTCAGTTATTCCATCACATGGATGCAACAGAACTGACGATGCCGAAGGGCGAAACCCGGGTCGTTTGTGACAAAACATGTGGTATCGTGCAAAATCACAACAATTCAAAAAATTAGGTATATTCATTGATTGAATTGGCATTCACTTGGTATAACTCCATTATAACACGGTGAAAAAATAGCAATGTATTTTAGTTCTACAAAATTATTTTTAACAAATATAGTTGATAGCTATTTCGGCTCACGCCATCGTCAGAACTACTGTATAGTTCTGGCGATGGCGTTAGCCGAAATAGCTATCAACTATATTTGTTAAAAATAATTTTGTAGAACTAAAATACATTGCTAATTTTTCACCGTGTTAGGTATATTCAGTCTGAGCTTTTAATTTTACGCTAAATTAATCTTGATGAACTTTATGAAAAAGATACCCAACACTTTAAAATGTGTTTGTGTTCAATTGCCGAAAACAAAGATAAGCTTATAATTAGTCTTTGGCGTTGGACTGCAAAATCAGTCAACAAATTTTCATTTATTTTCAAAAACGCAATTCTCTTTATCCAAAAATAGCAGTTACTATGAATCTTTCTGTCCTAATTCTGGCATGAAATTAAAAAAAAATGCCGAATAAAATGCATATAGATAATTGAGATATATTGTCGTGTTAATTTATACAGATTGAAAAAAGTTGAAATATGAAAAGTGTTTTTATAAAATGAAAGAAAATCTGAATCATACTGTAGTTACAAACCCTTATTATTATTATTTTACCCAACAGTTTCCATGTGTTTATCGTGGTACAAAATGAACCCTCTGGAAAAAATACTGATGATTAACGCAAGAAAATTGAGAATATTTTAAATTGTATATTTAGACTTTTTGAAATATGCTTTGTTCTTCTAAATAATATATAAAGCATAATCAAATAATATATTAGCTTTGGACTCTATCTTGAAAGTTTGATGTAGAATAGAACTAATTATTTTTGGTTATAAATTGGAAAATATCATCGTACGGCAGTAATTAATAGAGATTCAATTGTTTCAACTTTCCTTTTGAAATTTTGTTGTAATAAAGAAATTAGTTTGAAAGATGGTGAATATTTTACTGATTTTAAAAGGAACACTATGTAGAATCTCAACTTAATATGGAAATCATTGGACGTCATTGTATTCTATTTAATCTGATGGTGGGATATATCAACAACTCTATCAGGTATTGATTATTTTTTTTACCTTCTCTACAATGCTAGTTACAGATAGCCTACGAGAAAATTTCAAGAACTTATAAATGCTATAGGTGTCAAAGTCGTCGCAAACGAATACTCTAAGCCACAATTTGTAATAATAAAAATCACACAGGAAATTCAATCCTTAAGTATGACGCTAAGTAATAACTAAGCATGCAATATAAGTAGATATCAAGACTGGTGGAAACCTCTATCACTTTTTTTTGATTTAATTTAATTTGGTGTTTATTTGGCTTAACTATTTTGATACGATATTTCTTAATACATTTAAGAATATATTTGAGTATATAATTACACTTAATGCTTATGCGTGAAAAAATACTCATTCACGTATAAGTAATGAAATATAATATTCTTAGAGCATAATTATGAAATATTACCGCGAGAGAATGCTGTACACAGAAGCGATAATATAATACATACTGAATAGGGGAAGTATTTATGAAACCAATTTTGCACATTTTGTTTTCTGACCCGTCCCAAAACGGGTGAGGTCGATTAGGTTATGACCTATAAGGTATTCTGGCTTGATCTCATTTGCGACTACAGTTTATTACTAAGTATCAAAATGGCGTATGTAATTTATTCAATAGGTAATTGTTATATCGATGATAAAAAAATCATTAAAGATACACAAAAATAGTGTATATTTTTTAAATTCTGAATGACACTACATTTGTATAACTCAAATAAAATAATGCAAGTAGTTTTCTTTGAAAAAAATGTGCCAAATTATTGTGTAAAGATTCAAATTGAGTTAAAAATCATACAAAATAAATATTTCATTAATACGAATGATAACAAAGCATTATGTTTTTCTAATTTATGATATTGACTGAAGGTGCTCGATGGAATTTCAATATCAAATTTGAATTGTCACAATTTTGTACGATTCCACATGTTTTGTCACTAACGACCCGCATCCGTCTGATAGAATGCCTGAAGATGCCGAAAGGTGAAACCCGGGTCGTTAGTGACAAAACATGTGGAATCGTACAATTGTAACAATTCAAATTATGTTTTTCATTTAAGGTACAGTAATTTTTAAGTCAAAATTTTACAGTTTTACAAATTTCATTTCAAGTGTTGAGAAGATTATTTTTTATTTATGAATTTCCTGGTATTAGATTATTTCATATAAAACCTACTTATATTAAGTGTCCGCAAAGTTTATACGAATTTTAAAACAATGTATTTGTCATAATTTGTAATTTTTTTTACATTCAAGGTTTTCTAAAATATTAAAGCTTTATTTTAATTTTAATCACAATTAGGTGTAACGATATGTCTGTACACATTTCTATAGAGCTTAATTCATGCTAAGAACTGGCATCTTTTTTGGAACATAAACATCGAGGTTAAGCCGATTAAATGATTAATGTCTGACCTATATCTGCATGTGCTATAATGTAAATCCTTCAATATATTAGGAATAATTGCCTTATTATTTATTTATAAAATTTTAGGCTGGTTCTTCATGAATTTGTTTCATTTCAAGAATTGAAAATTCTTCTTTTAATATATTTTATTATTTTGTTGTAGGTATTTTTGGAAAAAGTATTAATTTTTCAGTAACTATTTTATGATTGGAAGAAAATGTCTTTTTAAATTTTGTCTAATCTAAATCTAGATGTAAAAGCAGTGCTTTTGACAAATTGTCCTTTTTATTATGTTTATTGTCACTTTTTGTTGGAAATGCATGATTTAGAAATAATAAAAACATATTTTTAACCACCTACACTATTTCAACAATACATTTTATGATCAGAACCGGTTTCGCTCATCATGAGTATTATCAACGATAAGATACAAATCACAAACAGAATGATAAAATAAAATGAGTATGCACATACATGAAACCAAAGGCTCAAGAACTAAGAAAACAATTTACATGAAGTCATACAATATAGAATCAGTGAAAGTAAATTATTTAAGGCTTGTTTGTAATGTATATCTTATTATTTTACAGCACTGTCGATGAAAGGAATCGATCCCGATCATTATATAATATATACTGTAAAAATAATACAAAAAATGGGTTTTTATTATTTTAAATAACAAATTATCATTTATTCATTTATTTGGAAAAATGGTACGAATGCCCAGGTCTGCATTTTTCTCATGGAAACAGGTCAAGTACTCACCAATACTGTTAAATATTATCTCACAGTTATTTAATACAGTTTATGAGATATCATATTCATTGTTCGTTATTAATTTTAGATATGTACACATGTTACGATGGGTTGTTTCAATTATTTTTAAACACTTTTTACTATAGTGATTAATATCTCCGTAAATTTAGTCTTGGACGTTTAGAGACAATAAAATATCACCGCACGTTGGTAACTATTTGCGAGAATGTCCTGCTGAAGTAATCGCATCCATTAATTGTGAAAAGCGCATCTCATTCGCGGGCAATTAGTCCCGGCGCCACGATGCCACACTGTTTGGCTAGCTACCCACTGTGGTTGGTGGCCACCCACAGACCTTTAGGCCAAGCGTACACTGAGAGCATTATTAAGCCTCTGTTGTGAAATATCTGATGGGAAAATATTAAACTAAAATTTTCTAGTGTCAATTGTGCATACATGTAACGTCCCTTTGCCCAGCACTTGGTTTTTTTTGTCCATTTGCTGGGTTATCCTATTCCGAAATTCTGTACGAAAAATATCACAAGTTTATAATATATAAAGAGAAAAATTAATTGTTTAAAGAAATTGATAAGAATAGATGAAAAAATAGTAGTAAATTTAGTTTAACGAAATATCTATCAAAAAAGGTATTTTAATAACACACAATCGTCCGAAGCAATTTAAAAATTATTCGTCGTTTATTGTGTCAAATTTCATTCGAAAATTTATAAATATTATTACATAGGTATCGTAAATGGTAATATGGTTAATAATAACCATCAAATTATAAACAGAAAATGGTGAAATTTATAATATTCTTATTGTTTCTGTAGTAATAGATTTCACAATATGTTTCTGATGCGATAAAAAATTAACGTATATAACGTAATAAAAAAAACGTAGATAAAAGATCTAAAAAAACGGATTGTTTTAATAGTACAGTGCAGTATTTATCAGCATACACAGTAAAAATAATTACACTTTAAAGTGTTTAAGATAATGTTTGCACCACCGACGATAAAATCAGATAAATATTGTGGTCAATAGATTAAGTTTTTATGAAAAAACTATTATTTTGCAATTTTAAATTTTAAGCTGAAAAACATCGCCATACCAATCAATAAAATGTAACTAAAAATACTTTGTAAAAAAAAAAAACACTATATATGTTTAAGGTATACAAACGGCTTATAAGGATTGGAACATGGCTCATTGCTCTATTTGCTGAGTTATGATATCATCGTAAAAAGCATTAAAGAAAAATCTTATTCAAAAATTATTTGACTTACTTAAAACAATTCAAAGTAAAAAATATTTCCTGATGAACTATCTTTAAAATTAAACACAAATTAATTTTATTTTTTCAGAGTACTTGAGTCCAATACAAACAATTGTACAATATACAATTCAGTTTTGTGCTTTTTGAATTCAACGAAAAAAATCAAGATAAAATTGCTTCAAAGCTTTTGTTTATCTAACAAAACAATAACGATGCACCTCGACCGACAATGGGCTATCGTTTGGTATCCAAGTATTTATGTTATTTCTACAAACGCGTTGTATGTAAAGCTTATCTGTAGGCAGAAACATTAAGTGAGCAAGTCGCTGGACTATTTATATATAAAGAATAACAAATTTTTGGAGTCTATACTAAATATCCATGTTACGTCACCAAATCTACTAAATTAGACGTATAATATTTTTTTAATGTTATTTTCTTTTGTCGATAAAATAAAACTGTTTATGTTTTAGCCATGAGTGAATAGTTTATGATATAATCGATGAGGAATTTAAGTAAAGCAAATGAACATGATCAAAGCATATTTAAATAGAAAAAGACTTATCTTTTAATATAATTGTAACATTTTATACCAACAAATTGGGAATTTAAACATAATTATTACGCAGTCGAATCTCAGTTGAGACATTTCTTTCACATTGGATATTCTTAATTGTATTAAATGATGACGATAAAAACACTTATACTTAAATTAAAATGAAACTTGAAACTTCCTCTTACCTAAATTTATATTACAGTGGCTTTACGCCTGGTAAGAGAAAAGCATTTCCCAAAAAAATATCAAACTCAAGATGTTTTATATAAAATATTAATCTTCAGATACTAAATATTTTTTTATTTGAATAATGAAATGAAATCTACAGTTTTGAAAAATAAGCAATATATATTGATTGAATTGGCAATCACTTGGTAGAACTCCATTAAAACATTTGCTTATGTTAGCTTAAGCATAGTTCTGACGATGGCGTGAGCCGAAATAGCTATCAACTATATTAAAAAAAATAATTTTGTAGAGCTAAAGTACATTACTATTTTTTTCACCGTGTTTAACAATATATAATATAAAAACATTAGGTATCCAGTCTGTGTAGTATAAATTGAATTGCTTGAAAAATAGTTGTAAGAGCTCATCTTTTGTCAGTCATATGCACACACAGCCGGAAGTGGAAATATGCGATCATTCACGTATCGTGTGAAGGCATAGATGCCGCTGGGCGACGCGTCACTTCATTGTAAGCCAATGTTTACCGCTCCGGGAGTACCGACAAAGGCTACGCGCCAGAGTACCGCTTGCTGGCTCAACATTGTTGTACAAATCAAATATTCGATAGCACTTTGAAAATTCCCACTGAAATGTTTAGTCACATGCCAACATCGATACATTATAAGCGTATACAGACAATTAAACGGAATAAATTACTACCACAAATCTGGAGCTTAATGTTCAACTCTATCAAAAAATGGTCTGATTTAACTAATATTGAAACAAACTTTAAGTTTCAACGTGCTTGACTTTTTTATCGGCAGTGGTAATGTAATTGCATTATTCTTCTCGAGCTTTTAATCGCTTTTTTGTAAAATTTCTCCACCACTCTTGTCTTTGCTCTGCAAAAAGAGTAGTATAGTGGTTCATTAATAAAATTTTCCACTTAATCTTTAAGCCAAAGACTTCAATGCCTGTTTTTTTTTTTCATGTCAGTTATCTTTTATTTTATGGATTTATTGAATAAAATTACAGTTTTTTTCTAAATTCAAAACATATTTTTAGAACACATAAAAGATTATTATCATGGTAAAACTTGATTTTATGATTGCATTAATTTAAATTGTTGAAACTTTGTACGATTCCACATGTTTTAAAAAAATGATATTTTTAAATTAGTTTTCCTTGAAAATTACTAGTTTAATGACTGAAATTACGTCAATTAAATTGTAATTATATACATATATACAATATATATCAAAGAGGGAAAGTAGAAATAGTAATGAGGTACGCACATGAACAGAAATTATGAGCACAATTACAAACACTACAATGCTAATCATTAATGGTTTTAATGCAGTATATGTCACATATGTTAGCCGATAAAATGATTATAGACGTCAAGTGAATAAAAAGGTGAAGTATATTAATACTTAAAGATATATCTTTTACGTTTTTTTATATATATAATATATAATATAAATATTAAAAAAAACCATTTTGATATATGGTTGAAAAATAATGATTACTACTTACTTAAAACATGTTAAGCACTCAAAAATGAATAGTTTAAGATATTTATGATAAAAACTTAATTGTAATAGATTTATCAAGTAGAAAACGATCTGCGTGAAAAACTTAACTAATAAATTGAAAATGTTTGCACAAACACCAGTATCAACTTTCAACCATATCGTAGCAACCTGATCATCTACGCCGTAGAGCCGTAGAACCGTAGAGCCGTAGAGCCATAGACTTCATCACTTAGAAAATCCAGTTTGTACAAAATTTTTGCACATGCATAATTAAAATGACTTGTAGTGTTAAAGAGATCACTAATATTGAGTAATTTTTAAATAATAAATTAACATTTTGTCTACGCTTTATTTTGTAACGTAATTTAAAATGTAAATCAAATACTTCTACTCTATGAACGGCAAATTTTTGAATTGTTATTACTCGCAATCAGGTATGCAAATAAAAAATGTTTATTCAATGATTTTTAAGTTCTGATCAAAACGATTTTGTTGATTGATTCCGTTTCAGATAAATATTTATATTTTTATCAACAATGTCGTAGCCTTTTTTAGGACTATATAACGCTTCCGCAATCATGGATACAAAGAGATGTTTTGATTTTTGAATATTTTTATTCAAATAATAAAATTAATAGACTTGCATGTTTTTCTACGATTAGTTTTAGGGTTTTTAAGACAAAGATGCTTCGAATTAAATATCAAATTAGAAAAATTCATAATATTTAACACAATTTTGGAGAATAAAAGCATATAAAAAGCTACGAGACCACGTTTTATTACTTGGCAAAGCCGTTTAAACGCAATCAAACTGATAATAAATGTTTTTTTCACTGAAATTGAAATAAGCCGTGGTAAAACAAGAAATTAAAATAAATCATTCATCGTTTAATTTTTAGCAAATTCCAATATACAAAACAACGCTTAAGTTAAGTTAGATGATTGTTTTTGTAATTCTGTCATGCGTTATAAGCTAAATTTAAGTTACACATATTAGTCCAATATGCATAGCATAAATTATGTTTATGAATTTCTTATTTAAAGCGATTACTTTAGTCTTTTTTGGCTTGATACATATAATAGAAACAAAATAACTCAATAATTTATAAATAAGCTAGTTAAAAGCAGTGATTGTATACACACAAAATATAAGAATAAAGATTTTTCTACCGATAGAACAAATGGCACAAGCTCCTATTACGTGGATGTTCAACTCGTACAAATATTTATTTTATTAAACTGTGTTATTGAACTCTAGTAGATCAAGAAAAAAGAGCACTTGGAAATATTTGCAAACAATCTTTCCCATGGAGTGCTAAAAATGTCTGGTCTTACGAAAATAAAGAGTTGTTTTGATAATTTATTATGAAAATTTGTACTAAAATATCTTAACATCTTGTTTATGAAATATCAATGTTTTGATCCAATAAGATTAATGTTCGAGAAGTTTGTATGAGCAATCATTCACATATCGTGGTCGTTAGACGGTAAAATAAACAACTTCATTACTAAAGTTTGTCTAACAAAGTTATTTGAAAATAATTTTTCAATTATATGATTATACGAGAACTGCTTTGACTTGATCACTCACATTAGTTTAGAAATACTCATAGTTTATTATTTTTTTATTACTTTGATATCTTAAGAATCTTCAAAATGAATACGATGGGGTAAAATATTATGAAAAATCACTTTTAAGGTGTTAACTGTCACTTCTTGGTGGAAAGGCATTATATTTTAAATAATAAAAACACATTTTTTTAGTACTTATTTCCACAATATATTTTTTGATCAGGACCGGTTTCGCTCATCGCGAGCATTATCTATCTATCGATAATGCTCGCGATGAGCGAAACCGGTCCTGATCAAAAAATGTATTGTGGAAATAAGTAATAAAAAAATGTGTTTTTATTATTTAAAAAAAAAATATGAAAAATCCTTAAAAAAAACTATTTCTATAACAAATATTTTGTTTCACTCTACAGAATACAGGTATTGATCTACTATTATTAATTGTTCGCCGGCAAACGTTTGAAATAGGAAAAAAATCAAACAAAGGCTCAAAGATGTCAAACGTAAGCTTACGAGTGTCATGTTGGGTATTTTCATGAAAAACAACGTGAAAATAAAAAAGGTAGGCAATTTAAAATCTTTTGAAAACGGTTTATGAGCATGTGTAGAAAGTTATTCTAAAAATATGAAAGCTTTCTGAAGATGGATATATCAGAAACGTATTGTATTAATCAATAACTTCGGTATCTGTATTGGCCATAAGAGGTAAATAAAAATGACGAATTTTTATAATTTCATGTTTTATATTAACTTTAGATTTTTTGTTGACTTACGTCAATTAACACCCCAAAAAATATAAATAGAAAAAAATATTGGTATGGCGCGCTAAAAAAGATTCAAAATGAAGTTACAAATACGACAGATTTTAATGCAAATTTTCAGTTTCGTTAAAATAAAATATGTATATAGGTGGGTAAAATTTTGAATTTATTAAGGCAGACTGAAGTTTCGTAGGAAATAAATTATTTATACCCCTACAATGTCAAAGGCGAGGCGCGAACAAATCTGAATAATTGATTTTAATTTTCTGTTCAAGTGGTTCTAAGATGTTAGAAAAGTTTCATAAATTAAAATTCTGCTAATTTGTACTGTAATGTTGCAAGCTGGGAAATTTAAACATCAAAAATAATGCAATGAATCACGAATTGAGCACGCTCGTAATCATTAAAACAGAAATAGACTTTCTTTCAACTGATTTGAAGTGTGAACGTCTTCACTAAAATAGATTTTAAATTATATTAAATGTTATGTTGTGGATATTATTTTTGAAGATATTTTGAAAATCTGCCCTCCAATAACATGAAGAAGTAATGAATTAAATTTATAGCTATTTTTATGAAAAGTATATTCACATAAAAAACGTATTATCGATACAAAAAATTTCAATACGGATTTTTGATTATTCTTTTAAGCTTGTCATATTTCTATTGTCAAGTTTATTTCAAATATGGAGCATTTGAATTTCGAATAGATATTATCTTAACATTATATGTCAGCAAAACTGTATTTATAATAAAACTGATTCTAATACCTCAAAATCCAAATTTTGTTACTCTTATATCTTTATTCATCTTAGCAAAAAGTTGACGTTGATTACATTGTTATATTCATCCACTGTGATTTAATAGTTAAAAAATTTAAAGTGTTAGTTGAATAAAGTTTACAGCAAAAGACGAATGTTTGACCATTGTCTGGAAATTGGCCAATCACAGCGCTATTTTGCTATCAATTGCTTATAGTCCAATGGTTATGTTCGATTGATTGAATTGGTAGAAGACCATTATAATTCGGTGAAAATATAGCAATGTATTTTGATTCTAAAAAAATTTTAAGGTATCGAGTTGATAGCTATTTTTGATGAGGGCGTAAGCTATTATGTTTATATATTTTTTAAAACTAAAAAAATGCTATTTTTTCACTGCGTAATGTTTCATTTGATTTTATATGTATATAAAAATAATAACTTTGAACATCTTATTATTTTTTGAATAGCTTATTATTATATCACTGAATCCGAATTGAAAATGTGTTAACACTTCAAAATATAACGTTTATTTTTTTCAAACCGCAAAAAAGGTAACAGTTGTGAAATATATCCATCATGGAAGCGGAAAATTGTAAAACCGAAATGAAAATTGATGAAAATTTTCCCACGAACTTTCCAGCGTACGATTTACAGTGCCAAAGTAAATGCATTGCTATATGATTGATTGACGCTTTTTTGCGTTTTGTCAACCGAGATGACGCGCATTAAAAGCATTTTTGCTCTGCCATTTTACAAACACACCAAGTAACTGCTCATTAGTAGTGAGTAGAAACCGTGATATTCAACAAAAAATTCAAAAGGCGTTTTTGTGAACGTCAAATTCGAATTTAATTTTTATGCCGCATATACAGAATAAGTCAGAAATAGTCGAAATAAATTTATACACGATCGACGGATATAAAAACTATTCACATAATATTTAATTTTTAATATAGTCTCAAACGTTTATCTATCGTAAGCATTAAATACAAATTTTTATAGAAACTCTAAAAATTGTGTTTAATATTTTTGAATCGTTTCATCAAATTTTAATCACTGAATTTCTAAAATTCAGCTATAAAAAAGTCAAATTTTTTCACTACACAAAATAAAAACTAATAATATTTTTATAAATTAAATAAATTATATAAATAAATGTTCAATTATTAATTTGATTTGAGAAGAAAAAAATTCCATAATATAAGACTAGTTTAATATTTGAAAGAGCTACAGATTGCTTTAAGTAGTTTTACAATACTATAATACAATAACATTTGAAGTGATACTAAACGAAATGATAATAATAATATATTGTATGGCTGTTTTATTGTGTTTCTACGTTTAACCAGTATCGTTCTACAGGTGGATTTACTGCCAAATCGTATTCATAAAGATAAAATTATTACACAATATAATAACGTTAAGTTTTTGTAAATGAATAAATTTAACCCAAAATTTTATTACATATGCGTGTCGCTATTTTTATTCAATTGGACTTATGCTTTACTTAACTCATCGGTTTAAGTTTACAACACTCGAAATATTTTTTTTTTATAATAAACGAGTTTTCTTTGGAAAGGATCCAATGAAAATACAATCAAAACATTTATATTTCAAGTAATTATTGTTATTGTAAAGACTCAACGACAAAAAAGCCGCTATAATATTATACAATTTTTGTGAGAGTATTCATTACATAAAGAACAAGCACCGTGACACCAAAGTTACAGAAACACATTAAGGTATTGCTTTTAAAATATTTAGGAAAAACCTTTTAATATTGCACTGAAATATAATTAAAATCTTGTAAGTTAAATACCTATTTCATTCACCGATGAAGAATTTGTAGTGGAAAAATCTTTTATTAGAAGGTTGAATTGTATTTTTTTTATTGTAACACAACTTGAAAGTAACTTGTGTTTCAGATTGACAAAAAAACATTTGTATGGTTCACTGAAATTCAGATTTGAAATAAAAAAAAATATGCTGCATATTTAATACTTGGTGTTTTGGTTTAATTCAACAATAAACATAAAACTGGCAACCAATCTGATAAAACTAGTAAATTTACAATTATGCAAATTTTAAACATTTGGTTTTATTATTAATCTGACTTCCTGATGAATTTTCGTGGTCTAATTTTTGACGTAGATAATTTGACGTCGTTAAATAAACCATAAAATTAATTCAGTATTTCAAACTTCAGCAAAATATTAATGCTCCCATTAATAAGTTATCGATCTCAGAGCCTTCGTGTTCGAAAGCCGGTAAACTTTGCTTTTTATCGGGTACAATTTTACGCAATAAACATTCGCGTCAGATAAGGTCAAAAATTTTCAAACAAAAGTTCATTATTATCTGGCGCTACAGCATGGACGTAAAATAAAGCTTTCATTATTTATAGCGGCAATTAAATATCAAAATCATACATATAAAAAAAATCTATGACGTATTTAGTATTTTTTCAGATTATCATTTGTCATTAGCATATGGACGTATCAACAATCATATTTTACGAGAAGGTAATTTGAAATCAAGTATGCTCACTGTACCTTACAAGTGGAAATGTCCAAATAACAAACGTGTTTTATAACGACTTAGCAAAAATAATTACGCACCATCAGTTTTGTAACGTGTCCTTCTTCTATAACATATTTTTGAAAATATCACATTCAATAATACTTGCTAATGATCCTTTTTCACATTTGATTACAGTCGTTACTTTTTTTTCCGATATTGATTTTTTGGAATAATCATACATACAAATTTACTAAGGGAACCGTTAATTGCTTGATATTGCTTGGATATTTTTAATTTGAATGAATGGTTCTATTATAATACATCTGTATGATAGAATTCTTGAAGATATCTTAAGGCGAAGACACAAAAACATGTGGAACCGTACAGAGTTTCAACTATTCAAATTTAAAACTAATTTTGTTGAATTATTTTATTTGTGATGGAAAATTGTAACGTGCTTATAAGTATACCCAAGTATAAAGAGGTTGTTTGTTAGACATCTTTGAACCTCTAACAAACCGCCAAAGCCTTCTGTCTTAATGTAAAATAGGCAGTAGTACTAAATGACAGATGGGTACCGGTCAGATTACATTTATATTCATTTGTATTTCGCCCATTGTGGCGTTAAGGGAAATTGATAAGGTTCTACATCTTGTTTCCATCTTACAATTGTATAACCAAAATAGGAAATATATTTCAATTATGTTGGATGCCAATTTATATTTAACAGCTTCTTCGTATTTCGATTTTCACGCGAGAAACTATCTATATTCAAAAATAAATTATAAAGTGTCTGTCAAGACTGACATTTGAAGACTATTAAAAAAACCTAAGATTGACAAAAAAACTTTGCAATTAATTATTTTTTTAATACATAATTTTTGAAGCATAAGATTTTTTGCAAAGGCAACAATTTGTCTTTTAAGCAGTAATACTCGTTTAAGTTATAGATTTCGTTACAATCAATTCTAATAAATGTGTACTTTAGGGGAGTATACCCAAATCACTTTGACCATAAAAATAGGATAAATAAATGAATCCAGTGTTCAGACAGAGAATATTTTCATAGGTAAATCTGACTTTGGTTGCCCTTCCGTTTATAAAGATTGAAAAGGGTCAAATATGTTGGTAAATCTTTATGCCGAGCTAAATTCCCTGAAAAATTTAGATTTTTACAAGCAAGAGTTATTTATCGTCATTTTTAAACCCAAATAAAAAAAATATTAAAATTAAAGTTTTTGTCGCTGACTGAATAAAAATTAAGAGAAGAAATATTTTCTAAGATAATATCAACAAAGGAAACCTAATCGGATAACTCTAAATCCGGCCAATAAAACTAATATTACCATACACGCGTGCGATAACGTATTTTCACGTTTTGTGATTTTTATCCAGCGCGTTCACACCCTTCTTCTCGTTTATTTTCATTGTCTTTTTTTATAGAGCCAATTGACCCTTCTACCTCAGCGTCGTTTCATTTCAGGTGTTGTCAATTTCTGATCTCAACGAGAAAAAACGATCCAAACAAATCGTAAAATATGAGCGGCCGACGCGTTTTCCAAAGCGTTGCACTTTGTTTTAACAATATTATTACAAAAAATATGTATTATTGCGAAAATTGATCGACTTTTAGAATTGTTTAATATCTCACGCGCATTTTACGCATTAATTAATCAATGCTTTTTATTTTAAAAGCTAGCAACACAATGATTTTGATTTATTTGATCTTGTCCAGAGGATGGCAATATTTTACAAATTATAATAAGACCACGTTGTTCAAAAATGAATTTCAATATAATTTAACCTTTCTTTCAATAAATAACGTTTCTCACAAATAGTAAATATATTTACTTTCGTATAAACATATAACATTATATTTCGAAAAAATAAAAAATATTGTTCTAACGTTTGTCAAAGGCGTTTTGAAAATGCTTCTCCTTTTCTTTCTGAGAAAAAAATAAAGCGCTTAGACGGTTTCAAATATTTTTTATCCTATCAAAAGTGATTCACTTTAATGTGACCCTCTAAAAACACTATTTATAATCTATAAAAAAAACATCCTTAACCCTTTAACTTGTTTACTATCAAGAAAATTATATATGGTTTATAAATTCAATTTTTTTGATGGCATAAAAATAAATCTGTTTTCGCTTTACTTATTTGACAATATTGAAATGAAATTTTGTTTATTGTTTGTGAATTGACCTCATGCTTATTGAAAATAAAATAATTAATGGAAAAATCGGAGATCTTTTTTTATATGAAATTAATATTTATTCATTTGATTTTTTTTATAAAAAAAACAAAATTATACCTTTATCACCAACTGTCAGCGACCAGAAGACAATTTACTTAAAACAAATTAAGTTTAGACCCCACTCAACGGTCACTAATATACGATCTTGTATTGTTCCATACTGACAAAACTAAATGCAACTTATAATTGATAAGAATTTTTACAAACACATTAATCTTAAGTGAAGTCAAACGATGAAATGCAGCAATAAAACATTCATAACGCGACACTAATACATAAATTTCAAAAGGAAAACATAACACTTACGAAATCACTGCCTGAAAGAGCTTTGGCTAACGCGATTCTTTACAAACGATTACACTGCAGCAACTACGGTTTTTACCTCCTTATCACGATAAAAGATCGCAATAAAAATGTATTTCACACAAACCGCGTACTTAACAAAGCGAATAAATCATTATTTTCTCGCGAAACGTAATATTCTCGGCGATTAGGCACCCAAAGAAATTTTCACGTTTGCAAATGGCTTGGAGATAATTTAAAAGGTTTTGAATCGGCGGAAGCGGTTATAGATACTTATGGGAGATTGGTTTTACAGAAACGCATACGCGAGCTTTTCATATACGAGCTTTCGCTACGGCGGGCTGTGCGCGACTGAGGCGGGCGCGGCGTTTCAATTCTGGGACCGCTGTCACGCTGTAGTACTGAGGGAACTGTCACGGCGGGGCGTCGCGTCGTAGCGATGGGGCAAGGTGCCTACGCTACCCCTTCACCCACACTGTGCTCGCTACCTATGACATTATTGTGTGGAAATTTGTTTTGTTTATCTTTTATCGGGGATGATTGCGCTCACTGCATATCGCTTTAAATAAAACAAAATGACACCCGTTTATTTTTTCATAACTGACATTGGGCTTTTATAATGTCCGACACGTCATATCAGATAAGATTTGAGCGTAGGTTATTAAATGAAAACAAGTACAACGTATTGCAAATTTTTATGCAAGCACACTTTTTCCATTATCCACTTTTTTTGGCAGTTTATTCATATTATTAAAGAAATTTGAGTATGAAAACAATAAAGTAAATAATTTTAAATAATAAAAACACAGTTTTTAGTCGTTATTTCCACAATATATTTTTTGATCAGGACCGATTTCACTCATCGGTCGTAATGTGGCAATATTATATAAATATTGTGGAAAAAGTACTATAAAAATGTGTTTTTATTTTTTAAAATATCATGCCTTTCCATCAAGAAGTGAAGTTAACGCATTAAAAAAATAAAATAACATAAGTAATCAGACCAAAAGGGAGTAAGAAACTTCACAGCCACAAATTAGTGCTTATCGGTTGAAAAGTTTTGGGCAAAAAAAAAAACACTTTTAGTCAAACATAAATAATAAAACCACGTATATGTTGAAAAGCAATGTTATTTTTCACTATAAATTTTAAGTGATATTATGTCTTTGTAGAAATTTTTCTTTAAACGAGTTTCAAAAGAATGCACACCAGTTTGCAATTATCATTTTAAATTATTTTGTTACTATTAATTCACTTCATTGCAAAATCTTGATTAAATATTTTAGTGTTTATTTACCACAGTTGTATTTGCCACCTTTCCACACTAAATGCAAAAATAAATGAAACTTATCATATTGTGCAATTGTCGTTAATTATTATTCATAAGTGATTATTTACAAAACTATCATATAGATATAATCAATATAAATTAAATCCCAATCGATCACCATAGTATTTTAAAAATTAATTTCAGTTAACAAAACTGATTATATCACCATTTTTGTTTAGTGACGAATGTTATTTTACACGTTGAGAAAAAAACGATGTATTTTAGTTCTATTATATATAATTAATAAAGCATATACAACAGTTGATAGCTTTTTCGATCGCCGATACGCCCTCATCAGAAATAAGTATAGTGGAATTTCTTTTCGTAGATAATTGATTTTTTTTTCTTTGAAGTATATTATTTTATACAATCAAAAAAAAATCTTTTGAAATCAAAATATTAATGCTAGGTATTACTAATGCACTTTATTATAGGCTGTGATTAATTTTAATGATTAAAAATTACAATTTAGAAAATGATTATTTTTCCCTATTTTAAAATTATTAATTAATCATATAATTATTAATTCTTATTTCAGTTTCGTAATCAAGTGAAAGACGTGAATGGATTTTAGCACATTTAATGATTGACTAGTCACACGGTGAAAAAATAGCAATGTATTTTAGTTCTACAAAATTATTTTTAACAAATATAGTTGATAGCTATTTCGGCTCACGCCATCGTCAGAACTATATATATTATATTACTATTTTGTAGAAGATTTTGTAGAACTAAAATACATTGCTATTTTTTCACCGTGTTATAATGGAGTTCTACCAAGTGAATGCCAACTCAATCAATAAAGACTAGTCAAGTAAACCAACATATCCATAGCATTTCAAATGTGATATAAATTATTTGTTATTCATTGAGTTGATTGTTATGTTTAATATCCACGTTGGTAGGGTAAATAAAAATACTGTGTGATATTCCAAACACAGAACACCCGGTTAAGCCCACCGCAAGCCATGCTTGGGTGAGTCTACTTGAGTCAAACTGGATTAAGTTTAGTGAACAGCCTAATCCGACTACCTCTAACATCCGGCGGCCCGTCAATAAGGTAAACTAATGCCGGACCCTGAAGCTTTGCTACCCTACTAAGGCATCGAAGCCCTGGGATGATTGTTTTACAAATAAACACGACCTTAGTACACTTTAAGCTTTAAGTGGTCAATCGAATGATGCTATACTTGAAGATTTGAAAAAAATTCCACGTAAATTTTTGAATAACAGATCAATCAAATAGTTCTTGTCCAATTAATAGCATTATTATTTTATTAAAAAATAATACGAATATTACTTTTTGATATTTTTTTTTGCAATTTTTCAATTACTTAATTATCGATAAAAAGTACTGTATTAAATCGTAAAAAATCCTTCTCTAATAAAATTCATTTAGAGTTTTCATTTATTTTGAAGCTGTGAGTAAAATTTTTTTAAAAATTAATCACTGCATAGAAATTGTTGCTTTAGTCATTTTCATGAGTGAAAAAATACATTTTTCATCTAAATGCGAAATATTATAACACATATTTGTCTAATCGGTTGTATAACAATACAAGTATTAGGATACATATAAAATATAAGAGACTACTTTATAGCATAAAAGGAAAAGAAAATAATCTTATATAAGTGGATTCCCGTAACTGATATAAGTACTAAGTTAGAGAAATTTGAATCACCTTTTTTGAGTTCATGTAAATAGTAAATCATCACAAAAATCTAAGAAAACTTTTTGTATAAATCTAAAGAAAGAAAAAGCGTTTTTGAAAAATCTAACTTTTAAATGAGTGTAAGTCTTTTAAAGCCTCATTACAAGATTGTTTCAAATTTAATATTATGATAATTTTTGAAGTCATCAGCCTCAAAACGAGAAAAACTAGGTTGAGCTAAAAAAAAGATTTTTAAATATTTATATTATTATTTACGTCGAGCCAAAAGTTTTGTCGTGTTCATTGTTTGCGGGCACTGGTTTATTCAAGTATTGCAGCTTAGTGTTCAAGAACTTCAGGAAATACCGTGCCATATGATTTTCATACATACGCCGTAGGGTCACATTGTGTTTGGGTTGCAAAACAAGAAAAGCATAAATTTTATCGTGTAAGTACCTACAAGGACACTACAATGTTATATTTCAGTTTTTTTACGAAAGGAAGTTGATGATAAAACTAATTCTTATTTGACCAAAATTCAACAAATAAAAATATATAAGCATTTTGCATGTTATTACAGTAGAAACTCGATTATCCGGATTTTCGATATCCGGATTAGTCAAAACAAATAAAAATATTACAAGTTTGCTGATATACACTAGGCAAATTGTGTCCACTGTTTGCGAACGTACTGGTATATAATCTTAATATTTAGATCGTTGCGTTTGTTCTTTATGCAGTTGTTCTAATAAGTCCTGTACAAAATGTGGGTTAGAAATTGTCGAAATTAGATACAACTTTTGTTCCTAAAAAAACTGATCACGGTTTCAATATTTATTGAAACGATCCTGGATTTAAAATTTTGAATGATGAGAAAATATTTAAAGAAATATCTTCTTCAGATGAACAAGATTAAGAAAACGAATAAGAAATTTGTGAGAGGGTAGACATTGGTCCTCCACATTCTGAAACGTTTCAAAGTTTAGATGACGCCATGAAGTGGTTTGTGAGTCAAGAAAAATGCAATGTAAGACCCTTTATATAATATGTCTTAAAAGTATTCGCGATTCGGCAGCATCGAAAAGAAAAGCTAGATTTAAGCAGAAATTAATAATTGGGTTATTCAATAAAAAAATTATATGTATCAAAGTTATTTATTTGTCTAAAAATATAAAAATGATTCATACTGAAGATACATTTCCTATCGATAATGTTTTTTTTCGATTATCCGGAATTGTCTTTACCCGAACGTTCTTCATCTTCAATTTGTCCAGATAATCGAGGTTCTACTGTATTTTCTGTTACCGATTTCAGATTGTATATAAAGGAAACGTCATAGCGAAATATTTTGAATTTGCAGCTGAATTTTCATCCTTAATTTTAGTTGCGGCATTCAAGGGTTTAAGTCTCAGAACGGAAATTTCAACGATAATGTATAACTCAAATCGTTTTATCATATCTATGTTAAAAAATATTCTTATATAAACTACTAAATACTAAATAAAAATCTGTTCACGTAGAAACGCTTACGTTAAAATAAGGCATATATTCTCCTTATTATAGAAAGTATAAGAAACACGACCAATTTAACTTGACAATTATATTCCAATTCTTATTAGACAAAAACTAAAACTGCTTTTTCATAAGATATGAAAACTGTTTGATGCGCATCTATATTATATTTTGTATTAAGAAAAGTGAATTTTTTCAAAACATTTCTTCTTAATAATATTAAAAAAAATAGTATACAAAAAATGTTTGAAATTTATATAAAGCAAATTAAATTCAATGGTTCTTGGATCATCACAAGACATTTTTACATAACAATAACTTAATATAAAATATGTTATATTAGCAAATTTATGTCCAAAAAAGGAACCGTATGAAGATTTTCCTGATCAATATTAAATGATAAAAGTATATGATAACTGCGAAACGAAAAACAATGCATACATCAGAGCTCCCTTAATTTTATCAATAAAATCTCTCTTAAGGTTAAGAGAAAACAAAAATAATTAAGCACTGGTTCAATATGAAAATACTTAATCTCTTATTTTTAGAATTTAGTAATGCGGAAAAAATATCGTAGAAGAATTTTATACGTAAGAATATAAATCCACAAAGGTCGTCGACCGTAAAGGAAATGAGAGAAAAATATTTTCTGTTTTTTATTGCATTTAAAGATTAAAACATTGCCGGGTCTTCTATATTGCGTGCGAACAAATTCAACAAACAACTCATCTCCTTCTTTTTCCACATATTTTATTCATTGATATAAATCTTGGAAATCGTATAAATGCCAAGACTAAAAAAGAAAAAAAAATCTGTTTCTTTTTCTCTAATTGAATAAAATAAATTGGGTATTATATTTATAGCTGTGTTGATTTCTTAACAATTGAAAACCAAATACGTTTTGAAAAGACATTATCGCAAAACTCTATAATTTGTACAAAAAGTTATAAACTTTAATTCGTTTTGTTAATTTCTGATATCAAAATTTTCACCAAATACATTTTTCACTATCCTTAAAAATTCATTATCATATGTGAACGAAATATTCAAAATATTTTTTACTGAAAAATATATATGTAATTTAAAAAAAGCGGGTTAAGAGCAAAATGCGTAAAGAAGCTAGCTACTGGCATTCATCAATCTTTAGGTTAATAACATATGGAAATGTTTAATAGTTAAAAATATTTTCTAAAAGATACCTTTTTATAAAGTAGTTTGCGAGGTGTATAGCAATGATTAAATATTTATTTTTTAATAAAAATATGTTATTACGACATGGTCTACGGAAATGCCGTAGTGTTACTTCAATGATCATGAATGCAATGATCTGCAAGATAATAACGAGGTTATCAGAAAATGTTTGATGATATATAAATTAAAGTATATTGACTATTTCTTCTTCAGACAAAATGTCAAAAAGATTCATTTATTGCACCGGGTAACAAATTTTATGAAAGAATTGAAGGTTTGTTAGCAAAACAGGTGAAATATAAAAGATTTATTAATTTATGATTTAGATTGAAGTCGCTTGATAAAATATCAAAATCAATTTTGAAACTTTAAGAGTATGTACGATTCCAGATGTTTCGTCACCGATGTGACCTTTCGCCATCTTCAGACATTCTTTTACACGGATGAGTCCGTATTGACTAGTTCAATTTGTCAGTTCTGTTGCATCAATATGATGGAGTGCCCGAAGATGCCGAAATACGAAACCAGGATCGTTAGTGAAAAAATAGTCATCGTATTAGTAAATATATATTTATAGAATATGTCAAATACTCGTGTACATGCGGTTTTGAACCGTAAGCCAGAACCCGATTTTTTTTTCATTCACCTATATTTGATTTTCATCTTGCAAAAATGCAGTAAAACAAATCATTTTATTTTTCTCAAAAAATGAGACATTAAAATTTGGTTATTAAAAAATACACTTCCATCGAATAGTATACAAATAAAATTGAAAAATTGTCTTCCATTCATTTCATGACAAAAATACTGTCAACACAAAGCGCTATTTTTTAAAATTCTTTAAATAAATATATTCAAAAAGTATAACAGATGCGATTCAAACGAGCTTATAATTAAAATAAGTCATATCTCATTATATTTCATTTGTTATGTACAAAGCGTAAAAGCTATTCCACGATGAAACCTTGAGATTTGCAACGAGACCCGCATTTTAATTTTGTGAATAAACAACTAACATCACGTCAAAACCGGTCAATGTGTCAGTTTTCAAATAAAAAATAATATCATGATGAAATCATTACTCATGGCAAGAAATGATTTTTACCCGTGTGAAATAAATATAATATTTATAATGTAGTTAAGTTGTTTGTCTTAACATTATTGGAAGTTACGTGACAGCCATATAAAGATTTGAATGTAAACAACGTACAATTCTGTTTGTCCAATGTAAGTAGTTCTTCAGTTCAGTATTCATAACTCTAACGGGATAGCAAACCTCCGGTTTACCTGTTTTGTTGCTCTATGTAATATATAACTGTTGGACACTGCTCTTTTTGCCAGTTTACTGTCGTTCATACGGTGTATTTTATGTCCTACGTGGCTATCTTTGTACATGAAGTAGAGCTTAAAATTTTATCGATACGTTAAATTTTCTTTGTCCCTGTCGAGTCCATAGATATTTTGAAGAATTTTCTGATTTTTTTTTTCATAAACAATGCTACTTTCACCAACAAATTTATCACCAAAATTTTAAATTAAATTGAGTTAGGAGAGAAAAATTGTTTAACTATAACTTTCAATGACATTTTTGATTGAATTAAAATTTTGGTATCAACAGTGTCATGCATAATAATTTACTTCATACTAGTCGCGAACTCAAATAAACCGATACTTTGTAAAAGCGTTAATTTTATCAATTTCGTTATCTCAGTAAATAATATAATATTTCAAAGATATAAATTTAGATTTTGTCTCATGTGTGAGTGAAAATTATTGTATCCAGAATCAATTATTTTACGAAACTTCAAACATACTTCGATAATATCACATTCGTTAATATTCATTGAAACTGATTAGACATACGACACACACACATTTGGGTCATTTTACTTAGATACGAATTAAAATTACGACTTAAAAATATCAAGACTATTTCTTTTATGAAAATGGAAATAGTTGCTCAGTATGTTTTCAAAACCTCTCGTAAATACTTTTTCCCTAACAAATAAAACTATTGTATTCAAAAAACGACTATAAATTATTCATATCTATTAAATCTTCGAGTTACTAACGGCTAGAAATGCCTAAACAAAAAAGTGTGATGGTACATTATACAAGATAAAATACATGCTTGCTATTGAATTACAATGTAATAACATGTAATTATATAAAAATGATGGTGTTTCACATTGAAGCTACAACGTTTGAAAACATTCAACTCATAAATAATGCAAAATACAGAGACAATAAAGAATGCCAGATTATTTTTAAAAAGGTTTCATGTCAATATGAACGCTAATTTTTTGCAACCTTGTCAATATCACGGAAACGACTTTGTTTTATTTTACTATGCGATGAAAAAAAAATAAAAGTGCAATTGGTTTGAATGATCCCGTACGCCTAATTGCTGTTTTATGGCAGGATTACGCATTTTTTCGAATACTAGAGCGCTCAAATGTCTAAAAATCTACTTCATAAGCATGCTAACGTCCAATATAACTTAATAATAACACGGCAGGTATAATCATAGTCGGACGTTCACTCACGCCATTTACTCGTCGTTCAAGTCACGTGACAAATTACTTATGTAGCATATATTCTTAAAAAAACAAGGGATATGGTCCATTAAAAAGTGTTTTATTCCATTTCAAGTAAGAATCCTGTTTTAGTAAAATCATTAAGCTAATTACAATATACCAACAATATGGTGATCGCATTGTACGGTATACTTTAATCCTTGATTAAAACTAAAAAAAAGAAGATGGAATCTGCCTTAGATGAAGTAGAAAGACAAGTTTTTTTTATTTTTAGTGAAAGTGAATATCCTAAACGTTTCATCAGTTTTGTAAAGTTTATTTTTATTCGATAATGCCAAAGTTCAACATTTCAGCTAAAATCATCCAGAAATTTTTGAATTCTCAGCCTATCTATCCAATGTTAGAATGAAGGAAAAAAATATTTTACTATCAAATCAATACTGCTACCTCGGTTAAAATATTCAGCAGGCATACTTATATTTATGTTTTCATTTAAATAAAGTTCTCTTCTAAAAATAGGTTAAAATTTGTAAATATATATTTTTAGTTAATAATACAAATAATATGATATTTATCTCTTTTCTACATTCTAATGCAATTCTGTTTTTTTTTTAATTTATCACAGTCGTTATTAATTTATTATCAAAAGCTTACTTTTATTTTGACATCCACATTTGTATATCGAGAGATTTCTTAGTCACGTTTAATTCCACTTCCTTCAATCATACAAGTTTCTCCGTGCGTTATTTTAGGTCTTCCTGGTACAGGATAGGGAAGAACTTTAGGCTCAACCGTGTTCAAACATTATGCACAGGAAAATTCGTTGCGTTTTCCCGTTCAATTACTGAAAAGTTAGATTATTTCAAAAAAAAACTGTTTTGCTGATAAGGGGTAAATTCACAATGAGTTTACAGCAATCTCGGCTATATCAGATATTGACATGCTAAACTTGTTTTATTAGCACTGTAGCGCCAATGTTAATCATTATTCTGTTTTTCATTAAATAAATTAGATTCGATGTATAAAATGTGTTACTACAATTTTTTTAGATTAATAGATTAAAATATAGAACTGATTGATAAGAATAATTACCATCAAACAATTGTAAATATTTCTTAATCTACCTTCTACGAAGCAATTTTTATAAGACCACTTTTTTAAAATTAAATCATTAATTCATTTTTTATATTAATTCCGAAAAATATTAAAAATGAGGCTTTTGATTAAAATAAAAAAAATGCATTGTTTAAAATTGTATTTTATGTTAAAAACAATAATGAGCTACTTAACCTGTCTGGTACTATGACCGTATATTTACGGTTGGTAGTAACCATGTCAAAAGGACTATGACAGTACTCATCGGTTATGAACCCCTGGAATTACTATCAGGTATTTATAGAATTTATTACGATTTTTATAGTAAAAACTAAGCTCAGTGGATTCCTTTCCTTATATTTAGTTAATATGTACCAATTGATATTAAAATTTATTTAAAAACATAAAAAATTAGATTTCTAAAAAAACTCAGGCCGCGCGTATATTCCATATACTTTTCATCCAGTACCATACAGGTTAAGCTTACAGCAAATAATATTATTCCCAAACAGAATAACAAATACTAAAATGCCAAATCATTTTTGTTCATTTTAAAAATTAAAGTTATAAATTTATTATAAAATAAGTAATTTTATTATTTATATGATATTTAAAGAAACATATTTCATATCTGGCAGTAAAAAAATATTCTTTGGCTCATTATGTAAACAGCTTAAGAAAATAGAGTGAGCAAAAATGTTTTTAAATGTGACATCTAAATGATAGTTTTATTGATAATTTAGAGAATGAAATTTAAAGATTTCTCAGTTTGGTATATTTAGTGTTTAGTGTTTATACCAAACTGAGAAATCTTTAAATTTCAAAAACCAGCTTCTGTAAATTAAAAATCAGGTTTTTTTTATTCAAAAATAAAACGTACATCGGAAATCAAGAATTAATTTAATAATTTGTAATCACATATCAAATTCAAAAGCTGTTTGTTTTCGATTGAAGTGTATCCATTTAAAGCTATCCTCATGACACTATCAAAAATAATTGAATAATAAAACACAAAGCTGTTAATCTCTACCCTTTCGAAACACGTTTCAACAATTCACATAACGATTTTGCTGATATGTACAATAGCCAAATTAAAAACACTGCGTATATTTTTATCATCATTGTGTAAGCGAGTTTCTATTGAATCTTTTAAGCCAATAGTGTGATATCAATAAAGTATGAAATCGATAGAAAATTTACAAAATAACATATTGAATTTTCATTTTTTGCAATAATGGTTATTGAAAAAATCTAGAAAACAGAAAACGTAATTTTTTGTTATATTTTTTATAGAACGTAAGCGATGTTTTAAATATGTTTCGTCAAATTTCAAAAATATTTTTAACTTTTAAGCTCCCATTTAAAATTTATATAATGTGAAATGTGTAAAAAATATATTCAATTTCACCAAACTAGGCAATAATGTTTTTAAAAATTAACTCATTCTCTGCTGAACCGTTTAGAGGATATTCCTCTAAACACCTTGACAAAAATTTATTGAGTAATATTGGTTTGAAAAAATCTTATCAAGTTTGTCAGGACAAATCAAGGAATGCATTAACTAAAAATTTAGCGAGTACAAGAAGGTTTTAACCAGTGTAAATTCATTTATTTTTGGGTATCAACTATCAAGACAGAAACATCAGTCATCTCAATAGTTGGGACATTAGCAGTCAGATTGCTAAGAGCGTAAAAAATATTAAATACCTAGTTGAATAATCAAAGTGTTTTGCATAAATCCATTGTAATGTATACTGTAGAAAAAACGAAAATTGTCTCAACAGTTTGAAATAAATTTGAAACCATTGTGTGGTTCAAAACATTGATATGGCTAAAGGTAATACGGAAAACAAACAAATTCGTCTGAAATTCTAATGAAACGTCTGCTACGTCATATATGCATGTGATGCAGCAGGCTTGCAATCACGACACTGAGTTGTTTGTACAAAGTATAAATTGTTTGCACGATTAAAGAAACTCACGAAACCAGATAGATACTTAAATTATTATTTAATTAAAACAGCTTTATTTCGATAAAAATTGCTTCGAGTACCCAATACTGTTATCGTTGCCAATAACGGCTTAATATTTCAAACAGTATAAAAGCGCGTCAAATCATTCCTCGTCTAAGAACAGAACAGAATTCTTAAAATGTACATATTATGTTTCTTTGTAAGATATTTCATTCATTGAGCTTTTGTACGAGTGACTTTTACAAAACAAAAATGCTTAGTACAAAACATCGCGTTCAGCATTCAGGTCTAGCATTCAAATATATGTTATTAACAAAAGCTGTTTGTGATGAAGATAGCTTTTTGTTTAAGCAATTGTTGTGCAATTAAAATAATACCATGACTTATATTTAAGAGTCGATTTTAAAGAATCACCAATAAACACATGTTTTTTTTTTAATTGTACTAATACCTGACTGTGTACACGTAAATAGATGTAGATTTTTTATTTTTATCAAGAGTGGTCAAAATCTGAAAATTTTAAATTGTATATATATACGCTTGGTAATTATCTTAAATTAATTATCATCTTGAAGTAATTACACTTACTGAATACCTGAAAAAATATAATATAAATATTCGTTATCATTCAGCATTTTAAATTGAGAACTTCGTTTTTTTTAATATACCAGTTGACATTTGAAACTATTTTTCATTGTGTGAGATATTTTGTAGCAAGGCAAAACTTCTGTTTCTAATTCTCACTTGTATCGGTTCGTGTCTCTGGTGAATAAAGCGCTAATGCATATTCCATTTTTACAATTACCGGTAAATGCAAGTCGCTGCATTAGTCTGGCTGTCTTTTGATTCCGGTAGTTATCGAACGCAGTTTTATTTCGCCTTATTTGCCAACTTTTAATGCGCAGTCTACGCTGCAAGTTACATCACTGAGAAATAATTTATTTCATAAGCCAACTGCTTTACAAAACGTGTGTGTTAGGTAAAAATGTTTTACATATTCACAGATGATACCACAAAACAGTGTCACACGTCATATGCACTTTGTGCGCTCAACGCTGGTACAAACGTATTGTTTGTGTATGCTGTGCGTTACACGCGTAAATAAACACACTTTTTTAAAATCATATACATATGCTATGAACATTATATGAGATTTGAGATCATTATGGTTTGAAAATATAGAAAAATATATCGTCAGTCGCTTTATTTTGTGATACAATTACGCCACTAGAAAGTTAATATATATGTTTATATAATTACACCTAATCCTTTTTTTACGGAAGATACATTTCAAAAACTACCTTACGAAAATCGTGAAAAAAAGATGCCTATACAAACACGCTAGATATTCTCCATTACTGAAAGTCAAGTCAAAATACGAAATTATTCAACTCAAAAAATCGGAATTAATTATTTAAACATGGAAATATTTTTAAAAAATATCCAAGTAATAAATTTACATACCTTTTGATAAAAATTAAATTTAGCACAGATAAATTTATTTATTTAGTGTTGCTACTTGATACTAAATGTATCCTTTTTTGCCTAATTGTCTATTTCACTTTAATCGCTCAAATATTAAATGTTGACATTAATGGTACGTAATTATGAACAATATATAATTGGGCGACACTGCAACACAATATTTAGATGAAGATGTATAGACATATGTTCTTTTTTTCTTTCGAGTTTTTTAATTCCATGTTAAAAAAAAATCTGTGTATAAAATAATCACTACTTTTTTAGGCTATGTTATTTCGATTCCGTGAAAAAACCCATGCAAAAAGAGAATCGGGCGTATATCAACTCTAGTCACAGTAGAGGTTTCTCCGTGTCCTAATATTTTTTTAGGAGATGAATTCGTTAATTAAGTTAGAAATGAGCATGGCTATTGCTTTCTTTATAGGGGAGAAACATAAAAATGACTTTGACATTTACGCACAGCGTTTGTTCAGTGGCGGAGTCAATGTTTAAAAACATCCAAGACCCGAATTATAAACGTTGTTATTTAAATTTCATTTCCTTGGGTCGCGGAATATCAACAGCGATGCGGCCTCGTCAACCGTTGCGAGGGTAATTGGTTTATACGTTGGCGTACGAACTTTTATGCAATTACTTTATTCGCGTCGCTTCTCCCGCAAGGTTTTTTACTCCGCCCGGCCACCAAAAAGATAAAAATCAATAATGATTATATTTCGCCCGACAGCCACAATGGAATTCAAAATTATCACTGGAAATATTTTTTCATAACAATTCAATGTGAATTATCTTTTATTCATAAATATACGTATTGAATTATAAAAAGTCACTAACGCCATTATAAACTAGCACACACTTCAAATTGCAGTTACTTTAATTTTACTTAGCGGTGTTGAGACTAATTAATATTAGATCTCTGTGTTTTTTTATGTTCTTTTTTTAAGAAGATTTGGACATATCTTATCGCTTATTTATACATAATTACAAATTTATATTTGATTACACATTTAAATTTGCAATTTTAGAGTGTTTACTGTCACTTTTTTATGGAAAAGATATAAAATGCTTAGCACCGTTTTCACGATAATATACAATTAAGCTTAGAATTTGTTTCACTTTATTAGCATTATCGACAAATACATATTTTTTTTATGTACTAATTTTTCTTTTAAATCTAGGAAAAAACACAAAAATGATGAATTAAAAAATCATTTATGCGTTGAAAAGTAAGAACACGTTTTGGTCATTTGATAGATTATTATTTTGATGATACATACCAATTATTCAAGAACATTTTTTTCAGGAGCCCTTGTAGAAAAAGTTTGGGCAAAAAATTCTCAAATCAGCTGTTATTTAGGGTAGTTAATAGTAGCGTTTAAATATAGCTTTGACGAGCGCAAAGTGGGAAACTTCTTTTTTTTTTTTTGAACCTTATATATTATGTTTAAAAACATGCTTTAACCAAAGCTTAATTTTATTTACCGTTATCAGTAAAAATATCGTATAAAATTTTATGCACAATCGTAACATAGCCTTTTTATGTTGTTATCCAACAATATGACCTTCGTTAATGTTTATAATCCTTCTTACTCGCTTTCTATACGATAAATGAGCTTTCAAGTGGTTTTTAATATTCGTTTCAATGTGTGCAGTAAATAATTTGTATTATATTTTACAGTAATAGTTTAATCACATTCAACTCTCAAAATTTAAAAATGTATATTTATATTAAGATGAGGAAATACTGGCATGAAAACTACACTGTTATGGTTTGGTACGTCATTGAAAAGGTTCGCCAAAAGGGATATGTCGGTCGTACGGTATTTGTTCTCAACACCCTTGCCATATAAAGGCCTTTATCGCGGACTTGATGTAATACGACATGAATTATTTGGCTGTGACCCAAAATCGACGAATCCTCGTTCGACATTGACAGCTTAAAGCAATAAGTCTCTCTAAGTTATATTCTAGTGATACATTATTGAAACGTAACATAAGGAAACTTACCACATTAAACGCAATATTTTTGATAATATTGTCAGCTGTGAGAAGTTAAGTGTATCGTTTTATTAATTACCTAATGACGACGTAACCATACAAAAAGCGTTACTTTACGTCATTGCGTCATGCATATTTACGTCATTAAGTCAAGTGTCAATAATTCGTTTTTAAATTTTAACACAAACATGACACACATAATAATGTTGAAATTTGTCTTTAATTAGTTTGTTGTATTTGCTGCTAAATTAAAAAAAAGTAATTTAAGTTGATTGAGAATTCCTTTTACTCTTAACAATTATGTTAATGTATTCTAGATATATATTAAAAACTTTACAATGAAACATAACAAAATATCCCATGAAAGAGTAAAAAAAAGATAAATTTTTCCAATCAATTATCAATGTAGTATGAATTCTTTTAATTTACTTATTAGCAGTATACAGTCGTTATTTCCAATTGTGTGTCGTTTGTTACGAGAAATTATTTGAACTTAAATACTGATTTTCAATTCCTATTTAAAAATAATAAGATTCATGAATCATATTTAAATTTATTAAAAAATCAAATGGAAACATATTTCCTTAACACAAAGAAAATAAGTTCACAAGAATATTTATGACTCTTGTTTAAAGGTTGAAAGTTTTTTTAAGACTTTCCAAGCGAAAAATAACATGGATAGATGATAGCATCAATATGTGACCGAAACAACGTTAAAAAAACAATCATAGGTGTTTCACATCAATTTCTTTAATAAAAAACAGAAGTACAATTTATTCCATTCGACGAAAAAAGCTCATAGATTATACATAAAATTTTTAATTTTCTGTACTTTACCATAAAAAATGTACATATTTGTTATTGTTTAAAAAACCAAGGCTTATATATTTTCATTCTAAAGTGAATAATATAACAAACACTCGATCTCGAAGAGACCATTTTAATGAACATGTTGAAGCTACTGATAAATTTCGAATAGTAATCAAAGAATAAAGACAATGGGAATGCATGATAACGAAAATAAATTATCATCACATTATTCCTAACACTTCTTTTAAAGCTTGTATAATAAAACAATACTATAGCTCATAGAAAATATTGAATTATATTTTTGCGATTTTCCCCTTTGCCAAATATGAAAAGGGTGTGTAGAGGTAATGATAATCTACGGTTCATAAACAATGATATATGTTAAATTATCTTTTTTTTGTCGTTGGCTTATACTTGAAATAAAGCCAATCTTGGTGTGAAATTATTCCGGTAAAACTGTCAATGTTAGTTAGGACTATAATTTATAATTGGGTTTATGTAATGTGGTTTAGGATAATTTAAACAATCACTTCTAAAATAAGACATTGATATTTTAATTCTCAAAAAAACCAAATTGAATATTTTCAATTGCGAGTTTGGTATAGTTCCCATTTTGCATAATAAGACGAAAACCTTAAGCCTTTGTTGAGCTCTGTAAAATTTAGCTGATACCTTACCTTTTTCCTCGCAAAAACTGAAGTAATGGTTTCTGTCAACGTGAAAATACTGACAGGGGTGAAAAGGGAACCATTTTTTTTTAAATAATTACTTTTTATATGTTTTTCTGTTTGTTTGCTTCACACCTTATTTCAAATGAAAAATTGTAACAGTTTTTCATTTGTAAACATTTTACAAGGTTCATGTTTCTTATAAATATGATATTATGATTGAAATGACTTATTTCAAATTTACTAGTCTTGGTTTTATGTTCTCTGTAGTCAAACGAATACACCGTTGTTGGTTTGAATATTCTTATCCACATTTTAAAGTCTTTTTGTACCTCGAGCCTTTACATTTGAACATTAGTGATTAACTATCAGTCTTTTTTCGGTAAAATTATCATGTTCTTTATCATCTGAAATGATACGAAAATATATAATCAATTGGTTATAAAAAAAATAGTTTCAAAAATCCTTCACACTCCCATATTTTGTAATTTTTGTTGAAATGAATTTATCATTTATTACACTGCAAGATCAGCCAAATTTGTATGAGTAATTTTTCAACGGATAAATTATGTGTTTGTCTTTAATGTATTACAATATTAAGGATAAGAAATATTTGAAACTTTCAAAACATTTTTAAGCCCTCGCAAAGGTTTCTGGATTACTATAACCACATGACAACACATGGCTGATTTTTTTTTAACTGGAACAAAAACTCGTTCAAACGTCACCCACGTAACATTTTGAAAATGACATTTTTCATGCTGCCAATTTTTCATAAACTAAATTTGATTTTCGAATAAACTTTTCAATGAAAATTTTTTAAGCGTCGCGAGTAGTCAAAATTAATAATTCACTTTATTTGAGTAGTATTGTAACGCATGCTAGTCATCTATAATATAATAGTTAGCACTTATGAATTTATTTTATTACCGCTCTGTAGTTAATCATAATGCTTTATATGCATTTCGTTTGTATACTATTATAAATAAGTCTTAAGCATAGTCTTTACATTGGTATATGTGGTTGAAAAGATTTGAAATAAGTTAAGATAAGAAATAGTTGAAATAAACATACAGTAAAGGGTTAATCCGATTTGGATTTGATTGAAGATCCCATCGCTTTCAGGACACCATCAATCCAAAGGAACGTAAGCAATAAAGTCTAAGAAATCCTTCTTCAGATCTTAATGGAGACGAATCTCTTTACTATCATCGTTTTGGACGTGCAACAAAAAAAACGTTTTTTTTTACACATTCGGACATAAACATTTTATATACACTTAAATCACTTTTTCAACGAAATTTACTCAGTGCATTTTGTCAAAATAAAAGCAACTGCCTTTTTGTTTTAAAGATGAAATAAACTAATCAAGCACTATTTAGAAATACTTCTAGCATTGTCAAAAAATAGCAATGTATTTTAGTTCCACAAAATTAGTAAAGTATAAAGTTTATAGCTATTTCAGCTTACCCCTCATCAAAATAACTATTAGCTAATAGTTTTGATGAGGGTGTAGGCCGAAATAGATATCAACCGCACATCCTTTAAATTTTGTAGAACTAAAATACATTGTAATTTTTTGACTGTGCCATAATAAAGTGTTACCGAGTAAATTGATTGAATCAATTGAAGCCAATAAAATGATTTAAAATTTAAACTTTCTTCTCCTTTTAAAAATTAAATAAATAGAAGAATACGGCAAAACACAAAACATTAATTATGTTATGTCTTAAATTATAAATCTTGTCTTTGATAGCATTTTTTTAAGTTAAAATTTAATTACAACACAATGCAACATCAATGAAAATTTTGTAAATTAAATAACCTTAGAGCGTAACCAATTCTATCAAATTCTGACTTCAAGACAGATTTCATATTTGTAATCATTGCTTGGATTACATTTTATATAAAAAAAAAACATTTTAATAAAAATTATAGTGCCAAAATTTTTAAGATACGTTAAAAGCTTCCTATTTGTAGACCTCATGAGCTTAAATAAAATTATATTTAAAAAAAATATCGAATTGCTTTTGGTTACTTATTTGATATCACAAAAGGGTGCCATATCACTCAATAAGTTTACAATTTTACTGTTAAATCACGCAAGTTTCCTTAAGTTTTGTTTGATGTCACCCGCTTCCAACTTTTGTGTGCTCAAAAGCAAAAATTGAACCTTATTTAATCAATAGAAAGAGTTTGGCAGTATTCTTACGGTTTGTTTTTGAAAAACTTTATCTGCATTAAATTTATCAACAATACAAACTTGAAGAAAAGCATTTGCGAATTTTCAATAAAGATTATTTTATTATAAATAATCAATTTTCATATCGCTTCCAAAAGAAGCTTTCGAATCATAAAATCTTTCTAAAAAATAATTGAGCACAATACTAAGGCTCAATTTTTTGTTTTGTCACTCATCAAGGATATATATTGAGTGAAAACTAGACCATCGAAGTGTTGAATCTTTGTAAATTTACACGTTCAAATCGTCATCATCATTATTGTCATGATTCGAAAGCGTTGAACAGTACATAATAAACGATTCAAACACAACGTTTTTAATGAATTAGGATATCAATTTATTCATATGTTCATTTAACTTTTTATTTTGACTTTTTGACGATTTATTTGCAAGCTCAAATTTTGTTAGCTGTAAAAATATCATTATAATGTTCAATAAAACCATTACTGATTGACTTTTCATATTTGTAAAATATTAGTGATCAGCCCTTTACTTCTTGATATATTTACTAAATATATTGTTTAATATTCAATTGACTACGATTATATGCTATAAAACTGTGAACAAGAGCGAATTAATCCATTTCCCGTCTTTATCCATGAAAATACTTTTTCACTTAAATAAACAAAATTACAGAAGTACTGAGTTTATTTTCGCTAAGCAACTTTTCCAATTAGTCAAACTCACACTTTTGAAAAGCTCACTAGCCAAAATAAAGCCGCAACAAATTCACTCCAAATAAAGACGTGCACAAAGGTATAGTTATTGCTGTATGGGATACTATAGAAACAACTCGTAACTTATTGTTCCCTCTGCAAACTGGCCTAATTAAAGTTTAACCATCGTGGAAAGTTTTTGATCTGCACGCGTTGATTTCGAATTAGCTGTGGCACATCCGACCACAAAAAAGGTACAGCCAGAATAGTTTTCCTAATTGTCTAAAGTTAAGTGAAAAAATTTCACACTTCCGTCCCTTTTTGTGTACTTTGCTTTTAGCAATATAAATAATGTATAAAGTTTTTTAATATTAATCATTCACGCTTTATGATCAATTAGTTTACAAATAATCAGAATATATATAGAAAATTTTCTAAATATTTTTGGTTTGCGTAAATATTGTCGTACAAACGATTGATGAAAATTTTTGATAACTTTTCAAAATAGGTATGTGCTGTGCTTTGATTTTTATATTTTTTGTATTAAGATATTTTTATATTTTTTGATTAGATCTGAGCATTTTCGTCATTTGAATCAAGACGAAAATATTTTATTTTCATTTGATGTTATTTTTTAAATAAAAATATATAAAAAAGATAATTCGATTTCGTGACGACCTAGACATATTTTATTTAAAAGAAGTGAAAAATATACCTTGCCAGACCTAATACGTCATACGATTCAAAATGTATATTATATGATATGCAGCCCAATTTCTTTATAATTGTTGTAATTGTTTATTGCAACTCTTAATGTAGAGCATTTTGGCTTCTAATAGAACCATTTCCACGAAAATTTTTTTTGTAAATTTCGTGCTGCTCAATTGCAAAACTTCCCTTTTTTTAAGTGAAAATGTGAAAAGTGAAATGAAAGGAAAACTTAGACAGTATAAGTGGTAAGTTCAAAGCTTTTGCTTGGCCCTGTCTTAAGAATCGAATAAACTGAAGAGAGTCTTCTACATCACAAACAACTATACTTTCGATTTGGAATACACAAATCTAAATCTAAGCTCTGGTGAATTAGTGAGCACCGTTACCGAATTTAACTTCAGTGATTACTGCAGCACGAACCTTCAGCAAGTCAAATAAATCACAATCGTCGATCTCAAAAATAATAAAAAATTGCATTTTGCCTGCAAACGCCAAATGATATATGAATAATATATAATTTGAATTATTTGACAATTTCATAAGTTTTGTTCACTCAGGTTTTGAATTGTAGCACTTTATCAAAATAAAGGAAAAGAAGTGACATACACCCACAGTCGATGTCATTAATTATGAGTAATGTATCTCATTTCGTTTTATCGTATTTTAATTGTCAAAATGTTATTGTAAAAAAATATTTGTATACTGTGAATAATGTTCCATGAAGTATTTCATTTTGTACGTGGCGTAAATCTTCACTGTTTCTATCACACAATTGCTAAAATCATTTACTCCAGTGATCCTTTATCTTCAATTTTATAATCATTAATAGTGAAGAAAGGAAATCTCGCTGTTAATTTAATTCACATTGCAATAGAGTGGGAATAATTCTAAGCGTCTCCTTTGTCAAATTGTATTCTATTATATATTATTACTCTTTAATAATAACTACCTGTCACTGTCATTTAGTGTCAAATTAATTTCGCAATCAATTATTTTGCTGAAAAGATGGCGGGGATGAGATGTATGGCGAGGAGTATGACGAAACTACGCGTTCTGTAGGCATTTTCATTATTAATTGACGAGTGTGAGAAGTGCTAAGGCTGCTTACTTCCAAGACTTACGACACGGCTTACTTCTCCGCCTCTCACATTTGTTCAGAGAAGATATTGTTCAGTGGCAATGTATGAACAGGGCAATAGATATGTATATATATATATGTGTTCAATTCATAAAAAAATACAAACATATATGTAGACTATCACATTTTAAGCCGTAGTAAGTGATTTAATACAACACAGTGAAAAAATAGCAATGTATTTTAGTTCTGAAAAATTATTTTTTTAAATATAGTTGATAGCTATTTCGTCTCACGCCACCGTCAGAGCTATGCTTAAACTTTTAAGCCGAAATAGCTATCAACTATATTTAAAAAAATAATTTTGTAGAACTAAAATACATTGCTATTTTTTCATCGTGTTATAATGGAGTTCTACCAAGCGAATGCCAATTCAATCAATGATATAAACATTTATTTAGGATGATTAAAAAGTAATTCCATGTTTCACTTTTACGGTCACCTCTTGATAGAAATCAAAACAATATCTCTCACTATTTTCATTAATCAATATGTTTTAAATTATGGCAGGTTTCGTTTATCGCAAGTAATATCAGCTTTAACTCAGTGATATGAGAATTGTATTAATATTACACTGCGGAAATAGTACTAAACATTGCGTTTCATTATTTAAATATGTGTTCATTTACGTTATTCGTATTGGTACCCAAAAAAAGGATTCAGTATATAAATATTTATAAACTCAGACTTTGCAAAAAGCAAAATCGAAAGTTATTTTATTGAAACTAAATTTTGGAAATAGTATAAACATAGTGTTTTATTATTTAAATAAATATGTATACATCTTCTTATTTGCACCTTAAATAGTTTTTAAAAATGAACATTGCAATCACTTACAATCCTTCATTTCATATTAAGGTTTAACGGCATTGTACGTTTTATATTATGACTGAAAAAATTTTGTCATTTAAAACTAGCATCAATCATCAGAGCTGACTGAATTAATTTATTGATAAAGAAAGACATTCGATGTAACGGTTAGTAAATTTCGTTTTTTATTATATTATTAGTTTTATTGGTAACGAACTGGGTTTTGCATTTTTTCATCTCAATGCATTCCAATCTAGATAGCAATTTCATTTGATAAGTGCTAAACCTTGTAAGAGCATACATATTTCAAATTATATATTGGTATTTTACAAAGCAGTCTCAGTTGATATTGCATAGCTAATAGTTGTGATGCAAAAAAATATTAATGTTAATCAAATAATTTTATAAGTGAAAGATGGCAGTATCAATTGTCAAGATACTTTGATTTGGCTTTGTGTTGTATGATACATCTTTTTGAGCTAAATTTCTGGAACTTTTATCTTGTTTCAAACGTTTTTTTTTACTGACTCATAATTTTTTGATCGATACTATTTAATCGTATACAAAAAATAATTGGTTTATTTAAACTATTTTAATGAAGCAATTTTCATATTTAACAGTTTACTGAACATAATTATTCTCAAAATTTAAATATTAGACAGACCAAAGGATATAAAAAATATTTTGAAAGATTTATTTTCTAAGCTACAAATAAACACTGTTTTTTTGTTGTTAAAAAAATTCAATTATCTTTTCTTGATATCCAATTACAATTGGTTGCATCACTGTACACGCCATCACGCTGGGCACGCCACTGGTGCTGATTCCCATCCTCTCAGGTGAGAATGAACTCGGAGCGGTTTCCTTCTACATTTTGACATTAAAATAATTGCTCTTATATCCATGCCGTATATAACCTGTCCCAGAAAATTATACGGTCGAAAGGTGGAAAATCTATCTGGCAACAGTTTTTCAAAGCTTTTTTCATATTACTATTTACGATTCAAGCAAATTATTTGTTTATTGGTTTCATTTACAAAATTTTAAACGGATATACCAAACATATTCAATAATAAAATATAAACAGAAAGTAGTGTCGTGGAGTTACGATCTTATTTAAATAAAACTCAACTGGTTATATCACTGCATTAATGACTGCCACGTTATCTTGTAAGCTCGTGCAACTTTATATTTACTTGAGAATGGTTCAATAAAAAATATTCTGAAAGTATAATTTTTCCAAACCGTATTTTATTATCTGATTTAAAGTAAATATTCTAGTGATTATTTTATATTTTAGAATGTAAATGAGGTATATTAAATGTAACTGTCGAGGAGTAAATCAATATGATTAATCGATTGCTTCTCTAATCAATTTGCAAGTATTTAAATTAGTCACTTTTAAGGTGTTAACTGTCACTTCTTGATGAAAAGGCATGATATTTTAAATAATAAAAACACATTTTTTAGTACTTATTTCCACAATATATTTTTTGATCAGGACCGGTATCGCTCATCGTGAGCATTATCAACTGATAGTGTTCAGTTGATTCAGCTGATAATGCTCGCGATAAACGAAACGTATATTGTGGATCGTCCTGATAAAATTAATTAATAAATGATTATTTAAAATATTTAAATTAGCATTAGAATTTATTCACGGTTATCCATAAAAGCGAATAACCCACACTGGTAATTTTGTAAATAAACCTTAATTTTTAATAATTAAACATAAAATAATAAAAGGGTCATTTGTCGTAATATCTTTTATATAAATAGACTTTTAAAATATTGAATTAAGATCAATAGAATCTTTGAAAATTAATGAACGTAAATTATACGATTTGAACATCGTTTTCTTACTATAACATATTTTTTGAATATTCCAACGTATGAAGTCAAAAAGCCATTCACATCACGGTCGGTAGTGTCAAATTTATTTGTATTTAATTGCATCAATGTTTGTTTTAAATTCCTGTTAAATCTAATAATCTCTCATTTATTGTTTCCAAATAACAGGGTATAGCAAGATATTTTAGCATACCACTTATACTTTTTTCGCCCTGTGCTTTTACTCTCTTTCTTATCGAAAAAGAGAGATTGAGGAAACGATTCACAAGCTGTTACTATAGTACTGTATAGTGCTGTTACTTAGCATATACTGTGGTAATCTTTATAAGGTATATTTATTTTACACTTTGACACCGGTATGATGGAAAAAAAATGTTTAGTTAAGGTGTCAGTATTCATTGGTTATTTTTATTTTAAAATGAATCTTTTCGTGTTAAACAAAAATGCTAAGTCGAATATTATCAAGAATAACACAAATCACGAGTTATCACGGCCTTATTTTTATTGCTGTTTTATTTTGCAAACGATCATTTTTACTCCGAACAAAAATACAAGGGTAACATTCACGCAGATTTATTTACATTTTCTATGAAATTACTCACTGTAGTAATATTTGTCCAAAACGAGTAAATATTATTGCAAAATAAAATAAGCCCCCGCTAGCTGCTGGCATCGAATTTTCTCGTTCGCGCTACAACAAAACGCCAAATAATTTATAAACATTAAAAAACAATTCAGGAAGGATTTCAAATAAAAAAAAACGATAAAAAGTATGCTTCTCGTGGGTGCTATTTACTTTCATCAAACAGTGAAACATTTCCTTGAGAAAAAGCATGAATCAACAATGATTGCTTTATTCCCAACATTTCTTAAAAAAATACGATGCATCTTAAGCGTTAAATTCTTGAACTACTTCATCAAAATTTTTTTTTTATCTGAAACATATTTTTATAGTCTAATTATATTTGGAAAAAATATGAATTAAAATGTTCTCTCTTGAAATTATTTTTGTATGATGAAAGTGAGTTTTTTTAATGATTGTGTTGCATAAAAGTGAAATATTGACGAATGAAAATCAATCAAATTTTAAATTATGTAAAATAGTCTTTACAAAAATTATCATGTAAAATAATAAAATTTATTTCAAAACAATCATTAAGTAAACTCATGAAGATTTAACCATTTAGCGTTATTATAGCTAAGATAAAATCTTCCAATTTGAAATCATTTAAAATCTGAAATACTTTTTTACCCCTTGTCAAATTATTTAGTCTTCGATTTTACAAAAAAAAAAAATTGTGTGACTCGAACGTTATTTTAATTTATCTTTTTATTGTATAGTTAATACTTCTATTTGATGAAAAAGAATTGTTGTTTCATCTGATTTGCGATGAAAGGAAAGTTACCTACAGAACAGTCCGAAATAATAGACAACCTTTAGGTTATCTCTATAATATTTGTTGTGGATTAACACTAATGATGACACTTTAATAAAGTAAACAGTCTTGTTAGGTTGCTTTGATTTTATTTTAAAGACTTCAGAGCTACGATATGACTTTAATAACAGTTTCAATGGAGTAAACAAGAATAGCATCTTAGTTGTAGATTACATAGCTCTTATGGTTAGAATATCAACCCTCGTGGTTTCAATAATATTTTGGTAATAATCGTTGTGACTGATCTTAAACAAGCTCTCACAGAAGACGTTTTATGAGATAAATAATAACAGAATTATCTTTTTTTAAATATTTTAGTATTTTTCAGCAATAATCTTTATTGATCGTTTGTTAGGGGTAAGTCTTACAATACGTACCCATAGGAAGCGTCTATAAATAAATGGTAATCTCCAGGTGATAATAGTTATCGGTAGTCGTATAACAAAAATTAAGATTTACAAGTAAAACTGATTATCATACACTTAAAAATTAGACAAAATTATTTCGATTTGCTTATTTTGAAATTTAATGAGGAAGCGAACAATAATAATTTTCTAAATTATTTTGTACATCAGTGACTTTGAATGGAAAAAAAATATTTTCCGGCTTCGTAAGAATAGTAGAATCATCTGTTGTAACATTATTTAAACAATGAAAATACACAAAAATTTTCTTGTAATGCATTAAATAATAATCACATATTACGTGAAAACCGTTATTTTTACGTTTTTTGAAATCAATTTAAATAAATTTATTTTTTGTAGTGTTAAAATATTGATTATTATAATTTTATTTTGAAAAGGTGAACGACCATTTTATGACGATTATAAACATCATATTCAACCTGTAGAAAAATATCTTGATTTCCCCTTTCAGCATCTTCACGGATGCAACAAAACTATCAAAATATGCTGAAAATCAATACTCGGGTTGACAGTGGATATGGTATGTTATGAAGATTCACAGAACAATTCAAATTTAATTGTTTTAGTTTTAGCTATTTTGGAATTTTCATAAACTGTTGTTTGCTTAAAAAAATGTGTGATTTGTAACTCCTAATGAATTCGGTGTAATATTTTTTAATATTTATTTATATAAAAATTTTACATTATTAATTTGAATAAAATTAAATTCCATGTTGTTTATTGTTTGTTTTAGATAAATTATTAAGAATTAAATACTTCCGTTGTCACTAACGTCTTTTGAAAACGATCAAAGGCAAAGGCAAAAGGCTAAAGAGTCTTGGTTATCAAAGTATTTTCTATGCTCTCGTTAATTTCAAAGTGAAATTTCATCATTTTCAAGTCCAGGTCTATCTCATCCTGTGAAATAAAAAGAAAAAAGTCAAAAATTAATCATTTCCACGACAAAGGTGGCGCTATTTAATACAGTGGTGTAAATTAACAAAGGTGGGAGCTTCTAATTTATCTTAGCGAGATGATAAACATTGTGCCCATAAAGGCTTAGTACAAAACGTCTTATTACAAAAGAATGTTCTCATTTTAAGAAACGCACGAAGATCTTCATTACACTTCCCATTTTAAAATGTAAATTAAAAAGCAGAATATTCTTCCCATTTTCGTGTAACAACACAACGGTGTATCTTCATCACGTTTAAAAGTACCACGAATATAATGAGAAAAATATTTTATACAAGAAAAACTCTCTCGCAAATTAAGTTGTTATTTATCCGGTTACAAAAAGCTGCGGGGTATTTTTTTCTTAGTTATGTACAAAAAGTTTTCGGCTTTGATATTATTTATCTGCTCCATAGCTTAAGTACGCTTAAGAGATATCATTTTTACTGTCCTTATAAACGACTTTTGGAACAAACCATTACAGCTTAAAATTAAAAAGAACGATGAAAACAAGTAATTATATGTAATAAATATTATTTGTTTTTCAGTGTTCAATATCAATAGTGTTTTTATATAGTTATAACTCAACTTTTGCAAGTTCAACATTAATTTTTAGAATAATTGATAACGAGTTTTTTGAGAATGAAAAATTTAGATTTTAGCAATTCGTTTTCATATGCACGATTAAAGTTTCCATTATTGATAATATCAACTATTCACTGATTTCACCACTAAAAAGATGGATTTACGACTTGCCTGCGTAACTTCCTGTGTATGATTCGGACCAAAGAAGCTATCAAATTTTTTATGATTGAATTATTAACATTTTTTTAATATTTCAACATATAACAGTAGAATTCATCAAAATGTTTCAGTATGAAGTACTTCTCACGCTTTCTAGATCTATGAGCAGAACTGGTCGGTTTCTTGAACAATGTCACTTTGGTACTTTTTTAATTTCAATGTAATTAAACTCCTGTCAGCTGAAATTTTGTTTTGGTGTTGTGAAATTAATGAGTTTCTCCTGTAATTTGAACGTATTCATTCAGTACAAAACGTGACGGCGGCTCCAGAGCTAAACACGTTTGTTCACTTTCGTTTCCTGTAGCAAGTACATCCTGTGTGCAGTGTTTAGCATTCCCGTCGTTTCCTGTGGCTGTCGATCTAATAACTGGCATTCATAAAAGCCACCCCAGTTGCATGCAGATATATATATTTTTTTTTACCCAGATAGTAGAGAACTGTCTTTTAGCTTAGTTTTCGTCTTTAAAATTATTATTGTTTTTCATTTTTTAATAAATATTTATTATCGCTAATGTTTATTGAATACCCTTGTATTCTATTGTTGTATTGACGTGATTGATACTCAGTACACAAAATTGTATTACCTGGTTTCACAAACGGTTAGCAAATAGTTCATCCGACATATAGAACTTTTATCATTTCTGGAACTCACTTTCTATCACCTGTTACTTAAAAAGAAGGCATATTAATCCCTTGCCACTTAATTTGTCCACTTTGTGTATGCTCCTTTTTTTCTGTGTAAAACAGATAAGTAAAACCAAATCTCAACGTTGAAATATTACTGTAATATAATAACACTGAAAACGTACATGTAAAATGAAAAATTCAAATTAAAGGATAGGCAGGATGCATAGATTCATAAATGCACACTTCTTGTAAGTGGTTGAGCATGTAATTTTTTTTTTCTTTCCGTTTCTTCTCGTTTACAAAAATAGTGCATGGCTAAAAAATCGGTCTTTGTAACTCTGTATCGGGCCATGCAAATTGTTAATAGATTTGTTTATGTTCATCATTATTGCGATTTGGAAGGTAGCTGTGCAACGACGGCTTACTGGAGCTGAAAGTGAAACAACTAACTTGTGTCTTTAATAAAAAGCTCGAATCGAAAAATTAATAAAATTAGTTTCTGTAATGGGTAATATATGTGTTGCTTGTCATTTTTAATTCTCCAGGCATTTGAGACTATATAGTTCAGAGATGTTCATTTTCCAGCTTTAGACTGTAAACTTAATTTTAAATAAATATTGTATTACAAAAACATACGGTGGAAATAAATCAGCACGAAACAGAAGTTATCTGTATAAAAAAGTTCATCATTCAAATTTTTTCTCTTACGGCAAAGCGAATTTTCAACGCTCATACTAACAATAATATTACTTTATAATACAACTCTGAAAGAATAAAATTTTCGCAGGCGTAGTGTCCCTCTTCCAGCGAATAAAACTTTTTGAAATTAGGCGAAGAAAAATTAAAAAGTTAAACTCGTAATGAATTCACTTCACATACATTTTGTTCGTGTCCCAGAAGTGATCTGAGTAATGAAATAGGAAATTTTCTCTGCGTACTATTTAGGAAACAAAGTCTCCTTTTATAATTTAATTCAAGCTCAACAGGATACCGACTGTGTGGGCGAAATAATAAAATATATATTTGAATATTGCTAAGCAAATTTTGAAGAACTATCACCTTTAAACATAATTTTGATACCGATTACAAATCGAAATATAATTTACTTAAGATAATTTCTTTGATTTTGATATACAACAATTAAACCATTAGAAATATATATACACTATTAAAAAGGACCATGCTAAAAGTTCTTTATTAAATGAATCCAAATTACTACCAGTAGAAGGGTATTATTGCGGTGTAAAAATTATTACTATTAAACAGATAGTTGAAAATAAGCTGTAAATATTTTAGGCAAAAATAAAGCACAGAAATTTGTTACTTTGTTACTCCACTTGTTGCGCAATCCAGTATGAAACGTGGCTTGCCACTTCAATGTGCTTTTTATAATAAATTTATAATTATTATACAAAAATAACATTGTAATAAAAACAATATTTATTAGGAAAAAAAAAACAAAAAATATTTAAATAATGCATATATAACATGGTAAAAAATAATGCTTATGTTGCTTCTGCTATTTCTAAATAGATTTACACTTTAAACTTTATTTAAAACTTTCACTGTTTTAAGCAATATATAATGATTCTAAATCCTCATAACGTTTAAAGTTCAAAAAGTTTCAACTTTGTAAGACTCAACACTAAAACAGGTTGTAATTACCTTTGCGTTATATATATTTGTTCTAAATGGCAACTGTACTCTTTGATTGGGGAAATCAATAATTGAAAACTGTCGGACATTTGAATTGTTTTAAAAAGGTTTTATAGGATGCTGGCATTAGAATGGAAATTAAGAAAAGAAATAAAAGTCTTATTTATATGATTTCTATGATATTTAAATTCCACGTTTTCAGTTCAGTTGTTTTTATTGTTTCGAAAAGCTGCACTAAAAAGTGAAAAACATTCATACAGCTAGAGCAAAATAGTTCAAACATAGAGTGTTACTTGAAGCGGAATATTTCAGTTTCTTTGATGTAGATACTGCCAAGAAATGTATTCTCTTTGGATGTTGGCTTTGAATACGATAATGTGGTATAAAAAAGAAGAAGAGACAACTTTAAAGCAGAATTTTTGATTCATTACAAAATACAAAGCATTTTCCTAGCACCTCATATTTGCTCATGACATGGATTTGAAGGTTAAATTAGTTGAATTGGTTGATCTGATTGGATTTGAAACATTTATTTTTTCATCAAATAATCATTTATTATATTGAGTTGCAAAAAAAGTAGAAATCAAGAAATACGACAAAATTGGTAGGAAAAATGTGGAAAGAAAAGAAAATGTATATAATATAAGTGTTTTAAGTGAAAAAAAATATGGTTTCATTTCATAGTTTTTATTGTTGTTGGCAAAGAAAAAAAAATATTTCAAAAAATATATTACATTTACACAAGTATATATGATGAGGCTCATTAATTCAACGTTAAGCATTTAAGTTTTATTTATCTAAGACATTCTCCCAAAATGGAATATTATGAGTGCACATTAAAACAAAACGTCATAAGTTTTTGCTCACAAAAAACAGACTTATAATGAAAAGCTGTAATAAAATGAATAATTTGCTTTTCATTTTGCTTTAGTACAGTTAAACCAACTTAAAATGACGCTCTTGAAAAGAACAAACATTAAAATATTTTTTTTAGTCTGATGAAAAGCATTTTTTGTTTCGCTTATTCACTTACTTAGAATCCCATTTTTTATGCTTATTACTTCAAAAAACAGTGCAGAAGTTTTGTTTTACTTTTAAATAGATGCTTTCATTTTTTTTAAAAACTTCTATACCCAAAGAATAGTGATCAAAATTAAATTTAAATGCAACCTTATTACAAAGTCTTATAAGTGTAATTCTATTATTTTATTTATCGCATCTAAATTTAAGAAAATAATATTTAATCAAAGTTGTCTAAAATGAATAAAATAAGTTTTCAACAGTTTTCAATTACTTTTTTTGCTAAAACAACATTTCATGTGAAATACATAGTATTAAATAAAACAGTATAAAAATATTTAAAAAAATAAGTATTCTTTTAACATCATTTCTTTTTCATCATACATTTCATACTGCAAAAATTCATTGTTTTTAAAATGATGATTTTTTTTTTAAGAAAATCAAGATATGACACAGAACTTGTGGTTAGCTAATTGCTTTTACTCCGCTCCAACTAAAGAATTACGTACACGTTATTTTATCCCTTGCATTCAAATAGAAAAACAGTATGGAAAAAAATCTATCAAAAAATCGTGCGTATTGACACTTGTGTTCACACATTTTGTTAGAAAGACAAACGTTGACCACTACTCGTTAGGTTCTGCTACGGTCATTTTAACCTCGTGGTTAGAGAAAATTTTAGGCTTTATTCAATGGGCTTTGATTAAAGTAAAGAAATTATTTTCCATAAAAATCTTATACAACAAGTGTCGTCATTCTTAAATCTATTGACCGTGAAAATCCAGTGCATAATTTAAAAAATACTCGCAGCTTATTATGAATAACTAAGATATATCTACAGCACAACAATAAATTTTTAAAACGCAACTAAAGCTTTTGGTCTTTCGATAAAAATATTGCAATCCACAGACACATTTTATTCAGTTGACTGATAAACTGGGAAATTTGTTTGCCTACCTAAATAAATGTTTATAAATCTGCGTTTTCTAAAAATTAACTGAGTCTTTTAATAAAATAGATAGAAACTATAATGTTGTTTCAATATCTGATTATCGTATTATTACTACTGAAGCTTTTATCGTTAATTTCCGCAATTCATTCAATACCCAAACAAACAATTCAGTAATATAAGACAAATCTTATTTATCACGCCTTTCAAGTATAGATTGCTTGTAAAACTATTATTGGGTTCTATTGAAATCATTACGATAGCATTGAACGAAGCAATACTGCCAAATTGAGTATTGAAAATATATTATAACACGTGTTCATAATTTCGGAAAATATTGAATGCTTATAATAATCACTAATTTCATATTTGAAGTAAACAACACTTTGCTCTAAATACAATAATTTCTTCTACAGATTCATGCAGACTCATTTTAGTAACTGAAATAACAAACTAATGACAGAATTGAAATTTCAATAATACAATAATTGCCAAAGACCAAAACGAGGGCAAATTTCAAGCAACTAAAATAGTATTAGAATTAAATCATTGGTGTACGGCGTTTTCTGTTATTATATTGAAATTAAATATCAACTTTTTTTATTTAACCAATAGATAAAGTTATTTGAAAGATCCATATTAAGTCCAAGTAGTTTGCACTCTGAAATGTGGAACTGATTTAGTAGCATGGTCATGAGTTCCAATTTCCTGACGAAAGCCAATCTTACAAGTACTGATTTAATCAAATTCTGTCCTATGAAATTGATGTTTTTGACATGAAAAAATGAAAAAAAAATTACTTTATAGTGGAAGCTCGCACGTTGTTTAAGCTCAACTGAGGTATTTTTTTTATTAAAATAAATTTTAAACCAATATTGAACCTTACGTGTGAATGGATAATATGTAATATTCTGTGTAACAAACAGTTTTTTTTCACATACCATATGTTATAGAGATAGACCTATGCTGCTTCACCCGCAAGTTTTGTTTGCGACTTGCATCTTATAAAAATAAGAATAATGTTACTTGAAAAAAATGATTTTATGATTTTGTATCATTAACTGACGATTATATAAGTTTTTATTTGGGCAAAATCTTTTCTTTAGATAAGATTATAAAAAATAAATCGGCTTAAGCCGCTAAGGTATTAAATAAATGAAGTGAAGTCGCAAATAAGTCATTTAATCACGCAAATATATTAATTAATCTGATTTTCAATTATAAAAATATGATCTTGATAATATGTTTGTTTAAAATTTAATAAGAACAATTATGGTCATCCAAAAAAGTAACTGAAAATTCAAATAATTTTAATATCTTAAAGTACGCCTTTTTGGTTTAATGTTCAAAAGGTCCCTGTTTTGGCGTGAAAATTACATTTTGGCGCCTATTTTATTTAATCATACTCTTCAAAGAGACGGCAAAATTTAGAACCCTAAAAATTACGACCTTTTCATAGAAATTTGTTATTGATACCAAACACAAGTGCTACAGTGTACTTATTGGATTATAGTAATGCGATATTTTAGATGAAAACGATTCGAATTACAGCAACTTGTCTAAAATGTCTTATAATCGTTTGAATAAAATAAAATTTAAGAATAGGGAATACCAAGGGAATACAATTATACAATATTAAAATAGAGTTTTTGGCATAAAAGTAATCTTGTCAAAATTGAGTATATATTTTTATTTACTTCATCAGACTTTTTTCTAAGCAAAAATTACTCTGCAAGACAAAAAAAAAATTACATATAGACTGAGGGTGTTTAGTTAAATTTCAATATCAAATTGGAATTGTTTAACATTGCGCTTTTCCACATTTAAATACACAACTCAAACCAACTTAATTAATTTACTAAAAACATAATCATATATTTTGAGTATTTGATAATGCAGATTTATTTTAATAAATTCTTTACGCATAAAATTCAAGTAATATTTTTTTGATTCTGCAAATTTTCAGAAAAAGAAAATTCGTTTTGAATATACAAAATGAAAAAAACGAGCAGTTTGTAGGGTGGATTTCTTATAGTTGTTATCTGAGTAAAAAACGCATTGTGCCATTCTTAAAATTTGACAATTGTAAATTCCAGACACGTGTGCATGGCTTACGATTTCTGCGAAATTAAATATTCTCTTGATACAGACTCTCTGTGGAGCTTATCATACAAAATTTATGAAAAAAATAAAAATAAGGCATTTGACTCGACTGAATTTATTGCAAAAAATAATTTTGCAATGAATTCACATACACGTTTATTTAAATATTTTGCATATTGACGCTTTGCAAGACTTTATTAATCATTTAAAATATGTGTGAACTTTAAATATATCACAATATTTTATATCATTTCTGTCTAATTATCTATATATTATATTACTTCTCAAAAAACTAAATAACCAAAAACAAATATTAGAGCATGACAATTCTAGATTTTTTGGTTTCAACCAACGGTTTTTTTGAAATATATATGTTTTATTAAAATAAATATTTTATGCTTGATATAGCTATACTATCCACATACGAAGTGTTAGACTGATGAATCCCGTATATTTGTTATCAAAGAGACCAGGAAATGAGTCGTCAATTACCTATGTAATATGAATACATTTGGCATGTGTATATTCAATAAGATGTTTGTAATATAAGCCATGATTATCAAGATGAAATGTAATTATTTGCCATATTGATAATTGATTCATCGCGGATACTATGTTGATACAATGATCATGAGATTATTCTACGTTTGATCAGTATCAAATATCAAAATCTATAATGCAAAAAGAAAGATGGTTTACTTATGAAATTATTTAACGGTACAAGTTTGAAGTCACAATTGATCTTAAATGAAATGAAATTAAGTTTTGATTGAAAAAATGTGAAAAGACTTTGAGTGAGTTTGAAAGACCGTTGATCATATTGTTAAAGATTTGTTTGTATTTTGTATCGTGACATTTAATTTACATGAAATATGGGCTTTTTTTATTTCATTATTGCAACCCCAATCTTCGGTAAATGTAATATATTTTTCTTGTTTTGAAAAACCGATTCTTATACTTGTAAAACCAGTATAAACATGAAAAAACGAAACGACCCATCTGATACATTACGTTTGAATGCTTTTTCGACGCATAGGTAAGACAATTCAATATTTTATTAAAAACAATAACTTCTCGTTATAAGGGTATACCGCTGAAATCTTTTTAAATTAAAATCATGATTGTAATTAATTTTTGTTGGTTAATATTTCATAATATCAGCTTGAACTTTTTTTTACCGTTTATAATACATAATAAATTACGTGAAATAACATCGTATGATGTGTTTAATCTTAGTACTTAAATAATAGTCGAATATATTAAGCTGGAATTACCTATACCGACTAAAATTGTGTCATGTATCCAACTTTGAAGCAACAATATCACACAGTGACGTAAGCTAAGGAACAGCTAAACATTTCATAATACTGAAGCTTATGACAAGTTGATTGCTTTAAGAAACGAGCGAAAAGTCGTAAACGGCACCTTAACTTCCCTTTGCAAGTCGTAAAAGTGAGTCAAACTGCTGAAATAAAAATAGTTCCTTGGATCGAATCACTGATTTTTCTCGCATAACGGAGGCCCACAACAATATATGTTTGTTTATTTTAGCCGATTTATAATAATGCTATACTGCAAGCGGGAGAACTTTACAAGGATCGGCATTAATGTTGAATGTAAACCACTAGATTTCGAATTTTTTTGATGTTACTGAAACTTGGCTTATAGATAAAATGAAAATAAACAACTGAGGAAATTCGTGAAAAAACAATGTGCACATTAAGGACAGCAAAATCAGTGGTATTTTCGATATGCGTCGTGGTAGATTTAATATGTTTCGAGGCTGCAAAAAGACCATAATTTAATTAATATTTCGCTTTGAATTTTCAAATTAAAAAGAAATAATACATAAAATGATGAATATAGTTATCTCATATCCAATAGATTTCTGCTCACAATGTGGTTAATATTGCCAATCAATGAGTAAATAACAATTTATTGAATATACAGCTTTTGGCTAATTGATTGAATTGGCATTTTCTTGGTAAAACTCTAATATAACACTGTGGAAAATAGCAATGTATTTTAGTTCTACAAAATTTATAAAGTATACTATTTACAGCTATTTCGGCTTACGCCCTCATCAGAATTATAAGCCGAAATACCCATTAATATACCTTATATTTTTCTGGGAACTAAACTATATTGCTATTTTTCACCATTTTAATGCTTTTCGCATTTGATCTTTACTTAAACTAAAGTGATTTTATGAAATACTGAAGACAAAGTATATATTCAGTATTTTTTTAGACCAAGTATTCGAATCAATGATATACGATTAGATTGTCAATAATTTTATACCAAAAAGTATTACCTTCGAGTGATTATCATTTTATCCACCTTCACTGGCAAAACATCAAAAAACTCGTTATATTAATTTAACGCCCCCGGCTTATGGTTTTACTTTTGCATAAGTTAGTCATATCATTTTGGGAGGAGGGCTGAGATATTGCAACGTCTGGCAGTCCGCCAAAAAGCAGTGATACAAAATTGTTTTTTTAAATATTGTGTAAAATTTCTTTTTTATAATAACACATCAATTGAACTATTTTCAATCACTACATTTATCTTTTAAGGTAATACTTTATACTGTATTAATATTTTATAGACGAGAGCAGTACTGAGCTGGTGTGTATGACTTGCACTTGAAATTCACCCACATAATTCAACACCCATCAATTTCTAGATATTTAAGGTTTTATAACACCATAAAGTACTGGTCGATTATCCTATCTCATCACAAATGTCTTCACAGAAAATGGTGCAGAAGCATTTTTCACAAATAAAAATCAACATAGTAAGAATCCATCCTTGTTAGGCAGTTGGTTACAAGCAGTCATTTGATATCGATAAATATTTTCATTATATAAGTTATCAACTTTTATATTCAAAAATCGTAAAAGGATATGATGTTTGAAAGTTAATTGCATTTATTTGTAAATTTGACGTTTTTTAATACCTCTAATAAAAGAAACAGTTACGATGTAGAGTTGTTTGATAACAAAACCACTAGAGTTTCAAAACAATAAATAAATAGAGCATAATATCTATAAGACAAGAAGAGAAAAAAGTCGTTCACATAACGATTATTTTTTTATTCATGGTATAAAATTTTTCTTGGCATTGCAGAATATTGTATGAATTAAACGAGTTTTCGTTATTCGATTTGACTTTTATTACCGAGAATTGCAATCTAGATGCGCTTATGCGCTTCTCCCAAGACAATTCTTCTCGATTAATTCTTTTACTCATCAGGGCGAATCGGTGAAAATACGGTTGCAGTATTAACGCGATCAGACTGACATTCCAGGGCGTGTCAGTTCCGTCGTCTCCCATCCACGCAACTAATTAAAATGAGTTTTCATTTTCATAAATATTATCTATCTAATTAGTAGTTTATTAGCTGCATTAATATTAACTTGTAAAATGAGTTCTTGAAATGTAAAAATAAATTGTCTCGATATATTTAAAAACGTTAAGCATATCAACGTATAGTAGGACATTGGTGGCAGGCAATAAATACAATTATATAGAAGTGAGAAAACAAAATGAAAAAAAAAAATTAAAGATTACATATCAAAGCCGAAAGTTGATAAAACAGAGAGAATATTTGTTTTTTTATGTTTCTCGAACATTCTATTTATCGCTAAAAGAGGTCTTGCAACTGGCTCCTCATATATATACCGTATGTATTGGTTTTCAGAAAAAAAACATAAGTATAATAAAGACGAAAAGTTTCAAGATTTTTTATTCTTTCTTGAACATTTTTTTATATATATTTTTAAATTATTATTTTTAAGGCTCGTTGTTATAACACTAAGAAGTAAATGTCTTTTATGTCTCGTATTGCTTTTTTGTATTCAAATATATGTCTGAATAGTTTACTTAAATACTGCTGGAATCTGTTGAAAGCCATATCAAAAAAAAGCATTCCCAGTGAACACAATCATACAACTGAATGTCACGCATTTTCGTAACCAGTATTACATATATTTTTTTAAGTTACAATTCTTTCGGTTTTGTAATCTCTTTGTTTTAAAATTTTGGAATGCAATTTTTAGTGAATTTTAAAGTATGCTACAACCTTAAATACTTTTTGGATACTACATGAACCCTTGATAAAAATTGACTGACGAAGGTATTTTAAATAATTTATTTAGAAAACTTGTGATAATTAAAACAAATTCTTTAAGTAGAATTGTCAATATTTATCAAATTAATATAAAAATTGTAATTTTAGAACAATTTTTTCATAAACTTACTTTTACCGATTATTTCATATTTAAAATTGAATTGACTCTTAAATAATTATATGGGAATTATTTTCCAATCTGAGCTTAGTCATGATTTGAATTTCAATTCTTTTTAACCCCCCCTATCTCTCTCATACCACCGAACCGAGTTCACTAGACCTCTAATTTACACGTTCTTAACTCACACAATATTATAACGAGATATTTTGTTTTAAGTTGATAACATCTGATTGAAAACTGTAGTTGAGCAGGCGCCAACATCACGCGTGCGCAATCGGCTAGATTCTAAGCAAGAATTATTTTCCACAAAATTTAATTCCGTGAAAGAGTCCATGACTTGGTCGAGTGACCCTATTGCAATATTCACTGCAGTGGCGTCATAAAATACGTTTTCCAAAATTAATCCAGCTACATTATACTTAACCCATAAAAAATTAATGTATCCCTAGATATTTCGTTTGAATACAAAATTCATACAAAAAAAACACACCAAAACTAGCATTTGATTTAAAAAAAAAAAATTAATCAAAGACCTTTTAAGCGGCTAACTTTATAAAGTTTGATTGAAATTTAAATTGAATATTTAAAATTTGTAATCGTATCTGACAGTTAACTTTTCTTATCCAACATTTAATTATATTAACAACTAATGACAATCATTATCAATCAACAATCAACAAGGATCTTTTTTTTTAAATATAGAAATAAAATCGAAATTTCAGCTCTAGTTTCATACTTTTCATAAATGTTTCATTTTCCTTTAAAATACATTTTTTTTCATCTAAATTTTGTTGTTAAAACCGTCAAAATCTTATTTGCCCAATAAATGATTCTTCAAACCTTTCATAAATTTGAATGCCATCTTTTACATTTATTTTTCCACACCAGCTTAGTTTTATTTAAGAAATTATCTTTTAAGTTTTAACGAGCTTTTGTTACAATGAATCCAGGAAATAAAGTGATTATAAGAATGACGACCGTTCAAAATAATTATCTTTACTTTAGTTTATTTTGGAAACAAATGAGAATGCATTAAAAATATTGTTAACTAGAAATAAATAATCATATACTGTGAGCTTTATTGAAATTCTTTGAAAAAGTCTTAAAAATATTTTCGCACTTTACAAAATAAATTAATGTTGCTATATTAACAAAAAGTTTGGTTGCTCTATTTGCTAAAATTTAAAACGTAATAATGACTATGAAGTCGAACAGAATATGTTTCCCCAGAAAATTCTTTTCAATAGAATCTTCAAGCAGACTTTGCCAAAACAATGAAAGCAAAATAACTGTGTAATGGCAAAATTGATAAATGAACGTTAGTGATCTTTACCCCACGACTCGTTTGTCAAACTTAACGAAGCAAATCCAGCTATATTTCAGATTATGTTCTTGATGTGTTGACAATACAAACGTTTGAACATTTTTTTGTGTTTTTTCGTTGGAAATCGGGCTGAAAAATTGTTTTCGAATCTTTTCTGTTTGTTCTTTTCATTATATCTAAAATTTCTGTATATTGAACGACAAAAACGCTTTCCCTCATGCAAGCGTAAAATTAATAATGCGTTCAAAATCGTCATTTATAAAACTCTTTACTTTCACGGTTTGCTTTGTCTAAAAATTTACTTCGAATGTATAATAATAAAAAACTTAATGATATTCATAAACTTCTTTAAGAAAATAATAATTGCATTATCAATACGTTAAACTATGTTTTCCCACTGTCTTTTTTAACTTAAACTAATTTTTAGTCAATTATTAAGTCATTTTGTAATTTAATTATTTTTCAACAAACAAAATGCTTTTGCAAGAGGAAGCAATAAAGTTTTTGGTACATGTACATTAAATTAACTTGCATAAATCAATTAGCCTCAAAAATAACATGTCTGAATTTTATAAATTCAAAACGTGACAACAACGTTGACGTTAACAAAACCATACATTAAAAATTTCAATTAAAAGCCTCAAAAATAACATGAAAAGAATTTTTTAAATTCATTTTAAAGTCGAAAATTTATTTTTTTGACTTGGTAAAAGGCATTATATTTCAATATTGAAAATATAGTTTTTACTCTAACTGCACAATTTTATATTTATATACTAAAGACGGCGCTGAGTGAAATCAGTACAGATCATAAAAAAAATAATTTAAAAAAAAATACGAAAAATTGATTTTTATATATCTTAATAATATTTTGTTGTTAGACAAGCATTAACACAGAAAGGCGTAAAAAATCGTGAAACACAATTTCGTAATACTACAAAAGATTTTTAATTCATTTTATCCTAGTATAGAAATGAAAATTTGATTTTGTTTGCTAACTTGAATAAAAGAATGTAAAAGAATATTTTGAAAAGCTCATTCTCAACAGGCAACATATATATATTTTTTATTTTCTTATCAAAATTGAAAACACACATTGCACTGCGGTTCTGATACACGTCGGAAAACGTCTCATCAAAATCCGATTTATTTAACGGTTTCACTTCTTGCAATATTTATTTTAAAAAATACATAGCTCTCGAGGAAATATTTTCCTGAGTGACAAGCCCCTTCCGTCACGCTTCGCTCGAGGGGTGTCCGCTACTCCACTGATATCTTTATGCTCTCCCCTCATCTTCCTGAAATTTCCCGAAATTATGTAAGCGATTATGTAAAATAATATTCATAGGCCAGTAAGGTAAAGGGACACTCTAATGGATCGTAACTTCGGCCGTCTTGCGAGTTGTAGAATAAGGCCTGGTAAACTTGGCCTCTACGATTATTCGTGTGTGGATCCATTTGGATTAACGTCTGAGCAAATTTCTCGTTACCCGATTCTGAAGACAGTTTGCCTAATTGACTTTGCTTGCTTGTTGTCATTTGAGATAAATTTATTTGAAAGTGATATAGCTAACATATAAATGGCTATCCTAAATAGAATTTAACATATACATACAGACGTGCTCAAAAATAATTGTCTGGAACGGTTATTTGTAAGCAATACTCATTCTTTTAGTACAACTATTGAGGAGTCGAGAATCAAACTTGCATTAAAAGCACAATTATCTTCTTTGACTTAAAACGATCACAATCAAACTGATAAAACTGGCTATAAGTGAAACATTTCCTGTTTTTTTTTGAAATACTATTTCAAAATTGTGTGTTATATTTTTATATATAAAAAACAATTGTAACAAATTCAATTCCTGATAATGGCTACGCAGTACTATCACAAACCTTATCTAGAATCTTGATCAGGTATCTCTAAGCTCAATAAGGATATAAGCTACTTTCAGAAATTGAAATCTGGTGAGCTACCTATACATATTCTTTCTTTATAAGTGGTGAAAGAAATGAGTGAGAGAGAGAAAAGTGCATGAAGTAGTTCACATCAATCGTAATATATCTCTGACCGCTTATCTAATTACTTCATGATACGCACAAATTTGTACGTCTAAAAAATATATTACGACGGCAACCTTTCAAGTATTTCGTTGAAATTATCTCGATTCATTTTTTTTCGGAGTTGAATAATAAAATTTAATAGGCAAATTTATAAATATGATAAAATATCCTACGCGAGTTACTGAAAAAGCCTCGGCAAGCTACCGGTAGTTCGTGAGCGACTGTTGGCGATCAATAATCTAGAGTATATTGTATTTGAATTATGTTAATTTTAGATACAAAAATTTTACGTATATACCGGAAAGGATAATAGTAATAAATACAATTTTAATTATTATTAATATTTGATCATATCTTCCTTCAGTAGCTTTAAGTTCTTCAAAACTGAACCGTATATCCACAAAAGCTTTTATTTCAAACAACCAGAGCTTTCTGAATATTTTGACGTACTGAAGATGAATTTTTCATGATATTTTTCATACCCTATAAAATGGGATTTTTCACATGGGTCGTCTAAATTTTTAATACCGAGAAGCAAACACAACAAATTCAAAATGCATAACAAGGAATTATTGAAATTAAACTTAAGAATTACTGTAGGGTCATATATCAAATAAAACGAATTTGATATCGGAGAATTTTTTATCAATATTCTTTTTCAAAAATAAATTAAAAGATTTTGTCTCAATATATATATTTATATACAATATATATATATACCGAGCAAAAATATAACTAAAATATTTTTTTATATAGATTATATGTATGTGGATAATTGTCTTCATTACTTAATACGATTTTTTTAAGATTCAATCTATCTAATTAAGGATTCATTGGAATAGGGAAATACCATATAAAAGCTCCACAGGGAAATAAAATGAGATTATTCGTAACAAGAGTATTTGAAAACCTACCAGTCAGTGGCGTACCTATTATATAACATTCAATTCGTTGATATTTTCTATTTTTAATAAAATTTACCAAATATTTGGATTTTTTAACATTAATCCATTAAAAATATTTTTAGAAATTAATTAAATTAATATTAATTAGGATTATTTATCCATTTTTTTTTATACCAGATTCTATTTAAAAACTATTTTGATTTATTTAGATATACATTGTATTATTACTTAAAAACTTAGTTAGCTTAGCTTAGCTTAGTTAGCAGATGCTTAATTATATATTAAGCATCTGTATACTTTTTTTGTATGGGTTTTTTTTGTATTTTATATTTTTATTGTATAATATCGAAGCTTATGTAAAAAAGTATTCACGATATTTGAATAGTAATACATAAATGAGAATCTTTGTCATATTTTCAAAAATTTTCGAAGAAAATTTTTTTTAGAGCGTTTGGATCTGCGGAAAAAAACATTTCAGGATTTTTAAGGCTAGAATATGTAATTGTTCTAAAATATAATTCACATACATATGTCAGTATCCTTCTACTCAAATTCATGTATTACTAGAAAGATATATGCATTATATTTAAATTGTTTTTTTTTTGGGACTTTTTTCTACGTGTCCAAAAAGTCAACAATAAATACCGTTAAAACAAAAGTGGAGAACTTTCTGTCGAAAACAATCAATTCATTCACACAAATTACACTTAATAATCCTCTGATGATTGTAAATAATAATAAAAATACAAAATTGAAAAATTATGACGAAAACCAAAGGCCGCATAAGCTATTGGATTTAATTATTGCCATGAACTTTCAACAATTTTGAGTTAACTATACTTATATATATATATATATATATTTATTGTATGTAGAAAGTTTTTGAATTTATTCTTTCACAGTTTGTCACGTTTCATGAATTCTTGCGTACACCACTCCGATAAAATTGAAGGTTTACATCACTTTATTGCCATCTCACATGTTTATGTTCGTTACAAAATGTTTAACCTTACACGAATATGGTTCGAAGGGAACCTTTTAAGAATATTGGATGATGAAATAAATTTCATTGAATACAACATTTTCTTCATACATATCTGCACACTTACTTTTATTTCATTTGAAGCTCAGCGATGTACATTTACTATGGTAAGCAAAATACAGGCATATCAAAAATATTACGGAACATTGCGTATTGTTTAATGGCTACAGTAATGCCTTGTATGGTTAAAATTCGAAGATTTTTTTATTTCAAAAGCGCTTGAAGTCAAAGACTAACACCCCGAGTGGAAGCATTAAATGCATTTTTTGTCGAAAAGTAAATTACTTGAAATAAAGTATATATTAGAATGTGGAATTTTTCATAAAGTCCTTCTTTACTAATTTTATATACTCAAATAAACAATGTTTTTATTTTTGTAATTGGTACTGAAATTAACAAAATCACCAATACCACATTAACATATAAAAGTCTGTCTTTGTTTTTCGTCTATTAAATATTTTGTAATATATAAAGTCCGTTATTGTTTGTATTTATGAAATATTAAATTAATGAAATTGATGAAACATAATATATATTGTATAACAAGACAAATATCAAGCCGTGGGTAATACAGATAAATCGATTTTAAGGAAATCTTTCGTTGACTTCAAAGTCGATCTGCTACTGTTTGCTGTATCAGACGAGTCTGTTAAAAACTTTTTTTGTGTTGAAAGAATTTTAGCCTACCAAAATATGATCAACTACTTATCGATTAATCCAAAAAACTTTTTTGACTAGCGCATACTTTGAAGCGAGAGAGAACTCTGCGCCTTATGTTGATTTTGATTTCAAAAGTTTGAATCGATTTATTTTAATTAGAAACTTGGAACCGCTCCAACTCTAATACATTTTGGGCTGAACTTTTCCCAAACACTATTTTTAATTAAATATTTACGGATATCTGCATCTTTGCATCTAATCAGATTTATGTTTGATTTACATCAAATTAACTATTTTATTGCAATGAATTCATCTGAACGTTGTTGGAAATAGTTTATTAGTTTAATATACTGTAGCTCATCAAACGTTATCATAAAACTGCAAAATTGCATTTTAGTTCATATTAATTTTAATACATTTTTTCCACGAGATGAACATGTTTTTTCTTGAAAATAATTCGGCTTGTGCATTGTATTCAGTGTAATAAAAATAACATATAAAAGTACTGAATAAAAATTTCCCATATTATTTTTGAAAAAAGTTTTTTTCTAATTCTTAAAATTTTTAATTAATTTGATTTTAACAACTACTTAGTGACTTAGAAATCAAACATATAACGATATAAACGAGTAATAGGTATTATAATAAATGATTCCGCAAATTTTAGACAAATGAAACAGATGCTTTTAAATATCTTACGTTTATTTTTGTAAGTAGTTATATTATCACCTATGACGCATTTATGCCGAAATGCAAGAATTATATTATGTATCTCAGAACAATATTTTTTTTACTCAAAACAATTAACTTAGCATTGAATTGTATTGAGTTCAAAAATATCACATTAAATCCATTCAAATTATACTGTGCAATACCGCTAAAAACACGAAAATGCAACCATAAATAAAAAAAATTATAGACTCAATGTTTTACATCACCGAATTTCAACCGTTTTCGCCAACAATTATGAGGACATGCAATTCTAAAACTGTCAATTTTAGGAATTCTTTTATCAAATTCAATTTCAAAAATATTCTGACAACGATACGTTACAGAAGTTGATATTTACTAGAATACAATGTTATATAATTATCTGAAAAAAGAATGCCTTTGTACTTTTCTTAACAACCCAATACACAATCAAAATTTTATGACGCCAAAATCGTTTGTCCGATCAATAAAAATTTTTAAACACATTTTTAGTAGAAAACCGAAACTGATATGAAGATGTTACCAAAGAAACAGATCTTTATTGACTGCTTTATTGTTTTGACGTGAACCTAAAATCGCCAATAGTACATTGTGTACTTTAAATCTGTCCAATTATTTTCCGTTATTAAAAACGAAATGTTTTCTAAAATCCATAAATATCCACAGTCAATATTTTAAAGCCTTAAATAATAAAAACACATTTTACTTATTCCGTTTAATATCATATAATTAAATATCATATAATGTATATACAGCTATAAATACAGACTTAAAGACCGATCCTGATAATGATCTTAATCGTAAAATATATTGAAAAATAAGTATTAAAAATTTGTTATTATTGTTTGAAATCTCAAACCTTTCCATCAAGAAAAGACAGACACCTTAAAACACTTTTTTGAATTAAAATAAAACAGCAAAATTCACAAAAAAAAATATTTTAAGCGTAATTTACTATATAGGATATAAATAAATAAATCTTCTTCAATTTAAACATAAAAACCTTTAAATAAATAATGTTGCAGTATATATATATACTGCTTCATTTATTCATTCATTTTATATATGTATATAAATAAATGTATGTTTAAGGTTTGTATGTATAAGATAAACTGTGTACTACAAAAGTTTCCTGTAATGTTATTAGTTTCACATAAATCCGTCAAAAGATCTCGCGTAAAATATAACACTTACAAACTGTCACCAAAATTTAAGTTCGATTCTCTCAAGGTTTTATGGCTATCTTAAATCTCCCCTTCATTAGTCAATGCCCAGAGTTGAGCGTTAAACGAGTGTTCAGACGTCGTTCTATTCCACAGAAATCATTTGTCTTTTGACTATCATACCTTGTTCTATACACTAAAGAAATATTGTTCGGTCGAGTTTCGTTGACCGAAACTGACAGTTGTTTTATTTTCACAATTCTTTATATTTACACGATAATTTTTAGCGTTGATGATACGCATTGAAATTAAAACTTATAATAAATATTCAAAAAGAAAACATTTAACCATTTTCGACAGAGTAATTTTCATTGTAATAAAAGCATACAAAAATGTAAAAAAAAACAGTCAACATATGAAATATACAATGTCAAAAGATTCAAATACTGGAGATGAATTATTTTTTCACCATCAGAATTGAAACCGCCATAATATTGAACATTACAATGCATGTATATTTAATTTATTTCAATAAAATTTATATGAAAACCGATGATTTTTTTTAATATGTAAAAATATGGTTTTTATTACTGATTCGCAATAGAATATCCCAAAAAAATAGTATGTTACAAGCAAATACATTTATTTGCTGTTTAAATTGTTGTATGACCGCAGAAATACGATTTCTATTTGACATTTTTTTTTCTTAAAAAGTATGTTTTTAATCCAGCGCGATTAAAAACCACCCATGTGTAGCCGACTAATCGCGAACCTTCTTCAGTAACATCAACTTGTTTGACAAAATCACAAAGTTTTGTACACATGAAAGTTCCGACAGAGCTTTTTGTCAAGATTTCTGTTGGCAGATATTAAGGACTACCATTTTTTGCGATCCGTTTTTAAAGCTTCTTTGGTCATAAAATACTATAATAGAACACTTAGCAGAACATTTTTTTATCGAAATTTTTCTATATAAATATAATGCAAGTAAAATGTTTTTATTATATTATTTTTTTATTGAGATATCAAACCATTATTCAAGCTGTTTTTTTTCGTATCATATATTCTCACGATGAGAATTTTTTTTAGTATAGAATTTTTTTCTATTGAATGTCTTTCAATTAAGAAACTTAATAATTTAACTCTTTTGAAAGGCTATAAGATGTAAGCAATATAAATTCGCCTTTCTTTGCATTTGCAAGAAGAAAATGTTTTTAACCAACTATTTATCAACTTAATAACTTTTTATTAAGCTCAATATTTTTATAATTAATTATAATAAATCATCAATCTTTTTTGAAAGTTGTCACACAGGAACAGGTTAGTTTGTTGACATCGTGACTGAAAATTTCGAACGCGCAAAAGAACTGCGTATGAATTTATTGTGTTTTAAAAGTGTAAAAAAAAACATTTAATAAACCTTCGATATCGTGATAATTGTTTTATTGTGGGGATATTTTATGCCAACTGTAATTAATGCCATATCGTTTTGCATAAAGCATAAGAAAATTAAAAAGTGTGGCCATATTTCACCATAAACGAGGCACCCAAAATGTTTGAAATTCATTCGGCTTATAAAACTTTTAAGTTTGTGGCCATTATATTACTACAAACTTCCGACGACTCACTTTAACATATTCGTAAAATCGCACACGTAAACAACCTTTCACATTTAAAAAGTTTTTAACAAAAGATTTAAAGCACTTTAAATTATTTTCACCCGTCAAATATAAACTTCTTTAAAAAATTCTAACCATCCAGTAAAAAACATTTCATTATCTTCTTTACTTTTCTCAATCAAACCAAAGTAGTTTTATAACTTTTTTGGTTTCATAACGTTTACCAACATATTTATCTAGCGTTTATTCAATCAATTAAATTGAATGATAATTGATTCTTCAAAAACAATTCATGTTAAATCTGAAAAACAATTGTCATTTGATGGTGTCTGTGAAAGTGTGTGATCGATTAACGAACACAATTGTTACGAGACTATGTTCGCTATCCGAATTCTTCGTTAACCAGTCAACCGAATTTTACCGATAAAATAAATGTATTAAAAAGTTCATTTCATTTCAGTTCATTATCCGAATATGTGTTTATTGCCCGAACACAAAAATCTTTCGTAATAGTTTTCATTTTCAGATTTTTTTCGCTGTCCGAACTGTTTGTTCACTGTTCACCCACTGTATATAATGACCGAGTGTAAATCGTTATTTAATAAAAAAAAAAATAACAGAAAAAATCTTTCAACCAACTCTTCTCAAATTCTTCGACACATATCATTTAATCAAATTAATTACATTTTTAGCTAGCTAAAAACTATTTTAAGTTATTTTTCAGATATAATTTATGTATGTGTAAACATATTTATAATATTGATTATTCAATTACCTGCCAGTGCCAAATTTGAAAAGACATGCACGTTAATTTACTACTACTACTATTCAAGTAAAAAATTTGCCTCTCTTTAAAAAAAGTCTAGTGTCATCTATAAAAAAAAATTATTCCATCAATGAGACTTGTCTGGTCTCAGAAACAGCATGTACATTAATATTGATGAAATTGTTGCTCTGGATTAAAATACGTAATATGTGCTTTTATAGAAAACATAATAGTAACTCATAGCTAAAACTTAACATATAAACTTAATTAACGGGAAAAGATCTACAAAACATTTTTATTATGATCAAGAAAATTCCTGAGCAACAAAGATAAATGAAGATGCCTTAAACTTTTACCTTACGTCATGAGGAATTTAAGTAGTTTTTATTTAAATTATATTTAAATTCCTTATATGACCCGAGTAATTTAAATAATATATATTCATATGTAGTTTTAATTTATTCCAGTTTAATATAACTAAGATAGAAAACTTTAAACGCCTTTTTTTAATTTATCTTGGAGAATTTTTTTTAAAAAAGCAAATTAACTATAATTAAAAAAAGGTTGAATTGCCATTTTTCAAATCTTAAAAATTTTGCAATTACTATTTAAAAAGTATCTACAAATCTTAAAACATAGTCAGTAATCCGTTTTCAACATAACTGAAGACTCGTATCTGAGAATAAAAAAATACCTTAGAAGAACAAATAACTACATTATTTAAGTTACCCAAATTAACGAATAGACATTATACAAATATAGAAAAGATCAACAGCTTTTTGTTAAGTTTATAAAAAAAGTTTTGGTATGGACATAAATGATTTAATTACATTATTTTTAAAAAAAGAGATATTATTTGTTTATAAGAAGTGACAGATTACGTAAAATGCAATCAAAATAACATAAGTGAACCGCTTTTCTTATCGCATGGAAAATATTAACCTTAAACGAAAATTGATTCTACCCGCGGTGTAATCAGTTGTCCTGTTTTCCACCCTTATTCATTTACCACGTCGGTCAACCCCGTAAATTGGCTCACGTATCCGCGGGCTTTTGGACTCTGAACAAATGGAATTTCTTCAGTAAAAATGTCGGAGACTTAGCCCTGGGCACTTTGTATTCATACCTAATGCCGGCCCGGTATTACATTATCCTAAAACAGCGGTTCCGAAATCCCCCTAATATCGCTATTTTCATTTCGAAATTGGTATTTTTATCGTCATATCTGGCGTAAATTTATTTTTTACTGCGCGATGGAGATATCGAACTTGCTCCGCCTATATCATTTAAATGAAATTTTGACCTTGACTATCATTCTCAACGTTTTTCATATATTATTATAAGACACTGCGTTATTCATTGGTTTTCGTCTGTCAGAAGTATTTTCTATCAAATGTTAGAGATAAATTTATATAGTTACTGTCTTGAAACTTTGTATCTTAAATTATGTTTTCGTTGAACTGTTTAAATATGAAGTAAAAAATGTTCTTCTAATAAAAGACACAAAGTTATTTTTTTCTTAAATAACCACACTACAATTATTTTGTCGATCCTGTTATTAATTTTTATACTGTATATATAAATACTTTTATTTTATAATACGCTTTACTTTATGAGTAATTACTAGTATTTATATCATAAATCAGAAATCTAAGTAAATTTTGGTTGAGATTTTATAATATTAACAATATCTGACACTCTGTAAATATATGATAATTATGGCTATCCATGTTTAAATTTCAATGTAATGTAAAATATAATCAATTTCATTAAACTCAACACCGAATCCATTCTACAATACATCATGCACCCTGTGTTGTTTGTTATTGTCATACATATTCTTTTTTGCAATAGTTAGAAAAAGGTTAAAAAAAAACTAAATGATAAAACCAATATAAATTGAATCACCTTCCCAAATACGCACCACATATTTGCAGTCTTTTGTCTGGCCCGATTCATTTATCTAAGGGTTGTAATTTATTTTTTATACACAGTTGACCTCCCTAGCACAAACATTTATTCAGTAGGGTAGCGTACTTACTGATTATTAATTGCATATATAAAATATTTTACCCGTAATGAACCCCCTTACAAAAACATATCACTTAGCGAGCAAAAATCTTACTATATCACCGCTATTTTTTGATATCAGATATAGCTCCTGTTAAAATTCTGTTACTAAAATTTTATATCACTGGAATTTTGATAATTAAAAAAGTTGTTTATAGAATTTTAGAATCGTATTTTTTGCCGAGAACAAATTTTTGTTAAGCTTTAGATTGCATATCACAACAGTTTCTCAAAGCTTTATTGATTCCCAAAACTAAAATCAGCATAAAATTTCTGACCGTAATTTTCATGTGAACCTTTAACTAAACATACTTCAAATTTTTTTATATTAAATGACGCGTCGAAGTGAATATTAACGAATATATTTGTTGGTAGAATTTATATATGATTATTAAAATTATTTTATTAAATAAGTTTTTTACTTTAAATGTATAATGCAAATGTATTTTTTTCTGACATTTATGTTTTTATCGTACTGTTGATCAATAAGAGTTCTCTAACAGTGATAGCAAAATTTCACGTGCCACGTCGTTCTAATTATTTCATATAATAAATTCTTAAATAAAAATAAGTTGTGACAATGACTGACAATGAAATTTATGATCGAGTTATTCCTTTAGAGATTTTAATAAAAATATAAATATCTTACGGTTAATATTATATTTTGTTACTATTTTTTAACCCAAAAACATATATAATATCATATGAAAGTTGAATCTTTTATAGCACAAAATATACATCATTTTAATTGATTTTGCACAACATTCGATGATACTTTCTAGACATATTTCATATCCGATTTAATTTGATATTGTTAAAGGAAATGTGGCTTTTAGAATGGTTTATATCAACAGTCAAAACGAAGTAAATATTAATTGATATATTGCAGTTACGAATGCACTTTTCCATTTCACACCTGACGTAAATGTTTTGAAAAGCTATGGTTTAATAAATATTTTTCTTGAAATGTGGCACGGTCGTGTAAAGTTACGTAAATATTTAAAGTTTTTACTTTGTACCGTGACGCTATAAAATATACAATACAAAATGAAAGTTTAATAAATTCCCGACTGATGGCTATATTAATATCAAAGCCACGCATATTTTTAGTTTTAGTAATGCGGCGAAAGTTCATTTTCTTTTGTATTGTTAGAGAACGCGTGACCTATAAAAAAGCAAAGCTGTTTATTTTTTGTATTAATTTTTTGTATAACGGACTTTATTTGGCGGATTTATGGGGTGTGCTCCCGTTGCTATGGAAAAAAATACTCTTAACAATTCGCACTTTATTTCTTTTCGTAAAAAACGTGGAAAATAACTATTCTGTAACTTTGTGGTATTGATAGACCAACGATGATGTGGCAACATATATTAATATATATTTTTGATGGAGGCTTAGTTTGAAAATCATAAACTTATTTCATTTTGCTCAAACGGAACCGCAGTATTTTTAAGAATAAATTTTTTTTTTCAATCATAAAATTTAGAATTTCTCTGTTTTAACTTCACAAGTCCTTTCCTGGGCTATCTCGTGTCACTCGGTGTGATTCCCTGCCAATGTCAATTTTATTGTGTCGTCTTTATTTATACTTACTTTCTATTGATGCTTTAATTTTTCAAAAAATAATAATTTATTAATTTGTAATAAGTATATGCCTATACATTCTTTGTATCAAAAACTCTTTATAAACTTTTTAACTCGTTTAAAATTTTATATGAAAATCATAAACAGCAGATGGACAATTGTTTAAAGACAATTATTTTTCAATAAGAAATGTGACTCACTACAATACATTCATTTTTCTTGAGCTTTTATTTACCCTCCAAGCTTCAGCAATTTACTTTCTATTATAATAAGTAGCATAACGAAAGCAAGTTCTATGATTGTTGATGCCTAACGTTACATCCAATAGAATGAAATAATCCCACTCCATCCTATATTTTCATCTTACGAATACAAATAATAGTATAACTAAGAAGTAAATAACCCTGTCAAAAATGATTTTGAAGATGCAATACGTACGATTATAGTTAATGTTATATCTATAAATTATTTATAGAACTCATTGAGTTTTTAATAGTGATATCTGTGAAAGAAGTGATGTAAATAATTACTAGATGAACGTTACAAAAGTTTCAAAAAAACAAAGGCAAAATAAATATTAAGAATTTCAATATAGTAGTAAGAATCGCCTCTAAATACACTTAGTCTAATCTTTAAACAAAAATTTCATTCCATTTAAAGATCGTTTAAAAAAGATTATTATCATGAATTTAGAATTACCGTATTAGATGTTCATATATTTTTTTAAATATACTAAAAATTGGTGTTACTTTATATCTACATTTTTTTCAGTTCAATACTTTTCCACCAAAAACTGACAGTTGGCACCTTAAAAGTGAATAAAAGAATAGCGTTGAAGTATTTTTTATGCGGTAGGTACTTAAAAAATATTTTTAAAAGCTTTGACCCAAAACGGATAATGTACCGTTTGTTTAGAGTTTCGTATTTTTTTCTTGAGAAAATTACTAACTTTAATTGTATACTTCTTTGCATAATTGCGTTTCTGGGGCAATTCCTAATAATAAAGGTAAATAGTTTCAGTGAGCATATCACGCGACTTTTAATACCAGTGGCATTTAAATTTAAATACATGGGAGGAGTTTATTGCTTAAGTCATCGACATCGAGCCAGATTTACTCGTTACTTTTCGAGGAAAGTGAGTTAAATATTTTCACGATTTATTCAAACTCGATTTTTGTCAGGTAGACATAAAAAATTGTTGAAATAATAAAATATTATATAACTCTTTAAATATAAAACCAATGACCTTAAACACTTAAACTTTTGGTCAGTGAAATCTACAATATATACAATCGATCTGTATGTGTTTTGTTATTAAAATAAACGGGCAGTAATTTATGTAAAACGGTAGGTATTTAAATTAAATGGTAAGTTATTAAAATAAATCGCTATTTTTTTACAGTTTATAAGTTTTATTTAAGATAATGTCCATCGTTAAAAATACTGACCATTTAACATTTATCTGAGCGATTGCAATAAAATGCTCTGTGATAATAATATAATTATTACAACTAACAAAGAAAATCATTTCACAATTAAAAAGTAGAAATACCAAATACCTAAATAACGTGTTTTGTGGGAGGCTTAAGAAAAGTTTCCTGGATTTTAGGCATTGATTTACATATTTACTTATTCAAGTTAAATTAAGTATAATGGGATGTGAAGGTAAAACTACGGAGTAGTAGACCTTGAACATGCTAAGAATATTTTAAATAATAAAAACACATTTTTTTTTTTTTAGTACTTATTTCCATTTGTTTTGTATAAATAGACTTGTTTGTAAATTGTATTCTATCAGTTGATAATGCTCGCGATGAGCGAAACCGGTCCTGATCAAAAAATATATTGTGGAAATAAGTACTAAAAAAAAAAATGTGTTTTTATTATTTAAAATATAATGCCTTTCCATCAAGAAGTGACAGTTAACACCTTAAAAGTGATGCTAAGAATATTTTATGATTTATTTCTTTATTGAATTTTTTAACTGATAAACTTATTACATAACTAAATTTATGTATCATGAAATTGTCACTTTCTCATAGATCTCTTTTACTACTTTTTAAGCAACTAAAGTTTCTATGCTCCAGAAACAGGCATTTTACTATACGATTTCAATTCCATATATTAATAAAGTGATCATAAATAAATGAAGTTTATTTTCTTACAGATAATTTAATAGAAACAGTATTTCAATTTATTGAATCTCTGCGCCATGCATGATTTTCTATCACAGTATGTGTTTGTGTTACCTTAATACGATGACGCCAAAATAAAGTCAAAATTTTATAAATTCTTGTTAATTACACTGTACCGATTTTTACTCGCCAATACATGCGCGAAACATGAAACTGTCCCGAACACAAATTTCAGTCATTTCGTTATCACAATATTTATTGAAGCACTCTACTTCATCCCCTGTCCCACATGATATACAGTTATGTACAATTAACAATAAAAACAAAAATTTGGAGGGCCTTGAAAATTTCTCAGTTTTTTTGAATCTTATGAAAAATACTACATTCAGTGATTAATTATGTAAATTGCAAACGATGCTCACACTGGACTTGTTAAGCTTGTTACTTTTAGGACCCTGCGTGATATGTTGAATTAACTGTATAAATCTACAAACTATCAAGAGAATTGCTTGATTTTTTATGTTGTCATGCCACTTGAATATAATTCAAATGGCATTCAGTGTTCATTTTTAGGTCATTGTTTTCTTAGCGTGTCTTGTAATTGAATTATATAATAAATAATTACAATTAAAATAAAGTTGGCTTAGCTAAATAAAATTATTTTATTTTGTTTAGAAAGAGATTCTGCTATATTAAAACATATTTAAAAATGAAAAGAACCACGTTATGTCTGACGGCTTTTACCCAATTTCACAAAACTGATCAACGATTTATTCTTGATGCGTCTGAAGTTGATAGACAAGTCTAATTTTATAAATGTGTGTATGGAGTAGTTTCAGTTTCACCGAGCTTAATTATTACTCTCAAAATAATTATTTTTTTACTTTAAATGACATTGCTTTAAATGAAGAAGTTTAATGATATCAGTTCACTTAAACGCCTCATACCGGCTAATGCATCTGTCAAGACTGTTTGTGTACTTATGTGAAAAAAAATTTAAAGTTGTAATTTACCATATCTCACCCAAAGCGCAAAACAGAAACATCCTCGTCGGCAATCAAGAACCAATTCCTTCACTTTTGGATAACGTTTAAGTGACCTCATTTTTTCCAAGAATTCTTTTGTGAAGCGGATTTAGGGTTCAAAAATTTTTTTGCCCACCTTTTCTGCACACAAACAAAAACCTCAAATACTTTTTATGTCCACATTTCCATTTTTCATAAGATATTGTAACGCCTATTTCTATATTGTGTTGAAGGACCTGTGCGGATATTCATGTGAGTATTTTAAAAAAATTTGCCTTAATATCTTTATGGAAAAATTGTTCATAATACTGAAACCTGAATACTGATATTTATATAAAAATATTTGTAATTAAGAAGCAGATGTATACTTGTTTTATTTACATTTTTAAATTTCAAATACCAGCAGGAAAAAGTCTTCTTATATATTATAAATCACTTATAAAAATGCAATCAGTTAACGGTTAAATTAACAAGAAGGCTATTAAAATAATGAATCCATAAATTTTGTTTTAATTTGCTTACTCGATTTGTGGTACAGAATGCCATAAATTTAAACGGCATGAATAAAATATCAGCAATGTTTAATATTGCTGTCCTGCAAAGAAATGTGTCTCACGCAACGTTAAATTCATTTGACACTTTGCAAACATTACGGTATATTATTTCAATAAAAAACATTTCTCAGATGTTATCAAATATTAACTGTAAAATATTGTAAATGTAAATTAATTTCTATTTCATTTCATTCGATTTTTTCCTAATGTAAAGTACTGACTGACTGTGTTGTATACATAAAAATGATAGCCTTATCTATCTTTCGACGTGGCGCTTCCATAAAGTCGCGGTTTGAGTGGCATTGCAACGCATGCCGGGAACACGCTAGAATATATGGAAAGCTTCATTTATAAGCTTTTAAGCATCTTGGTGCAAAGATATTGTTGCAAAAAAAATAATAAACAATTTTCTAACGTCAACTATGTCCACAATTTTATAATACTATAATCAAGACTGGTTTATCTCACCGAAAGAAAGTATTAAATAGATGTGTTTTTTTTTTATTTGAACATTGAAAATATCTTGATTTCATTTCAAATGAGATGGCTGTTTTAAAACATGCCGTGAAATAGTGAAGATTTTGATATTCAAGTGTTTAATGATAGATATTTATTATAACGATCAAAGTTTTCTCAAATTCGGAAAGTTTAAGCACGACCACTTCATGATACTGATAACTCTTTATTTATTTTATTGGCATATATCTTTGTGGCTTGCGAAAATTGCATGTGAATGGATAACGGATTCATAATATTATTACAAAAAAAACTTTTCTGCTAAAACATTTGACTTAAAGATTCGAGAATAAAGATGATAATTAACCAAATATAATGATAAATATTCATAACTATCGATTTGCTTTATATTCATAGTAAATTTAAGATGTCATAAATTGTATGCACTCGTACCCTTAAAACCTTTGAATAATCATCAGCCATAACCGAGTTCTTATCGCGTGCACGCTAAGGGATGGCCGTGGTAAAAACTCACACAAGACACAGTTTAAGGGTTGAAGAGGTCGCCGGAGAACCCGTGGGGGAAAACGACTTAATCTCAGCAAAGTGCCAATTAAAGTCAACCTTTGTTGCGAGGTGGTAGTCAAAGAATGGGCAAACGACATTTGGCTGTCGAGCTTGTATTGAATGAGCGTGGTAACAGTTAAACGTATACAGAGCCATGGAAAGGTTAGCATACTTTTCTCACCGAATGTTGCCATTACATTTTGGTTCTACCACACAATCTTTTTTTTTTAAGAATAAAAAAGATAAGAGTTGAAATATTTTTTATGTTTTGTTTGTTCTTCATAAAAAAGTGAAAATTACACTTCTAAACAATTTCTACTACCACTATTATGTTGAATAAAATTAACAGTTTCATTCAAATTAAAATCGTAAAAATACTTTTAAAATTCTTAATGATAGACTCATTTTCTTTCCATTTCAGACTTTTCTTTTTCCGCTGAAAGTTATAAATAAGTGCGTAGGCTTTAGTATACCTTCAAAAATAAAAAATAAATATTCGCTCAGAAATCAAAATAGCAGTATTTTAAAAGCGCAACAGATTATAAGGTATACATAAAACGCTTAAAAGTATAGTTTAAACTCAATGCCGTATATATGTGATGATATTATCGAGATAAATATGAAACTTGTGGTAAGCTTTATTACTACTCGGTGACTGGTACTGTAGTAGAGCATTTGGTATTTGCTGTCAATCAAACATGTGAAGTTGTATCAAAACAAACACTCACTTGTTAACAATAGAATACACTATGCTATTTTTCAATAATCTGTATTTAAAGTTAAAAGTAATAGTAAAAATACTATGTTATACATATTTATTTGCCGTCAACACAAGCTTGGATAGAAAAACAAACATATTCATTTTTGAGTATTTGAATCATAAATAAATGCATATTATGAACATTAAATTTCATAAATAAAAGACCTTCTAAATAATACCTTCCATCTACATAGTCAATGACCACACATAGTTGTGTTGAGTCAGCGAAAATAATTTAACGCAAAAATCTGTAGACATATTTGAACAACCAAGAAATTTGTTTGGTGTAATTGTTTTCAAGGTTACCGAAACTATTTTCGACTCGTGATATTATCGCAGTATTATATTGTTCCAGTAAAAATGAACTATGTAATAAAAAACATCAAAACATAATAAAAATTATGCTTAAAAATTTTATTTCACCAAACATCAAAAATAACTACCAATTTGTTTTCAAATTCGTGACTATTTTAACGTTTACTTTTCATAAATAAAGAAAAAAATGAAATCCTAGTATAATTATGTTATTATTATCGAAAAAAAACTTCTTCGTCTATTTAGTACATTCAGTTTTTATAGTCAAGCTATTATATAGTTCAATTTATTTACAAGAAAATTTTATCAAATAAGCAAACGGTTTCAATGTTGCAATAAAAAATGTTCAAGAAAGTTTGTTTTGTAAATAATAGAGTAAACATATTTTTATATTTTTGTAAAACATTGCTTTTTTTATTTTTTTGCTCACTTGTTCACAATATTTCAAACGTAATAGCAATTGTCATAAATAGAGTGACTATGATGCATATTTAAAATATAGGATAAAATACAAAAATATTGGATAGGTAACAACTTCATGAAACCTACACGACAAATAACAAATATTTTTTATACTATTATTTTTTTTTTATTTGCAAGAACGATATTCTGATTTATTGTATCTCAAAACTTTTTATTTGGTCAATTGTGATAATTTTTCGCTTAGTTTTTGATTATTTATTTTTATATCTAGATTATTTATTTTATTCTAGTGGAATGAGAAATATAATCAAAAATGTTCTTATTTCCATGAAATTTATGGATGCGTAGTGGAGTAATAACTTATTCTCAATAATATCCTAAACTCAATTTTAATCGTATTTTTTAAATTAACTTCTTCAACGATTCCACCGACTCTATCGAACATTATCTTCAAAAACAACAAAAAGTGGGTCTCACACATAGATTTTTTTACGAATTTTCTTGAATTCTCTCGTTTCAAAGCACACAAAATATTCAACTGTGCGTGAAAGTGTCTGTATGTTTAGTCAGTGACAAATGAAAGAATAACGTTTCAAAATACTTGCACCTACTGAATCTTTTCCATTTTACACACACTTCACTGCGTACATTATACGCACATTCGAAGCCCACTTAACACCGTTGCCAAGGATTATATATCAATCGAAAATTTTATAAAAGATAACGTACGTTATCTTTAGTGCAAATCAGTGAAAAAAGAAAATGTCTCTCCACCAAATGACAAATGGTTACCATGGTTATAGCAGTAAACTAAGTTGATATTTGTTCGTATTTATTTGAAAGTTTTTTCAATCACAGAATAACATATTTCGATAAACATTTTCCCAGAGCGTGGACGCAAATCATAAGTTTTCTGATTTGTATTTTATTTATATAGCATACATAAATACATTTCTCGAAGAATAAATGTACACAATACATAAATAATAACCATGAATTTAATATTGCCGTTATTTCCTAGTTTACTGATATTATTACTTTCAAAGAAATATTTTTTTCTTGATAACAATACTCATACAAAGTTTATATCACAATACAACATATAAAAAGAAATTGAACATGCCAAATCTTGTAATGATTGAATTGTGATATAGAAAAATATATGTACAATACAAAGCGTCTCTTTAACAATTAATTTGATAATAATTGGCTAATATGTCATAAGTACAAGCTTAAACAATTATTCAGGAATAATAGTACATATATTATTAAATAATTTTACAACATTCGATTATTTATCAAAATATTAAAAATGCATATATAAATAATTATAAAGTGAGTAGCCCCTGATTCTGATTGACTTTGTATGGACACAAAGTCTGTTCATTGTTTATAATTCCCACATTAAAACACCCTATGGGGTTCACAAGCCCCTGTATTAAGCTTGTACCTCTCTTTTCATTTAGTTGTATAGCGTCCCTTCGGTTACAAAATATCCATTTGGCCTTAAGTCCTGCTTAACGGCAGATCTGATTGGTGTTTAAATAAGAAGATGTGAGTTTACTTTCATTAAAAAAGCACGCACAAAGATAATAATGTATTAACGTATTCTTTCTTCCCAATGTTTTCGTAGTGTATGTCTCTGAGTTTTATTTCACTTATTAATATACAGATCATTTTTAAAGATAAATTTAATGACGGTTAAATATATTTTTTATCATATAATGTCTTATGTCCATCTATAAATTTTACCAAATTGGAAAAAGTATAATATGTGATATTTTTTTTAACATTATTATTTGTATAAAAATCTCAGTGTTTCAAAGCATTTAACGAGGTACATTTTTTGTATAATTTTGTAATATATGCCATATAGTTTGATATTTTTATATCTTATTAATTCAAACAATAATTTATCTAAATTAAAAAAATATGGTACATAATATACAATTTATTTTTCGACTTTTTTATGACACGATATAAAGTTTTCCTATAATGCAAAAGTTAGCGTTTTTTTATGTGAAAACTGTAACAAACAATGATCGTTGTATGTTGGTTAAGCGAACTTATAAATGCTTTGTTTTTCCTTTAGCTCATTTTCATAAAACAGAAGAATATCAAATGAAAAAGTTAGAAGGAAGTAGAACAAAGTAATTATTTCATAACTTTTTGTGAAAGTTTTTGTAAGAAATCTATACGCAAGTATTTATTCGTGTAAGAATTTTCTTAATTTAATATGGAAAATACAAAAAAAGCTCTTTTTCCATAATCATGTCATCAACATGGCACCAGACTATGTAAAGTTCTTCTTTAATTGTTTTCATCAGGAATTAGTTTACTTATTCTTTTGTATATTCTTTACTTTATATAAATATATCTACGTCCTGTTGTATTATTATTATTATATATATATATATATATTTTTAATTAATAAAAACACATTTTTAAGTACTTATTTCAACAATATATTTTTGATCAGGACCGGTTTCTCTCATCGCGAGCATTGTCAACTGATAGAAAACAATTTACCAACAAGTCTAACTATCCAAAATATTTCAGTTAAAGGTAGCAGATATGCAAAACCATCGGTTCAAGAACTGGTCGTATACCTGCTACCTTAATTATAATTAATAAAACTGCTTTACTACTCATTATTTTAGTCGATATCCGTTTGAAACACTAGATTTAGAAAAATGCATTACGTATAATTAATTAAATTAATTCATTGTTTGGGTGATAACATTCATTTGTTTTTTTAATTCAAACAAGTTCTAATTTAATTTAAAAAAAATAAAGATTATCGTTTGGTATGGCTTACGTCAAGGCAATGGGATTTTTAACATTTAATACTATTGCCTACCAGTATTTGATCAGTCGTTTAGGTCAGTGCTTTCCAACATTTACGGATTTTTTTATCAAATTTGTGCGGTGTAATTAACTAATGAAATAGAAAAGGTTCCAATGTAATATTTTTGGCATTACCTACAAATATACAGATAACAGTGTGGTACAATTTAAATTAAACAAAAAAGAATTTTTTTTTTTGTCAACAAACTAATGCGAAACCTGCTGTTTCATCTGTGCTAATATATTGTATAAACTTGACTACAGTTATATCTTTCACATTTAGAAATTTTCACTTTTCATAATTTAAAAAATCGAAGAGGAATGTATCCAGCCACATATTTTTCAACTAATTCGAGGCCAAAATGAAAATTCTGCCATCCTTAATAACATCAATTTGTATGTTCCGGATATTTTTAAGAAATCGAGGACATAATTTGTTTATTCTTCCAAAGTGTAGAACCAGTCTGCCAATGGAGATGCCAATGGTAAGAGCATCAACAATGTTCAACAGTATTCCTTCGGATGTTGACATATTCCATGTGGACGAAAGTGAGTTCAGGCGAATACTATTTTTCAGTTAAAGTAGTTGTTTCATGAGCTTACTTGGTTGACTTCTTTGCAATCCTTGTTGATTGTTTTGCTGTGTCTTTGTTAAATTTCCAACACTTTATGTTCAAATATTTTTACGTTGCAAAAGCAGTGAATTTTTAATTTGTAAATTTTGTACCGTATAATTTAAATAAATAAATTTCTGATTTCTGATTATAGTTTTTTGGTGTCATATCATCCCAGCACTTATTATTATTTAAGAATAACTAGAACTAAAAAAATACTATATCAAATACTTTTACATGGCAAATTTCTTGGAATTTGGCAATTCTTGCGGCCCGGTGGAAAGCCTCTGCGGCCCAGTACCGGTCGGCGGACTTCCGGTTGGTGAAAACTGGTTTAGACAGTTCAACTTGAAAATGTAGCATACGGCAATGTTCTGCAAATGCTTCGAGATAATGCACACCATCTTTTAAAGATCAAAAGCTTTTTTCCTTAAATAACCATGTTCATCAACTTATAGAAAAAGTTTTAACAGCGTTACCTTTAGGAAAAATTGTTGAACTTCTACAAAAAATAAATACTTAAATAGTCATATAATTTTTATGATCCATTGTTAAAATGGGGAAGCATAAATAAAAAATATATTTTTCACTGTTGTGATAATCAAACGTGAAGATATTTGAGACTATGCTGCATTCTCAATATTTAACTGATTTGATTAAAGTTACATAATTAAATTTGTTACTATTTCATCATTTTTTTTCGACAGTTTCATTTTATCAATTTCAAATAAGAAAATGAAGGTACAATAAACGTACAAAAAATTAGTTCGTCTCACTGTTATGATTTAAAGTTTTCTTAAGTGATAAAATTCAATTTTATTTCAAAATATTTCGTCAAAATTTTAAACACTAATTGAAATCAACTAGAATTAGCGTTCCACAGTTGAAAATCTTTGGCTTGAAAAAATATGATTTTTTTAAATCACGTCTTATTAGCATAAGTCAGTTTTGTTTTGCTCATCCGTTTTGCAAGGCTGTCCCGAGGAACGACATTCCTCGACAGTCGTTTTATAACAATATTTAACAATAATTATTACGATATGCACTTAATGACCAACACTTCTTTTCGTTTTTAGAAAGCTTATTACGTTTCATAATTTCTGAAAAATATGATAATTACATATGATAACTTCTTTGTGAAGCAATTGCATGGCAATATTGGGCAGCACTAGGCAATATTTCGTAGCATTTTGCTCGTCGCTAATTTTTATTATTCTTTATTGCATGGTTGGGTTCAATGACGAGGTTATGTCGCTTTGCTATATCTCAATTAAAATTATTTTCAAGATACCAGGATGTTCTGTTACCCTTGTCGACGAAAACAGCATGTAATCATGCAACCCAATATTTCTCTTATCGAGTAAAATTGATATGTATATTATAAACATATTTTACTTCAGTTACCGCGTCTGTATTTTTTTTTTCATATAAATATTAAATGTAGCAAAAACAACTTCAGAGTAGAAATAAAAAGGCATTTCCCTGTAGTCGCTTAAGGGTGGAAAGCCTAGCGTATTAATTGTTACGCAGACGGCGGTAAAAAAATAAAGTGGAAAACGAAGGAAAAGGGCAATCACCGGCGCAACAAACAGTTTTCTTTGATAAACAATGCCTACTTATTTCGCTTTTCAGTAAACCTGAGAAAATACATTTTTCTTTAAGATTTTTTTTATGTAGACTTTGTTTCGTAAAAATTTATTTGTAACTGAAAACAGGATTAAATTTGTTTTTAATTATTAACATCAAATTTTTCCACAAATATCAAAGAATATATAAGAAAAAAATGAAATAAATAATGAAAAATTGGTGCTATTACAAATTATACAACTTATCTCTCACAAAATATTTCATATTTATTAAATAAAAAGTTCCAAAAACGTATTACCCAATAGATATAAAAACAAAAAAAAAATGACACAATAAGGAGACATTGATAAAAATGCTAAACACATTAAAATAATATAACAATACATTCATATCCAAATTTGAAGCGATGAAAAATATTCTCTCGAGAAAATAGACAAAAAGTATTATTTGAAGCTTATATATTTTTTCATGTGTAGTTGTGAAATTTCGTAGAGAGAGTTGACAATAAATTTGTAAGCATTGTAGCACTGCGTATAATCCTTGTAATGTTTAAAAATATCACTTCCCCAATTAATATCTCGATAATAAGAGAATAAAAAAGTTCAGATTTATTTTTCACACCAAAATATCAGTTTGGGATTAATGTGATGTCTGTAGCCAAAAGTTTTTTTTAATTGATTTAATGTTTTTATTTGAATGCGTAAATCATCCATTCATGAAATTATTCTTGTAGAAGAATGCTATAAGTTCAATAAAAACTTTATATTTTATATTGAGGAAACTTTGTCCATTAGTAAAACTTCCTCAAAAAGAATAACATTTCACAAAAACATTTAACGCTAGGTAATTAGTGAAAAGCATTATTCTTCTATAAAAGTATCTAGCTTAAAGTGTTCCCATTTCAGGAAGAAATAATAATTTCATGTAGAATTTTCCTGCAGTTAAAATAATTTCTGTTTGCTTCTTGCACTGTGTAATTAAGTTTTTGCAATTTTTATTTAACAACAAACTAGTTAGTAACATCCTAAGCAAATAAACTGCTTGGCATTAGTGAGAGAAATGTTTCAGTCATTCTCTAGGGAGATTTGTGTGTTATGTCTGTAAATTAAAAAATATATTCACTAAAGGAGAGTATTATTTCACTTTAGAAAGTTACTAATTGCCCGCTGCAACTTTAATTGCGGATAAAGTTAGAGTCTTTTTACTTCTTATTGGAGAAAAAATTATAATTAAGCTTATTCAACGAACGAATTCCTTAAAAGAGAGACTCTTTTCGTATTTTTTATATATAGTTTTATTTAAAACCTGCATATGTTTGCTTGATCTTCATTCCGAGATATTCTGCTCAAAAACGCCATTGAGACTTTCATTTTTATGACATATAAAATGAAAAGCTCTAATAGACTGAATTCTATTTTTTACGTTAACTGTTGATGCGACTAATAACTATTCATTTGTGATTTAGTTTATTCTGGTTGAACTATTTATAGACAGCGTCGGATGGCTTTATAAAAATGACATTATACAAATGTCAGTTTGAACGTTCTCAATTGACATAATTTTTTTCCTAGTTATACTATTTTAATTAAGTCTTCAATTTTAGTTATAAATTCCATAGTGTTAAGCATATTTAAGATATCAAACCAATAAGTGTTATCAAAGCACCGTCAACAAGAAAAGTCAATTAATAAGTTGAATGTGAAAATTACATAAAATAAACTTGGTGGTTTTTAGTTTTTACTTAAGCATTTTTGCTGTTACTCAAATTAATTTTTAATGAATAGAAAGTGGTAGAACTTATAAATTTTTATTTTACTAGGCTTCAAAATATGTGAAGATTACGGCAACGGGTTGCGCACATAACCCTGGCTGACCCGGTTCGAGAAAAGTTTATATACTTTTTCATTTGAAATCATTGATTCTCAAATAAAACATAACAAACAATTTTTATTTAAAGAATACTTGTTTGAAGATGTTAGATTTTGATTTAACCGAATTTTTTTCTTTTAAATATTAATAGCGGCGGTGATGACAGTGTATCACTTGCGTCACACAAGGATAGTGTGTTGAGATATAGCCAACAAAGTCATAACAAATTCACGGTTCGTTAAGGCAAAACAAGTTTAGATAAACCGTAAAGCCGACGGCGAATGGCAACTTTGAGCATTATGCTGTAATACGAATAGCTCTTTCCAAGAAAAGCAAGTTATTACAATAATATTTTAATTCAAGTACAAATACTAAGTAAAATAGTATCTTTTCAAAAAAGCTATAAAAGTAACGAATATAATATATTAAGATCGGTTAAAATAGTTTGAAATTCGCCAATAAAAACGCATTTGTAAAAAAAATTATGTGGAAAGTAATTAATTGTGTTTTTATTTATAATTAGATAAAGCTATTAATAATTGTTTCCAATGCTTGGGTTGTTCTCATTAAATTAAGAGTACATGAATATGAACAATTGCATTCAATCCAAAATACCTATAGCAACTCCCCACATAATCCACATCTAAATGTATTTGCAGCAGCTGTTATTTTGTTTGTCTTCTTTTATTTTTTGTCTTATAAAAATACATAGTTTACAAAAAAAATTAATAGAAGAATTTGTAAAAGCAAAGTATAAGCTTAATGAAAAATAGTCGTATGAAGCCGTGAAACTAAAATAAATACTGGATGCTATGAATGTTTTATAATAGTCATTCCTATGGAAATGTCTTCTCTATTTAGTTCAACAGCAAAAATTATTTTGTATATTTTAACTTCACTGGAGTAATCTCTCATGTTTTGTTTTTTGCTATAAAGTTTAAAACAAGATGCATCAAATATCACCCTTACCGGAACGATGCCAAAATAAATGTAGTGAATTTGCAGCCCATGATGTTGCAAAGACTACCACGACCCCCAATCAAGTGATAAAAAGGATAATAAATAGTCGGATCTGCGCTTGCTATGAAGTTATTACTGCGAGATTCTGAAGTCTGTATGTTGCTAGTAATTGAAATACCATTTACAATAATAAATATTTTTTGTATCATTATAATTTATATTCTTTTGAAAATCTAATTTGACATAATTGGGGTACTGATAAATTTCTACTTTGGGTATTAATTATTTAATTTTAAAGCTAGAAGTAACAATTTAACATTATTAATTTTAAGCAGTTACCAAAGAAATTAATACAGCCGGAAATATAAAATTTTATTAAAATTATTTGTTGTTTATTTGCTTTTATTTATTTATTTGGATCTCTTTTTGAGAACAGGTGTAATAGTGGGGCTAGCGTAGAAGCATTACTTAACATATTGATCTTACAATTCCACTTTTCTAGATAATCACTATCAAATGAATCAAAAGAAAAATCAATTTAAAAAAATCTTTGCTGGGACTTGGACGCCGCAACGAAGCAGCTTTGCGTTTTGCACTTGACCAAATATATTGCATAACATGTAAACAAAATTTATCATCAAAATTTATGTATGCATTATTTTTTACTTTAAAAGTGAGCGTATGTGGGTGCTTACAAATTTTGAGTATAGGTTGTGAAAATTTTGTTAAAAAGACTTAAAATATTAAAAGTAACTATTAAAACGTTTATTTATCATTTTATTGTCTCATGAAAGTAAATTTTCTATAAAAATCAGTAAAAGGCAAAAACACATTCACAAGAATGTATGCCTAAGGCAATAATCGAATTCTATTCCATAAACAAAACAATGATCATTTTTACCATGGAAAAGAAAATTTCTGTTTTGATACATGGTTTTTATTAACATTTAACATATATGCTTGCTTATACCACAAAGTATTTATTTGAAAATTTTTCTCGTTATTATGACGTAATATATTATATTATTTGAGATTTACTTTTATATGTTCTAGGAAATGGTCTAGTTATATTACTTTATCGCCTAGTGTAGGGCAAACACATTAATTACAATTATTTTTTTAATTAACATTTTCTATAATCTTGACTTCTTTAGTATTCCAGATAGCAAAAGTTTTATCCGGTGTGATTTAAGCCTGAGTGTTATTTTTGCCGAGCGGTGGCGCCAATTGGTCGGTTAGAAATAATTACATTTCGCCAAACGCCAAAATTAAAGCCTATAAAGATGTCTTCATGGTCCATAAAAGTATATTGAGCGTCTATTTTAGGTTACAAATGGTTTGCTTAAAACTTGAGCGTTAATCTGAACCATTATTCGAAATGCTGAATGATCTTGTCACTAATAAAATGCATATTGGAACCTTTCAAAACAACATTAAACACAATAAAATTTTCCAAGCACCGAATATGCAATATTCACCTAATGTATAATTCAAATGAAAATGGCATACTTTACTTTTTGAATAAATATTAAATACCTCGTATTATTTTATTTTTGGCTTCAACCATGATTGTTTGACAAAATTTCAATATCGAATTCGAATTGCTCAAATTTTGTTGATTAAAACGGTATGTACTTAGTAAAACTCGGTTTCAATTGGTTAAAAATATCTAGTGTATTAACCTCCGCAAACATTTTATATTAACTTTGGTGGTTATTTAAGCTTCCCACTGCTTTTAAAACTATATTTAAACATAATTTTACGAAATTGTTTTTGAATGTCAAAGAAAAGATGTTTGATGCTATTTCAAAATCGAATTTGAACTGATGAAACATTTGTAGTACATTTCCACATTTTTTTTCAATCATGATTCTGATTTCGTCTTTCGGTATCTCCAGGCTCAAGGAAAATATTGGTCCTAAGGCTAGGAGTCGAATATGTATTCGACTGACTTTATTAACTTTTGATTTGATTTTAATGACATTCAATTTTTTATTGGTTTTTTTTTAATCACAGCTTATGAGTTTTTGATGAAACGTTTTCACAATAAAAAATAATCAAATATTATTTTAATGTAATTGGATAATTTAAAACTAACAGATATCTATTTCTTTTCGATTGGTGAGTACGGATGTAATTAGTTTACTGTGTATCAATTCTATAGCATCCGTGCAATAAGGCAGTAAAATTCCTGACGATACCGAAAACAAAACCCGGGCTGTGAGTGACAAAAAGTATGGACAACATTCCAAGTTCAACATCACATAGTTCAACATTCCAAGCTTCTACGTGTTTTTTTTTTGTATAATGAAAATAATAAAATTGTAATATATTATTATGTTCATATTTGATTTAAGTAGATGAATATAAATAAAAAAAACTTTAAAAAATATCATTTACAAAACAAATTAATAATTGTTTTTATAAAAATATTATTTTTTTATATAATTTTTATATATATATAAATATTTTTTTATTTGACATTTAAGCACTGTAAATTAAATTTAGATAACAGTGTAAATAAATGGGAAAAAAGAGAATAATACAAGCGCAAATTGAAAGTTTTGGTTTCTGAATACAAGATAGCTTTTATTTGCGACATCTTCTTATAAATAATACATTATTTCAATTGTTAAGAACGCTTTTTGCCATGAAAGCCACTTTTTAAGTCCAAAATATTTGCCAAGTACTCAAAATGTTGATTCTGAGTATTTTTTCAGCGAAGCACACAGTCTTCTAAAGTGGATCGATTTTTTAGTTCTAGGCGAAAAAAGCGAAGATTGAATGTTCGGATATGGAACAGTAAACACAAACTCGTTTCCGCGTGTTTGTCTGTTTGTCCCACAATTTAATGGGTCTTACTTCTCTCAAAGGATGTCACGATTATGGCACGCCTAATGGTAAATAATGCGGTGGAATCATAATAATTTGGCAAAGCACACCAAAAAGTGACTAATAAATTTCATCAAAATGAGGCGAAAGAGAGAAATTATTACAATTTTACCATGAAATATAACAGAAAAGTAAAACATTCAACAACTTTGGCATAAAATTCATAGTGTAAATCATGGAATACAGTATTACGAAATTAAATTCATTTATTAAAACTTTATTCTGGCAACAGACACAAATCTTAGCTGAATAGTAAAAATATTATCGTTGTGCTACAGTGACATATTTTGATGAAAACACTCATTATTTATATATATCTGATCTTAGAAAAACCCATTTATTTAGAAGGGTTATTATTTTTCAATCGAAGCTGTATTTGGTTTATACTAAAATACATTCGCAGTTTCATATCACACCACAGTTATCATATATGGCTAGATTTGCTAGCCTCGAAAGTCGATACTGATCATGTCATTTATTTAAAATATGAATTTAGTGTGAATTAATATTTTTTTACATATATGTTACAGTGGATATACAATATATTCGGTTCACTGTATATGTAAAATACACATTGATTCGCACTATACTATAAAATTTCAATACTGATTGATTTGATATCCCACTGTTTATTTATTGTGTATACAACCTTCCTTGTAAAGTAAAATCTACACTGTTATTGCGTGTTTTGTGATTGCACAGGCATTTATAACAACAATTTTTGTTATTTTTTGATCTTCGAAAATATCAATTGAAACTATTATATATATATATATGATGAGCAAGCACTACAAAAAAATACATACAAATAACGCATTTGATTTTAATTTGTATATGTTCGTATTTCTTTGTTTATAAATTAATTATGGATTCCTAATAAATAAAACAATCATCGCCAACAAAACTTTATGCATATATTCATTTCTATTAAATAAATAATGGATACAAATTGAATTTTTGATAATCATTTGAAAAAAGTAATAATATGATGATACGAAAAAAAAAATAATACATATTTTTAAGTAATTGCTAAATTGCTCATTCAAGAAATTTTTAGTAAAGCATGTAATGCATTGCTTTGCATACCATCGTAAGTATTCCTATTGAAAGTCCATGAATCTTTTTATAGTTGTTGAAAGCTGTGAATCTTTTGTGTTCATGTTAATACACAAACTCATTTAAAGACAATTTTATTCGTACACATAGAAAGTCAGAAAATAATTTAGTATACAGAAAAAATATCAACTATTTAGTCGTCGTTTTATATATTTATTGAATTGTTTATGAGTCTTAACTTTCACCTTACGTCTTATTTTAATTCTGTCCGTTTACTAGGAAATAGTATTTAAAAAATGGATTTTGTAATTGATTTCTTTTTCTACAAAGGAACAAAAAATATATTCGCAATTTTTGGCAAACTGAATAAATATTGTGTTACTTGGCAAAGTTCAATGAATTTATAATCATGGTTTATTTTAATGTAGAAATGAATTTACTGCCTACGCGTCGAAGTATTTTGAGGTGAAGGCTTTTTTTTCTTAGAACAATTCAGAAATCAAAGTCAAAGTTAATATCCAAAGAAATTAATTTTAACGATATGTTTTCTCCGTATCAAAGAATATAAAATGTTTAATAACATTTGGATGCTATTGAAAATTTTAGCTTACTTATTCTTGTAATGTTTAGAGGTTTTGAATTTTAATTATGCCGTATAGTTGTAAAATGGTTCAATATATTTTTTTGATAACAGATTATATTTTTAAAACAGTAATATGTGTTGATATCAATTAAATTTGATAAAGCTTTGCTTTGGATGTTTAAGACAAAATATTTTTTTTCGCGAAACTGTTTACAAAAGAAGTAATAGGAATAAATAAAAGCAAAGCGATTGTCAAAGGAAAAGTTTTGTTTAGTTTCGAAGGAGAATATGAAATACAAAAGCATTGACCGCAAAAGAAGCAGAACTTATTTCTAAAAACCATATACATTTTCGAAATGGAACATCAATTTCCATTCTTAATAATGTATCGGAGCGGTAGTCTAGCGAGAAATTTCGGTTATTTAGTCACTTCAATTTAACTATATTTAAGCTGATGAGAAAAAAAAAGTGAGGTGAGAAATACATATTAAATGAGCTGATTACTACATTTTATATATAAGCTAACCGTGAGACAAGTTGTAGCTTTGTTATACTACCTATAAAATAATATGAGAAGAATTTGAAGCCGCAGCGACCAGTAGAGGACAGTTTTAAATTTAAGTTGCATGCGTGCGTGGCCACGCAGCAATTTTAAGCCTGGTCATTCCCATTACCCAAAAAAAAAAATTATACTTAAGGCAGATTATTTATTTATTTTGGCCTGAAAATTGTGTTATTAAGCATGATCCGCCAAATGTGAATTTAGATTTTGCTTGATGAATGCAATCAAATCTAAAAAGTGCAAGAAATATCATAAAATTAATTAATAAACATAAAACGTTTCGTTTTTTTGTAACAGTTTTAAATGTGTTAAACATGAACCAGTATTACTCATTGTGAGCATTATCAACTGATAAGCCAAACCGGTCCTGGTTTTGAAAATATAAGTTTGAGGAAGTAGTATTAAAATTTGCGTTTATTACAATAAAATATAATGTATTCAAAATAAGAGATTCAAGATTCATAAAATTAGGATATACATACATTTTATTTCAATTGTAGAATTGGATCTAATGTATGTATGTAGGATCTGATAAGTTAGACAAATGTTTTTGGTTTTAGATATATATTACTTATGTAAGGTGTATTGAAAATTTCGGGCAATATAAGAAAATAAACTATATTTTATCAAATTTTTATTTTATTTGTAAAATAAATACATATAACAAAATCAAACAAACAGAAATAGTTTTACATTTAAATATCGTCTTCTAATAACTTACACTGATCATTTTGAAATTACCATTTTTACAGTCTTATCTTGTGCGTTAGTATTATGAAATTTACTGTTTTCGTCACATCTAACTATGAAATTTCATGAAGTAGGTATAGCCAGTCAAAAATATAAAATATTTACAGCTTGTTTATGTACACTACAAGCACTCTTTGAATATAGTTTATGAGTAAACCTGCATAATATTTGCATACAAGGGCAATATGATTTTTATGGGTGTTGTTATTTTCGCAAGAATTACGATGGCAAAAAAGGGAAGCCAAGTATTCACAAATCACGTTTTTATTAGCTGTATAAACATGATTTATTATTCTTCTTAAAAAAACGTTAGAAATACGACTGAACTACGTGATTTACTAAAACTATCTCACATTAAATAAATCAACGGCGTAAAGATTCGTTCATTCCTGATAATCTCCGAATTGCTTTAGGAAGACTTCTTATCCATTCACTTTAGTATTATTGTTATGATATGTGAATAAAGAAAAAGCTTCCCCAAACACTTAAAAAGATAAAGTTTATTTTATGTAATATTTTTATAACCGGCTTGTAAAAGATTCGAAGTGTTTTAGTCTCACTCCGATGCCTTGAGTGAAGGTGGAAGGGAGTAAAATCACATTGCGTGGTATCTGCCCCGTAGATACTGAAGATCGTAAATACTTGGATTTACTTCGAGCTGAGAAGCCATTTCGGAGGTTCGAATATCTGTTAGAATGAGTTTTATCAAAAATTAAACTTTTATTGGAAAAGGATTATACCAGGACACATTTTAAAATTGAAACTTTCGTCGAACCGTAAAATTAAAATGAATTTTGAAATAACCAATTTATAGAATATTTTAAGCAGCTTAAAAAATATTTTTTGTAAAATATAAAATTACCAACGAAAGATGAATAGTCAGAATGAAATAGCTGAACGCAATCACAAAATAGTTGAGAAGGCCAGAAAGTTTTTGTCACATTTGCTCACTGTATTTTATGTCGAAGAATGCAATTATACGTTAGATTCAGGATTTTTAATAATTAAAAGACTTTACATTTAACGATGTTACAGTTTTTGATTTTACATACCAGTACTACAAATATTAAAACCAGCATTAGAGAAAAAAAATAACGGGAAATCGGCAACTTGTGCCGTAAGAACAAATCAAAATGTAATTTTACTAATATAATAAAATATCAAGCATGCTACCATTTTTAAAGTTATTATTATTTGTATATAAACTGTATATTTAATTAGCAAATTCATGTTTTCTTTGCATTGAAATATGATTCGCTGAAAAAGTAATTGTAATAACGTCTTAAAATAAATATTTCCAATTGAAGTTTATGTTTGTTGAATGAGCAGACATTCAATAATAACAAATTTCTTTTTCAGAATTGACAAAAACAGCCGTAATACTGGGCAATAAGTAAGTCTGACAATACCAATTTAGTATAACATTTTTTTCTCTGTTTCGCGTTTATTCAACAAATTGTATTTTTTCAGCAAGATTTGAAATAATATGTTGATATCCCTCTCCACAAGAAATGGATCGAGAGCATTTCTCTGCAAAATAAAAAAATCTGACGCAATCCTTTTTTGGACGCCAGATGACAAAATTGACGAAATATTTTTGAGGCAATTCTTTGCCATTCTATCGTTGTTTTGTTAACGTCTTTGTCTTGTCTACTTGCATGAGGCACAGTATTGATTTGTATGACATATACATTTGTTATTAACTATGATTTTTTATTTATTACATTTCAGTAATTAAATTTTATTTGCATGATTTCAGTCAGAAGTTTTTTGGTAAATTTTTAGTGTCAGTAAGTGTAATAATTAATATTTAAGTCTTTTTTGCAAGTTAAATTTGTGGGTGCAATTCAATGATATATGAATAGTTCCGATAATTTTAATGACGACACATGTAATGGAAAACGTTGACTAAAAATTATAATCGATACCAATGCTGAGCATTATTTTTTAACCATATTTAATTATGTGATATATATATATTTATTCACTTAACCTAACGCATTCCAAAAAATTAAACAGCTTTTACATTTTCTGTATTTTTCAGTGAAACACGGGTCATTAGTAACAAAGCATTTGAAATCGTACAATTTTTTAACAATTCAAAAGCTAATTACATCTTACTACTAACTTTCAAAAAGCTTAAATAATTATAAAAAATAGTCGATCACAACCGTTGAAATGCTACTTCAATAGACTTTCATTATTTTTACAGAAATAATATTTGCTGCTTCATTTCAACATTTGATTTTTTACTGTCAAAAGACAATTTGAATTCTTCTAACAATCAATGAAGATTTTTTTTCAAATTCGAGACTTGGGAATAAATGCGTGAGCAATGGCGTATTTGTGTAGTATTTTATCGAAGAATAAAACTCGATTAATTATTCAATATCTTTTGTACGAACTATAAAGGAAACATAAAACATAACCATCAAAATACGAAAGAATTTATAGCGTTTATTAAGTTATTATTTTATCTCATTCAAGTTTCTTATATTTTCTTGTTGGGTACCGGATAGTATATAATCATCAAGTAGCATAGTTCATCATTTTGATTTAATTAAGTGTTCGTTTTCAGCAAACCAGCATGAAACTTCTATTATATATTCAATTAACATCCTTTAACCTGTCAGCGCTGTAGTTACAACAATGTCATTTTAGAAATACGATAAGAAATTCTGTATAAAAAAGGTCAACTGATGTATGCAAAAAATTTGGAAGCTAAGTTTATACAAAATACATACGAATTCACGTAATATTTATGAATTAACAAATTATTGAAAGAGTTGTGAATTTTCACTTTTAAATCTCTTTTATATACAGACTGCGTCATTACTTTTACAGCAACACAACAACCCTCTTCATATACTACTTGATTATACAGTAGAACTTCGATTATCCGAACTCATTGGGGATGGAGACAGTCTGGATAAGGAGAATTCCGGATAATCGAAAAAATCATAATTGACAGGAAAGAACAATTGAATATAAATCATTTTTATTTCTTTAGATTATTTAATAAATTCAAATATTATTTATGTAACAAATATTTATCCATGTCTGCCTAAAGCTCGTTTTTCTTTTCGATGCTGCCAAATCGTTTATAATTTCAAGGCATATCGGTAATGTTAAAAATAAATATTTAAATCGTGATCAATTTTTCAAGAATTTTTTTTTCAATGAGTACCGAATTTGGACGATTACTGACCCATATTTTATACAGGACTTGTTGTTAGAACGAATGTATAAAAAACAAATGCAACGATCAAAATGTTAAGATTGAATTTGATCGCGTAAGTAAACAGTGGACGTAATTTACCACTGGATATTAGCAAATTCGTAATATTTTTGTTTATTTTCTCCAAAGCGGATAATCGAGAATCTACTTTACATAATGCTTAATGTGTGTGTATGGTGAGTCGAGTAAAATGATTATACTGCCTCACTTGAATTCGTTGAAGAATAAGGCGGAATCTTAAACTCATGTTCAAACTACGGCTTACTAAATTTTATGATTGTGGTGGTTGCATTTTAAATTGATTGTGTTTAATTGTTTTTTTTTACTTGAAATGCAGTTCTCAGCTATGATACTGTTGTTTTGTAGTTGTGAACATTTTTATGAGTCAAAAAAGCACCACCGAATTAAGCAGGCGTGGCGTATCACACCCTTCTTTTAGATTACGTACCAGTTACCTATACTCGTAAAACAACCACTGGTTCACACAAATAAAGATTCGTCACATGTATAAAAGAAGATACTCGTGTGTTTCATTCTGTTTTTGATTTATTGAATATAAGATAACGCAATCTCTTTAGTTATTACAGTATTTGACATAGTTTTAATCTATATCAAAGTTACTTTTATGTTTCATGACTTTTTTACTACATAAATTATTAATTAATTATAGAGGCTTTAGCAAAAAAATAATTGAGATAGAATAAATAAAATATTTTTTTTAAATTTCGGAATCATAAATAACTTCCTGAAACATTATTCAAAATTTAATTGAGGGAAAAAACCCGTATCTTCATTGTAAGATATGATAGAAACATTTATTTCAATTATTATAATTTAAATCATTTAAAATTATGTATAAATAGTTAAGTTTAATAAACTATTTTAAAAGTGGAATAATTCAATGTTTTTTGAAATGAATACTATTTAAAAAATTCATATCTTTAAACAGTTCTTAAATATTTAAAAATATGAACTCGAAATATAATAAACCAAAAAAACATTTCTTTTTTCAGAAATATGTTCATCTTTTTCGAAATCCAAATAAATAATTCCATTCTACACATTAAAAAAGTTTTCTTGACGTAAGACAAAAATCTCTAAATAAAACAACTAGCCTTAATATTCAAATACGTATATTCTAATGAGTTTATATCTCTAGGTTTTAAGATCATTCTATTATAATTTTCAGCTTTATATTTGTAGCCTATTTTGTAGTCTCAGTAAAGTTGAAAACGTTACCACTCAGCCATGGTGTTTAATATTATTTATGATATTTTTTTATTATCAAAGTAATTTTTGTTTTCCATCATCTTTATCGATAATCAAAATAATATTATACCAAGTGAATGTGTTTCACCGCCATCTTTTTGTCCTTTCGGACATCTGTTTGTACAATAGTTTCCTGTCAACCATCAATATCAACGTGACCTAATTCTTTTTCATTATTTTCAAGGCCTGATAGAGTTACCGTGTTACTTTACTACCAAAACACATGGCAGTAGAAAATATACACGTCCACGCGTACTTATGTTTTACCCTCAAGGGGTTTAATAATGAATTTTCTTTTACAGCCACACTGTCATTTTAGCACCATAAAAAAGCTATTGGCCATTACATAATGATTGAGACGTTATTTCACAGGAAACTTAACCTTTTGCCTTTGGAGATATAATGAAAAGAAAGGAAGGTAACACCTGCTCGGATGCTATTCTTTTGAAATTGTTACTTTTTAGACAGGCGACAGGGAAGACAATTTTATTTCAAAATATTTATGACGCTGTTTTTGCTTTTAAGAGGAATGTTTTTTTTATTAATCTTTTAATGTATACATTTTAATAATAATGCAAGATTCGTAAGTGTCTGAAATATAACAACTGCAAAGAAAAGTCTTGAAAAAAGTCTGTCTTACTCAAAAAAGAGTGTCTTACAAAAATTATAAACAATAATATAATTATTTCAATGTTCATCGCATTTTGCGTGATTTAACCTAATTTAAAAAATTTAATGTTTTCGATCATTGTATTTTCATTTTTTTTTTTAAATTTCACATGTAATCTTCGATATAACAACCGAGATACGTTCCTAAACTTTGGTCGAAAGCCGAATTGGTCGTAAGTCAAATTGAACACTAAATATGTATAAAATATTTTTGTACTTACCTATACGTCATATATATTTTTGTTACTTAAGTTATATATATTTATCCCTCATTATCCGTAGTTATATAAGTACACCCTATTGGATTAGCCGTAGCATGAATTTTTTAAATTTTTTTGAATATTTTAAATTTTAAGTTTTTCCGTCTTTTTTTTCCTGGATAGTTCTCTGTTTCCTCTTAAAAATCGTCCAATATCCGAATTGTGTCAAATGATGCAATTTTGTTGTTCACAGGTGTAATCATCATTAGTCGAGAAATACCACTATCTGTAGTTAAACTATATTGAATGAATAAATATTAAAACTACAATGATTATTATTAAACGTTTGTTATAGCACTCAACTATACGGTTTCTGCATATTTTTTCAATACACTCGATTACTGAGTCAAATTATAAAGCATTATATTATTCTTCTTGCAAAATATAATCAGTTGAAAACAAAGTGTCAGTAATCCGATGCCTGAATTCAATAAAAGATTACGCTGGAACGAAACAGAATGTAAACAATCGAACATCTTCATTCTTAATTCTCATTCAATTATCGAATCACGTAATTTGAATCAGTGTACATCAGTTAGGGTTTAGCGCTATTGCGCACAGAACCATCCCGTGAGATCGAACGAAAAATAAACAAGAGTTGTAATAAACTTAGCGTTGAGAATCGAACTTTAAAGTACAACTAATTGAATGAACGCTCGAGCTTTCCCAATGGGCCACCCTACCAGCGGCGCTTCCCAACTAATGAGTAATTACTTTAAAAATATCAAAGTTTTTATAAAACAAAAATGTTATTTTTTTTCTTAAAAACTTTTTTTTTGTAACTTTGTGTATATTTTACAGAACGGTTTGAATAAAAACCCAAAAAAGCACTAATTAAAAGCGAATTATACTTGAAATCGAATGACGGAGAATATATATGTATTACTAAAAAAATTGTCTGGCATTTATATTTACGGTATGCAAAAACATTGAAAGGCTTTCCAGTGTTATTATTGAGCTTTACAAAAAAAAAAATCGATTCATTTCAAATATTAAATTTTGATGAATCAAATAGAGGTGCAAATACCATATTTGAATAATAAATATAAAGTAAATATGTTTTCATTAATTAAAAAAAAGTCTCAGAAAATAATGTAAATTTTATTTTTATATTTGAACGTCTATACTATTGATTTAATTGGCATTTACTTGGTAGAACTCCATTATAATACACTGAAAAAATAGGAATGTATTTTAGACCTACAAAAATTGTAAGGCATATAGTTTGATAGGTATTTCGGATTACGCCCTTACGAAAAAATATTCACTAAGTCCAACCTTTACCTGATAAAAAAACAAAACAAAAATGTTTAATTCTTTACGAAAGACGATTATTGCCAGGTAAACATAGAAAATAATCCACGAACCAAGAAAAAAATAAACAAGTTATCAAACATGAAATATATTATAGTTAAATGAAATCTTAAAGTATGAAACGGAAATTTGGGCGTTTTACAATTTACAATTTTTCCTAAGTGAATCTACATTTTAAGTCTTTTAATATTATGTAAAAAAAATTGACGAGTTTGGACATAATTATGATACAAATAGGAAAAATTTACAATGGCAGGAAAGCTATTTTTTTTTATAAATGTTGAGACATTATTTTTGTTAACCAGTTGATTATCAATTCATATTTGATTTATATATTCATGCTATAATTTTATTATTTAAAAACGCCCGTAAAGAGCAAAACTTGTTATAAAGTTTAGTAGCAAGAGTAGAAAATGCTTTCTATTTAGTTTAATGAAACGTTTATCCACTAAGAACTGATAAATAAAATCAAATTAGTGTTTTTAGTATAATACATTATAAAACAACCGGGGTATGTAAGCCATTAAATAAACTTAAATACGGAATTTCTGTTTAAAATTCGTTGCTTTCCAAAATGGTAATTTAATTTTTTCCTATTATTTCAATAGTAATTTTGTGTAACTTTACAGCTTGAACAAAATATTCTTCACACGTGATAAAACAATTCATATGTTTGTATGATAACTAAGAGGATAATAAAAAAATAGCTTTGCCCTCTGCCTGCTATAACGTTCATCAAAATTTGAACCAGAGACGTTATTCATGTTTTTTTTTTTGTTGAAAATTCTAAGTTACGACGTAGTTATGTTATTGCCATTACAAACTACGATATATTGTCATTTAGCGGTTAAAGATCTAATACACATTTTTTTAATGTTGTTTACAAACGTTCTGTAATAGTTCTAATTAAAAATATTAAAATTTTATGGACATATATGTGGTATTTGATAAAAATTGGAAAAAAATTTTGTTATCTGCAAGTCTGTCAAGTTGAATACGTTTTTATTTCAACGCATATCTGTGCAATTTAATTATATAAAATACTAAACGGTTAATGAAAAAACGAAACGTTCGACGACTGGTTATGTCTTGTAGTAACCCTATTTTTGATTTTTGAAATGCTCTCTGAGAAATTAAAAACTGAAAATTCTGTAATATAAAATAAGACGAACGTTAAATAAATCATGGTTAATATTATCGATTCAAGTTATTTTGAATATCATCATTTAAAATATTCAATGAAAGACGAGACTGTAATTTTGTAACGAAAATAATATTATAAATTCTGATCGTCTAGCAATATTGAATTATCGGTTAAAATGAAAATGATTTACAATACTTTAATAGAATTTCATTCAATAAATGTTCAACGCCACTGTATTTCAAAGCTTTTCTCAACAATTCTTCTTTATCTCTTATATTTTTATACCCAGGGAGATAAATAAAAATCAGCGTTAGCACTTGCGTGGTGCCATCCGCTAGGCACGTAAATTGGAAATATTTCTTAATTTTAAAGTCAAATACGTGATTTGCTTATTGAAATTCCAAGCGCTTTATAAAATCAGATGAATAACGACCTTTTTATTTGGTTTTCTCTGCTCCGAGAATAAAATTGCAAATAATTCACATTCAAAACCTGACGACCCATTGGAAGTTTTTTTACACTTGAGTAATCATTTTATTATGTACTTAAAATTAAATATAACAGCAATATTACTTTGAAGAATCTTTCATCTCTTTCAAATTCATAAACGTTGTTTGATCGGTGATTTAATATAAATACATAAAGGCATCTACTCCAAGATGAAAGTAACAGTAGTGTGTTAGAAAACTCTCCTTGTCTAATCAAAGTCAAGATAAATCATGTATATAGTCTGATCTCTAACATCCAAAAAAGCACCAATATTATATTTAAATAAAGATACGAGCTTTCAAAAGCTCCACACTATATTTATGCATATATACGATACAATCCATTTATATAATTGAAACTTTTCGTAGTTTTACAATGCTTGATAACTCGGTAAGCTGAAACTGTACAATAAATATTTGTATTTCAAAACAAGGTATTATTTGTGTTATAACGATTTAAAAAATAAACCGTATAGCCTTATTTATAATACGCCAAAAAATGAACACTGAAAATTATTTTTATCAAAGTTTTACATTTTTTCTGTAAATATCAGTAGAAGAGTTTTTAACATTGAGTCAATAAATGGTTTGGTATATTATTCCAAAAGTATACTGATGTCCATTATTATATTGAGTGAACCTTTGTTAAGCAGGAATACAGGCTTAACAAATATCAAGTATCGGTCGTAGTATGCTTCATTACAGAACCAAATATACAAAAAAAAAATCTACCTCATTCAGTTTGCTTTGATACAAAAACTATAGCAATCACACGGTCATTTCAGCAATCTCAATTCTACCACAACTGCCAAATTCTCATCGAATACCAGATATTATTATTTCATATAGATCTTACAATAATCAATGAAATATCCAAAAACAATGTTTCGCACTCTCAACTAGCTCTTTAATACTTCTTGTTTTGTCATATTTTTCTTCATTAAAACTATATTCACCTAAATTGTTGCCAACTCCACCAATCATTACACCCATTACTCTAAATATAGGAAAAAAACACACTTAATTTTCCATGATTACCTTCTATGAGTAATATCTTATGGCCATACACAGATTCAGAATCCCAATGATCAGAAGAAAAAGCAAGTAAATTTAGTTAACGTTTAGCCAATATCTTAATTTTTGAATCAAGGAATCAATCGATGTCTCGCAAAATATCCTCAAAAAGCAAACATCTACATTTTTTCTAAGCTCAGTGTTTGTTTTTGAATACTTGGATAAACTGTAAGCTTTTTGATTGCTTTACTGTCTTCCTAGATGTGATGCATCGATTATGAAATCTCAAAACCAACCCCCAATAAATGTGAAGTAATTCTCAGCATCAATTTCAAATATTATACGCGTATAATAAATACATCGTTATTGTGTTATATCAGTTTGATCTAGATGGCCTTTACTTTGGATGTATTATTATACCACAACTAAATCATGCCAATATACTAAGACGAGCTAGTCCTTTAGTGTCAACGATTCGACCTCTAAGCATGACCTTTGGCTGGTAATGCGGGCAGCCGACTAATCAACGCTTTGAAACAGAGGAAGCTCTCAAAGGTGTCGCCCACGTGACCACCGCGGGATGTTTGCCCAACCTTGATTGAACAACCCTGAGCCATATTGTTTCACACGTATTGATCTTAAACGCATTAGTGGGAAACCCTCGAGTACACAGAGAGCGGCCGAATCAGGCATCGGGAACCATTGTACTTTAGTATAACTGAATCACAGACCGATTGTACTGTTTTAACAATTTTATGGGAACGAGTAAATATTGTGTTTTTATGAAACTTTTCTTAATAAATTAAACTTTTGTGAAATAAGTTATTTCTTAATCAATATTTTTTTTTTGTTTATTTCGAATATTTTTATCATACACATAAAATAATATATGTTTTTTTATTTTGTTGTAGGTCAATCTGGAAATATGAAATGATTTATTACTTATGTTTTAAAAGCTATTACTTCTCATATAGATAAAATCATATATGCATTCTGAAGGAATGTATTTCGATATTGACGATTATTCCAAGGCATGAACTTTTTTCCCCAGTGAATGACTATAAATTTCTTTCCAAAAAATATTATTTCAAAAATCTTTTGTTCATTTGAAGCAAATTTGTCAAAAATAATGATAGAAATGCGTTGAATAAATATTTTAAAAAATAGTAATCGTTCAAGATATATTATAATATGGGATTGGCAATTGATAAAAGACGACAAAATACTTGGAAGAGCACGTGCGGCCATACCTTAATAGGCTTAGCAATATCCAAAATTTTGCTTTATTTTTTTCAAAAATTAAGATGTTCGGACATGTCAGTGGTAAAAAAATATTAATTTACTTGTTTAAAATATGTACATCGAAAAATAAAAATATTGATTAACTAATGTTTCGCAACTTTATATGCCAAAAGTTTTCTTGTTTATACAAAACAATTATTAAAGGATATTTACAGTGCCAGTGTTATATGGTTTAACTAACTAACTGGTGACTATTTGAATAAATTTTTAATGAAAATTTTTGTGTATTTAATATTTAAGATGTTTTTCTGTGAATTTTATATTGAGGCGAGAAAAAAATGAGCCAATAAGCAAAATATACAAAAAAATATAGTATATATATTTTCCCAGCATATATCATAAAAAGCAATTTTCTTCTGATAAAAAAATAAATAATTTATGAATAAAAATTTATGTTATGCTAAAGTAAAATAAGACGAAAACCAAAAGTGGTGAATACCTGCGTAAAGGGTATACGGGTGAATTTGATTTGAACTCGAAATACCCAGATTTATTGCGGCACGCGTCTTGGAGGACAATTTAAACCTTAACCAAGTATTTTATTGCCTAAAGACGATACATACAAACATTGCCGGTTCCAACTTTCAAGGAGTAAACCGACGTGGTAGGAATAAATGAATTTATTTTAATCATTGCATTCCCAAGAATATTGTAATTTAGAAAAGGTATACTGTGGCAGACTCCATAGTGTATATTTTCCTTTGAATTTATTTAATTATAGTTTATTTAAAATTTATTATAGTTTATTTAAAAAAAATAATTGATACTTTTATCGATACTAGTCATTAAAAATAATCTTAATGTCATAACTTAAAGTAGAAATTGTGTAGCCATTTTCAGATGGAGAAGAAAAAATAGAATGTTTGAAGACACAAGACCACACTATTCATTGAAGGTGCATTTGAAGTTTCAACATCAAATTTGATTTGTAAAACTTCTTTCTGGGTAATTATTTTTTTTAATTTGATTTTATAAAACTTTCTGGGATTTGTCAAATTTTTCTTCTGGGTCGTAAGTGACAAAACATGTGGAATCGCACAAAGATAAAACTCGAATTTATTGATACACTAAAAGCTTACATTACTCCACAGGAAGCGTATTGTTATAGAATACATTTTAAATTGACAAACCTGACAAAATTGCTTACGGTTAACGTAAATGTGTATTAGTATAACTCTTGACAACTTTAAAGATATTAATTGCAAGTTCTTAGCGAAAGGATATTTTTATAAACAAATAATATTTTATAATATAAAAAAAATTGTTTATTAAAACTCTCAAATGAAAGCTGAATCAGTTAAGTTGCATTTGATATAGCTTAAGATCATCAAAAATGGTCATAACGGGTATATTAAAAACGATGGAATAATATTGAACAATCTTCATCTTATTTATTGAAAAATGCTTTTTTATGCTTCAATGAAATCAATTTTGCTGTTAACGTGTATTTTTTAATAAAAATAGCCAAAACTTTTGTTTCATAATAGTTATATCAGGGATTTAAAAATTATATAAGCATATATATCTTGTTGTGTTTTATTTTGAAAGTATAGCATCTTTAAAATTGAAACAGTTTGTTGTAGCATTCAAAAACCTTTAAATAAGCACAAAACTGTCTGCTAGAAATAAACAGAATAAATACATAATTAAAACCAAGAATAAAGACTAAAATAAATATAGAAAAAGTGTATTCGTATGGGAAATACCAAAAAATACATTTTATATTTGTTTGAATAAAGCACATGTTAACCATTACAATATTTCAGAGCTTAAATTAAGCACAAACTGCTCGATTAACTATCGGATATGTGTTTTGGTTAACAGTTGTACCGGTTACTAAATTTAGAATGTTAAAATCACTGGTGGGTGACTGGAGGTTGATTTTATATGTAAAAGCTTATATACTTTACTGGTATTGGTCACCAATACTCAAACACCAAAAAATATTTATATAACGTCTGTGATAATGTCATTACAACGCATGCTACGTATTTTGGCCGCAATAATACTGGTTGTCGGCATCGATAAAAGTTAGTAATCCGAATACTGTAAAAGTATGAATTTGGCTTGTTGTCAATAATTATAACTGCTTTTAACACGGTGAAAAAATAGCAATGTATTTTAGTTCTACAACTTTTTCATACGCCATTTTCAGAACTATAGTATATATAGAATAGTCCTGACGATGGCGTTAGCCGAAATAGCTTTCAACTATATATTTTTTTTTTAATTATAGAACTAAAAAAAACATTGCAATTTTTTCACCGTGTTATAATGGAGTTCTACCACGTAAATGGCAAGTCAATCAATAATTGCTTTTAATAAATATATTATACATAAAGATGAAGACAAAAATATGATTTACTAATGAAATATTTTAAATGTTCAAAACCTCACAGAGAAAAGTTGAATTGAGAAATTAGCGTTGCAAATACCGCTAAATACTTAGTGCGATCTATACTTTGGCTAGAAAGCGCGAGGTGTAAGTACGTCAGCAAAGTAACCGAATGTATGATTATTTGCCATTTATTAATATCATTTGGTGTTTTGATGTAATTTTATTATTGTATAAATACTTTTAATTTTGTCGTTAATAATTTATTTGTTTCATTATTTATCAACCTAATAAATTATCTATAATTCAAAAAATGTATAGATTTTTTCAAGTAACTGGTGCTTGTGAAAAATATCTTAATTTTACGACAGCGCGTTGTTTATTTGCAATTTATGAGGCCATACTTAATCAAATACCTACCTTATTTACAGGTGCGACACACTGTGCACGATGAAAATGAAGAATATTAATTTATTTAATCGCCCTTAAAATGCAACAGTTCCCATTCATGGCTGAATAATTAATTACTTATTAGCACCTTCCCTCCAATTATCCAGCACTTTGGATTGATTACAAAATGGGCTTAATCGTGCTTTGGCTCGTTAATAAAGAGGCTTTTAATCTGGAAAAGGAATATTCTTCCCGAGGGTATTCTATCGCTTAACTTTTCGTTATTAATTAGTTTTTTTGGGAACGCAAGAATCGTACCCAAAACTGAATCATAAGATAAATATTTAAACTGTGTCTCAACTTTTTGACATGCTCACCGTTACCCATGCTTTTTACATAAACGCTATTTAGATTAACTTGGATCAATCAATTTGATAATTTAAAATTATTACTTTGATTTTAGTTTAAATTTTCAGCTTAGTTTATTGACTCTGAAAAATAGTCAAGCTGATTCTCAAAAAATAAAGCTCATATTTTTTGCAAAACCGATATTCACATAAAAATTGTGTGAATTCATTCTTGTAATGAAATTAATTTCACATATTGTGAAGTCAAAATTAATATTTTTTTGTTCACTAGCGTTTCGTTCGAAAAGCATGACCACACTGAATTCGTATCATAATAAGTAACTCGAAAAATTAAATAACAGATTATAATAAGACATATGGAAATTTGATGTATATTTATATAATACAATATATCCATTTGTAATTTTTCATGATGTAAAAAAGGAGGGAGGATAAGTCTATTTATTCGTAAATAAACATTTATTTGGATGACCAAACATTTTTGGAAGCTTAAAAGTTTACTCGAATGATTTCATATCCCAAACTTGCATTTCGCAATGGATTATGAACAGTTATCATATTACTTTGAGGCATTATTATAAGACTCAAAATTTTGCATTCCTTAATACTGATATAGTTATACGAAACCATTATTTTTCATATACATTCATTGTATTGTTGATATTTAATCTTTCAGGGAAAATGATACATTATTTATAATATCGTTACATTTATTTTTTAATAATGGTATTGTCGATGAAAATATTCTGTTTTTAGAAGTATTTGAAGTAGCTTTCATAATATCGATTTGGTTCAAATAAATTTATTTTATGATCCAAATCATCATTCAGTGTTTTTTTTTATCCGATCTTAATAAAGCGTTATTCGCAAATTGGTGCTTCAAAAATTTGAACTGAAATTTTTGTTTATTATAATTGTAGGCAAATCACTTTACTTATAATATGCGGATAATATGTATTTTATTTTCATCGTATTTTTTCAATATATCTAGCAGATATATTTTTTTTGTTTATTTGATATTGGTGTGGTTTCTAATGGACGCGAAGTCGCCTACACGATGGGCTAGTTATTGTATTTGAAACGATCCATAAATCTTTGCTGAATTCTTGTCCATTAATTACGATAATAGTTAATTCTGTCGTTTATCTCCATCCACCGAATGTTGTAGAAAGTACCCAACCGGAAGAATGAGATAACGAAGGAATTCCAAATTCTCTTGGAAACCTTATTAGAAAGTCATTGTGTTGATTGGATTTATCTTATGTTTTACATCTAACAACGCACTGTTATGTTACGATTATACATATAGCCAAAAAAATCGAGAATACAAAAATTGTAGATTAATCCTTTGCATAATTTGTTCAATGTCATAATCAAAAACAGTATTTATTGTGTCAAATGAGCCACTTAAGTATGATTTCAAATAAAATAAGATTATATTATTGATAGCGAAATCATAATTTAGGAACTAAAAAATAAATTTACTTTAAATATAAACAGGAAATAAAATATGTTATAATTTAAAAAAAAAACACCAATAAGCCACCTATATCGACTTTTTTTCTATCATTAGCATACTCGTTGTAATAAAAAAACTTAGAGCAATCAGGAAGTTTATTTTTACCTCTTAAATCTTCATTTGCGTCAAATTTAGAATTATAATTGAATATAGAGCATCAATCATATATAGTGTTCAAATAAACCTCGCAAATAAACATCGTTTGAAGCTAACAATTGCGTATTGATGGTTCGAGAGGTTTACTTTAAATACCCCCTCTCAAATTAATAAAAGAGTGTCTACATTTTATGTTTATTTTTCGTCTAGTCAAAACCAAAGCTTTGAAGATCATTTAGCTCTTAAATATTTTTAAGTAGATATTTGTAAAATTTATAACCCGATTTATTTTGGTTGAAGAATTTATGATATCATTAAAAATTGGCTGTTCCACGAGTTTAAATAGAAATTCTAACATAAATGCCAATTTTTTTAAGTTTTTACTGTTAAATTATAGCTTCTCATTGGCATCTCAGTTGATACGTTGGATATACACCAAAAATTTATGTCGAGGACTTTTTAAAAATTGATCTGGATCATACAATGTGAAATTATTAATAATTGAAAATTCTCAATTACACTTCGTTTTAGTCAAAGAAATATGTGTGTAGGCACATTTATTTTATTCGGAATTCCAAATTTTATCAGGATAAAACGAAAAGTAGCATTTATAAACCATCAAGTAGACAATCTCTTAAGCTTTCTTCGTCATAAGCATATATTTCAATTCCTTAGGGCCAAAAACATAAACCCACTCTCGATTTTACTTTACTGATCCATTTTAGATTAAAATCAAAATATTTACAATGTATAAAGCCCAACACTTCCAATATAAATATTTTTTCAGTAAACATTTGTTTGTTCACAATTTTTAGCCAAGGTATTTAAATAATGAAAGTCACGACAGAATTTCCTCATCCATTAAATTGAACCACTAATTGGCAACTTTGTGGTCAACATAAATATTTTTTTAAATACAAAGCTTATAACATCAGTCGTTCTTTTAATGTCAATCAATTATCAAATTTGATAATAAGTTTCTTTAATGATTTAATTTAGTTTTATTAGTTAATATACTATATTTAAATCAATATAAAAAATCCTACAATCTTTACATCACAGTTTTATCTAAGTAATCGAAACATATTGTAAACTTTTGCATGTCGTATACCATATATCTTATTTTCAATAATAAGGTCACTATTAGCGGTACTGTTAAAAACTTATTAATTCTACAATAGTAAATATGGTAAAAAATCATTGATTATCGTTGACTGTTAAACTCTCACTCTGTTTTTAAGTAATGAAAGAGTTACTATCGATTTACTACGAATACAAAAATTATGCAAACATGACTTCAAAGATGTTTCATTTTCAAAACTATACGCTTCAATTTATAGCATATACCAGAAAATGTCTTTCATCAACCAATCGCTGACAGTAAAGTGCAAAAATATTATGCTTACATTGAAATTTTAGCAGTTTTATTTAATTATTAAAAATTTCACAAAATACGCAAAAATACTGCTAGTCCGCCTCTGATCGTTAAAATTAAGTAAACAATGCATGTATTGTAAGGCGCCGTATGAATTTAGCCATTACAAAAATACAATTTCAGTAGCTGGATACAAGGGTACAAACTACTGGCAATTAGCTCATATCTCCATTCACATAATTACTAGCCATAAAAACAGTAACTGGTTTACTACATGCAAATCGTCACAAATAAAAGCATTCTGTTTAATATCAGGCTTTATTGTGATCTATTAGTGGGCACCGTAAATGTAAAAATAGTTTATGAACATTGTTTTACGTCTTACTTAAGCAGTAATTTTCAAAATGTGCATGTTGTATGAACAAAAAATATAATGGCTTGAAAATTAGTAAGTGTTCAAAAATATACAGATGTTTTGATAATTTAGCACTTTAAGTGAGATTCGGGGGGAAGTTTTACTAATATTAGATAAATATTTTTAGTAAAATTATAAATCAAAACGTTTTCTGGCCGAAATTGTATTTTTTATGAATTATTCTTTTAATGATTTACACATTAGTAAGATTTCCGAAATTGATCTTTACAAAGAAGTTAAATTTGTTGAAAGAGTCATGTATATTTTTCTTTCTCAAAATTTTATGAAATAATTGTAACTTTATAATTTAAAATGCAACTTTGCTGAGTGACGACTTTTCTGATTTTTAGATTAAATTTTCTACTTGTGTTAGAAAAAATTAAGCTTCTCCCATTTTGCATCCCTATATTTCAAAAATATCATGACAGATTTTTCTACAAATCAGTGCTCCACAACTATTGAACCGAAGCAACATTTTTTAACAGAATAAAGATCAAATAATTGTAATGACGCAATGACAGGGAAGCAGAAATAATTATTTCATCGTTGGAAAAATGTACATTACATAAATATTGTATACTACAAAATGTAAATTTATAAGAAAAAAAAATGTACACAAATAAATTAAGCAACGCAGAAAGACTTAGTTATAATAAATGCGTTGACTGCGAATCTGTAGTATTTTTATAAATTTTACATGTAGTGTGCTGAGAAGTTTAGTAAAGAAACGATAATGTGAAGCAGAAAAAAAAATGTAGCGGAGCACTGATATAAATGACATAATATCATAAAATTATTTTGCGGCTCAAATTTTAATTCTGTAGATATCATATTTATAAGGAACCCCATCTAATCTAAACTGAGCTTGGTAAATATTATTCAATGTTTATTATCTTGGCACTGCATTGCAGAACGGAATGAATTGTCACTAAGCACATCGTACTTTGAAAATAGACACCATCACTGGGTAGTTCTGTGCGCTTTTTTTTATATAAGCTATAGTGAGCTTTCATCTGAGGTTAGCAAAGCATCCCTAATGACGGATCTCCGGCGAAACCCTTCATACGCGTCACGTGTCATTGTCGCTATGCTACTTTCACCAAACGAAGGTAAATTACGAGTTTGTGTGTTTTACTCGAAAGGTGTCTGGCCAATAGAAAACTGAAATCGCACCTACTGTTTTTCAAGATCTTTAAAACTCTTAATTAAACGTTTGAAAATATCCGAAAAAAGACCATTTTTGATAAAGCTTTAATTTACATATTAAAACTGTACTCTATACGTATTTGGTTGCTTAAATATTTTAATAAAAAAAGTATTAGCAATCAGAATTTTTTCCACAATTTTATTATACAATGATTACAACTGCGCGCATTGTCAGCGATGAGAAAATTTGTCCTAATCTATTTCTGTTACATCCGTGTTATATTTTAGAATGCCTGAAGTTGTCAAAAGGCGAAACCAGGGTCGTGAGTGACAAGCCATGTGGAATCGTGCAAAGTTGCATGCATGTTTCCTTGAAAGGTAAACGAAAATTCTTTAAATATTTTATTTGAGTATGATTTTAATCTACTGATTTGCTTTGAAAAGTTTTGATTCGAAGCGAAAGAAAAATTTTCAAAAAAATAATTGCTATCTTGTGAAAATATTATTTCATAATAGTTAACAAGCTTTGACAGACTATTTACAAAGCTGTGATTATTAAAGCTCAAAGTATTAGCAATTTTAGTATGATTATTTATGGAATCAAAAAATCTCTAGTATTACATCTTTCATTTAGTATACACATCTCATCTGTCATCTAAGCATCATTAATTTCCATATGGTAGTTTAAACAATATCTTACTATTACTCAATCGATTAAAATCGTTTTTAATATTCGGAAAGCTAAGCCAAATGGAGTAATAAAATTACCAGTAGTAAACCTAATGCACACTATTTACGTCTTAATTTAAGGATTAGATAAATTGAGTAGGATGTCACGAAATTTTAACAGATAACGGTTTCGTCTTCAATATAATGAAATTCGTAATTATTGGACGCTCAAAATTCTTTTCATTACCAGTTAAAAACCAAAAATATTATGGGTTCATACTAATATATTTTTCAATTATTACTTGCTAGAAATTATGTAAAACTGAATTCGGTTAAATTTTACTAACATGTTTTTATAAAAAAAGCTCTTTGTATGCCCAGCTTAATGATACCATGGCTTTTATGCTCAAATAGCTTTTATGTCACTAATTGGTACACTAATTATAGCGCCAATGCAAAGCTACAAAAGAACAAAAACTATAGAGTTATAAAGCTCTATTCAGGCACTCAGCGTGAGACGGTTTTTACGAATAATATTGTATTATACATAATTTCATCGTATAAGTAATGTGAAAACTTAAAAGTAGCATTCTATCAATAAATGCATCACATATAAATATATGTTGCTATATTGTGAATAGGAAATGTTCGAAAAAATCAAAAATATCTTTTTTCCACCCTCGCAAAACTTTTTGGATTACTATGATATAACCACATGACAACACATCTGAAACGTTTTATAACCATTACAAAAACTCTCGCAAAACTGTCAACGATGTCACACTTTGACGATGACATTTTGCAAACTGTCAATTGTTCATAAAGTAAATTTAATCTAGGAATAAACTATTCACTGGATGATTTTTTTTAAAAGTACTCTCCAAATTCAATTAATTTGAATCTAATCAAGAACTTTTGGTATTTTAGCTAGAGTAGAAAGTATAGTTTTAGCAGTTCATTTTGCTTGAGTGGCATTGTAACACATGCCGGATACATGCTAGTATTAAATATTTTTTACAATTATTTTAAAATTTAAATAAAAAATTGATATAAGCTCAGTGAGAAAATTTATCGAATGGGTCATATCTCACTGGTTATACAATAGAATACTGATATAGTTAATTGATAAAATTTAGTTGTGGTAAAATTTCAAATCAAGTGCGTTGAAGTCGAATGCTTCAAAAGTGGTGTTACATGAAATTCTTCTATAAAGTTAAATATTATTGTGATTTTTACAAATCAAATTACCGACATCACTCATCTATAGTATTGTAATATTCAAAACCGTCGGTTCTGATGAATTGATAAACTGGTGAAATTCTTTTGAAAATCTGTTTTTATTTTAAACATATTTGTTTTATCTTTATCGAGTTCAAATCAGAAATAGAACACGATTTATAAGTTATTATTCGTTAACAAAAAAGGAAGACATTAATCTAACAATAGTACAATCTAACAGTTAACACTTACAAATATTGCAAAAGTAATGTGAATTTACCATTACAAATCAAGTCTCAACACGAAAAGAGTTTTAGTGTTTCACGTGCTGCCACATGACGTCATTTGGAAAGCTTTTAAACAATACGCACTCGGTAAAAGAGTTTGTTATTATGACTATGAAAGGATTCAATACTCGCAAAGTAATGAGAAAACATGAAGTAATCATTGTTCTCAGCCATTCTATCAAAGAGCTGAAATAACTAGGATGTGAATTATTATTCCGGATTTTTTTTGTGATATCACTATGTATTTTTATACAAAACATTTCGTATACAATTTGTTATGATTGTAGTAAATGTGTTGTGTGTGATTGAAATAAAAATGATTTATTTTACAATTTATTGAGATAATCTTATTATCTACAATAAGAGCTTCCTCTAGAAGCGTTTTTTGATTGTGTTTTATTCGTCCCAAAAATTTCCATTTCACATGTTTACGTACTTATCGTATAACTTTTCCAAAAATTGAAATTTTTAAAATTGAAAATTGAATTGCTTTAAACATCGGGTTTTGCCTCATAAGCTTACCACCTTGGAGAAAAAAAGTGAAAATTTTCAATGTTGAAAACAGGCCAATTTTACATAATATGATATAATATATATTTTTTTCTTTTAACTCAAATTTTTCATAAATTCAATAGTTGTTAAAAATGCATCATAGAATAAAATATTTTTTATTTTAACTTTATATATTTTAAATAATAAAAACACATTTTTATAGTACTTATTTCCACAATAAGTTTTTTGATCAGGACCTGACCAAAACCGGTCCTGATCAAAAAATATATTGTGGAAATAAGTACTAAAAAAATGTGTTTTTATTATTTAAAATATCATGCCTTTCCATCAAGAAGTGACAGTTAACACCTTAAAAGTGATTATCTTTATATTTTATTATTATTTAGGACCACTTTCATGAATGGCAAATATTATCAAATTAGACCAATAATGGTCTAATAAATGTAATGCTGACCAATTCCATTAAATTTACTAAGAAATAAAAATATACGTAAATGTTTAACACTTTTTTTGCCACATTTTACGCATCTCTTTAGAATCTGCGATTGGTTTTAAACAATTTTTGAATGAGTAAAGCAAAGGCCATGGGTCAAAAAGTTTTCGGAGTTCAAATAAAATTGTTTTGAAATATTTGACTGAACGTAATCATCTTCTATCAGAAAATTCCTTTAATCATGCAGTATTACAATTTTAAACAAGAAATATTTCAACCATCTTTTCGTGTTTGTATTTTTGGAAGAAGCTTTTTTTAATAAAATTTATGAATATAATTTCCTTAAAGAAAATTTGCACTGATATATTGATACACATTGAAGAATACAAAAATAAATTATGTTATACTGAGGTTCCATAAATTTTTCCTGTCTTTAAAAATGCCTTATATATAAAAAAAAAAAAGAATCGTTTTCCTTTGAAAAAATGATGTAGTAGGTTTATTATAACGATATGTTTTTTTTTTGTTCATTTTCAATTAAAAACTGAAAATGGATTTAAATTTTCCATGTTAGTGATATGGTAGCGGATTTCAAGTCAAATGTAAAAGACAATATACACAATTATTATGTATTAAATTCTGCGGTATGACTATTTTTGATTTGTTAACCTTTTTATCTAGTTATGGAAACGTGGAGAAACAAATACCTTAAGACGTCACCTTAGACGTTTTTGTAGTTTTTGAACGATATAATATTTACGTTTCACACTACGAGAAAAAAGTAAACTATTCGATAAATCTCACATTGTTTTTTCATATGATGTCCCTGAAACGCATATTATTTACGAAATAAAAAAGGGTTCCCTTGGCAATATCTAAATTTTATAAAAAGCCTAAATATACTTGAAACGACCTTTATATCAATATTTCACAAAGGATTAGTTTTCTTTTGAAAATTCTCCCACTACTTTCTGTAATCAAATTTGCATTACGTTTGATTACTGTTCTATGTTATTTACAAATCCTGTTTGATAGTGTTGTGTTTATACAGGTATTTTATTTGTATTTCATTGTTTCACAATACCTAAATTTTAACAGTACACTGACACCAACTCATTAATTATGGAAGGGTTTTCATGCAGTGCCACCTCTGCGGAGTGAATGTTTGGAAACATTCAATTAGGTTGAGTGCTTAGCAAATCTACGGAAAACATATAATTTTTAATATGAAAAGGATTTACCAACCACTTAAATATGTATGCTGTAAATGTAGCTGATAATTTAACACACATCTTATTCAGTGTGAAGCAGTAGATAAATTTTTGACCGATGTAAGAATTTGACCAAAAATACAATCTATCTATTCGTTGATCGATCTCTGAAAACAAAACTAAAAGCAGATGATAAACATTTATTACTATGGTCCATTTTTGTTATTCTTTCAATCTTATCTCATCCTTTTAGAAAGACACTTATGTTACAATCGTATTTTTTCACATTCGTTCACATGTTCCATCAAACGTTCAAATGCTCGTTAGTTAACTTTGTCTTACGAATCGTCAAGGCATAGAACTGTTATTTCATAATTCTTGGAGAATCATTAAATAGTCTGGGCCACAAACTGTAGATACTTTCAGAGAGCTTACAAAAACATTGACGTCCAGGACAAATGTTTAAGACGTTAAATACCATCAAATTAATAGGAATTTGCTACTATTATTAAAGTACTATTATTAAAAGCGTCACTTAGTAGCCCTATAATTCACATAAAAAGCAGAAAATGTCAAAAAAAAATACATTTTGTTGTAGATATCACTTAAATATATATGTTTCCAAAACATTTAAATAATGTATGCTATGTTATTGTAATTTATTTATTTTAAGAAACAATTTTCTGAATTTACGGGGAATTATAAATAAAGAGTAATTTGGTTTTCTTAAATATCGGACACAAGTAGATAGGTGCCTTTGAGAATTAAAACATCATCTAAAAAACAGCTGATATTTCGATACATTCGGGGATATCAGGAATTAAAAAGCTTTTAATGATATTTCAAAATACTTATAAATCGCTTATAATCGTTATAAAAAAAATACCGTCGTGAAAACGCATTTCTTAACATTTCGTTTATTATGGTTTGATTAATTTATCAAATATAGTATTTGATTCGGCAATATATCAAAATATTGTTTTTATTATCTCGTTTGAAAAACAGCTGATAGCAAAGAAAATTACAGTAATTTTATGTACTATTAAGGATTGATACTATGTTATAATTTTATGTACTATTAAGGTTGATTTAAAACGTTCATCAAAAACAATTGAAATTGAATCGATTTTATCTAAACGTTGTAATTTAAAATTTGATTTGATGAAAATGACGATTTATTCTCGATATATCTGAATCTGTTAAAGTACATGAACTACTGGGCATGATGACTTTTCCTTTCACAATAAAAATGAAATCAAATATCAAAAAAGCAACTACCGATGGCTCAAGCAATATTTGATATAGCTCACTCTTTAGGTTTACATCAAGAAATTTACACGTAGTTATCTATACTTGATAATTGTATTATATTTATTAATCAATCATACTTAATGAAGCGCACTCACCATCAATGCCTATCTAATAGACCAAACATAATGAAAATGAGGTAGATGAATTTCATTCAACAGTCGTACAATAAAGCATTGCATTAAAATGAAAAGATTTTAAAGTCTTAAAGTAAATCAATATTCAATTTCATTGTACATTTTTTTATTTGGAAAATTACGAATAATGAAAGAATATAATGCTTTGTGGTAGTTAGACAAATAATATTTACTAAAAAAAACAAAACATTCATATTATTTTTTGTCAATTTTGCCTTTATTTTGTGTATATTAATAGTTAGTTATTTCAAATTATATTATTCCACTCAGTAACAATTAAATTCATAATAATGATTAAGTAAGCTACTTGCGACGTTTTAAAGCATACGTGACGAGCAATTTTAAATGTATAAAAAATTCTCAAATCACGCAAAACCGTTCCTGATCATTTAAATATAGGCTTTATTATAAAAAACATATAATATATTTCTCATAAATATGATCTTCAAATAAATAAGTGAATATCTTGAAAAATTTCATCATTTCGTGTCATCACATACTTGAACAAAAATAGGTAACGTTCTGTTTTAATAATTTATAGCATGGTCTAGTTTAGTTTGCATGATTTTATTTTATTTTAGATCAATAAACTATGCACTTTATCTTAATTTGATTGTCTATAACTTCTCTCTTTGCGTTTGTGTATGTGTATGTTAAAGAGGATGAGAAAACACATGGCATTTCCACCCCATGAATAGCATTAGTTTTATGTATATCCTGAATACTATTATATTATTTATATATTTTTAGTCTATCGCTTATGTAATATAATCTTACTTCTAGGGTCAAAATCTTCAGTTATTTACTTCCTCTAAGTAATACGGACGTGAGAAATCGAAAAATACAAATAATTTCCGTTAAAAATGGCTTCAAAAATGTATTTATAAATTGATTTACGACGAAATTCATACTTATTTATGTGAAATTGTAAAGAAAATTGTACCCAATTTAAAGTGAAGAAAAATACAACAGACTGACTCTTTTCTAGTTGGAATTCTTCGAGAGCTTGGTGAAACGAATCGACGCGTCATTTTTATAAAGCAATATCTATAGATGAAGAAATATTACATTGTGTGGCTGAATCTTCGATGGGTGCCAATAATACTTGTCTTTTCTTTGTTTGGATAGCGATATATTGCCGAAGGAAGCAAAGCAGGAAGTTTATGTCTTTTAAATTTAAATATAATTTATTTAGAAGAACCTTTCGTTTGTCTTGATATCATACATACAAAATATTTTTTTTTTACATATTTTTATAAAGTATCGAATGAAGACTTTTTAAATAAATTTATAAAAATTAACCAATATAAGATACTAAACATTACAACTCTCGTACAAAAGATATCATACTTACATATATACAATAAATATGGCAAGTTATTAAACCATATTATCCTTTTGCAATTTACCACATATAAATTAAAAAAGGAGAATATTATCAGTCGGCTTCGCACCATAATATTGAAATTGATTGCCAGTTAATACGGTTATATACCGTCAAAAGCTATTATAAATAGCCGTTTGGTTTTGATTATTTTTTACCTTTTTAAAGATTTTGACCATAAATTTTTGGCTGAAAAATATATACAAAAAAGAACTCACAATTGTTTTTATTATTTTTCATAATTTATTTGTTATATATATATATACATATTTCGACAGGTTTTTTTGTATGACCAGCATGATCTTACTTATTCTACAACCATATATAAAATATGTATATAATCTCCACGAATCTCTTTAATTTTAATTAATAGATTTTTAATAACACTGCCTGTGCTTATGATGATTTCTTATGCTACCCATTTTTTGACATGCCCGAAATATAAGAGATTTCCAAAATTAACCCCTACCCCATTCAATTATTACCACCGCCTCAAGTATAAAATAATACAGGTGATTTAAACTCAGGAATTAACACATCTTAGATGTTACTTATTTTGATCTGTGTTCTTCTTTGAAAATATGTTACTGCAACCATTTTTAATTTGTTTATGAATAATTTTGAATCATTCTATTCCCGCAACCAAATTTTAATTTCAAGCTGACATTTTAATCATTTTCGTGTTAATAATGCAGCAATAGTATGTATCGGTCTTAAATGAAAGAATTTTACGCTATAAACGGATTGTTGTGTAATGTTAAATTTATGTCTCTTACAAAATAAAATTTTAAATATCCATAAAGCATATCTTTCAAATAATCGATACTTTTAATCAAAAGGGTGCTGTAAAGACGAGCCGTAAAATTTCAAATGACAAACTTGTTTATTATCTAAGCGTAATTTTATGACACTTTTAAAGCAAAGCAACGTGCCCTATACATTTTCATAGCGGTAAAGATAACACTGAAAGGTGAACAACGATTTATGTATTCGTATAAACCAAGGCACCAATTAATTAATTACCCAATAATTGTGTAATATGATTAAAGAAGTAATATATAAATTAAATTTAATTTGCGTAGGTCTTCTATAAATTTACCAAAGTGATTTATTATTTGATATCATTTCAAGATTTCATTGCATATTTCAAAAATAACCTTCATATAATGTTATTATTATATATTCATTAATTTATTTAATACTTCATTCTCTTTTAATTTGTTTACTGTCAAGTCTTTTGTGAAGTGACTTGCGTGAGTGATCTGTATAACATTTATATGACCCAGCTGTCTATCTTGAGCATCTTTTAAATGTGTACTAATATTATTTGCGATAAAAATGTTATCATTTAAAAATCGGTAAGTTCCAACTGTCTCTTAAAGAATTTTCTCCGGTAGTTGAAAGTGATAAATCTTGTTTGAGTTTTGACACGTCGACTTCCTCATATTGATCTTTGTTTCAGTCGCGCCGATCTTTTTCGATTTACAGTTATTCAAACTACAATCTCGCACACTTTCAAGGATGTATCAATTCAGTTTAGTTGCATCGTTTACGTCGTTGCTCGAACTTTCACTAGAAACAATTCTAAGAGCTTTTACTTAGTAGAACTCTTTTATAACAAAGTAAAAAATAACAGTATATTTTTGTTCTATAAAATTTATAAGATATATAGTTGATAGGTATTTCGACTTACGCCTCATCAGAATTATTTCTTCCTTCTATTTTCTATTTTTTCACCGTATTCTAAAAACGGTAATCGAACAATTATTTTACACAGTCACATATGGAAATGAACTATTTTTAAATATTTAATGGCTTTTTTGCGAGAAAGATATTCAGTATGAATTTGGAATGATTAAAACTAATCTTTAAAAATAGTATTGAGTATCTGTAAATTATTAAACGCACAAAAAACTAATTGGTTCTTAGTAAATATGAAAAAGGTCAGGAGTTCAAAAGGAGGAGCAACAGATGAAATAAAAAAAATATAATATACGTATGCGTATTTACAATGCATAAAATGTTAAGTCATCTATTAAAGATGCAAAATATTTACTTAACATTAATTGAAAGATGAACTGTGTTGATCATTATGATTTCATATAAAAACCAATTCATTATACCTATCACAATGTAAAAACGATTCTAATTTGAACCATTCAAACTTTTTACATTCCTACATGTTTTTTCATTCATGATTTGGATTTGGCCTTTCAGCGTCTTCGGGCATTCCATCACACAGATGCCAAAGGCCTGATAAACAGTAATGATATTTTGATGTTAGCTTATTATTATGAAAACTTTTCATTATAAATCAATAGCTGTACTGTGTGTTAAATTATCATTTCTATAGTATTCAAAAAGAAATTATGTGTCTATTAACGATATTTTTGAAACTCTGACGATCAACTTTGGTTTCCTTAAATTTATATTTAGTTTCTAAAGACAATATGTGATGGTTTTAATTACCTCGCTTTCATCTATTCTATAAATGACAACATGCGGAAAAAACTGTTATTGAGCTGTGAAATGAAGTAAATTAGTCATATACTAGGGAACTGCTTGCGACTCCATTACGACGAATGGTCTGGAAAATTGAACCAATCTCCTCTTATGAAAGCCTGCGAGGGCTGTAATGCGACATATGAATCACGTGGTCCTGTTTCTCATTTCTCATCACTAACTCCTCAAGGCCTCTATTTATTTCGAGCATACAGATTCCTAAATGCGAGTGGCTCTGTTGCTGAATACAAACAGGGTATTTTTCAATAGAAATAAGATTCCAAGAGCGACGGAAAATTTTAATTCAACAATTCTATTTTATAATGTAAAAACGTTGAAGTCAAAATATGACACGGTGAAAAAAATAGCAATGTATTTTAGTTCTACAAAATATTTTTTTTAAATACAGTTGATAGCTATTTCGGCTCACGCCATCGTTAGAACAATGCTTAAACAAAAATCTGCTTAACTATATATAGCTGTGTAGAAACAGATTCTTAACGAACAAACTAATAATATATTGTCTTCTCCATTACTTAACCCTCTGCGGGGGGGGTCTGATTTGCTTCCGTAATAGACCATTTCCGTGCCACATGTAAACTTATTGATATAGCCGCCTTTTTAACAGGAGAGAAGATGTATAGTGTACCTTTTCTACACAGCTATACATAGATAAGCAAATGTTTGCTTAAGCATAGTTCTGACGATGCCGTGAGCCGAAATAGCTATCAATTATATTTAAAAAAATAATTTTGTAGAACTAAAACACATTTCTATTTTTTTTTCACCGCGTTAAAATAGAGAGAACTAGAAAATTTGGTAGAAACCAAGTGAATGCCAATTCAATTAATCAAAATAAAGCATTTATCAATACATATCTTTTCATAATAATTATACAAATAGAAACGTGGCACAACGTTTGACGTTAAAAAGGAAATAAAAATGTCCATTAAAAGGCTTGTGACGAAGTGCCAAAAGGTGAAACTTCAAAATTTCGTTCTATCTCATTAGATAGGTTACTACGTGCTACACATGTTTACTTTTCAAGATATAATAACAAAAATACTCTAACGTATGATTTTTACTTCGTTTGTTTTTATTATTTTGAACCATAAATTAAATTTTTTTAAGTACCATGTATTCATTGATTAAATATAAGTTTCTTTATTATTTACTTGTACGTGGAGACCAAAATTCCTAAATTAAACTCAGTGAGTCATCCGAGTGATTAAAAATTTGATTTGATTATTATTGTAATTTTTGTAGTTTTTAATATAATTTTAAAGGTAATATCCTTATTCTTTTTTCGATATAAAATGTTTGAATCAAATATATAAGTTCTTAATTCAATCATACTTATTATAATGTCAGTATTATATTTCTATTTATTATCATTATAAATCATTTATAACAAATGATTAACAAAAAGTAATTTATAAACATACCAATAGTTATAACATAATGAAAATATCTAAATTCTTGTAAGGTATTATGAATAACTAATGAGAGGCTTTTTATCCGATTTCAGTTACGTTACAAGGGAAAAATAAATTAGTGCGGTTTTTGTTTGTACGAGCTTTAATTCATATCATACGATTTTATGTTAAATCTGCAGAAAAATTCTGACTTAAAACTTTTATACCTGGCTGAAAATTTATTAATTAGGCCACCTAGCATTTATTCAACAGTATTATAAACCCACTAACATTTTCATTAGGTAAATTTGAAAGAAATTCGTTGATGCTCATTTTGTTAGATTATTTTGTTTCGATGCTTTTTTGTTATATAATATTATTTTTAAAAATCTTCCATCATTTCATCAAAGTCGATTGTATAAGATTCTAATCGAGTTTGCCAAAACGTAGATATCATTAAAGAACTTCAAAGAGTGCCAATTTCGATAATATATCAAATACTAGGTCAATCGACTTCTTAAACTCTTTATTTTTTATCAGAAGCGTCTCAAGAGCAACGGCTTATTGCTTTTTTAATTGCAATTTTTGTGGACTGGCGGTAAATATAAGATTTAATCAATAGTTGCGACAAATATTTCAAAATTAATCATCATCTCATTTGTACAAATTTACTTGATTTTACTTGCAAAAATGAAAAACCAAAAGCTCGTGATTGTTTTTAATCACATTTCAATCAATAATTAATAATATATATATTAATGTATAATTAAAAAGCTTGACGCTTGAATAAAATATTGCAAAAAAACTATAGTAATAAGTACAAGCAATTTGTGTAAATTTTTGTATTGTCAATCAATTCGATTTGAAGTTTTCTTTTTTTAAATATGTGATGTGTTATTTGTGTATTTCATAAAATAAATTATGTAATTTTAATTTTACTTGACCTCCAGATTTTGTTGGCTTTGAGAACAATTTAAGCTATCTTTTTCAATAGAATATCCAAAAATACACCCGGAAAAATATAGAAACAAATCACTGAAATGAGTAAGGAATAAAAAGAAAAGCAGAAAAGCTGCCCGGAAATTAAACGGAAGTTCACTAATACACCTGGAGCTTTCAGAAAATCCATTCTGTTCTGAATGGGAATCCGCTGACTCCATATTTTACTCCACAAATTATTTTTAAAAATCAATCACATCACGCGATGGGGGAAAAATGACAGCTCGAATTCTATCAAAATGCGAAGCATTGACGAAACTGCGAGTGAGTGTTGTCACTGTTATTATTATCTACAATGGCATATACGTACAATATTTGTTACACAATAGTCAAATCACGTAGTTGGCTAAATACGCTAACTATTTTTTCACCCTTTTTGATAAATTTTTGAATATTTATGTATGTCTTATGAACTTTTATTTTGTGTTCACGTATACATTGTGGTTCTTACTATTAAAACTTCACGAAAGCAAAAAAAATATTTATTTATTTATAACTATGCAGTACAAAATTTACAAATTATCAATTCATTGCTTTTGCAATGTTAACATATTTAAATATAAAGTATTGGAAATTCACAGTAAAACAATCAACAAGGATTGCAAAAAAAATCAACCAAGTAAGCTCATGAAATATATACTTTAACTGAAAAAATAGCATTCATCTGAACTCACTTTCGTCCACATGAAATATGTCCATATCCGAAGCAATACAGTGTTAATACTCTAACCATTGGCATCCCCATTGGCAGACTGGTTCTACACTTTGGAAGAACAGACAATTTCTTAAAAAACTATCCGTAACACACAAATTGATATTATTAAGGATGGTAGTATTCTCATTTTGGCCTCGAATTAGTCAATACAATTAAACAATAAGGAATGCTAATGCCTGCAGTCAAGGGTTTAATGAAACAAACTGACGTTTTACCATTGTTGCAAAGATGCACTGTAAAAAATAATAATAAACATTAATATAAGGTCATTCAGATTCATTCAGTCGTAAACTATGCATTTTATAGATTTACATTTTACAAAATTCAAATCGAATGTTTATTGTTTTTTTTTTTTTGAAAACGACTATGCTACGATAGACTGTGGGAAAAATAATGAAAAATAAAGAATGAAAGAAAGAAGAGACAGAATATCATAAGAAATAATTTATGATATCGACTGAAGGTGCTTGATGGAATTTCAATATCAAATTTGAATTGTTACAATTTTGTACGATTCCACATGTTTTGTCACTAACGACCCGAGTTTCGCCGTCAGTTCTGTTGCATCCGTGTGATAGAATGCCTGAAGATGCCGAAAGGCGAAACCCGGGTCGTTAGTGACAAAAAATGTGGAATCGTACAAAATTGTAACAATTCAAATTTCATAAGAAATATTGTAGTTAAACAATTTAGTTTCACAGGTTTGAATACCATCCTATAATTTGAAAGTTTTCTGTGCACCTGCTTTTAAATCATCAAGAATCACAATTTTTTTAAACATTTTTACACAATAATGCCAAACGGAAACGTAATTATTTTTTTCCAACAATCCTAATTATTCGATACAATAATAAGCCAATAATCCCACAACAAATCAATTTATCACTTCCTTCCCATGGAAGCTTAGCCGTTCATAAATATCGAATGTGTATATATAATATATATAAGGTGCCCCAAGTGCTTGTCAGTCGAAAAGGATGCTTTATAGCACACAAGGGTCGGTTGACCACACACCAAACCAACAGACCTGTCGTTAACAGAGCAACCGAGTTCTGAATCAAGCGTACTCCCAAGAGAAGTAAGTGAGAACATCTCTGTCTGGAAAGCGACCCATATTGTTTTTCGCTTTTTTTGAGTACGTCAAATTTATCATGTATATTGATTATTTCACCACGATTTTCGGGTGGGCAATATTTCGAGATAACAGTTCAATATAAAATCGACTGCTAGCCTTTTTTCCTCAGTTATATATTTAAAAAAAACTGTAAATAAATTGTTTGATAAATGTAAGCCATTGCCCATGAAATTGGTAAGTATTTTGTATTGTATATATTATAATTATATTTCTTATTATATATTAATTAGCTCGCGATGAGCGAAATTGGTCCGTATAATCTTAACATTATTACAACACGGTTAAAAAATAGCAATGTTAACAAATCCTACAAAATTTATAAGATATATATTTGATAGCTATTTTGGCTTACGCCTTCATCGGAACTGTTCAAACTAACATTTACCTATATATATAGCTGTGAAGACAAGGTACACAATACATATTATCTCAATACATATTTTAACAACCAGTCGAAATACCCACCGAAATAGCTATCTACTATGTATCTTAAAAATTTTGTACAACTAAAATACATTGCTGTTTTTTCACCGTGTTATAATGGAGTTCTACCAAGTAAATTTCGATTCAATCAATAACATTATTATAATTAAATATTAGTTGGTAAAGCGTTTTTTTATTAATTAAAAAATAATTGTAATCAACAGAAATCCCACATAAACAGTCTTGCTATAAATAAATCAATCATAGGTTTTCAAATTTAATTTATCTTATGTCTATTAAAACTAAATATGCCACAGGATTAGATAAACGAAAGCCTGATAATTATTTGTATCGTCAAGAAAAGTTTTGAATGATATCATTCTTTTATTATAACGTATTTAATTATTCATTGGAATGTTCTTTCTGTAAATCATTCGTATACAATAAATAAGAAACATTAAAGACAAGTGTCCCCATAAATAATGACTCTTAAACAATACGCATTGCTTTTATTCATTAAGAAGCATTGAAATATTCAAAAGGTATGCTCCATGCCTTTAGAAATCGGAAAAGGTATTCAACCTTACTTTTTATTAATGTAGTACTTATACCAATGCTTAATTACACCTTTTAGGCCAGTTTTCTCAGTTTGAGCTATCACGACACAAAATCGCGCCGAGACAAAACGAAATAATTCTCATAGGATTTTCTTCTTACTCAGAGCGAAGAAAATGTTAATGTCTTCATGTTTTGTACATACTCCTTCAAAATTATACAAAACAAAAGCTTTAAGGGACAAACAACCTCTAAATAATTTATTGCGAAAAAAGGGACCTTCCAACTCTGTACATCCAATTTTTATAATTGATAATTATTGATTCAATTGATTAAGATTTTTTAAGGAGTGACAATTTTTTTTAGGAGAAAGATTAATGTAATATATTTTTATGATAATAATAGAGTTTTTTGAGGGATTATTCCAGTAACGACAATAAATTTGTGGCTTTTATGAAAATCGCAAATAATATTTTAAACAACAAAATACACATGCTTCGAGTTCAATTACAATTTCTATATTATGATCAGGACCGGTTTCGTTTATCACGTCCTTTTAAACTGATGAGCAAAACTGGACCTAATCATAAAATATTATATATTGAGTGAATAGTACTTAAAAAGGGGGTTTTTATTATTTACAAAACCACGACTTTCCACCAAGACAGACTGCTAATACCTTAAAAGAATTTAATGTTTATTTAAAACGTACTACAATGACTAGCATTTTTCTATCTCGAAAGTATTTTTTACGCGTTTAATTTTCCTTATTAGATTTTTGATCCAAGATTATGAAAAAGTCTATGCGTTATTCATTGTTGATTTCTTTCGGTTTTGCAAATAATGTGTACTTTCACTTCAGGATCACTGATATTTTAGAAGTAGGAGCTTAATTTTTCTTAATATGTACTTAACTCAACAAGTATTCTACGTTATCAGTATGTTTTGTGTGAATGAAAAGAGGTTTAACTTTTTGCTTCGTTATAAAGCATTTGAGGAATTTATTGAATTGATAAATGATTTTTTTATACTATATTATGGTATATATATGGTATATTACCGCAGTTGAAAACCTCTGCCATTTGAGTTTTCCTGTTCAACCGTACCTACAATAAATATCAATTATAACCTATTTAACACGGTAACAATACAATATGATAACAACATGCTGTTTGCACCCTAAGGATTAGCATACATATATTCCAAAGAACATCTCCAATTTATTCGCGAAATGATGTTTTATAATAAGAATTAGATTACAGTTATCATGGCTTAATAAAAAAATTTATAGAGTTTATTTAACGGATCATGAGAGAAACAAAAAAAATATTTGTTTTCTCCAAAAAAATAAAAATTAATTTTATTACGAGTACGAGCAGTATATCACTAAGTATAATATTTTTAGCGTTAGAATTAACCTTTTCCACTCCTCTACTATTGGACGTATGCATACCCACAAATAAAATTAAATATAATCATATAATAAATGGAGTAAAATAACAGATATAAATATTTATTTGATTTATCCTAGTATTGAATTTTTCATATTGAAAGAGTCAGAAATTTTTATTGGAGTCTAATAAATTCAAAAATTAAAAATTAAAAACGATGAATAATTATAAAATCTTTTCTTTTTTATTGTTCATTGCTGGAAGATATTTTCCCTTTTCAATTGATTATACAAAAAAAAAAGTGTTTAAATCACATGTGTACACTATCTCAATCTATTGCGATTAAGAAAAATACATTTTAATATCTATGTTTCAACCACATTTTTAAAAAAAATTGTAACACATAGACAGTAAAAATATTTCTTAGAAAACAATGGCAACAATCTAAATTATGGCAATTTTGCATTTTTGCCAGGGAAAATACGAATGACGAATGAAATTACTATACGTAACTCACGACTCGAATGAGTATTTTTGGAAATGGTTATTATTATTTTAAACGTCTCAATAGCAATAAAAACGTAACTACAATAGACGATGACGACTATGACTCGTAATAAAAATGTAGACATCTCTAAAGCTATTCTAGAACCTATTCGAAATCTCATTCAACTATATCGCTCCTGACGAAACATATATAAGGGTTTTCTGTTCTTGTTTTGAATCAGTCTACCGGGAAAACTAAATCATTTATTTCAGTTATAACAAACTCTTACAATGTATTTACACTTTTTAATATCGCTATTCCAAATAGACACACAAAAACAGAAGTATTTCTGATTTCAACCAACCATGAAAAACAACTTTAAAAATTTCTTGATTTACATAAATTTTCTTTTCCATTTTCAATAATGACGACTTTATCATCAAGGATAAGCTGTAAAAACTAGCATAAAAAAAATCTTTTATTATTGTTTTTACGAAAGAAAACAATCTTCAATTCAGTAGTGAATTACATTGCTTCAATCATATTAGACAAATTCAATAATGATTAAAACAATCATTCTAAATCAACTTAAAAGAGAAACTGCACCACAAAATCAGTTTATATTGAAACCAAGTTGAAGAATCTTTAAATATTTTAAGTTTTAATTATTTTTTTATGATATTGATTATAGGTGCTTGGTAAAATTTCAACATCAATTTTGAATTGTTAAATCTTCTTAAGACTCCAAATGTTTTTTCACTAACGACCTAAGCAGTTCTGTAGCATTATTCACAAAACATGTGGAATGGTATTTTAATTATTTGTTTTTTTACTGTCAATCGAAATTATTTATAAAAAATAGCATTGACCGTTTTTTTTTTTTTTTTGATTTGTCTGTTTTTATGTTTGTGATTGTTCTTTTCAGATTTTGTTTACTATTTCAAGCAATCCCGGAAAAAAGAGGAAAACACAACCGTCACCCCTACGGAAGTATTTCCGTGTCTATCCACTTGTATTTTTTCACGGTAGCTTTTGCCAGCAGCATTCGGTTGTGGAACGACACAATTTCCGATTTGACAGGTTACCTCAGCGCAAGCAATCTGCTTCCCAGTCCCCTTCTGAAATATCAATCGGATGACGTGGGAAGACTTTTCAGCGCCACCAAAAAGCGATACGGTGGTTTTCTTCGGATGTATTAAATTTCAAGGATAGAGCTTACTTAGTGAGCTTCTATGAGATTTCATATTGCATATTATTTATCGAAATATATTTAGAGTATTTTAAAAATGTAAGTCATATTTTTTTTTATAAATGAAATATTTGCTCATCATTTTATAATGTATAATTCTTACTTTCAGCTGCAAAATATTTCGTTCAAAAATGTATAATTGTAATCAGATAGTAGAATATTTTCTTATTTTACTTGATATATCACTAAACGCAAGCTTTTTCAAATTAACTGTACTGCAAGGTTACTTATAACCAAGGTAAATAATGGTTGTTACGTTCAACTTAAAAGTAAATAGTAAGGTGAAGATGCATATTAATGCTGCAAAATATATTTCACATTTAGCAATACGCAATTTTTATATTACACACAAATTTCCACAGTGGGACCATAAATCGAAAATTTCTTATTGATTGTATAATTCATTCACAATCATTTGTATAATTTCTCAACTTGTTGGTTCCTTGCCATAAATTTTTCAAGCAATCTCTATTCCACATATTATGAATTAAATAACTGTTGAAGATAATAACAATTAAAGGTCCATACTTTTTGGAAATTTCTCTCGTAAAATGACATAATAAGTCGGTACTGTTATTTCGATGTGGCTATGCTAGTGCACAGGATGTAGTACTAATTTTTTTAACAGCTATTTATTTAACATATAAAAACATTACAATATATATGTTATATAGTTCACACGATGGCGTGAGCCGAAATAGCTATCAACTATATTTGTTAAAATAATTTTTTAGAACTAAAATACATTGCTATTTTTTCACCGTGTTCTAATGGAGTTCTACCAGTGAATGCCAATTCAATCAATAAAATATATTTCGTTTCAACTCTAAACAAATACACGAAACATTAACCATAAAAAGGCGAAAAAATAATAAAAACATAACAGCTTGAAATCTACTTTTGAAAAAACATAGTTTATCATAAAATAATAAAGCATAAAATATATAAATATAAACCGTTTCAATTATACACATGTGTTTGTTTATATACATATGTTATTTTAGTAACAGTGGGTGTGGTTTAATTATTACTTTCCGATAAAATGTTTGTTAAAATACCAATTTATTTTTAAAAAAAAGATCAATTTTTTAGGAGAAAAACTGTCTTGTTGAGTATATTTCTGATGTGCTGTCAACAATATGAAATAATCTTGTATTGCATGAAAAATAAAAAGTCTCAATACCCACCATTTAGTTTTCTTAATACATAAAAAACGTTGATCAAAAATGAATGTCATTGTGGTATTGAAAATATTTTTGCTGAATGTATAGCTTTAATAGAGTTATGTTCGCTGAAATGAAATATTGTATATGGTAAGAGGTTTAAAGCCAAGCTTCACCTTTCTGAATCTTTAAGAATTCCATTTCACGGATGCAACGTAGAATACAATGGACGCAATGTGGAATCGTACAGTTTCAACAATTTATATCTGATATTGAAATTCGATATCATAAACATATTTAATGATAATAAATTTATATGGCTTTTGTTTTACTCATACCGTATCCTTACGAACAAACTTCCAAGGTGGTTTCTTTTACTCTGTCTCCTTCTCGGGTTCGTCTTATCAAACAAATTGCTGCGGGCGATGTTTTTACTTTGATATTTTATCAGTCGGATGATAAAGAAAGAAAGGAGTTGTTGGGTTGCCACGCGATTTGGAATAAACACCAGTTCGAGTGTACCGGATACATCTTTAATTTTCCAATACACAAAAAAGACGACGACTTTTGCCACATTTACGCACCTTTACTTTGCCAATTTGTATTTTTTCTTGTGTAATGTTTATTAATTTATATTAATTACAATTTTACGCTTTTTATTTATCAGTTCAAAATAATGCAATTACAAAAATTTTAATAAAAAAATATGAGTACATTCTTAAGTTAAAAATATATAAAGATTTTTCAGTAGTATTAATGTAAATATCTCTATATATATTTCGTTCATACTACTCGAAAGATGTGTCCGCTATAGAAGTCTACTTGCTTTTCTAATGCCTGCCCAAATCCTGTAGCTCATCCGTCAAAAAATAGTTTTATAGGACTTTTATTATATATATTGTAAAATACGGTAGCATTACAAGTATGGTGACACTTTATTAAATATAATTTTTTTTTTCTAATTCTTTATAAAATTTTTATAAAACGCTTTTTAAAATGCAAAAAACGGTTATTGTTCTTACTCTTTTATTCACAGTAGCTAGAGTATTGCGTGTACTTGAAGTGTTAAATAATTTGCTAAATAAATAAACAATTTGAGTGCAAGTAGTTTTAAGATAATTTAAAGATAATTTTCATTAACGTGGTAACTCTACTTCATAAATTTATTTGTATTTCATTATCTGATAGCTTTACAATATATACGTTGTTTTGTATGATAAAATTAACTGCTCAATTGCTGAAAACAGTGGTTGTTATTAATTTGGAGGCCTTCACTTTTCGTTATTATTTAAATATCACCCTCGTAAAGAAAAATGCAATAGTTGTATAAGGGTTCACCAAGAGGTAAATTAAATTATCGCTATATATATATAAAGCTTTGCTCACACTTATTCAATCAAGATAAAACAAAAGTGGGGCGCTTGATCCTGCTGAGAAAATCTGCCTAGTGTAATAGATGACTAATGCCACAAAATGATTTACCAGAATAAAACGTACTGGCTTTGATTTTCACCATGACTAAAAACTTTTTTAACAATGATAAAGTTTTTAGCAGTGGAAAATAGTACTGAAACGTTTGGTTAAATCTGGTTAGTAAATCGCAAGAATTGAACGATCGTAATATTTTAAATTAACGGTGCTACTATTAAATGTTCACTACTACGCAGGAGTTTCTAAAAGATTTTTTGAGATAACTTTGTACTTTTTGTTTCTAGCTTAGTATTTTTTAGTATTACGATGACTAACCACCATCCATAATCAGCGTGAAAGAAAAGAAAATCGTTTCATACGTACTCTTTTAACTGGTGGAATTGTGTGAGATGGTCGATTAGTATGCGATACTGTTAACTTATAATTTAAAAAAAAACCTCACAATTTATTCGAAATATCTAATATTTGAATAAACATGATAATACCGTCTTTAAGCAGAAACTTAGAAATGAAAAAAAATCTTCAAAAAATCCAGATACTTTCGACAACACTTCTAAGATAAAAATAGTAGCGCTCTGTAATGATTTTCCCAATAGCAATGACTCATTACTAAATAGTTTCCTCAGATATTTTAGATAGAAAGATGGTATGAAAGTTTAAAGTAAAAAATATAAGGTGATTTTTTTTATGTAGAAATTGGAAAACAGTGATTCAAAAAACCTCACATCTGGTGAATCGATGCACACCTACACAAAACAAAATTCCTTATTTCATTATCTTTGTTGCACCCCCCACTCGGGGGTTAGAGGGGCGCGGCTGTAATACCAACTGCGACAGGCATCGCCCCGGGCGTCGGAAAACCCAGACAAAACTTTCAGTCAGCTTTTGTGGCACGCCAAATTCTTAAGGCTGCATCTCAACTTGTTAACAATGTCAGTCTTTGTTAATTTTAAACTATCATACATAAATAGTGACCAAAAATTATTTCCATGATGAGAATTAAATATAAAATAAGCCACTTTGAAATTACAGCGTTATATAATCTATTCATGCCTTTAGAACGGTAAAAATATTATCATTATGAATGACATAGTTTTATCGATCTATTAAAAACGTTCATTTACTTAACAAACATCGAATCATGTAACGTATCTACGTGGTAGTATAATAATCCGTTTGTTATACCCCACTTTATCAAAAATGATTTTTGTTTTTGGCTAATTTTAACTTCATTTTTTCAATAATATTATATCAATGGAATTTTATTACGGCAAAATAAAGGTTAAAAGTATTTAAAAAAATACACTTTACACATACTCTAAATAATTCATTTATGACGCATTACGAATAGAAACACTCACGAAACTTATTAAAGTGAATAAAGCGCTTACGAAGCATTCTTTTAGCAAGCTTAGTTTTATAAGCTCGCGCCTTGGCGGGAATGCCCTGAGCCGCATCTATTATTTGCTACTGTGTCCACTTGATGGAAGACTGGTACTAGCTATTCCCATGCATATTTTATTGTAGCACAAATAAACAGGCAATCTAAATAAGCGCTTTTGGAATTGCCTTATATGACGTTTTTCCACCCACAAAGCCCCGCTAAGTGTTTTTTAACGTATTTCTCTCAATTAACAAAACACCATCAAAAGACTTTAGTCTGATTTTTTTTTAATTCAAAACAATAAAAGTATGTTTGAAAAATATGATACTTTTGTAAGGTTTTTTATCGCTTATACAGATTTTTTGTTAACTTCGAAGATTCTTCATTTTAACACTGAAAAAATTAAAAATGTATTTTAGTTCTACAAAATTATTTTCTTAAAAAAAAGTTGATAGCTAATTCGGCTCACGTATTCAACTATGCTTAAACTAACATTTGCTTATCTATATATAGTGTAGAAAAGGTACACAATCCATCGTCTTTCCTGTTTTAACTACCTAGCTTGTTTCTTGCTCGCAATAAAACTAAAAATTGCAAATGAAACTAAAAAGGCGGCGATATCAATAAATTTACATATGGCTCGGAAATGGTCTATTACAGAAACAAAGAAGCACCCTGTAGAGAGTTAAGCAATGGCGATAGACATATCTTAGTTAGTTCGTTAAAAATCCTTTGTGATAGTTGTTGTCTATTGATTTCCAGCTGTTCCAATGCCCTCATCCTGCGACTCTTACTACAAAGATGCAAACACTTGGGCGCTGAGTTTGAATCTATATTATGTGATTCCTTTATGATGTGATTAGCGAATTGTGAATATGTTTTTTTTTATTAAAATTCGATTTCGAGTAACAGCTTTTATCACAGCTTTTTGATTCATACTAATATGTATGTGTAAGCCAATGAAAATTATAGTCTCCATAGTGTTATTACGTTTCAAGATTGCAGTTTACAATGATTATTTTAAATTATCAGTATAAAGTATTTTAAATATTTTTATACATCCAATAAATATAATTTTGTTCTTTGACTTACCACAAAAAATCCATTTCTATATATCTTATAAAGAGCCTGTTATGCTTTGCCCCCGAGAATTTTGTCTTTGAATGGCATCTTGAATATTTTATCGCAAAAAATCCAATGAAATTCATGGCATCTTAACCATAGGTACACGTGATAAATGTTATGCGAGATGTTTTTAGGCGTCGAGGTTTATTGGAAAATTGAAAAAAGCGCAGAATATTAAATTTATGTAAATAATAACCTTAAAAGCTCCATTTCGATGGTTTTCCAATACTCACCATTGTTGTTTATTGTTTGATAGTAAAATATCGATATAAATTCAAAAATTATTTTGATTTCAAAACAATCATTCATCTGCAGAGAAAAGTTTGTCAACGGGAAGTAAATCATTGATTGATCGGCAAATACTTGTAATAACTTCATTGAAATATTATAGGTAACAATACACTAGTAACAAATTAAACTATTTTTAATTTTAACTGAATAATGAAACACTTATTGTTTTAATAAGAATTAAAACACACTTACCAATCTTTAATGTCACCAAAAATAACCATGCAACGTCGTTGTCAATTGTTGTAGTGAAATAACAGTAAGCGTGCTTAAATAATTATTTGACATGAATTCCAATATTTCTGAGTTATTCATAAATTAAACAAAAACACTTGTCACTTATAGAAAAGAATTAGACATATATATAACTTTGGCACATCCTATTAGAAATTTGAAGCCTTTTTAATCACTTATAAGTCAAATAATATATTCCCTGACACCACTTATCCGTAGAATATTTAACAATCATATGATTATCTCACATACTTCATCTCGTGAATTAATAATGTTCTTTGTAGCAAAAATCTAGAAACATAACTATTTACTTGTTAAAAATATTTGCTTAGTTCTTACGAAACGAGTGCACTGTAGTCTGCACTCGGCTAAGCACATTCAAATGGAATTTTAAACAGTTAAATGCTGCAGTGGTATCGTGAAAAACGGTAAAATAAACCGATGTTTAATACAAGTTTAAATTTATTATTAATAGAAATGTTTTCATTTTTTTTTTAAATACTTTTACTCATTTTATATACTAAATCTGTTTAATGACATCAAATATTTTTAGAAGACTTATGTTGTATATATATCTTCCATACCACTTTTATTCGGTCTTATAAACGGAATATATAGAAAACGAATAGATGATCAAGTGTTATTTTACACTGTCTGAGAATAATGGTAAGTGATTTGTTTACAAATGTTAGAAAAATATCGAACAAAAATATATTTCTGTAAGAAGCAGAAACAAGCAAAAAGCAAGATGGAAATAAAAGATTTTTGAGACTTTTTGTAAGAAAAATATCATATCCAATCTTAAACATATAAAGAAAATTAAGCTTAAAAGCATTTGAGAAAAAAAGATTAGTATATTAAACACATACACCTGCTGAAAATTTATCAATTAAATTATATCGCAAGATAAATATTTTGCTTAGTTATCCATACAAATCAAAAGTTCTAACGAAAAAAAATCGCTTATCATGAATAGCACATATGGAAGCTTAAATAAGCTTTCGTTACTTACTCAACAATCATCGATATAAGCAATAACAGACGGTGACCTAATAAATTTAATATAAAACTTGTAAATATTCATAATACAGAAATAGAATAATACGTTTTGGCTTGATAACATTTTGCGTCGGTACGCTACTATTACCAGCATTCACAAGTTGGCGAGCAGAGTTGCTCCGAGTTCGCTTGTTCATAACACGTGTATCTTTGTTGAAAAAGCGAAATGAAAGTAAGTTGAAAAGAGTTGACACAAAACATTTAAGCTAATATTTTTCCAAAATTAATACTCATAAATATTAATAGAAAATCAGAAATAATACCTATTCCATACTTGAAATCATTTTATCTTCAATGACTCAACTATTTGGTTTTTTTTCAACCGATTTGCATCCTCCAATGACACCGGAATCGCACAGATCAGAAAGACAAGGTCATAATGTCTTCACAATATGACCATTACTCGAAAAAAATTCAATTTACCCTGAAAATCAGATACAAACATCTATTCAAGAGGCGTAATAAATATATTTTAAATTTGCAATCATTTGCTGCCACAAAGCAGTAAAGGAAATTAATACAAATTAACCAATTTTAATTGTTGAATTTTTTTACATTCTGTCACATGAAACAACACAACTGACAAATAATAAATAGTTTGCATCATATATATTGATTGATTGGCATTTACTTGGTAGAACTCCATTATAACACGGTGGACAAAATGGCAATGTATTTTAGTTCTACAAAATGGAAAAGTTTTGTAGAACTAAAGTACATTGCTATTTTTTCACCGTGTTAGTTTGCATCATTTATATACAACACAAGTGAATTACAGAGGAAAAACACAGACCCTTAGGCTAGGACTCAATTATATACCTTGAATCAATCAATCACCATTAAAATAAGATCTTATGTATATACCTACTTATTTTAAATTATTGGACCAATATAGGATTAAATATTAAGTAACGTAATAAAAGGATTGATTTTTTTAAGATTGTCGACTCATTGAACCAATCTCGTGTAAGATATATGGCAAAAGAGATTAAGTAAGGATAAGGTGATCGATGAGAAAAACTATTGATTTAAATTAAGCTCTGATTATTTCTTAATTTTCTTGATAAAATAGGTTGTGATAATTCGTGTTATGATGTTCTTCGTAGAGGTACTGAGAAACTGTAATTAAACAGTACACATTACACAAACAGTACACATACAACATTACTGTGAAATTAATAAAAAAGTATTCATTTATTACAAGTAAAAACAAATTGTTGATTTCTCCTTTATATTTTAATGATATTTCGTATATAATTATTTTTATGACACTCTTGTGAGACTGCCAGCTTAATGATCAATGAGAGGCATCATCTCGGATGTAGAGAGAATAGAAATTTACACAATCTGATTGGAATTGTTTCTAGTTTAATAATCCTGTTAGTGATGGATTACAATTTATCCAGGTATTGTGCGAGGTCTGGAAGTCCATCTTTCAATCCCTTCATCTACGTTAAGTAAGTGATTTTCCGATAGTAAATGGTTGAAAACTGGAAATTTTTGATATGTCAAATGGAAAATCTTTTTTTAAGAAGTACTTAATTAAAAACAATCTTAAAACGTATCCATTATTCAAAATTGCTTTGTGATTCTGAGTGTTTTTTAAGTAGTGTGTTGTTTGATGAAATTGTTTATTTAAAAAAGATTAAACCTAGTGACAGTTGTTGTTGGAGTTGATACACTCACACTGTCTGTTTATATAATGAAGAACAAAGTTTATTTTAGTGAACTTACTTTATCATTAGTTTAGCGTATCCGCGCATTGCGAATCTTTGCTGTGAATCTTCAACCCTGAAGATGGTAGAACGACTTGAACTTGATTCACTTTTAGTAATTTCAGCGGAGCTGCTTGAAAGTTCTTCGAAAACATGGAATAGTTTTATTCTTCAAGGCAAAGTCCCGTCGAACATTTCACATACTTAAAAAATTATATTTTATTTTGCATACCGATGATATTTTAACGTTTTGACGACGCATCTCAAACAATTTCAATATAATTACGCAAATATAGCTTTTTGTATCTCTGGTCATGAACTGTCTCCAAGAATAAAAGAATAATCATCTTTGATTAACATAATCATTAATCTGACTTTTACTTTTTTAATCCAATAAGCAGCATTATAAAATAATACATATTCCCAGCACAAAGGATTTAAATTTAAGCCAGCAATCATGTGAAAAAAGAGAAAACCATTTTCTTCTTTTTTAATATATTTTAATGTTATATTTTCAATTAAGAACATGGTCACAAAAATTATTTTGAAAAAAGTTTTTAAAAGACATTTTTTTATTTGTTAACCAACTCAGATTTTTTTTATTAACTTAACATACTAATTCAACTGATTTTCATTTACGTGAATTTTCTCGTGAAACTTTTCTACTGTTTGTGATTTGAGATATAAGCGAACAGAGCGTTCACTGACCCAGACAAGTCATTCAACCCTCTAGTTTCAAAAATCTTTATATTCGTTTTTTTTAATTGTAACGATGATAGGTAAAGAAAGCAAGCAAAACACAGAATATATATTTTGACAGCTTTGTTGATTTCGGTTCTATGGCACAAATATGTGTGATACCTAAAATTTCCTCCCACTTTCTCAATTCGATGAACGGGACGTACCAGTCTGTTAGTTTTGTATAGCATTGCTTTTCTTTCCATACTCTAATCTCAGTTCAATAGAAAACTACCTGATTAAAACATAAACAAATTATTTCGATACAAATTTACTAGTATTCCATATCTTCAAAGTTGGTAGTGAGAAGATGTTAAATAAACTTGCAAAATTAATTTACTTAAATTATTTCAATAAAACAATCTATTTAACTGTTGATATCTTATACTATATAATTACGCTATACTTGCGGCCGTTCTGCTTTAGTTTAACAAAGTTCTATCACCTCAGCTTTAACTAAGGATAGAATTAAAGAGTAAGATAACGATAAAACAGTTGTTTTCGCAAGCTTTTAACTCTTGGAATTGATAAACATTCATACTTTACATATTTATATAGTAAATACGATAAACTTTAGATAAAACCATAATATTGCTTTCTAACTTTTTTTCAGTAACATCCTGGAGTATATTTTTTAAATTTTCTTTGTTAACCGTGTGACTTTTTTTAGTTATTAAAAAAATTTCTTTCACACGATGATTAGAGTGGTAATTAAAGAACGGAATATAAAAAAATATTATTTGTATCACATTTAAAAGATAATATAATAGCTTTTTTAATTTTTTCGATGAGATTTTCTCTGAAAGACAAATTTGATTTTTTAATAAGAATCATGAAAAAAATATTTTAGTGAGCTCTATTAAATAAATATGTTAGTAATTTGTGAAAAATCGGCATGACTAATATAGACAATAAAATATTTTCCGAACCCATTTATAAGCGCTAAATTGATTATTGTGATGAAACCTTTATTTTAATTTATTATCTGCGTAGTAGTAAAGAGATATTTTTTAAAGAAGAAGGCTACCTTGACGTATATTCTGATAAATGGCCGTTTTATACAGATAGTTTTGCTAACAACCGAGAGCTTCCGCAGTAAATAATTAAGGATATAAAAGGTCGATTATAAGAAGGGGAATGATCAAATAACTTATATTATAAAGGGTAATTTTGATAATACACTCAAAGCTGTTTAATTTTATTAATTACCTTTCTCAATTTAATTCCAGAACTAAATCGACGATCATCACTTACAAAAGCGTCAAGCAAATAGAACATATATTTTATTTTGTGAATAATATAAAATATATGCATAATATTTTATTTTAAAACTCAATCACAATCTAAAAAAATCATAAAATTACAAATGTAAAATTTCTTATATTTTTTTTATTTTACTATAACTCAGTTTCAAAAATATCATGGGACTTTTTTTCTTTCGTCTAATTAAATATACATTTGATACGTAATTCATTACCTAATATATTAATTTTTATAAAGTCCTAGCTGAACCGTCGGGCGATGTTGCGATCTTAAAATAAAGAAATTCAAAAAAACTCATTGATAACAAACAATTTAATTGTTAATAGTTTCATTAGTAATAATATCGATTAGATTATACATCGATATCTTTTTCGGGGAGATTGTAAACCCGAAAGCTTCGCGGGCGTGAACTTAATAAATTTGTAATGTTTCATATCAATCGTAATAATGGTATAGTAATGCATAAACGACAAACAGACACACATACAATGAATTTTATATATAATATATAGATAGTATTGATTCAAATGTTTCTTCTATCGCCCAGGCTTATTAAATAACAATAAAAGCTCTTAATTGGTTCCATTGATTGCATGATTATTATTTAATTTTCATGTAAATAATAAAACCAAGTGTTGTTGAAATAACGCCGCTTCTTATATTACCTTATTATTACGTTAAATTTATTAGGTTTTAATAAAATTATTATTTCATTTTGTTAAAAGAAATTTAGTTGTAATTGTATTTTACTGCTGATAAATATTTGTAAATTTTTAAAAAATATTTAAAACGCCATTTTTATTATATCTTAAAATATATACGGCTCAATAACAAATAAATATACTAAAATACCTTTTCGAGCTCAACCTGGATTATTGAATCGATATTGTAATAAAGCAGGTCTAAGAAGTGTACTTGCTTTCAATACAAGTATAAGTGGGACTTAAATCGATAGCTATTTGTATTCAGTAATCGCCCATATGGCCGTAATTACTTTCCTTCGTTCTTCCATGGAAATCCGAGCTCCAGATACAATTAGGACACACGACTTTCATACAAGCTGTGTATCTCTGCGAAGACGAGTTACTAGTGGATTAGGAGTAATACCTGATGAGATTATAGTGCAAATGAAATCAATGCATTTCTAGCGAAAGGATTTTTATACATCTGCAAAAGAGGAATTAACTACATTCTTTCTTTTATACTGAAAAATTATGTGTGCATTGTTTTTCAGTGAAAAATCTATCTTAGATTAATTACATAACTCAGTTAGTAATTTCAAATGTTTATTTTACTATTTTTTTACAGCTGGCATAAAAGGTTTTGATAGTAATAACAGTCAATTAAACCGATAAATGTTTGAGTAAAATATACAGTAAAAGTAATTCAATTTTTATTGCACGCTCTGCCAAAGTGTGTTAAACTTTTAATGCGTTAAAAATAACACGCGTACGAAAAATGAGGGTTTTCTGTGAGATAACTCGATATTAACCATTGTATGTACAACCTTGTTACTCCCTACGCCTCTATTCTTTGAGTCATCTCTATGCGAAGGTATAAATCACCTTATTTGAGGCAGTCATTCCTTTGGGGATAGAAAACCGTGTGAGAGCGTGGAAAAATATGATAAGCAAATAATATGTGCGAGTGTTTAGGCAAGCCTAACTCGATTGGAGCCTATGCTACTCTGGGGACTCGAGGCACCACGTAAGGCCCTAGGCGGCGACTGACACCAAGAACTGAAAGGGTTACTGAAGATTAGATTTAGTACCGTTTTTCTTACTTTATGAATCCAAAAAAAATGTCACTGTGTAGATCAGTACTTCTTTTCATTTAAAAAACAGTTTTTATTTAAAGAATATTTGACGTGTTAATTATTATGACGTTTCCCTGAATCACAACAGAAACATAATCCAACAAACATTATTCAATCCATGAAATATTCGCTGGAAAATTAAAATTAAAAATAGCTACCAAGTTAAGCTCAATTTTATCATATCTGTATTCATTTAAAAGGCAATTGATAAAAATGATTGTAAGAAAAAATAAAACGTTGTTTTATCGAACCTTTTGAATTGACACGTTTGATACTTAATGGTATGAAACTCTTCTAAATGAAATCTCATTACTGACAAAATTATTCCAGCCTGCGCTCCATTTAGGGATTTAAAAAGCTCTTCTGGCATTCATCACCACACTTCCTCATCACATCTGTGGCTATCACTATACATTTTTTTCTAAAGTTTTTACGATTTTCTTTCGATTTTATTACGTGACTAAAGCTTGCAGTTTTATGAAAGCAGGCGGTTACTTAGAATAAATAGGAGAAAAAAAAATTCGATCATTTGTTCTAATGTTCATCGATTTTAGGTGACCCTAAACAGCGATGGATCCAGCTTCTGCTATTTTGATATAATCGACAATACTAATGTGAAATAAAGTGAGACCTTTCTTCTTCGGGAACTCATAACATTATTTTTTTGAAATATCCTTACTACTAGCTATGTTTTTTTCACTTTCAAAGTATTAAGTGTCGCTTGTTTGTATAAATGTATATTTAAATAAATAAAATACAATTTCCACTCAAATGATAATGCAATTTTTTTGGCACTCCAATTTAAGCAAAGAAATTCTCAGGAATACAAAAAATATTTATTCATTTAGAAGACTAAAAACGCTGCCGTAAATGAGGAATCTGAAAATATCAACAAATAGACCAAAAGTGACAATAGGTCGATCAATAAACCGACAAATGACAAATGCAAGGTCATTTTAAATTTATTTTTGCGTTGCGTATGGCGGCTATTAACAATAAACAAACATTTGGCAAAACGACAATGCGACGATGCAAGAGAGTAAGATCAGGGATCTACTGTATATGTACTTTCACATGATGCTAATATAGAAGTCCAAAAGACGCCACCGATAGTTTTCTCAGCATAAAACATACGCTTATCAACAAAATAATCACCATATCGAAACCCTCTGCCAAAAAACGTATACATAGGATACAAATTCATCAATTTTCTCTCCCAAAAAGCGATTTTGTGTTATACCTCTATTGTTTTGTTGTGCGGAGGGTAAAGTCCCCCGGTAGTGCTATATCTATGTGCATAAGTTATTGCAAAGTCCCACAAATTGGTCCAAATGTCGCACGCAAAACGGGTGATCGAATATTGGAAAGAACTTCAAGTGGGTATATGTGCCAGTGCCTTCGCTCCCCAGACGCCTTTAAACTTTGCCAATTGCCGTACTAGGTATGAAGTTTATATTTTGGCAAAGCTTAGGAGTAATATTACAATTGATAGTTCCATTTTCATCATCGAGGAACCTTCTTAAATATACTCAGAATATTTTGAAACATATTATAATAAAATAATTCGATCGATTAATTTTGTTAGGAAAGAAATCTAAGAAATCTAATCGTTACCCAGTTATTTTTTTTATCGAAAAAAAACCATATAACTACAAAAAATATCAAGCTGAAGGTTGAATACAGAATAAATAACAATTCTGAAAATATCTGTAAAATTATATTGTCTTTTTTACAATTTACAATCATTATGTATTTAATTGGGGCGTTTGTTCTACGCCCTAGATAATTGAACATATCAGAAATTTAATCACTATTTAGTAAAATACTTCTTTGTTGACCGAATATGAAAATTAGAAGTATACACTGGATGTTACATAAATGATTATGTTGTATAAGTGAAGAAGGGTTGAAAATATTTCATAGGAAATTAATTGTACAGGGCAAATGACCTATTGTCATAATTATTTATTATGTTAAACTGCTATTGAAGCACCCGTAATTTCATAATTGGTTTTTGAATAATACATATTTTAAACTCTAGGTTATATCATTATATTTTTTATGGAAAACCAATTATCGGAAGGATTTGTTACAGAAATATTATATATGTGATTGACTGACAATGTCAATTTTGTACTTAAAAATAAAACTGTAAAAATTAGTTAGATCGATACAACCAAATTTTATTTTCATTTGAATTTTATTATCCCAAACACAAGCGCGTGTTCTCAAATTACACCGATGAATGATGATAATAAATCATTGGTTATATAATTAAACTTTGTTAAATAAGACGTAAAAATCTTTGAGCTCAATGAAAATTAATGTCAAATCACGGGTTAATTAATCGATTACAAAAAAATTGTTTTTTGCTAGTACGAAAGTTTTTTATAACTCAAATGCTAATATTTTCTAAATGTGACATATGTTATTATAAAAGCAAAACACTTCCAGCGACGATTTTTATAGAAAAAATACATATTTCCCGGTATTGTTGTTATTAGTTTTCTTTGTCTGCCAAAGTAATTTGATATTTTATTCAGGAATATAGTTCCCAGTCCATTAGTCAGTGACTTCAGTCCGTGTTAGACAAAGAAAGACACGCCTCATAACTTGAGCACCATATTCTTTAAGTATAGCATATTCGATTTCTTTTCCTATTTTCACGGGTGACGAAACAATGAACCCCGAAAATATGTATCCGGGCTATCCGTAAATGGGCGTTCTGTAGATAAACCGTGTTTTTATTTGAATTCACATCGATGAATATGGCTGCTTTAATATTTAAAATACGACAAATCTTATTTAAAAATGGGCAAAATTATTAATTTTATTCAATTATTAATTAAAGAATTAATTTTACTGATTTATTTTTTGAAATACCAAAACAAAAATATACAAAAAACCTCAATTCAATACTTATTCTTTAATCGCCTAACGAATAATTTAAAGATAAGTCAAACATAATACTTCAATCTGTAAATACAATAACTTTTTTTGCAATTCAGCGTCAAAAATAATCGCCCCGATAAATTTATAGTATGAGTTTAGTTTTGTTGTTATTTACAACCTCTTTTATCATCAGTGAGATAGCTGTAGGTGATATATAATATTAAAATGATTTCTCGATATAACCAATTTGAGTTATTTCCTTCTCGTTAAGCTTGGGTGACACGGTTATATTGTTATAAAAAACCTTATATTTAAAAAAATTATACAAGGTGTCGATATACAGACTTCAAAGACTCTGTTAATTCAAATTTATGCGTGTTATCGAGAAAAATTTTTTGATTTCATTTTTTAAATTCTTATTCAAAGAAACCTTTGCAAAAATATTTACTATGAAATCTTATTATAGCCCATATATCTTCCTCTATACTTTAAATCATCAGATCTTCTTTTGATCTTACTTTTCTTAATAATCACAACTCAATGTGCGTTAGACCATGATTTATCGTCAATAATTTTATTTACTGACGTCAAATATCGTACTGAATGACAAACCATATTATTGTACGTTTAATGAGGTATAAATCATCATATTGATGTCAACAAAAAATATTGATAATTAAATTTTCACTTTTTTGTGGTAAAATGAAGTATTTATGAAGTTGATATATCGTCAGCCATTTGTTTTTTAATTATTTGAAATATAAACAAAAAAATGCCATACACACAATCGCAAAAGCGCCATGTATTATATTTGATATAACACACAGAAAATCTTGAGGAATATTCTTTTTTTTGTGAAAGTATTTATTTACCTATAATTGACAAATAATTTTCCTTATCATTTTCACTTCACCCCAACCCTAATACCAAACAATCTTTTGTTCAATGTGTACACAAATATTTTTGCTCACGCGAGTTTGACACCGTCTAGGTAGGCTTCAGCGGATGATAATACAAATTGAAAGTTTTAGTGCTTTAGGGGCGCGCTTTTTTACGGTTGCAAATATTGTCGGGAAACTCATGATAAGCTTTTATGCGTAGCCTGCCATGATAATACAATACAGATATGTTAAAGGTGTCGTCGAGAAACGATAACGCGTGGTATTTTGCTAAATGGTTACATTTCACTTTATACGCTTCCAATATATATGGAATAAAATTCGACTCTTTGAACTTTACGAATTTTATCAGGGATATAAAAAATTACTTCGTGGCTTCGTACTAAAATTTAAGGTCTCGTTTGCTTTATCATACCGTAAGAAAATAACAATGTTTTACAATCTTGTTTTATTACAAGCAATGTTTCATAAAAAATATAATAGAAAAAGATTTTTTTTGTAATTAAGAAGGAGGTAGAAATTTATTCATTACTACTAACATTGTCATTTTCAAGGTGTTATCTTGTAATCTTCATTTATAATAATGCACAGTTTTAAAATTATTCATTTAATTGTTATTGACCTTACATTTCAGTAATATAAAAGGAAAATTTTAAAAAGACTACAAAAAACAAGTTCTAATTAAAAATGTATTTTCTGTCTAAATGTTTTATTTATGCCTTGTCAAACCAACAGCAAAAATTTTAATTTATGATATCGACTGAAGGTGCTTGATGGAATTTCAATATCAAATTTAAATTGTTAAAACTTTGTTCGATTCCACATGTTTTGTCACTAACAAACAATCCGGGTTTCGCCTTTCGGCATCTTCAGGCATTCCATCACACGGATGCAACAGAACTGACAAGGCTGACTTTGTCAGTTCTGTTGCATCCGTGTGATGGAATAAAAGGTACAAATGGTACAAAGTTTAAAAATTCAAATTTGCAAAAATTTTAATTTATTGTATAATAAACGACTTTTTTTACTAGTTAGCCTTTCGTTTGCAATTTATTGGACTTTTTGCTTCTTCTACAACATCAGAAAATTAAAAAAAATATTTTATACAAATACCTTAAGAACAATATTTCTGGCACGGTGAAAAAAAAACAATGTGTTTTAGTTCTACAAAATTCAGAACTGAAATACATCGCTATTTTTTTCACAGTGTTATAATGGAGTTCTATCAAGTGAATGCCAAATCAATCAATAAAAAACAATATTTCCCTTCCAGCTCTTCATATCCTCAATATTGTTGTGTCCACAGCGTTGTCCGCTTATGTTTATATAATATATTACTTGCGAGTAGCCCGCATGCGTTGCAATGGCACTCAAACAATGTAAACTACTTAAACTTTACCACTCGCCACAATCAATGGTTTGCAATATGTCATTATAAATTAATAACCTCAAAGTGTGACAGTTTCGCAAAGATGTTAGTTAATTAACTATTTACAATACCAATAGTTTTTGATTGGATTCAAAGTAATATAATTGCCTGAGTGCTTTATAAAAAAAAATTTATTCAGTGGAAATTCTATTCCAAAATTAAATTTAGTTTATGAGCAATTGACAATATTCAAAATATCATTCTTAAAAGGTGATATGGTTGACAGTTTCGTTAGAGTTTTAGTAATGATTAAAAAACTTTTTATGTGTTTTTTCATGGGATTTTACTTTGTTTATTTCTATAAACTTTCGCGAGAGTGAAATGTATATTTTTTGAATATTTCAAAGTTTTCATATCCTCAATATAGCAATACATAAAAATTACACATACAACCAAGAATCAAACATTCATTTTTATATATAACAACTATTATTTATCCTTAATTTAGTTATTTATTACACAAATTTATTTATTAAATAAAGTTCATATCCACACAAACATTATTTCTTAGATAATGCTCTGAAATATAACTTTGTTAAGTAAATATTAATTTTCAAGCATCAATCAACTACATAGTAAATTATCGATATTTGAAAGCTAAAAGACTGAAAGGGATATACTCGAATCATGTTCAAGATTATATAAAATTAGAAGCTGATTTCCGTATTATGAAGGGACATGAGTTCTGAGAAGCTTTTCTAACTAAAAAAATATTCGTTACAAGTTTAATTTATTGAACATATAATAGATAAACGGTACCTATCACTTAATTAAAAATAGCTTACAGTTGTAGATTGATTTTTACTTTCAATATAATATCGTTTATCGTACAAAGTTTTATTTTAAAAGTATATATGAAATTATAAAAATGAATATATCCTTATATTTGTGATATGTCCGTATTGGCATTCTATTCACCCTCCCATTAAAAAATATCTAGTAGGGCACTGCCGCAAATACATCTTACCGACAGGTCTCATTCGCAAACCGAATTAATATTCGACAACGTTTCAATTTATATTTCGTCTCCCCTCAGACAAGAGAAATTTCATTTCTTGCCCGTGCAATATTACAATACACCCCCTGAGCGAGCGCCGTGTCCGAATATTGTGTACAGCATTTTCTATCCGTGAAAACACACGGGTCAAAAAAGTTGAATGTTGTGTTCGGACATGGGACTTGTTCATTGTCGGATCACATAAAAGACATCGTGCAAGGAATGTAAACAACCCCGCGTCGGAGTTCCGGAGAATGGGAGGTGAATAATTGAACGGTACTTCAACATAAGCCAGATTCTTGTTATGATCGATTTCAATATAAATAACTGACATGATTATCATCGCAAGACGTTTTCAATCAACTGGAATACATATTTTATTATAACGCTAAAACTCAAAATTATGCATTCATTTTATAGTTTTCTGGTTTTAAAATCAATATAATATTTATAAAGCAAAGAATCATTTCCAATTGATTGATAATGCATCCAGTATTTTTAAATGAGCTCGTGCAGTGCATATTACAATTACATATTTTTTATGGACATAAGCTAAAATTATTTTAACAATATATTATGATTTCACAGCAATTTCAATATCATTTCCCTGACTTTTTCAATAACTACCTCAGTGGGAGTTATTTTCAATTATTCACTTTATTGATATTTCAATTCAATCAAAAAAACAAACGCTCGAAATTAAAGGTAAAAAAGATTAGCAATGGCTTAATACAATAAAATTAACGTTTACTTGGAATAAAAGTAAGAAATATAAAGATGTTTGGATCTGGTTGAAATCTCCAAACAAGTGTTCTGACGATTGGATAAGTCATGAACAGCAATAAGCACCAGTCTTTAATTCCCGAAGAATTAAACATTACAATTTCAATATGTAATTTTTGTAATGTAACCCTGAAAATAAAATTAATTTAATCTGATATATGTAGAAATTCTAAAATATTTCCAGCCTATATCTTACAGCTTCTAATATTGATAAAAATATCTGAAACATGAATGTTTTTAAAGATTGTCAGTAAATTTCTATACATCTAAAATTTTTTAACATCGAAAAAATTTGATATCGCCAAACTTTGAAATGATTTGGATTGGTGTGCCCTTGAACACAAATATCAATACCTTTCATCATATAAAGGATGGAAACCTTCACTATAAAAATTCACAACATTCCTACTTGAAATATCAAACAATTGTATTTTTCTATACAAAAAAAAGTATATATTTAACCACATGTCTTTAAATGAAGTAAAATACCCAATAATATATTTCAAATAGCGGCTCAATGACTTTGTATACCTATTATTAATAGTATGATTCAATCGTGCTTCCACAAACAAAATAACTATTTTTTATTTGAAAATACTATAATATTTATTATATTGTTTATTTTTATATTACAAACAATTTTCTAATAACTTTAAAACATTCATGTATTGCTTTCAGAACACGATACCCAAATATTTGACAGTTTTTATCTATGAATCTATTTTGTTTAATTTTTTGTTTTTTCTTTCACGATCACATTTTTTCAAATAAGGAACTCTCTTTTGCGTGATACCTTAATGTGTGATAATGAATTAACTATGAGAACACGGTCTTAAGTCCAACCAAAATACCGTTTCTCATATAGTCCTATAAACATAATATTGAATCATTGTGTTGCAAAACAATTGCCTTTTAAAATAAAGATAAATTCATGAATTGATCACATAAGTTATGTAAAACTTTACTCTCCATAAGAATTTCCTCACATCAAAATAAATAATATTGATTGAATTGGCATTCACTTGGTTCTATAAAATAATTTTTAAAAAATACAGTTGATAGCTATTTTGGCTCAACAATAATTTAGGCAGACATCTTAAAAATAGTAAAGATAAAAATAATATACTGGACAGAAGCGGTATTTATAAAATATCCTGTGGCTCATGTTTATCCGAATACATCGGACAGACAGGTTGGAGTATATCTACTCGAGCTTGGAAACATATAAGATCATTCAGTAGTGAAAAAACAGATTCAAATTGCTAACCACGTTATAAAGGAATCACATAATATAAATTCAAACTCAGCGCCTAAGTGTTTGCATCTTTGTAGTAAGGGTCGTAGGATGACCGCTTTGAGCAACTGGAAATCAATAGACATCAACTATCACAAAGGATTCTTTACAAACAAACTAATATATTGTTTATTCCACTGATTAAAGCGCTCCACGGGGTCTGATTTGCTTCATTTGAAATCAATAAAAACATATATCAAATATTGGTCCAACTTACTTCTGAGTGAAATCGATCCTGATCTTTCAATACCATTGTAGAGTTGGAATTCTTAAGATAAGTGTTTTTTTCATAAAAAATGCGTATATATTGTTTCAATTATATCTTCAATTTTGATTTTTCGACGTAAATTTTTTACATCAGCACAGTGAGGTTCTAGAAAAATTTAAAAATCCCAATTACAGCATTTAATCGTGTAATAATTGATTAAACGGTTGATTATTATAAATGATTGATTAAACAACATATAACGACGTGGAATGAAAAAGAAATTTCATCTCATTTTATTAATTATATATATGGTTATACTTAATTAAGTTTGGTTTTCGAAATGAATCAATCAAACACATCTATAATTATAATACTTTCAAAAAAAACAGACACTATTTTCATCTTGTAATTTGACAAGGCAAAAGTAAAAACGTATTTTTAAGAGACCTCATCATTTTAAGCAGTCATTTATAAAATATTTCTAGATGTTGAAGTGAACTCATCTTGCCATATATTTTCACACTTTTATATGAGCAAGTTTAAAGCAGTCCTATTCACGAAACGTATACTATGATTTAAACAATCTTTTTATAGTTTTTTGTATTTTATTTTCATCTGAAGTACAATTTTCATGACAATAAGATATTTAAGGGTAAATTTGCATCAAGATATAATAGACTTATTTCTCGTCTTATTCAGCAGACCGCCAAATAAATATTAATCAATCAACAAAATTCATGCAAAGTTATATATAGCTTGCCAGTTAAACTCATAAAGTGCTTGTAAATAAATAATAAAGACTAAAATATAATGCCTCCTTTAAAACGCTCTCTAAAACGTAACATTCATATAACAAGAAAGATTGAAAAATCTACTCCAAAACTGAGGGTTAACTTTTAGTTTAGGTTTTAGAGTAGATTTGAGTAGTAGAACTTGAGTATTTCAATTTACTTAATTAAAAGATTCCATTTCGGTAAAGAATACAACAAATACTAATAATTCGACTCGTTGCTAACACTGTTAAAGGTTTACTATGTAAAAATATTTTAAAGAGTGGTATAAGAATTTTAAAAATCACAATAATTAGAACGACAGCCTTAATAGAATGAGAAAGAGTCAGATGAATCTTAATGAAACATGTATTGTAGTATCACTTATTCGTAAAGCTTTCATTATAATGATTTTGATTGATATTTACAGATTATTTTTTTAGTCGGCACGTTTCTTTAAATCATTTCTTTCACCGAAAATCTTTGGTTGATACTAGCATATTGCCGTATCACAGTCAATTAAATGAATAGTTTCAAGAGCAACCGGCAAACCGTGGTTGACTTTTTAGACGCAACGGAAAGTAAGAACTCTTCAGATCATATTGTATTATAACATATATCAAGTTTCAGCAGTTTTACTTTATCACAGCATAGCCCGAATAACAATCACCCACTAGTCCTTTGTCTTTGAGTTCGCTCAAAGATAAACCTGCGCCACTTTCAGACAAAAGTAAATTTATTAACAAGTCTCCTGGACGTGTTTTATTTGCTAGCTACTTCGGCCTCAGTACCAAGGTTACTAGCTACTAGCTTAGCAATTCTTGTGTGCTTAATTTTGCGGCTACTACCGTCACATGAAAGTACCACTTTTACTACGTAATAAGATTTTATGAGACTTATTAACGTCTTTTTATTTATTCTTCAAAATAGCTATAAAAATTCATATTTTTTCTATGATGTCAACAAGGCTTATCAATACCGAAAGAATAAAATAATACTGTGCTTTTTTAGTGTAAATAAGTTTTGCAAATATTGAATGATCAATAAATGTTATATTTCATCACTAGATGTTTGATAGTAGGTGTCTCTTTATATAAAAAACCCCATTTATATTTAAATATTAGTTGATTAATATTTGCTGAAAAACTCTTTAAAGAATGAATCATTATCGAGATCGTTAATGAAAATTATAAGTAAGTGTTTTACTGTAGTTAATAACTTTGATATATAGACGATACTAACTGTTTATTTTATGTCAGTTCTGTTGCATCCGTGTGATGATGTGAATTCCTGAAAATGCCGAAAGGCGAAACCCGGGTCGTTAGTGACAAAACATGTGGAATCGTACAAAGTAACAATTCAAATTTGGTCAATAAAAAACGGCTTAATCGTTTACAATAGCCATTTGATGTATATTATTTTTTTAGCTTGACAATATTGACACCGTTTTCATATTTAGGAATGCTCATACACCACGGTGAAAAAATAGCAATGTATTTTAGTTCTGCAACATATTTTTTAGGATATAGTTGATAGCTATTTCGGCTCACGTCATCGTCAGAACTGTATGGAGTTCTATCAAGTGAATGCCAATTCAATCAATAAATACATTTATATGCATGACTGATTAACTTTAATATTCAAAAAATATTTTGAAATTTGAACTAACTCAAGACACTTTGTCCAAAGCATACAATATTTCATTGAATATTATAATATTGAAAGCTTTCGTACTACGTTTACATAAAAAATAAGCTTTTATAGCGGGAATATATTTTGATTATGTAAGTAAAGCCTCACAAGCAACTATTCTACCATTAAAATTCCGACGCAATCTTGACTTGAAGCTTTAATCGCTAACGATAATTTATAATATAAACAACGAAGGTTCGAAAAAAACAATGTTTTTTTATGGACCGCGGTTGGCATTAATATTTTAACCTATTAAAAAATGAAAGTCATTAATTTTTAAATTCCATTTAAGGAACCACTCGATCCCACCAACTCTCTTTTATCCCAGAGACTGTACCCTTGTAACTCTCATACCCTTGATCACGTCTATAATGCATTCGTAGAAGTTGTTTTTAAAAACCATCTTCTTTACCATCCCCGCTTTTGGTAAAAAAAAATACTCGCGTTGTTTAATAAGCGATGAAATCTTAAATTTCTGTCATTTATTTGTGTTTTAAGTTTATTTTTTACCAAGACAATTTACTTTGTTCAAATCATAATCAATAACAAAAGCTTGGTTTCAATACGTATTAAGCTTCAATTAAAAATCATGTTATTTAAAAAAAAATCAATTGTAACTCATTAGAAATCAATATACATTTACAAATAAAAATTTAAGCAAACTTGAATTGTGAAAGCTTTGTGCGATTCTACATGTTTTGGCATTTTCAGGCATTCTATCACACGGATGCAACATAACTGACCCACAATAAACAATTAGTATTGTCAAAAGGGATTGATTAAAGGAAAACACTAACCCCAAGGCAAGAGCTAGATGATAACTAAAATAAATTTAATAATATTGATTTAATAATAATTAACAAAATCGCCAGAGATTTCATTAACGTAGTGACAAAACATGAGGAATCGAACAAAGTTTTAACAATTAAAATTTGATATTGAAATTCCATCAAACAGTCCTTCAGTAGATATCATACAAATTTTAAATGTTATTTGTTGTGGATAGGAAATTAATCTACTTATATATATATTTGAAACAACTTTTAACGTAACAACATAATTTGTAACGCTATTGGACTCGCCAATTGCATGAAAAATGTATTTTTTAACGTAAACAAAATACATTCATATTTTGAACGATTTCAATATCGTGTACTAAAATTATTTCCTCAAAATTACCGGAAAAAACGATGACGATGGCGTGAGCCGAAAAAGACATCAACTATATCTTATAAAAAAAATTGCAAAACTAAAATACATTATATATTAATATTTTTTCACCGTGTTATAATGAAGTTCTACCAAGTAAAAACTAATTTAATCAATAAAAAGGAAAAATACTTAATTAAATATAAGCCTATACAAATATAGTCTTAGTGTGTGTTAAATACATTGTTCATTTTTTATAAGTCAAAAATACCAATTACTTGTACTATAGCGGTCAAATTATTAAATTATCTTAATAGTAAATAAAACAATTTATCTTCATATGGTACGACCAATATTAAAGCACAAAACTGTGTAAAAAACTTTTGCCACCTTCTTGAGGCATTACAATAAAGTGTGTCCATTTTTAGCCGGGGTATATAAAATCAAGCGAGCCTTTATTACGTTTTATGGATTGCTTTTTTATATTTTATCACATTTTATCCATGCCATTAGATTGTGACCACATGCGTTCCCCACTAACCGAGTTTGGTTCCTTCACGGATTGCATAATAAAGTTTGGTGCCCAGTTTCCAACCCGCACACATGCCCTTTGAATAAATCATTTTAGGTCTGGCCAAGCCCCAATCTACATTAAAAAGGTAAAGGATATGGCATTGGGTCCACTCTACACAATATTAATGCCTACAAAGTTTAGAGGCAGCTTTATTTCACGATTATAATGAAATTTCCAACGCAATTTATTGACAATTTTACTGAAACTCATAATTTTCTGGAAGTTCAATCTGTCAACAAAAAGTTTTATTGACATTGTTTTCCTTTCAGTAGAATTGAAAACTTCATTTTTTTACAATACATTTTTGAATTAATTATTTATTCATAGTTCAATAAGCTAATGAATAAAATCAAGTCATCAACCAGGATAGCGATAGAAGATAATTTTATTAATTACATTTTGAGAAACGATCAAGAATAGTAAATAATAAAAATATTGAATACATATTTACATACTAAGGGCAAGAAGATTGACAATTTTTCTTGAATAAACGAATAAATACTCTTTAATTCTTGATAAGTTTAGTCTTCTGATGGTTTTAAATATCAAAGCATACAACGAAGCAACAATCTCCTACATGTCAGAAATGTTTTCCATTCCCATATTTGTCTTAAAAAAGAGATTTATCGACTGACTTTAAATCTTTTATTATGTACAATATTCTTTCAAACCACTTCATTTAACTTCGATAAATGTCATGGTAACTTAATGTCTAATTTCAATCTAGATGTTAAAAATTATATAACTTATGATTTCCAGTTACAATTTTATAAAACAAAGCTCACTACCTTTACGATATCCGTTTCAACATAGCCCTTAGAAGAATGAATATATTTTTCTTTAGATAGACCAGATTGCGCTTCTTGCAAATTTTACCAATTATTCTCCTGAATTTTATACGAAGAAACATAAACATTATTTACTTGAGCCTCTCTCAGAGGCCAATGTCTAAGGAAACCTTTTTTTGTTTGCTTGTAATATATGTTTAAATTCAATAATATTGTTGCTTTCTTTGAGCAAGGTTTTCTATTTTTAGACGAAGTAACGTAAAATTCAATATATATATTCGAGTTTTTAATTATTCCATAAAGTTAACATGCTGAAATTTTAAGAGGTAAAACTATAAATTTTATGGAAAAGGTAGAAATGACGTTCAAAATGTGCAGACGAAAATTGTGTTTCTTAGTGCTAATACAATAATTGTAAAACACATTTCAAATAACATATTTCAATCATTCCAACGGTTATTGTAAGCATGTTGAATATTTTCAAATCATCAAAATTGGTAGAATTCACTAATAATGATGAAATATTTGACAGAAATTTAATTTCTTAATTGATTCATAAAATATATTGATTTGAATATACATATATCAATTAAAAAAAGATATTTCAATAAATTGACATGATAAGTTGATAATGACAGTTGGATAATTTTATGTGAAAACATTGTTGATTCTTTATACTACACACACACTGTGGTCTCTGAACTTTTAAATTGCAAAAAAATTGACGGACAGCATACAAATTGATTCTATGTTTGATTTTTGACTTTAAGTTAAGCGACAAAGCAAATTGAATGTCCAAAGAGAACCGTAAGTACAATAATTCATTTACTAAGATGACTTTGGTGAATGGGAGTCGTAAATTATTCATCTGCTTTTTTATTGTGTAGAGTTTTTTTTTCTACATAGACAGAGTCGCTATTAAAGAATTCTACTTGCAATTATTGAACTTATAAAAAACAAGGTGTTTTGACGTAATGGACAACCGTTAAATACTAATCTTAATATGATAGTCTCGGCTAGCCGAGACTTTCATATTAAGATTATAAGATATTAAGAGCTTTCTATTTTTAACAAATGCACTGCTAAATAATCTTGGAATAAATTGAAATTGCACTAAAAATCATTAAGAGTCTGTGTGCTTATGGCTAAAAGGATTATAAGAAAACGATTCGAAACATTTATTACAATATGTAAATTAAATGTCCCAGTGTATTCATTAACAGTCGTGCTTAGTAAATTTTCAGTTCTAAACGTGTTGTTGCTATGATTCAGCGTCGTTCTAACATTCCATAGATCAGAACAAAGCGGACGGCGAATGTCATAAAGTTTCTTGGTGACCACAATATCATTTACATCAAGAGTAGATATAATCAAAGATGAGAATATTATTCACCTAATTCAAAGGAAATATAGCATATTTGTCGCTTATAGAATGTTCAAATTTTTATATTAAGATATTTCAGATTCCTACCTAAACCATTGTGATTTTTACAAAGACGGTCTACTGAGAAAGCGCATCGCTTAAATTTTTTAAGTGAAGCAAACGGAAAATAGCGATACAACAATCTGCTGTCTTTGAAAGCATTTCGCAGGCAGTTCATCGCGTAAAAAGCAGTAGTAACTTTACTATCGTATCGAAGGCAACCGAAAACCCAGAGCCGGATGCAACCTCGCGATGCACCCTGCATTACATTGCATTGCATCGCTACTCACCAGTTGGACAGGCAATTTAAAAGTTTGAGTTTCGTCCCGGACTTCTGCTTCGCTGATCAAATTTTCTCTCAGACAATTCAATGTGCTAAAACTAAGACACTTCTCAACATTTTTTAAAAACACTAATCCTTTTAAAGTATCGTAAACAAGCTTCAAATTTTACCACTACCTATTATACATACATAGGACTATTCTTTCGTATTTTTTTGCAATTATTATAAACAACGATTTTAAGCTCAAACGTTTCTTGTTTTTATTGATCACTTGGTAGAACTCCATAATAATACGGTGAAAAAAATAGCGATCTATTTTAGTTCTACAAAACTATTTTTTTAAATATAGTTGATAGCTATTTCGGCTCACGCCATCGTCAGAACTATGCTTAAACGAACATTTGCTTATCTATATATAGCCGTGTAAAAAAGGCACACAATGCATCTTCTCTCCCGTTTTAACGAACTAGCATGTTTCTTGCTCGCAATAACACTATTTTTTTTTAATTATAAATGAAACTAAAAAGGTGGCTATGTCAATAAGTTTGTGGCACGGAAATGGTCCATTACGGAAGCAAATCAGAACCCGCATAGGGTAAAGTAATGGAGAAGACAATATATTAGTTTGTCCGTTAAGAATCCTTTGTGATAATTGATGTCTGTTGATTTCCAGCTGTTCCAAAGCCGTCATCCTGCGACCCTTACTCCAAAGATGCAAACACTTGGGCGCTGAGTTTGAATCTATATTATGTGATTCCTTTATAACGTGATTAACGAATTTTTAATCTGTTTTTTACTGTTGAATGATCTTACATGTTACTTAGCCCGAGTGGATATACTTCTACCTGTATAACTTTGTAGAACTAAAATACATTGCTAATTTTTTTCACCGTGTTTTTTGTTATATTTAAAAAGTGTAAACTTAAGATTTTATTTAACTTTTAAAATTATTAACTTAATTTATCTAAGTATTCGCTTTTAATGTAACATGCATTTTATATATATTCATAAAACGAAATTTGTTTGTTTCTTTTAATTTGGTAGAAGTATTTTCATCACAAGTATAAGAAAAATAGAGTTATATAAAAATATATTTGACGAATCTTATTGATATAAATAAACCGTTGACATACTGGACAGCAGAGGTTAACCTAGCTGTGAGTGGGTCGGTATGAAAGAGAAGGGTCATCGCCGTTGTACGACTGAAAAGTCTTTGTTTGAAACAGGAAGTCAGTATATCTATAAAACCTACCGCTTGATATTTATTTCATCAATACATTATCGAAATAAGCATATATGCTAGTTATTTATTGATATTTCAATACATCATACGAAAGTGAAAAGCACCTTAATAGGCAAAACGTTTCGAAATTGAGATTAACAGTCAAGAGATAAAAAGATACAAAATCTTTAAATTACAAACATATTAACACGGTGAAAAAATAGCAATGTATTTTTTCACCGTGTTATAATGGAGTTCTACCAAGTGAATGCCAATTCAATCAATAAATACAAAAATATTCATATGGACTTAAAATTAAAACCGTTTTCTACCGTAACCAAATTGAAATAACAATACGTTTTTCTTGAGTCATTTAGATTGAAATGTTTCACTACGGATCGACACATGACCTATAAAAGCCAGACATATAAAAGCTTTGATAAATGAATTGTTTATCAACTTTGATTCTTCAATTATAAGTTCAATTAGTGCCACTTAAAACGTATTAGAGAAGACTTGCCCATCTAAAGTGTCTTAAACATTCGTACCTTGATATCATGATGTTACGTCAAAAATAATTGATATTGTATTTAATTTTACTATAAAACATCAATCGAAATATTATTGTAACTCTTAAGTAGGAGGCTGTTTAACTGTACTATATTTTTTTTTATGTTTTGATGAAATAATTTTTGATTTTTCTTGTCTTGATGCGACTTTTTACCACCATCAACTGCCTTAAACTGCCTTTCTTTTCATTTTTGTACCAGAATGTCGTAAGAAACCGAATGGCGAAACTAGGGTGACAAAATGTAAGTGTACAAAATTTTAACGATTTAAATATATTGATACTAAAATTCCATAAAGCTCTCTTAGTCGATATGCTAAATTATAACAAGAGCATAGGAAATGAAGCACTTTATAACCAGGACGAGAAAATATGAAAAGTTTTACTCGCTTCATTTCATTTTCATATCTTAAGCAAAGTCCCTAAAAAAGAGTGATTATTTACAAACAGAATATAGCAAAATATAAATGTGAGAATATGAAGAACTGAGCTCTCACATGTATCATCGTTAATTCAGGAGCGGTTCTCCTTAACAATACTGTTGAATAAACACGGACAAAACCTAACACGTTTAAATAAACCTAAATGAAAACAATATAATGACAAGCACGGTGAGCAATATTGGGACGAAACGAAACGAAATGCATATTGTAATGTAGCACTTGCTTTGCTTTTGTTTCATCAAAATTAATGGGCCTTTTAAAAGAACATTACTGACCACTATTTATTTGGTTGGTTTACTGACCACTATTCATTTGGTCGGTTTTAAAGCAAGGTGAACAAATAATGCTCTTATGAAATTGCTCTATAGGAAAACTTAGTTACGTATTTTATTGAATCAAAATGATGAATACTTTTATAATTGAAATATTTTACGATATCGATCGGAGTAGTTGATGGAGTTTTATTATCAAATTTTAATTATTGAAACTTTTTATTTATTTCAGTTAAATTGCATGCATGTGATAGAATGCCCGAAGATGTTGAAAAGCGAAACCCGGGTCGAGAGTGATAAAACATTTAAAAATGTACAATATTTAAACAATTCAAAATTGATCATTGAAATTGTAATATTTATATTTACGAAGCTTTGACCAAATCACACCAACACACAGACGCAGTAGTGCAGTAGTCAACGTATTTGGTTTCATTGGATTTCATTTCGTTCATAGCGCTCATATCAAAATCTATATTTACTTAATATAACTAGTTGTCTTTAGGCTGTCTTTATAATAGGATCATATTTTTATTTTAATAGAAAATACTGTGTATCAAATAAAATGAAACGAAATGGCCAAAAACAAAGTATTTCATTTACATAACCGAATACGTTAAATATAATAAATATGACGACCTTTTCCAACTGTGAATACATCATCATTTTATCAGTGAAAGAGGCTCAAATAGGCGTGTACCTGCCTCAAATTGGCTTTGCTCGGTAATTTTAGTCGAATCTTTAGTAAAAGTAAACTACCAAACGAGTCGCTTATCTTCGCATATCTGATAAAAGTTATAAATTTAACTAGCGTATTAACTGAAAATAGCTTTGCGAAATGAGTAAATTTACATTATGTTTGAAAGCGCGCAAAGAGTTTTGCGTAATAAGATTCCCTTGAAATATTGTTTTATCGATTTTCAAATAAATATATTGCATCGTAACCGATAGGTTTTCGTTTTACCTTGCTGCTATTTAATTAAAACTATCTCAAACAATATTTGTAGAATAAATGTTATTTTTTAAAACTATGTTATTTGTGACTGCGAAATTATTTTTCTCATGCAAATGATTCATCAGAAGTTTTCTTAATATGATTTTTGAAATAATGAGTCCATAGTACTGTGTTCAACTCTGCCATCTTTTTAGTTAAGAATTTCATAAGATCAAATCTTACTGTTTACTGGAAACTTTACAAATTGTTCTTCAATAAATGTATGGGTCTTTTTGACTTCATGGATTTTTGCTATGTCCGAAACATTTTCTCACCTATCCAATAATCCAAAATACGTTAAGCACTTCTTTTAGATAAAACATTATATTCTTATTATAACGAGTTTTACAGTCAAATGAAAATCAGGAATCGTTGAAGAATTTCTAACGACATACTTTCATAAGAATTCATGTGTTCCATATTCGTAGCGGATGTGGTTCGATGTTTTTAAAGTTTTCATTTACCTTGATTTCTTCGTTCATTTGCTCAAAGTAATTGTGATTTTGACTCCCTATGCATCGTTTAAATGTATATTTTTTATATATAAATCTAACTTCAATTTTTCCTAAAAGTTAAGTTGAGTGGTATAAAAAATATGTCATGACTGTTTTGTTATTTTATCTAATTAAAGTTTCTTCTTTTCAATATTTTGAAAAATATTTTTCATTATTCTCAGTTTACTTAATTAATACAACAAAGTGGTCAAGTTTTTAATTATTTCAACTTGCCAATCTCGCAAATTAAAAAAGAAGATATGCCAAAACAAATTAAAATATGCTTGAAAAGTCTGCTGTTTCTCAACTATGCAATCAAAAAAATGCAACAATGACTTAATATGCTATATTTTAAGAGCCATTTTCTATCATATGTTGACGGATAGTAACCGATCGATTTCCAATAAACATAAGGCATCGCATAACACACATTTATAATATCATTTTTGTGGATTGTAAAATTTCTTGGGGATCATGTTCTTTTCAATTCTATTCAAAGGGTAATATTTTATTTGCGAAAACTTCTTGTCGTTCATTTTTATCCAATGTAAAAATCACCTTACACAGATACAACTGCGAACATAAAAAAAGTCTTTTTGAGCGACTTGCTTTTTTTTCAACATTAAAAAACTCAATCTGTTTTACGCATTACTTTTAATGTGAGGTTTTGCTTCTGAGCTTCAGAATCGTTCTAATAGTATCTAGAGAAAATTAAATTTAACGAATGTTTTATAATTTTTTTATACATATTTTAACTTAACGCCATTTAACAAAACTATGGTATTTATACAACTTAAACTGAAAAAAAAAACAATAAAGATTTTTTAATTACAACATATTTTTTTATTACAAACTATTTTTTCTATGGAAACAAATTTAATTTTAGCTTAATTGCAAAACTTCAAATTCTATTAAATATGAAGACAAGTTAGTTGATGAACAAAATATATTTTTTTTCATTTTTGAAACGTTAAATCAAAATAAGTCTCAAAAGTCAAAAAATCTAATGCTAGTTATGTTAACAGTATAATTCTAAAAACCAGCGCCTTTACCGTAGATAAAGAATCAAAGCTCTAGAACAAATATTATTGTTGTCAAATGTAATTTAATATTCCACTTGGTTCTTGCAATCTGAACGCTTATATACGAAGAAATATTTTGTTATTATTTTTTTCAAATTTTTATTTTACATTAGTATCTTCTGGATCGGATTCGCAATGCTGAGGCAATGATCAAAGCAAATCACGATAGACAATTTTACTTAACTTAAGGAGTGTTGTGTTGATCTGAATATCTAGTTCTATCGAGAGCGTAATCCTAAATAGTTATCAGCTATATACCTTATAATTTTCGTAGAACTAAAATACATTGCTATTTTTTCGTCTTTTTATAATGGAATTCTACAAAGTAAATACCAATCCATTTAATATGTTGCGTTTTCACCAAGAAGTGACAGTAAATACAATTAAAGATACAAATCATCATTGTACTTCGTTGAGTCAAAATTATTCAAATCGAAAGAAGACTTTGTTGTACAAAAATACCATAAAATTTATATCAAACATCTGTTTTCCTAATACATACTGCAAAGTCTATTTATAAACCAGAATGAGTCAAATAGCAACCTCGTAGTTCATATATTGCTACTTTTCAAACTGGGATGTCTCCAGTTCCCTTCATAAACTTGTACGTTCAAATGCGATAGCTTCGTTCGCCTACATCAAAGTTTTAATCGATACAGCTCCGGTCATAGTTTAATTCTGCTAATAATATCTAGTAGCACCGTATATTATTGAAAGCTTCCGGAAAATAAACTTATAAACAATACTGCCAATTTGAAATTTCAAACACATACAGTGATTTCGTATATGTCTCATTTGATTCATTAAATGGAAATGTCCTTTTATATTAATAAAAAAAAATAATTTCATTTAATTCATATCACCATAAAGGTTGACTTCAACCTGTCAATGAAGATTTTCGTTTTGAACTAATATGAAACACAGTTTCAAAGATGAATACAAATGATTAAGTTTTCGGATTTATTTTCAGTATCAAGCATAATGTTTATGTTGTTTAGGACCAAGTGGAAATTAAAAAAAGTGTTTAAAATTTTACATATATACTTATTTTTTTCAGTGCTATAATACTTACATATTGTGATTCTTTTACATCATATATAAAAAATTTGTAAATGTTTTGTGTTATTGGTCATGAAAACAATTCATTAATTTTTTTTTATTTAAATGAGGCCTTAAAAAGTAATTTTCTAATTAAAGATGATATGAAAATATCAACATTTTATTGTAAGTGTATGTTAATATGGAATATTCGGAACATGGCGTTTTCAATGGCATTATATAATAACAATCACTATTTTTGGTAAGGTTTCATGATAAACATTCGAAAAGACGTTCTTTTCTCCTTTACCTACATTGTTAAAAAGTGTTGGATATTGTTGGCATGTAAGCTTGAACTCTATTTTCAAAAGATATATTAGTTTAACAACGATCTTGAAGGACTAGTTATATATTTTAATATATAATATACATTAAATAAGTGACGTCTCTTAATCGATAGCGATAGGAAAGGTTGCGACCATCCGTTATTCATGCGAATATGTAGACCGTAAAATGACCTCCCTCGATTTTCATACCCACCAACCTACCTAAAAGCCCAAGCCCTGATATTGGGAACAAAATGTGTGGCGTCCGTGAAGATTCGTCGAAACAGTTCGTCTCCAATTTTGATTGGCATGGATCAACCAGTGTCAACATATGATTAACATTAGTATTTTATTCCTTACGATATAATACGATCCATTTGTAATCAAGAGTGTACTATAACAATAATATCTACTTGATGGAACAACGATTCATATCGTATATCTAAAAACACAGGTATTGTGTTATCAATGTATCTGAACTATGAACTATTACTGGTCGATAGCATAAACTTTGTATTCTTACATATCATCTATATATTAAATTATGCGCTACAGTTATAGGGAAACAATTATTTGATCAATTATTTGGTGAGTAATGATTTCAGAACAATTACGTTCATATCTCTATATTATCTTATATTTATGTATTCATTGTTTAATTATCATTCTTAATTATTAAGTTAGATAACGCAATAAATAATGATTTGTATACGTTTATTTTTCGGCATTTTAACAGTCGATGGCTAACGGTATAAAAATTGAAATCAAACCACGTTTGACTGTTCAAAAGCTGTTCAAGAAATCTTTGAAAGTTAAAAAACTATCAATCTTTTAGTAGAAAGTATATGCATTACGTATAAATAAATAGGCAATAGAATATTAAGCTAAATTTCTAACATAATAATATCATTCTGAAATTACAACAGTGCCTAAAATATCTGTTTTGCTTCAGCGTTAAAAATATTTCAAATCTTTATCAAATCGTACTTATTCTATATACATACATATTTAATAGAAAACAGTTATTTTATTCTGGTACATTTTCTATCAACGTATAATATCTTCATTAATTTCATTAAATTCATAGAAATATTAAAACTAGTACCAAACAAATTCAACGATAGTAGCCAATAAACCGTTGAAATTTTATTGAATTAACAATTGTAATGAACACAAAAGTAAGAGTAATAGAGTTTAAGCCGCGTGTAAAATATGCCAGGCCAAAATTTGGTGAATATTTTTGAAATATCAATTTCAATTTACTCCTCAAGCTTTTCAAAAATATCTTTGCCAAAAAGCGTGGTTTTTTATTTTTACTACATAAACAACACTTTTTTTTCAGCACTATAGCGAGGTGTTACCGTTTTAATCATTGAAAATCAGCAAAATATGTTTATTGAAATTAATTATTATTTATAAATATATGTATTATATTTTTGTGTTGAAAAAATGATAGATTTATGAAGACCTATTTCGAATGTTTTCATTGAAATTATGGACTAGAATTAATAAATTACTCGTCATTTTATATCAAAGTAGGGTTTCTTTATAAAAATCATCTATGATTATGGAACTAAAATTGATAAAAAATATTCCACTATTATTTTAAAAGGAGATCTTAGTTGTACATGGAGGAAAATTGTTGACAAAAAGCTTTTCTAGAAACGATATGTGTTTCGTTAGGCTAGTGGGCTGTCGATCGCCAAAAGCTGTTAACCTTTTTGCAACCATTTCGAGAAAAGTTTCGGACGGTCGCCGAACGGTGTCCGAGAAAAATCATTGACACAGAATAAGCGCAGGCGGTGCAAAAGCTTTTGTGAGCGTGATTTCACGGACGTTCACTAAAATAGCATAATATGAATCGGTATTTTACATATAGCAGAGACAATTTTCATAAAATCAATGGAGCTTAAGCATTTTCACCACATGACATTTTTTTAATATTTTGTTGCATGATTTGAGTCATATTCTAGCTTTAGAATTGTTTCAAATTCATCAAACGAATCAAAATAAGTTAGCTGTATTTCTCATCCGTGTTTCGTCTTTATTTACTTTCTGGCATTCTACCACACGGATGAATCAGAACTGACAAGTCGAAACCCGGGTAATTGGTGACACAACGATTGGAATCGTTCAAAACTTCAACAATTCAAATTTGATATTACAATTCCATCAAAGGCCTTCAATCAATATCATAAATTATTCCTATATTTAAAATGTTGGTTTTTTTACTTTTTGGTAATAACGGTTACTTTAGTAAAAAGATTATATTTTCCAAGAAGAAATACCTAACCATTGTATTTTGTGATGTTAAAAATTGTAAACCTACGTTGTACAGTAACTATTACTTTACATATAAACATAAAATATGTCACGCATATATAAAGTAGGAAACATCTTTGGTTGTTTGTACCATAAATAATTGTATGTTTAATTCTAATAATATTCTATTGTGTCTGCTACTACTTCGTTCAGGGCCCAAAAGATGATTGCCAGTACTTTTTACAGACATTTGTGAATCTCATAAAAAAATAAGAAACTCAATGATCAGAATCAGTAAAATTTCAATACTATTTAAAGCCAAATGAATTTGAAAAATTATTTGAAAAAATATTATGATTTTTATTAAAATTTATGCTTAAAATAACTATTTATAATTTATTTTATATGAAATAACAACTGCTTACTGAAAACATAATAGCAACTCTCATGTTCAGCCCAGCTTTTTTTACACTCTTTCACCTGAGCATGCATAACCATTGACTGCTTACTTTAAAGAGCATACAGTACCAAAGAGGCAAGATAGCTTTCAGAAATCTTATTACGTTCCTTTCTATTCGACATAAGAATCCTAGAGAAGCGTATCCTTTAGAACGGACAGATAAGTCCGCATTGCATTTGTGGCTATTTTAGGAGCACCTGGGGAAAAACTTTGATACAACCAAAATCCGATTCGTTTCTACCAGCTATAGGTATTTTATTTGAAGGCGTGTAAATACCCTAAGGATGCCAAGGCGTATTTACCCCCGGGAGAAGATGTATGTCGGCAAATCATGAGAAACATTGTATGTATACACTTTAAGACGACGAATCCACTTGTAATGTTTTCCTTATGCAACTCTCAACGAATGTTGCATTAATGTACTACAATATGTTTTGCCGTTAACATGATATAAATTTTCTTTCTAAAGCAGTATAATGCAAACTGTAAGCTTTATGGCGAATTTCTCAAACTGGGAATTATTATTGAAACCGTATTTAAAATCGTTTTAATAAAAAAAATGCATTTAGCTAATAAATGATTCCATTCTCTCACTCAACTAATGATCAAGATCATCAAATAGAAAAAAAAACGTTTATTACATTTGCCACTAACCATCTAAAAAGGTTGACATGATCATTGAGAGAAAAAAAATGTTATACTTCTCGTTAGAAAAAATGCTAAAAACTGATAAAAGTATCATAGTACAACATAATAAAAAAATAATCAACCAATATACCTTAAATGTACAGAAAACTTCGTTTTATCGGATCTAGACTTAACATTTTAGCTATGATGTCGTGGTTATGATGAAAATATGATTAAGTGTTCGATAAAAAGATATGTTCGATATAATGATAACAATTGTGCGTATAACGTATTTTACTGATTCAATAATATTTCTAATGCTCTTTACATACACCTTATTATTTAATCTTGAAACTACAATTTTGACATCGCATTTTTTATATTACGTTTAATACGTTTTGCTTTTTACAATCCTTTCACCTTATCTGCAATATGAAAATAAGTCATGGAGCAATTTTAGACTACCCTCAATTACAATAATATCATTGGTGTAAAAGTATTCACACGGAAGATAACTATGGTAAAAAGCCTCCCAATATTTTTCTTGAGAAGTTTTAAATTTTTTCAACCGTCAATAATTAAGAATAAAAATTTAATTGAGAAAAACTCATTGTTTTTTAAGTAAATAAAACACGATAGAATTTTATGCGTTTAATTTTTATTTGCTTATGTATTTTTTTTTTATTAATGTCTTTTGTTGTTGCAATCTTTTTTATCTAAATATATTGTTTTTTCCTCGTATTATTTAAGCTCCTTTTACGATACATCCCAGGCGTTGTCGTAAATTTTTCACGCTTTATTGCTCCATTAATGTCCTTTTGGGGATTTTTGGTAAGCTTAACGCGTTTCAGCAATCTATAAATGCAATGTGATTAATGACACAGCTAGAACGTCATTATAGCTTTCATTATTAAAACATAAGCTCATATACACCAATGAACACAAGGGTTCTATACATTTTACGCGACTTAAAATAATAGTTAATATTCAAAAGAAACATTTAATAATTCTTTTTTTTTCATTTTTCTTTCAAATCCATTACAGCACATACAACATACAAAAAAGCTTCGCAACAGAACTTTTAGTTGAAACAGAACTAATTTTAGTAATTCTACTTGTCTTCATAATGGATAATGATATACGAATAAATATCGCAAACTTAATCTAATTGACGAAATACAAAATTAATCAAAGCTATTTATATAAATTAACAGTTAGTTTTTACCAATTCTACAACAATAACCGTTAAAATATTTTACAGAAATTTATTCAAAATATTCACATATGAAGATAAGTAGTAACAAATACGATTTTGAGCAGCCTTTGAAATCAAATATCAATTATTATTTTGTCAAAAATCCAACAAATTTAATGTTCCATCGTCTTTTTATTTTTAAATTGTGAAAGAAGTTCTAAGTACTGTTTTTAATTCATAATAATATAAAACAATTAAAAGTATACACGATGAAAATGGGAATGATTAATTTATCATTTGTAATCTTCGAGCACAATCACTATATTGTCTTCCACTTCAAAAAGTCTCATAAATCGACTAGGTAACAAACAGTTTTTGTTTGACAACTCTTGTTGAGATAAGCTTCATAAAAAACCCCCCAAAAAACCCTGATTAACTTACACTCGCACGAGGAATGCATAAAATCAAAGTGCCGCAATTTAGAATTTATTAGCACAATATGAAGCTAGGGTGTTCAAAATAAAACTTTTACACGCAGCTATATATAGATAGGTAAATGTACGTTTAAAAATAGTTCTGATGAAGGCGTAAACCAAAATAGCTTTCTACTATATATCTTATAAAATTTGAAGACCTAAAATGCACACATCTTTGTAACGTAGGAGCAACAGGTAACGTCGGAATGAAAAAAATGTATACGTGCTAAATAATTTTTATTTTTTACATATTACAAAACTTGTTGTATCATTGCTTTATTTTTTCTTTTGCTTTGCTTCAGGGTGCGGTGTACCATAAGTAAAACCACAATAATCTGTGCTGTCAATACTTGACATTCCTTGAAACTGAACCTGTTAAAGCATAGCATTTTAACGAAGAACTTTTTGTGTTCATGACAATGTGATTTTTTTTTATACATAAATATGTTTTATATGTTATTATATCTATGCTCACTTTGGAGGCTGAATAAAAAGACTATAGTGTAAAAACTTAACTACCAACATTATCTCATTCTAATTGAAAAACTAGAAAACTAGAATTGACAAATTTATTCGATATTCCTATATTTACTTCATAGGGAATAAAGATCGATAGTAATTATCTTTAATGAAACGTCAGTAAGAAAGATATTTAATATTAAGGAAGAAGCATATTTTCTACGAATAAAAAAATTCTGTTTTCAATTAAATATCTTTATCTATATTTAAAAATTGATCGTCCGTGCAATATTCAGTGAAATTATATCAGTGCTAAGTAAATCAAACATTGTATAATATGAAATAAATAGGTTTGAAATATAAATTCTGATATGTGCTGTAAAGAAGCTTTCATAAATACCAATAAGAAACACCAAATGAAAAAATAGCAAATAAATAATTGATAACTTTTTGAAAACAATATCATTTTAAATCTTTTGCATCGCTTAAATTTCATGATCAAACTTGAATTTTTTAAATATTGTATATTAAGATACCGGCTTATTTTTAATGGGTTTTGTTGACGAGCGTGACTGACTAAACTGTGAACACTTGAATTTCAACAATTTAAAAACGATATTGAAATTCCATTTAGCACCGCCAGTCTATATTATAATAAATTAATTATCACAATGTTGATCAAAAAACTTGAAACTTGTTGATGAAAAACCATAACGGTGGCATAAAAATCATAGGCTTCAAAAGTTTGTATTACATATGTAATGCTACGAATCACAAGCAATTTTTCTAGTGCGAATCTTTTCAGAAGTATGTCATAAAAACTTTTTGTCTCTTTTCGATTTCGTTATCTTGATAGTGAAATATTTTCTGAGAACAGCTTCTGAGTGGTCACATGAGCTTTGTTCAATGAAGTCTCTTGCATATTTCTCACATTATCACAACTTCTGGCTAAATTTCAAACTGCAATGTAACTTGAAATACTGTTTCAAATAAAGCAGTCATATTCTTATTATTGCTGAATAGAACGCTTGTGCTATCAATAAACCTTTCTGATATTTAAATATTTATTATGCAGATATTTCACGAATTTAAAATGAATCAATTTTTCTAGAAATATTGAATTCAGTATTTATTTCAATTCGTGATATGATGAATTTCGTTTATTTTAATTTTAAATAACGGTACTCTAGATAAAGACTTTTTACGTTTTACGATGTTTTTTGAAAATTCTTAAATATTAGAGCGTATTAAACAAATAGTGTATAAATAACTAACAAGGCAATGAGTAAACAAAATTTCAAACTACAAGAGGAAAAATTACTTAATGTATTCACACAAAACTTAAAAATCATGCCTAGTTATGCGAATCTTTGCATTGATATGCGTTTTTTTAGCATCGGTCGATTTAATATGACACACATTAAGTATATAAAAAAATCATTAAATATTTTTGGTCAAGAAAGTACTCTTCTTTTTTCAACGGAATTTCATTAAACGAGACTGTTTCGCATATCACGATCATTTTTTTGAAATCTTATATCATTACCGATACTCACTTTTTTAAAAGAATTTTCGGCCAAAGCCGCTTCTATAATTCTTTTGTTTGTGAACTTAAAACCTGAAACGTATTCAAGGAGCAACACTCATCATTTCAATGTCTTTCAGTTGTGCGTCCAAGGGGTTGAATAATGTCTTTCTTTCATCGATAAACTGATGGAGCCAGTGACTTTTTTTGTGAAAACTCTTTTTGTGGAAATATTTTACTAATCAATGAATTAAATTTAGCGACAGTGAATCATATTGGTATATAGACAAAATATTTCCATGCTTCTATATTTGAAAAAATCTTGTTTAAAGTTAATTATAATTCTGTAGTTAAAACTATTCTTCTTTGAAAAAAAAAGGCTATTGAAATATATTAAGATTTTTGTGGGATGGTATCATTTTTCGCTAATATACCATTTTTAAATTCTCATGTATAGAAATTATAATCATTTAATATTCCATCAAATAAAGATAAAAATATAAATATTTATATTTAATTTGACGTCCCATCCCACTAATAAAGTCAATATTATCAAACATAAATGGTAGGACAAACAAGTAAAAACATTTCCCCTCCCCTCCCCCCCCCCCCCGTTACTTGCGCAATATTTGAATACTAACAATTCAACCCAGTAATAAATTCAATTTTCTTCGATTCGTTGATTGGCCGCAGTGATGTGAAGTAATTCGATCATTTTTCCCATTTGTACTGAAAAGAAAGCGCTTGAAAATTTGTTTCATTTTTTTTCTTTTTGTTTGAATACTCAAACGCATTAATATTTCAAAATGTTGTTTTTTATATTCCACATAACTAACATAAGCAATGAAAATCTTCATAAATAAATTTACCTTGATACTTTTATAATCTGAAATATGCAAAACTTTACATAGCTTTCTTATAACTATTTGACGTTTTTATTGAAAATAATACAACTATTTAGCAGGAGGTCTAATACAAAATCTACTTGCTGTGAAATGTCTCTTAGAATAATCTCTATAAAGGACTATAGAATGAAGAGATCCACAAGCTGTTTTGACAAACGACAAAATTATTTTCGCATATACGGTGTGTTTATTTATTTAATATTATTATATTTTCTTCTTTCACAAACTAACTCAACATATTTTTTTGATTAGTACGCATGATACAAATAGCATAAATACGAATATAGTTTGATTTTGGGTTGTTAGTGACAAAGGATCTTTTGAAAATATACGAATTGTTTTTAATTTTCCAACTAACAATTTGGTGAAAAATTACGAGTCAACCTGATGTGTTTCGATAAAACTTCGGCAAAAATGCACAACTTTTATTTTTAACTTTTTAGTATATCTTTAACTCTCCGACTGTTCAAGTGTCAAATGTTGTGACATCTGATTTTACTGTGTTGATAGTTTTAACCCGAAAATATATGAATTGAACAGTGGTATAAACATTCTTGTAATCGCTAATTTTTGAGTTAATGCATTGTTAAATTTCATTGTTGTGACAAACTCAATAAGATGGTTTTAAACGGCTCAGCAGGGAATGAGTTAATAATACTTTAATTTTGTATTAATGATTTTTAGTAGATTAAAGATAATAAATATTTACATAATATGAATTTATATTTGCATCCAATTTTTTCTTTTGATAAACCTAAAATTAAGGATTATCATCGTATTGTGAGTATTGACTATTATCGATTAAAAATAATTTTATTTTAACATTGCTTAGATATATTGAAATTGTAAACGAAAAAATGTTACTCTTTATTATAATATTTACATGCAATAGTTTTTTATTAAGTTTTCAGAAATAGAACTTTCAAACTACTATTTATCACTCGACAATCGTAGTACTACAAACTATTCATGTCATATTATTATTTATTTTACTTATTTCTAGTCTTTACAAGTGCAATTTTAAAAAATCACTCTATACATAATTATCACCAAAAGGTATATCTGTAGAATATTCATCCCAACCTGGGTGTGGACACTGTCACTAATTTCGCACCTGAGTTAATTACAGGTGGGATAGCTGCAAAAGCCTCAAACAGTCTGCATCACATCTCCGCTGACAGTGATAGAGGGTGATTCCACTTGAAATGTTATTCCATGGTTAATTCGGTTCACTTGTATAGTGAATAATTCTGAGTTAAAGACTTCAAACTGTCTTAATACAATGAATTTTTTATTTTACATTTTTTAAGAAATCTTCTATTTAATGCATATTATGTTTATTATATTTGGCAACTTAGTTCTCCGCTGTTTACAGATCACTGTTAAGTCATTCATAGTTGACCAAAGAATTTTGTAAAAAAAAACATCGAAAAAACATCAAAAAAATGTATTCATATACGCTTATCTATACTCGATCTAACCTCAAACCACGCCAACTTCAATAACATTTTTCCTAAAACAACTTTAGATAATACTTGACATAGTTGTCTCTTCTTCTAGAGTTGATCTTAAGTGAATTATCTAACTCATTTATTTTAAAAGTTCTAAGACATTAGCGCTAGGCAATTTTGTTAAATTATTTATAAAAATGGTAATACAAAATCAATGAAACCAAATCTGGCACATTAAGAAAGACAAAAAGCTTTCTTGGATTGAATTCTAGAGACTGTTTATACGTATAACGTTTTATAGATATAAAGATTTATTGAAATAACATCATCTTTATCATACTCTCAATTGTATATAAAAATGCAAACTATCTACAATGAGTATCTTTATCATTTACGGCGTTTTTATGATTTTTCATTAATAAACCATTTTTTACTAACTATAGCCATTTGTTTGCCTCCTATTATATCTTAAACCATTCAGTGTAACTTTGATATTTTGTATAATCCTAATTGGATATCAACAGATTTCATGGTGCATCATTTGTTGATATACTAGACAACTTAAACATGGACATAGTCTCATAGAATATTTTATTATTATTTTAATGAAAAAATCCCAATTCAGAAAAAAATATTTAAATTAATTACCTTTCGTTTGTAAGTAATACTTGGCTTTCACTCAGCACGCAATAAATATATTATTAAAGTTACCCCTGTGTCCGGTAACTTGGAGGACAGAAGGCTGTATTCGGTGAGAAAGGCATAGTATATACCTCAGGACTAATTGGGTTGCTATGTACCTCAAGCTTTTGCCTATGTCTATCCATCTCCTATCCTATCTAACTTTACTTCATCTACCTAGATTCATGGGTAGTTATTATATACTGGTCTACTTGTCATTGATTCCAGTGACGGTTACAAGAGATGTCACATTTGAAAACATTTTTATGAAACGTTTGAAGTAAGATTTTTATTTAATTACACTTACCAAAGTTTGCTTAAAATATTTTTATATTTTATTTTTCTGTGCATTTACTATTTTATTTATGTTCAGAGATTTTTAAAAACGAACATTAAAAATTGGTTTTAGCTTAAGTATTTTAATTGAGTTACAGCTTAGTAACTCAATATCTTTACACATCAAAGGCTAAACACATTTTATGGCATAATTTTCCTTGAAAACTTTCCAGTACAGTAAAAAAAAATTACAACTTTATTCTAGCAATATTACAACTGTTTTGGAAATAAAGGAGCGTATATATAATATTTTTATTGGAAATTCAGTATATTTAAATAAAGGGACAATATTCAATTATTGAAAAAATCCATAAAAACGTAATATATATTTATTTTTAATTGTAATTCTGTGTCATATTTATTCACCAAAAGAAGTATTTTGAAAAATTCAGTTACGTAAATAAAACATGTATTTATAGTTAAGGTTCTGTTTTTGTCTGATGCGATCTTTAGTATATTTGAATCCTAAAATAAACTACTCTTATAAAATTGTTATGACAAAAAAACTTAAAACATCAATTTAATTTATTTTGTTTAATATTTGTGCTTTGCTATTTTTATTGTCACTCCTCATAAAATTAAATAAATATATGTTTATTTTTAATTTTATACGACTTTGGGTAAAAATTACCATGGAAAATGTTTTTCTAATAGGTACTTGTGAATAATAAATTATTAACTAGTTATTTCTAAAGCCATTGCAGGCTATTAATTTTAAACAAAATATGTTCGCAAGTCTTATAAGGTATCTGTATTCTTTTACACTTTACGATATGAGTAGACATAATTTGAATTTACTTAATTTTCATTGATTTGTATTGAAACAATTATCTTACCTCATCTATTTTAAAGGAATAAAATAAAAAAAAAGAAATTAAACAGTGACCCGAAACTGTGTAGGGTTCGCACTTATCCAATATATCTAAACAGCCCATGACTACTAAACTAATGTGTTTTTGGCAATTTTAATCCAGTTAATAATGGTATTAATAACCTTTGTTTGGGAGAAACTTTGCTTGATTTCTAACAAGTTATGGCTATCGCAGAACTTGTTCAAACTATGGATATAATACTTGATTCTAAATTGTTAAAGTTGTATGAATTAGTAATTGAAATTGTTTCGAGTTTGTCAGGTCATTTTGTGGAATAGAAACCAATAAGCTAATTGAACTAAAATGTCGCCAACAAAACTTCTCAGACACCAATACTATTAATTCGAAAAAAAATTGAAAAACCTTAACTAAATCTTATCCAATTGTATGTTATATTACTCAAATATATTTCCAAACATATACACAATGAAATGAATAAAAAAATATCCGTTTTGATTTTATATTGTTTGTCATAATTTCAGAAGCATATTTATTGGAATTTCCAGGCAGATTGTCTTTTCATTTCTATTTAGTGTATGTTCATTTTCAATATTGTGAAGGTATCACGTATCACATTAAACGAAGACATCCTTAAGATTCGTTTTATTTTTAAAACCTTATTCAATAATATTTCATTATTTATTTTCAACAAATAATAAAAACTTTTGTTATTATTTCCCAGTACCGTAGCCATTATAATAAAATAACTCCCCCTCTCTCTCCTTTAACATACTAAATTTATGCATTGTTTCCATAGTATGAAATTGTACCGATGAATAGAATTTTCCTGTAAGGCATCAACAAATGGTGCCTTAAAGAATGACAATAACAAATTTAAATCATGAAGATTTTAATTGATGATATCGACTTAAAATGCTTAATGGAATTTCAATATCAAATTTGAATTGTTACAACTTTGTACGATTCCGTATGATAGAATGCCTGAAGATGCCCAATGGTGAAACCCGAGTCGTTAGTGACAAAATATATGGAATCGTACAAAGTTGTAACATGACAAAATTCAAGCATGAAGATTTCGTTAATTTTATTGCATTTAAGTTTTTTCACCATCGACTTAACATCTTGCATTTCATTCCAGATAAAATAGATTTTAACTTTATCTGTTTACTTTACTCAATTACACAACAATTATTTATAAGTCTAAGTTTCTACACTGTCGGAATAAATGCAACAAAAACACTTTTCCTCTTTGAAATTTTAACCACCAGTAAGCAGGATGTTACTGTAAAGCAAAAGAATGAAGTCTATAAGAGTCTCCGTTAATTTATATTGCTCACTTTTCTATCATTCTTTTACTAGAGCTTTAGGAAAATTCGTTATGAAACACTTAATAACCACTAGTAAAGAACGAAGCGTTTTCTTCGAGTCCAAATGGTATGGTTACTTACTGCAAAGACCTTAAAACTATTATATTACCAAGTATTACATCTTTGTTTTAGAATCATTTGAATTGAAAACCAAATTTTTCCTTTCGAAATCGAATTGTTGAAACTTTGTATAAATTCAAATGATTTATCACTCATGACCCGGGTTTCGTTAAAAAGACATAGAATTTACAAATTATGCTAAAAGGTAAAACCCGGGTTATGAGTGATATGACACGTGGAATTGTATACATTTTCTACAAATAACCCTTTGCACTCCGTAAAAAAAACAAAAAAGCGTTGTAGCAACTCCTTAATTAATTTTAAGATTTTCGTAATATTCGACCGTCATTGAATCAAATGGACGCTTAACACGCTGCAATTAATTAATAACATATTTTATAATTATTTCATGATTGCAAAGCTTCAATCTATCAAATAAAAAAAAATCATTTCAAAATATGGTATTTTAAAAATAACTATTGTACTATTATATAAACTACTATATAAAATGTACTATTTAAAACATTTGAAAGTGTGATATTTTTTAAAATATTCCTCTGGGTGAAGGTTTGGTTTTCTCTCACAAGTTTCACAAAAGTCTGTGGTCTCTTTTTCCCTCCTGGAACCCTTCTGTACCATGTTATCCTTGAAAAATACTATACCAGAGATTTTTCCAAACTGTACGTCGCGGCGCCCTGGGGTGCCGAAGCTGTTATATAGGGCGATGTAAAATTTTCATTTTTTTTCAAAATTTTATTCCGATATTATCCGCTTGAAAGTCTTCGGAAAAATCGTTCAAGCAGATAATATCGATAAATTCTCATGGATTTCCATTTAGAGCAGTGGTGGTCAACCTTTTTATTACTACCGCCCACTTTTTGTCTCTGAAGAAATAATATTTTCTAATCTAATGTGTAAGTTTGTAACAAAAAAAATCTGTAGCAACTCCTCAATTAATTTTTATATTTTCATAATATTCAAATGTCATTGAATCAACTGGGTGATATATATAAAAAATATCGACTATTTAAAACATTTTAAAGTATGATATTTTTTAAGACATTCCCCTGGGTGAAGGCCAGGTTTTCTCTCACAAGTGTCGCAGAAGTATGTGGTCTCTTTTCTTCCTCCTGGAACCTTTCTGTTAAAACATACTATGCAATCCTTATGTTTTTTTTTTGCAAAAATATGAAATGGCGTCCATTCAAGCGCTGTTCAGCGTCACATGTAGAAAGACGCCCTGGTTTTGATGTAGGTGCACAAACGTCTCCAATTAGATTTATAAGTATAACCTTTCAAAATTTTCTATGGGATATTTGTTTTAGGTTTGCTTTGATAGTATATTCCTTGTACAATATATACGAGTTAACTATTGAGGTTTCTAAGCCACAGAAAAATAGTTTTCTCTACCATTTCAACGTCTTTTGCATGAAGCAATACGATGTCGCATATTGGTCAGCGACATCCACACCGCCCATATTGATATTGTAATCAAGAATAACATTTGGTTTATCTATGTCATCCTGATTTACACCTTAAAGAATGGTTCTTGGTCGTCTCTTTGCTGACTTAGAAGCAGAAGTATGCTTTGTGCTGAACATAGTAACAACCGTTTTGTGACGCCACGCTAATACTAATGTATATCCTTTCCTATGTGCAATTTTTTGTCCAACAGCCAATTTTGGTTTCTTAGTTTGTTCAGGTAATCATTTACGATTGGTCATTATTGCATCGCTCAGGTAACATTTAATCTGATTGTAAATATATCCTGTGGCATCCGGAATTGAATCTTGCAATTGTTTGTATAAATGAATCACAATCCGGCCAGTAAAATACAGTTGTGGTCTTATAAGCCCATTCGTGGTGATTTTACAATAATATGGTACAAATGAGTACATGTTACTGCTACCGGAATCAGCTAAAACATAAATTCGAAGACCCCATTTTGCTGGTTTTTTTTTCAGGTTAAAATGAGAAGGTCTATTTTCCCTTTGAAAGATACTCTTGACTCATCAACAGATAAATTTTCCTGAGGTATATAATGCTCCATAAATTTGCTATTGAGATAGCCAAGAAAGTTAATGACTCTTTCTGTCCTTGTACTTATAGTTACTAACAGGCTTCATAACTGTTCTTCTTCTTCTTCTTCTTCTTCTTCTTCCTCTAGGATTTTTTTTTTCCTCTAAAGTTCTAGCTCAGAAATTGCAGTATTAGCATAGTCTTCCAATACATCGATTTCATTTTCAACTTCAGACATATATTCATCTTCACTACTTTCAAACTCATTATTGGTTGTGGCAATTCTTTTTGTAATCCATCGCATCTTTATTATTATAGAATTAATAATGTAAAGCAAAGAAACAAAATGAAATAGTTCAATCGAAAACATTACGAGACCAGCTACTCGTCATTCTGACATCATACAATATTGCTTTTACGTATGTTTTTTTTTATCACATCTGACTTATATAATACAAAACATAGCTCAAAATACTTATTATTTGTAATTTATCAGTGTTACTACTAGTATATATTTTCGGAAACACAGATGCGGTACAACTGCAGACTGGGAATCCTTTATGGATCTAGGATAATGGGAACAGCTGCACGTGTAAAGATTGTTTGTTTACGGTCGGCATTCACACTTAGACATTGCCGCTTTGATTGCTTTATTTGCATTATAATATTAATTTCATATTATACCTAATGTTGTAATCGGACAAAATAAATAATCTTAATTTCATTTTTTAAATGTGCCGTCAAATGTCGAGTCAGACTCGACATGGGAGTTGGCGTAAGATATGCGATGTCGAGTCAGGCTCGACATAGGAGTTGTGAAATTTGAACAAGCGCACTTAATCAGTCAATTTCATTTTTTTATTTATTACAAACACAAAATATATTTGAATTTTTGTAATTCTGAGAATTGAAATATTTTCACCGTCATGGTTTGTTTTACTTATAATTAAATTGTGGACGCTAAAATCTCTATTATTTCTCTTTCAGAATAAACATATTTCAAATAAATCAATTGCAATCAAAAAAAAATTCAAATTATGTTGTATGCATGAATATTATGATTAAAACAAACATTACATGCTGGTAATATTATTCAAATTATTTCGCGGTGACTTTGCTGCATGAAATAACTAGGCTTTGATTATCAATTACTTAGCAAATTGACATCACCATGATTGGTCAAACGTCAAAAGGACGAATGACCAAAGGGCGACCAACTTATTATTAACATAGCCGATCGAAGCTTTTCAGTGACTGCTCTTGATACTTATTAATAATTTGTGGTGCAATCGCCATCAAAGTGACATTCATTGATAACAATCCATTGATGCATATTTGGATTCTCTCAAAGGTAATTTGCATACTTGTGTTCAAATCAAACTTTGAAGGATTAGTGATTGCTATAATTTTTAATTTCTAATTTTATATCAACTCAGTAACAGTTTTTTTTTAATAATTGATTATTTTACTAATCGGGATTAAATTATTAGTAAATAATTAACGAACAATATAAAAAGCTCTAGCAATAAACACTATACTATCATCAAAAAAAATTCTAAATTCAATTGATTTTTAAGACACTCAAATAAATATACGCCTATTACAAAGTCATCCTAAATTTCGTAATAAATTGTTGAATCTTTATATATACCTGATTTGAAAAATAAATAAATTTCATTTTTATAAGAAGTCTTTATAATTAAATATAATTAATGCGTGAAATGTATTTTTACTATCGATAAAAATCAATTACAGCATAATTTTGATGGACAGAATTTGGAATTTTTTTATCGTTATGTGAATCATTAATTAACAATAATGATAATATTAATTATGACTAACCCTGGATAACAATGTATAGATTGCCATCACACCAACATTGAAAAAGCCTCGCGTACTTAATACATAAAATTGTCAAAACACTTTGCTTCTTTTAGACTAAATAAAGATCCATAAACATTGGTCATCCATTACCTATTGAAAAATTACTAGTTCAATATATTAAGAACTGAATATATAAATATTTTCATAACAATATATCGATTTGAACAGTTTTATTGCAGAAAAATAATATCACTCATGTCATATTTTGACATTCAAACTAAATGTCAAAAATCGATTCGAGTAGAGACAATAAATAATATTTTTTGAATTTCTGTTTTAGCCGTTCGATTTTTAAATGGTTTTTTTTTTATTGTTATTATGTATTGTAAAATTTACTTTTTACATTTTGACACTCGGACGTATTAAACATTAAATACATACAAGCTTCAAATTTTAACGGTATTTCAATAAGAGTGATTTTCATTTTATATTTGTTACAGGTGAAAATCAATGAGTCACAGAAAAGCGTTTAGATAAATCAAGACAGGTATTAAATTACAATATGATATTATGCATTCTATGGTGCAATCTATAATATTAAATACGATTCCCAATTATTACCTCGATCAATTGACTAAGAGCCCTTTCATGTATAAATTGAAGACGGCTAGTTCCTGCCACACTGTGGTCATTGAAAGAGGCGGCCAAAGTGAAGAAGCCTTCCCCACAAAGGATCTTAGGGCCTTTGAACGATAAGCCCCATCGAAGGGAAGTGGGGCTTAGGGGCTGTAATTTCTGGGCCCCAAATGACTCTAATACGTGAAAGATAAAGACTACAAAAGCCTGCCTTTATTGGTTCCTGATAATTTAAGAAGCGCGTTTTTGTAGGGCAAAGCAAACGGGGGCGTTTTATCCAATAAACGTGAAATATTTTGACACCTTAATTCTATAGCTAGTGAACAGAGATAACTATCTTTTTCGTCACTATTTTTATTCTTATTCGTTTCACTAATTAGAGATTTTTATATTTTAATTATACAGAGCTTCATTTCGTTTCAGTTTAAAAAAATCTAATTACTTGATTAATGTCTCACTTATATCCACGTATAAAATTGTTGTCGGTAAGACAAAAAATGAAACCGACTTTTCATAAATTAACGTCGTGTCATTTTTCTTTTTCCCACTGACATGAATTGAGTTGTATCTGATGAAAATTCTTTTAATAAACATCAAAAGGGATGCATATATGCAACTTTGCACCATATAAAGCAGAATGTATTTTAATTTTAATATTCAGATTTTATTCAATATGTAACGCGATTTTTAAACAAAAATATTTTCTTTATATACGGTTCGCAAACAACGAAATGAAAACTTATGAAAGATGTTGCAATTCAATGTTTATTCTTAGATTTCCCTTCCAAGTGTTAAGTTAAATTTCAAGCAAAAATCTGTATTATCTTGTATTTATGCATTCATACGACATTTAATTTCCGATATTTCAATATTATTCGCTATTAGACGCTTTCACACGCGATTGGTGCTGTATTCTTTAAGCCGATAACTCACTTAGTAATAAGAATACTAAGCAAATTTTTTGCCATTTTAAATCACATACACACCTCTCAATTGGGCGTGGAAGTGCTTATCAATAAATACGGCTGATTTGATTTAATTTGGTTAAATAAACAGTTTACACAAATATTACATCTTTATTCAATAATTCACGGTGATAAACTTTTGACACATATTGAGATCATAAACTCTTAAATTTATTTTTAAAAAAATGTGACTAAAATTAAAAGTTTAATTCAGAGATTTTCTTAGTGATTAAATTCTCCATTACACAAATTATTCTATATAATTGAACCCGTCCATGAATAAAGCACTTTTGTACCCAAAGTTTGAGGACAAAACCGCAAGTCAAACTTTCAAACTTCTCCAAATTCGAAACACGAATGACCAATTTGAATGAGACGAAACGCAATCGACTAAGAGAACCTTTCGAACTGTATACCACAGACCTAACCGAGTCCGTTGGAAAAGTACATTTGCTTGACTAGATAACTATGAATGTCATGGCAAGTTGAAAATATTAACTTACGACTTATAGTCGGCTGGCTATAAGTGCACCAATCCAATTTGCTTCCATGTTATACAAATGCAGTGTTCTTCGCTTGAATATCTGTGAAAAGGTTATCATATATAATTATAGAGTTCGTCTCTATTCGTTAAAGTTTTGACAAGTTTTCTGTTAGTTTACTCAACTGTCAACTCAAGTCGTGCCATTAATTATATTATTATCGAATTGAGACATTAAAATGTAATGTATTCTTACGTTTAATTGTTTCAATGATAATAAATAAGTGAAATTTATCAAAAGACGTACCATGGTTAACGTGACTTAAATATAGAAAAAACATACAGCATAATAAATATTGAGAGAAGTACGATGTATTTCAAACGTTGTCAATGAAAAGATTTATTAATAAACACTCAAGTTAAACAAAAAATCCTTTTAAGCTCTGTCTCTTCGCAGCGTTAGGTGATTAAGTGACTCACATAAGCTTTTAACAACAATTAATTGAAGAAAACTGATTGCATTGCAAAAATTTGTTTATTTTTGATACCAAAAAATGACGATAACAGCATGAGTTGACAAAACAATAAAAAGTGACCAAATACTTCAATTTAGACTGACTTGCGCAATAAAGTAGGTTTTGCCGTAATAATTCACTGTTGGTTAATTATGTTTCACGAAAAATATCCCTTAATATGCTGATCTCAAGCACTTTTATGTGATATGATTTAACTCATAATAAATAAAAATTATGATCTAGACATAAGCCGTTAAATGTGTAAGGGATTATCGTTTAAAATTGAAAATTATTTAACTCATAGTTGGAAAAATTTTACTTAAAAAAAATCTCAATGTTAGCCAAGTGAAAATTTGTCCTATAAAAATCCATTCGTTTATGTAATAACTATGCATTTTTTATGGCGTAAACTTTATGTGACGAAAAAATAGTTTGTTTTTAGATTGATTATAAGTTAAGCATGAATATATGAATTTTCTCTTTTTTGCTTACTGACACTATTATAAAGCAAATGAAATTAGAACGAGATTAAATTTTAAATAAAATTTCGTCACCGATTTTTTTTTTGGGTTTTATTTTTATTTGTCGTAAAAATATGACTTTGTTTATAAGTCTATTATTTGTGACGAAACAATAATAGGTTGAAAACAAATTATCCAACTGTTTTCAATTCTACAGCTGTGATATGAGCTTTTGTTGAACTACTTTGAGTTTAAATTTGTTTTACCAAATATTATCACAAATACGTTAATACTTTAATTGTAAAGGACATAAAAATATTCTAATTTATTTGAATAATCCAGAGAATTTCAAATATTCACTGCAAATAAGCAGTGGTCATTAGTTCGTTGCACTCAATAATAATACGAATCACATCAAAGCGTAAAATATCGCAGTTCTACGACAACATAAATAATAAAAAACCCATTAGACTAAAATAATTTAAATAGCATCAGTTAATTAGCCAAATTCAAATTCAATTTGATTTCTGTTTGAAATCATTATTCACTTCATTAATTGGGAGTTTCCTTTGTTATTAATTATTTCCACAAAGTGAGTAATTTGTTTCGTAGAAGTATTTATTTCATACAGACTTTTGATTTAAAGATCACCCAAACCTTTCGTCTTTTCGAAGTGTCTTCAACCTATCAACAATGTGTTTTATGGGGTTGAATAATAATCAAAACGCATTTATGTAAGACGTATCTCACGATTCATTTCTACTAAACAAACTCTTTTTGAAAAATTACACCAGTATTAACTATTACGTGTCCTAATTAAATAAAAAAAATAACGGCAATTTACAAGCTTTTTGAATGGATTTTTCAAAAATGATATTTCAATTTTTTTTATCTACTTTGCTGGTTCCATCTATTGTTATCTATATACAAATTGTAATATTGAGCAACTATATCGTAAAACTCGTAAAAAATATATATTTTCTTAGAGACTTTTTTATAAACTATTTCACATAAATAATATAATATTTAAAAAAATAACCATGCACTACTTATGCAACATATAAAAAAATTAGTGTATTCATTGACGGATTTCAGCCCGTGTAAAATAAAAATGTAAAAACAGTCACGACTTCCTAACATGCCAACGCTTTATTTCCAGGTTTTCATTTTTTTTTCACATTTCATCCCTTTATGTTATTTTTTTCGTCGCCGGATTGGCTTCAGTGTTCGCAAATTGGATTTATGTTCAATTTGCTGGCGATTTGAATTGCAAATTGAATTCGTTACGTAATGGCAAGTAGCCGGACCCGACGCAAGATGGACTCGTGTAATGTGAAACCGCTGGACTGAAAAAATAACATTTACTCCATTTTTCAAAGCTAAGTTTCTATGTTAACCCGTGGAAGCTTTCAATGATAGCGCACGTCGACAGTGAGGTAAAACTCCCATCCATTTCATCATTTGTTTCGTTTGACTATTTTACAAATAATGGCACTATTTTTTATAAACTCCTATATTAAACATAAGACACTTTTCGTTTTTATCGATTAAGTTGGTATTTTCGTAGTAGAACTCCATTATTGCTCGGTGATAAAATAGCAAAGTATTTTAATTCTACAAAATTTACTACGAAATAGTTGGTATTGTAAAAATAGCTTTGATACGTACGCCAAAATAGCTATCAACTGTTTACCTTATAGGTTTTGTATAATCAAAATAATTTCCTTTTTTTATCGTGTTCTTTTACGTGCTTTAAGCGTCTTACGTTGACAATATATTGTATAATATAAAAGATCATATGGACATCCAGCAGTTGTGATAACAAGCTGGGACTAAAAATGTATCAGTTGTATGCTTGTTATTGATTCTTTGTTTTCATCATCATAAATTTAAATCAACTGATTATTAAATAATATTTTTTTCTACAATTATTAATTGAAAATTTTGCTTCGGAATGATACGATCGGTATTTGTTTTCATTTCTCGCGTATTCATGCGAAATCTGGTCCCTAGAGTTTAATGTAATTTTAAACAATTAATATCGCTTTAATTCAACTGCATTTAAGAAACATTCCGTAAAGATATTTAAATTTGCTATACACGTAACTAAATCTAACTACGTTGACCACTCGACATCGACTTGAAACAGAAAGGTTTTACTACAAATTAACACTTTTGATTAGAAATATCTCTGTTTGCTGTGAATTAAACGTAAATATGTAATGAAATACCTGTAAATAAAACTCGCAATTGTTTAAAAAACCATTACCGCCATAACGCTTGCAATATTGACATATTATGCATTACAAGCTAACACTTAACGGCGTAAACAATCAGCGTATTGTTCTGTTATTGCGCACATTTAAAAAAAAATGAGCATTTGCTTTTGTTCTCAATTCTGTGTTATACCTATACACAATTGTTTAGACAATACTATTTCATTGTAAACTAGGTAAATAATTTTTATTTATCGAGGAAAATGTAATCGAATATGAAATCATTATACTTTACGAATATTTGACGGAAAAAAATATTTCAAGTGTATCAATTTCAAACAAGTCTTAGCTCAAAATATGAATTCATCACGTATAAGTCGTAAACCTCGAAATTCTAAACCAAACATATGATATGTTCGAAAGAGCTGAGCAATGCTTTTAACTTTTTTTTTACAAATAGGTCATGACGTAGAAGCGGAAATAGCATGCATTTGAGTGGTTTAGATCCGTCTTTTTGGTTAAAAATATTGGGAAAAACACTTTTTGCCAAATAAGTATTTACATGTCTTATAAATTCTCATATGCTTAAATTTATTTCTGCTAAATTAATGATGATTCTGTCGGCATAAATGAATTTAAACATATATTTTCATGAACGTTTTTTTCTGTGACATATTGTAAACCATATTCTTTTAACTCTTATTGGGCATTTAATATTGCTTAAAATTAGACCGAGTGATTAAACTAACCTCTTCTTTACGAAGCATTACAACCGAAAAATACAAATAGCAATTATCCGTAGATTCATATTCGAAACTACACTACAGTAGACTCCCAGATAACGCGGTAGATAGGGGCGGGGACGTGTTATATGAAAAGGCCCTATCGAGTAAACCACACTTCTACAAAATCAGAGGATACATTCTTTTCTTCAGTAATGTGCTCATTCATAACTTAACGTGAACTAGCTTGAAAATAAAAACGAAAACTCATAGTCAGAGCTTGCGATATCGGATATTCTATTATAGAACGTTTTTGATAGAGACTTTAATACAGGTTGTAGAGATATCAATGCGGAATAGTCAAGAGGTTGTTTTCAAAAAAAAAATGTTTTACTACTATGTCATATGTTTGTCATCTGTATATACATGATACACAATTTTGGTCAAAAATAGTCCTCCGAGACGTACGATGTCAAAAAATAAATGAAATAAGAAATGATAGCAGAAAGCTCCAGATATCTTCGATCAATCATGCACTAAGTGCATCGCAGTGAGTAACCCAACTGAGCGTGAACTAAGCACTCTGCGGAAATACCAAACGGTGACTTTGCCAGTCCAGGAAATATTATCAATTTTAAAATGTGTACGTCACATAAATTTTCTTGAGAGTTATTCAAATTTTCAGCGTATGATTCAAAAAGAGAAAAATGGTTCGTACAATCTTTTCGAAGACGAATCTTACATCTGCACACGAGAAACTAACGGTTCTAAATCAAATTTATCTATATTTGAATAATAAATTAACCCACAATTTATACAGCATTTTTTTTTTTGAATATCTTTTGAATATATTAATTTGAATGTAGAACATTAACGATATTTTCTACAGTTATAAAATTAGGACGAACTTTATATTTTTACGCAATAACTTCTTAAAGGTAAATAAAACATGATGTCTTAATTAATATATATTACATTGTATATGATATGCGTCGTTTTAATCGTTGAATTGAGTGAAAGTCGCGAACGAATCACGAATCATATGAATTATTATTATTATTATACAAACTCGGTATACTATACATACATCGTTTGTGAATAAGTCACGTGAATACCAGAGAATAGATTTTTTTGTTTTATTATCGCTTCCACAGTGATGATCGCTAATAAAGTATTGTTTGTAAGGATTTTATATCTAATATATGTTTTCATATATTATATCTCTTTCGGTGTAAATATTATTATTTTGATTCGCTCAATGCAATATATAATATGCAATCTCTCCTAAAATACATATGAAGTAATTCAATTCTTACTCAGGTTTCCTTCAACAACTTCTTTAAATATTTATATGAGAGAAGAGGCATGTCTTTTTCTAAAATTGGAGCTATACGATTAAAATTAATCAAATTTCGAATTTTGCAATTTTCAACGAATCACTTTTATTTTTTATTATCTTTTTTTAAAGTAAGGTAAGTAAAATAAAACTAAACTGGTTCCTGCGTTAATAACATGTATCGAATTCAATAAAATATATTTGGTAACATGTAATTTTATAACTATCAAAATCAATTGATCAAAATAAGTTCCCAAAAGTAGTGGATTTACAAAAGCCACTTGAAAGCAATTCGTCTTTTTTTGCTCTACAAAAATCAGATTTCACGCAACAGCAGAGTTCGGGACATCACATTCATCACGTCGTTCAATAAAAATGTCATTTGAGGCCTGTTATTTTCTAAAGATTTTTCCTTAAAAAAAGGGGTCGCAAAACAATATTATTTATTGGTTTTTTATTTTATCATATCTTGCAGTCGATATATTTAATTCAAAAGGAATATATCACAAAAAATGATTGATAAATTAATTTCTTTATCTCTACTATACAAAATTTTGCAAGAGAAGTAAAACATTTATGTGCTATTGTACGTACTTGGTTGAGAGTTAAATTTAATAGATATCTTGCTGAATAAAATGAGAAACAAATACACGCAATTTTGACTTTTGTACATTTATTCGGCTAATTTTATAGAGAAAAATATAGATTCATTGAGAAGAGAAATCTTTATTGAGAACACAAATTAACAAAATAGTTCTACAAGCCAAGCGTCGTAAAGCACACGGTAAATAAACGGCCGATGCACGTTAAAACTGTATATTAGCGAACTTATCTGCAGTCAACATTGATTACAAACGATACGTAACTGTGTTCAACATTGAAATCATGCTTTTGATAATTTTCCCCCTTAACCGAATTTTATTCCGTTAAATCCGATTATAAAAAATATATTCACTTGATGTAATTAAAGTATGAACAAATAAAAATATTTCATAAATGGAAATTCTTTGAAATTTAATACAATTACACACTCAAGTATTGTAAAAATCATTAAAATAATTTCATAGAAAACTTATTATTAACCTTTAATGCACTCAATTATTTCGCCAATTCCAAACATATGTTATCTCGTGTTACCTCATCGACCGCATTTTTTCGCAAAAACACATAACAATTAATTTAATTTGGAAATGATTATTTCAAATCAATCATTTAAAATTTTCGTGAGCAAGAATAAAAGTCATAAAGCGTTATGATGTGAAAATAAATAACGTATAATGATATAATATATCTCCCTAATATATAATGCAAAATATAATTATATTTGAGTATCAATCATGCAGATAACTTTGACAAATTCAGCTTTTTAAATTTGAAAAAGCACTAAAATGCATAACATTGATCATCAAATTTGATAAAGCTCTACGTCATAATTTACATTGTCACATCATGATACTGAAATTATTTGCTGCAGTACCAAGTGCAACAAAATTATTTATATAATTTGATAATTTATTCATATGCTCAAATTAATTATGCTACCATTATTTTGTGTAGAAAAATCAATTCAATATATTATTTTAAATAATAAAACACATTTTTTTAGTACTTATTTCCACAATATATTTTTTGATCAGGACCAGTTTCGATCATCGCGAGCATTATCAACTGATCTGTCAACACCTTAAAAGTGATCAATATATTATATTTAATTTTCATATTCATCTTTACACTCTTTTTTAATTTTAATTTTATAACAAAATTAACAATACGCAATCCAATGACTTTACTTTTTTAATTGATATAAACATACGATTAAACTGAAAGAAAACAAGAGCTTCTCTCAATACATATGCTATTTTTTTATTGTTCCTACCATATGGATTAAACTGACTCATTATGAGGTATTTCTACAGTAGTTTATAAAGAGAACTTTTTACCGGTTTCCTTTGTAATCTTCTTTTAGATTTTTTTATGAAATAAATGTTACTTATCATACCGATTTTGTAACAGTAATTGAAGGTAATATCTATTCTTTTTAAAAAGATTCCTTGTAACGGTTGTAACATCAAAGTTTAATTGTATGAAAATTTGCACATTTTATGATGTCACTCTAGATTCGTGTTTTTTTTCGGTATCATTAGACATTCACCCTTCATAATCTTACTAGATAAATTCTATAATAATTTTCGGATATAATTATAATGACTGATCAATATTTTAAAAATAAACTTTGAAAACCAAGTATTCTTGTTTGTTTATTTTGTGACTTTCAAACCTCATTTTAAAAAAGTGTCATATCTTTCATGTTTATAAAATGTATTTTAATGCCCTTTTAAGTGACCTATCTCAAAGGGCTGATTTCATACGCTTGACCTTTACAGCATGTGTGAATTTAAACCCATTTGGGCTGTTTTACCAACACCAGCCTGTCTCGAAAATCTATAAATTTTCTATGTAGCCATCTAAAGATAAATGCCGCGTTGACCTTTGCGTGTGTTTTCGATACATCTATGAAACGAATGGAGCGTGAGGCAAACTTTATTTCCCTCGAACATTATTGTGTTTACAAGCTCATAATATTAGATGAAAAAACATTTTATTCGTTAAGCAATACTACAGATTTTTGACGTTTACGAAAACAATGCTCCAAGAAAATTGGATGCTGCCAGACATCTTTTAATTGAATCTTACAGACGGACAATATAAAGGAGGAAATTTGATCACAAATGTTAAATGTTATATCAGCTATCATCTTAGAATAAAACTACTACGATAGATTAAATAATTTGACAAATTGTTTTTTTATTAATAATAAGTATTAATATTTAAAAACAAACTCTTTTTTGTTACTCATTATTGAACTGTATTTTTAAAGGTATACCTTCAAGTGTGATAACAAACTAAATATCTTATTTTTTTTTATTTGAACTAGAAGCTTTGTTTTCATATATTTAGATAGCATGAAGGTAAAACTTGGCCGTAAGCGTTTTAGTGAGGTCAGGTCGATCAACAAATGGTATATAAATGTTCTTTACTTTGAGGTGACAACTGTCGCTTCTTGCTGGATATTTTATTAAAATATCAAAACGCAATGTTTTAATATTTGCACAGTATTATATTATTAGGATAAGGACCTTTTTTACTCATCGCGAAAAAATATAATATTGTATCAACTCATAAAATTAGGCAGCTTATACGAAAAAAAAAATATTTGCAAAAGTACAAGGTAAACAAAACCAAAGGATCAAGAACTAAGAAAATAATATTAATGTTTTTTTTAATTATTTACTTAAATGAAGTAAGAGAGTTTATAAATTAAATGTAAATGATATCTTACCTCTTATTTATAATAAAAAAAATACCACTAAGTTAAAAACTTATTATTTAATACCCATGTTAAGAATAATAAATAAAATACTTCACAATAAAATAGCTTGTACTACTCTATTCTATGAAACTATTCTATGAAAAACAATGAGTTAAACAATTAGTAATGTCATTATGCAGTACGAAGCTGAATCATTTTTGAAAGATAAAAAACAATTTATTCTCGTTTATTTTACTATTTTACAAAAAAAATCACAACAGAGAAAAATTTTATCCAATACACTATAATTTGATGATCTTATAGATTAACAAAAATAAAAATACATTTATGAAAGCTGGTTCAATGTAAATATTTGCATGTCATAACATTTCTAAATCCACTGAAAATATTTATATTTTACATGCTTTACTCGTATACATTCCCGCCACAAGTTTTCAAAGTTTATTTACAAAACACAAAAGCTTTGCGAATAAATATCCAAGTGTGAAAATATTAAAAAATCCGTTTACTTAGCAGTATTTCAAAAACATTCTACTCACGCAGGGAAATCTCGGAGCGCGGAAAATACAAAAAGAGTTTCTTATATGAAAATATGAGTAAATAACACCTAGCAATCTTTCATTTTTATGTTCAACCTTTTTTTCTCTATTCTTTAAAATTGTTTTTCCCGTGTCACTTTTGTATAATGCCACCGCGATAGAAATAAATTACTCTCGTAAAAGAAACAATTTTTTTCCACGCTTACCGACAGAAGCCGGCAACAAGACTCTGAAAAGAGCCTCACATCCGTCGATCATCAAAATTCACAGTTTATGGACTTCTATCCGCTGTCGAATGTCTTTTTGCAGTTACTGATTGAGCAGTCACCAAACATTAAGCTCAACTGTAACTCAATACAAAGTCATTTACGTTGTACAGTTTCACGGTATACGGAAATAATGGTTTTGACATAAAAATACTATCAAAATATTGGCAATAAAATATTTTTAAAGCTTTTTCAAGCCATGATAAACCAGACTTTTTCAACGGGAAAGTGACCTCTATGAGCCCTGAACGCTCATCATATTAATTTTTATCTATATCAATTAATCAAAAGACATTGATAACCAAACCAAATTAATAAAGTTCAAAGTCAATAAATCTATCACAACTGAATGAATGAATGAATATACTTTAATAAAGAATATACTAATAGAATATTTTCCAATTGAAGTTAATTGTCAAAAGCTGTATCATTTTTGTTAATAATTTTTGATACACTACCTCCTCAAAAACGTCGTCATTACATATTGATTATTTTATTATATTAATTTCTGCTATAAAACGGGGTAAATTTGTATTTTTTGTACTTTCTTTCAAATGTCGATAATGCATTATTAATATATATTTCATTTCTAACGACTCAAAAATGCATATTTTATTGTTATAATATATTAAAAAACATACCTTTTTTAATTATACTATATTATATTTTTAAAACAAATAAATTTAATCACTGCAAACATTGAGTTATGAAAACTATCTTTGTTAATAACCTTCTCATTTACCTAACAAATACATCATAATTACCACCGTTATTGAGCATAAACTTTAATTAAACAGTTTACAATCCCTGGGCTAAAAAATATTTCATTTTGAAAGAATAGCAACGCACGTTTACTGAACAAGATAATTTTATCGCCTTATCCCGTTTAACAAGATAAAAATTAATAACTTCAGAAGTTTCCTGCAATGAAAATGTTATATTTTTATGGCACAAAGGAAATGAGATTCTTTTCATCGGGTTAGATAATGCAATCAGCGCAATTTTATGCATGATAGTACTTAAAGGCGCAAAATTATTTTATGTTCCATTCAATCTATTTATATAAAACTAACTATTTGTTTTTTTATGTTTCCAAAAATTAAGCTGACTTAAATATTCTATTCTATGAACTGTAAAAGAAAACTATTGACTTTTTTTTTCTTCTTTCATCAATATTGGCAATGATTTTTGAGTACCTTTTATCGGATATAAGTATATATTTTATAAATAGAACTATATCGACGAGCGTGCTTTCTTTTATCATATATTTTTCTCTACTTCTGAGCTGAATCAGTTTCACTGGGAATATTTAAAAGCAAAAGATTGACCTGATATTAATATCACAACTGTTAATTATAATTTTAATAGGAACATCACATTTTATTTATAATTTTTGATACTGATTTGTGTATGCACTACATCTTTTTAATATTTTGAATTGTACATTTGTGTCAAAATTGCTTTTCCGATAGCCATGTTGACAGATTTAAAATTCCACATAATTCCGAATTCACATAATTTGCCTAATTTATTTCTGCAGCAACGGCGGTTTATTTTTCATTAATTTTTACTTTATTTGTTTGGTGATCAATATGTAATAAACAATTAAACGGATTTATTGTAATATATTATTATATTATATACCTACTTATGAAATGAGGATGCAAAATTGACTTCTTTATTTGTTTTTTTGTCAACAATCTACAGTAATAAAAATATCTATTATGCAAAGGTTATAACGTATATATTCAATCATTTAGTGAATTCATAATTTTATCGTTTACAATAATAATATCGGTACTTGATGATATTGAAATAAAAAATTTTAATTGTTGAAACTTTTTATATTTTTGAATGTTATGTCCGTTACGACCAGGGTTTCGCTTCTTGGCGTCTTCATGCATTCTATCACACGGCTTTAATAGTACCGACTAACTTGGAAACAGTGGAAATGTACAAACTTAAAAAAATAAAACAAACATAATTTTAAAATAGATCTCATAAAATTTTGTAAAGTTATTTAGATAAAATCTTTATGATACTGAGATATTTGCAGTATATCTCAATGCGAGGGTTTGAAGAAAGCCAATGAAAACTCTGCCGTCCTACAAAGGGTTAATAGATGCTATTTTATGAATACCAAGTCAAATGGGTAATAATTTTTTCATATAACCTGCAAAGTGACATGTTTTATAAGATACGAATATATTTTCATAGCTAAAATGTCTTTAAAACACACGTTAAAATAAACACGACTTCACACTAGACATATAAAGATTTAACGGGCACATGGTTTGCCACTCTCTCCATTAATATGACATAAAACACGTCGTATGTAGGTATAGTTATTTAATTAATTTCGTAGAATTTTCGGATTCTCTAAGCAAATTTTCGAAAAGATCTGTAGTATATCTCTCTTTATTTTCAGAGAAAAACTTAGCATTGAAATGATTTAAACATTGACATATATACTTTTTTTGCATCCTTAAACTGTTACCAACTATTTTGTTAGTTATTGAAAGAATGCAGTGTTAGTTGATCACAAACACAGTCTATAAATATTAATATCATTAAAGATGTGATGAAATTAACATTTTTTTAGAACCGAAATTGCATCAATATTTTTAACCTTTTCGACAATGCAATGTTTGCTTTCTGATTCAAATAATCTTTAAAAACTTTAAAATTGTTTTACTTTTGATTCTTAGTAAATTTTTTATCAGTGCCTTTTTTATCATAATGACTTATTGATTTTCGTGGAAAAAAATATTTTTCATTCAATGAAAGCCCACAATCTACGACATGATAAAATAAAATTAGGTTGTGGTAAAATATTCAATAAGACAGAAGTGCTATCGACGGTTTTGGTGGTAACCTTTTTATGGTTTTTTAGACGTTTATTAAGAGTAATTGATTATTTTTTTATATATACATGCGTGTTTTCGTGGGATATGGTGATAACTTTCAGGAAAATCTTTGAAGTATAAAATTTAATTTAGTTTCAAGAATTAATTTTAAGACAACGCCAACAAATTGTCATTAGCAAAAAAAAATCATGTATTTTTTTTTTTTGCATTTGGATTAAAAAAATCATGTACCTTCTCAGCTTATTTTTTTTATCAAAACCGTAGATCTCAATGTACTACATACGAAAAATTACATTTCTTATTAAGCATCCGTAGAATGTGTCGTATGTTCCACAACTCTACTCATTATAATTTAATGTGGGCCAAAAGCTTCAGGCAAAAGTACCACAGAATTATAGCAGCTGCATTGACCGAGCTTTAGGTATATTATTATTTTTCATCAATACATAATTTATGATTTCTAATGGATTAATAAAGGAAGGTCTCTTTTTTTTAAATGTATTCTTTGTTACATTATACACATTGGTTGAAGTCCAACAAACAAACTTATTGTGTATATAATGATTATAATAAATAAAAATGATGGCGTGAGCCGAAATAGCTATCAACTATATTTGTTAAAAATAATTTTGTAGAACTAAAATACATTGCCATTTTTTCACCGTGTTATAATGGAGTTCTACTAAGTGAATGCCAATTCAATCAATAAATAAAAATATTTTCACATCCGAATAAATAGTACGGCTTTAAAAATGTGGAACAAATTTAATGATTTTCGACTAATAATAATATAATTATAAAGGATGGCGTAATACAAGATTCGAATATATTTGAGGTCGATGATATATAAATTTTCTCTATACTTTCATGTGAGAGATACATGTAGAGAAGATATCTATAGAAAAAATATGTGAACGGTCTATTCAATAATGGAGGAGAAGAATTATATCTTATATTCACATTTATCATGTAGAATCAGTTTTATATACTACAGAGAAACTAAGAACTATAAAAGAAGATATATATATATATATTTCTTTGGCTCAATCTAAATTTCAGAGTTTAGTTTCGTACAAATATATTTCGTTCTATGATACTTTTGGTTACGATAGTGAATAATCAAACAACACATATTTTACGATTCTTGCCGCACAAAAATTAATTTTACCAATTTTATTAATATGAATATATTTTTGAACTTTTTAGTTTACATTTTTGCGCATAGTTTCAGTAAAAGACTGCGATATGCTGAATTAAAATAAAGTTATACGCCTCGGCTTAATTTTATTAAAAAAATGCACTTAAAAATCTCTGTAGATTTTTTCATTCTTGATAACCTCCTTAACGTACACCTGCGTGAGATCCTAGCATTTTTGCAAAACCAAGTCGCGTCAATGAGACTCGATTGCAGGAATTTCCTGCCCGTAAAAAGGTTGACGGCCACTATAAAAGAAAAACGTCGCTCTAACTGCGTCGGGTTAATTATTTTTACCCGTTAACGTTGCCTTCTTTCTTTCGTTCTTATTTTTTTATTTCGTCACCTTTGTGTTATAATAATTATTTTTGGTGTTGCAAAGTTCTATCGTTAACCTGAATGGTTTTTGGTTTTGTTGGGTACACTAGATTTGTAATTTTGAGCGGATATTTTTTTATGTAAGCAATATTATAAACCAAAGAAAATCATATTGGCTCCTAGATATTTTTTTTTAATAAAAATATTTGTGATGAGTCAGAAAAGAGAAAAAAAATATCTTTTAATAATAAGGAAAGGATTTAGGATTGATTCATAAAATTTCTTGTAATCTTCTTATTACTGTCTTAAACAATTTTTTTGATTCGGATAGAAAAGCTTTCGTGAAAAAATAAATGTTTATGAATTTCGAACGGTGATAAAACAGAAAAGAGACTAAATAGAAAGAGAAACAATCTTAATAATTTAACGAATAATGTGTTAAATAAATAAGTGAGCAACATTTTATAATATAAACGTAATACAATTTCCCTTGTAGTTTATTGTCATCGAACGATTTATTCATTAAAACTTTTGTTTTTCTTTACAATGATAATATTTTGAATATACATTCAATAAAAATGTCAACGATTGATAAGAACCAATTCAATATAGTTAAACAATTTCTACTTCGCTTTCTTAATTTTTATATACTGCAGAGCTTTCTAATCTTTTCTATTATATAAAACTTTGCAAATCCTGAAAATTCAGCTCAAATACCTTCTAACATAGCCTGTTATAACCATTTTCAGTGCTTGTTGGAATCCATTCAGATCATATATAATGATTTACATGTAAGTCCGTGCATCTAGTAATTTGGATTCCTCATTAGAGCTTTCTTGCCCTCGAAATGCTTTTACACCTTTAAACTCATCATTATTGATCATACAATAAGTTTTTTTTTTAATCTGCCCAAGTGAATATTATATTGTCAGATAATTTTGGGTAAAAAAGCTGATGTTACCTTTTTGCTACTCTGTCAAACAACAATTATTATAACTACAATATTTAGAATTGTTTTTTTGCCTTAATTATATTTCGAATCGAACAAAATGTATCAGCTTTCTAATTCCTGATTCAAATTAAAAGTCGAATTAATATAATGAAAATTGAGCTGATACCTTATTTCATATTTGATTGCATTATGATATATTATTAATAATAAGTCATGCCAATATTATATTAACTGTTACAGTGAAAAATCATTTATTTCAAGATACGTATAATATCTTATGTTTTTTAGAGAAATTACAAACTCTTATATAAATAGAATAATATAAGATTGCCTTGACATATTTTTTTGTGAACATATTATATAATGAATAAACATTGTATCATAAGTTATCGTAACTGTTCAATTTCGAATCGATGTTATGAATAGTTTTGCGTACACGTGTTTTTCGTTTCTGCCTTAGGGGACATAGTACATATTATTATTTTCGATTCTGAGAAATAATTTTCTAACATAGAACTGCCTGTAAAAATATTGTTCATCGTTCTGCGTCTTGAAAATGTTCCATACTAAAAATAGAAACAATAAAACCTTTATTCTATAAAACCAAAATACCTTTTCAATTATTAACAATCAATCGATTTAATATAATTATTTTCATTTATTGGGTTTTCATATACAGAAGGTCAACGGTTAACGAACATTATCTGTTCCAAAACGCTCGCTATCCGAATTCTTTGTTATTCGATCATATCGACCACGTCGACTAGTTTAACAGATAGAATAAGTGTATTAAAAAGATCGTTTCAGTTCATTATCCGAATATGTGTTCGTTGCTAGAATTCAAAAATCTTTTGTGATAGTGTTCGTCGTCAAATTTTTTCACTCATCGAACTCAAAATCGACCCAATCTTTCATGTTTCACCTGAAAAATTAATCCAAGCTTAAAATAATCTGAATGAAACCGTTACAGCTTCCTTATCTCAGTATGACATATTCATTTAACTTAAGTGTAACGTTTTTAACCAAAGCTCGTAATGGAGTTTCCTCAATTTTTCTGACCTGTCACACAAAATTAGCTATAAGTCAGCCATTTCCAGAACGCTGGCCCTACGGTTTTTGAACATTGTTAGATTTTTGGATTTTACAAATGTTTGCATTTATAATCAATGTTCACGTTGAAGCTTTTACTTGTCTTCAGACATTTTTAGATGTATGAATAATCTTCTAGCAATTTCAAACGCAAATAAATCCAATTAACGAAGTTTCTTAATATTCTCAGTAATCATTAATCCATATTTAATGACGCATGAAGTACTTGAACGCGCTGAATAGCTTTTAACAAACTCAATTATTTATTTGTGAGTATAGTTGAATTATGTACTTACGAACAAATAATGAAATTCCCTTCGAGTAATGCAAAAGTCTGCTCAAGCAGTTTCTGGGAATTTTCTAACAACATAACAGCACCCACTTACTAACACAGGTAATTTGATGAAAATAAAGTTGATTTGAATTAAGCATGCAACATACATTCCATAAGGCAGGTATTAATAACGAAGCAAAATAACGCCTAATAAATATAAACAATTTCAACTGATTGTCTTTAATAAAATTTAGCAGCTTAATGGCATAACATTATAGTGAAGAAGTATAAAATAAAATTCTCAAAGCTTATCTGTTTGACTGTGTTAAAGAAGTACCAGCAAGTTTGCCCAATTTTGCAATACCACGTTTTATATTGTAGTTTAAAACTTATTCTCCGTAATATTCTTTTTTGCTTATACTCATTGAGAATTCTGACACTCATTTTAATACCGTCAAACGCTATACGATTCTGATAATAAACTAAATCAGTGGTCGACAAACTGCTGCTAGCGAGCCACGTGTGACGCTTTGACCTTTTTAGTACAGATATTCTACAAAATACAGTGCGATTTCAACTTTGTGGCTCGTGTGCAGAAGTCGGTTTTTATTAATTGTTCACATTAAAGTTTTTTGGTCATTATCATGATTTAATTTAATCGATATTTTGACAAGTATTATTGTATCAATCTAAAATATCGTTATCGAGTATTATATAAAATTTAATTCAACGGAAATATAGTTTAATGAAGACTTAAAACTTTGATTTAGAGAAGGCAGGCTCAGCAAACAACCTCAACCAGGTTAAGAACATGTTAGCAAAACCCGCTTTAGGAGTACTAAAATTAAGTAAACAACAATGTAACTACTTTATATACGTAATATTAAAGTAAGATCAAAAATTTGGCTCTCAAAATAAATTTCAATTTTTGTACAAATGATATTTGCTTCAAATCAATAGCAAGTTTGTATTACCACTGTATATTTTTTTTTTATACCAAACAGCTTTTTTAGCCTACAAAAGGTAATCAAAATATCAGTATGATTGATTCTTAACAGCTCAGACAATTTTATTCCTACATTCATATTCAATGCAATTTATATTTTAATATTATATATTTTACGGATTTTATTATAACCACTGTCACCAAAAACTAGTTTGCTTCTACTGCTTTATATTGATAAAAATATATTGAGACATGATCTCCAGATCAATTAAAAGCTCTTAATTATGAGTTATGAACTGTGACTGTCGATCAAGTAAAGTTTGTTTTCAATTGAGTATTCTATTTATAGGATACTGGACGACTACTATAAAACAACTACTCAGAAAAATCTTTTCTACATGTACTATTATACCTTATCTGATTACAGGGCATGACTTGTTGTCTTTGCCAGCTTTGTTCAGATATACAGTGTACATGATTTAACCCATAGTTTTTTAACCGTTGGTCCGCGAAGATTTTTGGGTGATCTGCAATGTAATATTATTTCGATAACAACAATCGAATTTTATGTTGTTTTTATGGACATATATTGTATTTTTTTAATTTTCTTAAATATTTTTATATCAGCATACGGTAATGAAAAAATCGTTTTGAATAAAAAATCATTTTTATAAATATTTATTAGTTTATTCCAATGTTGATGGTTTGCAAAACGTTTTTGGATTTTTTGGTGGTATGTAAAAAGGTTAAGAAACTATGATCTAACCGATAGCCTACCATTGATTGAATAAAATGCAACGGTACCGTCAGCCGACTTAGAGAGATTAGAGCTGTAAAATTGAAGATTTATCTCACCTTGTTCCACAATTACAAAATACAATACTTTATCTCCGTCTTGTAAAAAATGGCTGTCGAGTCACGATGTCGTAAATTTATTTTTTGATATATTACACATAATATAACGAAAATTATTTGTTATTCAAAATTGCAATATCCCACAGAAATAAGGGCTTATACAAATATATGCTCCGTTAGTATTTTATATATTTTTTCATTTAGGATATTATCGTCCCTTATTTTTTTATGTCAGATAACTGCGATTTCTCAATACAATACACTTCCACCTACCCTTTCCTTTAAGTGGGGCCTATCGTGTACTGTTAAATATTATTTCTTCCCATTTACAATCTCTACTTTGATTAGCAAGAAGTTCTTGTAAAAAATATTATTGAGATATACTAACTACACAAGGATTTAATATTAATCATTTAAGTGTTTGGCATCCCTTTATATTATAAGGCAAAAATTAAAAGATACTTAATAATTCAACAAAAAAATCATGGTTGTTTAAAGCTATTTCGACCACAACCATCATCAGAATGATGCTAAAAATATATATAAGCTTAAATATCATAACCTTTTACTTATGGTTTTACTTAAAATAAGTGCTTAATGAAAAGACAAGAATTGATTCACGAATATTACATAAACCATTATGAGAGACTCATGAAATTAGATATAATCATTAAACTTAAAAGCATTTAATATAAGTTTCCTATTGAAATTTCGTCAAGCATATTCGACGATCATAAATTGACGACTTTTAATTAATTTGTTTTTTCGTTGTCTGTACCAGCTACCGTTTATAAGTGCTTATTGCAAATCAGTTAGGCCCCAAGGCATGTTTGCTCTAAAGGAAAAATGAAGTTTGATTATTTGATATTGAAAACTGATTAGTGAATCTTAACATCAATCGAAGCACTAAAATTACATTGATTAGATATGCTCTAAGTAAATTTACCTTCATCACATTTCGCACTACGTAGATAACATTACCAAGCGTGTGTGTGATCTACTTTACTAGCAGAGTAAGTGCATGCGCCAGCAATATCGGCTGATAACGCTAGGTAAATAGTTCTCAGCGTGTCACAACTTGGCACATACTTCAGCCAATTATGCGGTCATAGAATCTGCACATAAGGCGCTAGCGACTGTCTCGTGCGAGTATGTTGGTAAGAATGTGGTATATACCAGTAGTTGTCAAACAACTGTCTCATTCTATTGAATTTCAAGCGTTTTTTATAGCGAATTTCTTTCTTTATTTGTGTAAAATTGTTTCCAGGAAAGCACATTTCACATATATAATAAGTTCCTTGAAAATATAAGGAAAAAAATATATATTTAGCAAACGTTAACCATACATAATAAATTTTTCATTGACCAATATATATAAGAATACTCTTTATGATCGTGTGGTTATTAGTCATTGTAAATAATAAAAACACATTTTTAGTACTTATTTCCACCATATATATTTTTGATCAGGATCGGCTTCGCTCATCGCGAACATTATCAACTGATAGAATCCAATTTACAAACAAATCTTATTACACAAATATACTATATTATACAAAATTTCAATTGAAATTCCATCATGTACTTTAAGTTGATATCACAAATATAAAAAACCATGGGGTTGATGTGAAAACGAAATAATATCAATATACAAAATTAAAACAAAAAGAAATGCCAAGACTTAACTATTTTTGTTTCAAAAATGTCACTTGAACACCACTATAAAAGATAGTTATTTAAATCTATGGTAAATCGATACGTTTACATAGAATATTCAACACTTTGAAATTGAAAGATAGTTACAGTAGAAAAAGACGATGGTAATTGAGTAATTAATTATATACACAGTTAAAAGAAATTGATTTAATGGTAATTTTCAAATTTGCATGCACAATAAACATATGAATCATATATTTATAGAAATATAATATCAGTGTAATCATACCTTAATTAAATAAATAAAAACTTCTACTATTGTACTTTTCTAGAACGTTGAATACTCCATTGAAATTTAAAAAAATATTTGCGATATCAACAGACTAAACGAAAACCAGTTCAATAATTTTTTTTTTATAAATTCTATGGAAAGTGTCCCGATACCTTATCCAAAATTCAAATGTAAAATACGTTAAAGCATTATTTAATTGTTTTATTAATATTAATTACTTTGCAATATTGACATACGAAGGTTGCTGGAATTTCAATTTCAATTGATCAATCAATTTTGATTCGAAAAAACTCTTTCATCTCCTGCATATTTTGTCACTCACGAAATATTAGTATATTTTATCCGTATAATAGAATGGATAAAGATGCCGAAAGGTGAAACTCTGTTATTAGTGATAAAACATGTAAAAATATACAGATTATGAATAATTTGATTTCTCATTACATTACCATCATTAGAAATAGGGAAACTAATCACATTCAATTTAACGACATTAAATATTTTTTTATTTGAATTGTTAAAACCTTCTACGACCCCAGATGTTTTGTCACTAATATCCCGGGTTCCGCGTTTCGTCATATTCAGGCATTATTTCACACAACAAACAGCTTGTAGTGATTATATACTGGAAGAATTAATGACAATGGAAAACACAGACCCTAAGGCTACGATCCAAATATAAATAAATGAAATACCTTTATATACTTTGAATACAGCTACCAAAAATAGAAAGCGATATAAAAATTGACATATGTTTTCATAAAATTGAATTTTAATTACATTGGTGAACTAAAAATCTCTCTAGAAAAATCTTCATGCATTCATAATTGTATGCATATTACATTAGATGTAAAAAAATATTATTCAAAGTTGTTTTTAAATGTAAATATATTCTTCAGTTTTTTTTATTTCTTACAATTATTTTCTCGAGTTTTTAATACATTACATGTAGCTTTTGAAAATCTTGAAATATTTCTGCAGCAGTAACTCTGAGAAACGTTTCCGAAAGTTAATGCATTTGCAGCCAGTTCCGCTTCTCTTAATCCGCATCTATAATATTAAAAAGATCCTTTCAACCCGCCAAGAAACATATAATTGACATACATAAACTACATCCTTTTAAACTTTCCTAGTGTGAAGTTAATGGTATGCAAGTTGTGCCGGTAACTCCACAGAGTATGTAAATACCGCAAGGCAAGTCTCTCTCTGGAAAATCGCATTTCCTTTAAGGTAAATACTGAAGAACTTTTCACGCAACCAGCAGCATTCAAACGTGGTAGGATGGCGTTTTGTTTTCTTCGATAACCTCTCTTGACATTTGCCAAGCGTTCCACTTGTTTAAAGTTATATTATTTGTCATCAAACAAACTCGGCATCTGCGAAATGTATTAATTTTATTCTGGAATATTCAAATTGTCATAGAATGAGTTGTGCCTACAATATGTAGCGGAACTCGTTTCGCGAGCACTTGAGCTAAATATGCGATGTCAAGTTGGCAAAACTTGGTGCGGTTACAATATGCCCTATTGTTTGTCTCGTAACAAATTTTTCATATATATTTTTGCTGCTTACGAAATGCTTATTTAACCATTCAGTTTGATAAGGAATTAAATTCCTGCTTTAAATAAATAGATTTAAAAAAATTAACCAATGTTATCATTAAGATAAAGTCATATAATAATGTGTAAATCCTCAATAAAAAGAAAAATACAAAAATTAATTGAAATTATTCTGTCAATAGCATGAAGCGATAAATGCTATCAACCAGTGACATTTTTTTTCATCTGTTGATAATGCTTGTGATGAGTAAAACCGGTCATAAAATATATTTCGGAATAGTTTTTATTACTTGAAAAAATAACATTATTTATGTATTCTATACATTTAGATCATTGATGTTGAAACAAGTTAATGCCTTATTCAATGAATTAAATGAACATCAATAGATTCTATATTTACATACATACATACCTAAATACATGCCTAAAAAAAGCTATATTTGTTAACCCAGTCCACTAATGCAAATTATTGCATATAATATGAAACTGTCAAGTAATGTTAAATTTATGAATATATTATTAAAGTATGTTTTTAAACGTTTTAATAATATAATTTCTTGTATTAATTATGATTATTCAATACTTTTTTCTGTATACTGTTACAATATGTAATATAAATTCACAATAAAGGAGATTTGTTCTTCAATTTTATGTGCACGTGTATATATTATTTACTTCAACATTAACAAAGAGATGACTAGAAGGGATACAACATTATTTTATGATGGTTGCTTCTACAAAGTCATTGACTTTTCATGTGGATTTAATGTGTTTTAACCAAGATAATTTAAATAATTAATTTAGATAACGTGGAAACATTTATTTGATTCCTAACGCATGACTTCTTTCAAAGAGAAACCGTTGTTTGGATGTGTAAACACTTTGACGTGGATTTTGTTCGGAGCGCCTGCGTGCGACAGTTTTCGAATTTGCATAATTTCCGGTTCGGTTTGCACAGCGATCACAATTAAGACGATCTTATTGCAAACTTCAGGTTCTTAAAGTAGGAAAACTGCCATTAGATTTAATGCCATTAGGGTAAGAAAAGCGATTTTTAAAAGATCTGCCGTAATTACAGAACCTCTGATAAAATCTTGCATTTTATTATTGGAACCTTACACCATCGGGATAATTAAAAAAACTTCCGACATTAGGGTGAATATATCAATTTTCTTCGCAAGCATTTGTAGAGCTATCAGGGGAACTTGTGGTTTTTAAGTTGTAAAATGCTAATCTGACCTCCGATTGCGTTCATTTTACTTTACCTCTAACTGTGATCAAATCGCTTGTTTTTTTGTTTCCAATCGTTGCTTTCCCTAAATAACTCATAAGTTATAGTATTTTTAATTAAATAAAAAGGTTAATTTTGTCATCAATTTTTAAGTCACTGTGGATTATTTAAGCATCGAATATATTAGAATAAACACTACACTAGATCCTCTTTAGAAAAGATTCCCAACCAGTTGATTCCGGTTGACTTATCAAATGAATGAAAAATTATTGCTTCAATCATGTTCTAAAATTTTAGAAGACTTTTAAGAAATTTCATATTCTTGCGAAACATTACGTTTTCATATTATTTTTTTACAATTTCTGAAGAATAACCATTTACCTTGTTAGCTGTGTGTGCTTTACTTTTAGTTATCTTATAATCCGATGTGTTTGAAGAATGACAAAACTTTTCAATAATACCCAGTGGAACTCCGACCATTTTTTCTCGCATTCACAATTACTTACACAGTTACGCCACTTGTATTGCTCATTTTTTTAATCACGGTCATATACGTTTCAGAACAACTTTAAATAATCGCATATTCAACGATTTTTGGTAATTTTTTGATACATATTTCCTTGATAGATCTGTTTTATCAAAAATATCTTTTTTTCGGGTCATTTTTTATACGCATGGATCAATTCGGTTACTACAATAGCGATAGTGGCAACGAACCTCTCCGAAAATTTTTATGACAACTAATTGTTTTTGCTGAAAATGTATCATTAAAATTCATCCTTCAAACAAAAATACAGAAGAAATGTCGTGTGCCGTTGTTGTGATGTCAGGTAATAATGTTTCTACTGATGACTCACTAAAAGGTTCCTATTTGGATCATTTCAGTCACTCGGCTAGATATCTGAGACTAAAAATATTTGTAGACATCCCTACTTATAACTACTATTTTTCGTTTCTTGCAAAACGGAAAATTGAGGTTCTGCTAAACTGACTAACAACATACATTTTAAATAATTTAAAACAACATTAAAAGTTTTCCAAATTCTATTCTCTCCATTTTTACAACAAGTTACGAATATTATAAAATTAGTAAGCTTTTATAGATATATACCCATTCATATTTTGTATTTTAAAATAAATATATATATATGTATATTATTGACATTGAATAATTCAAAAAATATTGCGTTTTTGGTCTCTATATGCGACATTAACGAATAAAGAAAGGTCATTAAATGTCGATACTTATTACTCTATATTACATTAAAGACTGAACTTGAAGATCACTGACAAATATATCACACGCGCACAGAAAACAAACGCGCACCCTTAAGCTACTATGTGAAATCTGTGATGATCATAGCAACGCAAAGTATGTTAAAGTCGCATTAATGTTGGCCGTTGGTATATCAACTCACAATATGTATAATCGTAAATTTTGAAAATGTTTTTGCTATCATTTAAACCTATCTTTGAATAAAACAATGCAAAGTATTTGTAACTTCTTGAATTTTTAGTTAATATTTTATAACTGTAAGAGTTATCGTTTGTTGAAAAAATGTACTTCAATAAAATCCACAGTTTGCTAATCTAAACATTTTTACATCTTTCCTATATCTTATTTTTTTTTAAAAACCTTAGAATTTTTTCAAAATACGTTTTGATATACAAAGAAAAACCTTTCAAGAAATAACTATGATGAAATTTAGTAAAAAAACAATTCGAAAATATGTCCTTATTAAGACATATAATTAATTGCGTAGTATAATTTTGCGTTTTAATATAATTAAAGGGATCTCAAAGAGAGTTGTTTTATTTTATTTTATTTTACAGAAAATTTACTCTTTTCTCTTTGTTTAAGTTCAATGCTAAATAAAATTAAAAAACAAAACTGTATTTCTCCCATTTCGTATCCTGTTCTTGCTTTTCAACTCGCTTGTATACTTTTGTTCAGGGGTTCACATTTACCCTACTGCAATCAACTTCTTAAAACTCTAAGCACAATAGTTTTTCATTTTATTATTTTTTTTCTTTTTAAATATCATTTTTATTTTCATACAACAGTTTTTCTCACGCAGCTCAGAAAAATGATCCTCAGCCGTTTTTTATCATTGTAAAAGATTTCTCTGGTCAAAAGCATTTTCTTTTCTTGTTTTATGTTTATATTAGGTAAGAAAAATTTGCATATTTGTTTAATTATAAAGTTTTGTAATTAAAATTTTTGGAAAATCAACTAATATTTTGAAAAGATTTTATACGCTTTCTGTGATAAAATAATGATATTCAAAGAAGCAAAGATACATCGCAAGTTACTACAAAAAAAGTAAAATTTTATGTTGTAAATATTTTTTTCGGAGTAGCTTTTATAGTGTTTTATTCTTGGGTATTATACCAGTTAAGCTGATATTATTTATAAAACACTCCTAATTATTCTTTTTGAGAATTGAAATCACAAAACTGGGTTCTCCTTCAACACTAATAGATTTTATGTAGAAATATTCCATCAAAAACCCGTATGTTTCGCCTTAAAACGTCGGTGCTTAAACATTGCATTCAATCGCAACGTATTTGTATTTCTAATGTATGAAGCCCATTTAAAAAAAAATAAACGAGAAAAATCATTCAAATACGACTAAAATATAAAAGGTTTACTTTCCGATTTAAATTATATATTGCTGAATTGGCATTCACTTGGCAGAACTCCATTATAACACGGTGAAAAAAATAGCAATGTATTTTAGTTCTACAATTTTCTTTTTTTATATAGCTGATAGCTATTTCGGCTCACTCCATCGTCAGAACTATGCTTAAACGAACATTTTTCTTATCTATATATAGCTGTGTAGAAAAGGTACACAATACATATTCTTTCACGTTTTAATGACCTAGCTTGTTTCTTGCTCGCTATAAAACTAACAATTGTAATTGTATCAATAATATCAATAAGTTTATATATGGCACGGAAATGGTCCATTACAGAAACAAAGAATCATTAGTCAGAGGAGTCAATAATGGAGACCGACATATATTAGATTGTTCGTTAAGAATCCTTTGTGATAGTTAATATCTATTGACCTCCAGCTGTTCCAAAGCCGTCATCCTGCGACCCTTACTACAAAGATGCAAACACTTAGGCGCTGAGTTTGAATTTATATTATTTGATTTCTTTATAACGTGATTAGCGAATTGTGAATCTGTTTTTTTACTGTTCTGTTTTTTATCTGTTTTATAACGCTATCAGAATATTATGATTTTAATATTACTGTGCACCTTTTCAATGGACTATGAAATATAATTATACTGGCCACAATTTTACGACTTATTTCTCGAGTTTTTATATCACGATCAATACCGATGTGATAACGATAATCGCAAATGCTTACTACCTGGCCAAAAACTGGGCACGATGATAATATGAAATGAGATTATAATTTATGATATCGACTGAAGGTGCTTGATGGAATTTCAACATCAAATTTGAATTGTTACATCTTTGTACGATTCTACATGTTTTGTCACTAACGACCCGGGTTTCACCTTTCGACATCTTCAGGCATTATATCACACGGATGCAACAGAACTGACTGAAATGTAAAAAGTTGTAACAATTCAAATTTGAAATGAGATATTTTTTTATTTTATTTCTCAAAAACAGACATCGAAGACTTTAATGATGATCTTTTAGCTGCCCAAACAGTTTTATAAATAACCCTGTTTAGTAATAAGATCAAAAAGTTGTGTTTAAATACCGGTAATTATATACCATTCACTGAGTAACATCCGTTTTTTTCTCTTATAATTATAATTCAAAATTTAAAAAACTAGCTTCACTATGATTTAAAACATAGTTCACACAAGTTGCCTTCCCCTGCGCCACTCAGTCTACAGAGTTATTGCTACCAAAATAATATAAAGGAGGCCCCAGACAATGGAGACCGTGTTATTTATTAGCGCGAGCCGTGTTTTGTGAATTTTAATTTAGGAACAGATAATTTGTAAGTACGTGTGAGTGTGCACGTACATAAAGACCACCGATGTGCGCGTCGGTATATACGAAAGGGTTTTTGGCTAACAACGGACACGCGACGGCCCTTCAAAATAAACGCCTTCAATTAATCAAGCCTTTTTTTTAAAAATGTTCAAATATTTTATTTTAAAACCCAGCAACGTTTCAGCAATATAAAAACGTTTTAATTTATACATTCACCTTAGCAGCACGCTTTTAGAATGTTTTCCCACTTAATATGAACTATCCTTAACTGTTAAGATTGTATAAATATACAAAACAAAAAAAATGAATTTGATAAGAAGTAAATTCATTTTCCTTCAAAAATGAAACGACATACATGCTACAATTCCCACAAATTTATAATACCGTAATCAGAACCGGTTTTGCTCATCGCAAACATTATCAAACGATTCAATACAGATTGAAACGAGACTATGTATACTTCACATTTATGTACACAATTTGGCATAGTGTTGAGAAGTATGTATTATATTCTCTATTGAACCAAGTATTTTGTCATTTCAGTGAAAAGACACTACGAGAATGAATATAACACTATTTTCAAAACAATTTTCTCAATTTTTTAATATACAGATCGGAACCGGGTTTACTGATCGCAAACGTTTTCAATTGATACAATAAGACAGGCAATAACAAGGCTACCTAACATTTAAAAGTAATGTTGCTATTGCTACAACGGGTCACGTAAAATATGAATTATTAAGCAACGTGACAATGTCATCCTTTTTTGAGAAAAATACAAATGTGTAGCAAATATCAGAATATATTATTGACAGCAGTCAATCCTTGGTGGAACTCTAAAAATTGGAAAATACTCATGATTAATAAAAATTGTCTTTATCTTAATAAAATAATGTTGACAGCAACATATATTGTTCTCTCTTATTTATAAAAAACCAAGACAAGCAGTTGATTTTATTAAATATTCATGTAACTATAGTCCTTTTCAATTTTATGCGTCCTAGATATATATATATATATATATTTCTTGAAACAAAGAAGTATATTTAAATTCGAATTGTTTTTTTTTAAATGCTTTCATTTTTATATGGCTTCGTGTTTGGCATGTAAATTTCAGCTTAATAATTTTTCGAATTTTGGCTACCACGGTCTTATTTGTGGAATAAAAACACTTCAATTTTTAAAAAAAAATTTTTTTGTTAAATTCACAACTTAAACGTTATCAACTAGTTTATGATATCGAGTGAAGGTGCTTGATGGAATCTAATATCAAATATCAAATTTGAATTGTTACAACTTTGTACAGTTCCACATGTTTTGTCACTAACGATCCGATTTTCGCCTTTCGGCATCGTCAGGCATTCTATCACACGGATGCAACAGAACTGACAGTTCTGTTCAAAGTTGTAACAATTCAAATTTAAGTTTACAACTAGGTGAAAGAGAAAACTAAGATAAACGCTGTTAATATTGGCTTCAATTCTAAAACATACTAAGTTTAATATTTGGATTTTGATTCAAGTTATATAAACGTATGCAAAATTTTGATCTATTGTTTCATTGAATAAAACAAAATTAATTCGTTATGCTTAAACTGAAAAAAAAAAGTTTTCACTGTAAAGTTGACTTCAGTCAATTTTAACGTCACTTTTAATTTATTCCAAAAGTAACGCCAACTTCGAGGTCAGTTTTTATGCCATTTAAAATTGAATTTAAGAGTTATTATTTATTGTGTTTCTTGATACGCCTTTGAAAATATATTCGTAAAACCATGGATATACATATTTCAAAAACAATTGAAACAACGTTTATATATTATACAAATGTCATTGACTTCTATTTGAAGTTATCTAGTGCAAAATGTATTTTTAAATAATTTTTATTTTGCCAATAGTTGTTACATTAGAGCGATTAAAAAACGATCAAAGAGACGGCGTCATTTCCAATTACTTTTATTACTTCGTGCAAAGGAAATCTCTGAAAAGGAAAACAATTTTCCACTATTAACAAGCTGCCGTTAAAGGGGCTACTTTTACCTTTAGAATTTTCCGACGTGCATACAAAGACTTGCGAAGCCACTAAATTAAAAAGCAATTTATTATACTTCGGTGAATTGGTAATTGGTTTTATGTTATATCAATGGACATAAGTGTGGGGCTTGATTTTTTTCTCTTCATGTCGAGTTTACTTCGACAAAAAATGCAATACTGAGATGGTTTTTACTTATTTTCACTGTATTTAATTTCTTTATGTAAATATTTATTATTTCTGAATTAGATGGTGTTCTTGCCTATTGAATTATATGGTTATTTTTTCTACAACACGATTTTTTACGCATCTTCAAACAATAAACGAAATTTTTCTTCTTTTTCTAAATATTCCTACCGTAAATTTAGAAAATTTTATTAATTCATTATTTTTTCATTAAGCTCTTTTCATGAAGTTTTGTTCATGCTTAACGATATGTTTTGAGAAATTGTTTGTTATATATATATATATAAATACATATGTAACTAAAAATATTTCTAATCTCTAACGCATTTTTTATAAATATTGAAAATTTACTATTCAAATCAATTTATTTCGTAGTGTATTGAAAATAAGGTCAATACTCAAGTTTATTGTTTTTGAAAACACTACACATATGAGGACGTACCATACAATTTTATGGGTACGTCTATCGCACTTGAAATGTTTCAGCATAAACCGAGTTGATTTAAGTATTTTAGGGTGGCTTTCAGAAACCTTTTAATGCAATACAACCTCCGGCCGCCTAATAACATCCGGTCAGACCCGTTAAAAAGGAAGGCTCACATCCGTCCAGCAACCTCATTCTAAAAATGGTCCAACTCACAATTGCGGCGTGTTTTTTTTAGAGTTTTCATATTATTTCACTGGGTCTTTTTATCGGCGTCGAATTGAAAAAAAAACATTTACAACACCTCGCGCCGGAGCTTTATTGTGTGTTTTTATTACATTTTTTTTTTGATTGACCCTCTAGAAAATAAATATTTTTCTATATTTCCGGATTTTATTTATTATATTATACATATATTTAATGAGGTATCAAAAGCTTATCGCAAATTTGTGTGCCCGATATTGATTATGTTTTTCTTACGTTTTATTTTTTAGTTATGGCTATAGTAAATTACAACCACAATTTAAAAAATATTTATATTACATAGTAAAAGCAATAAATTGAAAAATTGTAATTTTGCAATAAAAACTGTTACAAGCTTTTTTCGTCTACCAAATTAATTTTACTTTTAATTTGTTGTATCTTACGCTATAATTTAAAGATGGATTTAATAAATTTCGAAAAACTACTTCCATTCAGCTCAAAGTAAAGATATATAAATAATATAATACATGCTTAATTCAGGCAAAAGAAGGTAGATTAATCTTTTAGCAACCAATATATAGCACGGTGAAAATATAGTAATGAATTTCAGATCAACAAAAGTTATAAACAATGTAATTGATAGAAATTTCGGCTTATGATATACTTATTATTTTTGTAGAACTAAAATATATTTCTATTTTTTCACCGTGTTATAATTAAATCGTACCAAATAAATGCCAATTCAACTGATAAACTAATTTAAAATACCTTCGATAGATTTGGTGATAACTTTGTGGAAGTTCATTTATAAATAAAATAACTTTGATTTTTCCTCGTACTTTGTAAATTATTTATATTTTATAATAATTATAAGTTTTCATACAAGCATGAATTTGTTTTTGTACGTTACATTTATTACTGTTGTGCAAATTAATTATTAAATTAGTAATAAATATTATATATCTTTGTATAATAGACTATGAATGAAAGAGCATCTTCAGGATCAAAGCATTTCTTCATTTACAATACAACAGAAGAAAAGGTTTCAAACTTTGCAGACTACTTTGTCAGTGTTCCAGTGGGTTGATTTTGGCGAAAGAGGTGAGACAAGCAATACTGATAGAGTACAAAGGAAAAACTAATCGACTGAGTGAATCCGATTTATACAGTGCATTTAAAATAAACAAAGTTTCACTTATTTACATCAATTATTTTACACATACATACACTTTTATTTAAAAAAAAATATTTATTTGAATATATAAGATGGTATTATGACAACTAATTTTATGAAGTTGTAGATTGGTACATTTTTTCAATGATTCATAATTGGATTGATGTGAACACATATTTTGTGTAAGTATTCTTTTACAATTGGTGGATTGCCAGAGGAAAAATGAGGTTTTGCAAAAATAATATTTCAAATATGGGAAAATATTTTATATAATAAATATCTAAATGAAGTAAAATTATTTATAAATAAAAAGTTCAAGTCTTCTTGGTCTTAATTGTTCATCAAAATTAAATTTAATTAAATTATATTATCCTATTATATTAAATAATAATAAGTCCATCGAGCCTGATCTGCTTTTTTACCAAGAAGTGCTACTAGACACCACCTCAAAAAATAACATATAAATGATATAATTTAATTTTTTCAGACCAAACCCAAAGAACATTAGTTTATTTAAATGTTATGTTAAGTTTACAGTTTTATCGAATGTGGGGTTATGTTTTTTATAAAAGCTTACATTATTATCCTTTGTAATATTTTATCGACTTTGCGTGAAAGCGTGACAGTTCAGCAAGCACTTTATCACAACCTTTTGAGACTCTGATTGAATATTTTTTTAATGTTTTTAAAAGGTGAAAGCTTACGGATTTGTATCTTTACTACCATTTTAAAATCGATTCATTTAAAATAAACACATTTTCTGTGAAATTTTCTTGATAGTCTAAAACAGACGTGAATTTATTATATTATATTTTCACTTGATACTTTTCTTTGCATACGCGGCAAATAATAGTTAAATAGCAATATATCACAGAATAACTCCACCATTCGTTCATAAAGTTAAATAGTACCGTTCATTGTCAATTCACACACAAAAAATGAAACACTCAAAAAATACATGTTTAAAAAATTACCATATACAAAATAGACGTGTCTTTTCTGATAACATATTAAATTGGCGGGAAAGAAGGAGGGATTTGATTCATTATTCGCTACGTTCTGTGATTTGTTGATTTTTTCGTATCAAAATATTGTTCTTGAACTTTTTTATTACAATTTAAAACATAAAGCCATATAGAACAATCAACAAACAATACTTGAATTGTACTATTTTTGGATATATACATTAATAACGCTAGAAGAATATTTAAATTGCTGGAGTTTCCTGAATGTCAGTTATTATTATAATCTGATAGAATAGGGAAACATTATCATAACATGGAGCATCGCTTTTGCTTACTCATTGAAAAATTGATTTACAAAAAAATATATGTAAACGTTCAAAAAGGTATTTTAAGCCTTTGATCGCAAAATGACTAAGAACGAAATCTTCAAACCTCTTCCATAGAGATCAAAAACTCTCTGTTACATCCCCATCTTATTCGTACAAAAGTACGTGTTCTTTGGCTATACTATGACATAAGTATTGTGAAACAAGGGTCATTTGCAGTATTGAATGGTGCGAACACAATCGCCTGTGCATCGGCCGAGTGGAAATAAAATTCAACTCACCGCAAGGCATCTTCTCCAGACCACTTGCTTGGAAAACCCTCTTAGGTTATTCCACATTTAAAAAATACAGCATGGAGTTTACTATAGAGGAATATACCACGTGAATGAGTTTTAATGTAGCGAATTTCCTATTATCTCAGTAAAGAATGATGTTTATCAGAACATGTTGTTATTCTATTTAATTAAATATCAAATAATTACTTTGTTAGTTTCACCCACAAAATTCATCATATCATTATCAATATTTATTTGAATATCTAGTATATAATATAATTCACAAACGCGTATTATTTAAATGAATAAAACGTATTGAGTGAATGATAAGTGGCAATATTTTCACTTTGAATCAATTAATATACCTTAAATGAAGCGTTGAAATTATGCATTATTTAAGTCTATAGATACATGTTTTGCACAATGAATATTGTTAGTTTAAGCCGATCAAAAAATAAAAGAAAGAAAATTTCGGTAAATTCAATGGTTCATTTATATAATGGTTAAATAAAAATAGAAATGTGATCCGTGAAAGCGCAGTTTGTGTTCAAAAATACTATTGAAATAGTTATCCAAAATCATCAATGCAATTTTAATTGACGCGGTGGAAAAAAACAATGTATTTCAGTTCTACAAAATTTATAAGAAATATATTTGATAGCTATTTAGGCTTACACCCAATCAGAACTGATTTTAATTAAATATGCTTAATTTTTCCCGTGTTACAATAGAGTTCTACCATGTAAATGTCAATTCAATCAATTAAGTAATTGAATTTTTGTAATCATCACTATGATTGATCGATCTGGAATCAAAACTGTAACTACAAACATGCACTTATGAGTTGATTTTTTCTTTATTGATATAAAAATATACATAAAATATATATTTTTATATATAAATAAATCAAATATCGCTTTTGATGTGTAAACTGTAACTTCTTGATAGAGAGGCATGATATTTATAATATGAAAAAACATTTTTAGTACTTATTTCCACAATATGTTTTTGACAATGCTCACGATGAGTGAAACCGATCCTACTCAAAAAATATATATTGTAGAAATAAGTACTAAAAAATGTGTTTTTATTATTTCAAATATCGAACATCATTTATTTTTTTTTTACTAGTGTGCAAAAAGCATATTACATTGCATATCTGTAAATTAAAATCGGATTTCTGTGCCTTCAAATGGAACAGAAACTAAGGAAAAACTATGTCAGTTAGCGAGTTGCAGAAGATCGAAGTACGCCGATCTTTTTCGTAACTAGCGAATCCACTGTAATACGTTATACTTCAAAGGGAAAGAAAGACTTCCAGTTTGTTGTGTAGATCTCGGCAAGCTCGGTAGTCTACGAATATCCGTAGACATTACTTCTTGGCGTAGACCGTATTTGCAGCGCCGTATAGCTATTGTTTCAGCTTATTGTGTTTTTCAGGAAGCAGCTTGCTTTGGTTCGCGTCTTATTTTCAACTATTAAACAAGTAAGGTTTTGTCTTCGTCTCACAAAGATAAGCCAATGCTCACTTATAAATCCCTTTTGATAACTTTTGACTTATGCCAAGTACACTTAAAATAGTTTCAGATAGATAAACGAAATAAGAATCAAAGAGAAACTTACTTACATTGAATATTTATATATATTTTCTTAGACTTAAAATATAAAGTAGTTGGAAAGTATTTACTATCTTTCTTTCGAACAAATTGTTTTTTTTAAACAATTCCATTTGAAGGGATCGAAAAAAAATTCTTTAAAAAACTATACTTTCTACAATAGCATGACGCAAAATTGCACTTTCAGCGTATAGGTTTAATTTATCCATCAACTATTATAGTTTACTTTTAAGGTGTTAACTGTCACTTCTTTGATGGAAAGGCATGATATTTTAAATAATAAAAACACATTTTTTTAGTACTTTTAGTACGCTCATCGCGAGCATTATCAACTGATCTTTTCATCAGTTGATAATGCTCGCGATGAGCGAAACCGGTCCTGATCAAAAAATACATTGTGGAAATAAGTACTAAAAAATGTGTTTTTATTATTTAAAATATAGTTTAACGATAAAAAAATATTATTTTGTCCCAAAAATAAGTAGAAAATTGTAATCATTCATTTTTTCTAAAATAAAAAATCTCATACCATAGCATCGATACAATTGCGAGATTTAATAGATTCTGTATTATTAAAAAACAAATTTGGTGTTTCAACATGTTTTTTCTCAAAAATATAAATTGTGTAACGAGCTTTGCGTAACTCATATTCAACGTTTTGTTGGCAAGTCGCCTATATTTCATTATGTATAACGAAATCTTTGGAAAATCTTTTTTCCCCCAACTAACTACAAGAAAAACATGAACTGATTCTATAACACGCAAGATGCTACGTAACAGTATTGTTTTCTTTTGTCGTTTCAAATACAACCTGTTTACGAACCATACATTTAAATGTTGTTTGTCTATGTAAAAGCTGTAAAAATAAATATTTTTTCAGCACTATCTTTTTTGTTTCGTCTCGTTATATTACACTGTTTTCACTATTGATACCTTTAAAATTTGTATTCTTATAAAATATAAATGCTTTGAAAGTTTCAAAAAATATCTATCAGTCGATAGTCGAAGATATTTTTTTCTCTCTATCATTCTTCAAATGCAGTCACATTTTAACTCAAATAAATGATAATTTATTGAAAAAAAACATACATTGTATCCTTTCAATCCACAATTTTAAGCACTTATTCTTAAAGCTATACCAGTACCTCAAAGAATTTATGTTATTCAAAAACAGTTAAGATCGAGACAGTTTAATTATAAATATTTTCACTTTTAATGTGTTAACTGTCACATCGTAATGAAAAGGCATGATATTTTAAATAATAAAAACACATTTTACTACTATTCTCACAACATATTTTATGATCAGGACCGGTTAATAATCACTAGATCTGCTAAAGATTTTTTCAGATACCTAAATAAAATGTACTCAAAACATAAAAGGCTTGTTCCGACTATGTGTCTACAAACTCAATGGTTTTTATGTCAATTTTATTTATATGTTTATTCATTTACCAGCATTTAATGATGTACAGTACTCTTTCCATGACACTGCTAATTAGCAAACTCCTTTTTCTTTAGATCCCTTCTTTTTGTAGCGTTTGTGCATATTTATATGTATTTGTTTGTGTGGGTGTGTGGTGAGTATAGTATATGAGGATATATACAAAATCATAATGCATATGATATTACAACGACTAACAAATGTCAGCAATTTCATTTAAATAATACATCAAATAAGGCAATACATAAAAAATGAAGAACACTTGAAGAACTCTGGTGCTAACGCGTCATAGACCTTAACGCTCCATTAATTCAATATCAAAAAAAAAATTATTGTTACTATTTTTGAAAGTTCCGTTCAACAGCTAGCTATATTTTGATGATTTCTGCCAAATCCGTACCTAAACCATATGTATCCTTTAGAAAATCATACAGTCGCGTGACATATGAGAAATGAGAGAAGTATTATACTAGTGATAGTTTTGTCAAGTCTATCTGGCTGAAAGACTTGACAAAACTGTGAAATTCGTTCTCAATTATCAAGGATTATTGCTATAGAAGAGTACAGATTCCCAAAAGCTATCAGTTTTATCAAACATAATGCTTCAGATATTCGGAAATTTGGCATCACTTTTAACATAAAAAGATTTACCATTTCATATCTAAAAAGTATTCAGTGAAGCATTGTGAAAACAGTACGTAAACGGCGTTGTTTGTCGTATAATTTTTCATATAGATGTTCCTCCCAGTTCACTTTGCAGGCCATTTGAAAACATGCTCGTGACTAACTTCGATACACATCACAAGGTAGCAACAACAGCAAACATGTACTACAAATAGAAAAAAATACATTGAAATCTCAAATATAATAAGAAAAACTCGCATGAATTTGGATTTCGAATATATATTCATTTACCCATTATAAGTATTATAAAATTGTTTCTTCGTAAAATGATATTTTTTTAATTGATTCATTTTCTGATAAATCAATTAAAAAAATCGATAATGATTCATGCAATAAGCTCGCTAGTATGTATTCTTTGGCACATAAGATTATCTAAAACTTTTAAATATTCATTTTATGAAGTTATAAAAATACAAATAACGTAAGACAATATTCAAATCGTGTTTCAAATTTGCTTTAATTTAACTGTGGGAAAAATTGTTCTCAAAACATAATTGAAACATTTAAATAATAAATTTGAACTGCTAAAATTTTATACGATTCCACTTGTTTTGTGACTAACGACTGAGGTTTCGCCTTTTAGCATCTTCGGACATTCTATCACATAAATGTAACAGAACCGAACACAACAGATACCAAAAGGTGAAACCTCAGTCGTTAGTCACAAAACAAGTGGAATCGTACAAGTTAAAACAGTCGATATCATATATAAGAATAATGAACTTTAAGTCAACCTTGATATTTAAAAAAAAAATTACCAAGTCGAAATATTCTTTATGCAAAAATTTACGTTTTTTGCGGTCAAATTTCTTTAATTCATGTTTTATTGCTATAATTTTCAATAATGAATTGCTTTAACAAAGAAAAACGAGATCGGAGCTAAAAGAGATTGTATACATAAATATTTTATTTATGCTGTCAAGCTATCAATGCTGACACAATAGCTGTAAAAGTTGTTTGTCCAAATATCTAAGCACCATTAATTTTTATTTGAAAAGCACGAATCATGCACGTTTTATAAAGTTCAATGTATACATACGTACAATGCAACGGTAATTTCTGAAATGTTTTTTGAAACTTTCACGAATACAAATTTATCATTCCAGAACAATTGTCTTTCGTTTTATTTCATTTTGAATTCAAGAAGTGTAATTACGAGAACAAAATGAGATACAAACAATGCTTCCAAAAACTGCATCTTTTTATATTTTATGAAAACAATTTCATGTATACACTTGATTTATAATATAATATGTATTTTATACATGCTGCAGTGATTAAATGAAAATATATTTTGCATGCATTTCTTTGAAATCATTGCAAAGCAAATTTTCACTAGTAGACATTATTTATGATTATAATTCTGGTGAAAATTTATTTAATTAAGTATTTGCCCTGAAATACTAAATAATCACAGTAATCTCGTTTTTTTTTCTTTTTGTTTTCCATTTCTATGTCAAGGCATAGTGTTCTACTGACAAGATTGACCTAAGGTGATCTGGAAGTGGCTAGATGTAACTAACACCAATAATATAAAAATGTATTATTACGTTATATTATTTGTGACAACATGTAATGCGTAATTGTCGAATATATTTTACTCCACATATTTTTACTGTTGAATCAAAGTTTATATTTTTATACATTATTATTACTGATATGTTTTGGATTTTAAATATCCTATTGCTTTTATAAAGCTATTTGGTAACATTAATAACGTATGAATTAACAAATATTTTCATATATAGACAGTGTCGATTTACACCTACCACTTTCAGAAATGAAAACATGAAACCTTTCATCGGAAGTGAAAAAAAAGCGCAGAGAAATTTTCAAGTGAGATACACAATTCAAACACGAGATTCAAAAATTACAGGTTTCACAATGGCGCGCTCATTTAACAAATTAAAACGATATTTTGCTGATATTCTTTTATTCCTATAGAAATGCATTGTGCCGGAAAACGTACCATGGTATGGATATGAAGGTTGTTTTTTTTTTAGTTGCCGAGCAGGGTCGTACTTCCTACTTTACGATTTTATCTTTTTTTCTATATTGTTGTTAAAATGACATATAACGAATAAGGAAATAGCACAAAGTATTGTCAACTTCATTGTAAAAGGATTAAAAATAAAATTGAGTATAAATTTTTGTTTTATTGTATTTCTTTATTTGAATGTGTGCTAGTCATATTTTCTTCTCTAGAATATTTTTGGTATTAGACATATTTTTTTTTTCATTTCATATTCAAAGAAAAACCTTTATAATTAATTCCGTTTACTTTTTTAGTTAATTATTTCTTTAAATTTGAATTGTAATTGTATACTATTTCAATAGACTTATCAATTATGAACCAAGTCCGATACATTACATTATTACAGTAAGCCATTTGCATCGCTTACATACACGAAGAATTGTGCAGCAGTAATGATTCTAAGTACAAACTTAATATGTAAATATGAATAATTTTCATAATTACTGATTTTTTTAAATTTGGAAAATATAATCAAATACCCTATATGGCAGAAAGGTTTTCATTGCTTGTATTACTACTGAAAGAAAGAATCATTTTAATATTTCATATCAAAACATTTATTTATGTTTTTCAGGTCTGAGGTAAATATTAACTTTTATATAAATAAACGTTTCAACCATTATTCCGTTAGAATCAGATAATATCATCAGTACTTAAATGTCTCTTTGTTGAAATTCGGAGAATATTGTTACTCTGTGAAAACAAAGATTGGATTATCAATTCGATTTTAGACGACTTTAATTTTATCTTTCGAATACAAAACAAAAAATAAGCATTTATTTGAAATATCTCAGTATAAATATTATACGAATGTACTCTACAATCCTCCATTTGAAGCATTACGAAAAAACCATCGGCAATGTAAATGAATCAGAAACTCCACTTTGATTGCAACATATTACTTCTTTTCATTTGTGGTTTGTGAGTTCATCTGACAAAGGGTTCGCCTGGAAGAGGGACATCATTGCATGTTGCATGTGCACTCTTTCACCTGCTCACAAAGCGCATTGGCCATTATTCTTTGAATCCAAGCTCGATTCAACAATGTCTCGAAAAAATCCCAATGCCATTTCATTTTGTCTACCACAATCCTTTGGATCAACGGCGGCTGGATTCAAGTGTTCTTTTCTTGAACTTTTATCGCTAGTTCAATTTTTCGTTCAAAATTCATAAAAGAAAAATATACATCGTATTTCAATCAAACAGTTCAAAACATACGCCTGTTTACAAACAATGATATAAAATTTATTCGTAACAGTAAAAATACATTATATGCGCTTATTTTTTTAACATAGTGATTATATTTAACAGTGATTATAAAAACACAAAAAAAAATATGGGTACTCAATACAATAAGTGCTTATATATATGTCATTTATTATACTAATGAATACCTTTACACATTTTTCAGGTTGATAAAATCACTTTATACAATATCATTTCTTTTTAGTTAATTGTAATTATATTTTATCCGTGTACACTTTATATTAAAATGTATAAAAAATTACTTAGCAAACATCAATAATTTAATTTAAATATATTCAGTGATTCAAATCAGGGGATTGTGAAAAGAATTTACGACAAAAATGGCTATTTTCAGTTACTGTATATAATTTCTTCGTCGTACGAAACTCGTAGGTGTAACGCAATTAATAGTAGTTATAGATATATTTTATTATATAGTAAAAGAATAAATGATTTTTTCAGCGAAATCAATTACGAAAATAAAATTTAGTTACTTAAAATCAGTTATGTTAAATAATCCTTTCGTACAAATAAAATCAATTTATTGTTCTCGGTTCAATTATTATAGAAATATTCTTACAACACAAATTCTTATAAATATAATATTTCTATATGTTGCTGATGTGCAATCACAAAACCCAAGAAGTTCACTTTCGAGTTTTGGAAAATTCTGGTTAATTTGAATTTGTATATAATGTTATATTTTCAAATCTATTTGGCAAGCGCATGCGATATACAGATAGATTGATAAAGAAATTTCAATGAAGCTTTGAATGCACAACATGTTAGTATACTGTTATAATAATCATTGAGTTATTATTTTTAAAACATATTTATTTTATTTAGGAAACAGAGTTTAAATTACCTTAAACAAACATTAGCAATTGATTAAAATCGATGTTTTTCTGTAATAAATTTCTTGGTTTTTTTTCATATAAAGGTACATGTCTCTTATTAATAATCTGTAAAGTAATATAAATGTTTGTTTGATTAGTTATTTTAACAGCAATCTTTTTAAAAACAGTGCCTGTGTTAGAACAATATTTTATATCCTTTATTATTAATTCAATGTTCAGTTAGATTCGTTTGCTAGAAGAACGCACTTTTTGTATTTGAAATCAATTTTCGTGATATAAAAATAAAACGCATACGCTTTGTCTACTCAAACCTACCTATGATAGTTTATCTTTTTCGTCCTAGGGAAGACAGACGGTTTCAAGAATATAATTGTATCTGATTTCAAAGGAGCAAGGTGTATTTTCTTCATAAATACATGCCTGGCGAGTGATTTTATTACTTTATAGATTATTTTTTGAAATAAACTATAAAATCCTACTACATTTCCAAGAAAATATAGTGAACTATATCTAGCATTTTCGATACATTCGGCGGTAACTTTGTGGAAATTCATTTTTATTCGTCAAAGGAATCTGTACGCAATCGTAAAACAAACAAAAATAATGGATCTTTATGTTGTAGACATACTATAATTGAGTAAAAATAATAACAAAAATTTGGCCGATTGTTTTAATATAACAGCATAAATTCTCGAAATAGTACATAATAACACATTTTCGTCGTACTACAATTATATAAAATTCAGCTGATAATTTAGCGTCTTGAAGTATTCAAAGATACTTTTCTTAATTCATCGATAAAACAAAAATTTCAGGGAAAGCATGCAAAATAAAAACGAAAAATTTGTAGATAACGAGTAATTCAACTTGTTGTTCTGATTTCAATCATTACATTTTCAAGACCAGGTCAAAACTAAATGGGAAAGATGAACATCGCACATTTTAAATTAATGCTATTAATTGAATTGACATTAACTTAGCTATTATTACAGGGTGAAAAAGCAATTTATTTCAGTTCTAAAAAATAATAAGGAAAGCTATTCTTTCACTGTGTTAAATTATACTGTTGGCTAAAAATCGAAACATTATTCGTTCAACCAGATCTCCGCAGCCAAACACTAAAAATCTCTACTTCTCTTTCAATTAGCAATATTACCGACAAACTCAATTGAACATGAATAATATAAAATACAATTCTTTTTCATGCATTCACTATTTGGTTTTTTATAAAATAATGTAAAACAAACCTGGCTCACGTATTTATCAATATGTTTTGTTAACGTAAGTTGTATCTTATTACGCTTTTTATGTCTATTTTCATCTTTACCATGCTACTGACACTTTTATCCAATAAGATAAACATTTTTACATTTGTGAAGCCATTGTTTGGTGGCTTAACAAGTCGTAGTAGCATGCCAGACCAATACGTCTCACAGTGTGACGTTAAACTGTAAAACATATTTTATGTAAATTTATCGAAATTTTTTTAGAGACACGAATTTTTCATAAAATTTCAATCAAAAATCGATTTTTTAACACCATTCCATAAACATGAAAAATGTTTTGTGAAACACTAATTTCAACAAATTTAGATGGTAAAAATAATAAGTCCATTCAACTAGAGCAGGGGTCGGTAGGTTTTCAAGTGAACAAATACAAATTGTCATGGATAATAATGGTACTAAAGAGCCGCATATTAATAATATAATGATATAGATTTTTAAGGAAAAAATTTGAGAAGTTTTACTATAAAATTCTAATTATGTACATGTTGTACATGCTTCGCTTTTAATAGCTTCACTATATCTGGCAAATAGCTTCTTATTTTTATTTGAATACATGATTTAAATGTTCATCAGTTGTTCATATGCGACTCAATCAACCAACGCGAATATGTTCACGTAAGTTCCGTTGAAATAAAATCACGTTTTTATTTTTTCCTTTTGTAACATGCTGAAAAAAGTATACGAAATATCTTGTTTTATTGCTATATCGTAAAACACTTTCACTTACTGAGTATAATCAAAAAAATTAAAAATGAAAATCATATACTTTCAAATATCCTCTATTTTAAAGGTGAGCATAAATGGCGTATAGTGCGCCTTCATCGACAACTTTTTGTTTATTACTCAGGAAAACTTTTTGTCTATTTGATACCTGAGAATGTTAGTAAAACTTTTTTAATTAATTCGATATTTGTCGTGAACAGTTGTCACCACTTGTAACTATCTCTCTCTAGAAGTGGCGTCTCTTTGTCACATTATTTCTCATATTTAATTAGCTTGCAACAAACATTCAATGATATCAGCTACAAAAGAACGGAAAAAACTTGAAAAAAAGTCCGTGGAATTTCATTTGTTTGACTGTCCAAATAATAATTACAATTACATTGAATCACATTTTATGCATTTTATTTCGTGCATTTTTTTCCTTTTTGCGCAATAAAAATAAGATGCGATAATAAGCATGGCAATTTTATCAACGAATTAAAACATTTTCTTTATTTTCAATAATAAGATTACTTCTGTTTTTAAATCAGTTTTCCCGAAAAAAATATTCATTAAAAAATTAAAAATATCATCAACTCAATCCTCATCTCTCAAACACAAGCCAATCTGTATAATTTTTTTAAAAATTCTCACATATATTTATTTACTAAAACAGTTGTATTCTTATTATAATATATTACACATATTTTTATTATTCTCATTTTTTCATCATTATTTTGTATTCTTTCATAGAGCTTTTTCGGTCGATAATTTTTAATGTTGATTAACATTTTTTAATCTTTTGATACTTCTCAATTGTTGATACGGATGATTTTTGTGTATTGATAAAAGAAACTTATGATTAAAAGAGAATTAACAGATTATTAATGCAGAAGAAATTATTATATGCAACTATAGTCCGATTTATTCCGATAATCTCTGTAAGTCTGTTTGGTTAACGCCAATGATATAAGAATATTTTTTTTGATTATTCAACGTTGGAAAACTCTGTATTATGCTCAGCAGAGAACAGGTTAAAATATTATTTTACATTTGCAAGTAAAAAGTACTACTTCGGTCATTCAAATATTTACTTAAAATTCTGTTTTACTTCAAATAATTGTACTTGCATTTAATAAATTTAGTAACGCAGAGAAGCAAACAATGAAAACATGGAGTTTTATTTCACGTACTAATACGACTTAATACGAGTTGTTATAACACAGAAACGTTACTTGTTGCAAAAATAATAATGTAGTATCCATTTACAAAAGTTGTGCAAGGCAGCAACTTAGAGAAAACAATATTTTCTTTCTCGTTCGAAAGTTTTTCCATTCTCCTGTCACTTTGCAAGAAAATGCAATCAGAAAATGTAAAACGAATGCATTCAAATTTTATAATATTGTTCTTTTTATGTGCGTTTCTACCAAAGAGGATTCTGTACGTTAAAGTAAAGCATAAAATTTGCCTACATCATAAACAAAGATATGCCAGTAAATATAAGCCGAGAATTACTGATTTCACACAGCTCTTTATTAAGAAAAACTTATCAATAATACCAACATACACAATTAATTCCATTGTATAATATATACATTGTTCACTTCATGGTTGGAGAATATCACTGTTTTACTCCACAATATCATATCATAAGAAGTTCATTTATGCTGGCCTGGGTAGCCGGATTTGTTAATTGTAACTATTTACAACTTATCATTAAAATATTAAGTCAACTTATTTAATATTTTATTAATCAATAATTAAATTCTAATTATAGAACTATACGAACATTTGTAGGTACAACATTGCTGATTGTCAACATTTGGTCAACATATGCAAATATTTTTAAAAAATAATTGAATAAAATATACGCTAAGCTGGTGTTTTTCATATATTCACAACAATACAGATACAGATGAGGTTAATTTTCTCTCCTTATGATACTCTCAACTCTTTGATTACTTTGTAATTTTCTTTAGATGCAACTAATGCTGCTAGCTATTTCAGTCGATAACATAAATTTAGATTTAATCGAATAAAATGTCTGCCTTCTATGAAAACTGAGTATATATAGTATCGTATCTTTTCTTTTGCAAACATTGGTTGATGTAAGCCTGAAAACAACGGCGCGATAGACGACATCATTGTTGTTGAATAGCGAATATAAAAATAATAATAGGAAATATAAACACGTTGTACGGGACTTACTGTGAAATGTTTGTCTAGAATTTTGCTGCTTGTGAAAGGTGAGAAACGATTTTAACAGCAATATTTCAGAAGCATATTTTGTCTTCTGAAAATAATATGCATACCAGTTTCTACACAGTGTTTTATATCTAGCGTTTATCGTAAATTTATTTTTGTGAAAGTTTTGTTATTTGACTTTCAAATGTTCTCTGTAATTATTTTTGAATTAAATAAGTAATATCGCAATAGCTTCTTTCTCTGTCATGGCAAAGAAAACGTCTGGTTTTAAATTACTATTCGTTGAATGTCTCAGAAAACTTAAATGCCTTATTTTGAAAGTGGCAATAGTTTCAAATATTAAAGCATTGATTTTCCAATTATGTTTCGATCTTAATCAGATTGTCATTTTGTTGATTATAAATTTTAACAATGTCATGACATGCCATACAAAAAATAATAATAATGGATTTTGACTTAAGTATAATATTATAAATAGAGTATTCGGATTTTTTTTTAATTAAAGACACTAAAAATACTTTAATGAACACGCTTTTTGTTATTTTAATATAATTTTCAATCGAAATATCAATAAATAACTGAAGATATGAATGATTATTTTTCAATCACAGGTTAAATATTTAATCGAAATATTGATTGAATGGATCACGAACAATTCTCCGAAAGCAGTCTTGCTAATTTATCAAAATAAGAGATGTGTTAATATAATTATGTGTAGAATAAAATAATCAGCCTTTTTAACCTTTAATGAAAAACGCCTGATTTTTCACAAAAGATAAAATTTTACATTCTTGGATATAACTATTTCCATACAAACTATTGTTTACGGCATTAAATAATTTGTTTCCAAATATTTGAATTTTGTCTGGTAATATGTACATTAAACACCTCTCAAACTTATTTACCTTAATTATGGCACGTTGACTACCAATCTTCCTTTATAGCTGATATAAATCTTCTTGTGAAGATGGTTAAACATAGTTACTACATTGTTACGGAATAGATAAGTTTTCACAGGCGAGTAACCTGTGAAAACAGATTAGTATGTACCGAAAGTAGCAATATTTCAAAAGATTTAATCCTTTTTTTCTGAATATATTACTGACATTTTTCTATACATTTCTGTTAAAATTGTGACGAAGCAATACATAACAATTGTATACGTTTAAAAGAAAATGTAGATAGCTGACTGTAAATATCAGTAGACAAAGGGTATTATAGTCTTTTATCTTGTATGAAATAGCTATCGTTGGTCCAATAATCCAAGGAAAAAATGTTAAAACCATTTTTCATTTCGTTTCAAGAAAAATTGTTTTTAACATAAAGATGGATGCCCTAATTCTGCTTATCAATCTCATTAGGTAATATACTCTGTAAACTAGCAAGACCCCTCCATACTTTAGTCAAAAGGATCGAAGATTAGCAAATCTTCATACCAACATCGAGGAAGCTTTATGTTACAGAACATTACCAATATCGTTAAATTAAAAAAACATCTAAAAATACTTGACTCAAGTAAGTAATAAAAGTAGGACACAATTAATATAATTCCATTCACATTAATTATTAATCAGATATGATCACCTCAAATGAGTTGATATAATTCATTAAAATAATTTACATTCACGTATTCTTTGTGTGAAATTCAATAATTGTGGAAGACAAATAATGTTAATCTTTATGCTTCAGATATAAAAGAAAAATGTTGACAGTGAACGAATTTTTCCAAGTTATGTCATTAAGAGTTAGGGTTTTTCCATCTCTACGCGTATACTGTCTCACGGGAATATCTTTACAATTCGCTTAGAGACGCCTAGTTCATTAGACTTTATTGTTGCTTTCAATAATTCGTTTGTGTTATAATGTATTATAATAGAATACGCAAACATCATTACACTTTGTTTGATGCTTGAGTAATCAATTTAATTCTTGATTACTCACGTATTGTGTGAAAATAATTAAAATAATTATTCTATATTCAATCGTCGGCAACTCAAATACTTTATTACCATCTATTCAAAATACAGTATTAATTTCGTGAGTTTCGTAATTATGAATAAAGATCTGCGTAACAAATTTGTGTATCATCATTATATGTATCTTGTATAGCCTTGCCGTCGTTATGCCTGATATAACTTAAAATAACAAAACTATGATTTCTCAATTATTCTCTTTCTAGAAATGTATTATTCTTGTAATTTCAGTTTGCCCTATAGGTGATGCTAGAATTTTCACATTTTTTTTTTGGTTGAAGTAATCAAATCAGTTATCAACCAAAAGTGGTTTTATTTTATTTTTGACCCGATACTTTGCAGTTATATTTTATATGACCACTTCGATGCTGTAATTAAAAGAGTATTTTTTATGGAAAGTAAATATATTTTTAAAATAAAATAGCACTGCACTGATTTTACCCATTACTAGCATTTCGATTCATTAAAACTGCAAATCATTTCCAACATTACTTTATGGAAAATTTTGTTAGCCTTATAAAAGAATATTGTTGTATTCTAATCATATATTTTTATCAATTCGTATGAAAATATTTTTTTTCTGTTATTTTATTAGTAAAAGAAAAAAAAGCAGTGTGAAAAAACGTTACTTACACTCTATCTGCTATATGAATGGTGAAATAATATTGAAAGAATATGTACCGTAACCGTTTTTGAAATATTTGCTAACTATAAATAACTAACTAACTAACTATAATGTAATTGAATTAGTTATGATATTAATCGAATGTGCTCATTAAATTTCAATATCAGTTTTGGATTTCTCAGTTCTTTTTAAATACTTTATATGTAATGTCGCTCCCGTCCTGTAGTTCAATCTTCGGCATCTTCGGGCAGTCCAGTACATAGTGGAACTCTAATTGACAGAGCGTTTCAAGTTTATATCATTTACATATATGACAACTATAGAAAATGTTAAAACTTAGTCTTGGAGCTTAATTGATTAGGAAATTGAAACTTTTAAATACTTATTTGATATGAAAATTATGTCATAATTTTTAGGAAACAAGAAAAATGGCCAAATTAATGTGTATTTTAATCAAATTTCTGATATATTATTATGTTTTTCCTTAATACAAACATAATTAAATAGTGCTACTCAATTTTCTATTGAATATAATGATTTTTTTATAATTTAGTTAAAATAAACTTTTAGTGAAAAATCGTGCAAAATGTTTAAAAGTGTCTCTTGGAACATAAATTAAAATGAAAGTGATTATTTATTCATAATAAATCATATTTGGATTTGTATTTTTATTATTCCGAAATGGGGTATGTGCCTTTCAATCGATAAGCAAAAAGTCGTATAGAGCAAATATTTAACGAATCCTTGATGTGAGTTAACACAAAATAATACGTAGACTTCGTTTCCCTGGATACGAGGCTGATTGTGTGAAATGTCATGCCTGAATTCGATACCATAAAGTTAGTCTCTGAGCAACGGCCGCCAAATGAGAAAACTTAACAGTCAGTTTGAAATTTAGAACTCGTAAATGTTTGTGCCGCCGACGCTGAAATTTATTAAATTAGAACTTACACTTACCTTTCTTAAAGTCGGTTCTTATTGAAAATTGAGAACGAGGTGAATTGCACATGGCCCATAAAATGGCGCGCCGTTATGTCGGAAACTTTCTACCCGTGTTAAGTATTATATTATATTATTACACAAGTTTTTTTTTAATAAAATATATTATATTTATAAAGATTAAGTGATCATTTCAATTGATAGTGATTTATTCTAACGTATTTACATCAATATTCAAAACAATTGACAATCTATAAAATTAGTTTTGACATAAAAATAATAGATTTATTGGCACTGACATCAATACTATTGAATTTTCAGCTGAACTTAAATCGGTAACGTGATATTTACTCATCATAACAATATATTATATAATCAATATTTATTCTTGGAATTCTTTTATAATGTCATCCAATGTCAAAATGTACGACATATTGAATTCAGTCGAATTCAAATCGTAAAATTTCAAGTTTATTACCGACTATCTTTGGGGGAAAGTTGAAATTTAATTTATTAAGAATTGTAAAGAAAACAATAATATTTCATGTCATAAAACTGAACAATAGATAAATTGTAAGATTGGTATTATAAAGTTATTCTTTGCTAATAAAAAGACGTTGTCAAGTAGTGATATTGTCAATTATGAAATATAAAAACACGTGTTTTTTTATGTTAATGTCGTAAAATTATTTTTGGTATAGACAGTAATTCAGAATTTATAGACGTCCCCACAAACAATAAAAGTCGATCACTTTGTAATAAAAGTCGAAATGCAAATTTAATAACCTATTTTTATCAGAAAAGCAATTACTTAGTAAGGAAAATTTGACAAGCTCCCTCTCTTTATCAGCACATACGAATAGATAATGTGAGTGCAGGCGTGGGTGCGTAGTAATTTTTAGCATCTGGGTGAGCTTATACGTACAATAGCACAATGTCTCTCTTTTTGCACATGGCTGGCGTCAAGGGTATGAATTGAATGTCGATTGATAAAACTGATACTGTTAAAATTGTTACATGTTACTGAAATTTAACAAATTTTAGACATGATAATACAGGAGCACTTTATTTGAATCTAACAGCTTTTGACCATAATTCGAATGGTTTCGATTCCATGGATATTCTAGAATAATCTTTACCCCAATAAATATAATTAACACTAAAAATGTATGATGAATGATTTTTCAGGAACTCTAACATAATTTTAATTTGTTGCTTGAAAGCTACAACCACACGTGACAACTTTTGAACGAAATACTATCTTGGGGAAGCTGCATTCCCTACTCGGAGGAATTTAAAAGTTTTTCCTGAAACGATGCCCGTCACAAATTTCATCAAAAATGAAATAGCTGACTCCGAGTTTTCCACTAAAACAAACTTCAGTGGGAAATATTACGAAAGCTGTCAGAGTCTTTACTCTTTGATGGCGGGATAATAAAAACGTATATCTTAATAAATAGTGACGTGAATGCAGTGTAAGCCTGGAAGAAGGACCTTTAGTTTCTTTTCCATTTTTTTATAGGTATAAATCTTTTGTTTGATCATCTCTATTGCGATCTTCCTTTTTATTCATATTTTCCTCTGGTTTCAATATCTTTAATGCAAGATTCATTCCTTTTCTATGAAAAAATGAAGTTAAAGAAATAACAACTTCTTATTTAGAAAAATGCATTTTAATTCAGTACATTTTGAAAATTTATCTACTTTTAATGCAGTTAAAATATCAATAAAAATAAGTTATCTTATGGCAGTCCATTCCATTAATAAAATGAACTTGACTTTAAAATGAAAAATTTCATCATTTAAACTTTTAGACCTATTTCGGTGATTGGGTTTTTAAGGAATAATTTTTAGCTTCTTGGTTTTGCTACACTGAGCTTTAAATACAGGCTGCTATGCATGTGAAAATAATTATAAATTTAGTATGTAGAGTTTTCGTATATGGAGTCTAGCCCTTGTTATTATCGATACATGTGTTGGAATATATTTATTTCACTGACAAACTCCAATAAACTGTATTTTAAAATTATCGATTATTTTATGATTGATATCTTGTCACCTCTAGAAAAAGAGAACGATATTATTAGCAACAAAATAAATTATTTTTTATGAAATTTCAGTTTGACGCTGAAGTATTTTTTTATTAATATTTTTCATTCCTGGTATTTTCAGATAATATAAAAAAAATTCTTTTGATGTCACATTTTATGATTCAAAGTATCAGTTACTTATTGAGATACATAAACAATAAATTACCGATGTCAAAATTTTAATATTCCGTTTCGGCTTCTCTCGTTTTTTTATCTCAATTTCAATTATCAGCACAGAGGCAGTAAAATATTTCTCTCTGCAATAAAAAAGACCGATTTTATGGCAAAGGTCTGTTCCGAGATCGAATTCATAATTAACACTCTAAAATTCATTTTTTTCACTTTTTTCCGGAACATTTATAAAAGTTAAACACTTTTTACCGTCTCGCTCAGTTGGCTACTAAATCCAAATATCAATATAAATTGCGCGAAAGTTGAATAAAACTTTCTCGAGGGATTCTCAATACACTGTTTTTCTATTTTTAAATATTTTTTTTTATTTATGGACTTAAACTTTTTCTTTGGGTTAAATTCTTTATTAAAGTGTTTTTGAAAACGGTTTTTATGTGAAAAATCAAAGCAGAAGTATATTATAGACCATCTAATCTTTGTTTAACATTGAACATTGAATTTTTATGCAACTCTAGTGAGAGAAAAACGAGAAATAGTTTTTTTTTCAATAAGTTTTATTTCTGATGGCAATCCAATAAACAATATTAAATTAACAATTACTGATATATTACAATTAGGAAATTTTTGAAACATTCAAAATATTTTCGTTCCACTCTCGCAAACATCATACCACATGATAACACATATGAAATGATTTTTTACCATTACCAAAAGTCTTAGAAAACTGTCAACTATGTCACACTTTAGGAATGACATTTTTCAAACTGTAAAATTTCTTAAAAAAAATGATTTTGGAATAAACTTTTCTCTTAATGATTATTAAAAAAAAAATCATATCCAATTCGATTATTTTGAATTTAATCAAAAACGATTGGTATTTTAAATATATGCCTATGTACCACATATACAAAACTATCACACTTTGAGGTTATGAATTCTTTAATGACATTTTGCAAATCATCGATTATTTTGAAACTAAATTCATTTTTTTAAAAAATCTGTAGCTGAATGAAATTTGTTTAAGTGCTAACCCATGTTAACCAATTTTCATAAACTAAATTTGATTTTGGAATAAATTTTGCTCTAAGTGAAAACATTTTTTAAAAGTATTCGCCATATCCAAATACTATGAATATAATCAAGAACTATTGGAATTTTAAAAAGGCACCTAGGTATCACCTGGTAATATAATATCATTTTGTGCATTTGGTACACTCTGAGGTATACTGATTGTTTGTGTGTTCGGTGTATTTACGCATGACAGAATCGAGTAATATTTTTATTGATCAGAATCATATAATACATATTTACCACCATCACTAGTACAATACACATTAAAACAATGCTGTTCATTAAATTTTTGACTTAATTGTTACCCGGTTCGCCATCCAATTAATGGTTCATTGATAATCTATATATGTAAAGACGATTATTTATTTGATAGTTACTAAAAATATGTAGACTAAGTTTGTAAAAATTCATATTTGTCACATAGACAGCATTATGTGGCCTCCTCACGCGTTGGAAAACCTCATTCAGTAGCATTGCAACGCATGCTGGTTACTCGCAAGTAAATAATTAGCCACAGTATTACCATGTTATTTTTCAGAAAATTAAGATGTCGTTTAATATGAATATATATAGACGAAGAGATATTGAATATGATTATTTTCTCGAATATTTTGGTGCTTAAAAGATTCGAACATATAAATTTTGTCAACACTTGTGTCATAGTAATAAAGCAAAATCGTCGCGTGCAAGAAAGGCATTACTTCGAAAAGTTAATAGTCTATAAATACCTATTTTGATACATGAAATCTGGAAATGAGCCGTTTACTCGTATTTATATTGTAATTCCGATAGCAGGTTCCTGATAACTGAATTATACATGTAAATTACTTATTTTACATTATGCTAAGCTCTGGTGTTTAACATTTTGGAATCAATGGCAAAATTGTTCCCAATTTTTTTATATTGGAGCATTTTTAAATCATATTTTTGTATAATTCATACTCACGTAATGTTCCAGGCAGGTGCAGTGTTTTTGTAATAAAAGACAATTTTTTTTTTGTACTAGAATATTTTGTAATAGAAGAAAGAAAAATAAAATAAAAATTCGTTTCTGGTCAGATACAATTATTTTGAAGACCTATGCCACCATATTTTGCACCCAAGATTTTCAGTATATCATCGATATTTTTTCGTAATCTGAGTTTCGTTTTCCACACAGATTATAAAAACTATTTCCTGCAATATATCAGCTATTATTTAGCATAGTATAAGGGAAACTTTATCAATCATAAAAATAAACTGTGTAAAGTATTGTATATTACAAAAATAATATATTTTTAAAATAGTGAAGATCTTTTTATCGTTACCATCTCAAAAAGTAATTGAGCGACGAAATAAAATAACTGCGAAGTTTTTGAAAGAAACTGTTGTTATATGCTACAACGAAACCATCTGCTAGATTCTCGCAGCAGACACGATAAATGCATGCATATAGTTATTCCGTATATGTAATAATACTTTAAAATGTGAATACTTCCTGTACTGAATTTTCAGTGAAGCATTAGTCAAATGCTAGTTTAATTTTGTGAGCAATATGTTCAGGAAACAAATGAGAATTGGAAGCATGCGGGACATCTAGCTTTAAAGAACACAGAATAGAGTCGTGAAACCATATAAAAGACATCATATTTCTTGTGCAGTGTGCGTAAAATGGCGGACTTTCTCATACAGCTTTCAGGTAGCAGTGGAGTCAACTATAAAGCATTTTCAGCTAGACACTCAGTGAACCTCTATACATAACCATAAAAAATGTTGAATTAAAACTTATAAATACAGTCTTTTTAATACTGAATTCAATATGAATTAGAATAATATTATAAGTGGTTTATATTTTAAGGATCAATATAGTTCGGCGAGTGAGCGTTTCAACTGATATTTATTCTGAAATAACCATAAAAATCTGTAAAAAAAAATAATTAATTTAAGCATTTTCGAAACAACTGCAAACACTGTTGAATATTTAAATAAATCTTGCTTTTGTAAATACTGCGCTGGAGAGTAAAACATTCATAGTTTCAGCATAATGTGCCTCGGTTGCTTTTCTTAAACATTGATCTAATATTTATGAGATATCGTAAATTTTACAACAAATGTTTTTCGTAATTTATTTTTTTCAAAAAGATATTATAAATTTCAAACCAATTTGCATCATGCATTTTATTGAAACGATATTCTTGCATGCGCTCACAGCAAGAAGTTTTCATAGAAATCCTTTCATCCCATTTGAATAATACAAATTGAATATTTGTATTATGCACTATATTGTATAATGTATAATACATGTCCGTTTCAACTTCATCAACTTTTGACTGATGTATTTTTTCTATCATTACCTATAAATAAGTTTTGATTATGAATTCGTGCATTGGAAATGAAAATTTTTACTTAAAATAGTTTTTGTAAGACTTTCTACATATGCAAAAAAAACTATTGAAAAAATCTGTACTTAAATCGAAATCAAAACATTAGTCTAATACATTTATTTAATTTTGATTTTTGAAGACATTTTTATATTATAATTTCAACTAGTGAAATGCCTAATTATCTATTTCACCTATATTATAAATGATTTATATTTTTAGCTTCATTTTGGTATGACAACTGTCTTGAAAAAGATTTCGGATATTGATTTACATGTGTACGGCACAATTCAAAGTAACGCTCAATCTGTGTATGGTATTTGTCATTTCCATGATCGGATGCAGGACAACTAGTGATTCAGACGAAACGATGGTAGCGGATCCATATAATATTCGTCATCAATCGTGAGACCGCGTCCGCCACACACATTATTCTGATTGATGGTATTTTTATGATTAAAGTAGCAATAGCACCGACGCCGCCGTCACCCTTCCAGCGACTCCCAACGGAGCTTTTCAGAAACTTCATGCATTTAAATTAATTTCAGCAATACAGTTAGATATATTGAGAAATGTAAGCTTCATCTGTTTGCTGATTTTTTCACCGTGTTATAATGAAGTTCTACCAAGTGAATGCCAATTCAATCAATAAATATAACTAGGTAATTTTAATTTAATACAATATGTCCTAAATCATTATTATAAGTCTCAGTAAATGAATATGAGATTTTTTACAACTGTGTCTTCTTCATTACGTAAGATTAAATTTTTGAATGAAATTTTATCTCATTATTATTTTTTAACTAAAGCATTCATAACATTCATTTGGTTTTTTAACACTTTTGTTATATTACATAATATTTTGTTTGTTTCTTTGAAAATCTGCACATTTGCGTACACCTGCATAGTTGCATTGCCGCTGGCTGTTACACCTGTGGTTTTCAGACGACTGAAATGGCAGTGAAAATTTACTGAGCATTGTAATTTAACTGCACCGGCATTTATTAATAATTCCCTTTTTATTATCATTTCAATGGCCGTTTTTTTTCGAGTCGAGGTCGAATATTGTGGCTTCAGCGAAAAAATATCACGCGTGTTTTATTGCGAACACGATTTCGATAAAATAATCTTCTCGGATGCTAAATTTTTATTTATCGCAATCGACGAATGACATTCGTTTTTACGTAAAAAATTTCGGATTTAATTTTGTCATAAAATTAATCTAGATATACACAAATATTCGTGCGTTTTGTTTTTATTATTGATAATTTTAAATCCTCCGTGTATTATTTTATATACTAAGCCTTGATTTTTTCAGTAAAATCGTATTAAACAATCAAATAGAAATTTTGTTAGTATCCGCTTTTATAAAAAAAAAAATTTTCAAATTCAAATGACATATTTTCTTGTTTGTCTTAATAATATTTTGATATTGTATTGGATGTTTCATAGAGCAATGTTATTGTTATATTCTACCACGAAAATTCCAACTTAATCATCTGTTGGTAAAATAAAATTCAACAGATCTGAAAATTGACTTAATTATAAACATGAACAAACGAAGGGCGAAACCCGAGTCGCTAGTGACAAAACATGTGGAATCGTACAAATTTGTAACAATTCAAATTTATTCACAATTATTAACATAGTCTAAATTTAAATAATTTTACTAAAAAACAACATGTTTTTAAAAGTCCTACTATGGACACACATAAATAGAGTATTTTTTTCAATTCAAGAAATATAATCATACAGATATATCAGTAAACTAATCACATTACCTGCATGAACTCGCAAAATATTTCCAACTGTTTATCGAATTACGACATTTGATTTGTGTATGTGTAAATTTATCGAACCAGCAGAGATTGCCGTATCAGTATTCCGAAGGTATTCCGTCTCACCTGAACAACGTTGTACAATAAGTAGGCTTCGACTATTGTTGGGATGGCTTTGTCAAATGCAGCCGGAAGCTACGTGGCGCCCATGTGGTACCACCTACGTTCGCTTTCCCGAATTGTCTACCTGCTGCCATCAGTTCCTCTTTGAAAATCACAGCCTGGCTAATCCAATTACTGGACTGTCTACTATTTATGCATTTTATCTGTTACGAAATACCATAAGCCAACGCCTTACTTAATCGAAAATTACTATTCGATATCGCTATTTTCTACTGTTCATCGCTGAACTTCGAGGCTAAAACTGTACTGTTTTATTTTTTATTTCATTAGGCTTTTTCATACCGTAACACAAATAACTTTTTATTTAGAATAAATTTTACATTTTAATTGCATCCGTGCGATAGCATGCCTGAAGATGCCGAAGGGCGAAACCCGGTTCGTTTGTGACAAAACATGTGGAATAGTACAAAATTGCAACAATTCAATTTTGAAATTGAAATTCCATCAAGCACCTTTAGTCGATATCATAAATTAATAATTTTTTTTCATTTTCGATCCTATTGAGATAAATTTGGTATTACATTGTTCAAAAAAGATATATTTAAAAAATATTATGATTGTCAAATTAAGTATATCAGATGGTGCAGTCGCACTTAATTAGAATTAAGTTAGACAAGAATTAATGATAAGTTGATTTATGGTAAGGAATCTTCAGACAACAACAAAAAACAAGCATGTTTTCAAATACGGCTTAAAATATATATTCGTACTGAGGCTAGAACCTGTGAGTTTTGTGAAACGAAAGCCAACGACTTTCGCCAATGCACTACAAACGCGAGCAGGATATGTAATTAATTTTTGCACATTATTACCGTCGAAGTTTTGTTTTTTAAATACATCTTATATATAAATAAATAAAAATTATAGACGAAAATATAACTGTAGAAAATTTATTTCAGTTCTCACCTAATGTGTATATATTTTATCATTTTAGAACGCCTTTTTTCTGATTGCAATCAATTTAACTTGTACTAAGCTCTTGATTCGATCAATAAACTGTATTTATTTTCTTTCATATGAAAGTCCCATCGAACGTATGAAATTTTAAAACTCCTCTCTCTTGGGAAATATTTAGCGTTTTCGTCGATACACACGAATTCCGAACAATCGAAGAATCCTCTTATGGTAGAATGTTTCATTACATTTCCTTGAATATAAGAGAAAAATAAGATTTTTCCACTGCAACGATACAAAATGAAATTTTTCGTTTTACGCTACTGTTTTACCTTTTACCTGCCCTGAGGGAGCCCTCCATGAAATTGTTCCTTTTATTCTCTTCAGGTGAGCAGACCTTCGCTAAAATCACACAAGCATACCTCTTACATTTGGATGTCTTTTCTTTACTAATACGGAATGCGATTCTGCGAAAAAGCCCAGAAATAGAATGATACTTTACATAACAAAACAAAACTATTTAGCGATCAAACATTTGCGGATACTTGAACATTTATTTCTAAGTACGTTAAATTTACATACGCCGTCGTAAAATTATTAATTACTTTCCAGTTGATTTTCCATAGACTATTATTTTTACGTACAGGACTATTTATAAAAAGAAAAATCGTTATCTCTATTTAACTAACAAGATATATACCTAATTAGCTTAATTATTATCATGTTATTAACTCACTGTGATTAATTTTAGCAAAGTCATGATTTCAATGATTCAAGACTTTTTAAATTAATAAAACATAATTATAAGTACGATTTCCACAATTGTATAAAACAAATATCAGATCCGGATATTACCAACTAATTTTAAAATGCCTTTCCACTAATGCGTAGCCATTAACGCCTTAAAGGTGATTCCTCAGAATTTCTTGTCTTAAAAGATAATAAATAAATATTATTTATTCATGATATCGACCGAAGCTGACTGATGGAATTTCAATATCAAATTTGAATTGTTACAACTTTGTACGATTCCACATGCTTGGTCACTAATGACCCGGTTTTCGACCTTTTGCATCTTCAGGTATTCTATCACACGGATGCAACAGAACTGACCTAAGTCAGTCTCGTCAGTTCTGTTGCATCAATGTGATAGAATGTCTGAAGATGCCGAAATCCGAAACCCGGGTCGATAGTGTCAAAACATGTGGAATCGTACAAAGTTGTTACAATTCAAACTAAATAAATATTGCTTTCAATTCTTGTAAATAATTTGTATACAAGATTTAAACAGGTAAACAAAAAAACGACTTCGTTGTTTGCAATTTAGTAATTTAACCATTTTATGGCGGAACATTATCATATTCGAATCAATAAATATTGTGAAGGATGAAATCGGAAGTATTTTTTTTTAGAGCAAAATGACGATTAAGCCAAGCTTTTTGACGACCGTGCCAAAACCAAGTCCTAATAAAATTTAAGCTCACAAGTAGAATAATATTTCGGGCTTACATACGCTGGCTTTTATTACTGTGCACGCTTACTTCTGCCGTAGCAAGCGAAGTGCATTTTTGTGGCGCGCTAATACCTGCAAAAATCATATCGACCAATAAACCAACGAGAAGCATCAAATATTTTCCAGGCATTGCAACGTACAGGCTCATTGTATATTTATTCAAAAATACTATCACAGGATCGTCATGAAAGAATCTTTTGTATATACAACATATGAACGTACGTGATTTATGCAATATTTATAACATTAACACTTTGAATTTATACTATGTGTATAGAAAAAACAAGATAAAACAAAATAATATCAACTCAAAATAAAAAGAAAAAATACTTAATTTGAAGAAAAGAAACATAAAAGGCGTCATATTTTTATTGATCTTCCTTAATAAAATAATGCTTAATATTTTAATTTAACTTTCTAGAGCTGTTACCAATTTAAATAAATTTCAAAAAATTATATTTTTGTGATCTTTTGAGAAATCACATCGAAAAATAAGCTAAAAAATCTTGTTAAATCATGACAAGCATATTTTTATTGATATATTATTAATTCTCAAATATCTATATTCATTATATTTGAAAGTAGTAAAAAGAAAGTTAAAAATGAAATTGAAACCTGCACTGTTAATTATTTTCAGAAATTAAATAGCCCAATAATAAGAATTTGTCATTCCCTCAAGGAGTGAAGTCGCAGAAAAAATCAGCCTGCTTTATTCTACAAATTTTAGATGTCCAATAATCGTGATCGTTGAAAATATTTCTTATTATCGGTTTTTTTATTTGTTCTAAATGTTTAGCTCTTACTGTTTTTCATTGAAAAACAATGAAAAATTGTTTCATTGAGTAAACAATCTATAATAAAATTCCAAATAAAATGAGAGTTTATTAATTAATACAAAATAAATTAAACGTTCATGATTTTTGTTCAATTCAACCGAACCATAATAGCTTACTCATTTTTCATTTCAATATAATAATAAGCATTCTTTTAACCCACTTAATGCCTACTAAAAACGTGGCAACGCTCAAAAGAATACCAGTTTTTTGTTTGTAAAAAAATATTTCACGACAAATTATAGAAACAAGATTTAAATTCTATAAAACCATTCATTAAAATGTTTCTAAAAGATAAAAAATACTTCACAGTTAGTAATACAAACAGTAGAAAAACAAAGTTATCAATTTCAGTTATGCATTATTTTTAAATCTCGCCACAGATCTATCTATATACATAGAATGAAACAACATTCAGTATCCTTAATTTTACAAAAAAAAAGATAAGCAATATATTGATTGAATTGGCATTCACTTGGAAGAACTCCATTATAACACGATGAAAAAAATAGTAATGTATTTTAGTTCCACAAAATTATTTTTTTAAATATAGTTGATAGCTATTTCGGCTCACGCCATCGTCAGAACTCTGCTTAAACTAACATTTCTTTATTTATATATATTATTGCTGTGTAGAAAAAGTACACAATACATCTTCTCTCCTTTTTTAACGACCTAGCTAGTTTCTTGTTCACAATAAAACTAACAATTGTAAATGAAACTAAAAAGGCGGCTATATCAATAAGTTTACATATGGCACGGAAATGGTCCATTACAGAAACAAAGATACATCAGTCAGAGGAGTCAATAATGGTGACGGAGATATATTAGTTTGTTCGTTAAGAATCCGTTGTGATAGTTGATATCTATTGATCTCCAGCTGTTCCAAAGCCGTCATCTTGCGACCCTTACTACAAAGATGCAAACACTTAGGCGCTGAGTTTGAATTTATATTATGTAATTCCTTTATAACGTGATTAGCGAATTGTGAATCTGTTAATAAAAAATACAATATTTCATTTTCTTATTCACGAACGCCTGAATAACATGCTACTAACATAATAAATATAGGAACAGGTCCATCACGCAAAATATATACATATATTTTTTTTGTATATATAATATTTTTATCGAAAAAGTAATCAATCAATTTATCTTGTCTGAAATAACTTTTTACAGTGATAATGATTACTTTGTATTGGTACGAAAAATAGGTTATTTTAAATCCTTAAATTACTTGCACTACGACAACCCTGTACATGTATGCGATCCCAAAACCTAGCCTACGGCCTGTAGTGCATCCGCCGGCTCTACTACGCACGTCCAGGACATAATTCCGAATTAGTACTTTACTGTACGTGGGAAACATACGTTCGACAGTGGGAAAACGAGTTACAGGCCTTTTATTACTTGCTAAACCTTTATTTGTATTCTAATAAAATTCTGTGTTGCAGGTTATTGTTCCACAATATGTTATCATCGACGACACTACAATAATGCAACTGCATACACATTTGGTTCGACACATAAATTTTTATAGAAGTGCAGTTAATATAAGAACAATACTTTTCAAATGAAGAGTTGTTTCAACTCATATATACACATTTATCAACAATTCATGTTTACTTTTTTGTGTGAATTGAACGATAAAATATATATAAGTATATGTTTTGTACCGAATTAATATAAAACAGATAATTGATAATTGAGAAAAATAATATATATCGTTGCCTAGTGGTCTACGTGGGCTTGAATTCGAGTATCTTTATAACGAAGGTATTAATGTTCAAGACATAATATTTTAAAAAATAAAAACACGTTTTGTAGTACTTTTCGGTTTTCTGTTATCGCGAGCATTATCAACCAACCGTCAGTTGATAATGCTTGCAATGAACGTAATCGGTCCTGATCATTAAATATATTGTGAAAAAAGTATTTAAAAAGGTGTCATTATTATTTAAAATTACCTTTCCAATCGATTTGTGAATTTATTTTTGAAGATGTTAATATTTGCAATGTCTAAATTATCTCGTATTTAAGCGATACGACAAAATGGGGTGCATTAAGAGTAACAAGCTTACTACTATCCCAGTATAATGCCATATCTTTTTACATTTTCTCTTTTTCCGAAAGGACAGGTTGAGTGATCATGTATCAAAAAGCTCTTGTAGAACAACTTTCGTTAAATGAAACTCAATTGTAAGACCACATGCTCTACGTCCGAAGTAATTGTGTTAAGAAAGTTTGTTCGAGAACATCGTAAATTAAAAATCCAGAAATATTTACAAATCTGAAATTAAAAAAGAATCAAATTTTATTTGTTAATATCAGGTGATTTAAAATAGGAATAAAATTTATGACATTGTGAACTCATTGAATTAAAGACATATTTGGATCCTAGCTGTAAGTTCTCCAGTATGATGTATAAATTCACTATTTATTGTCTATATCTCAAAATGCCGAAAAACGAAACCCGAGTCGTGAGTAACAAAACATGTACAATTGCACAAATTTTCAACCATCTAAATTCTAACACGGTGAAAAAATAGCAATGTATTTTAGTTCTACAATTTTTTTTCAAAGATATAGTTAATAGCCTCTACTAAAGAACTAGTTCTGACGATGGTGTGAGCCGAAATAGCTATCAAATATATATTTTAAAATATTTGTAGAGCTAAAATATATTGCTATTTTTCACCGTGTTATAATGGCATTCTATTAAGTAAATTCCAGTTCAATTAATGAATCTAAATTTTATATCGAAAGTCTATGTGGCACCTTCAGTCGATACCATAAATCAAAGATAATCACAAATTCTTGCAGCAAAGTTTTGTATAAAGTTTAAAAATAAAATAGCGTATCAAAGAAAATAAAGATTTTCTCGTGTGCGATTTTTATACTCAATATTGAAAAGATTCGGAGCAGTTTTTTTATTATTGTGTTACTGATTTGTGACTTGGTACGGATATCTTCGAATTTGATTGAATCGCTAAATTACATAGTTTGCTAGATTCGTACAAAACACAATATATACGATTCGCATTCCTAAACAGAATTTATCAATATACATGTATTTCTTTTTCCGCGTTACAACCTTATTTGAGATAATTTGTATTCCGGTGCCATTGCCAACAATTTGTTTGTTTTCAATCCAAATCAATGAAGAGCCAGTTTTATTACAGTATTCACATACGTATTTTGGCAATGCGTATATTGGGGCGGAAGCTTTTCTGTATTGTATATGTTAGCTAACTTCATTCGATATTTATGGAATACGTTTTCTCAATAATAAATAACCATGTAAGAACAACTCAAAAATAAATCGAAGTTTTTTTTATCGAATAACTACAATAATATTCAAAATATTTATAAAATAAAAATAAAATACGATATCGACTGAAGTTGTTTGATGGAATCTTTCATACCGTATATAAAAAAAAAATTTGGTCGTATTTACATTATAATTATCATCATATTTTAAGAACTACATTTTGAAGCTTACTTGAAGTTAATATAAAATTTAAAATAACTTTGATTTTTCCACGTATTGTGCTACTAACTGTGACACGTGTTTCACTTCTTTCAAAGGCATCTTCAGACTTACTATCACAAAGTTTGCCTAAGCGATGAAGTTAATTATCATTTACTTGAAGCTTACAAAAAATAAAAATATTGAGTAATAAGTAGTTGTCATAGCAAAACTTTTGTTGGGAGTATCTTCATTGCGAGTCCATATGCCTTCAATTAAGAGCGAACATACTGACAAAATTATTTATTCCAGCTCCTCATTTCAAACATTGACGAGATTGTAAGGTAGTGCAATAAAATTAGGATATATCAAAAACATTGTTTTTTGAAGATACAAATTTGGATCAGTTTAAATGATCAAAAAATAAGTATTTCGCTTTATCTTGGCGATATGTTTCCATGATCAATTTCTCCGTTGATTTTATGATTTCATTGTTTTATAAAAAAATCACAATAATTAACCGTCTTGCGATTTATGGAGAAAATCACCAGTAGCCCATTTAGGTACACAAACCAATTATCAATACTAGTAATAATATGATTTTACTAGTGTTCCACAGTCTTTATTGACTAAAATTTATATTTAAATCATTTAAAAAAATATTCTGACTAATACACGCTTTCGTGGAAAATTTTTGTTACGAGATAACGAGATACGATACGAGTTACGACAAGAGATGAAAACAACTTGTTGTCGAACAAAGCTTCATTAAAAAACAGGACCAGTATTTTCCAAAAATTGTAATGACTAATTTATTTTTTTAAATGAAAATGCCTAAAGTCATTTGATACACAATTCGTTTAATAATATCTTACGTCTAGTTTGTTCATATTGGAAATATAACACTAAATCAATAATTTCATATAATTATTATTCACACCAAAACTTTTACCAGGCATTTAATTTTTCATGTATTTTCGATAAGAAAATAAAAGGATATTTTTCTGGACATGAAAAAATTGTCAACTCTCCAATCACTGAGTAGCAGCGTCCACTGGATCTTCAACCTTTTCTCTGAAGATAGTCTTTGTGGTTTTCTTAAGCTTAAGTGCTGCACTACTCTGTCCGACGACAGATGTCCCTGTATGATTACTAACGTCACCCTTTCTTGACTTTGTGTCGTTTCCACCAGGGAAATGAAAGGACACAAGACTCGTCAGTTTGGTTTAGTGGTCTAAGTGCAGCGTGCAATTTGCACTTTGCACGTCAGGCTGCAAGCTTTTCGCCATCAAAACTCCACACACTGCTGAAACATGTCTAGTAGTTTATTGGTCAGTTACATCTTTATTTCAGACAGAGAAAATGACATTTTTGTGTCACTGCAAACATATAATCATTCCTGTTATTCAATTTAAAGTTTTCAATGTTTTTAAATTATATTACAATTTTGAATGAAATAAAAAATTATAATTAATAATCTAGAAATTTTATTTAAGAAATCAAATAGGATCCACTCAATGAATTAGTATTGAAACCCAATTTTAATAAAAAAAACTGTTAAACTTATAATTTTAACTAAAAACGATTTTCAGATGCAATTTTTTTCGAAAATTAGTATCATTATAACCTATAAATAAATGAAAATATATGTTTATAATTCAAGCAATCAAAAAATATTTTCACATATTAATATATATTTTTAAAAAAACTCTAGAAAATATCATGAATAAATTTATCATGCTATTTCTAAAATTGCTATAATGGAAATTTCTAGAATTATTATTTTAAGATTTATGTTAGTTCTAAAAATATAATTAAAATAATATCGGGAAAAAGTGCAACGCATATCAACAGGTGACGGCCCGTGACATATGCAACTCGTTACTGGCATAGTAGGTGTGAATTTATTATAAAATTAATTAAGTTTGATCAACAAAGCTTACATTGAAAACTCTAAAAAATCATAAGTGTGACTGTCGTTTGAGTAACGTAAAAATGTTTCCATACTTGATAATCTTATAAACAATTTTAATGAACATTTCAATTAAACATCAGATTTTAGATTAGAGCGATAGATTTCTATTAATGTTCAATTTAAAATAGTTATCAAAAAAGAGAAATATCTTGCAAAAAAAAATAATAAACAATAATTGCTAAAACAAACCTATATACATATTTTATCAACGATAACTAATTTTGGTAACAAGCTGCAAGATTTTGAAAACTTCTTAACAGCTAAAAGGTTAGTAATATTGATTCTTTCTAATTCTTGGAATTCTTATCTGCTTCAAATGAGATAGTGTAATTAAAAATTCTATCAGTAATCAAAGATTTCTTAAACCCATCTCTTTTCGCCCTGTCAATCAATTCTATTGTTATAAAGTAATTAATTGATTTAAAAATTATTACTTTAAGAAAACCAGTATTCTCAATTTTAAAAATCTTGGGATCAAAAAATATCTAAAAAATTCTAGGCATCAGTTATTAAAAAAATATGTTAGTAAAATTTAAAAATACTCAATTCTAGTCTGTTTTCTTCATAGCTTTCTTTATCCATAAAACAAAGAAGAAGACAAAACCTGTAAGAACATTCATTCTTCTTAATACAAATTATTTTAAAATACTTCATTAAGATCGAATAAGCAACATATCGGGCGAAAACATTATTAAGTATAATAAATAGTCGAAAAATCAGTTATAGTTTTCTATTTATTAAGCAAATGCCCTTGCCAAAATATATAGCGCAACCCCTGTTGTCGCGACGCCGAAACAAACAGTCACAGAAAAAAACGTTACTCTACGAATAGTAATGAAAAACATCGTTGACAAATTTAAATTGAGAAACTTTGTCCTACTAAACATTTTAATGATATTTATCTATGTTTTTGCTATACATGCAGAGCGATCATTTAAAAGACGTACAAATACATTTGTAATAACATATTCACTATCTCCCACTGCATTAGTAGAAATAATTAACGATCTATAAATTTTTTTCAACAATTTTTTCCTCTGGTCATATTTGGAAGAGAATTTTTCCCCGCGAATTTCTTATTTTTCTGTAAATTAATGTATGTTCATAAAAATCTGTAAAATCGGGGTTTCTTACTACAGAGGTTAAACCTTTCACGTGATATAAAAGTTTATTAATATAATACCATGTAAATTAAGCTTTCATAAATACTAATCTACTGTAAATCAATTCTCTTTACTCAACTTATTACTGCCATAGTTTTTGAGAAGAATGAAGTTGTATTGCATATTTAGAAATAATTATTCTTCAATATTGTGAGAGAATTTAAAAATAGGCTATTTTCACCATAATAAGATTTTTTTGTTTGGCGTTTTACTTAATTGTTGACTGACAATACATAAGCAAGATCCAGGACAAATTTTCAACAAATCAATTCTGTAATTCATGATATTGACTGAAGGTGCTTGATGGAATTATAAAATCAAATTTGGGTCGTTGAAACTTTATACGATCTCACATGTTTTGTCACTAACGATCCGAACTTCTCTTTCCAGCATCTTCAGACATTTTTCACACTGATGTAACAGTACTGATTTTTGAACAGATGATTTCAGAGAAGTAAATTTCAAAGGAAAAACAGATACAGACCCTAAAGCAACTAAAATAGCCTTTAATTATATTGATTTAATAATAACGTCATTTACCTGTGATAAGTTTTATTTAAAATAAATACTGTTAATGAGTCTTTGATGAAAGTATTATACAACAAATAATAATCATTAAAATTCAATTGTGTATTTTTAAACTAATTTAAATCTGATTTTGAAATTCTTTCAAGCACTACATGTTTTTATCTAGAACTATTATATATAACTTGCTATTTGACTGCATCGGTTTTCATTTAAACTCAAAAAATAATAATGTCTACCGTAAATAAAATTTACAATTAAACATACATCTTTTTAGAAAGATACCAAATACCACAGTGAAGTTGATAAGAACACGCCGCTCTGATACTAAGTAAATTATTACACTTTCGCCAAATTAACCGCTCGAATAAAGACGTGCTCATTCTCAGTCCAGGCATTAATCTTTATAATGGTATCGTAAAAAAATCTGGCTTACATTTTCGGCATCCGTTTATAATTTGTCTCCATACTAATGACTTAACCATTAAATTTGTTAAGTCTTGGGTCGTTCATTATGCCCATTTCCGATTGCTATATTTTTCTTATGCTATTTTTACCATTACGAAGGGAGAGTTACTTAATCACAACATAAATAGCGAAGCTTCAGTGACGAATGTCATTAACTGAAAAAAGATTCTTATAAAATATGAAATTTCGAAATAAATATAGACGTATGCATCAGTATTGTAATCTTAAGGAAAATTGCTTAAAAATAAACTGTTTTCTTTTCCGTCAAAAAAAGAAATATACAGGTATTATTTAGAATCCAGTCGTTTATTTATTTATAATACTTTTTTCAATAAACCTCGATAATTAATTTTTATGTCGGCTTTTGAAAATAACATGTCATATTTAACCCACTTATTTTTGTGGGCGATTTAGCTTTTGTTAATTCATCGCTTCACTTATGAAAAGAAATTAATTAATTGAAATATTAATATGTCTACAAGGTTGAGTAATTGAGTTTGAATTTGTATTTAGAACGTTATTAAGATAAGTATATGATGCTTATTTTTATTGTAAAACTCTTAAGGTAGATGGTGTCACCCATTTTCTTTTATATAACAAAATTCATCATAACATCTGTTACCGACATTTTCGGTTTAATTCTATCGTGTGATTTCTGTTTTGATTGCAGACAATTATTTCTTAACTTATAAATAAATGATAAAATGAAAAGAGAGATTTTTCTCTCTATTGAGCAAGGGAAGAACAATAGCTGCTAATTAGTAATAATTACAATTATAATACCTGGTTCTTGGAGGTGAAAATTTCATCGAAAATAAATGAAAAACAAGAATCACTTTTTCAATTTATATTTACTCACAATTGATTTCTATTAAGATTCTTTTTTATTTGTAATGACTTCAGGAAGCAATTCATTTTATTGATGACAATACCTGAAAATAGTCTTCGAAAAAACACGACACATTTACACATATTACTAGTAGAATAATTAAGTTGCTAATTAAAAATTGGAATTCATCCAATTACTAACATTGCGTTGACATAGAATTTCTTATAATTGATATTTAAAATAATTACTAGAATTTTTTGACATATTCTTGAAAGGAAAGGAAGAAGCTTTTATAGAACAAAAAAAATGATTTTTGTCATTTAATAGGCTATGAATTTGGCAAGCCGTAATATTTCTGTTTATTTTTTTGTAATTCACTGCGGTCGGTGTAAATGGAAAATTATCCATTCAATTTCCCCTGAAATATTCATCCAATCGCTTTTTCGTTTTTAATATTTTTCGCACACATATTAATCGGGGAGAGCATTTTTAGGTGGGAAATTAAAAAGGATTACGACGCATATAAATTGGAATTTACCCAAAACAAACATTACTGAAAAATCAGGTTGTATTGAAGCAACTGGAAAATAAATCCCCGTTATATTTATCCGTCGGATACATGTGGAACACATGGTTTATTCTATATTATTATATATATGATTAAATAATTTATTTATGTTTACATTTCCTATTAAATCAGCCATAATAATGATAAACTGTTGGTAAAAAAAATTAGAAAAAAAAACAATATTTCGAGAAATAATCTACGTTACACAAATTTTTCGCTCGTTTGTTTATTGAGGATTATTTGCAATACAAAAATCCGGTTCATATCACGAAATTTGCGGTACTCTTAACAGCCTTTTGGAGCGCATTTTTCTTAGAAGTTACAATAATACATATTGTATTTTATTCTTCCTTCATTGATAAATTACAAAATTAAAATAAAAGCCGCAGTTTTTGTTAGAATAGAATGTTTTATTAACAAACAAATACTTGTTTTCGAAAAAAAAGCTCTGTTGAATAAATATAACAAGTTAAATCATTGGATGTGTCTTTGTCAGGTTTTAAATTTAATGTTAAGTATATTTTCAATATGACCTTTGATTCGGATTGATAAATTCCATTATTGATGAAATAGGTTTTCATATATCAATATAAATGATAGAAAAAAAGCCGTTGATATTCTTTTTTGGATCCTTTTTGTACATTGACAAATATGTTTTCAATAACGGTACTTAATAATTTTAAATATAGAAGAATATTTTTAAGATATATACGGTATCATAATTGACAGTTTTCTGTTTGTCATATTTATTTTTGTAATACCGTTATTTATATTTACAATATAACAAGCTGTATTGAAAATAACGTACATATACGAGTACACATAGCATTTTTCATTAGATTATTTTTTCATGAACTTTTTGTCATCAAAATATAATTGATATGCATATGACATAGATCAACTATAGAAGAAAAGCTTCAGATTTTAAGATGGATCTATAAAGTGTTTTTCTTATTGTTCGAGAGCATTTAGTCTGAAGCTGTTATTATAAAAGTTTTGGCATATTGGACACGAATCTGAAGATATATTGCATTATTTGGTCGAAAGATGATTTTTAATTTCTTCAGTATGTTAAGCTCAGCTTAAATTTGTTTAAATCTTAGTTCTTATTATGGTGATGACCAAAATACTTGGCTGAGCAAGTTACGTTTTCTTTTTTTCTCTCTTCTTTTAAGCACAATAATGCATAGTTTAAAGATCAGTCCGTGCAGCTCTGTATCAGGCCAAGAATATTAAACGTAAAATCGATTCTTTTTATCAGTATTGCGTTATGGAAGGCGGCCGTGTAACAGCCGCTTTATACACATAATGGGTGGAGGTGGGGCAACCAACTTTTTTCAGTAACAGTTTATTCCGAATTTACAGCGGAATTTAACGAAGTTAATGCCTCTTCAATATATAAACAAAAATCATATCTACAATTTAAAAGTCATTACTACCAACCGCGTTTAGTGCATTTTTGTGATTAGCCACTAATAAATTTTCACAAGATTTGGTACATAAACATTATTATAAGAATATTATTGAGTATCATTAAAATCAATTTCTAATGCCATATATCTTTAGGCTTAAGTTTGAACCTTCATAAAACATACTTGTAGATATCACGATAACTTTTAAGTCATTTTCATGTAGCTTCCGGGCAAACTTTGCATTAATAATATTCAGTGGCGGCAATGCGCTAGCTATATGTCTATTACTTTTTCAATTTGAAGCACAAAAAGTTTTATCGAAAATTAGTGATAAGCTTACCAATAGTCTGATAACAATTATATAATCTGAATATCGCCCAGAAAAACTGTTTATATCTAATAATTTTAACCTTAATATTGTTATTTCTTATCGGTATTGATTAATTTTCACTCTATCAAGCTTTAGAATGTAAAACTAGATTTTTTTATGGCGACCGCATTTTATTACATTGCGTTTTCTTATCCCGCTTGCGTTATAAATCCGCTTTAAGAACACATCTTTACCGTGAAACTTTTGAAAACTTTGTCGGCCTGTCGTATGCTAGTTCAATTGGATGTTTTCTCCTGTAATTTATTTCACACTCAGTCAAATGAAAATCATTTATGTGTCAAATAATACTAATTTAATTTATAGCCTTCATATTAAGTCATTAATAAAGAACATAAATAAAAAGCTGACTGATGATTTCAAAAATTCATTTATAGTATATTTTATAAATACCATATTATCAATACCAAAAATGATTGTTTTACTCTTGTAGTTAAGTGTACCGAAGTGTTCATAATTGTTTTTAAATTAGTAGTGTCAATGAAATGGTTCATTTCTAACACATTTTTTTTATATTATCACAGTAAGCTCTATACGGCTTAATTTATTATTATTGCTTTACACTATGGAAACGATTATTACATATCTATAATCGATAATATTTATACCATTCAAATTAATGCTTGAATCACAAAAATATTATGAAACCTTATACTTTCTAATCAAAAGTGTTTATTTAAAAAAAAACACAAAGAAAGTCTTCATATATTTTAATTTGACTCCAATGTAATAATTAAAGTTTGTCAATGTAAATTTATAGTAGACTTTTTTGATGGATAATAATATCGACTATAAAGAAGAATTATGTAACGTTTTTTAATGTTTTAACCAAAAAATTGAATTTATATAATGGGGTTAAATTAATATATCATATATTGCTTATTTTAATACAATTCTGTATTTTTTAATACAGAAAGTCGGTAAACTCTCACTTCCTACTAAGCGTGCGTGGTTAATTTTTGATTCTTAATATTTTACTAATTCGACAATATTATCACAGAAAACTATTCCAAAATAAATTTCGTAACGTTTATATCCAAATAGATTTTTTTAGTCTTTACCTTTTTCTGCGATTGTTTTAAAGACACGGCATTGCACGTTTTAAAGTTAATGCAATACTATTTTAAAATATGTCCATCATTTCATTGAATATTTTTTTAAAGCACATTTGTTGTATTTTTAATTTTACGAATAAGTGGTTTCCTGATTTTGGGGTCAATTTTATGATGTCGTTTGTGCTAAGTCACAAAAACAGAACTTGAAATGGAAATATTATCATACTGACCTACACCAACGAACCAAAAAATATTGAAAACAATCGAGAAAGTCAGTACTGTATTAAAAAGACCCCGTGCTAAACAAGGGATGAATGTCTCATTCAACTAACATAACCGAATAAGAAAAACCTTAAACATCAAATTGAAGCAACAATTTAGCTTTTCGAATATGCTCTAATCAATGAATACTTTTTTCACCTTTTGCATAAAATGTACAGCACGTCAATAATCCGAGAAGGTGGCGTAGTAGCCGAGTAAGTGAGTATATTCAAACTCCGGCCCGCATCTGCTTCTGGCTTACGAGTGTTTAAAAGCTTAAAACGTTCCCTTCGAAACTTTCCATATTCTCAATATATCGTCATCGTACATACTTACTGCTACGTGGCTGTCAAAGAAAGGCTGGACTATTCGATGTATTTAGTTTACGGCAAACTGTTACCAACATTAAGTGACTTCAAACTTGAAAGATAAAACGAACCTGACTAAAAATTACTCTTTGGTTAACTTTAACTTAAGCATTTTTCACTCAAATATTATTAGGAAAATCTACCAAGAGTTTTTAATAATCTAAATTCATATTTCTCATTTTAGTATCGTTATTTGCATTAGAGATATGTGCCCAATTCTTCGATGGAAAAGCACTATGTTAAATATTAAAAATACATTTTCTAGTACTATTTCCCCTTTATATTTAAGAACAGAACATGACTTAATTGCGAGAATCTTTAAATAACACAATACAAATAACAAACAAAACAAAACACTATTTTTACCGCTTCGTAAACATTTTTATTATTTAAAATGAAATGCACTTCAAACAAGTAGTGACAGTTATCACCTTACATGTGAAAAGTATTATGTTCATTAAAAAAACACACATACCGTTTACTGCTTTTACGAATTAATACAGTGACTAATATCAGTTTTTCACCTTTTTCCAAGACTGGCTTAAAGTTATGTTTCGTTAAAATGTAAGATTTTTACATATTGAAATAAAATAAATCCATCAGTAAAAAATTTTAATAATAATAAAACCAGCTTATAAAAGTTGTTGTATTTTAATTATTCTCATATAAATCAACGACATGAAAATTTACTGTATACATAACTATAGAATACAGAAATATTTCTTATCATCTTTTTTTTATGAAAATATAGATTTGTTTGAATAAAAGCTATTGAGAACTTCTCAAAAAGTTTTTTTTGAAATGCATTTCACAGATACTTACTTAATAATGTTCCCACGTTAGTATCATACACTATTTTATAATACCTTAAATATCGTCCATAACACAGATTTTGTGAAGTTTATACATAAAATACCTCTAGTTTTGAGCTTAAATTATCGAGAGCGTCACAAAAGCTCTGCAAAAATAATCCGTGTCCACTCTGTGACTAGTTCCCATACCATTATCCGTTGGCAGCTTTCAGTAACGCATTCAGAATAAGAAATATCAGGTACTGCAGCGCAGAGAACATTTCTTGTAACTCTGGTAAGAGGCGAGCTTTTTGAGTTAAGCCTTCGTTTATTTACTTTCGGATGCGGGAGTGCGGCTTCTTTCGTCGTAAATGTTTCCAACGTAGTAGCAGCTACATGCTACACCGGCTACGATGACACAAAGTATTGAGTGAGAGAGAATAACGGTATTGTTTGTGGAGTATATTGCCACTTAAAGACTGTACAGCAAATAAAAGCTTGAAAAATGAAGCTCCTTTAACCAGACCATATACCATAATTTTGCTTTTTTTGTAAGTCTGCATTTATTTGTCATAACAATATAACGCCAACCGGAATGCTTAAATTTTACTTTTGACAAAATTACGTACTCGTATTCAAAACAATAGTAAAAAATCATTGTAAAAAAAAGACAAAAATCAAATTTTAATCCCTTTGTGTTATTGATGTTGCTCATCACTGAAAGTAAAACCATGATAATTATACAGCTGCTTGAGTCGAGAAACATTCATTTTTAAAAGTACCCAACTATTTTATTTTATGAAAATAAAATCATTACTATTTTATATGCCCTAATGTTGTTCAAACAAGTTCAATACATTTAAAAATATTTAATTTCATTCAAGTAAATTTTTAAAGTCCGTTTTCTTTTTCATGTTACGTAAATTTATATAAATTTTATTCATATACGAATCTATTTACATGTCTTTTCAAGCAATCGGTCGTCATATCCATAAAAAGACCGTTGCCTTAAATGTGATGTACAATAATTTAAGTATTTTTGAATTTTTGAAAATTAGTACAATTCTACATCCTTCATCGCTAATGCCCCGGGTTTCACCTTTCGGCATCTTCATTCATTCTATCACACAGATGCATTATAACTATTGATTTTATATTAACGTTAAATTTTCAACGACAACCAATCACTCGCTATATATATTTACCTAAAGAGCAGGAAGATAAAAGGTATTGGACTAGAAAATAACTCGTGATCAGCTAATCATTGTTACTATGGTATATAATATCACAAATAATCATATGTCATTTAGCAGTTCATAAATCAATGGAAAACTGTTTTATAAAACCATCGGCCTCTCAGCCGAGTTTAGCGACATTGACCACATGCCGAATGGTGAATGTTTTACTTAGATCAAATTGTTCACCACAAAGTACTAAATATAATACACAGCATTATTTCATGAAATCACATGCTTCATGATATTAATTATCAAACGTAAGCAAATTAGCTAGAATACCACCGTTATGTATAATATTATATGACTCGCTAAATATAGCCATAATTCAGATCGCTAATTTTATATTGCGAAAGTGGCATTTGGGCAAGTGGCGTTCGGCACTCTATTTCAACACACGTCAGCTGTGAGAGAGTGTAAAGTGGAAAGCTCACTTACCTGTCGCCGAGTAGTTGTAGTAGTTACTACCCTTCGACCGCCCGACGCCCTCTTTTAACCCACTCAATGGTGTGGTATACACGAATATTTCCCATTACGCATACAATAATTACACATATGTTAATCGACTAATGATGATTTGTTACATTTCAATTATGACTAAAAGATACTTAATGCTTAGAAGTTTTCAACATTAGTTCATCAAGAATTATCAAGGAGTATTTCAGTAAATGAATTCTAATCAGTAAAATTTTATATAATTTCATAATACTGTCGATAACGACTCAAGTATTCAGACATTTATTTCTTTAATGACAAAACTTATTGGTTATTGATAATTGACGATGTTTTTTGTAATATTATGATAAACATGTTTATTGATGTCGTTAAAAAAAATAATGCGTCTCATGAGATTCTTAATTGTCCATGAACGCAATGGCGTTGTTACTAAATAGTTTTATTATCAAAATTAGACTTCTACGAATTGATTTTTTCAGTACAATTATCAATTATTATTTACGTTAATTGATTGAATTGTCATTTACTTGGTAGAACTCCATTAAAACACAATGGAAAAACAGCAATGTGTTTTAGTTCTACAAAATTTATTTCCTATAAACTTTGTTAAACTAAAATACAATGCTATTTTTCCATCGTATTATTATTTAAGTTTTGGTTTTCTGCGATTCTATATACTATCCTATCCACCTGGCCCTAAAAATGGATGTGGCCAATGTGATTAGCTAAGTACTAGCTTCATCTTAACTGCCATTATCAATATCTTTAAAAAAACGAGGTTATTATACAATATTAGCTTGACATTAATATTTTAACAAAACTATAGTTATTATTTATATAATGATTTGCATTTTTTCCGTTTAATACATTCTATATTCACATTTTTGTACAGTTATATATAAATGTCAAATTTGAATTGTTGAAACTTTGTACGATTCCACTCGTTTTGTCACTAACGATCCGAGTTTCGCCTTTCGGCATCTTTAGGCATTCTATCACACGGATGCAATATTTTAACATTGACACGCTATTGACGTTATGACGTTATGAGCTGTGTTTTTTTTAACATTTATCATATTTCTAAGCACTTGCACCCCTCGATTAGGTACGCCAATGTCTACCTTCTGAAACGTATCGACAGGTTACGACAGTGCGGTGCACAGCAATGACTTATTCAGCCCGCGTTCATTCCAGGTCACGACTGGCATATCATTTCAATGGACATAAACAATGAAAAGAACGTTAATGGATATTGAATGTATTTAAATATTTAAAAAAATGCAAGGAACACATGTTCCAAAGATATAGAACTTTAAGCATACCATCGTTACCCGCATATAACTTTACACATTTCATACTATGAAAACAAAAACTATCCAAATATTTTGATATGAAATATATACGAGAGAAACCGTTTTCAATGGGATAAATTAATGAGTCTTCTTGAACGAGTTGTTACTTTACCAAAGCGGAACATATTATATTATAGAAATCTAATGAAAGTATCTCTACATCAAATTTGAGTAGTTGAAACAGTGTGCTTATCAACATATTTTGTCTTATATGACCCGGGCTTCAGAATCTTCAAGCATTATATTACACGAACGCAATAGAATTATCACACAGTTAACAGTTTTCAACGGCTATATAAAAGGAAAAATACTCTGCGAACAATATTAACCTTAGGCCTTGGAGCTATATATATATTTAAAATAGTTATAAAAACTATATATATTTATTATAAATCGAAATTTAATTTTGAAAATTATAATTTTAAAAGACCAAAAAAGCATCTAAATGGCTTTTTGGCGAAAGGTTTTTACAATATACTATCACCATTTGTTGAAGGGTTATTTGATACTTTTACATATCTGATTATTTTCAATAGATGGACTATTGTGACATTAAATATTAGGCGACCTAGTGTAAGAGTTATTTTTTTTAGACTGTCGACCCATTGCACTTATTTCACGTAAGGAAGAATTATGAAGGTTTAACTGTTAGTTTAATATATCCATTGAATTTAATTTAGGTTTGTTTATCTCTTAAATTTCTTGATAAAATTTATGTTTGTTATTGAAATATCATCAAACGCTGTCAGTCGAAATCGTCATCCGGTCACCTAACCTTTATTTTTTTAAGAGTAAGATAATGTGAACAGAGGCTACGATAAAACAAGTAGTTGATCACCCTCGCTATGTCCCCATTTTCTGATCAGAAACGTGAGAGTGAAATTAGATATCGCTGATATAAATTTATCTGTAGATAGACACATTGATCGTTTCGTAATCGACGAAGACGACGTTAGTAAGTCGACCAAAGACGCGGAAAATATCTTAATTAATTGATGATAAATACATTCATTGATAACTTTGTTGTATTTGACATTTTGTTTTAAAGTGGTTTAATGTAAATTCAAGGAGATTTTTTTTATTTAGAATCCCATGGTTTTTACTTTTGCTTATAGCTTTTTTCTTATCATATCCTTTAACAGGTGGCAGTTCTGCAATACATGTTTGTATTCGATCGGTTTTTTTTCGGAAATAATACTTTAATCAAATCATCACAAAATTATCACATTGCGTCGATGAATAAAAACATTTTCATTTCAAGGTTTTATATAATACAAAAAATTTCGATTCAATAATATTCTCTGGTGATGACATTTTTTTTAATAGATATGGTATATTCAAAACATGAATAAATTTTTAAAAAATATTTTCCGCAGACTTTAGTAAAACGTATTTTTTCCTAAAATATCACCGACAATTTAAATTTGCATCGGTACCAACGTGATAAAAATTCCCCAAACATAACAATATTCATAAATAAATCCCCAAAGAGTGAGAGAAAAGACGAGTTATTTTTATTTTTGAATTCACGTTTGTTAACACCTACCGAAGTCCCTCGGTACTAAATATTTCGTTCAGAAAAAAGCCGGCCCTCCCAGATATTATTTTTCACGTAAAGCCATGAAACGTGCTCCAGGGCTGTCAATAGAAGCAGACCTCGTCGTGGAAATTGTTTTCTTCTGCCGTGAAAAGGGGAAACAATTTATAGCTTCGAGATGAAGTTTCACTTTATTTGTGGAAATCATTCCACGCAGGTGGTACCTGCTTTTAAGAATAGCATTCAATAAAGGTCGCGGTCGGACAAGTCCCACGTAACAATTAACAGGGCAATGAACCAGTGTTCTAAAAATAGCAACGCGATTATATTATTATACAATATATCAAATTATCACACTGTAAATTAAAAAAATAAGAAATCATTAAATTTGACAATAACGTTACACCTAGCACTTATGTTATACCACTATTAATTAGTTTTTTCAGTATAAAATATCCTACTGTCTATTAGGTGTTTTTTTTCTCAAAGCCAATGTCGCTAAAATACCTTGAAATTTGAATTTAATAATTATAAACAATTTACTTATGATTGGTCAAATAATTTTAACATGTCAGTATAACCACAATTTCACTTACTACTTACTAATTAATTAAATACAAATTTAAAAAAAAAACTAATTAGGGCACATCATTATTACCATACCGTAATTGATAGTTTTAGTTTTCTTTTTCCGATACGCCTAGCGGTCTTAAAAATATTTCATGTTTTTGAACGCTTATTATTGTTGATACATAGTCATTTTTCGAGACCTGATGAGGTCTCATAACCCTTTAACGTCGTTGGCTTCTGGCTGAGCACTTCGATATGTTGCGAACTTGCAATCTATGTAGTTTGTTCTCCTATTGATTTCAAATAATTCGGTGGATTTTTCCAGTAATAATATGAATAACAAAATAAATGATATATTACAATACTTATATTCAGTAATATCAAATATTTGTGTTTTTGTAGTATATTTTTTTATTGTACTTTATAACACTCTAGACTCAAGACCATCAGTATGTAGCATATGCCACTTTTTGGCAGCATACCTTTAAAATTACGTTTTATGAAAATTATCGGTACGCTAAAAAAAATATTGTAATTCTACCTAGTATTGCAATATTTTTTTGTACCTGTGGGTGAGTGTCTGTACGTCAATCACTGCAGTACAAATCTTATAGGAATAAAATTGTCTAAATATACAATAGATTTATTAGTTTTATTTCAGTGGTACGCTGAGTTTCCAGTTATTTGAATAATCTGCTTTTTTGGCACACCAATGCATTGGGTTATTAATTATTTATTATAAATAATTTTCCAACAAACAAGAAAATTATTAGTGGTATAACAAATCATTATACAATTATAGAATCTTAACTTTTGTGCGATAATATATCGATATAGATAAAAAATAACTTAATGTCAGAATTAATTTTAAAAAACTCAATAAAAAGAATCAAGAATAACAATTTGACTTCCGGTTACCTTAATTATACTAAACTACGTTTTTTTTAATGTTTTTCCCCTGTATTATAGTATAATATTATATAAGAATTTTACTGCGAAATTGTAAGGATATCAAATAAAACCCAAGGTATTGAATCTTATACATTTTTTTTTAATTCCTATAGTTAGCAAATGCATACAACATCGACGGTCAATTGAGTGAATTAAGTTGAAAGTGCTTAAAATTAATTTTTCAGCAAGCCCCTGAAAACTGTAGTGTTGTTCTGTACACCACTTTTAATCGCTAGTGCTGTGTTATTAATTATATTATTACAGTATAATAAATTAGGCAAATGTTTAAACAGTGGATGTGTGTAGTATTAGAGAAATGCCCAGGGTGAAAATTAACATAATGAAACAACAGCTTCCTACGAATTATTAATTAGCCAGTTGTTTGTCGCATTCCTGCAAATGGCTGAAACTCACTCATTAAAATGTTATCGTTTCAGATTATTTGCTTTTAAATGATGAAACACAGAAATTTATTTTATGATAATTTTTATCTTTGAAATTTTGTTTTTGTATGTCCCTGCCTGTTTATTTTTGTTTTGCATGATATTCAAAGAGCTAAATCACATCATAAACAGTCTTCAAAAAATCATCCCACACCGTTTTGATATATATTTGTTATTTGACCTTTCTTCCTTTCGCAGTCACATTCTTCTGCAAACTTTTTACCATTATTTTTATTGTACATTATGCAATCAGACGTGCAGAAAATCTTAAGTTTTTTATATATTCTCTAAATTAATTGATATTTAATACCTCTCAATTAACATTGAATTATTAGTGAAAATCATATAAACTCATATATAAACTTTCAAATAATTTTCATGATGAAGAAAAATTATTCGACAAATTGTAGGTGTTGTGTACCTAACCATAGACAATACGATTATACTAATATAATGCCGAAACCATTATGTTTTGAGTGGTGTCTATTTTGTTTTTCACCAAAGCTTATTATTTTGAATAATTAATTCTTTGATCATAACCGGCGCGATAATCATATTAACCTTTTTAATTGGATACATTAAAGCGGTGGGCGAATAGATTACGCAACAGTGATAAATTTGCATGAAAAATAAAACACACAATACAGCACGTGTCGGCCTTTATTCTCGTAATAATGGAAATACGTGATAACCTATTGGCCAGAAGTGGTTGGATGCGCGGAAATGTCAAATTAAAGCAAATTGAACTGTCCACATTGCAGTTAACGTCATCAAATCCAACTAGTCACGTAAAATTGCCACTACTAAAAATGAATAATTTCCGCACACCCGACCAGCAAACTATCGAACACCACGAGAACGATAATAATATTGTTTTACGGCGGAAAAATCGTTGTAAAATTAAAGTCATCTCCAATGACATCATTGTATCAGATGCCCCATCCAGAACTTCAAAAAATATATTTAAAAAACTAAATTTACGTCTTAACATATTTATTATTGTATCATTTAATGAATCTATTTAATATTCGATTACAAAACATCTCATCTTTAGAGTGTTCAAACTTTAGAGACTCACTCTTCAAAACTAACGTGCTCATTTTGGCAAAGTGATTAATATGCCATAATATGTTCATATTCTATATCAGTGGTCTCCAAGCTCTGTTTCGCAAATCAAAATAAAAAGTCGCGAGTCAACAAAAATTGGTATTAATGTAATTTCAGCACTATGGTAGCGCTTAATCAAAAGGCTTCCCAAAAGAAGACGGGACATAACCACTGAATTAGACTTTTTGGATATATATATATAATATATTATATATATATATGACAAAATGAAAACACTTCAGGATAAGTTTGTCCTGGAAATATTCAATTGCGTCATTTTCATCGATATACAATGATTTTGGATATTTCTTGTGCTTTTATTCTTTACATCGTATCTCAAAAATTAATATAGATGTGTGCTCAATAAGCTGATAAAATAATAACCTTGTTCATTGACATATTTATCAAAAAAAGTACAATATTAGAAATTTTAAAAGATTGGTATGTTAGAAGGCATTGTAATGTATTATAATATGTTATTAGAAATGCTTTTTTCATGAGTAGACAATGCTACCAAAATGTCGTTATATTTACCTATTACTTTTATTTAGTGCATGGTTGTATTTGATAGTACAATTGAATACTTAACGCTTTCACTGATAATCTAAAAATTCCAAGTAACAGTGACATGTAAAATGTATTGCAAATTATTAATAATATGCATTATTTCAAAACCAATGCATGCGAGCGTCGGCAAGTACAAATAACTCGTCTTCGGTATTATTGCGTCTCATATTACATCTCGATAAATCTGCTTCAAGTTCATAGTGTAATGGTCGGCTTGCACGTATATTTATTTTGAATTACATTTTCGTTTTTCAAGTTTTTTTTTATCCTTTTCAAAGTACATTTTTTTAAGTTATTCTACGTGTTTTGCCACTTACGACCCTTTTGGCATTTTCATGCATTCTATCACACGGAGGCAACAGAACTGACAAGACTGAGAAGACGTTTTACGAGTTCTTCACTATAATTTAGAAACAAATCACGTTAACATCGGATTGATTGATTGTACTTAAATAGATAGAAGAGAGTTTTTTTATGTATTTGTTTTTTATATTATCATTTTCATAAAATATATTAAACTTTGTATAAAATAATTTTTATAATTGGAGTGAGTATATTTGGAAAAAATATAAATACAATAGAATTTAAAATAGATCGATAAAATAAAACAAATGGCTTGCAATTATTTATATATTTAAAACATTCATTTCTTTGTAAATGCGTTAATGCCACTAATCGCAACACGAAAATTAAATTAAATATTATCGCCTAATATAAATAAATAAGGTATTAGGCTAACATAAATGTTAAGAGGTAGTGAGAAATCGTGCCGATTTTGTTTATTAATTCCACGATAGAGTGAGTATGTTATGGACCCAAGTCCAAGGGTGTAAGTTTTCATCGATACGAATAATTCTTTTATTCTTCATACCAGGCTACCAGGCTAACATAATGTAGAGGAGGTAAATTTTTCGATGTTAGAAATCGTTAGTGAAACAAAAAATTGTTAACTATATCCGACCTCTTCTAACATTCGTTTATTCGCGGGAAAATAGTTGCAATCTAAGCCTTAGGGCGGTGATGCAATGGGTATGATTTTGATCGTTAGTATTCGGTGCAGAAAGAGGTATCCACTCTATACTTACCGAATATATAGTCCAAAGTATATACCAGTATATACTATTTCAAACACGTTTATTTATTGTATGGATATTACTTTTTGTGTCATCTGTGGAAATTATTTATGCTTAGGATTTTGATTTTTTTAACACTGAGGCTTGCCACAACTCTTTATTTTTTTATTATGACTTTTTGGTGTGATTAGAATGAAATTTGTTGTTTTCCGCGTGGTATTAAATTTGATGTATCTATCGATATAAATTGTGAAAATACTGGCAAATTGAAAAGAAAATCCATTTTTTATGATAAGTGTAAGTATTTTTAGAGGAAAATCAAAATGAAGCTTTTATGATTGTAAATATAATATATATATACTATACATACCAAGCCAAGTTCAAGTAGTGTAATTGGGGGTTCCACTATATTTGAATGAAAATTATATTTTTCTCTATTACATGATATCTTTAGAAAATACACCAATAATTAACAATTCACTTTTTTCAGAATAAATACGAATAGATTCTTCATTTTTTTGGTATAACTAATTTTAGTAAAAATAAATAATACTTTTAACATAAATACAGGATAAATATTGCCTTGGTTGGAATTTGCAAATGAAATTACTTTTTACTGTTCATTACGATATAATATTAATTTTTTTAAGAAAATCTTTGATTTTTCAACATCTAGTAGACTTTTACCTAGCAAAAACTTATTGCACCATTGTCAAATGCTTTTGAGGTGAAAATATACAGCATATATTTGCAAAGCTATATATATATTCAATGCATTATTTTTCCCTGCTTATCAAAATAAGGGTGATTAATTGTTAAAATAAAAGATACATATATGCAGCATACTTTTAATTATATGACATATAAATAACATGGACATTTACCATGTGATTGTAATAAAATAATGTGTGATTAAAAAGTTGTAGAATTTTTTGAGTGTATAAATTGATCAATGAAAGATACCAATTCAAGCGCAATATTCAAATCAATAAAACTGAAATATTTGAATGTTTGTTTCTCTCTATAGTTTTTAGAATTTCATACTAATTGTTGAAGACCACATTTGCACGTTACTGAAAATACTTATGTCATATATTTGAATAAGTAAAACAAGATCAAGAAGTTCTTCTGAGTTCCTACATGACATCTTTAATCTGCGTGGTGATAGCCGCTATCATGGCTGCATCAGGAAGCGAAAGTACAGCATTGCTTTGGAACTCAGGTCGTCTTGATATTTGTGCCCAAGCCCGTTCAGCTGTAAGTGAAAGTGGTGTGTCCAGCAGCGACGTCCAATCAAACTGCCAAGTGCCATTTAAGAACTAGAAAATAAAATATGTCATAATTTGTCAACAGCAAACTTTGCTTTTCATCAAAGTTCAAAGACTTAAATTGTACTTAAATCAATAATTAATTTAAGCTTAGAGTAGTGATGCTCAAACGTCTGAGAACAAAAGTTTGCTTCTAGCTGTTTCTAAATTCTTAGTGGACCCCTACGCTACATTCTCATTAATGAACCCTTTCTATGTACATACTAGCAATATGATGAAGTACCTAATTCCATTTTTTAGAAGTATTTTACTTTTAGAATTCAACATATAAAGCTTCTTTATTGAAAAAATATTCATATTTACCTGGTCGAATTGCCTTCTGCCAATATAAAACATGGTATAAAGTAAAGATACAGAACTGACTGGAACTGTTTTGTCATTGATCATTGGTAGATGATCGGCTGCACCGAGTTCTCCCAGAATCCAATCAGAATGTTTGCAAAAATATTGGTACATGACCTGTAAAAAATGTATGATAAATCAGTCAATAGAATGCAAGGCATTTACACTAATTTTATGAAAAAATGAATTTTGATTCAAATGAATGAAAACACTTAATTTTTCAGATCTAAATAATTATTATACTTACTTGGAGACTATTTCTTCCAGCTGATGTCATCAACAATTGACTGACCATAGCTTCTGCCCCTTCCGAAAATTCTACACAGTCAATCACTGGGTTGCTCTATAAATTTGATGTGAAAAGCTACTTATATCATAAACTTTAACACATGTAAATTTCTTTTATAAACCAAGTTTTATCATATTGTTTATTAGCATGACTCGAGCATAGAGGAGAATCTTTGTTAGGACTAAATTATTCTTACAAAGTTTTTATTTGTTATATGAAAATCATAATTTTCTTCTGAATAAACTTTACTATTGATAGAATATAGAATAGATTGAATTAAAAACTTTTGGTTGATTTTATTTCAACTCATATATCAAGGATACCAGTGAACTCTTCTTTGACACATATAATAAAACAATGTTAATAAAAAAGAAACCTCTGCTTCAGATCCATACATATATATTTTGGCAGATGAGAGATGAAAATATACATTGAAAACAAAAGTTTAATAAGCCATCCAAATCCATTATAAAATAAATGAAATCCATTTTTACCGGGTAAGACTTCCCTAACAATGCAGCTATTCCTTCAAGACTGAAATCTTCAAGATTTTCTACAGGTTTCTGAGTTTGCGCGATAAATGCTTGAATCTGTTCTGTATGCTTATTTTCTTCGTCTATTGAACATAACGCTTCTGCCAAAGCCATGGCCACTGATGATACACTACTAAGACTACCATCAAAGCTGACAGAATAAACAGCACCTGAGTATAAAAATAGATTCATAGATGGTGTATAAAAACCAAATTAAAATAAAGGAATATATATTTTACTGTAATCCATCAAGAACAATTTTTACATTTTCAAATTTCATCAAGCATCTTCAGTCGATGTCATAAATTATATTCAAATTTATTGGTAGAAAGCTTTCAAAAAAACTTTGGGCGTGAACTTAGTAGCATTTAAAATATGTGTTCCAGGGGGAAAACATATAGGGTCAGAAGGAGAATAAAACATAAAAAGTATAGTGGGAAATTTGTGTTTTCACTTTTTGCCATTTACCCTTTGGTTCCACTACCTCGAGTTTCAGATCAAATTTAAAACCTTTGCAAGTGCTTTATACAGCATGAAGTCTTTTGACAATCGGGCATCATTTGGCGACGTTACAGCCAAGGTAAGATTCTCAAATGTGATCAATGTGACTTTGTAAGGAGAATTTTAAATTTCAAAATGACTTTTATCTACTTGGTTACACAAGCCAGCATCTTTCAATAGAAAAATCAATCCACCTGAACTTTCTATTTTTTTTTATTCAAATTGGGACTTACTGGTCAGATACTGCCCAAATGTGCTATGTGCTGTTATAGTATGTATGTAGTATAAATATATATTATATATTCTATATAGAAGAATGTGACAAATGCTGGTACAATAAGGAGCGTCATTGGGTGTCTTCTATTTTAAAATATATTAAATGGACATTGATTGACCCTTATGTGCTTCCCTCACTATTCAATTCCAATTCAAACAACTTCCGTCCATACATGAAATTTTTATCAAAATAGTATGTGTTCACTGTTATTAGCCCCTTTTTATTTCATCAGTGATCATATTCAAAAGGGCTATAATATTGAATATTGAAACAAGCTAGTCAAAATAATAATAAAGTATTCGGTTATTCCTTGCATACAGGTCATCATTTTATTGCACAAAAAATAGATAATTTAATTTAAAATATTTATAATTTCATTGGCATACTTATTCTTTCGCCAGTTTTCCCCTTATCTTTCTTTCTGGAGGACTTTCTCTCTTTCTTTGAAAGCTTCTTTTTTGCATCTTTCAAATTGACAACTGGTACCTCAGGAGTAGTGGCTGAAAGAATATATATGTTAGAATTATGCATGTACTTAATTTTAACTGTAACATAAACTTTTTGTAAAAATCTCTTAGTTACCCTTAGCATCTTTGACTGTATTCAGACCAGACACATCAATCAAATCTTCATAAAGAGCCATCAATAAAAATTGTAGTAGCACTGAATCGGCAACTGGTGTGGATGTAGCGGGCAAAATGTCAGATATCAGAATTGATAATGAAAGAAGCGATCGTGGTATACAGTCCCACAATTGAGAAAAACATGTCAGACATAATGACATTGCCTATAAAAAAAACATTCATAGCTTTTATGATAAGTGAAACATTTTTAACAAGGTATCATAACCATAATAAATATGACAGTATAATCCTAAGACTGCGTTTCTTATGAGAACTTTTAAAAAAATGATAAATAGAGACATATTTTAAAAAGAAAATTAAAAATCATCCCTACAATCTTTTATTATATACACTGTCAACTGCCCTAACTGTCAATTTCAATGATTTTTTATTTAATATATAATTACATTCATTGCAAATTCACTAATTCTTTGATTTAACAAAGTTCTGGTAGTATAGATAGTCATAACTTGGTGCTTGTCATAAAATATGTGTTCAATGTGAGATAATTTCATGTTTTAGTGATTAATGTACCTTGGTTAACTTATACTCAATCATGCAGCTTTCAGACAAAAAAGGAATGCCAGCATGAATTCCATACAAAATATTATGCGGTATCTGGATTGTGAAAAGAATTTTTTATCATAAAATAAACTTTATTATTTAAAATAGGACCAGCAAGTTTATAGAGAATGAATGTGAAACATGAATATGAGACTGACAGTAAAACAATAAATAGAGAGTTAATTTTCTCAACAGTTTCTCAGAAAAGAGTAATTTTCCTCTCCTGTATTCTATTGGTGGGGTGAATACCCCTTCTAATACATATGATAAGTTGTCGACTAGAGACAAAGAGAATACAATTATTGATTTAATTGGCATTTACTTGGACCCATTCCAACTCCATTCCCTCCTTTACCATCTTCTTATTCACTTCTCTCAACCTTGCATTGTATTATGGTTATATTGTCTTGATGCTAACTAAGCTGCAAGACACTGATTATTAAATTAACATTTGGTCTGTTTTTCCCAACCTTTTTTTTAAAACTGTGACATTCTTAGTTTGAAATATTTTTTTTTAATTATTATTCTTTCAAAAAACCAGCTCCCTTAGTCATAAACTTTTACACAAACTTTTGACGTTTGAGAAAAAAAAACATATTTACCTGGTACATGGATGCTCCTGTTTGCACAGCATTTATTAAAGTCTGTGTTATCGGTGGAAGTACTGGCGTTACCAAAGCTAATATAGCTGATAGCCAAGGAGGATGCTTCAAAACCCATAGCTAGAAAATAATTTGATTAATGATCAAATGCAAAGTGCATGGGTGGTCAAGAGTTCTCTCTCACATTGAATATTTAATACAGAGAATAAATATAATGAATAATAAAACTTTTTTTATTTGCATACATTTTTTGTGAATAAATTTAATAAGTCTATTACAAAGCTAACAAGAAATGGAAAAAGATTTTTCAAATTTGCTTGAAAGAAAATTTGTCCCTTATTTTACTTTTTGGACACATATTTTAAGAAAATATTTGTTAATAAATAAAGTGGGCAGCAGAATATTTCTCTCAGGAAGTAAAGATCTTACAAAGCATGTGTCAATGTGATTGTGAATTTATTCATAACATTTTGGGGTATATGTAATTATATCAAACGAAGATGGAGTTTACTACTTCAAACAATATTTTTTGGGTAAAAACACATTGAATTCATAAATTTCCAAATTTGATTTATTTCTTTTAGGGTGTCCACATACTTGTCTCCGATCTAAGCAAGCAGCCCAACCGATGCCCGTTTCTTCCAAAGACTTAACAATAGCGTGTTTCATATCTGCTTCAGAACAAACTGATATTACAATGTAAGTGAGTGCTGAAACAACTTCCGCATTCATCTTTAGGGAAGGTTCATTTGAAACTGTGTTTGTTGAAGTACCTACAAAAATTTATTTGGAATGCAAATTACTATCATAAATAAATCAGTAAATCAGAAAACCTAGTGTTGGTTGAATCGGTGTTAAATATTTTTGTATCAACAACATATGAGTTGTATCTATAGATATGAGTTGTACCTATTTGAGAATTATTTTCGAACAAACTAAGAGCAAGATCTTTATTTTACATAGACCAAGAGTAAGCAACCTTTTTGAGGTTAGGAGTTACTTTCAATTGAAAATTTCATAGCGATCAATTTCCAATCAAATAGTTTGTTGATGCTTTTAAAAAAAAAAAAACCTTTAATTTTAAATTTTAAATATCTTTTAATATGTTCAAAATATTACAACTTTACTACATTCGTAATGGTTTCTTATGTCTAATTTCAAATATGAAAACTTTTGAAATTCCCAATTGTAGTTGAAATTTATTAAATTTTGCTTCTCAGTCTATCGATTTCCCACTCTTGACACATACATTGATTCAAAGAATTCTTAACTCATGCCTTAGCCTGTGTCTGACAGCGAGACTATATCCCACCATTCATTTTGTCATTTCCCTCAGAATCCCTCAATAATATTATTGTTCAAATAATAATGTAGAGTCCGAATCCCAATTTTATTTATTTCACGATTTCGGTGTATTCTTACCTTCATTTGAAAAAGTAACTTTTCTGTCTGTCAAACATGAGCCGTCTTTAGCACATAAAAAACCACCACAGGATGTGGGATCTTGATTTTGATTTGAAATTTGTATCACGTCAGTCGGCAGACCTTCAATACAATGCTTAAACAAACTTGATGCCACCCTACACTCCCTCATCAATAGAACCTGCAATCCAGCATAGTAAATATTCACACAATTCTTTGCATTTGAAGAAATCTTATTTCATATACATGTCATACTAATATCAGACATTGTGACAGTTATCATATATTATCTATCACTTTAAAGGTTTTAACTATCATTTCTTGGTGGAAAGGCATGATATTTAAAATAATAAAAACACTTTCTTTATTACTATTTCCAAAATATATTTTATGATATTACAATATTTATCAGTTGATACGTTTAGGAAAGAAAATAATTTCAGTGTATTATTTTCACATGATAGTAAAATTTTTACTTACTTTCAATAGTACTGGCCAAAGCGGTTGGGGCTGTGACAGCAAAACATACAATTCCAGGGCAATAGCTGTAGAAGTAGTGAGTTCTCTACATGATATAACAGTGCGGTCAGTTGAATCAGTTGAAAATAAATGTGGCATAGATAAAATGTACCACAATGAGGGGTAGCCAGGCCGGGTTTCAAATAAGTGAATACCCGAAGGCTGCTTAAACATCTACAAAAAAACAAGATCCAAACTTTTAGACATAAGTCTGATTTTTGATAATTACATAACAGATTAGAAAAGCATTCTACATTCAATTCAAAATTTAGCGAAAGACATAAGACATCACTCAATAAGTTCATAGGATGACAAATAAAGCAATAGCTTTTAAGCTAAATTCGATTTTATTTATCAACATAGTCTATTTTAAGAGTGATACATTTATTCCAACACTTTTCTAACATTTCTATGCCTTTTTTATCGAATGATTAGTCCAACCCTTCAAAATACGCTTCTGTTTCGACAATCAACTCCTCATTGGAGCCATATCTCTTTCTGGCGAGCATTTATTTGAGATCAGAGAAAAGATAATAGTTGTTCGGGGATAAATCTGGAAGCAATTCAAAATAAAATAGATATTTGAAAGGCAGCGTTTTAAATCAGCAAACCACATCTCTACAATTTGTTTCGATGGAGCAGGTTTTGCTAAGATGAGTCCACATCTCTACAATTTGTTTCGATGGAGCAGGTTTTGCTAAGATGAGTCAGAATAGCACTTTTCAAGTCAACGCTTAACTTGAATGATATTTATTCCAATTAAAAGCAATGCTTTATCAACGCACAAGATTCAAATTTTTTCATTGTTTTGAAAATTACAAAAGCAGCATCACTAAAACCACTGAAACTTGTAAACTAATATTGGAATGTCATGAAAAATTTACACACATCGAATAAAGGTTAGTAATATCTAAAAATTATATGAATTTGTAAATAGTTGTGCTATCTATTTGTCATCATATGAACTTATCAATTGGTGTGTAAATAGAAGCATAAAAATATTACTTTATATAAACAGTGTAATGGAGCTCCTCTTAGCAGTAAACAAATCAGGAGCTCATGACATTTTGCATGCACATCCCTAATGACTTTTCCAAGAGTAGATATATTCAATCCAATAAGCTCCTCGCCTTTGCAACATATGGCAGGTAAAAGTTGAGATACACAAAGCAAGATATTCAAGATATCATTCATCATGATGCCATTTCGCTTGTGATCAGGGAGTTCCTAAGAAAGAAAAGAAAATATTGTGATTAATATACGTCAGATTTTAGAATTTTTTATGTATTTTTCATTTCAATTGTAACCTTTTTACCTGCGTATAACGAACAGTCAATATGGTGAGTGTTTCGTTCAACATTCCTGCAAATACTCTTTGAGCCATTTTTGGAGGGACAGTATCCCATAGATCTTGTCGAGTGCCTTGAAAATACAAAATTTACATTTTGTTACTTTAATTTTGGTATATTTGTTTACACTTGTGCCCCACGATTCAAATGAAAAATAATTAAATTCCCGAGTCCTGAGAATTCTTGGGAAGCTCAAAAGTTGCATCTTGCGTCCCAGCAATTGAAAAACCTTAAGATTTAAGAATCCCTAATATATATGTATTGAAAATGAAAATTCACATATTGAAATTTTTTAAGCTTTAATGAAAGGATATGAATGTTTTTTTTTTATAATTATTACAGTGCTCAGAACCACTGCAGTTAATGTTAAGGCTTAGTGAACACTAATATCATGTGGGTTTCCTGCCTCATCAACTTATAAATCCAACAAAGTGCTATAAAAAATATCTAATTCAACTGAACAGTACTATAAAAATATAGATTTCCTATAACAGTTAAAATCATATTGAAAGATATTACACTTCAAATTTTAAATCAAAGTTATTAAGACATATTTAAAATTTACCTTGCATGTAGAGCCACCACATTCTCACAGATGATGATCCACTTTCACCGGATTCTCCTTGTAACACATAAAGCGAAAGCAACCTTCCATGCAAATCTAAAACCCTTTCTGCTAGAGCCTCGGCCATCTCAGAGTATGCTTTCTGACTTGTCTAGAACAAAGGTTGACTCAGATTGTTTCTTCATAGAATTACACAATATTAAAAATTATTGCATAATAATTTACCTGCAAGCATCCAGTTCGCTCATTTCCGCCGGTGTTTTTGGATGCTTGAATATAGACATGCAAACTATTTTTTATGAGAGCAGCTGCTCCTAAAGTTGCAGTCAATACCGGTAGATCAGCATGATCTAAAGCTTCTTGACTTAAGACATGGAGATGTTCTGAAAAATACATATGGCTGGTGAGAAGGCTATAACCATATTCTGTCGAACACCTAAACCAGTGGTTGAGAAAGAATTGCTTGAGAGCTATAAGAATCTTAGAGTATTTTCAAAAAAAATATGATTTTTTAAGACAAAACTGATTAAAAAATTACAATAAAAGAGCATATAATCAAAAAATCTAACAGCATGCACATTTATAAAAAAAAATTGTTTGGTATAAATTTTGCCATTAAAAATGGGTGGTTTGTGTCTGATTTTATTTTTTATCAAAGTAGATGCTCTAAACATAAGAGATAATAATAAATGTTTTGATACAGGAAAATGCAAAGCATAACCGATCTCCAAATGAATTTTAATTTAATATTTCCCATTAGCAATGTGCTCAATCAATAGAGTTCTTCAAATGCAATAATTTTTAATATCTGACACAGGCTTAAAAAAATTAGCTTAAAGTAATTTTAAAATTACCAAGTAATTGTTCTGATGACTTAACAACCATGCATACAAATTTGTCTGGATCTGATGCCTTCACGATTCCTCCACAACCACCCACTGCTTCATCTTCATCAGCACTACCATCCAGTAACCCTGACGACATTCTGATAAAAAATGCCATTTGAGATATTTACTATCATGTGTTTTTTTCTCAAATAAAATTAATGAAAATCATATATTTGAATGGTGCCAAACAATACACATACACATATTTTCTATTTGCTGCCCAAAATATTTAAGATAATTAATGTTTTCCACATACCGGAATGCTGCTACAAATTCCTCTTCCCACCACATAACAAGTTTCACAGATGCAAATGATGCATTTCGGGGGAAATCCAAGCGACCTCCAACAATGCCTGAACAGATACTCTCTTGAAGGACAGTTTGGTTTACCTAATAGAAGTTGACAAATTAAAATAATTATAATATGTCACCCATTATAAATTACTAGTTTGTAACTGTGTTATTAAATCTGCGAAGAAAACAGGAAATTAATTTTGTTTTTGCATATTTTTTGAGAGATAAGATTATACAAATTAATTTGAAATATTTTTCTTCAAATTCGAATCAAAAATAGGTTTACTTTTTAGGAGTTAACTGTCACTTCTTCATGGATAATTTTTAAATTTTGAATAATAAAAACACATTTTAGCACTATTTCAAGAACATATTTTATGATGAATAACAGTCGTAATGATCATAAAAAAGACATTGGGCTATATCTGGACCATCTCTGCCTACAACTTCCAAGACCAAAACGACAAAAATACGTAGTGATTTTTATGTGGTAGGATTGCAAAGGTATTTTATATTTTGAACTCCTGAAATACAATCAGAAAATTACAGCAGTACGATAATGTCAAAAATGAACTACCACAAAGAATCTATTCATTTCTATCAAAAACTATATTTGAATTAAAAAAGCTCACAAAATGTTGATGCTTACCTGATAATATTGAAGATCTCTTTGCAATAATATCGGAACTCTGTCCATTAAATTACCCTCTTCCATCACCTCCATTGTGGATAGGGGTTTAAAACAGCTGGGATTAAAAGAAAGGAACGGGAGAATGTAAAAAAAAAAAAACAACAATTAATCAATATTTTAATGAAAACAAAAACAAAACATAAATTAAACTAAGCTATGAGCACATTTGGAGAAATCAGCTTGGTTTTTAACAATTTCGTTGATCTCTTTCTGCAACAGCTGGTGAAGAGTTATTCCATCATGCTTGTATATCCAATAACCATCACCTTTCATAACAAAATCGTATCGTTTTGGACCTGATGTTGGCGAACTCAGCCAAACCTGCCTATTAGGTGTCTGGCGGTTAATAACATAGGTCCCATAGGGTTCACCAAAGGTGACTGTTAAAACACCATCCTGAAATTGAAATTAATAGATTTTTTAATTAAGTGTACTTTTTTTAAAAAATCAGATTTTATTCTACTTTTTTAACACTAGTATTAATACAATAATAATTAATAAACGGGGCCTTTTTTGATTGTACAAAATAAATTTACATTTACGAGACTTGAAAGAATGCTTAACATCTTAATATACCTGAAATAGTGGGCAGCATGTGTGTACAATTATGTTTGTCTTCCAGCTTAAAACATAATAAATAATGTCATGGAATGTGTCTCACAATTAACCTTAATGAAACAGCATAAGCTTGATTAATTTAATATTTAGGTTATGTTCATATTTTTGACTGAATATGCCCTTCCCTTTATAAGTAATGAGGGTATACTGATCTATGGCTTGATCTTACATGTTTATTGAACTTGTATTATTTTTTTTTATTGATTATTAACCTACCCCGAAGACTACATCAGAACCTTTCAAATGCGGGCATTTTTCTATGAGGTCTTCAAAATATTCACACAGTGATTCAAGGGTTTCTTCACAAACTTCTTCAAATTTCAATGCATCCACCAGGCCTGAAGCTTCTATGCTGAACTGCCTTGAGGCATAAAATGGTAGAATTATGTTATTAATTTGTTTATCCCGGGTTTTCAAAAGAGCATTAAAAATTGGAAAGATTCGGGTCCTCGAAGGATATGTTGCAGATATCGGTCGTAATAGACACCAACACCTCTTCAGTGCGCTTTGAATCATATTGATCAAATAAATTTTGTCGTTATGGATTTTACTGCATCAAAACATACTTTTTTGGTTATGTTAAGTTCCTCCGTGCTGTCAAAAACAGCTGTCTGGTGGTGCAAAGAAGTCAGAAATATTTTTAATATTTTATTCTCATAAAAGAATTATTATCATAAAATTTTCTACCGTGGTTTTTTTATTCATTGAATATTTTTTTTATTGAAACATGGGTTTTCAAAATAAATGCTTACATCTTTCGATCAAATATTTAAGCGGTAAAATAGCCTCAATATATTGTATAATAAAAGTGTACAAGATAAACGGCTTAATAATTCATGTTTTTAAAAGAATGCTGCATTAGCAATACTTTTTGATGTAACATATACATATATTATTTTAATATTTGCTTCGGTGTTTTGTAAATATTTTGCCAAACTATAATGGGTTTTATAATCATTTCAAAGCAATAGACAATATAAAATCCGACTTTACTTTTGACAGTTTTAGCAAATAAATTCACTCAATTTCTTTGTTTTGAATCTATCGTTCTCGATTGTTGTAGAAGTAGATATGAAATGATTTTATTAATTATACATAATTCCTGAGAGAGACGCTTTTGAAATTTAATGGAATATCGATGAAAATATACATAATTAAAAATAACCTAACACAATTATAAAATATTGTTAATATATTATAATGGATAAAGATAGAATACTCAGTATTTTGCCTTATGACTATGAATATATAATAGCTGGAGATTACAAATATAAGAATGAGCAAGATTTTCGATGCACATTAAATATACGAAAAATACACAACGAGGAAGATGCTAAGGTAATTTATACTCCAAATGGGTGACGATATCCCACACACTGTCAATTAATAGTTATTTTACTGTACATAAATCAAAAACTTTTGATTAAGAAATGACAAAGTAACGTGAGTTAGTTTCAACACTACCACTCGACAAATTTACAAAAACTCTTCCCATAGTTTTATGCGACTACTTGCATAAAACATAGATATATTTATAAATCATTGCAATAACTTACAAGTATTAGATTATAATCCCTAGACAACTATCTGCATTGACATTTTTCATTATAGAAATGGATATCCAAACTTAGTGATTGCACCTTAACAACATGGCGAGTGCAAAGGACGTACCCTGCTTCTGGAAGATGCAATGTTTACAAAATAGCAATGAAATGTCAACACAATGTGAACTACAAATTCAAAGCTGCGCAAGAAAGAAAGAAAAGTCATATTTCTAAACACACTGGCTGTCCGTCCAACTTAGTTCTTACAATCAAAAGGTAAAATGATTCTAAGATAATGATACTTATTGATGACTTATCTTATTAATAATATATAAACGTTTGATATATATATATATATATTGAAATTGACAATTTCAAACTCAACTACTAAAACAACCAAGGTATTCAATCAAATATGTTAGGTTGTATGAAATTCATTGTCCATCCTTTTCCTACAAAACATTTTTCCAATGCCTACATTCTTGCATAATAACTTTTTTCTCAATCGTAAAATACACCATTATTTTTAAACACCATCTGTAAAACCTGATTCAAACTTTATTGAAACATTTACTTACTATTTTATTATATATTTTCCTCAATAATGTTTACAGATACGTCAAAAAATCAAAAGCAAAAAGGTCACGAGGATCTGATCCATCACTTATTGAATGGCCATGTTTTGTGGAACTTAAGTTTGTCCATAATCATCCTCTGAACACAGCTGAAGTGCTACGTTTTAGACCTCTTGGAGCTGAAATAAAAGAAAAGATAATACTGCTATTCAGAAAAGGTCACACTGCTGCCTCAGCACTAGAAAGCATAAAGCTTGAATTATTTCTTGATAATGATGACAAGTATTTTGAAATAGCAGCCGATAGATTCTATGTGCCGACGCTGTCTCAAGTTCAGTATCTATTCAATCATACATTTGGAGTGACCGGTTCTAAAGATATAAATTGCATAAGGCCTGGTGTGGAAGAATTGATAGATAATTACAACATTGCAAACATCATCGGCAGAGCTGAAATGGGGAGAATGGGAGATAGCAAATTCGTTACAATCTGCTCTCCTATAATGAGCAGGGCTCATGAAATGCTCCCTCATAGTTATCAAATGGCGATGATGGAAGCATCTGGAAGCACTGATAAAAAAGGACACAAAATCTACTTTATCGTATCACCCACACCAGCTGGGTCAATACCTCTAGGTTGCATAATTACAGACACCGATCGGCAAGAAGTACTAAATGCAGCATTGCTTACATTAAAACGCTGTTTCCCTCCTAATAAATCTTTTTATGGCAACGGATTTCCATGCGTTTTAATGACTGATGATGATCTTAAAGAGCAGGGTCCTTTAAAACTTCATTGGCCTAAATCAGTAATGCTGCTATGCCAATACCGTGTACTGAAAGCAGCTTGGAATTGGTTAAATTGCAGTCACAATGTTCCAAAAACCATGCGCGAAGAAGTTTACTATTCTATCAAAAGGCTCATTTATTGTCAAAACGAAAAAGAATTGTGTGAACTCTACACAATACTGGTTACGAAATATCACAGTAATTTACCTAAATTTGTTACATATTTAAACAATATGTGGCCCAACAGGCCTCTTTGGTCCTCTGCTTACCGTAGCAATGTCCCCATAGGGGGAAACTGCAATCTAAACTATGTCGAAATAACTTTTAAGATAATGAAAGACTGTATACTAGAACGAATTAAAAACTATAATTTAACTCAACTCGTAGACTTTATACTAGTGCATTACGAAGCGTACATTCGTAGGAGATTAATCGATTTTTCTGTTGGAAGAGTTTGTAAGAGCTTACTGTATAAATACATGCCTCCAACGTGTATCATTAACCCTAGTACAATAATTCACAGTGAAATTGATTCGAGCTGTTACTTTGTTCCGAGTGAATCTGATTATGGTATTAAATATATGGTAGATGTAAGACATTGTATTTGTTCATGTGAACACGGCAGAGCAGGTAGAGTTTGCAAGCATTTATGTGGAGTCATTAATCAAATAGAAAATCCTGAAGATGCACTGCAAATTCCTCAAGATTTTAAAGATATGTTGTACAGAATAGCTACAGGAAATGACCCCAATATTATAGAAGAGGAACTTTTACCTGAACCACCTTCCTCACCATTTGAAGACTGCATCAACATCAAAACAGATTCGGAGTCTTTACCTGAAAAGCCTATTTTGGGATTGACTGAAAAAGAAAACATTGAGTTAGATACTTTCTTCAGTTCAATTACTGATGGCCTAAAAAATAAAAATGATTTATTTGTTCCGGCTGTTAAAGCTATGCTCAAAACTTTTTCCAAAATGAAATCTGAATCATCTTTTTTATCAGCATTGCATACTTTTGGAAAACATTCCAATTCTCGATCGAGTCATGTGATAAAATCTGAAGACAAAAAATACAGCCTTAATGGAAAGAAAAGAAGTCGTCGCAGTGGCGGTATCGACAAACAGTATGTTGCTATTTTACCGCGAATTAAACTGAATAGAGATCCTCTTGGTGATCCGCTAGCTGTTTAACAATAATTATTAAACTTTTTGTAATATTTTTTTATATTGGCATTGTTAAAAAAATATATACGCTTTATGTTTTTTATAAATGAAAGATTTATCAAAAAAAATTAAATATCTTTTGAAATTATTATTATCAGCTTTTTTACTCCAAAGTTCCCTATTTTTATTCATCTAATACGTGTATTATTAAAGTGGAACGATAGTGTGTTCCAACATTTCCAAATATTTGTAGAATTGATTATTCAAATATTTTATTGGAACCCCCAATTGCAACACTAATTATTTAACATTATTTAAGAAGTGGTGCAGCCACTGATTGGCCACTGACTGCCATCACATCAAAAGTAAGTAAATTAATGAAGAAAGGAGAATAATAATAAAAATTATCAGTATGGACCTTCTTTGTGCTACAACCAGCCAAATTGAGCTTAGAATACCTCTATTACTTGTAAATAAAAAGAGTTGTAAATATACACTAGCTGTGGTATGTTCTGGATACAAAGGCTTGGTTTAGCAAAGGTTCTCTAGATTATTTTAAAGGTATAATGGATGCTTGTACATTATTCAATTGTTTTGTCACCAAAAGTTGATTACGTAGTAATTACAAAACTACAGATCATCGACACCGTAAAAGGACTGCTAACCCAAACTTAAAGTGGGTGTAATTGACTTATTTTATTGATCGTAATGGATCCAACAGTGGGCTCTTTATTAACTATCCTTTACACAATTGTTCACAAATTGAGTAAAACTTCAATTAAACAATAAAAGGAGAAAATTATTTGTCATTTTCAAACCTTTAACATTATTACTTACATATTACTTACATCGTTCAAAGGAATTTTGATACCTGGAAATATGTAAAATCCCAGCATATTAAAAACATAATTTTCAATATTGACTGAGGGTGCTTGGTGGATTTTCAATATCAAATTTAATTTGTTTAACCTTTGTACAATTCCACATATTTTAACGTTCACAACCTAGGTTTCGCTTTTCGGTTTCATCAGGTAATCACACGGACGCAATAGAATTGACAGTCAATAAACAGCTTGCAACGCTTATAAAAATTAAGAATGGCGAAATATATAGACCATAGGGCTAAGAGTTAAATAAATATTTGAAAAATGTCGATCCACGCGTTCGCGAGCGTTTTACGATGCATATCTCGATCGCGCATCGTTTGGCAACACTAGATTCAAAACAAGGTTTCAAATATGATAAATGTAATTTTACATGCACCATTTCAATATTTTTTCAAATATGTCAAAACGACCTGTAGGATGACAGAATGTCGAAAAATTGTTAAAAAATCGTCAATTATATAAATTACGTAGTATAGTGGGAGGTTTATGTTTAAATATATTGTGGACTTCAATTATCTTCCTTTTCATTCCATAACGTCAAGTGTACTTTTTTGACCAGCAAAATAAAATCTTTGTTACATATTCGTGTCACAATTTCAATGTACGTAAGTACTTAGTTACATAAGTTTAAATTTATATATTATGCGCATACATTTGCAGTACCGTGCTTACATCAATTTTATTTCTGTCAAACATGGATCGGATTTTATTATTCACTTGAAGTTTGTTTGTTGTCTTTCTGACGTAATAAAAAAGTGTGCATGAGTATTGTCCAAATTAAGAAAAAAGACGAATACGACTCAACGTGTAATGCGCTGTTTTTTACAGCTGCATAATAAACAATATTATTATTGTTTTGTTTCCTTCGAATGAATTCGATTTGATATTGAATTCAAGGAACAGATAAATTGTACGCCTACATATAAGAAATTCGTCGGAGCAATCATTCAGGCATGACGACGGTGGCTGGCAATTTGGCCACGGCAGGCAATCAACCACAAAATAACGACCGCAATATGAAAGGATCGCTTCCTACGTTACTAAACCAAACAATTATCTAGAAGTTAGGTTCATTTAAAATAATGTGCTTACACCAAAAAGATAGGAGATACGTATAACTAGTAGCCAGTGGTCCACGCAGCGATACAATACGCGCTAAGTTCAATGGGTCATACAAGCAATCAAAATATTGCTGTATTCGATATTGCTAGTAGGTTAGTATTAACTAGAAAAGTGACGAAGTAAAATAAAATATTCAACAAGAACAAAAAGAACTCTGTAAATATTTTTTAAAGAATACACAAAATATTTAATTCAGTCGAAACGGTTGGTAAATTGTGATTTACTGGGACAATGATGCGAAAGCTTTCATATAAATATCTTAATCTGTATGTTAAATTGCGTTAAGTTCAAAACTGCAGCGAACCAGTTAACAAAACTATAAGATGGACTTAAAAGGCATTGCGTCATTGCATCTCCGGAAAATATTGCGCACAAATTCATTATTTTGCCAGATGAATCATTTATTTACAATCTAAGGATAGAAATTTGCCACTGGTACCAAAGGCTTGTTTGTTGCATTTGTTTTATTGTGAATTTATTTAAAAAATTATCAATTCAATATTTTCTTAAATACCTCAATTTTATCACTAATCGATATACATTTAATATCATATTTTTGCATGCAACAGGTTATACACTACATGTGTACAGTTATCTTTACGATATAATAAAAAACAAATATAATACCATAACCAAAAGCATAAGTAACCGGCAAACATGTCTATGAACGACTTATAAATATTTCATATAAGAATCAGCCAGATTAGAATGATACATTCAAAACAAAACGATTGCTTCTTTATTTTTTATAGTACTTACCGAGTCAAAATTAATTGCCTGCATAAACTTCTTTTAAGTGGCATTTACCTGATTAATTTATTCGTGTTCATAAAAACATTTATATAAAAAGGTTTTCGACCTCTCGTAAACTGAAGCGGAATCACAGCTGGAAAAAAAGCATTCAAAATAATTGGTTCACTACTGCATTTGATTTTAGTCACCATTATAATTTTAAGATTATTGACTTACATTGTTTTTTTTCAGTATCTATTATACATGTAAAATTAGAAACATCATTTAATATTATCATGTATGGACACCGATCATTATATAACAGTGAAAGAAAACGTATTCTCTAGTGAATTATTACACTGAGTATTCTATAAAACTCTTCACTTTCAAGATATTGAAAATAATATGTGATACTACAGTATTACCATATACAGTTTGTTTGCCGGAAATGTTTACTACTTTGCTTGGTTGCCATTTGGCAAAATAAAATACTGTTAAAACTTAGCAGTTGTGAAATATAGAGTCAAATTTACTATGAATAAATATTCGTTAACAACATATCATCAAAATCAATCAACAATTTTTGGGACGATTAGAAAATTACTTGAAATTTAGTGTACAACTAATACTATCAAAACCCACTATTGTTAAGTTATTGCTCTGTAGCTGACAAACACAAAGGATCATAACGTGCGAGAAAATCAACTAAAAAGCATAGATAATGGCCAAACAAGTGTTCAAGACATTCCATCATCATCAATTAGACACGGAGCTCGAGAAATTAGACTTAAGTTAACAATTTAGAGGAAAACCGAGCTTAAAAATCTGCAATTTCTTCCGTTTAAAATTTAACTGACATAAGAGCTTTTTCCACAGGACCATTTGTAACGCCGTTTATATATAAACCAATAAACAAAGTAAAAATAAAGTATAAAAAAACAAAGCCCAATGTACGGCTTATAAAGTTGTTTATTGTTTTTCATTATAGAGCAAAAATTGTTATTTTAAGAAATGTTTTCATCTAGATATCGTAAAATTTTAAAGTGTATATAATGAACAAAATCATGAGTGCTTAAAAAATAATTCTAAGAAAATTCTACACCAGGATCGTATAAGTTTACTTTTTCCTCCGAATGTTAAGTTCCAATAAATGAATCGTATAATATATTTGACTCGTAAACTCATAAAATATTTTTACCTTGGTTTCTTTTCCATAGGAAGGCACCGGGATTTTTTTCTTTATCCAGTCGTTTAATTTAGTCATTAGTAAATGTTTCAAAACTATTTATGTAGCAGAATAAATCAGTCTGATGAGAATGTCTTGGTGAAATTTCTGCTCGTAAAAAATTTATAAGATATTCTTCCGATGAATATTGACATTGTATTAAAATACAATTTAGGCTCTGAAAAACCCATGATTACGAGACAAAAAAAAACGGACAACATCCCGCAATTAAAATGCGTATTTCTGAGTCACACATTAAAAATTCATTTGGTCTCAAAGTGTACATTAACGAGTACACATAAGTTCATTTCTGTTCGCTGAATAATAATAACGGAATGTTTATTTTCAAAACAGTAACTCATTCATTTGATGCTGAAAAATCGACTCATATTTCAGTCACGCTGAAAGTACTTACATACATCTCAAGCGGCCACATTTTGTTGCAAAGAAGTCGCAAACTTTTCAAACCAACATTAATATCTTTTGAATCTATGAATATACCATATGTTATAATGCATGTCTCAGCATATCACGCACATACATATTATTTAACATTTCATTTACTTCAGCAATTCGGGCGCATTTATTTTAATGTCACCTAATACATAGACTATTTAGAGTTGTCTAAAACAGACGAATCTTAAAATCGTAAATAAATATTGGTTTTGTAAATAAATTGTCAACTGGAACCTTGTGTACAAAAAGATTGCGCTACTTTTATTGATTTGTGTTGCTTGATGATGCAAATATATGTCAGATTGTGTAATTAAAAAATACATCGAAATCAGGGACGACACTTCAGATTTTTCTCCATTTTTTTCAGGATTTGGGGGACAAAATTAAACAAGGTGGCAATTGTATATTTATGTTTCGTCTGTATGAACAAGCCAACGTAAAAGGCATAAATCATCTATTTTAGTTTCAGGTGTGAGGGGCCAATGAACTAAATGGCGCCCCTGATCAAAGAAGTTCATGTAAAATAGAACAATATACATATATAAAAAAAATAATCGTACGACTTAATCACAGATTAATTCTTAAGTTTGATAGTTATAAAGTGCATAAAAATATACTACTCAAGTCAATTGTAGAAGTTTATAAACATTCTGATATTTAAATCGGTTTTCTCGAAAACGAATAGTTAAAATTTTTCTGGTGAAAATTATTTGAAGTTGTCAATTTGAAGATGTCACGACAAACATGTCTAGATTTTAAATATCCCGTGACCCTTGAGTAACGAATTCCACGAATGACTAATTACAAATTATAATAAAACATTTTTATAGTAACCAGATAGTAACAAGAGAATACAAACAAATTCAATATCATTTTACAGAATTTTTTCGTAGCATTAGTTTTTTAAAAATTACCAACTTTTTCCCTTCTTGTGTTAGTTTCTTATCAATGATGCACCGTGTTAATTTGCGTCAAGACTAATGACGCTGCCGTGTTGTTCGATTACTTCGATACTTTGTAAAATACCAAGCACCATTTTTATGAGTGACGTTATTTGAAATTTTAATTATTTTGTTTCTTTTATCCAATAACCTTTTTCGTACTTTTTGTTAACTTACCACACAGCTTTATCTATTAAACTTTGCTTAATAACAAATTTTAAATCTTTGGTCTAATGAATTGACCCAAGGAATAAATCACATTCAAGATGCAGTCATAAATAATTTATACAATTATTTTATTCATATATCACCAGGTTTCATTGATTGGCAGGCAGAACTTATTGCATATACTTATTTTTACAGCACACACTACAAGGAGGTTCAACTTTTATGAGATACGCAATATGTTTATTTTTTTATTGACAATGCCATAAAACCATGGCAGCATGATTGAGTGTTTCTTTAATTTTTGAATAAATAAATCGGTGTATGTAATTGGTCCACGATCTCATATGTATACCTTAGTTTTATTCTCAACTGAATCGGCTTTATTTCCATGTGGCGAAGTAGGTATAAAGTTTATTATTATGATTCCATATTTGGAATATGGCTTTTATAAACACCAGCTCTTGTCAGAATAATTCTGTAGTTTATGACAATCAATGGCAACCCAATTACAAATATTTGAAACGGGTCAGTTGATTTATTGATTTGTTTTCAACAACAGCTAATGTTCTTTATGTCAAATCACTTCAGAAAATCTGAATGAAAGCAAATATTCATTGTTTACCTTAGTAATGAATAACAAAATAAGATACGGTTAATATTAAGAAGATTCCCAAAGAAGCATGTGTCCAGTGACACACGTGGCATATGCTTCTATCAATTTCACTTGAAATCTTCTATCAAAATTTGAATTGTTCAAACTTTGTACGATTCCACATGTTTTGTCACTAACGACCAGGGTTTCACTTTTCGGCATCTTCAGGCATTGTATAACACGGATGCAATAAAATCGACACACAATAAACAGTTAGCACTGTTATATACCAGAGAAGTAATTTACAGAGGAAAAACACAGACCCTAACGCTAGGATCCAAACAAACAAATGAAATAACTCTCAATTTATTGATTTAAAAATAATAACAATCAATTGCCTATGATAAGTTATATTAACATTATATACTGGCCTGGGTCTTTGATGAATGGATTCTACAACACATAATAGTCAACCCCATTGCATTTTAACGAAAATGCAATGGGGTTATTTTAAACTAAGAGATGCATACTTATTTCTAATTCGTGGGTAACGGTGGGAATTAAACATCAGGAGACGTAATAAAGGAATTTATTTATGATATTGTCAGCTCATATGGAATCAAACAATTTTTCAACAATTCAAATTTGATATTAAAATTCCATCAAGCATCTTCAATCGATATCATACATTCACTTTTATAGTTTCATATGCCCCAAGCATGTTTAAAGGAACTTGCTTAACATCAAATATTTAAAAAATAACTAATTTGTTAATAATCGATCTGTGTAAAAATGTAATAATGAGTTGACTTTAAGCTTCAATCAACAATTATAGGGGAGTATCTTAATCAGATTTAAGCTTTTTTGTGGTTTTATCATAATGCAAAATACAGCTTTTCGAAAAAAATAATAACTAAACTACATTAACATAATGTTCAATGTAAACATCTGAAATCTTCGTAATATTCTTTTATCGACCTTGACCAGTGGTGTCAAGATCAATAAAAAAATATAACAATGCAATGTTGACTTTTTTTCTTTGATGTTTATTTTAACACAACACCGATCGTACTACTAAGCAATTGAACAGCATACCGACCCGACATTTATAATTAAAATGACAGTTGATTTGTAACTAACACTGGTTTTTCGCTAAGAAAGAATGATAAAGTGTGTTTTTATTAATGAAACATGATATTTATAAAAGTTTAAAGTTCACGAAAGTCTCATTGTTTCAAATATGTTAACTTGGTCAAACATGAGGGCAGAATTTGTATGAACATAAATTGTGTTATTGGTTGTAAGAGAGTTCAAAGGGTAAGATATCTCTATATTACCTTGAACGCGTGAGTTATTTAAGCCGATGTTTGCAGTAGAGTTGTGTTGGGAATTAAATCGGGATGAGCCTTGCCTTAGAAATCCCTGTTGCTCACCACGCCTAAGATAATCCATGCGAAACGAAATGTTGAAATTTAGTCGTCATAGGGAACACAATGATTTACAGACACAGTTTAAAAAATTTGCTGGTCGACTAAGTTTGATTTTTTTTTGTCATCGTAACTGCTACGTTACATTTTATAGATACGACCTAATCATTCGGAAAAAATCGGTGGCACTGGAGCAGGCTTGAATAATCGGGATATTTTCAGAGCATAAACGAAAAATAATTCAAATTTGATTACTAATACTCCATTTTCTACTCCGGAAAATCTGGCACCATTTAACGTCGAAGTCAATCGTCTTTAAATGCGAAAAAAAATATTACTGTTTTCCTTTCGATTAAAATGATTATTAACTAGTCATTAACGTGAGATTAAAAGCATATAACCATAATAATATTCAAATACTGAAGAATTACATGGCTATATGAATGCTTTCAATTTTGATAGAATTATATTTGATAAAATCAGTCATATAATATGTTGAATATTTTAGTTCTAAAAATAAATAAGTGCACATATTTTTATGTAAATTCAACATATAATAGTAAAACCACAGTTTTGTAATATTACCACAATTTAATATTTTTACCGTCGCGAGTATTATAAAAGCGACATAGTGCCAAACTTTTCATTTTTTGTATATAAATATAATGACTTCCCAACGAGATGTGACAATTGACACCTTAACATTGTCACCGACATTGATACGTATCTAATTATATTTTAGCACACAAGTAGAAAGGTATTTACGACAAATATATAACACAATTCAAGTGTATTAATTTGTTTCCATACATTTGGTGTTATTATCTTAGCTAAAATATTCTATGATGTAATATTATATAAACACAATTTTAAAAGACAATCTTTTTACGATCAGAACTTAACCATTAAGTCTCTCTTCATAAATACTTATTATTGCTTCGACACCTAGTACAAAAATCAAGAGATTTTACAGTTACATTCATGTATTTTAAATGTTTTAAGAGTGTGAATTTTTCATTATTTTTATAATGATCAGTATAAATTGCGAGCTTTTATGAAAGCTCTATTAGAAATAAGCTTTAGTCACTTGGGTGCGGGTTGTGCGACAGACTTTACTAGCCTCAAATGTTATCTTCATCGTATGTGACGTATTTTTTATTAACATGTTTATACTATTATAGTTAAATATATCACCAACACACCCTCCTGTTTCGCAAAATACTTTACATCACGAAATTATAATATTATGCATGGAAGACTTTGCCGCACCCGTCTCTGCTTTTGCCAAAGCTGGGACGTATATTGAGCTAAAAGCTCTGACACATTTTAATATTTACAGAAAACATTACGATCCTGAAATTAATGTTTTCAAAATAATATGAAAGGAAATATATATATATACTCAACAAAAGCATTTTTAAAACCGTCATGCTCATGTTTATAATTGTTTTTCCTGATAGGGGAAGATTATTTGATTTACAGTTTATGGTAAAAACTCAATATTTGAATGATCCATTTGTTCCAATCTACGACACACGTGGTTTTTAAACACTTTAATTGTAAAGTAATTCAATAGAAGCTTTCGTACGCGGCTTGTTAAAAATGACATATTGAGAAAAAATATGAAAGATTTATCTAAAGATTTTTTAGCCGTTTTTTCTCTTTTTATTGATGATTTTATTATTTCTATAGATACATTTGAAATAAATATTTGAAGATAAGCTTTTATTTGAAACATTTCATAACTTATTCACACTTTATGCAAGTTTAAGGATTAAAGCTATCAAATACATTCAAAATGAGTATTATTCTAAGATCCAAGAGCTACGAAATTTCGATTGAATTTACAATGTCCAGCTTTTTTTATTCAAGGATGATTCCTGGCGCCGCAGTCTTTATCCGCGTATTAAGTGTAATAACCAAATAACCTAGTAAACGATCTGATTCTGAACACGAAGAAGCGATTTAGGCACTATTATGAGTCATCCGGTATTCCGTTCGTCCGTCTTGGTCGAAGGCACAATACGGGACGAACTCTTGTCGTCCGATTCGGTACCGCTAGGAGGTGTTAAATGGCCCAATTAAATTAAATAAATCAATAATTTCTAATTTATGTTTTACTTGAAGTGATAAATGTTTCACTCATTAATTTTATTAGTGTATTATTCGAAAAAATAGAATGTCTTCAGAGATAGTTCCAGCTTCATACTGAAATAACAAGAAATACATCGAGTCTTACGAAGATAAAATATGTATGAATTATGATAAACTTTAACTTTCCAGGTCAATAATCATGTGATTAACGTCATTAGATGCGATTCTAATGCTTGTGTGCTTAAATCCTGACTGAAGATATTTTCACAGATTGATTATTCAATCGATTCTAATCGTTTGCGTGGTCGTTGTTTATAGCGAGAGTGATTAGCAAACCACTTTTCCTAGCCTATTTTCTTTAATAATTATGGTTGAGCAACAAGCAGTTCTCGAATGAATAATTTTATTTAGATATTTCTATTAAGAAACCAAGTTGGCCACAATTGAAGGGGATGTGGTTTTAAAAGCATGTTTAAAAATAACTTGCTGTTGGATCTCATTTTACATTCGATTACATAATGGCTTAATGTTAATGGCACCTTTCAAATTCAAAATGTAAGAACTTTGTTTTCGTTTCATGGCAAAGTGATATTTTTTTTTTCATGTTTGTTATGTTCATTTACATTCCTAAAAATATTTGTCATTAAAAGTAAATAAATTAATTTAATATCACAACATTTCTCCTCAGTGAGATTAAAACAAATTGATCAGCAATGCCTAAGTAATATATATTTTCTTTATCTGTCGCCGCAGTGCATAAATATACTAGACCATTATTATATTGTGATCCTCGAACATCGACAAACCGTGTTTCGTCTTACGGTATGCCAACACTAAGCAGTGATTCTCATATACGGACATCAGAGGATTTTGCTGCAACTACCAACAGCTTCATAGCAAATATTACTATTTTGAAATAAATGTATTTTTCTTAAAAATGATTTGTGCTGGTACGGTCATGAAATATTTCAGTACGACTACAGATATTTATAATGCGGTAACAGTCAAACTAAACGTGACAGCTACTGTTCTATAGTGACCGATTCCTTTAATATCCCGTGTTAAATTAACATTCTGGCCCAAATTCCTTATTGCGGCCATGTTCAGAAAATCGTATATAAATGATCGCCACATTTGCGAGTACTTCACTTCACACGGCGTCAGTCTCATAGCCGACTTCCAGCGCGCGCGGTGCTTTCTTAAGATAATTTTCAGTTTCAAAATATTCAGTAAAACTCTGTCATTTCAGTCGAAAAAATCTGTGATATAAATACAATTAAAAAAAAGACTGACGATCAGAAAACGGAAATCATCCGATTTAAACTTTAAGCCGAAAAAACTACGCAGCAAAATGGTAAGCGAGTCTTTTAATTTTAATTTAATTAAAGCCAGGATGCTGAAAATTATACTTTAAAAAATGATCTCATAAAACGGTATTTCAAAATAATAATATTATTAAAACGAAGCCAAGCAAAAAAAGTGTTGAGATTTTTTAAATGCTTTAAATACTAAAGCCGTCTCTTTAAGAACTAAAGTTTGTAGTACATAAGTAAGTTAAAAAGTGTATCAAATACTATATGTGAAAAGCTCTTTTGGTTAACAACGCTTTATTGTGTAGTGGAATACGATGTGATATTTACTAACGGAGAATTTGAAAGCTCTTTATACAATTCATTTCTGTATTATGTTAAAAAACATATTTTAATATTTTTCTTCGATTTTTATACAAGATTTTTTCGTTAGTTATACATATATTAGAAACTATTAATGATAATACAATGTTACATACCAAACGAAAGTTTTTAATATTGCTATCATTACTATAATATAATTTATTTATAATGATTTTTAAATCATTTCACTTTTCTAATTATTACATTTATTGTTGAGATAATATGATAACATACACTATCTGATCTAGAATTTGTAAATTGGGTAACTATTAATATCGTAAAAAATTGACTTTTTATGATCGTTATTTTATATCTCTTTGTATCGTTTCAATAGCATAATAAAAGTCCTCGGGGCTTAAATTTTTAATGTTACTGTTCGATGCATTCTGAAAGGCTAGCGAACGCTGAAAAATCTATGATCAAACCATCAAATAATTTTTTTTGAATATATTGAATCGAAGCTGAGGAAATTTACGCAAGCTTTCACACAGTCTGAACGGGATAAGGAAATGATCCATCTTGGAATCGATCAATTGCCAAACTCGTGGTTTTTTTAAGAGAAATAATAATAGTTTAAAGATAAAAATATATTTAGTGTTTCTGAAAAAGTCTTTTTTCAATGCCTGAACTTGTCGAGAGGCGGAACCCAGAAACAACTCATAGAAGTGTAGAAACAGTTAACTATTCAAATTTGATATAGAAATTCCATCAACCACCCTCAGTCGACAACTTAACCAAGCAATATTTTCCTCGATAGAAATTGAATTTTAATTTAAAGTTTTTTTAACATTAGTAGTCAGATTTAAATACTTAAATGATACAATCTTTTTCGTGAATGCGGGATAGCAGGGAGCGCATTTCTCATGACTCGTTGATCATTATATTTTATTAAATATAGCCTCTGCGTAAACTTTAATAGCATAAGACATTTATTTCAAAATATATATTTAAAAGTTGTGTGACTCCATAGCAAAATATCATGTCAAATCATATTATTTTTAAGCTCTGGTTAACAAAAATTTACCAAGCTTGTTTTGATTTAATCAAGTCAAAGTTGCATATATTAATCTTAATTCACATTTCGCAAATTAACAATTTATTTCTCAGTCGCATACAGATTCGTTTAAAAACCCAGAGATGCGAAAAATGTTACATTTATTAACGTAATGACCATTCACAAGCTGTAATTAAATCTGAGTTAATTAATTAAATTCTAAATAATATTATTTTTTATTTTTTAGACGTTTAGATACGTAATTATATCACTGTGCTCAAATTTAAGTATTCTACTTCTCAGTACGTATTTTATTTGTAAAGTTTTAGGTAGCTTACAGTTTTGAACTTGACTAAAAGTTGATATATTTATTTGGTTATAATAATAAATATATAAATATCAGAAATGAAACGGTCCTCATTTCAGATTTAGTTATTTTTTTTTAATTCCTTATATTGACATGAATGTGACAAACATGTTTTTTTTTGGTAAACATCATCAATCATTTATTAAGCAGCAAAAACTTGAAGTTTGCTCTAGGTAAAAAGCCAATAAGCTTTTTCATGCTAAATTTTGATGCATTGTATGTGGAATATCTACGGGAAAAAATTCTGACTGTCACGTTATTGTCATTCTATGGTCGGGTTTTCAGTCACGTTCAAACGTACCCAAACAGACAGTTTGATAAATTATAGTTTGGCCACCGTGTGTCAACGAATGTATAGAAGCTAGTATTTTTCGCCGCTTAAGAAAAACCACTAAATTTAACACAATGTTTTTATACATTTATTTTTGATCAAATATTTTATGTCTAACCTCGATTTGTTAATATGCCCAAGACACAGTGGCTTGGTGCCAGGCACCAATATTGAAACCTACCATTAGCTAAATATCATTTTGCGGCATTCAAAATTGTGTTAGACATCGTTTTTCAATAGATTTTTCTATTCATTATCCAGCGGAAACATCGCCGTACAAAAAATCGATATTCGATGCCTTTGATGAACTTATGTGAAACATATCATTAGCTTAAGGCTACTTTGAATCGGTAAATAATGGCCTGTATCTATTATTTCAATAGAATATTAGAATATATAGAATATATTTCCAGAATATCATTATCCGCCCTATTAAAATAACTTCCTCGTATTTCTATTGGTGCTATAATTTGTATTAATGTAACAATAGGCTAATACAATTTTTATCAAGTCTAGTAATAGGGGCTAGTATTCTGATAAAAACGTCAGGTTTGATTATCAACACGCGAAGAACATTTCAACTATAAACCGACTATTGCACAAGACTAAACAGGAAAATAGGAAAGTTATTATGTTTATGAAATTAAGATTTATATACTATCTGATAATAAATTTCGTATATTAACTATACCAAAAGTGTAAATAACATAATTTTGTTACATAACGAGATATTTCAATTATAGTTTTTTTTAATGTTTTAAGTAAGTAGGGGAAATGTCAGCATAGCATCGAAGAAAACGGATGACTGTGTACTATTTAAAACAACCCATCAACTTTAATAGTAATTTTCATTATTTTTACTATTTACAAAATTTCATGACCTGCATACACCTACTAATAAACAATAAAAATCACTAATACTCTTTGTAGTAGAGTTTATTGAAACAGAGTATGAAGCTGCTTTCTTATCATTTTTGAAAGATAACATTTTATTTTTTATACTTTTATATTATAAAAACAATGTAAAATTCATATAAAATAAAAAGCGAGCAATAAAAAAATGTAACGGAAACTGAAAAAAATTGTCTGGTAAATTTTAAATACTCTTTCTGAATAATTGAAATTGGCATTCCCTTTCTTCCGCTGTACTCTTTATTATATTCCACATCATGGATGCATTTTTTATTTGAAAACTTTTCTATCTTCATTTTTAAATCATCTTAAATATGTTTCGTTCATAATAACACTTAATACTTCATTACTTGAGATATTTTAATAATCTTCAATGATAATTCCGTATATATTAATTTCTAAGCAAACTACACACGATTTGTTTTTGTTAATGCTTATAGTTATCGCACGGTTTCATCGGAGTTAATACAGTTAATATAATAAATTTCAGGAAGTTTCTCCTCGTGGAAAAATAATTTTGATAAGCTTTCACCTTGACAGATATTGATTTCCACACAACGTATAAATTTTATTTTCAAAATAATACGTTGTTTCGGCAAAGTGTCGCCTATATTTACCCAGCAATCACAGCACAAAATCAAATATTTTTTTTAATTTAATTTATCGGCTAGACATTACCAGGCATTCTCAACATTATTAATCCTTTAAGCAATATGTAGTAAAATAGTAATTATTCACAAAATATACGACATTATATATCGTTAATCGATAAATTACTTCAACCAAATCCGTTTCTAACATATCGCATATTTTGGACCGCTTTCATGACTTAAAGCAAAGTATTTTTTACGACAAATAGTCATTATTTAGTCGCTTTAAAAAGAGTAGCTATCGTAAAATGTGGAAAAGTGGAAAGAATAGCAGTTAGCTTATCGTTTTTACTATTCCTTTTTTTAATATAGGGCGTTTATTAAGTAATGTATACATAGCTGACATTCGTATCTTCGACCATAAATCATTTAATTGACTGAGCAATAAATTTAGGACTAAGAGATTTAATTCAAGCTCTGTTCACTCCGCATTATAAGAATGCAAAACCTACAGCATCATCATAATGATGAAGAAGTGCAAAATTAAACGTATTTTTTTCCGAAAAACTTATCAATAAAAACTTAAAACCGATAAAAAAAGCATAAAAGTTTGATTATCTGTCTTCGTATTATCTGATACAATAATACATCGTTTTTATTAGCAGTAGAGATCAATAATTAACATGTAGTTTACATACTTCAATGTTTTATTCGGAAAATCAACATATTTTTATAGTCATAAGTATAATATAAAATAAATGACATATGTCAAACAAATTACTTTTCGTTCAAATTTCAAATGATCGACACAACATTTAAAAACGCGGTAATTAATTATTTATTTTTTATTCTCTTCCAATATATATGAACATAGGAATGGTGTACGTATTATGAAACGGAAATTTATCAACAACTTATCAAATATTTTCTTTATGTACCACGCAACTGCGTAAGCCTTTGATTATATGAATACATAATTGCAGAATAGAATAAAATAAAATAAAACTTTTAACAACTCTATTTTCTATTGCGACAGTTTTATCACATTGGAATTGTAAAATACTTTAAAATTATAGTATTGATTTTCTAAAGGCAATAATATAAAATAACAAGGTTAATTATATTTTATCAAAGCTAATCCATGAATTTCTGGTGGTGCTTACTACATATTCATAATTTATTTTAAAGCTTTTTATTAAAATTGAATATTATTTATGATATCGACTGAAGGGCTAGTTCTATTGCATCCGAGTAATAGAATGCCTGAAGATGCCGAGAAACGAAACACGTCTCGTTATTGACACAACATGTGGAATCGTACAAAGTTTCTAAATTCAAATTTCAATTGAATATTTTTTTAGTAGAATCGAAATATTGTCAACGCATTTGCTCCTCTTAAGCAGTTTGAATATTTGTTCATAGTTACAATTTATATCAGCCTTTAGAATATCTACAGTATATAACAAGTGGTAATAGCTTCACTTTAGCAAATAGTTGGTACCGTATTGAAACCCCGGTTTTTTTTAGCATATTTTAGAAGCTTAGACGAGAGATGTTTTTTCTCTTGAAATGGAACTATTTCATATAACTACTCACATTATTTATGGTAATGTAGCAAAAGCTGTCCGATTGATCAATTATCAATTTTGTTGTCGAGAAAGGTAAACATATTCGTGAGAAAAAAAATCATTTTTTTTCTAAATAAATTGTTTAATCCAAATTTTGTTTGACTCGCCTTTGCTTGATCAGTGCGTGGCACATAAGCTTCAGCTGTTCTGACATGTCATTTATTAAATAAACACAATCGTTTAATATACTTCTAAATTGACGCCTGAGACTTTCCTGATATCATTATGTCTCCAAAAACAAACTTCAAAACAATAAAATCGTATCATGTTTACATAATGATTCATCAACTTTTCATAGAATTGGAGTGAATTGAAACCAGCAAACCGCGATATATTTTTTTTAAATAACAACAGCATTTATTTACTGACACATTTCTATGAATCGCATGATACGTTCTTTCGCGTAAATTAACAAAAAAATAAGTTAAAACGGTTTGTAAATTAACAGTCCAATCACACCGTGACATATGATTGATTTTCCAGTTTATACCCTTGCGAAGGCATTTTTAATATAGACGCGTCATTACTAATCGATAAATTTCCGATATTCACTTCTTAATAATTGGTATCCATTACTAGCTCAAATAAATCGATGAAATATTACAACTTTAAGTATAGTTTTTTGCTTTACAAATTTTATCGATGCTTCGCGTTTTTGATTACCTCAAATATTATTCTCTATATTAACCCAAGAATATGCAACCTTATTGCCACTTTGGCGCTTTGAAGTTTTCATATTATTTAATAAAACTTTTTCACGTTCAACCAGTGAAATTTCACAGTTGTACATTTTTTATTTATTATAAAAAATCATCCGTTTGTTTAATCAATTACAACAATTGGAGTTCGTTAACAGCCTCTGTTCACAAAAGCTTTCAATAATTATTCCAGCCGGCGCTACATTCGATTCACTGCGGACTTTCTGGGACACAAAGCAACTATGTTCGATCAGTACCAAATACTATTCATTCAATGCCTGAATTATTTCTATTTTGCTGAACCAAACAAAAGACTTCTATTTTCCAGCTCTTAACCGATTTATCAATGGTGTTGAAGGCGCTTACATGCTTAGATTACCGTGCGAGCATTCCATAAATAATTAATGTTTCAATCAATATATGGAATTATGTTCGATTGCGTAGATGTTCAATATTTCTTATTATACACTAGCGCTGCCATACCCTTATGTCATGACTTAATTTTTCGCTTTTATTGTCATTTAAATCAATAGTAGCGAGCAAGCTAATTTCCGTAAGACATCTATATGCTCCAAATTGAGAGAAAACAAAAAAGAATTTTATACTGCTCTCTCTGATAACAAAAATTTTATAATGAAAAGCAAATCTTTATTATTAAATATGATATGCTTGTTTTAAAACTACAGTGTTGCATCAAGATGTATCAAATTGGTGAAATTTGTTGCAATACTCAATTATCAGAAAACTACCCATTGTAAACGATTACACATTTTTGTGTCTAATATAAGGGTTTATTGGGTACGATTTTAATACAAAGTCTATAATAAATGAAACAGTCGAACCCCCGTTATATATTATGCAGCGATGTAGGCACAAACATATAACCTCAACTAAAAATTTTTAAAAAACATCAAATTACCATATAGTATATTTAGTGGAGTAAATAGAAAATATACATTTATAAGGTTAAGACAACGAAATCTGAAACACCATGTGGTTGTCAATGTCTAGATTTAATGTTGAAATTTAACATTTTTTATTTGATTGATGTTTCGGGTTTGATTGACGGTATCTCCCAAATTCGATGTTGCTATTTTCTATCTTTTCCCATCTTTAATTTCTATATTTTAACATCGATATTTGTTTGTATATTGGCACTACTTATTTCAAAAGTCTAATAACAGAGGAAGACTGACATCAATCGATGTAGAGTATTCATTTGCTGACGAAAAACGATTAATTATAGCTACTGTGACATGTTAACATGGCGAAAAATGAAGGGTATTTTTTATCTAGCTTGATAGCGCCTTGCAATACAAATAAACTATATATAATAAATACTTTTGAAGCTAGCTTCACTACTATCGTTTTGGAATACACATAAAAATGCTTATATTTTATCTTATATCTAATATAATAATCTTAGGAATATAGATAACAAATTATGCATTTGTAATCCACTGTCATAATCATTTGTTGAGCATTCTTAACTGTTATTGCGAGCTTTATCACAAACTCTAAAATTAATAACCACAAAAAATTCAAGCATTTTTTTTAGTTTGACTGGAATTATTATATCGCTATTTGTTCACGACTTTACCATAAATAAATTGTGAGTTGTTTTGCTTAATTTTTTTTTTTTTACAATTTACTGTGTATATCTGAAAAAATAGTATTTTTCTTAATAAATGTTTTTTAAAAAATACCTAGCAAAACGTATTTATAGTCATGAAAACGTAAATACCTTTTCTATTATATTGTGTATTTTTATCAATAAATTATGTTTGTCAATTTTGTCGATGTTCAATAATAATTCAGTTAATCTTTCCGGAAACCGTCACATAATTTTACTGCTTGATGTCAAGATTCCCAAAGTAATTAGCTGCTGTTGTTTGTTTCAGTGTATAAACTTAAAGAAACAATCTTTCGAATATAATAAAAGTAGTCTCCGTTTAATTGGTAACCAAACTGCTGTAAAAAGTTGTGGAATGATTATATTTATATTAAAATTTAAATAATTTATAAATCAATTATTTCATTGAATGGTGGAAACACTACAGCTTACGCATCGATAATATGAATATATTTTTGTCTGGACTCTTATTGATTCACACGAGTCTAAATGAATAATGACCAGACCATCCGACATTCTACATATGTGCATATGTATGTACATCTATTGAACTACAATTTCTATGAAGCGATAGAAGCTTGGTAGCTACATAATGTCTGGCATTTTGCTCTTTGGCCATCACGTGACTGCTGCGCACATTGTTCTATGGAAAATTATTCAAGGAACGCCACTTCACGGAATTAATGACAATTTACAGGTGAAGTTGGATATAAGTATCCATTAAATTAAACAAAGCATAGTTCGCGCTTGTCAAATAAATCGTGAACCGATCGCTGCCCACCACTGGCGTGCTGCCAGCGAATTTTCCTGGAAAGAAATAAACAATGTGGTCCTTTGCCGTTATAACCTTCGTAATGTATGATCTAGTATCTCAACTGTTAAATATGGATTTACAAAATAACAATTTATATTTTTTTACAACGGATCTACACGACGGGCAGAAAGGCTGAAACTATGCTGTCCAACCAAAGTCGCTCCAAGAAAGCATTGAATATATGTTTGCCCTAAAAGTATAAAGTTAGTGAATGTGTATTATTGAAAACATTTAACTGTGGAAATTTATGGCTGGGGATTTGAAGTATAATACCTATATATAATATTGAAGTAAGTACCAGAGTTTAGTATACATTTTTTTTGCTTTAATTTCAAATCCTCACACTCTTACTTGACAGAGTTTTTGAAAAGAGTACAGATAAAAATATTGTATTGTCTTTTATTTTTTCATTTAAATTTATATTCGCCATAAAACATTACGATATAGGCTGTTGATTTCAATATACAAAATGAACGTGCAGTATAGACGTAAAGAAGGAAACATATAAAAGAAAACTATCCAATTAACAACACACAACGCTCGATAGATTGTAATTTACAATTCATATCAACTAAAATGAGATAATTTTTTAACCACTTGAGATTAGTCCGGGGAGACAAGACATGTAAAAAATCAATCCAAAGAACAACAAACAAGATCTTTAATATTAATTGTAGAAATCTATATTTGATATTTACTTTGCTGTCACTTGAATCTAAAAAAAATTTGTCGCTAGGGTAATAGGATAAATCTCTTACCAATAAACCACAGTGAAATATATACTTAAATATGTTTAAAAAAAACTATTGTTCATAGTTTTTATATTTTTCAATTAGTTTTTTGAAACATTTTTAATCAAAGACAATAAAAAAATCAATATATATATACTGAAAAAATACTCCAATAAAAATGATACAATATTTTATTAAGCTTGCAACATTATAATATTTTTATTAGAAATAAAAAAAACAGTTTTACGACTCAGTTAAAGAGTTCAGGTCTCAAAAATCTAATCCAATTTAATCGGAATCTACTCCTTGGCAAGATAATTTTGACAGGCAATGTCACCCTCGCCGGCTTTTCGGAGACGCCACTACCCCCGCGCTGTAAAATTAGGTCGACTGTGAAATTGACTGCCAGATCACAGTAAAGATAGTTCGCTATTTTCAAGATACCAATGGAAACTTGGTCTGAAAGTCTACTAAAGGAATCCGATAATAACGTATGCGTGGTACCGCCCTGCCATGAAATGTCTGCTTACAGAATTACATCATCAGTAATGTATATCAGATTCACAATCCGTTACTTAGAAAACGCTTGTTATATAAAACTATGTATTACTCTTTTTATCGAGGTTTTTTTGACATGCAACAAGAAACGTTCAGATTTAAGTACGCCGTAAATATGGGAGAACTATAATATTTTGGGGTTTTATTTGGCAGTGTGTATAATTACCTTAAATTTTAAATAACTTGACAAAGACATAAAAAATATCGGTCGACAAAGAACAGTTAATCGAGATTCAAACTACGCGACCGAAATTGAAATATGATCATTTGATTTGCAAATATACTTTCTTTCAAGTAATTAAGTTGAACAATAGTGTGCATTTTTTTCGCACGTATTATTCATTCATCACCTTAAGGTACAAAGAAAACAAAACTCGCAAAATGATATTTTGATAAATATAGTATTTTTAAATTATTTCAAATGATTTGTCATTTACACGCGGGTGTTTTACGCGTTAACAGAAAAGTGCAATATTAAAAATAATGAGATTATCAATATGCTAATAAGAGTTGTTAAATGTATGGGAAAATTTATGCTGTGTCCACAAAATATTTGTCGTACAAACTTATTATATGGAATTTTAATTAACACATTATCACTCTATTTCAATACGCAAATTTAATAATTACCATTTAAAGCGGATACATTCTTCTTAACTCGCGTTAATTAATTTAGAGTGTACATAGTAAGTATTTACTACAGCTATGAATATTTTGACAGATAATAAGTTTATTATCCATATAAAACGTTACAACGTGTTAATAAACATTTTAAACACTTGAACAAACGATTATCACTAGCGATCATGTATATTTAACGTTTATTTGAAAACTTTGCTTACTCATAAAACCTTAAAACAGCTTAAGATATCGTAAAATAACTAGTCGTGCGATATGTAACTTTTTATTATTGTTTTATAAAATATCATTATTCTGACGAGAATTAATTCATGAAAATAAAAATAAAACGTGATTAGTCAGTCAGCGTGACATGTAAGTATTACAAATGGCAATCCATCATTCTAATTAATTCCTGTCAAGCAAAAATATTTATGCGTTACTAATTTGGGGCTATATCAAATATTTACTGAACAAAATATCACAATAGTTCAAATTACTTCTAATCAAAATTCTTGTGTGTGATTTTGTTATCATTAAAAAGAGTATTTAAGATCACATTCTCTGTCAATATATAACACAAGATAAGAATTTTAATATCCAGATATATATTATGGCAGATACAATTGTATTTTAATTGGTTCATATTTTCTCCCCGAGAATATAGTGTATAAGTTACTTAATAAAAATGATGCAATATTTCATAAAAAAAAATATTTCTCAGATTTACACTAAACTTACATAGACAATAGGTAATTTAAGCATATTCATTATACATATGAAGAGAATTAAAATACGGCTTAGGTTTGTAAGAAACTTTATTGCGGCCCCGGGCACCCAAATACGAGATACTAATACATATTTATTCAGCAATTTTCCTCACATCAGCGTTCTACTTGTTAATTTAAAAATACCTGTTTCCCATAATACGCCGAGAGCTTCCGGTCGACCGCAGGCTGTCATGGCGTCCGACACGCGACCAGCTGATCTGATACCGTGTAGAAGGGAAGACTTGCGAGGGCTGCTCGGGGCGGTGACTTTTGTGCTTATTTTCCACACGATTGAAGAAACGTCGATCTAAAAACTTGTGTGATAATAACTTGAATAAATGTAATATACTTTCGAATTATTAGATACTTTTGCGTTCCATTCTTTTTATAATGTTAATCAAATAATGATATTCTGTGATTTCCAGCTCCGCTATTTTAGTGATCACAGTATATTCATAAATATTTACGTAGCAATACGACGTTTAAAAGCATACAATATCTTCTTACAATAGTAGTTAAATAGGATTACACGTTCATATCGGAATTATATCATTTGTGCCCAGATTGTGTGAGCAAAGAGATAGATTGTTCTTATGGGCCAGTTTTAAAAGTACATACAAACAATGAACGGTACCTGTGGTCAAACGATGAATCCGAGAATAATAAAGTAAATCACGGTACCATAGCAAATGCTTTATTTTTCAAAAATACATATATGTCCATTAAACGCGTTGACATCTTTAAAAATATATCTTTATTCCGCTTAGTAATCCGATTTTATTAAAAAATATGAATGTGTTTTTGTCACTGAATTATTCAATAAAAAATAATCGCTTCATATTACACCATCAACGTCACGTACGATAAAATTCCTCGCGTGATCAAATTACTGTGGCAAAAGCAGTTAAATTTATATTGCTTAGAGGGACTAGATTTGACACAGTTTGTACGAACAACATTAAATTTGTTTATAATTGATTATTATCCGAATCAAGGTATTCCGATGAACACCTCGCTTTTTTGATTTTTTCGATTTTAACAGTATCCCGGGTAATACAAATTATGCCAATTAAAGTTATACAACCTATTATAACACTATTAAAAATAAATCGTAAAATATGGGATAATTTATATGCTTCTAAATGTATAAAAAATATGAACTAGATATATTTTATTTTTTACGAGTACTTCCTAAGTGAGTCAAGTTCGTAATTTTTTTAAGTATTATTGAAATAAAATATGTTTCTTTTTCAACATTTAGCTTTTCAGTCACTGAAAATATTTACATCAATTTAATCATTCATACAGTTTGTTTTATGATAAATATTGTAATGAATTTGCGCCGAAACCTTTTTCTAGCTTAATTTGAACATTTAGTCTACTCTAATATTTGCTATATTATAACATACTATGCGAAATACTATATAAGTAATAGTCTAAATATTTTTTTCAAATATACAAGACGTTTTTACTATCAATAAGTAAGTATTAGTGGAGAGTAATTTATAAGTGTATAAATTAACTAATTTTCTTTAAGGAAATATTGATCCTTTTTTTATGAAATCCGCGTTTATTTACGTAAATTAGCTTTTTATGGCACTACGGTTATTATCGCAACGTTGCGATGTTTTTTTGAGTTATAGAACCATAAAATTGTATGTTTTTTTGTTTCAATATACAATGTTTTAGTTTTCTCAACCTTGTTCGTTTTTTAAGACCAGTGCCTGCCAAACTGTGAACCGCAGCACAATAATGTGCCGCAAAGGAAGAATCCTCAAAACTGCTCATTTTAAATAATACTTTTTCATTAAAAGTTTCTTCAAATTTAAATAAATTCATCATCAAAATATTTTTATAAAGTAACACTAGTATATAAGCGGGGTATTGATTGTTTATGGAGAGTTTCGCTTAATTTTCATTTATTCATATTAATAAGGTACATTTTTCAGGCATTTTTATTTGTTGTGCCAAAGAAAAAATCTCATTTGTCAGTGTGCAATGAAGTAAAATGTTTGGCAGACACTGTTCTTGATTGATCATAGTCGCCGATAAATATATTTATTTTTATAGTTTTTCTACGGCTCAGGCTTATTTAAACGACGGTTATCGACTCGAAAAACTGTTTTTTTTTAATTCATTCTATAAGCTTATTGTTATTTTTTTCAGAGGGAATGTATCTCTGTCCATATTGGCCAAGCTGGAGTCCAGATCGGCAATGCGTGTTGGGAGCTGTACTGCTTGGAGCATGGCATCCAGCCCGACGGTCAAATGCCATCTGACAAGACTCTTGGAGGAGGAGATGACTCATTCAATACTTTCTTTTCCGAAACAGGCGCCGGAAAGCACGTTCCACGAGCTGTATTCGTAGACTTGGAGCCCACTGTCGTCGGTAAGTAGAAAACTAATTTTTAAATAAACTGAGTCCTGTCGGCGAGCGGTGAAAGCTGTTGATTTTTCGGTAGCCCGCTCGTTTGAGGTTCTCCGATTAAATCCTAGGTCGGTTTTTTTCCATTCAATATTATGGATATCTCAAATGTTATTATATTTTCCCACCCATTCCATCTATGAATCTTTCTCTAACGAAAACAACTACTATCTTGACTCTATTATCCCTCTTTAGCCCATTTGACTGACATACAGACTATGTCAATATCTTCCATATCGGTGAGAAAATAATTTGAAAAATTATATATTTACGTTAACGTTCAATATTGATTTTTCCATAAGAGCGTCAGAGTTTGTTCATTATAATATATATTACCTTAATTGTAAACAAAAATATACCTTCGGAACATTACAATAAAGAATTGATTCTAATGCAAAAAAATAATGTCATTTTTCTATTGAACGTTTGAAAATATGAATTCAAAAGTATGATTGAAGCATTCTAATACATATTCTTCAAAAATATATGTATAGTTTCTTTATTATTGTATCATAATAAACAAATGTCTTTTTAATAATAGTGGAAAAAATTTGTAGCCCAGCATATAAATCCTCTATAATTTGCTGGCAACTCAAAATATTAATCAATTACTCAATTAAGGTAAAACGGTGAAGGGAATATTTTTAGTCGATTGGAGTTTTTTTACAGGTTGACATAATAATAGGATACATGATATGTGATAACATTATACCGACAATTTTCAAACGGCACTCAATCAAATGGTGTTCTTGTTATGTAAAAATATAGCATAACAATGATTCACATTATAAATCATGCGCCGAATGTAAAATGACTGGCGAATGTATGCAAAAAGCTAGCCGGCCTTCACCGTGGTACTATGTTTATTGGATATCAAATAATAAAATAAAGCTGGAGTATTCGTATCATCAGACAGTGAATTTACAGAGCAGTCAAATTCTCGATACTATTTCCGTAATTTTACCAATTGAATCAGACCGAAAAGCCGCCACTCGATGAAAAAAAGTTGTTCGTAAAAGAACATATACTTTATACAGCTATTATATACAGAAACTAAACTTTCGACGGAAACAAATTAACAGAGTGTATTTTGTATTTAATAAATTCCGCTTGATGCTTTGATTAACCACTAAGATATTTATTAGTTAAAAAGAGTGGAGGTTGCTAATTTGCAGATAAACAGTCGATCGAAATTATCAAACAATTTTATAAAAAAACGAATTTGACCGGCAGACTCTGTACTGAAAGATCTAATAAATAATGTGTAGGTAATGTTATTTGTTATAGACTCTTACATAAGTCTTGAAATAAGGACTTAATATTTTTTTAAATCAATCCAATCTAAGTACTTAATGCCTATTGGAATACTGTTTCCAGTAGTGTAGCTAGGAATTTTGGGCCCTCATATAAACTTAATGCGAGCCCCTCTATATATAATTTAATAATAAATACTACTTCTTGGTATATATAAATATTACAAAAATATCGTAGCAGTTAATTTGTTATATGGATAATATCGAAATTTGGGCCCCCCATTTTGCTGAGGCCTCATGCATTGCTTGACTGTTGTTAGGTGACTACGCCTTTAACTGTCTTCCACCTATTAATTATTTAATTTATTTCATCTTCATAAAAATATTCTGCTTTTTTGTTAAAAATGGCCCCTTTAAATCTCTTCAATGTCCAGTAGTAGGGGATACCGACCCTGTTGACACTACTGATATATACGATCCACTTTTTATAATGATGCAAATGCGTTTCAATTCAAGAGAAGTATTGTAAATGAATTTTATTCTGGGTTATTGCTATTTTTAGAGTAGTAGTAGCCAAATTCAAGAAGATTCTGCAATGTTAATTATGATATTTTTCAATTCACAGATGAAGTAAGAACCGGTACATACAGGCAGTTGTTTCATCCAGAGCAGCTTATTACAGGCAAGGAAGATGCTGCTAACAACTACGCAAGAGGACATTACACCATTGGTAAAGAGATTGTAGATGTAGTACTGGACCGCATCAGAAAGTTAGCCGATCAATGCACCGGTTTACAAGTAAGTTTTGCCCGTAGTTTTATGCATTCAGTGTGCCCCAGACACGATTTGGAGGCCAATTAGAGAGCAAAAAAAGATTAAGAAGAAATTAATGCATAAATTATTCTACATTGTATGTGGTTTTTATTCCACAAAAGTAATTACTGTTATATTATTAGAGTTTCAAATAGTTTCAAAATAAATATCTTACGCAGAATTGAAAATATACAGCTCAATTATCAAAAGCTGATTTTGAGGCCCCTAAAATTCATAGGCTCGTTGTACGATACGCCACTGACTTTTCAACTCACAAGATGAGTTTTCAATAATCATATGTTATGCATTATCAATAACTGAACTAAGACAACATGAGTTTTATATTCATTGAATACAAATTGCACTTTGTGGGATTGTCATTTTGAAAACATCAATTTGGTTAATTGTTTGTTGAATAGGGTTTCTTAGTTTTCCATTCATTCGGAGGAGGAACTGGATCAGGCTTCACTTCACTGCTGATGGAGAGACTATCTGTAGATTATGGAAAAAAATCGAAACTAGAATTCTCCATTTATCCAGCCCCACAAGTAAGATTTAATGAAATGTAAAAATCTATTAGTGTCTATTTGTGGTTTCATTTTGATTCATTTTTAGGAAACATGGTTCTTAAGTTTGCAAAGATAGTTTTATATGTTTGATTTTTTAAATTTATCTCTACTTCTAATGTAAAGCATATGGCCTACTGATGAAGATAACTCAGCAAAATCTTTCTAAGAGAACCACTTTTAACTCGGCCCATCATTTCTAAGAGAACTATTTAGAGCTACTTCTAACTTAAGCACTCTTTTTTTCAAAAGAATTAAAGATAAAAGAATAAACTAAGCCAAAATTTTTAGGATTAGTTTTAGTTTTAGTTAGATATAATTTTTACACGTCACAAGCACCTATGTCTTCAAACAGAAATCTATATGACAATTGGAAACAGCTATTTATTCTAGTGCTCGAGCTCGTGACATCACAATAGAAGCCAACAGTGCTGATGACTATACCATGGACTCGACATATTTTTGTACTAAAAAAAATTTTTTACTCAATCCCTTAAATAAATATTGTCACAGTTTATTTTAGTTTTCATAAATGATAAATAAAATGAACTGTTATATTTTAGGTTTCAACTGCTGTGGTGGAGCCATACAATTCAATCCTGACCACTCATACTACTTTGGAACACTCCGATTGTGCCTTTATGGTAGATAATGAAGCAATCTACGATATCTGCCGCAGAAATTTGGATATTGAACGCCCAACCTACACCAATCTCAACAGATTAATTGGACAGGTATCCAATCTATATATTTTTTTACTAAAATTTAATGCTCAATTAAACATCTCAACCATTGTAATTCTAATTATAAATATAAATATAGCTGATTTCTGTTTATAGATTTAACCTGTTAACAGCTATAAATAAATAAAATAGTAGATATATGAACACCGGTGGATAGATGAACACATTACATTTAGACAGGTTAAGAAGTGTTATACATAGCTAAAAACTTGTACATTTATTGCCACAAAAACATAAAATTTATATTCTATCTATATTTTGAAATAAATTAAAGTCAAACTTTAAATTGTGAGTAAATTTTACAACCAATTAAAAATTTTAACACCATTCACAAGCAAGGTAACACTTAAAAATAGTACATTAGTAAATGAATGTATATGATTTGTCAACCAAAAGCAAGAACAATTTCAGTGTCATTAAATATATTTCCAGAAAAAAGCTATGTGAGCCAATAAGCCGTGAATCAAAAAATGACTGAAAGTCATCCTTAACTAAAACCTTGCACTTGGTCTTTTTCTTTCTTTCGATGACCCAATATTTATATTTATTATTTTATAATAATAAAAATCAATGTTTTCTGTATATAATTTTTAGATGGTAGAAGGAATAATTTAAGTTTCCTTTCCTTTCTTATCGCAAAATGTCCTTAGATATATGGCGGCTTAGCTTGACACATCAGCAAATTACTATTGGAATTCAAGGCTTGAATGTAATTATTATTAAAAACAGCACAAGATATCAATTGTGTTGTATTGCTAATTTCATAGCTTTGTGTGAAATACATTAGATATTTTTTTTTTCATGTTCATCTTCTCACATTTCAGATTGTTTCATCAATCACTGCTTCTCTACGATTCGATGGAGCCCTAAATGTTGACCTGACCGAATTCCAAACCAATCTGGTGCCATACCCAAGAATTCATTTCCCCCTGGCCACATATGCTCCTGTTATCTCAGCAGAAAAAGCATATCACGAACAGCTGACTGTTGCAGAAATCACAAATGCTTGTTTTGAGCCAGCAAACCAGGTATGAGATTACTATTGTTTTATATGAGAGATATTTGGCTAATGCAGATGTTAGAATTCAAAGATTTAAGAATGTTTAAAAAAAAAAATATATTTATTTATTAGATGTCAAATGCATACATTATAAATAACTAATAGATTCGTGATTTTTTTATTAAAACAACACCCATAATTATGTATAAAGCTTCAATAATACTTCATTTGAATACAAAAAACACTAACCTAAATAAATGGTGAACTGATATAAATATTACTTTTGAGGTTTTGACAGCCATTTCTTATTGGAAGCCATTATATTTAAATAAATAAAACACTATCAGTCTAATACTATTCCCAAATGCTATTATATGCTGCTCATAATTGGCTTGACTCACTGTGAGCATACCAGTTGGTATATCCTAACCATTTTATTATGAAATGTGGAAGTATGACTAAATAAAAATGTTGCTAATATATTTTCACCGAGAATGATTGACATATAATTTTTAAAACACTTTTGCAGATGGTAAAATGTGATCCACGACATGGAAAGTATATGGCCTGCTGTATGTTATACAGGTAAAATAAAATAATATATCACATATTTAACATTATATGATATATGAAGTATTTTTGAATTTTTAATTATTTGCTAGGAAATTAGTACTAACATACAATTCACAAGAGTTAATTTTTCCCATTCCAACCAAAAAATATATAAAAATAGTTCTGTTTAAATTTATTTATACCAAAATACTTCTTTTTTAGCCTCGTTTATTTCGCAAAACACACAGATTCATTCATATACTTCCATAGTTTGACAGTATTTATTTTTACAATATACTATATATTCCCAAACCCTCTTCAGGATTCTCCTGTTAAGATATTGTTCAATCACCACAAATGTTATATACTATATATATTTTTTATATGTATAGCAAATCTGTGATTATTTTTCGTATGATATAAGCGGAGCTGGAATGAATGACATTTTGAAAGTGACTAATTTCATATTGTCATTGGTTGGAAGATTATTTCACTCTTGTTTTATTTTTGATATCCTTCATAAACACTTTTGAGGAATTGACTTAACAAAAAATACACCAATTTTTGGGGAACATTTTTAGATCTTACATAGAATTTCCATTGAAATTAATTGATATAATATTTATTCTGCAGAGGTGATGTGGTTCCAAAGGATGTCAACGCTGCAATTGCCACAATCAAAACAAAGCGCACAATTCAGTTTGTTGATTGGTGCCCGACTGGATTCAAGGTGGGAATTAATTACCAACCCCCAACTGTAGTGCCTGGAGGAGATCTTGCAAAAGTTCAAAGGGCCGTTTGCATGTTATCCAACACCACAGCTATTGCTGAAGCATGGGCCAGGTAAATTTTCCAACCGACTAATCTCCATTATAATTGCTTATAATAATATGGCAACACTAAATATCCTTATATATATTATTAATATGTTTAAATGTATTCAAAAGCCAACATTCTCTAAGTCGCTACTCTTTAGTTCTGTCCACAAAAATTTTTGTTAAAATGAAATACACTAATCTCAATTGTTCGATCTTTAAATCACTAACACTAAAATGAAAACTGACAGTTTCAATAAAATTACATTAAAAATGTGACTATATATATATATATATATATATAGTATTACATTATTTCTGTTAAAAATAATCAATCATAAATCTTTTCAGACTTGATCACAAATTCGATTTGATGTACGCTAAAAGGGCTTTTGTCCACTGGTATGTCGGTGAAGGTATGGAGGAAGGCGAATTTTCTGAAGCTCGTGAGGATCTTGCTGCTCTGGAAAAAGATTACGAAGAAGTCGGAGTCGATTCCGTTGAAGGAGAACTCGATGACGGAGATGAATATTAATTACATTAAGCAGATTACACGCATATCTCTTCATATTTATTACGAACACAAATACTTATAAAAATGCTCTATAAGGCACTGTTTAATTTATCTGTTCATAAGATATAATGAATTAGCCATAAATATACCTACTACGAAAATATATCACAAGACATGCATTTAGCCAATACAATATATCTAGTGTACTATGTTGCGACAACATTCCCTCCAATTTGATAATATAAATGAATAAAAGAAATATGAATAAGTTTAATAATGAATAACTCCTAAATACTTTTTGTATCAATAGTTTTGACATCTCAATGGAGTGATTTATCTCATTATACCGCATGTATGGACCTCTTTAGGGTATTGTTATAATTAAGATTTTTTATATTGGATTAACTTGCACATAACAATAACTAACATGAATTTAATTGTTTGATATTCAGTGAAAATTCTATTTGGTTTATTTAATTTAATTTCATACTTCTCAGTCAACTAATTATTACAAGCCTTTTTCATATGATTGTCTAAGTTTTTACTTTCAAAATAATTATATATCTGTAACAAATTAATTCAAAAATACAATGATTAAAAGAAAATTTATATACTAGTTTTTATTATATTAATTTAAAAAAAACCACATGTACTTCACATTTTAATAGCCATTGCGGTATAGAATATTGTACAAGAATATCAAAGACATTCACTTTAAATCAATCTCTAAATTGATAAGTCAGTTGTATTCAGAAAAGAAATTTTGCTCAGATTGTAAGACAGAAGTCCAACCAATGAAAGTATTCAAAATACAAAGAAAATCGCAATATTACTAAAATAATTTACCACAAGAAATTTTTCATCTATCATAAAGGAATATTTTTATTCACTTAAGTATCTGTTAAAAAGAAGTTATTGTGTTTAAGTTCTCACAATTTCCTCAAGTGAAACATTACTTGTTATTTTATGCTAGCTGTTCAACAATTTCTACTGCAAAATCTCCGTTTATTTGTCAATACCTTTGTTTTCTCTCAATTCAAGCCAAGAAGCAGTAACTCCACCTGTTTCACCAGAGCCCTTCCACTGTATACATTGTTAAATATATGAACAGATATTTAATAGAAAAGAAGAGATGTAAGTATTTATTTTTTATTTAGAATCAAATCTGCATAAATTAATTTTTGAATATTCCACAATAAAATATGAATGCATTGTTATATCACAAGAATAATGACAGTATTTTTTCTAAAAATATAAACATATTCTCAAATTAAGTCCTGTCTTTAAAAATACAGATGATATATCATAAACACTATATTAAACCTAAATAAATGAAACAAAAATAAAAATCTTAGGTATTCTCATTTACAAAGTGAGTTTGTGCACAATATCTTTAGCTAAAATTTAATTAACATTACAATAATTTTGTTGTCTTAATTGACTGATTATTGCACTGGGTTCAAGAGTACATTTCAACAGTATGCAATTCAAACTCAATGTAAAAACATTTACTTTTAGTACCCATGTTATCATATTGAGTAATAAATGCATCTAGTCATATTTTCATAAACTCCATCAACCTGTCTCTATCTCTTGACTTTTTTGAAGGTAAATAAATGTACCAGATTCCAAGATTGTCATCTAAAAAAATAAGTTTTGGCAAATGAAAAAATCTTATATATAGATAGATAACCTCAGTCGTACTATTAGTGAACTGAAAAAATCAAAACATGAACAGAGAATATTCATTTATGTTATCGACTGAAGGTGCTTGATGGAATTTCAATATCAAATTTTAATTGTTGCAATTTTGTACGATTCCACATGTTTTGTCACAAACGACCCGGGTTTACGAAAACATGTGGAATCGTACAAAATTGCATCAATTCAAATTAGAGATATTAACATGAAAATGTGACCTTGGTCTTCAAATGATATCAAAACTATAGAGATTTATTATATATAGTGATAATGATAAAAATCAAGTTTATATAAATAACACTTTTTAACACAAAATTTCAATAAGACTTTTTTTTCACAAGCTGCAATATTTCCTTACATCACATAGCAAATTTATTGACAGAGATGTTTCACTCATATGAACAAAAATGATTTTGTACATTTTTTGAAAGTGGTAGAACTTTTTTCCATTCCAACAAATGACCATTGAAAACTATCTACATGGTACACACCAAAGCTTACAAGATACTATCACTTGCAAGATCAAGCAGATTGGTAGGGAGAATAAGATTGGAATTGTCTGATGGGAAATTTTATGTTTGATATACTATTACAAGTAAAAACTGCACATTTTAAGTATACCAATTTAAGTATTGAAAAGCATATTCACATCGAGCTAAATGTATATCAACAATTAAAACATACTAAAGATTCAATATGTGCTTCCTTTTAACATTTTCCACTTCTTCATTTAGCATTTGAACACAAATGTCATAGATAGCAGACATCTTAATTATTATGTTTGATCTCTGTTAAGATTCATACAAAAAAAAATATTTTCATTTAGTTCACTAATGACCATTTAGTGGTCCTCAGGAAAATTTGGAACAAATAGATATGAAATATTACTTTCTATACACTATTAATCATTCAATATGTGCATAAATGGAATCATTGTTTAAAAAAATAGAAGATTTTGTGGTCTAAAAAATATATAAAGTTATATAAATTTTATCAGTTTTAAATCATGAAAACATCTGCTGTGTATTTGGATCAGTGGAATTTACTTCTTCAGACTTTTGTTCAAGATAATGTCTCCATACTGATAGTATGGATTAATTATAGCTAGTTTATAATATATTATTTTCATTTTCTACTTCAGTTATGACAAAACCTGATAAACAATATAAATAAATATATATCATTGAAATGCTGTAAATTTTTCTCTTTTTCTATCATGCATACTCACTATTTCACAGTAAGGATAAAAAGACATATACCAGAATGCCCACATAACACACTCACATTCTTATCATAACAATTAATTAGCCTTTTAAAAAACGAACATTGATTTTGTGATAACTCGTTTCCTGTGACAAAGAAAAAATTGTTTTTTTTTTATCCTGTGTCATCACATTACTTTTGATTCTACAGTAACATTTCTCATCAACTATTAGAAAGTAGTGTAGGGCTATATTATTTTATATTTATGCCAAAAAACTAGATGAAAAATATTAAATAGGGCCCTGTAATCGAAGGGCAATACAAAATAGAGAAAATTCCACAGCACAGCACGCACACAATATATATGTAGTTATTATCAAGAGTCTAATTACCATTTCCAATCTGTAAAGGCTCCTAGATTATGTAAGGCGATTTATGTTCTATATGTTGGTTTATTGTTAATTATACATAATATATAAAACTCATAGATCGAAAAATGATTTGAATCACAGCTTTTGGTAGTAGCTCAAATCAACGTTTTCCTTTCTGTTATGTTAACATCAAGCATTGTCATAACATCATAATCTTATTTTGTACATATTTGCAAATCACATTTCTACTATATTTCTTTCTTCGGTTCTCCCTCGTCTTCAGAACTTTCATACAAATTTTCCAAATCTCCAATAAGTTCAACTGCTGTGGAACGTGGAAACCATCCTCTCACTCGATCTTTGCTGGATCTATTTTTCTTTGTCATTTTTTCACCGAACAGCCAAAACCTAAACAATAAACAATACAACCAGTTTAGAAACTTATTTCTCTAAAAACTCTGTAATAGAGCTAACAGAATCAGTTATTGATTTCAAATAAACTATGTCATTCACACAAAATTCTGGACATTTTTTGTTTGCTTAAAAACAAAAAACTCTGGGCAAAGTTTTTTAAATTACTCTACCGAAGCAATAAAAGACATACTTTCGCCATCTTGTGACTGCAACATAATCTCCTTTCTGGAGAGGAATACGTGCTTCATCAGTACAAGGTGGTCTAAAAATAGTTCGGAGTCCAGCAGAAAGAGGGCACCAGCCTCCTCTTACGGATTTCTGCATCACATATACACGGCACCGCTCGCGTTTCTCTGCTTTTTGGTGCAGCTGCTCAATCTAAAATAACAACAAAACTTTGTAAAAAAAAAACAAAACAAATTAATGATTGATCAATGAAATTAACACTTCGATACTGCATTGTACCAATCTTTTTCAATCATATTATGGTCATTTTTAGTATACACTTTAATTTTATAAAAATGTTACACAAATGTTGTGACATTTATAAAATCTAAGTCATAAAAAAGGGATAACTAAATCCCATTATCATTCAGTTGATGTAATATAAAAAAAATATTATGCTTACAGTAAGAGAATATTGATTACATCCCTCCCTTACTCTCCAGAAAATTCCATTACCGACTGGCTTGAGACTAAATTGAAACACTTCTCGAAGGTTTTGACGCCAGCCAAGGTCATATGGAAATAAAAACTTCTCTTTAGAGCCGCCATCAGTCAATCTATGATTGGCCTTTTCTTCTATCCAGTCTTCTATGGCAGTATGATTTCGTAAAATACTCTTTAACTGAAATAATACTAATTTGTAAGTAAAATGACAAATTTTATTTCAAAGTTTTTGCCATTACATAAAATTTCGAAACAAAATGACAAGTATAAAACGGAATGATTTGAAATATATTAATATTCAATTTGAAGACAGAAAACATATGATACCTGAAGGCAGAATAACATTCCAACAGCCAAAACCACTCCAATAGCGAGTCCGAGGGCTAAAACTGTCATCACGAGTGTGACAATTGTAAATTGTACAATAGGCTCAGTTCCATCTCCATAATACAGGTACCAGTTGCGATGGATACCTCTGTACATCGAAGCTGATAAAATCTGAAAACAGTTCAAACATGTAAAGGAGTCTATTTTCTTAATATTAAGATATTACAAATATTAAAAAGGATTGTTTGAATACAGAAAAAAATTGCAGGTGTGAAGTTTTGACATTAATATAAAAGAAAAAGAAAAATGAAATATGAAGTAGAAATCAAGTTAAAATTGGAATTTTGAAAAACAGTGAAACTTCAATAAAACGGCTCTTGTAATCTAGCAGTAAGAGCTTATATGTAGAGGGTAAGATAAATATACACTGATTATATACTAGTGACATATTATAGCAAGCAATGATGCAGAAAAAAATATTTTTCTCACAAAAGTAGACTGAGTGCATCCCAAGACAGCAAAAAAGAGGAAAAGAGTAAAATCCACGTGGTTAGCCCAACCGACGCAACCATTTATCCATGGACAGTGATGGTCCATTTTTTTTACACAGCGGCCACCTAGAATTTTTTTTTAATAATTTAAAGTTTTGAAAAAAATGGAAATCAAAAATTTGGATTTATATTTTTAAATTAAAGTTATCATCATAAACAGAATTAAGTGGAAATGTGCAACGTGTAAAATTTTAATAAAATAAATTTTGCATCTTATTTTTCGATTTTATGTATTTAAAATTAATCTATTAAGGTTATTTAATTATCAATTTCCACTACAAAGCATCTGGGCATCACTTTTATTTTATAAAAAAATTAAGGTCAATACAACTTCTAATCGACTTCTAATGAGGTGGTTTTAAAAATAAAAAAATAATGATTATCAATAAAAATAAAGAGCGCAGTACATTTTCGACAGTGATGTGCTCTGGGGGCCTTATATCCTAAGCATACTGCGCAAAATTGTAGGTTTTCAGAATATTCTTCTTTTTCCTGATAAGATAAAATATACACTGTATTAGAATGAGTTCTGTAAACAATTATTAATGACACTTATATTATTTTATGTGTGACAGCATGTCCAAGTGGACATGCTGTCACACTTTTGTTCACTCGATTGCAGGGTCACAAGTTTGAATCCCATAAGGAAACAAGCAGACATTGTTTTTAATTTTTTACTTCTCTCTAAATATGTGAGAGTCTGTGGTGTCAGGATATCCAGGCTCCTGTTCTCAAATATTAACCCCAATTAGAAAATTACAAGACTGAGGGAATTTCCGCATTATGGATATCCCCATGCCTTCAAACACAAATTCATAAATCAAATGAAATTTTACTTCATGTCAGTCTTTGCTAGGATTCATACCAGTGGAACAATACATTATTTGAGAATAACCACAGCCAATGTAAGATATATGGGTATCTAAATGAGTATTTCAAGAGAAGTTATTTAACCGTTTTAGTGCTAAGCAATTTTGGCAAAAATGAATGAAAATTGCTATACACATATTGATTAATTTAGAGGAAAAAATAATGGTGTCAAATAAAACACTCTAACTTAGACAAATATCAATCAATTTTATTAATTATTTTTGCATTATAAAGATAAAATGTTTATTGTTTATTAATGTTTATTAAACATAAAGTGATATCAATATTATTGTATTTTATTTCTTTTAGAAAATAAAAAATCAAAAAAAAATAGCTCAACAATTATGTTTTGCCGCACAAATAGCTACTAATAACTACTAATTGTTGGCCTTCTCGTTATTCCCATTTCGAGTATGACAGCAATAAAGGCTTTCATTTCGTATATTGTTGTCGGCGTCCACTTTTTTGCTCGAGAATTATCCGATACAGTGTGCGAGGCCAAAAACTGTGCAGCATATCGATTTGTTTCCCTTACGATGGTTTCGAGCAGTGATATTTTAAAATAATATAAAAAACGATAAAAGTTATTTTTAAATGTATAAGAATGCACTCTCATTACAAATTACGCGCGAGGTTAGCGTACGTGCACTCCCGCGGAGCACCGAAAACACACTGAAACTCGCAGCGCTTTTGCGCTGCGCCGCAATTTTCGATACAAACGATCGCAGCGCTTTTGCGCCGCGTAGCATTCTAACGGTTAAGCAATGAATGGTTAATTCAACTGCTCATTGATTAGAAGGACGGGGAATTAAAAATTAAAAAACTAATTGCCCTTCAATTCTCTTCACTATTTTCGGGAGAGAAGAATTTAAAGAATTACATATATCCTTGATTTGGAAACAAATTTTAAGAAAATTCTGTAGTGAAAATTTCCATTCTGAGATTTCAATCCGTGACCACACACTTGTGCGAAAAAATTATTGAACACTTTCACTTAGCTACGGGTAAAGTTTTCACAATAGTAACAATACTATAAATTACACTTGTTTTCTCCTGTTACTCCATAATTATGCTGACAGGATTATTAATTTTACTAAGAAATGAATTCAAACCATACACTTCCACATATTGTGTCACTAACAAGCATGGATAAGAATCATATATTACTGAAATGTTTACTGCCTCTCGGTTCAAGATATTAAAATGCCCGATTCTGTTGAAAGGCAAAACCCAGCTGCACTAAAGCTCCATTAAAAACCCTCTGACAATATTGTAAATTATATTTTAAATAATAAAAACACATTTTTCAGTACTCATTTCCACAATATATTTTTTGATCAGGACCGGTTTCGCTCATCGCGAGCATCAGATGATAATGCTCCTGATCAAAAAATATATTGTGGAAATAAGTACCAAAAAATGTGTTTTTATTATTTAAAATATCATGCCTTTCCATCAAGAAGTGACAGTTAACACCTTAAAAGTGATTGTAAATTATATATAAAAATTATTAAATTAAAATTGAAGTTTAAGCAAAAGCATTAAAGTACCTACCGGTTTCCATTCTAATGGAACAAAGCCAGGTCCCATAGAGAGAGCGGAGAGAAAAAAATAAATTGTACAACCCGCAAATGTCAAAAAAATTGCCACATTAATGGATGATCCTAGAGTTGTCCACGGAGGCCACCACATACTAAGGCAATGCAGGGTCATCCATGTCACCATCTTTATAATACCTGAAACAAAAAAAAGCTTAAATAATTACAGTAAAACCAAATAGTCGTGAAAGGTAATGTGGGATTGTATTTTTTTGTAAATAATGAATATTTGTTTCTCATACATATCAATCAGTCCCTCCTCGGTAATATACTCAATTGAATCTACAGCAATTTGAAAAATCAATTTTTGAATTAAAACTGCAACCTTCATTATCGAATTCAGAAAGAAAAAATATAGGTATGCTGTTAGTATATTGCTTTTTGTCTTCTACTATTGATACAATTATGACAGTTCGGTTTTTTACAATATGAAATATTAACTAATGATAACATACAAACTGATGATGCATACACTACGGTATTAACACGTAAATAAATTTATTTGTGTGAGAAGTTAACTTTCCGAACAAATAAAGAGTACTCTAGGCATTAATTAGCAAAAGACCGAAAACACACATAACCTAAGAGAAATTTCATTATTTTTGTAATTCACAATTACCCAACGCTATCAATGGACCCCAGTGGCAAATCCTTCCAAATGAGCCGAAACACATTTTTAATGCTACGAATACCAATTGGCGCTAATAAAATTATCCATTTATTTAAAAATTCTTAAATTACAAAGAGAACAACTAAAGGGAATCTATAGAGAACTGAGATTTAATGTAGTGTTGCCAAAGAATTGTTTTAATACCAAAACATTGACAAAAACTAGCAATAACAAATATTACCAGTTTGGTCACAATAATTGATGGTTATTATATAGTTACTAACAACTTTTAATCAACATCCTACTAGACTATTGTTATTAAAAAGGTGGATTTACGATTATAGACAGGTAGGGTTTCTTTAATTTTCATTTCTTACGGAAGACGAACTCGTAAGTAAATTCAAATAATTTTATTCCTATTCTAAAATTAAGTTCATTTTAAAAAGAAAATGAATAGCTAAAATTAGTACCATAGACCATTTTTGATGGAACGAGATATAATGTTGGCAACTGGCGAACATGTAAAAGTCACTGTAATAAATATTGAAAGTTCTACTCTATAAATAAAAAGACGACGAAATTAAAAGTTAACTATTGGATATGTGTGATAATCACAAGTAACAAAAGATTTGTTGGCTTTTATTTTTGTATGAATTATGATAATTGTAAATAAATTTTAGAACTTTTTTGGCTCCTCAAAAAACAGTTTCAGCAAAATATTGAACAACATTGAGTCTTTTCAGCTACATATCTCGTTATTGGTCATTAATTATGTTTTTTGTTATAATCTTGATCATTAATTAGAAAATAATTTTCATGAATACACAAATGTAAATACTTACATACACACTTACAATTTTTAATTTGAAACGATATTTTTTTCTTTTTGTTAAAAATGGCTTGCTATCGAAATAATATTTGCCCTTCCATCTGCCGAAATATTTTTTGTTTCGATATCAGAGTTTATCGCATCACAAAAGAGTGTCATCTTTTGCAGGACGGCACTGTTCACGTTGTTTCAAATATCGATATAATATACTGGGTAGTCTAAACAACAATGGTGAGTTGATTGTTTTCAAATATGATGATATTAAAAATTGAGTCATTGCGGCTTTATCTACTTATAGGATGGAAATTTACATATATATATATATAATTAGGAATGACACAGTGATATTAGTGGAGCGACAAACTGGGCGCCAGTTAATCATATTTTTTACATAAAATTCTTTTCGTAAAATATATTTATTTTTCTTTGACTATGTATGTGTACAGCGTACATAGGTTATATGTACTGTGTAATACATAGTTGAAATGGGATCATTCTTCATCTTTATATATATCTCATTTGTCCTTAGTCGAGCTGTCTGAATTATATAAAATATTTTGTTAAATAAAGGTTTCTTCGAAAGAAAATATTTTTTATGAACAGTCATTTCATGACATCATTGATCGTTATGCTCTCCTGTAAAGTTATCTAACTCAAAAGGATATGATGTTCTATGTCTCTTGAGTTTAAGATTGTAAATATACACCGATACTACAAAATAACATAAATCTGCTAAGTATGCATACTTTGAAAAAGAACTTAATCGTTTGTTTAAAGTTCACAACTTGATAAAATTAGAATATAACCAAATCATTGATTTTTTAATTGATAATATCAAAATTATTATAACTTAATTAATAATATTGCTATTTAAGACACAGTAATCATTTAATGGTAAAATATATACATAAAAAAAAATATTGTTAAAAACTATAGTAAAACTAGAAAATGTTCATATACAATTAGTTACACCCTAAATATAAAAGTTCAAATAAAATAATTGAAAGTCCACTGCAACGTAATAAATTACTGATAATTTTCACCATATTTAAATAATACATTAATAAAATTTTTACGAAAAAAAATGAATTAAATATATTTATGAATAATCGAAAGAAAATTAAATAATAATCAATAAAATGGTGATTTTTTTCTTTTTTGTTTTACTATGCGTTAAATATATCATTTTCTATCAGTAAAATTAGGTATACAAAGAATGTACATTAACATTTTCTACTAGTCTCCTTACCTACATACTTTCAGAAATAGTGACAGAAAATAGTTCTCATAACTAAAATAAAATTCCATTTTGCACGCCTTAGAATACGGCTTAAGGAAATAATATATGTGTGCTATAAATTCTGCGTAAAATTGTTATATTGATAAATTCGTGCTTTGAGTTAAATATGTATGCTTTGATCGTTTAAAACCTACATATTTAAAATTCTGTTTTACGTTTCTCCAGAACTTATAAATGTTCAAATGTGTTCATAGCTTAAAATTTATTTATTATACATTGACTATTTGAATTTTTGCTGTCTACAAAACACACACACATGTAATCACATTAAGTTCAACAAGAATGAGACATTGACACGCCTTAATAGTTTTTCGAACACTCAACTTTTGGTAGGTAATAATTTTTTATATGTTGATTTTATAGATTGAAGATTGCTTCTGAAACATTTAATCGAAAGTAAAATATTTCCATTAATAAAATGCAGAACAACGAGACTTGTGACAATAATAACGTCTATGTCATAGAGTAAAACTTATTCAAAGCTCTTTTCTGAAAACAGATTTATATACCTTAGGTCCCCCAATAATAGACTGTAGCATAAATATATCATTTGGGGCCATTTATATACGTCGTCACACCCTAGGAGGTTGGAGATCCAATATAATGTGATGATTTGTGACAAGGGAGAAACGGGGAGTTGTGGAAAACCTTATCTCACAAAATGTAAATTTACTGATTCTAAGAATATATATTTTGCCAACACAATACAGCGGAATATATTTTTAAATTTGAGCTCAGACTTGATTTGAATCAGACAATAGATGAAATCTTTTTTGACCAAATGTGACAATTATTTGAGGAAAGGTGACCTCGTTTGCAGATGATTACTAATAATGATAAAATGAGAAAAACTATAAACTGCTAGATTTGTGAAACCGTCCACGAGCTTCTTATAAAAAATGTTATTATGAAAAATATAATTTATGAAATATTATAATTTTTCCATTAATTAATTGTTGAGAATATTATGAAACACATCTCTCTAAAGAATGGTCAAATTTCAAAATCGCTGTAACATATTTTTTATGTTTGCATTGTTGTAGTACTGTTGGATGTAGAATTTATTAAATATGTTCTATCAATTTTCGTCGATACCCACTTAGTTTTGTCACATTTTTAATCTAAAAACAAATAAATAAACATGATTGGCAATATTTTATTTGGTGGCTAATTTAATGCAAAACGGATATTGTGAGTGACCTTCGAGGGGTGCGTTTCGTATCGCGCAGCGGTGACAGAATGACAATCACGCAACCTTTTTTCCAAATCTAAAGAAAGTGAAAGTGAAAGCTGGAGCTAAAGCGCGTTTTCCATTAAGAACCCCAATCGGTCTCGTGCTGTGCCACGAATTTCCCAATAACGTCGTTCGGGGAGGTCGTAATGCGTTCGGTCGGGCGTTCGTCGTTCGTCGTTCATCGTTCGCCGTTCGTCGCTGGTCGGCGGTCATGTAAACAGTCGCGAGCAGAGCAGTCAGCGGGTGGACGTGCGCAGGGAGACCTCGCGGGTAACAGCTCTTGTCGCAGAACGATCTGACGCATGAAACATCATCACCGTTCATAACGCCGCGATATGTTCCGCGAGTGGAATCGGCCGCACGTTTCGAAACCGAATCGCTCCGACCGCCGAAGAAGGCGTTCGCTTCCTTAACATCCGAAATCGTGTCGAGCAAAAGTCACGCGTTCTTCTCTTCTTCTAGACCCTTCGTTTTTCTCCTATCAAGTGTCGCATACTCCCGTGTTTCCCGCGCGTCACCGACGTCACCGACGAGTCGACCGTGGCCTCGCGAAAATCATCGTCGCAGACCGTTCTCGATTCAGCCTTTTCGTCCAAATAATGCAAAGTCGGGCTTCATCGATTTGGCGCGAAAAAAGTCGTCAGTCGGGAGGGTCCGGAGGGCGGCGAAGCGCGCGCACTCCCCTTATCGATCGGCGCTGGCGCGAACCGAAAAGGATATAAATTAATTCGGCGGGCAGTAGAGCGAACGCGGCCGGGCGGGCTACACGGGCCACACGGCCTGATGGGGCCACAGGACGAGGTGCTCGGAGCGCGCGGGTGAATGCCGTCGCGACCCCCCGGGGAATGGCGTCATGCGAGGAAACGGCCACCGAGCCGACCCCCTTAGATGATTGTCTCAAAGTCCGGAAATGGTGGTGTTTTCTGCTATCGTCGATATTCACGTTCCTGGCCGGCCTGGCGGTGGTGATCATATGGCGGATTTGCGCCTTCATGTGCTGCCGCAAGGAGCCGGAATTTTCGCCAAATGACCCCAAGCAGAAAGAGCAGAAGGCTGCTCGACAGGGAAAGCAAGAGTTCGAAGGGACTTTTATGACCGAGGCCAAGGACTGGGCCGGCGAACTCATCTCTGGGCAGACCACCACGGGGCGAATACTGGTAATTTGACCTTAAATATCTCAAAATGCCTTCACGCTTTCCCCGTGACTCTATCGATGCCACAATGCCATGGGCGATCGTAACTCAAATCAGCGCCACTCGACGCTGTACCCACTCCAAATATCAAAATATTGTCCACCACTCATACCATATACCCACCAGACCCACCTGCAACGTAGTTCTGCTACGGACATTTTATGAAAGCTGGTGCTAGATAATGGCCTCTGTTTATTTTCACTTTATAGGAAATTTGCGATAGCAAAATGTAAGTGAATATAGGTTTCAAAATCATCAAAAACTGTAAGAGTTCAACTAAGTCTCAAAACTTTACTTAACTCCTACATAAAAAAGGTATCTAATTCCTTTATCAAAATTATTCGACACAACACAAAAAAATATTACGAGTACACATATTTGTATCAAATGTATTTCATATTTTTTGCATTGATGTAATGCGACAATATACTACCCACCCCTATCACATTAACAATATAAAGCATTCCCTATGGTTGGAAAATTATAAATTCAATATGCTTGGAATTATTATAACATAATTCATGTTTTCGTTTGAAGCTTGTAACAATATGAATTGGTATCTAAACTTGTATATTCTAGGAAATATGCGAATGAATGATCAAGATAAAGTTAGTTCGTTATAATTTTACTTTATCATAGCGACTTTCAAATATAAATAATGCCAACTTTAATGTCTTTCGATGAGTTTGTCGCTTGGCATACAAATTAATGCACAAATTATGTAATGAAGAGTATCCAGTCAAATTCCCTTTAAAGCGTTACGTGTTTTTTCGCTATGTGTATTTCCAGGCGTTTCCCTGTTGTAATGTAGTAACCACCATCTTTAGCTTGAAAGCGGAAGCTGGTACATAGCCTGTAATATAACCTTTTCAAAGGTACCGACGATTGTGTACTTTGCACAAGTATATATGTACAAAGCTCTGTTTCAGTCCCTTTGTCTCGGTTCCTAATTCGTACTTTTAACTGAACGAATACAAATATAATTACAAGCGTACCTGTATGTGTATTTTTTGGTACATTTAGTATTGTCATATAACTTTCTATCGTTATTTTTGTCACAAATCAGATTATGTTGTCATTATTGCACAACAAATATGAATCATGAAAATTTAAATGTTGCATAATAATAAAAATGTTGTATATACCGACATTTATAATATCGAAATGTACACATTTTTTAATTAAATACAAGATATTCACTGGAAATATATATTTTTACTGACCTTACCAATAATTACTATAAGAAAATATATCAACACGGACGAGTTGAAATGTGTAATTTGACTAAACACGCGATTAATGAGTAAAATTCCAAAATAGGATAGATTTCAAGACTACTACATATTACAAATTATAATTTTACTGACTTCAATCAATTTTAATAAACACACACTTGTAGAAATCAAACTGAAAGCGAATATTTTTTAATTGATTTAATTTGAATTGATTATATATCTTAATTATATTTATTAGATTATTATATATCTTAATATTCTAAATCCAAAAATAAAGCTTGTTTTTTGAGGCTGAGTAAATTTAAAAATTATAACTTCAAGCCCGTACATGTTCTACTGCATTAAAATGAATAATCATTATCTGTACTTTTTTAAAGCCTGATTGTTACGCTATAAAAAATGTGTAGTGATTCAAAAGCGAGAAAAGGACGTTCAAAAATGTAGGTAAATTGTATTGAGCCACTTAACATTACATTTAATTTTGAATTGTAATAAAATATTGAGTTAAAACAAATCAGTTCATTTTTAACATTATAAAACAATAATTAGTATAGACATTGAATTCGGCAAAATTTAAATTTCAGCATATGTATGTTACTTATGCAACTTTCATAAAAATCGTAGTTAATAATTATTTATGTAAACAAACATAATTATAAATGACAGTGAAATATTGATTGGAATAATATGCTACAGAATACAGAAAATTTACATTTTATTTTTAAGCAGCACGTGTCGTCCAATACATTAATAAAGCGCATCGTCGTGGACTCATTTTATGTTGTTTTTTGGCAGTCGTTTCCGTAGTAGAAGTGATCTTTTCGTCACACCATTCGAGATGAAAGGACATTAGAAACATCGCCTGAAGGTGAAAACGTGTGAATGCTCCCAAATCAAGCTTTTGATTTTTTCTCGGCAAAATAAATTAACATAATATTTTCGTGACTTCACATGAAGACGTCTGTTTGATGCTAGATGAATATAACATGAGAAAATACTTTGGCTATAAACATTGAAAGTCTCACATTTTTTTGAATTCATTTTTTTAAATCTTATTTTTTACTCTTGTCGATATCATTTCTTTTGAAGGTCTGATATGTTGAGAAATAAAATTCAAACAAGATAGCGAAGCTTTTCAAATTAAATGTGGTTGAATATTATTTATTGAACATCAGTCAAGTTTTTCGATTTTTTTCCTATTTTCACATTGAAACTAATTCAGTACATTATATTCAAAAACTCTCAAAATTTTGAGCTCAGGGAATTGTTCGGAAATAAAATACAGAAACCAATAACATAAATAACATTATTATTTGGACAAATACTGATAATACAATATATATGTATTTTTAGCAATTATGTATGTTTGATTTGATGTTTGTATGGTTTTCTTTTTTTGGTTAAAAAATGTCGCCAAATAAAAAAAAACCTTGTTCCTTTTTTTTCATTCGTTGATGCCATCACAGAAAAAATTCAACATTTTCAATTTATTAATATTATTAATTTATTAATTAAGTAATAAATCTTTCATCCCTTAAATCTCACAGACAAAGTATATGTATTGATCTTATTTGAACGAAATTTTCTTTCAAAATATGACACAATAAGAAATATTGTCATAAATTTATATGTTGTGAACTTTTTTTCATATGTATTTTCTCAATATTTAAGAATTGTCTCATCTTTGATAGCAATTTATTCTTTTTTCCAAAATATCCTACGTACTCAATCTTAATGCCACACAATTTTACATCTGACGTATAAATTGAATCATCGAAGGCTTCTCCTTGTACGGTAGAATACTTAAGTATTCAGCAATAAAACGTAAATAATTTGCCTGTAAATTTATCTAATGACAATATAAGAATACTCCACATCAATAACATAGATCAAACATGGGTTAATTAGTATTGATGGCCGTTTGTTCTAACGATGCAATCAATTATTATTCATTGTAGTTATTGGTTAACTTCAAATGACACAGTGATTACAAAATTATTCTGCAGCAAATATAAGTCACGATGTCAAAACAACTGCATATGCCGCACCCAGTTTAAACGCTTCAATTTGCTGTTTAATTATTATTATTAATTTAAACAACATTGTTCCCTATCCAGTATTTTACTATTCAACTGGTATGAACCTGCCCTAGTAATTTTAATAGAATCACATTGTCTATGAACAGTTGACTTTCTTTTTTCCTCTTGTATTCATTGGCAACACACATACATACATTACAATGTTCAAATTTAAAAAGAACAAAGATTGAAAAAATGATTTCATTCGTACACTATCCGTAGACCCTAAAAAACTTTAAGCCACTCAAATCACTAAACAATTTAATAAATTTAATAATCTTAGCCTTAAGTGTAGACGTGAATTGCGTTGTTATATTACCGAAATGTTTATCTGTTAATTAATATAAAACTTAAAACCATTTACAAATTTCAGACGTCATTTTCACATTAAGATTTACACATATTTCAAAATTGTCTTGTAAAAAATAATCAGGAATTTTTGAAGTTAATGATAATACTGATAAGTTAGATATAGTGAAATAGTTATATCTTCTTAAACACATAAAACACTCGATATATGATAAAAAAATAAATTATAGATCGTTAGCATGTTATGTACTTTATTTATTTGAAATAAATATTTGAAAGTTCGTTATGATCATCCAAAAACATTTCACACAACACATATTAAACATAACATTTCCAATAGTATACAACATATAGGAAACCAGGCTTTGCCAAACTAAGGTTCAGCGCATAATTTTTGCGCCCCACTTGTCATTAAAAAATATTATTCATCTTAACTTCATGTAAAAATTCTTTTTCCACGATATAGTTAGTGGACTGCCTGCGGTTTATTTTAATTTTTCAATTCGACTCTTCGTCAAAAAAGTTCTTGAATTATATTGTACTGAAATGTGTCCAACTTTGAAATATTGGCTATTTTTTAGTTTTACCGTTCAAATACTTTATATTTATAGCTTCATGATTAAAGTTCGAAAACTGCTGTATCCTTAATTGGAGGCTTCTAGATAATCAATTCAAAAAATTATCATAGCTTCGTTAGATTAATTGCTTTGGGTACTAATTGATATCGTTTTATGCACCGTTTGACCCCTTTTTTATTAAATGAATGGGACCATTATAATTATTATTGCTGTACATAATGTATTCGTAAGTTTAATTGGCACATATTCAATACTAGACTTAATCAAAACAATGCACGCAGAATTATTATTAAAACGCATTCTGCAATTGAATTTATTATACGAGAGCTAGTTTAATAATTATTATGACATACATCATATTTCAGCGACATCGCTTTCAAAATTAATCCATTTGGACGTTTATTAGCATTTAAATTTACTAAAAAACATTATATGGGTAATCCAAGATAGTTTATTCCATTAATCACGATTGAATCTGTTTATTTTCTCGGTTTTCACACCAATTTTTTAAGTTATACTTTTTACAGAATATGAAGAAACACCAACATGCAAGTACTGCCGATAAGGCACGAATATAAAAATTTCAAATAATATAAATGAATCTATTGTTTTCTTTGTATAATAATCACTATCATACATAAATCTTTAATGTGTATAAGATTTCGGTAGCGTCAGTCAGTATGAATTTAGAAATAAATCTCCAGGAGAACAATACGTTTGAATTCTGAGAGATATTTTCCTGGGATATATTTTGTACATCTACAATACATATATTTATTCGTATATAATCAAGTAATCGTTACTTTATTTTAATGGAATCGTCGTACAATTGCCTATCAAATAATGATTTATTTATTTCATTTCTGCACGAACACGTTTTCCATTGTTTTCAAAATATAAATATATATATATATGGTGCTTTAAAAAAAACCGTCACATTTTGACACGCCTTGCTAAAAACTAAGCCAGATAGAAAAATAAAAATTGGTCAGAGATGAAAGTAAATCATTTAAAGTGCTCTACATTTTCAAATTACTCTGCTACTTTTGTAAAAAAAAATATTTCAAATAACAAAAGACATTTTTTAGCACAATTTCCACAATATATTTATGATCAGGGCCAGTTTCGGTCACTGTTCAGTAGATAATAATCGCAATGAACAAAACTGGTCCGTATCATAAAATATATTTTGGAAATAGTGCTAAAATGTGTTTTATTGTTCTAAATATAATATAATGTATGACCGTTAACACTTTAAAAATGGTAAAAATATATATGTATTCAAAAAATCTTTTGGAAGATTATTTTAAACCAGCAATAACTTATGTATAACAATTCCTCTTCTTTTGTATCATTAATCAGATACGTTTAGAGTTTTTTTTTGAATTTATAAGATAACCAATTATAGTTATTTCCAGTAAAATTAGAAAATGGCCATACTATAAATGAATTCTTTGCCATTTTACACTTATAACAATATACATCTACCAAAAAAAAAACTATTCAGTCAATAATGTATTTCCAGCAATACTATAGGGAGAGAAAATGTTTTTTTTTAAATTTTTAATTTATGAATGAAATGATACTTAACCAGTGTTGCAAGTTGCGTGGAAAAATAATGATTTAACCAAAAATCCTACATATATATATATATATATATATATATATATATATATACAAAATAACGAAAACCTAAAAAAAGCATCAGTAAAAACTGTCGCTAACGCAGTATAGCACACCGAAGACCATATCTATATCTTGTATAGTGTCGTTTTCAAAGCATACTTATTATTTATTCTTGTCAGTAATAATCAATAATAAAATGTAGAAACATATTTCATATTCAGTTTACTATCAATAATCGTGCCGTAACTCTAAAACTATCAAAGCTTATACAAAGCCAAGTGAGATTTGCAGTGTGCAATGAATATTTTATTAATTATAATATTAATAACCACTACAGTGTCCACGACAAAAACTATGGAAAATTATGTAAATTACACTTTCATTTTTTCCTATACTCTTTACTTAACTATACGCAGTAAGTACCGTTATATAATATTCTAATGGAAATAAAATTTGTATTCGTACGTAAAAAACTTCTCTCAATCTATCAGTCAAAAATATAACAATACGAAATCATCTCTTTGTCTACTTTCATTGTTAGCCGCCTTTTGATGAAACTGCTTAAACAAAGAAGTTTGTCCATGGTCTCAATGATAAATGGACATTTTGATATCGCCAAATCTTGCGTTTTTGCGTCATAGAAGAAAAATAATAAAAATGACCACAGTTATGCGCTAAATTTATTTTCTTCTTCTATATATTTAATTTTTCGCTTCCTACTTGATTCCAATAATATAACATGACTCACCGATCTTAAGTTTAACAATGGAAAAACACAAACTAAAAATACTGAGATATTTTGATATACATTGATCGACGAAAACTATTATGATTTTTTTCATGCGAACAACCTTCATGGTTGATTTTGTAAAAGGTTTTTTTGGGTTACTATTTGCCAATCGAAGTGCTATTTAATGCCAAAACTTCCTCAATTCGACTATTTTATAACGGCTGTAAATGTCCTTGGAGAGAATGACAGTGTCGATAAAATAAAACAGTTATACAAATACATGTCGAATGCAAAGTATATTTTGTCATAAAATTGTGCGTAGAAATGAAGAAAGTGCACTTTTCCCACTATAAGCTCTTCGAAGTTTCTCTGTGTAATTTTTTCGGCATATAACCCACTATCAAAACTAGCGCATATTTTTATGCTCAAATGTGCACTCATTTTCTTTGTTTATTTAATATGAAATTGAATAACGCTCGCTTTAAAAAGCTTTTTCGAGTAAAAACTCTTGGCATGTAAAAAATAGGGTTGTTTATTAGACACATATGTTTTATGAAATAAAAATGAGAAATATTCAATTCATTTAATACATCAAATAATATCGTTTTATTCATCCTGCGGGTAAGAATAATTTGAATATTTTACTATTTTTAAAATCGTAGTTGCACAAAACTTTCCAAATTATTTGTGTATGTACCTGTTATATGCCTAAGAAAATATATATTAATGACAAAAACTCTTATTATTTATAACTTTTAACACATTTTGTATATTTTCTGTTATATAAAAGTTTATTTCTAATTTATTTCTAAAGGACATACCGTCGGCTCCATTCTGTGCACTGATGAAGCTATAACGTGATGCAAATGGAAGTTTTCTTGAATAACGATTTAACTGACGCAAACAAAATAAACGGAATATAGGTTGAATTATTATTTCATGACCCCATTCCGACTGCGAGGAACGATAAAAACAGATACCACCTATAACTACCCCAACGTTGGTATATTCGCTACCTTTGCCATTTAGAATTGCCACCATTATTTCATCATTTGAAAATGTAATTATCTAGTTTCAGTCAATTCACAGGCTTCATTCGAAGCCGCATTTTCAAATAATATACTATACATTATTCTCATTACATTCATTCAATCTCATATAAAATTATGATATCGAGTGAAGATGCTTCATGGAATTTCAATATTAAATTTGAACTGTTACAACTTTGTACGATTCCACATGTTTAGTCACTAACGACCCGGGTTTCGCCTTTCGGTATCTTTAGGCATTCTATCACACAGATGCAACAGAACTGATGTAAAATAAACAGTTAGCATCTTCTATATACCAAAGGTATGAATTACAAAAAAACACAGACCCCAAGGCAAGCACTTAATGGCAGCTATAACAATTTTTTATAATATTAATCTAATAACAATTAACACAATTGCCTGTGATAATTTTCATTAACAATTAATCTGGTAAATGAGTCACTATTGAAAAGATTTCACAATAAATAATAATCAACTGTCATTAATGATAATGTAAACTTAAACCAATTGAATTCTTTTTTGCAAATTTAACGGGCAAAACAGTTTAGTTTACATTTTTAAAGACTTAAGTTTCTAATAATAAATTTCAGTTCCAGGCTGGATTTTATAAAATAGATATAATTTTATTTAACCATTTCAATATTTGATGAAATAATTAAAAGATTACACTCACATGTGTTTTTTTTTCTCGTGTCTATCTTGAGTACTATTGCTTATATTACTTCAGTTTATATCAAATAAGTTACTTTTAAGCTATATTTGATTGGTTGGTTATTTATTGTACTAATCAACACAATATATTTTATTTTCGAATGAATAATCATAATATAAACCTAGCTACACTTAAATAGTCTAGGGATATTTTTTTCGAACCAGCTTCCCAATGTTAAGAATACTGACCCCTAATGGAGTATTTCGATTTGGCGCGAACTGGGAACAAATGGTTTTAGTCCAACCACTAATAGTATTCAACGTGCAAGGGGGTTACTATTAAAAAAATATTTGATAAGATATAATTATTCTCTGTGTAATGTTTTCATGCTTTCGTTTGGTTAAGAATAATAGCAATGTCTCATTTTATGTACACTACTTCACAAAATAAAATTATGATAGCAAATTTCACGTTAAAATTTGTGAAGGATAACATTTTACAAAATAGAATAAAAAAATGTATACAAAAAAAATCAATGCCTTGTTTCCGTACGGTTTGCTAAAAGTCGATTTTACTGACATTTCGAACACAATAAAAACAAGGTTGATATTGAATTCTTGTTTTGAAAAAAAACTTATTCAAAAAGGATAATTAATTACAACTTTGACACATTTGAGATAGATTCCAGCAAGTAGTATGGGTGAGTTTTTTCAAAAGTAGCTTAAAAATAAATAATGTACCTCAAGAATACATTTCCGCATAAAGCACCACTTAGAAGAGAAAAGTGCAGTCAACGGTGACTGGTACTTGAAAACCTTTATGGCTATGCAATGCTAAAAGCTTTTTATTTTTTTAGCAAAGAAAACTGGGGATATAGTTGCCACTGAAAGCTTACTTTGCAACTTTTCAAGCGCGAGAATAAAATTTTTATGCACTGTTAACTGTGCTTGGGTAACTGACGACGCTTTTACAAAAATTACGAAGGTAATATTATAAAAAATCCTATTATTGTTGTATTGAGTATAGACAAAAGTTGAATGGAAATTGAATTAAATATATCAATAACTTATGTTTTTTGTGTACTAATTCAGTAGAAACATAATACAATATTATTAAATATGTTAGCCCTTTCACCTGAAATTATATATTAATAAAACGCTTCTCGGTTTAACATTGATATATCATCATAATCTTACTCATATAATATATTTTCGAAACGGTGGCACGTCATAAATTTTAATATTTAAAGTTTATTGATATTATTCTAAATGAAAATTTATGCAAATATGTATCTCAAAATATAAATAATAATCTTACTTAAATAATATCATAATTTTTGAAAATAAATTTTAATTTTATAAGCTTTTTAATTATACTCGTAGTGGAAGGGAAAGGCAGCTGAAAATTAAATTCTTTTTATTGATTGAATTGGCATTCACTTGGTAGAACTCCATCTAGTTCTGACGATGGCGTGAGCCGAAATAGCTATCAACTATATTTGTTAAAAATAATTTTGTAGAACTAAAATACATTGCTATTTTTTCACCGTATTCAATTCTTTTATTACAATTTTTTTACTGATACTATTATCAAAAAATAATAATTGATAAAAAAGTATCACTCAAATTGATACAATTGATAATCACAAGAATGTGATTTTAGCCTCAAGATATTCATAAATAGAGACGGATTGCTTGTCTTATGTTCAATATATATATTTGTTCGTAACATAAAAAATTCAAGGAAAACTCCAAGTGTACATGTTTTACGTTGTAAATATTTTATACTGTTGCTTTACTTTGAATTGAAGGGACACGTTCATTATCATTAACAAAAAAACAACAAGATCGTTTATGACCCTTTTATAAAATGTATGAAGCAAATAATGAAATGATAATGTATTCGAACAGTGTCACGTCGGCAGGTTGGTTGTTGCTCCGGCGTCGTGCGGGCGGCATCGCGACGCCGCCGCGTGACAATCTATTTGCGGAAGCTTTAAGCGGTATATATGAAAAGCTCCCGATCACTACGACCATCCCACTAGATAAATATGCTGCAGAATCTTCTTCCCGATTCTAAACGCGATGGAGCGCTTTATTTTGGTGCCCGATCAACTTTGTTTGATTTACAAGCTTCCAACTGTCACTCTGGGAACGCCTTTAATATACACTCATTATTTAACTAAGCATACAATATCTGTTTTTTAAAGAAATTTAAATAAACTTACGTAATTTACATGATTAAAAATATCTTAAAAAATAGAAGATATTTATTGAGTTATTTGTATATTATCTCGCGGCAATTTAAGAACTGCGTATTTTATTCAAATTTATTATAAAAATATCGTAGTAATATTTTTTTTCAGCATTCATAGTATTTGAAAGCTTTTTTTTTATTTTAAAAAGAGTTCATCAGTAACTGTGTTCTATCAATTATTTATTTTTAAGCACTGTGACACTAACATCGCCACTGTATCATAATCAAAATGATTTTTTTTCATATTGACCTATAAATTAAATAAAATTGTTGTATTCTAAAGTAAAATTACTTGATTTATAAAATGCTTAATTTATCTTCATTCTTTGCATAATTAAATATGTCTCTTAAACCTTTTCAAACATGCCATTAAATCAGACAGAACAATAATTAATTTGAAGGGGCTTAATAATAATTAACCCATCACAATCTTTTCATATTTACCCGCAGTTTAACGAATAGGAACCATCGATAATAACTTTTTGAGTAAATTGTATAATATCAATCGGATGGTGTAAAGATCTACCAAGACACTCCTTTTAACAATCTTAGTGTACTCATCGCTATTTTGTTATGATATGACCTTAATTGAACGGATTATAGTGATTATAGAATTAAAATGCTGACATTGTACAATGTCAGATAAATGTTCAGGTGGTAAAATATTTCTTCGGATCGTCAAACGTGTTACCACTATATTAATTTTAGAACATGTTCGTGCAAAACTTACCATCTAATGATTGGTATTAAGATAAACGTAATACTACAATCGCAAAAATATTTTCACTGTCGTTTTATAACACTGGTATCGTTATGAGATCAATATTACATTATAAAAGAAGCAAGCGCTCAAAAGAATTAGTATACGACAGATTTTCTGTGCCAAATACGTCATGAAAACGTTATAATCGTTTTTTTAAACATGTCATTAATAACATCTCTTTACAAAAAAATATTTATGAAATAAATTTTTAGTCACGAATATTAAATAAGTATAACGATATAATTTGGATAAAAGAATTGAAAGAATGCAAAAAAAATGCAATTTGAATCTGGCTTAAAAATACTTGTATTTTTTGTGCTTGTTAATATAATTTACATGCAAACCACGTTTACGACAATAAATATATGTGCTTTTTTAATTGCTGATTTTAAATGAGTTTTGGTGCAACTGAGTTATTAATTATATCTTATAATAATAATAAATAAAAAAAAAATTTGGTGTGTCGATCCTGTAATTGACTAATCTACCCGCTTGTGTATACATCCGATTCAGTTACGGTATCAATTGAATTGATTGAATTATGCTTACATTATCTAAAGATGTTTATCTTAGTTACCGAAAAATTAATACGCTATTTAAAATATATGCTATATTGCTGCCCTGATAGAATGCTTCAATTTTTCAGAATGTAAAATGTTCTTCATTCATAGATATTTTTTAGCATAAAAACATTCAAAATATTTAAAAGAAATGGTGGAATGTTGTTGCTGAAGTCTATCGTATTCTTTGCTTATAGTAAATATGCAACATCTCAAGACATTTGTGTCTCTCTTATTGAGATGCATTGAAATTTATTATTTAAAGTTGAACGACAAAGTGAACAGATAATATTTGAACATCGATAATTTCAAGCATATATGAATATGTGTGAAAAATAAAATTTACATCGAGATGGTATATTGATCAGCAAACAATTTTCAATTGAATAAAAGCTATGAGCAATACTTTGAAGTAAGAAAAATGGATGCCACATTACAAAATCGTTGTCAAAATATGACTAAAGCATTTTATTTCCATTCTTTAATCAATTACAATTAATACTGTCAATATGTATTCATTCATCAACAGCTTAAAACAGTAAATGAATCGGCTGTTAAATAGCATATTTTACGTATCGATTTGCATTTAACACAATATGAAACGTAAATCTGAACATCTGTCTTTGTAGCTACAGATCAATATTGTTGAAGTATTTTATTTGTTCGATAATTGATTTTTGATTGCCTACGATAAGTGGATATCAAATTTTGTTTATATTGTGCTCAGATAGCAAAAACATTTGGAGTGAGCTGGAGCGTTCAACTGAAAATGAAAAGTAGAATCTTCAAAAGTTGGATCTCTGCCATCTTGTCAGTAGCGTACCTAAGCGATGACGTCACTACATTTTGAATCAAACACAAATATTCTTTTTCCATATTGTTCATCAGTTTGACATATTCTATTCTAATACACTCTCGTCTTAGCATTTTAATACCGGCTGGTTTATAATGAACATAAAATATTTACACGAAAAATACATACCAACTTTACGAAAATACTTACAAATCACAATATGTACTGTGCGTTATTTCGACTGTTATTTTTCATCATTTCAATGAAAAGTTAGATAAACAACCATTGTATTTAAAAAAATGATTTTTGTAATCCAGTTGCTTGTTTTATTTTAGCTAGGATAGAAAGAATACCTGGTCAAATTAGAGCAGTAATAAAACACAAACTGTTTTCGTATGTAATATGTTTTTGAATAAAATAAAATGTATTCTACATATATTTAATATTAAAATAAACTATTTTTCACCAATTTTATTGACGATTGGAGGTACAAATAGTGTTTTTTCACACGGATTTATAGTTTAAATAAAACGATCAAATTGGGTGAATGAGGCTAAAGGAATTGAATGTCCAAAGACATTCACAGATTATTTTATCAATCAACCGAAAAATTAAAGTTGTAATTTATTATAACTACCATTATAAGATTTCAACAAGAGACAAAAAGTTTAATTATTTTTTACAAATTTATCTAAAACTACATTGGTGTTGCTTGTTACTACCAAGTGTTGTTAATGAAAACATTGTTTGATTCCGAATTTCAATGACATTTCGTTTTTTAATAAATCAATTTTTGTAAATTACGTATATATTTTAAAAGATATTTACTAACTCTTCTCATTTAATTTCTAAATAAATATGAACTTAGGTCGTATGACATTTACTTTTTTTGTATTGATGCTACTATGGCCTATTTAATAAAGTTTGATTATTTAAGAATAATTTTTATATACCGATTGTGAATAACATTTGTACGCATTACGCAGTTTAGGGACGTTAGTTAAAACGTTCCTTCAATTACGGACGCTTATGATTCCCTCGAAATTCGACCGAACATCGCTTTGTCAGAACATTCAAGCTGGCTGCCCAATTTCATCAACTAGTTAAAACTTTTACTTGGATAGGGTTCGGGATGGTTAATCCAGAAATAACAATAGATAGTAAAGAGATTCGGAATGCCTACACAGGAAGCGACATTCTCTTATATATGTATTGAAAAATTAAGCCAATAAATACTTCAATTCAAAGTCAGCCTTGAGTAAATCGAATTCATCATAGCAATAAAAATGTTCGACTACAAATTTTTTTCGACGGAATTAACGACAGAGATTGTAAATTTAGTGACATAATATGAATGTTATTCTGATGAGTAAATTGTCAGATTGTAATTCTTATTTGATACCTAAAGATCTTCAGTGGAGGTTTATCTTTTAATATATAAGAAAATATTTAAATAATCATCTTTTTAATACCATCGCGGTAAAATAAATATGTTTCCAATTTTTAACACGGAATACAACCATGTAAACATTTTGCCATGATGGAACGGTTATTTTAACATAACCTTAATCCCTCTTCCGGCATAGTTGATATACAATCTATCAATAAATGTAATATTCTATTTATTTGGCTCAACTAAAATTACATAATGAGTAAAATTTTGTTAATTGCCCCTATTTTTTACTTAACAATGACATATTTTTTTGTAAACAAAAATATGCTTCAAATAAACAAATAAGAGCTAAATTATTATGCATTCAGATATGATATTTTCTAACATTACATATTTCTTACAATGATATAATGCAATAAAATTTAATATATGTTCGAATTTAGTCAACAATTTTATTAAAAATAGGTGTATTTTATAACCTTGACATATTTCGAAAAAATAAAAACAGGTTTTTTTCACTATACCTTCTACAATAAAAATCAAGGAAAGGCTATCGTATTGTTTATTACGTGTAATATATCAGTGTTCAAAAACCCAAAAGAGAATTTAAGCCTTTTACATACCAGTTATTTTAATAAAATAATCAGCAAATATGTATATAATTTTCGACTAAAACCTGTTTTAGTATAACCAACGTATCAATAACAGTTGCGATCAAATAGTTTTTCGATCGCCATATGTAACCAATTATTATACTACGACTTGTTAACCTTCACGAAAAAGTAATAAAGTAATATTTAAAGCAAGTTTTTTTTTTGAAAAAAATTATAAAATAATTATTACAGTTTATTGACCTTACGTTTATTTAGGTTCAATTATCCTAACGACATTTAAAAATGTATAGTTTTATTATAGTATTATAATGATAGTTTCCTAACAGTTGAGACTCAAAACTGATTAAAATTACATAATACCCTTTATATAATAGTTTTATTCGAATTAATGAGAAATAATTGATAGTATCAATTTCATATATTATGATACATACAAAACCTCATGATACCACGAATTCTGAACTGTCTTCCTGGTAAATTATTCAAGTTGTGTTGAAAATGCAAAAATAAAATATGGTAATATCAGATAACACTTAGACACATTGATTAAATTGTTAATTACCTACTAACTTACCTGGTAAATAAATGAAACTTTTTACTGGTTGATACCTGAAAACACATAATTGCATTTTTAAATTGAAAAAACAACAGCTTTTAGAGGTTATTTTTTGCTTCGACAATTTACCTTGCATTGCTCAAAATGTTGTCATGAAACATTTTTCGTATTCCAAAATTTATTTAAATGTGATAAAATTTTCCTTATCTTTACCAGCCTTGATCTTTTTATTTCAAAGTTCGAAAAAAAATTTAAAAAAAAATCTTTTAGTTTGCCATTTTGAAAAAAAGTATATTTCATCGCAAAAACAAACAAAAAATATTTATATTATGAAATAATCTACATAGTTTTTTAACCGGTATTTTAAAATTAACATAATTATACAGTATCAAATTTTATAGATGAAAAAAAAATGTTTACGACTTAAAAAATCTGCGACTTGATTAAAATGATCAGAAGAAATCTTCATGACCAAAGGATTATTCATACAACCGTTTTGCGTAACAGTGATGGCAAAAATTGCATGCACATGTCGTCGCTTAATATTGTATATTTTGTGATTTAACAGTCATAAGTGAAAATTATAAAGAAAATCTTAATACAAGGTTTAATGAATGACATATTTAATTACATTAGCCATTAACTCATATGGTACTATATAGAGGTATCTCGATGCAAGACAAACTATAAGATGTATAATACTCTAAATGGAAAATCAACAGCACTTGATCCAGATGGAACGTTTTTCATTAAGCCTTCAAAGACTTACAGTCAAATTATCACGAAATTCTAATCGTCTTCAGTCATAAACTAATTTCGGTTATACTGTTATTACTGAAGAATGTACATTTTTTTAAAACCTCGAAAAAGATTTTTAAAAATTTAATGCATCATCAAAAAGAGTCGTTTATGCCTTAACGTTTCGAAATAGGAACTTTATTGTTTGGTGTAGCTATAATATCTTCAATAAAATTTATTGCGTGCTAACGATAGAGTGCATTAAATTTGTTAACGTCTTCAATTGACAACTCGACTTTATCGCTTTCAACAAAACATGAGCGTATAATATTCACTTAGTTTGTTTCTAGTGACTCTAACGGCCGTCCAATATCAAAAACAATTAAGTGGTTTTACTACGTTACATGAACACAAATTTAACAACATGCAAAATTGATGCAAAAAGATGCATTGATTCTAATCATAATTTCACCGGCAATTTGTTTTTGTTTAATAAAATGACAATACATAGAATTAAAATTGCGCCAATGCGCAATTGACAAATATAATCAATTGTGAAAGAAATATTTTATTTGTTTACATCCGCATTCAAATATTAAAATCTAAAAACAATTCACCGAGTTCATTACTGAAAATATCCGCCTTCTTAAGCAATCATCAACCAAACAACCTTCGTATCTGGTGACTCATATGACCGACGAATTATTACACCATAATGTCAAAGAAATTGAATTTTTAAAAAAAGTTTAGTTAGCTTTAAATTTTATCGAGCGTAAAAAAAGTATGTTTCATAATTTAGTAACTAAATGCTTTCGTAACCTTACTGAAGATTTGAATCAAATGTGTCAGTTTTTATATAACTTGATTATATTTATTCATAATAAAACCTCGAAATATCGTTTTATATCACTTCTTTTAATATCTGGTGTTCTGTTTATTGAATGTTGTGTTACAAATATATTTTTATTCAAATACTCGTTTATTTCAACCGCAAAGATGAGCAATTGGTTGATATTATTTGAAAAACTCTACGTAAACATTCAAAATTGAAAGTGTTGTATAAAATATTCGCTGAGTCAGGTAATTAAAAGTAAAGCCCTATTGGAAAATATTTTTATAAATACACCTGCGTGGTGAAAAGAAAATTAAAGCAAATAATATTATAATATGGAAATTTTGTGTAGAGAAAACACGCGGCGGTTGGCGGTGGCGTGCGTGGTATTAGGCATGGTGTGTTTAACCCGGTTACTTTAAATTCAGATTACGTTTTTCTTGTTCGATCGGAAAAGTCGGTTTTCTTGGAAGGTTTCAGCGTAGCTGTGATTTAGCTACAGTTTCCAACCTGAATACAAATTCGTTTTATTTCAACGTTATATATTTTTTCGCTTTATTATACGTAGTAGAAGTATATCATAAGTAAACATCATGAGTCAAATAGACATTTTATGCACTTTCAAGTAGTTTAAAATCACACTTTGGTTATCACTTACGTGATATTATATATAATTTAACATTTAGAAAATTCAACTCATTCTCCATACATTGTTTATCACTCTGATAAAAGTTTTCAATAAAAAATTCAATCATCATTGAAATTGGAATGATTTATAAATTTTCAGCGAAAATTATTTAAAATCCTTTAATATAACTTCACTATCCTTTATCATAAATAAAAAAGAAAAAATAGTATTATTATTGTATTTAAATGATCATAAAATAGATATATTGTAATCTTCATATCGGTCAAAATGTAATGAAAACAGATCATTTTTGATCCCAATATTCTCGCATGCCGTCAATAATTAATTACGTATTAAAATCAATGGGCTATGAAATTAAGTTACCTCATTAGTAGAATACAAAATAAATTTCACATGTTTTACTGGACGGTGTTAGATGACTGCTATAAATATAAAACACTGATATTCTTTGAAGATTTATTTTGGAAACGAGATTGTTAGATTTTATTCAACATCAGTAACCAATAAATTATCTTGGAATTTTAATGTGTTTTGGAATCTGAAGCATTTTTCGTGTAATTGATAAACAAACAATAAAAACAATTTTAAATCAACAGATTTCTTTTGAAAATTTCCTATGGCTTATTTTGAATATTCTAATTTCCTTTAATATCTACTTACTCTACCGGTCTTCGTGTAGATTTTTTTAAACGCTGCGTCTCGCATCTGAATTTCCATCAAAATATTTCAAAGTTGAAATTGCTGTTTATAAAGCCCATTAGCTTTTTTACTTCGCCGTGACGAATTCCCACCAACGTCTTTTAAGTTGCGTAAAAAAATATTGCCCGGTTCAAAAATAGATGTCGTTACTCCGTGTTTTTATTATACACCGTAAAACAAGAGCGAATGTATCTTTAAGAAAAAAATAAATAAAACAGTCTGTCGCAGACTGCCGATGCTGTCACCCGTTTTAGATTGACCTAATGCTGGGATAAAAATATCTACCCGATGGTCCGTTTTCGGCACTGCATCTCAACCTTTAAATCAAATGGCACCACTTGATATTCTGAATGATTTAAAATTGAAACAATAAATTTATTTCCAAAATTACCAACATAGCGCACCAAAGGTAAAATTATATCACAGCCTTTCGGTAAAAATTCAAAATAATATTTTTTACAAATGGAGATTTTTTAAAACAATATTCTGTTATATCAACAAATTAAATCACATTATCAGTATAAAAAAATATGGGTTTCTTAGGGGGCCCGATGTTATAATTACAATGTTATTTCTACGGTTTTATAAATTATTGTTATAAAAACTAGTGGTTTTAAAGATTTTTGTTATGCATTAATCAATGAAAGCATGCATTGCTAGAGAAATCATATTTTTTTTCCAATTTTATTTGGTCTTATAACTTTAATTTTAAATATTTTCATCATAGCATGTTTCAATACAGATATTTCAATCATATTTTTTCCTGATTCATAATCTCCAGGTATAATAAAATTGTCTACAGTAGGCAGTCCCTAATTAATAAAATCCAAGAGTCTAGTGAAGGACACCATTTATTAGAATAAATTAGTTATTCAAAAATTTTGTTCCCACAACCGTTCCGTGCATCTTAATTTGAGAATAACACCTTTTTAGCATACATAATACTAAGAAAAGACGTTTTAGTCACCACAAGATAATTACAATATATTATAAATATTCATCATGTCGTATTAAAAGATTTGAATTATGTAATCTTCCTTTAAATATATCGCTATTATTATGTAGCAAATGCTATATAGTAATATAAATCTATATAGTAGAGATATGTTTTAATTAATAAAAACACATTTTTTTAGTATTTATTTCCACAATATATTTTTTGATCATGACCGGTTTCGCTCATCGCGAGCATTATCGACTGATCAACAAATATATTGCGGATATAAGTACTAAAAAATGTATTGACTGAATTGGCATTTACTTGTATTTTAGTTCTACAATTTTTTTATATAAGGTATTGTTGATAGCTATTTCGGCTCACGCCATCGTCAGAACTATGTGAACTAAAAAATGTGTTTTTATTATTTAAAATAGCATGCCTTTCCATCAAGAAGTGACAGTTAATACCCTAAATGTAGAGTAAATATGTGATGAATACTTTTAAAAATGATATTTACGAATGTAATCAGAAATAAAATTTAACGTAAGATATTTTTTTTTATTGCATAGTAATAAAACAATAATGTCTCTTTTTAACATAAAATATCTTTAAAATTCATGTAAACAAATAGAAAAATCAATCATCATAAAATACTCAACGCAAAAGTACGCATACCAAAATATAATGTTAATATTAATAAATTGTAAGCGCAGCTCTGAGCAGATTATTCGGCGGGCTTTTCTGCTTTAGTCCTCTTAAAATTCATACCGGCTCCGACTTGGTTTTATAACAAGCCACTAAAAATGGTTTTCATGTTACGTACTCTTTCGTACATGAATGAATACACCAACGGCACAAAAAATACATTCGTCCACTCAAATTTAGTGACTCGAAGAAGGCAACTACAAGAAATTTTAAGAGCTCACTAACATTTTATGATTGAATAACATTTCTTTCTTTCGCTTATTTTCCTTTCGTTTATTTTTGTAGCCGCTTTCAAAACTTAGTCAGAAACAACTTAAATGAATCCATTTCATGAAATCCGATAAAAACCGTAATGATCAATCGCATTAAATATAAATAATGGTCAGAATGGCACAATAATTTAATATAGCACACTGTACTGACACACTGTCATTTAAGAAACATATTTATAGAAATAACAACAATACCTATCAGTGTGATAAAGAAACATTGAAATTGTATTATACAACATTCATTGAATGTTACATAGTGATGAAATATCAAAATAAAATACGTCAGAGATTCAGACTGTATATAAAATAGACTCAAATATTATATTTAATCACTCGACATCGTCATTTCTAGTCGCTTTTTCAATATTTAGATCACGCCATGTATTAAATTACGTCACGGGAAACGTTAGATGACTAAGGAAAATTGCTGATGTATTTTCACTCAAAACCGTCACACGTTTTTTTCCAGCTAGCTTCTTTCGTAGTGTCATTACTGATCATGTGTTCTAGGTGACCATAAAAATTTTAGTGAGTTAAAAATTTTTGAAATATGTCACGAAACATATCAGTCACAAAAAATATGCTTTCTATAAAAAAAAAGTCAAAAGATAAGTTTATTGATTGAATTGGCATTCACTTGGTAGAACTCCATTATAACACGGTGAAAAAATAGCAATGTATTTTAGATCTACAAAATTATTTTTAACAAATATAGTTGATAGCTATTTCGGCTCACGCCTTCGTCGGATAGTTCTGACGATGGTGTGAGCCGAAATAGCTATCAACTATATTTGTTAAAAATAATTTTGTAGAACTAAAATACATTGCTATTTTTTCACCGTGTCAAAAGATAAGTATTTACTATTCGAATACACTGTTTTTTTTTATGTTTACGCGATATGAAATATAAATGATGCCAAACAGTGCCCCAAAAAAATGGTATATATAATTTACTATGACTCCAAATAGCTATGATTTTTTTTGAAAATTTTCTCCCATCAATATAATTCAGTATTAGTAATCCGTCAAGTAACTTTGAAGGAATTGTTGAAATTCCATCAAACACCTTCAGTCGATATTATGAATATATAATATAATTTGTAACATTTACGTAAAAAATTTCTCATATTTTTTTTTATCATTTTGTAACCCATAAATGCTAAAAAGTATCTTCAGATCTAAAAATCTATCTAGCTTGTTCTTGACAAAACACAAACTGAAACGTCATCAGAAGGATGCTGAAACCATCATGTCAATAGTCTCAAATCACCAAACACTGTTCATCATTTAATTCAAGTCTCTGTACAAACTTCGTTTATCTTGTTCTTCTCCTCTTTCTTCATAAAGTTAATCGCATTTCTAATGGAATAGCAATACCTGATATTTATAAATTTATGTCTATAATTTTTTGAACAATCATCAAAGAAATATTTATGAGATGATCACCATTTTATATAATATTTTCACATAAAAAGAATTACTTTTGTTATTTTATGAATATCGATACTACTAAAAATTTAATAAATAATGAGTCTGACCCATTTGCAAAGAAAACTCACGGTATAATAATTCACCATCATTATTTTGTTCATTTTGCAGAAACGCTATATTATTTTCCACCTTTTTTAAGTGGAAACCAAGCACGTTTTATAAAGTAGGGTACAGTGAAAACTTAAAAGTGTGTTAACTACGGCGTAGACCTACGCCGTAGAGCATGCTTTTGATTTAGATTAATGGAATGAAGTAAATTGTTCTGAAAGATATATTACCATCGGAGGCAACATTTTTTTCTTATACATATACTCTGCGTAACATATATTATATTTTTTCTGAACAGTTATAAGAGATGATTATCCATATGTAAAAATCTTTTTGATATTTGCCATTAAATTTCTTACTTTTTATTCATTTTTAGAAACACATTAACAAATCAATTAAGGAAATGTACCATAGTAATATTGATAAGCTAATGACTAATTCTAGCATAGACATATACTTATATTTCGCCATTATTTTTTTTCTAAAAATAAAAAACAACTGAGTATAAAGGACTTCTCGTAAAAGTCTTATGTTAATTTATATCCACTTGAATGTCATATTTTCTACATTCAAATGGAGCAAAGATTGTAACATATATCAGAGTATGCATGATATATTCTACTCTAAAGTTTAATTAAAAGATTATGTTCGGCATTTTTGACGTTACGAGCTTTGAGCTCAATTCGATATGTATCAATTAATTCTTCGAGGAGCATTGGACGGTTTGTCATTTCTAATGTATAAGCCCATTTCATATGTTGAAAGCAGCCTTACAAAATCTTCCGACTATACACGGACGCTCCACCCAAGCAGGCTCGGTTCACTGGTTGTAAATAATTAATCTGGCGGGGCACTGTGAGATTGTTTAATATTTCATGCAGATATCGATTGCTACCCGACCGGTTGGCGTGTATGGTACAAAAATAGGCACACACTCGCCCACGGGTAACGGTTTGCGCCTTGTTTGTATGGGTCGACGCCCTTGTAAGCTAAATGTGGTGTATTCAACCGGGGATAATCATTCCGTAGGGGTCGCTTCACGGAAAAATGTCTCATTATGCTACAGATCACGATTTTATTTCGGCGATCGCTTTTCCAGAATTTTGTGTATATTAATCGTAGGCGGTTGTGCTTGAATGAAATGTCGATAATGACCTTGTTTGGCTTTAATTGGTTTCAGTGCGTATGTCCTTTATTAAATTAAATCAATTGCTCACTTGTTGCATCAACATTAAAATAGATTCTCTTATAGCCGCATACAATATCGATTTTTTTAATGTTTTTAGCAGCAATTCAAAAAATAGTAGGGGAATATGTTGGCAGTCAAATTATAGAACTCTAGTATTCTAAGAATGTCTTTCACTGTCAGAATAACACTGATAATAACAAACAATAAACTTTTTTATCATGTTAACTTTGGATTATTAGATTTTATAAATAATATATCTACCAATAATCCAAAGTTTACATGATAAAAAGTTTATTGTATATTATTATCAGTGTTATTCTGATAGTGAATATAATGTATTTAAAAATGTTTCATGCGATTTTAGCGCTAAATATTATTAAGAAAAATAGCATACAAGGTAATTTATCAACATTTTTTGCTTCAATCACGATAAACAACATCGCTTGTTGGCAAACATTTATTTTTGCCACGTGTAAATTTTCTGCGGTTCTTTCAAAACGGCAAAATTAATTATTAGTTGATTTAACTCAAGCATATATAAAAAGTGCGAAATATTTAGGTTGTAAAATCAATAACGGTTGAAACTTTGTTAATAATGAAGAAAATCCCTTTATAGTATGTTTGCAAATCATTTAAATTATTTTAGATCAATTCGAAAGTCATAAAAAATATTTTTTAAATAAAACTTATATTTTTATAATTCAGTAAAAATAGCTTTGCAGTATTCCAACAAAATCATGTTAAATATTGAGAAAAATCCATAATGTTTTGAATATTCTATATAGAAATAAAACCAATCAAATAGGACTTATTTTGTTGATGTACAATTTTCTTGCGTGCGCTTAGAGTTATTTTACATTTACTTTATGCATTAATATATATTTCAGTATTTGAAACACAAATATGGCGTGCATAAAATTATAAGAAATTCAAATAAAATATTTTTCTTTCCAAAATAGCAACCATGTTTATACACATTAAATAAATATATCACCACATTAATTTAACTTTTAAAGCATCCGTGTGTATATTACAATTTCTTATATAATGTGACTAGTATAATATTATGACCATTACTCATTATTTGATGTTATCACAAAAGCAATCTTTGGCTATTTTTTGAAAACGTTTGCACAAATTATCGAGCATAGATTTTTATTCTTTTGTACACATTGTTGTATTTTGTGCTATATTTTTATTTTCATATAAAATTGTTGTTAATTGGTTGTAGATGATAGTGATTGATTATGTTCAACTACGATTAATATCGGTAACTATTTTTGGTGTTGAAAGGACATGTAATTAACTTACAACCATCGCTGTGATTCGATTTACATAACAAAAAATATTTACCAAATTTACATTTGGTATCAAATGAAAATTACATTCAATCAACATTCTCTTTGCCAATCAAAATTTAAATCGTCGTGTTATATTACATAAAATACTAATAACTAAAATTCGAAATTTATTGTAAAAGAATACTTATTAATAATTCTGCCTTATTTCGTTTACTGGTCCAATTAAACAAATTTTCACCTTCAACATTTTTTTAATATATTTTAGAATAAAATAAATTATTATTCTACAATACATAACTACTAATTTGAATTATAAAACAAAAAGAAGCAAAATTGTAATGCATCACTCAATATTTTATCTTGTAATTTTTCATGGATTAGAAAGAAATAAAGGTATCATTGTCATGGTTATTTCAAAGAGTTTATTGCAATTAATTTTCTCAGTTTTGACATACAAAAGAAAAAATCATATTTCTTACTGTTTGACTGACCATTATTGTTTAATTTGTTAATATTTATTCCAATTAATTTGAAGAAAACATTAATTTCAACGCAAAATGATATTCCTATAATTGTCTCAACAATTGTCTTATAAAAGATACATCAACAAAAAATAATGGCTTACAATGAATAAACAACACATACACAACTTCTAAAAAAGCTATTTGAACTAATCTCAAGAAATCAATACTTCGCAGTTCTTCTTTAAAAAAAGTAATAACATATTTTTAGTATTATTTTCAAAATATATTTGATGATTATGACCGGTTTCGCCCATCGCGGGCATTATCAAATCAAACGAAAAAAAACAAACCAGCGTATTTACATAAAGCTTTGAGATAGTAATTAGCCGGTATACAAATCATACGTTGATAATGCTCACGATGAACGAAACTAGTCATGATCATCAAATGTGTTGTGGAAATAGTACTAAAAATATGTTGCTATTATTTAAAATATTATGGCTTTAAGAAGTAACAGTTAACACTTTAAAAGTTCTTCTTAGAGATAATATAATTCTTGTTTAAATATTTTTTTATAACTATACATTTTTATAAAAATATTTTGCATTGCAGCAAATATTTGATAGCGGAAAATCGTAAAAAATAAACTTGATTAGAATTGTATTGTAATTAGTTTCTAAATATCATTTCAAGGGTAAATTACATCACATGTTAATATCCGATATCACAATTTTTAATTGAAAAAAACTTAACATTCGACAGTGACCTTAAAGAAACTTGCATGCAAAACACCTGATCGGTAAGCGAGGCTCTGACTACTAGATGAAAGAGACGACAATGCTGATAAAAGAAGGGCTAAGGATTAGACAAGAAGAAAAGCATAGACTAGTGGTTTTTCAATCGGAGTTTTCTCGACTACTCGATTTTAGAGATGTAACGTAAAAAATACAACTCCAACGACCATTAGCTTAAAAATAAATCGATTAAAAATGCATGAAATATCTCATTTTTGATCGCAAAATGAGCTGCAAAAGACAAATTCTTATGCAGAGTTATTTAAAAAAAAATACCAATTTATCGATCAGCTGAGTGAAAATCATGAGAATTTATTAGAAACTCTTTAAGGATTTATATCATTTCCAAATTTAAAATACTAACATGATTTAAGCTAAATTATTATTTCATTAACATTCTTCGAATTAAGCCCTGCCTTATTTTAGATTTAATTAAGATTATAGTTGATAATATCAGCAGTTGATGAATTGAATAATTCTATCATGGTGTAAATACATATAAAACATATTTTACGAATTTGAATCTTTGATAAAAGTTTCATTGCTATAACACAAATTATTAATGATTAATCGTCACTCTCAGTTATCGTTTTGCAGGTTGTTCTCGTTCCCTCCGCGCCTAAAGTTCTCGTTAACTTTGAGTGGAACAAAAGGGAAATTCTCTGAATAGAAAGAATGTTAACCAGTAAACCTTGTTATATGACAGAACTTCCAATTGGGGAAATAGTTTTCCAATGCGGCGTTTCTCATAACAGGCAAGTACGATAATATTGCGTTTCATGCCTAAGCAAAATAAACGGAATTCAGAAATACCAACATATTTCTCTAGCAATATAATATTGAATCAAACGACTGGCTAAGTTTTTTTGTAAAAAAACAAGCTGTAAACTATTTACGAATTGAATACTTATTCGAGATTTAGTCAATCTGTTTCAATCAACTTTTTATCAAACTATCATTAAAGAATTTTAGGAGTTATATAAGAATGTTTATAAAAGATTTTCATTGAATATTTTCAAATATGTAAATTAAAAAATGTGTGTTTTGAAAAGGTATTTTTATACGATTTCAATGACTTAATCTATTTTATAGAATAAATTAAGGATTTTTTTTAAATTTTTATTATTTTATGATATAAAACATCTGCTTAAAATACAAATGAAATGAAATTATCGACATTGATTAAAATCCCGATATCTTTATAATCCAAACCATTTATAATATTTCCAACACGAAAGTTTATTTTGTATACGTTATGTTGATATTTTTTTTCATTTAATATTTTACATAATCAAAACAGGTATATTGCCATAGTTAAATCATAATTTCTACTTTTAAAAAAATGTGTTCAGATTTGATGCAAAACTAAAAATAATCTTATCTTTTTTCTTTCAATTTTTAATAAAAATTCAGTATAGCACCATTAAAATCAAGTGTATTAGTTTTTGCGTGAAAAATCTTACATAATGCGATGATGCATACTTTTTGAAATATCATATATTTTTGAGGCAATTTTCGAATCCTCGATATAATAATTACTCACTAAAATACTGCAAGCTTGATATTTAAATTGTGTATAAAACTAATTATGCTTATATGTATCATTTGACATTCGTGAAGTAATAATTGTACACCAAATACCTTGAGTCTTTCGTTTTGTGAATAATTAATTGAGTATTTCATGGGTAATTAAAGATGCGTCCATTACTTTGTGCAACTATTTCTGGAGAAGCAATTATGTTGAATGTCACGAACTTACTGAATTGTTTTGGAAGGCTTTTTTACCACAGACATATTACTCGGGCTCATTTTTATGAAGGTTTCTTTTTTCGGTCGTTTGCTGTTGGGACAGCTAAATTATTAAAACACAAAAGTCTCATATACTATACATGTGATATTGTCTAAAATTTTGGTCTTGCATTTACGTCGACTAGACAGCAATAAGAGCTGAGTAACTAAATAAAATATTCATTTAACATTGTTTGCTATGCCATATATGAGTAGTGACATAATTTTCCAAAAAACATTTTTATTGTGTTGTAAATGCAATAAAAATACTTATCTTATAAAAATAATCGTAGAAACATTACACACCCATTTTTTTGTAGAAATAAAAAATTTCTAACAATATGACAAGTAAATATGTTAAATATTTATGTTGGGGGCCGAAACTATAATTCTAATATGTAAAAGAAAAAATTGATGCAATATTTCATTTGTGGTTTTCAACAAGTTCTCCAACTAATTATTTATTATACCCTTCAAATCAAAGAACTGAACTTAAAAACATTAATCGTTTTATTTTTAAAAGTATTTTGAGAGTAAAATAAGCAGGACAATTTTCATTTGTGCAATTGCACAACTTAGCAATGCTACCGATTTTTTGTTTGTTTTGATAATTGTATGGGCATTGAGTAGGTGGTCATATTTTTTAAATTAATAAATTAATTATATTGGTTATGGTTGTTCACTTACATAATATAATATAACTTTAAATATCCGTAAGATTTTGTAAAAGGATAAACTGAGAGCTCGTTTAACCTATATTAATGAAATGAACAAAAATTTTCTATATTTGAGATCTGAATTAAGTAAATTGTGGTTTTCATATTAAAATAAAAAATTCTTATAATAAAATGCAGCATACAAAAAATGAGAATCTGCCAAAGTAATTTCAATTAATCTTAATTAAATTTCTCGACACCGTGCAAGAAAAAGGCTTTTGTTGTTTTCAGAATTCAAAAGCAATTATTAAAACCGAAACGATAATTTGCCCAAATCTCACGCCAAATTGCTTTTTTTTTTAAACTAAAGTGAATTTTAACATAGTCAAAAACCTTCAGTCTCGATATAAGCAATCTTGAGAATGAAAATTTGAAAGTTCTATCTAGGTTACGTCATTGTTACGTAAATGTTATGCATGTACGTCTACGCCCTGTTTTGGTTTTGGGTTGCTTTCGATTCTAAAGTGGGTTCTTACGCCAAAACACAGATTACTCTCAACGTTCCTTTGCCAAAAGTTTCAAATATAACATTTTAATATTATATGCAGCTTTTTTGATCGTATTAACGTTTTAAAATTTGATGCCAAATTGGCATGCGTAAAACAATATGGTATCCAAAATTTAAATCAACCTCATATAATAATTAAATTGATTGATAATAGAATATGCAAGCCAGCTATTTATATCAATGCACTTGATGTTTTAACTGTTCATATTTTTTTTAATAAATATTTTTTTGGTCTGAAATTATATTCTTCTTTAAAAGCGCTGAATTTTTAAGGCACAATAAAAAAAACTTAATTCAATTTATATCATATACATTATTGAATGATCTGAAGAAAATTTCCGGTCACTACAGCTTAAAAAATGAGCTTGCTTTTGACCACATTATAAACTTTTGGAATGAATGTTTAAAAATTACTGTTACAAAAATTATGCCTTTCTAATAATAAATAGTTAACGTCAACCAAGTGCTAAACATAAATATGCTACAAAAATAAATTATATAAGTACAGAGATAAACTGGATTCTTTCAAAGGGAAATCATTCAGAAAAGTTTTTTCTATTTTTATCACTGACTTTATTGAATGTATATAAAAATTGTAATCTTATTCCCTGTCTAAAATTTATCATTTTTATATAGTCATATCGAAAAATGTGCAGTTTTAATTTGAAAAATGCTTATGACGGAATGGTTTTCTATAAAGTATTGTTTTCTCTGAGTTGAGTAATCAATCTGTCTAAGGTAGATATTATTTTGGCTTCCTGCCAGAAGAGGTTAGTATCTGTTACAACTTCACCTACGAAACAAACTCCTTACCGCAGACAATCTAATCTGACTTTTGCACTTAGCATATTAAGTGTTGTTGGCTACACTAGGAATACCATTCTGCATATAAAATGTTTTATAGTCCAGGATATGTCCTCAATAGTAAAAACAAAGTTTCAGTCAAAGTTCTTACGATAAAAATGAAAACATAAGTGTAAACTTACAAACCTCGTTTATTTTTACTAAAATACTTTCATTATTTCGGTTACTCTTGTCATAAACATTTCTATATTAACGCGATAATAATACCAAAATTTGTTTTTTTAAAACATATGGATTCAAAAACAAATTTGAACTGTTTCTACATTTCAGATCAAAGCAAAAGGTTTCGGTCATCGCGAACTTATTTTAACACCAAAAATTGACAGTTTATACATTAAAATGATAAGTATAGATTCTGCTCAAACTTTTTGAAGATTTAGTTTTTTTTGTCAATTTCATGTTGCATTAAAAATTTAACAAAAGGTGATATTGTATTTTGATTGTGGGCTTGCTAGGAAAACTGATTCAAAAAATATATAAATAATAATGGCATTAAAATGATAACTTTGACATTTTTTGAAAGTTGTTCAATAATAAAGGATTTAACAAAAATACATTTTAATTATAATAATCGTATTCCGGTTGTTTGATGTATATTTCATAGAAATTGGTGAAAAATATATTTATAAGATAGTAATAATTACAAATAAAATATGTACCTAATTTGGGTGCCATTCGACTCATCCTAAATTGTATTAGACCAATTAGGTCACAAATGGGTTCATTGAAGGATTATAAAAATCAACCGTATAATCTTAAGCTAAATCCCAAGAATGTTTATTTGCCTCTCAATTAAAATTTTGACACTTGCTTTTTTTGGGTTGAATATAATCTAATTATAATGAATATTAAAAACATTTAACATTAGACATAAAATTAAATATTAAAATTTTAGGCTTTATATATACATGTTTCATCAAAGATATGAGATAAGTTTTTTGAAATATAACATTTAAATTATACAGTAAATTAATGCATTCCCCAAGTCTGGAGCAATTTACTATCTATATATATATATATAATCTTCTAATCATGGTACATAATCTTAATTGTCCACGTTCTGAGAACACACTGGCAATGTAATCTCATTTCTACTTAATTCGGTCTACCCTAGAAGGTTTTTGTCGTAAATCTACAGCCCTCGCCTTACAAAGTTTCTATGAAACATTTTCACGCATTTTTCTTCGATACCATTGTAGTATTATAACATATTATGAAAATTTTTAGACTTTTTAAAAGTAATTCTTGTGCAAAAATATTCTATAAAGATTACCAACATCGCAAATAAATTACGATCAATAACAAGTATGTATTTTATATAGCTTCTAAGTACTGGATTAAATAATAATGGCAATAAATAATTCATTATGTATTTTTGTCTCACTTTATTCTAATATTAATAGTAAAGTGACGATATCATGTCGTGAAAGATAAATATCTTTTTTATCACATTGTTTCGTACCACATAATAAAAGAACTTATTCTCTTTTAGTATAAAAAGTACTAGATTAAGTCCATTTATTTTAGCTCGTTTATTTAAATACATACATACATGCACCCAATTAAGGTGTCTTATCACACGTTTTTTAATAGGAACAACGTGTCATTAAATTCTTTCAATGGAATATGGATAAAAAAGATAAGCCAACAACAGGATTAGTTTTGGTAGTCTTTTAGATACAATCCACTTTTGTACAAGGTAGAACCTTCTACATTTAAAACACTCATTCTGTCAGAAATTAATCCAAAATCGATAGCGTAAAATAAATTCCTTTTTAATTTTGCGTAGATTTCGGAAAGTATATGATTTAAAATCATTTCTACTGTCAAATACTTAAGCACATTATTTAATACATGTGTCGAGAAATGAACTGTACGTATGTTTTGAAAACATCACGGGGCGAACGGCTTTTGTTTTTAATACTAAAAGAACGTATCTTAACGACTGTTGTTATTTGGACTTTCATATCGTTTTCTCTGATTTCTTACAATTCCAAAGAATTGACGAATAAATAAACATTTGACTTCCTTCTCTTTGAGTCGACCACCGGGAAACTTGTTTCTAAATCCGAATAGATGCAACTAACTTACGATATTAACTGATATTGCTCGATAGAATTTCAATATTAAATTTGAATTGTAAAATGTCGCTATTGAGAAAACATGTAGAATTGTACACAGTTTCAAAAATTGAATAAATTATTTTGAATACACAACCCGACCATTAATTCTCACAAAATCTATATTATTTTTGTATGAAATATTAATATATTAATAAAATTAAAGGCTGGATTTTGTCTCCCAGCTTAATATTTCATTTTTTCGAATTATTTTGATCCACAATTTTAGTTTATATAGCATTATAGCTTAGACAAAAAGCTCACCTGCATAAATTGTGTGCGTTTAGTGTTCATACATAGGTATTTTTTCATTTGAGCATTGTTCTTCTCCAGCTTTTTGGGACACATATACTCAAAAACAAAAGTAAACGCAGTATAAAATATTTAGACAACCTATCACCCGTCAAAATTGTGCGACATCACAGTTTAGCACCAAAAATTTATCGCTACGAATAATCCATTGGACCACGGGGACAAATTACGTTCAGTACCCCTAGATGTCCTCACCCTTTGTGACTTTCACGGTGACACACGACCCCCGGTGTTTACGACCAGGAAGTCCGTACGAAGTATGGAAGCGAGCCAAAATTTCGTCCATTTACGTACATTCGAGTAGTAGCGTGTGATACTTACGTAAGAAACTACGTAACAGGCGATCCTATAATGAGAATCAATATATCCACGTCACAAAATTACACTCTACTTATTGACTTTCGTACAAATTACTTGCAGTCATTTATTATAATTTAAGAGTTTACTTACGTATTTACGTGGTCAAGTAAGTAGTCGTTTTTAATAATTTTTGTGATCAGGACATCACACTACGAACAAATTTTGATTTGAATTTGGAATTTTCAACAAATAGCTAGTTAAATAACAGAAACAGGCACGTGTTTCAATAATATAAACACTTACTTAATGTAACACTATATCTATCATAAAAGATAAGATTAACTATAGCTCAAAAATAAAATCATTCTACAGCTGTACAGTAAAGACTTATTTAGATGCGGGAAAAAGGTTTACATATAAAGAAAGAGTCTGCCCATATCCATGTGATTTAAAATTTATTGGAAAAAAACATCGAAATTAATTTAAAAAAATCAAAATTTTCGGTCAGTATTCAAAAATATAAAAAACAGGACTTAAATATTTTATTTCTGATAACGTATCGTATTCCTATATTAGACAAGGCTGTTGTACATCACATATTATTCCATATTTGGATCATGGTCATTATTACTTAAGTTTTATCGAACGTGTCTTGCAGTTTCAAAATAAATTGATATTTTAGTATTTCGCGCTATTTTCTCACCACCTGTTATGTATTTCCTTCGCTCGCTTAGATTAGCTCCAGAGTTCACCTTAAGGTGGACAATCCAGTCTTAATAAAAACGATATTGCGCTGTGTACATTATATATCCAATAAGTCTCGCATAGTGCACCATTTCGCTACCCCTTTGCAACATGCTGGAGGTAGAGCTTTTTTTTATATTTTACTACCATAATGAATGTTGTATATAATATTATAGAAAATGTTGAGATGGTGATTTGAACATATTGCGTTTTGGATTATGTATCTAAAAACGGTTCTTGATATAAAAATAAAAACTGACCGTGCATAAATAAATAAATACCTAACACCTTATTATGGCTTTAAAATGCTCTGTATAAAAAAAAATATCGTTATTTTGGACATTTATGTAAAAATAAACAATTACACAAAACATAGCGAAGAAAATGATTTCGGAGACGGAAAACTTTAACTTAAAATTATATCATAATATTATTTTATTGATTTAAATGAACCGTCCCGAAGTGCGAAAAAAGTTTTGCATGCAAAAAAAGCTTTTATCAGAATTTCCCAACTCAAGTTTTTTATTTACAACTAACACCGATCCCCGGAAGCATTAGCATATAATTTAAATATTCCTAAAAAAATAAAAGTTCGTGCATTAAAAGTTCTCTCCGGTCGCTAACGACTTTGTTTTTCATAAATATATCTCCCCTCAAAAACTAGGAGCTTTATTAAAACGAAATCGGGTCAAGGTTTCCTCTATCCCTCTGCAAAAGGCTGTTCTATATCTTTTGGTAGGGTGCTTGGTAAGTATAATAGTGCGTAAGCCTTTCGGCAAAGCTCTACGTAATAAATAAAGCAAGTAAGCACTCGCTTGCGAGAGTAATGAACCGTTCACAATTACACGATATGGTAATTACATATTTTTTTAGTTTTTATATTTTAAAGCAATTCAAAGTTTTTTTTTCCAATATCAGTTCATCGACCAATCAGAAGTGTCCATTCAAAGATTCACACCTTTGAGTGTTCAAACAAATCTTACGAAAATGAAAAGGCTACAGAGACGATCGCCATTATTGCAACACAACCGATACAACATGTAACCTTTGCTGAAATTTTTTTATTTATTGCGATACTATTTAAATACCGAAGTCATTGGCATAATATTTTTTCCTTTTAATTGTTTTGAGCATTATTTGTAACTGTATAAACTACTATCAAATATGCGCTTTGAATTTGAAAGATTATTTTATTCTGTTATCACAATCTTCAATTGCATTAACCAATTGTAAGATTCATGTGTGCAGACGAGGCATTGTGGAATAAAGTACATATTTTCTCATTCGTGTGAGCTACGAACAATGCCGTGACGTAGCTCTCTTTCCTACAGTCGGTCTATCGACGTAGCAACTCCGCTTGGCTCTCCACCCGACCTCTTTCCCACTGACAGAAACACTTTCTCGTTTACTTCAGCTGCAATGCCGCACGCACGCGCAACACTACCGACGTTACTCATTCAATGACTCTTCTCTCCCATCACATCTCTTTGCTACGCCATCGATCGTTTTATTTTGAATATGGAAACCAACATAGACGTTCCATAACCAATCACAATAATGTGAATCTTTGGGTTCAATGTTTTGGATCTTCTTTTTATATAACAATGGTATTTTTTCATGAAAATAACTTTATTTATTTTTGAACAATTCTAAAAAGAGTCGTCATTATATTGAATGGCATTTATTTGATATAACTTATAGACTTTAATTTATTGCGTTAAGTAGTCATTTTTATTGTTTAAGAGTGTATTCAACCTAATTAAGATGCAGAAGCCAGATTTCATCGTTTTCTCTAAATCTATATTATTGAGTGTTATTGGCTTGGTGCTGGGGACATCATTTCTCTGCTTAATTGCGATAAGACGTATGTAATACCTTTAAGAAAAAAGTTTTTTTAATTACAACTATTATTAGTTATTATCCATATTTTTTTTATCATCAATCAAGTATTTATTGCGACATGCATGTATATGGTATTTTTTCTACTTTTCACTCATCAAAACATACATGTTAAATTTTATAAAAATGAAAAAAAAAGTAACTTAGCCTATTCACATCTTCGAGTTATTTATTATAATGAATAAAATTAGTTCACGTCTACTTCATTTTTATTCTTCGTGAAATAAGTCTTTATTTTTATGGCGAATAGTTTCAATTTTTTCAAGCTTTGTAACAATTTTATACAATAGATTTATAGGCATACTACTTACTTATTATACTAGTTTATAAAAATTGCAAAAAAACTTTTGGTCAAAAAGCAAATATTACACTCAATCGTTTAGCTCTTTAACACTACGACTTGTTATTTCAAATTATAGCTTGAGTGATATTTTAAGCCATTTATTTTCTATTAAACTTATTCAACTACTACCTTGATATAAAGCATGCAATACAGTTTCATAATTCTTTTCGAACTTTTTGCGTAGTGTTTTTTAAATTATGTTGATACAGCTAAGTCATTCAGTACCTCCGCGTTCGAAAATATTTTGCAGAGGTACCCCTACTGCACGATGCCCGGTTTTCAGTAGTTCACTGCCTTTCACGCGATTTGTTTGTTATCTTATAAAATCTGGCACGCTAAAGCTTCACTATCACTGAATGTTAAAATTAGAGCATTTTTTGAGAGATTAATTTTTTTTAGTCTAATTTTAGGTTAATTTTTCAGAAAAAGTATAGGCAGGGAATGCATTAAATGAATTTTTATTGATTCAAAAATACTTTAAGTTGTCCTTCATCTTTTTCGTGAACCATAATTATAATAACACGGTGAAAAAAATGGCAATGTATTTTAGTTCTACAAAATTATTTTTTTTATATTCTTTCCTATATATAATTCTGACGATGGCGTGAGCCGAAATAGCTATCAACTATAGCTTAAAAAAATGTAGAACTAAAATACATAGCTATTTTTTCACCGTGTTATAATGGAATTCTACCAAGTGAATGCCAATCCAATCAACATAATTATATTAAAAAGAGATTTTTTAGACTTATTTTTATACCAACTGTCAGATAAAAAACATTCATATATATGTATTTTATATTTAGCTGTCTTAATACTTCGTTAGAATGTAAAATTTGTTTACAAATGAATAAAAATTGATGAAACCCCTCAGCAAATCACGTGAAAGGGCTTGTATGAAAAGCAATTGAGTGGAAATACTTATAACAATATGACGTTTGATTTTATTCGAAAACGTATTTTTGTCTCTCATCGTCTGTATAGGATTTTGATCCGCCGCTAACTAGCCGTCGCTCTACAGTGGCGCAAGAGAGAGATAAAAGGGATTGCTCCTATTCCGCCACTCTAAGCTCACTGTCTCCCTTCCTCGCCCCCCGGGTTTGCCGTTACCGCTCCGCCCATCTACGATCCGTGAAAGCCTTACGCCAGCACGGCTCTACGCCGCTACATTCGTACAAAGTCTAGCGAAAATAAAAGGCGATCATAATTTATTCGATCACTTTTATAAATAAGTATTATTCTACCTTAAAGATATTTACAACTTTTTCAAAGGCATTTTTCTTATCTACTTATATTTGATAGATACGTAATTAATACAAACGCTGTACAATAGTTATATGAAAACTTCAAGCTATTTTCCTGAAGTATTTTTTCAAATATGAGACTGAGTGTAATAATATATTCATTCTTCAATATGATCTCGATTGACGTTGCCTACTGTAAAATTTTATTAAGGCTTTTGAAGCTACTGTAAAATCTAGTTTATTGATATAAATTCGGTTTGATTTCGTATAATTTCAAATTTATACTCTTAGTACCCTAGTTAGTATTTCCATAAATTTTTGAATAATTGAAGAACATAATTTTAAAATAATTAAAAATCAAAAACTTTTATTTGTAAAGACAGACTTTTTCTTTTTTTTGAAAAGAATGGAGTAGTAAAAACCCATGACACAAAATTATTTTTTTAAGATATAGTTGATAACTATTTCGGCTCACACATCGTCAGAACTATAGTTCAGTATAGTAGTATAGTTCAACAGATAGTTCTGACGATGGCGTGAGCCGAAATAGCTATCAACTATATCTTAAAAAAATAATTTTGCTGAACTAAAATACGTTGCTATTTTTTTCAGCGTGTTATAGTGGAGTTCTACCAAGTGAATGCCAATTCAATCAATAAAAACCCGTGACACAAAAATTGAATCAACAACTACGTATCAATAATAATTGTCAGCTTAGGCTAATTAATCTTTACAATTGCTATAGACATGCAACAACACGTGTATAAATTGGTTAAAAATATATAACGCTCTTGTGAAAATAACACAAAAAACAATTCTGTTAGCTACGCTTTCTCGCTTGCCTATGTCTACGACGCTACGAGCATCTAGCCCGTAGCTATACTCCGCCTCTACAGTGGTCTGAGTAGGGATATTGCAATGCTCTGGCACGAATACGTAGGTAGCTTTTTTACTGGTTATACGAAACTCTTTTTGCTATAACTCAAGCCGTACCGTCTTCTATTGTTTCAACTCGTTTTTAAATAAGTCTTGTTTCAAAATTCAAATGCGCTAGTAGAATAAATAAAACCTTATATTCGCGCGTGTGTACTTTTTGATATTTTTTGTTTTTTCATATGTTAAATAGTGCCAAATAAAATGTATTTTGTGATGATTAAATTACGTCCATATGATTTTTTTTAAATTCAAAGCTTATTGTCTTACATAATTCACAATATTATATTATATTGATATATTATTTAAAAAAAAAAAACAATATTTAAAATTGAGAAAGTATCCCGTATATTTTTATTATTACTAAACAATCCCAATAAATTAGTTTAGTGGTAAAATAGTTTAAAAAAAATATGTTTAAAACTTTTTCTTTCTTACCATTTATTTACACTTTTTTTTAAATAATATAACGACGAGTAAGAACCTATAAAACAACTATTCTTAATATAAATAAAATTTATAATACATACCTAATTTTATGAATTTAACCAAATATATTGACTATTTATAAAATAAATGATATTAGTTTTTGAGCAAAACTATTTTTTGATATTTGATTAGCAAAGCTAGGAAATAAAGTAATCAAACAGTCTCCTTGGCAATAAAGATAAAAACTTCTTGGCATAGGATGTTAAGAGTTTAGCGGTTTCCTGAAAAGTTGGGTAATTAGGATCGAGATATATAGTATAAAAGCTGAATGTATTTTTATTTAGTTGTGTTACGTACAACTCCAGTAAAATAATCATAAATTAATAAAAATATTTTTTCTATTCGTAAAAAACTATTTTTATACAAAAAACTTTATCTTTATAAATCACGTTGTTTGGTAAAGAGAAAATTTTTGAAAATCAATTTCTGACTTAATTTTGTATACTCGAATGTGCTTAAATTCTGTGAAATTTTCCTTTTTTTCTGATCTGTATAAAAAAGTGTATTTTATAAATATATCAGTAATAGCTTTTTATAGTTTAAACAGTTTTTAGCTTGTCATTTAGTTGAACAATTCGTGTCCATAATATGCTACTTGTTCTAGTGAGCTTTCAGAAAAACTATTGAATACCATAAAGTTTTTGAGATTATGTGATTTATTTTATAAATTTCTTTAATTATACAACGATTATTTGCTAATATACATCAAATTAATTAGAGATTCTAAGCAACTAGTTGAAAAATACGCCACGTCTATGTTATTATGTTCAGTCTATTATTGGTATAAGTAATTGGGTAACTTAATTACAAGACGTTACATGTATCGAGTTTCTCAACACATTAATATCCTGACCCGCATTGAATAAAATATTACGATGCTAGAGCAACAGAAGAGTTGTTTGTAATAGTTCAGTTTACGATAGTCGAGAGCTCTCCGGTCTCTTAAAAGCGCCCCAGTTAAGCCCGGTGTTCGATATATTTTTACTGGTAGGTTTTATGCAACAAATAAGTGTCTTGTGAATCAGTAATCAAAATAAACCAATCACCATTACGTGTTTAGTATGTTTTTCTTTATTTTCTGAATTTTATAGTTACGAGAAATTGAAGAGGTTTTTTTTTCAAATAATATAATATCTGACAAGATAGTCTTCATATGACATTTTGGCATAACTACTACAATACTTTTTTTTTTTTTTTGAAATAGTGTTTTTCCACCAATAATTTTTATTTATCACCACTTAACCAATATATGCTTAGAAATTGATATTAATATGTTTTTATAACCTTTTAAACCATAAGATGATAGTGAACTCTTAATTAAATAATAATTATTCTTAGAATGACTGTTTTTATTTTGATCTCAAGCATTATCAGCTATGAAAAAAAAATGGTTTTATTTCTTTAAATGTTATGCCGTTGCACCTCGAATTAACAGTTTTCTCGTTAAAAATAATATTGATTATTTTGTGTGAGTATAATTATTGAAAACAGTTATTTCTTATTGATCAACTTTATTATTGTTGTCAATATTTATTTATCGACTTGGAATATTTGAAAAACGCTGCCTTGAACTATTTGCCAATTGATATTCGTGTTGCAGTATTAAATTGTTATACATGTTCAAATGATATTTGCAAAAAGTTCACGTTTTTATCGAAAATCTAGATAAACGTCTGACGATACACTCGTTAAAGCGTTCGTTGTGTGCCAGCCTTAACGCGCGGAGTGAGTGGGTCACGACTGTATTGATCTAACGGTCGGGGGCGGATGGCCCACTTCCCGCCCTACGAATCCTATGGCCGAAGGGCGGAACTCCCTTTGTGGGTCATTCGGTTAAACGAAATACTAGCGGCCCTTTGAGGAGCGGTCGCGATTCACGATATCAAACGTTAGCACGATTATTTCTTGCTTCAGTTATTATTTTTAACATAAGCTTTTTTATAATGCTCTCAGTAACGACAATCATTTCGAATCAAAATTTTATATATACCGCTATGATTATCAGCCAAATAAACTTTTTACATAACCTGATTCATTTTTTTTTATATTTTTTGACTCGATTCAAACTGTATTAGATCTCAAATAAAATTTTATGTACACCAACAATACCGGGATTGTTAATCAACTAATTTCACATTGACTAGTTCACAGTTGTTTGAATACATTTTATTGCATATAAAAATAATGTATTCAAAGTAGAAAATATGTATTTGTAAAATCGATTACTTCCATTGATTAAACTGAAATTTCACTGTATTACCTAATATTTTTATTCACTTAATATCAATAGATTTAAAACTTCAAAAGCCAAATTTCTACTCCATTCCACCAGAGCAGGACGCTTTTAACATTCAAATAGTGATAAATAGTCAAAGACATTCAAAATTAACATGTTTTTACTCAATTTCGTACTGCTCTATAGTCTATGTAAGTATTATTACGCGTACAATGAATAGATTACTACGTTCTATCTAGATTGATCCGAAAAAACATCGGAGTCTTATATCATAGAACTTTTTCTGTGGAGTAATCATTATAAAGGAAAAATCGTAAGTATTCTATTATTCACTGCTTGAATGAATTTCAAACAGAAAAATGTCGCATTAAATTATCTCACCGAAAAGTCTGACGTTAAAAAGGGCTCTTTTGTTAAAGAAAAATATATCCGCCGTATGGAATAACTGTAATCAGTGGCGCCACTTTTAAAATAAAAATAATCATGGCTCTTCTTAGTCATAAACGTGCCCATCGTCTCGAGATGAACGATCGTTAGATCTTTTCATATTTCAGAGTTTAATATTTTCTACAAGTATTCTTGAAAGTCTGAACATTTTCCACTGAACCATCTCAACAATTATTTGCATTTCTTTTTATTTCTTATTGAATATTTCGATAAAGTGTTTCTAATGAGAATTGTTTGTTTTTTCGTAATCCAACATATTTTTTGGAGATATCCACAATATGTAAAATATTATCAGTTATCTAATCTAATTATTATCACGTTATTAAGATTTGGTGGACAATGAATGGAAAGGAATGTATACATTATATACAGTATAATTTTTAAAGGAATCGATTTAAATTAAAACAATTATTAGTGGTGAGCTTTAACTACTTACAAATACGATATTTATTTATATTTTAGATACTTTTCGATAGTGACTGAAGGTACTTGATGGAAATTCAAAAATTCAAATTTTATATCTACATTTTTTTCTATTTTCTTATTAATTATTTTAGGCGTTAACGTTATGCAACGCCGCTGTTGCCAGAGCTGGGCGACGTTTTCCCCAGAAGCGTAGCGTATTTGCACTACTTCTTTCATAGACAATTTATTCTGCTCGCACCTCAATAGATTTATGTGGATATCGAATGCGTCCATATAACGAACGTTTTTGGTCGGGTATTCCTAACAACTTCTACCTTCCCGCCTATTATATTACTGGAGCACTATTTTACTCGGAAATGGAAGGGTTCCGCTATAAAATATAACGGTTGTATTTCTTAAATTATGAATGAAATGCACCCATTTTTTAAATCTGAAGTTTTTGCTACGTACATAAAAATCTATTTTACTGGCTAGTATTAAAAAAGCACTTAACCTTAAGCATTAACTTCACCAACGTATCATTCTAATGATTTCTGTTATGCGCTTATTTTGTTAAACAAAAAAATGCTTTATTATAAGCTATTCATTAGCTGTTGTATTTTAATCTCAATAAGAAAAAAAACACTATTATTACGTCGAACGTCACTTATATGTATTTGTACAATTACTGTTAAATATTTTCAAATATTAATGTTTACTATCTCCAATATCAACATTGACAAAAAAAACTTAAAGCTCTTGTCTTAGAAGCCAGGCGGTAACTGGCTACGCCGTAGCATTTGAGTGTACAATGTGTTTTAAAGGAACAATACTGTTTGATTTTATTACTAAATAAATTTTGTATCTGTGCGCTCAAGATTTATTCATTTGTTTGTCTCTCTCGGAAAATTGATGGCACGTAATCGTTATTTGGAATTTTTCAATTTATTTTGTTCGGTACATTTTACTGCTTCTTAAAACACATTATCCCTATTGATGATGCTGAATGGTTCCACCGATATTTCATTATCGAAAATCGCCGACCGCTATAACTCAACGTGCATATACTACAAGTCCAACGGTATTGGCGCAAATACTATCTGAACAATTTATGTTAACGTTTTTTTCAATGTATATTAATTAAAATCCCGCGGCGTAATAATCGATGTTAATCAATTAATAACTAATTATCTTGTGTGCCATTACTTCTCATATATTTAATCTACCTTATTGCAAAATATTTCATCTTAAAACTATTTCGTTTTCTTAACCTGTTTTACTAGATTCGTGAAGAGCTATTTTTCTAACTTATTCAATTACAACAGAAAGAAAGAAAAAGAAAGCGTCATAATTTTAGCTTTATGAAACCAAATTTTTATATCGCCATAAGGAATTGGTAGCGAGTAACAATCAATCAGAAAAATATATATTATAATAAAAAGAATAATTATTTATTATTTTTAATAGTGTCAAAAGTGTAAAACGACAACTCTTTAAAATATTTAATATAGATGTATTCTATATACTTGACATATTCATTAATATTTTGAAATGTAAAGCTATTACAGATATCTATTTGCTTAAAAAACATAACGGAAAAATACATGTATTTTATTAACTTAGAATTTATTTCAAGTATTCAATAAAGTTTTACAAATAGTATAAAGCTATAAATTTTTGAAACGTTTGATTGTTATATCTCGTAACTATTTGAATACAACACGGTGAAAAAATAGCTGAGCTTGAATTTATATTATGTGATTCATTAATAACGTGATTAGCGAATTGTGAATCTGTTTTTTTACTGTTGAATGACAGACAACAGATTCACAATTCGCTAATCACGTTATTAGTGAATCACATAATATAAATTCAAACTCAGCCCCTAAATGATTGCATTTTTGTAGTAAGGGTCGGAGAATGACGACTTTGGAACAGCTGGAAATCAATAGACACCAATTATCACAAAGGATTCTTAACGAACAAACTAACATAATAGTATCGCCACTTGTCCAGCCGTTGTACAAAGGGGTGGTCTAATTTGCTTCCAGAAGGACCACTTCCGTCCCACATATAATTTTATTGTCATAGACACCTATTGTTTCATTTAGAATTTTGAAAATTGAGTGTCATTGTGTTAAAGTAACAAGCTAGGTCGTTGGAAAAGGAGACAGGATGTGTTGTGTGCCTTTTCTGCACAACTATATATAGATAAGCGAATGTTAGTTTAAGCATAGGTCTGACGATGGCGTGAGCCGAAACAGCTATCAACTATATTTGTTAAAAATAATTTTCACTTTTAAGGTGTTAACTGTCACTTCTTGATGGAAAGGCATGATATTTTAAATAATAAAAACACATTTTTTTAGTACTTATTTCCACAATATATTTTTTGATCACGACCGGTCCTGATCAAAAAATATATTGTGGAAATAAGTACAAAAAAAAGGGATTTTATTATTTAAAAAAAAAAAAATTGTAGAACTAAATTACATTGCTATTTTTTCACCGTGTTATAATGGAGTTCTACCAAGTGAATGCCAATTCAATCAATATTTGAATACAACTATTTCGTAAAGAATTCGATTTACCTCGTGCTGTATCGAAAAAATAATTATGGTAAAATTATATGATCACACATATTTTTGTTCAAAACTAAGCTTAAGTTGAAACTATATTTTAATCAATCTTAAAAATGTTATGACATCTTAAATAATAGTTAACAAAAATAATAGTTACGTGAATAAAATCTACTAAAATCTGAAATTAATTTAATATAACGTGTGAGATTAATTCTTAAAAATGATGATGAATCTCTTGAATAAAATTAAAAATGAATTGGAGTACTATTTAAACTTTAACCAATTTTGCGTAAGAATTTATTCGTTATATCTAACCTATCGCAATCAAAATGAATTGATGTATCAAACATAACCAAAACAGCACTGTTTTCATATAACCTACCATTTATTAAATTGAACGTACGGAAATTCGTTTATTTGACAACGATAAAATTGTAATATCATATTTACATACATGGTAAACCACGAAAAATTTATTGGTCTATAACGGCCCACTGAGGAAAGGTCTCAATAAGCCTGAAACCTCATCGACGTTATAAATTATTACACCCTGTAGCATTTACGCCATAAATCGTTCTACATAATATATGTGTGAGTATTATGTATGTACGTAACATATTATCATGGACGTAGATTATAGAGGCTGTTTTTTTTAACAAATTGATGAAAATTTTATTTATTATTTTGAAAATAAATCACTATTTCGGTATGACAAAGCAGACTACGTGAGGAAACACATTCATTGTTTACTCAATATTTTTTTACGTTTTCTGATTAAATTTTGTATATGGCTTAAATTTCTTCTTTGTTCTGCCAAAACACATTAGATCGTGAATAACTTGTCAACTTTATGATGTTGTGAGTGACAAAACACATTGATGAATACAAATTTTTAAATTCAAAATAATATTTAAAAAAAAGTAATTGTGTTACTTTCGTGTTGTCATGCCATAAAACGATCATTATAATTAAAAATATTATCAGTATTACCTAATGGGTGGTTAAAACTCACTATGAAAATTTCCCGACAAAATAATGTAATTAGTCGTAATTAATTGCATTTAACTTTTGCATACTAATTAATTATTGTGTTGCATCGCAAAAAAGGCGAGGTATTTACGATAGAAACAGCTTGCATTACTTTTCTGCATACCCTAGAGATATGTTTTCAATTTCTTTCAGTGGACAAAAATTGCTTTTTTTAATTGAATTTTTATACTTACTGATGAGAAAATGTTATTTGTACCATCCTTTGCACATAAGTTTTTATCATCTGGAACAGTGGTCGGCAGCATTTAGAAACTAACGGACCAAATATACATAGGTTAATTAAATGTGTATAAAAAAATATCAAAAATGATCGGTGAAGTTAAATAAAACTGTTATCAAAGTATTTTATTAGTAAATATGTTAGTTTATACTGTGTCTGGAATCAGTTGATAATTCTTGTGATGAGCGAAACCGGTCCTGTTCAAAAAATATATTGTGGAAGTTAGTACTAAAAAAAATCTATATTTATTATTTAAATTATCTAAAATCCATTGATGAATTCTTTGCCCTAATGACATTACTTACAATTCTACAGAACTTCAAAAATTTCTTACTTATCATGAATGGAACGGACTACTGTTTGGATACCGCTGATCTGAGATTTTTTTTTTAGTGAAAACACTTTTATTAACAAAGATTTAATATATTTTTTATTTCATTGTATTTAAAGTAAAATCACTCCGTAGAATTCCGTAATGACGGTTGTAGACACATGTCGTTAGTTCGTATACAGTTGCACCCCTGTTTAGCAAACACAGCCTGAAAATCACCCTTGTTTCCCAGTATGCTTCCAATACAAATGGCGCCAAATACGGGGTGACCAGATGTTACTAACAGTCGAGACATGTCTGGTCTTTTAATTGGGTCGTTAGATAATAATGCATGTTTTCCAGCGACAGGCTATAGGAATTTTAAGTGATTTGATTCGTTTGCTTCTAACAACGATCGTGATGTTCGCGGGCCGGAAATTTGTAGCGTTTTTAACAAGTTTATATTGAATATATAACTTGGGCAATGAACGATAAATATTTTGTCTTTTAAAGAAATCATTGCTGTTTGCTTCAGAAAAATATTGTTTTTTATGTTTATCAATTTTTGGAAATTGAATTCTTCTTTTCACTAACCACTACGAAACAGCTAATTACTTATTGAGTTTAGCTTAAGACAAACTACAAACGAAACGTAAATGGAGAATATTTCGAAAGTTATTGGAATTTGAAAAATAATCATATTAAATAGTATTTACCTTTTACATAATCTTTCAAAAAAAAACTTCTAATCGAAACATGAATTTTTATCCAAAATCGTAGAGTGCTTTAATTAAATTATCTCTTTCCATAATTTAGCATTGCTTGCAGTTATCCTAACAGCTTTTGTTAAGAATTGTCGCAGGAGATCTAAAAATCTTTCGGTAGACGAAAAAACAATTTGTGTCGAATAAGTCTTGAAATAAATGCCATAATGTGGTGTCCAATTGTATTTTTCATGATTCATTCGAGCTCCTTTTAAAAATATCGTGTATATGCTATTCAATTGAAATATGGTATATTTAATTGACTGGATATCTTATCAATATGTGACTTGGAGCATTGAAAATGGACGAAAAAACATCTCTTCGGAAATTTCTTCTTCGTGAATATCCTAAATTGTAGTGTTTAAATAATAAATGTTTCTTTGTTACTTTATACAAAGTTGTATATTCATCAATGTATTGCACCAATGTGGTATCTGAAAAAATAATGTTTCTAAAGACGAATGTAAATTCTTTATATTAAATACATCTGTTAGAATGTTCAGCTACCGAAAAAAGTCCTGGGCATTTTTTTTAATTTTTTATTGTGGTCAGTTACAGGATTAGGGGCGTTGGTCCACTTTACAAGGCTTTATACAACTTTCCAAAATGGTTACCCCACATTAGCGTCGCTCGCTCACACAAAGTGCCCCCTCATATACCCTCTAAATGATAATACATGTAGTGAAACAAGCGGATCCACATTTATGGAAAACCCTTTGTGACATACTGTTTAATAATACCCCTTCAAATGAGCTCTAGCAAGCTCAATCCCACATCTGATACACAAGACGCCATTCTAGTGACAAACGTCATCGTTTCCGTCTTAAAAATCCCTATTGTATCTTGAGAAATCTTACAAAGCTTAAAGTGCCGTTAGCCTTGCTTTGTTCTCTTTTCGACGTCATTTATTATTTTATGCTCTTCGGCTTATCTTGTACTCTTGAGGTAACTATTTGTTGTATATGATGAATATATGCTAAATTATAATTGTTGTATTTTTGGCATCACTTAAAAGTGAACAATCTCTGATAAAACTTTATACAAAAATGTTTTTGGCTTACTGATTTTATACCGTATTTGAATATATCGACGCAAAAATGTATCATATTTCCATACCAATACACAAGTATCGTCCGATTGACATTTCTGAGATTTTTTTCCCGTACATCAATATAACATTTACCAATTATTTAATTTACATATACATACCTCTGGATGTCGTCTACGACTATAATTATGCAATAATAAAATGTGCTTATTTTTAACATATGTCAAATCACTTTTAATGTGTTAACTGTCACTTCTTTGTGGAGAGGCTTGATATTTTAAATAATAAAAACAATTTGTTTGGTACTTGTTTCCAGAATATGTTTTTTGATCAGGACCGATTTCGCTCATCGCGAGCATTATCATCAGTTGATAATGCATGCGATGAGCGAAACCGGTCTTGATCAAAAATGTATTATGGAAACAGGTACTTAACATATGTTTTTATTATCTAAAATGTGTCAAATCTATACATATTAGAAAAAGTCAAATGTCGATTTTTTAAGGAAACTGTGTTTTACAAGATATTTGGAAGAAAACTCAAAATATAACCATATGACAGCACCTAAAATGTACATCATTTTATTCCACGATAAGACGGAAGGAAACCTTCTTAAAAATGTATGACCAGAAAGTTTATGAAGTCTACAATACGTAGGTCGGTTGCCTTATTCATTTATAAGATATACACAAAAAATCCACTTTCTCTCAAATACAGTGATGTCATTCAGAGGGTTTCTACCCTTTGATAATTGAATAAACTTAAGAACCCTTGCTAAAACGATGTTTACTTTCCCCTGTCCAAAAGCATTTAATTGTATTTCCAAGTTTCTTTAACGAAATGCACATGTTTTAAAGTCTTTCAATAGAATTTTGTCGTATAATTTATATGCAAAGAACAAAAATTCTTTTTTTCTGTCCCGAGAAATTTCAGGAATACTCGAAATATTATGCGGTAAATTCTTCTTAATATTGTACGATACGAAATGTTGGAAAACATTTCAATATAATGAAAATTCCTGAACATCGACATACTTTTCTCATCTTGAATTCAAAAATCGGCTTTTCACAACTACATGACGAGTTTTTCTTGTAAATTTCATTCAATAACTTGTCAGATTTATAATAATCGTCAATTCTGAACAAAGGATTTTTTTCTTTTGGGGATATATTACATATCAAAATTTTTCTAGTACCAGAGTTTTCTTGCAAATATTCGAAATGCAACAGTAAATCGATGATGACTTTTCTGAAATATTTTGACTAATTCATGAAAATAACGATAATATATCGAGCCTTTACTTCATCTTTATACGTTGCAGTAAATGATGTTATTTATATTTCATTTTATTTAATATCGGTATTTAACTAAAGTGAATGATTACCATAAAAGCTTAAATCTGCGGTGAAGCTTACTAACGAAATTACATAAGACAATCTAAGTGATATTGCAATTTTATAAAAAGAATATTTTTTTATTTATTTTTTTGTTACTTATAGATGTATTTACGTCTGTAATCATGTCATAATGTCATAATTAAAATATAAAACCTTTGCAAAGTTTGGAATAACAAGCCTCGACAAATCCTGATGCATAAATAGCCTAATTTTCGTAGCATTTTAGTCGATGTAAGACACGAATAATCGGAAAGGTTTTAAGTAAATTTGATAACAATTTTCATGCTCAATTTACATTCCAGTACAAACATATTTCAATCTATCATACTATCCTTTTCTCATATTAAACATTACAATGTTGGTTACAATGATTATTCAGTTTATTTAAAAATATATTTAGAACGAAATCAAATATCCCATTTTTACACTAACACAAGATAGCGACTACTCAACTTAAACATACTAAATATATTTTCAATTTATTGAAAGATAGTTGCTTATCTTATATAGTAGAAAATGTACACACTACAACTTTTCTGCTGTTCTGACATCCTAGTTTTATATTTTAATTCTTAAATGTGGATAATTGGTTCATTTGTATTTTTCGAGGTGAGAGTTAACTTGGATTTTTTGGGTTTTTTCATTGTGTCATAATTTAACTATAACAATTTACCCTCATACTTAACTAACAGAGCTTTGACCGCTTTCATTAATAAAGGCACACCATTTGTTATTATGAAGCCTTATATTAACGTTCGAATTCAAACAGGGGAGTCTTTTTATTAGTCCATCAATCATGAAGTGAAGAAATATTAAATGTTCTCATTTGCATGTTTGTGATTAATTAGCAGAGCCATGATATGACCCTTTCGTGGAAATTTAATTAATTACTCCAATAGATTCTAGGCTTTCTCGTGACATTTATATTTTAAATACATATTTAATTACCTTTATTATTTAAAGATAGCCATCTTACTGTATTGTAATTGTACGTAGTATGTGAAAATTTTTTGGTAATTTTGTTGTGTAATAAAAAATTCTGACCAGAATGGTTCACTTTGCTTAAAGCTTATTTATTTTTATTAACTATATATTGTATGATATTGGTAATGTTTTCAACAATATGGCAACACGCCCCAGTGATACTTTTTAAAGCATGTTTCAAACAAGTTAATCTGATGACGTTTGGCGGATTATAAATTACCATTGTGATTTTTTATCCGTCTTTGAATTAAAAAAAAACCATTGTTTGCCAATGTTGAATGATCAACTAATGTACAATTTAAAAATATCACTACTTGAAATGTCATTTGAGATTTCCGAACATTTAAATAGATATTCTCTCAAAATAGCTCGTATTTTGGTGCCAAAATATTAGCCAGTGACAACTGTTTAGCCAACATATTGAATAACCAATACAAAGTCTTAAAAATAAGAACCGAGTTGAAAATATTTACCGTATAATTAATTTGAAATCAACACACAGTGACAAAATTTTTCCAAAAAAATAGAAGATGAAATTTTTAATAATTTGAATATTAGATTTATTTTTATGTGTGTAGCAAGTATGTTCACATCTCGTGTGACTTCATTCTTTCGACAAAGATCTTTGATTTAATGATCTCAAACAATAAGAAATTAACAGATTCAATCAAGGTTTTAATCTAAAAATACAACCTAACTAATATTAACTTATTACCGTTGCTTAAATTATCAGAGGAAGTCACGTCATTACAAAAAATAAATAAATTGCAATAAACGTTTTTTAATGCGTTACTAAAATTACTAATTAAGTTTCTTTCTAAAAAACTGTTAATGTTTAACTTATATAAAATTGTTGATGCTAGAATAGATGAGACGATATATAAATCTAACAATTCTTAAACAGTGTAAAAACTAAACTTCTATTTATTGAAATCATAGTTCTGATAACTCTTCTCTTCTGAGAACGATGTAGAAAAAAGAAATAGCTCTTAATAACAACAAAAAAAAAACTACATCTAACTACATTGATAGTTTTACCTTATTATAATTGAGTTATATGAAGCTAGCACCAATTCAATTGAAAGTTGTTATTTCATATTACGCTAGAATCAATAATTTTACAATTTATCTCATCATAGCTTCTGTGATACTTATTTTTATTATATGAAAATTGTTATGCTTTAAACAATGTAGTAAATTATTGAAAAGTAATCGATGCAATGCTTATGAATCAATTTAAGACTAATCGAATTATGGTAAAAGATTATATATTTTAAAACATCTTTTGTCAATGAATAAATTTTGTACCAAGTCAGCTAACTTCGATTCTTATTCTACGTTTGCTTTTAGTCAATCGTCTCTTTATGCCTCTGACTACTTTCATTGAATAATTATGAGAGCCGGTCGGCTTTTTAGTGCTATGTTTTCGTCAAGATGGTGCTCGGCCATAAGTGGCGGGAAATCACGTTGCCTTTGAAGTTTCCGCCGCCATCTTGAGTCATTTCCGCCAACTTTACAGCGGAGAAAACGTCACGAACAATGGCCACATTACAGATAATAGAATGCGCTCATTGTCAGCTAAATTATTATGCAGTTTTATGAAAGGTTTTCATCCAGTTTACCCAGATAATCGATATATAACTCTTGACTATTTTTATTTGATTCATTATATAGCATAGGTTTTGCGGATATCTAATTTACACCTTTGAGTTGGACTTCAGCAAAGAGGTTAAAACAAGTATTTATATTTTTTAATATACAATCCGTGTTATAATAATTTTCTTCATTTCGTTAAATTATTACTATTATACTTTCTCTATTCAGCTAATTTTGACGAATATTTAGATAAACTAAAAATTTATTCTTTTTTTTTTTACAAAAATTCTTAAGTGTATATATTATTGTACGTTACAGATTTTAAACACATATCATCACTTCTCCAATGATGACCACTGCTAAAATTTTTAATGAACGTCCTACGAATCCCTGCTTTTAACAATTTCAACAAAAAGAGGTCTTGCTGATTGCATTAATCTCAAAAAAAATCTACGATATCGTTTCATTTATCAGATTTGGTTACATTAAACTTTATTTTAAAATGGAAATAACAAGAATCAATCAGTCAAAATGCTTAAACTAGCCAGGGTATGAACAGAATATTTACCGGTTTTTACCGGAAATGTTTTTATCGCGGATAATTGCCAGATTCAGGCATATTATAACGAATTTTTGTTATTATGCATGCATGAGAGAGTGAAAACTTTTTTTTCAACTCCAGCAACATTGATAAAAAGATTTTTACAATGTGAAATTTCATATTTTGAACTCGTGAAAAAAAATCGTGGAAAATATTTGAACATTGTATTTCAACATCAAATAACTTGCCGACCAACTAGTATTGAATCAGAACGAACGTTTTCATCTGCGAGACAAATATGTACAAAATCAGGTCAAATTTATAAGACGAAAGTATTGATATAATTTGCTTCCTAAGAGCACATTTTCATTCTGATATATCATTATACCAAAGTAATTAACCATTTATTAATAAACTCGAGAATCCAATACATTGTTTTTTTTATTTTATTTTAATTATAAATTTATATCAATAAGTCAACTGAAACATACAAGTACATTTTATGACATTACTATTCACCTGAAATGTATTTTAAATTATTTATATTTCAATCCAGGTACCACTTTTAGTGAAAGTAGCCACGTACAGTTATACTTTAATGATTTAATCCACGTATTTTTATTTTTTTCATGTACCGGTAAATTACCGGCAAACCGGTAAGAGGTGAAACTATTTACCGTTTACCGGTTATTGAAAGTTGACGGTAAATTGCAATCCCTAGACAGATCAAACTGAAAGTCATATCGTCTTGAGCAATTTATATACTTACATTTATTTTTCAACACACATCTAACTGTATAATATTATACATTAAGATGTCTCGCACAATATGATCCTATATCTCGAATGACTTACAGATCTGCAAATCAATTGTGGTCAGAACCGCGTCCAGAAAATTGTTAGGCTTTGTGTGTACATACAGACTCTATGTCCCGATTTACATATAGTAAAACTCCGTTTTTACATTTCCGAAAATCACGCTTTCTCGCTATTTGCGTTCAATTTTTACTATTCCCATTTTTTAAGTACACTCGGTACCCGCTTTTTGGTTTCTATTTCCCGCAGTTAACGTTTGAAATAATAAAAAAAAATTTACATTTTTAATTAAATGCGCGACGATTTAAAATGCTTGAAACGAATATTGGGAATCCAAATATTTTGGTTTTATATATAGACATATGTGCAACTGCTGCAAGATGAAATAGAAGATACTTGCAATGAGAGCTACTTCACAAACATTGAAAACGTAGAACAGGAAACTTTTTTGATATACCAAACTAATTTCCATAATTATCCAAATGATTTTTTTTCTAAATCCAAGTCTACATTTCACCTCAAATTACATTTTGTAATCATTCCCTCCAAAGCGCAAAAACGATTTTCACTTCATTCATAAAAAATATGACAAGCTCTTTTGTATAATATATTCTTAGCAAAATAAATATCATCAACAAAATAATATTATGTTTTGAAAAGAAAGAACAACACTTACCTTATTCATAAAGATTCAGAAGTCAAATTAATATGCTTATATCATTTCCGTTTCCGGATGTATTGTAAGCCAAAGAACGCATAGGTGACCGATTTTTTTTTAAATACATTGTGTGATATCATATTATCAAAAAATTATAGAGGTAAAACTTGCTGCCCGTGTGCGCAGGAAAACTTGCGCACGAGATATGATCGAACTTAGTAATAGTCATTTCATCAAGCTTACAATATTTTTATTAATTTATTTCTATTGACATTACAACTTAGCTATATCTTATTTGTAGTTCTATAAACATTAAAACTTGGCTAAATCTTGCTTGGGTGTGTAGCCATTTCTGCGAATCTCCCCAGTATGTGAGATCTTATACCCAAACTTATCCTGCTTCATAAAACTCATATTAACATTTATTATTATACGACCCTCGGGAACCGGCTGTTAATAAAGCCGGAGTGAGTAGGTAGTTCAATGCCGACTTAATATTAATTCAAAATTCCTAGATTAATTGGAAATATGGGATTTAAGTTTTGTCCAAAAGCACTAAACCAGCTTTGTATATAACTTTACTAATAAAACTCCTCGCCTCCGAATTATAATGTGTTCCAAATACCATTTTATCGAATTTTTCAATTCTTATAGAACAATAATTATTTATACGTATTCAATTGAATATAATATACACAGCGGTGTTGCGGATCAGGCGACTATTAATTTTTAAATCTAACCATATAACATATTATTAAACTGAAATATTTTTACGATGACTAGAATCCACGTCTCCGTCTAATTCTTCATATTAGGTTTTTAACTTATATATTCGATGGTTCAGTTGTTTCTTAGTTGATGACTTAGTAAATATGCAATGGATCAAATTCTAAATATTGCAAAAACTATATGAATAACAGAAATGTGTATAAGCATCATAAGAAAGTTTTTTAAGTGTATATTCTTGATGCTAAGTCGTAATACAATATATTGATGGAATCGGCATTTAATTGTAAGAACTCCAATAAAACACGGTGAAAAAATTAATTTTAGTTCTACAAAATTTATAAGGTATACAGTTGATTGCTATATCGGCTTACCCCTCATCAAAACTATAGTTCTTATTAGTAATTTTGTAGAATTAAAATACTTTGCTATTTTTTTACCGCGTCGGAATATAATATTTACAAAAACAAAACTCAATATGTATTTGTACTTATTATACAAATTTGTACAACTTTCAGAATCAGTTTTACTTTTTGTTACAGAATATAGAACAATATAGAACAATTTGATATTTTTGTGTATATTCAATTTTAGTTGAACGATTGAATGACTTTGCCCTGTAGAATTTTATCCTCAATCCACTCATGAATAAGTTATGAAGAAAAACACTATACACAGAAAATACTTCATGATTCATTTTTTATGAACATCCACCAACATCTCGATTTTTTGAAAAACCTATCTTTTGTTTCAAGTACTTACTACCTAGAACTCTATCTTATGTTTTTTTCTTATTTCACTCTCTATAACAACTTTAATGTGATGTGGGTCTATCATTGAATTATCAATTATTTATACTCAAATTCATAGCCCTTAATTTCTTTGACACCCAGACAAATCATAAGTTTATATTCGTCCAAAGCGCATCGATGGCATAGCTTTCACACTGCGACCACATGAAATTGAGCCTACCATATATCAAAGTGAATTTTACGTGACAAAAAAAATATTAATTATTTATAAGCAATATTATATTTTAATAATTTACAGTATTTTTATTGAAGTTGGTAGCTTGCTTGCTAAACAAAAAACACATCTGAATTTTCAGTACTAATATGATTAACAATAACTAACCATTCAAATGTTTTCAAAGTTAAACAAAGATCTTTTTCAAAAACTTGAATTTTGAACCTTTTTATGATTCCACGAGTTTTTTCACTGCCGGTTACCGCCTTTCGGCATCTTCAGACATTCGGGTCGTTCAAGTTCAAGAAATTGTATCAAGCACTTTCAGTCGATATCATAAATTAAACAAAATAATTGAAGAATTTAAACTCTATTTATGTTTGATGAATTCTTAATATTTTATTGTGGTATGAATTTTTTAAACTACATTATACCAAAGATTGAAGTGTTCCTAATCTTAAAATTATAATATAATAAAAGCACGAATTAATAGGTTTAATTATTTTATTTCAGGTGGTGTTGGTGTTCATTCTGAGTATAGCATCGCTCATCATCTACTTCATCGATGCGTCAAGGTAATTATTGACAGTTTGAAAATGTTATTTAGTGTTGTAAATAAATAACCATTTTTTTTACTATATTAAAAACATTGTTGATATGACATATTTAAACTTCACTCAAGTGTTTTGACCGAGCCTGTAACTTAAATCTTGGCAATATATCGGTCTCCAGAAATCATAAAAGACTCAGCATTGACCGTGACTGCAATGCCATCAACCCAAGTATTCCGATCTTTAAATCATTAATTCTGATTTGAATAGAATCAATGCTATTTATAAGAATAAATTCAAATAAATAATGTTCGAAATTGAAAATTTTTACTTTTTGCCGGATTTTGTAGGTAAACCCTTAATTTAATACACATACATAGAGAAGGTAGGAAAAAAACCTGACAAAATTCAACTATTTTTAGTCTAGGTCATATTTTTTTAACGACTACACAGTCCTTATTATATCTAATAGAGCTTGCAAGTAATATTTATAAGATTGTTAGACGTAAATTTAACTATTTATAATATTAAAAAGAAATTTTTATGGTTTCACTTTCCGTTAGATTTCGTAGTTTGTGTTGATTGCATTCAATTGTGCAATCATTTCTTTGTGGTAAGTTAACATAATATAATATTTTGCGACAACTTCTTCTGCATCATATTTTGTAATAAGTATAATATTACATTTGCATAAGTAATTACAAAATATTACGATGCAGGTCCGATAATACTTTAAGATAATAAAACTGCATTAATTACTTATCAATTTCTTTCGTGCATATTTTTTATATTCATCATTCGAATCTAATATTGTTAAAATACTTAGCCCTACGAGTTAATCAAAAGAAAGGTAATTATTTTGATTATTTGAAAAATGACAATCATTAGATATTATTTTTCCTGTGCTGAAAACACCAAAGCCAAAAAAAATATTTTTGATTTACCAAAGACAAGAAATTTCATAGAAATGAATGGCGTTTTTACTCATCTCAGTAAAATACAATCACAAAGTATTTATTATACATTAAATGTTTTGTTTTAACCATCATTTAAAAAAAAGTGTAGACTAAGCAATATTTAATTTAATAATTCATCACTTTTTTATATTAGAAAAACTTTTATACTCTAAACATAGTATAAAACTGTAGACCAGACCAGACCGTCTAAAAGTGGGATTAATACTATAATTAAAAGGGCATTGTTGAGTATTACACCGTTAAATCTAAACTGAGCCCCAGTTACTTTCAAAGTGCCTTCTGGGAAACAGGAATGTCATTAGAAATGGTAGATAACTCAAGAGGCGCGAAATTGAACATTTTGAATTGTCCTCAACTCGTAGTAACTGTCAAATTAATTAAGTATTTAGCGCCTCTGGCGGCCGTTTTTCATAGGTACTGGGAGAATGCGCAAATTTTAATAAATTCCAAGCTTTTCCCGTACGGTATCTGGTGTGGCCATTTTAATCATTATTATTTTTTTAGTGTAGTCATAGGTTTTGGGAGATAAATTTGATGAAAATATACACATAATACATAATAGGTATTCTTGAATACTTTATTATTGTTTTTATTAATGAATATTTTGATATTTAATATTTCAGCGAGGAAGTAGAACGATGTCAGAAATGGAGCAACAACATTACACAGCAAATCGACCTTGCCTTTAACATATTTTTTATGGTCTACTTTTTTATACGAGTAAGTATAGTATTATTTTCAAAATCGATTGTCTTACATTATTTTCTTACATCTGGGTGTGAATTTTTTCATATTATAAGACTGTAATATCGTAGCTTAACATAATTAACGGGCACCTCTTACCATAGACGATTCATCAAACAATTGTCTAGTGACTAATAACTGAAGTTTTCATATAAAACCTTTCAGATTTTGTCGCTTGAATAGCGCCATCAGCTCTATAATTTTATAACGTATTGTTTATGCTAGTCGTCATGTTGACATCAACTGTCAGTTTGACAGGTTGATATAACCTAGAAAAATAATGTATCTCCAAAAAAAACATGAACCTTGATGCATTTGCAAACCCTCTAACCTTTATTAACCAGCATAATTATTTAAGTTTTTATATTCATTAATAAGAAATACAAATATAAACTTGAGTCGGTATACAACAAACATGAAGCGTAATCGCAGAAAACTATTTAATTTTATAAAAATTAATAACAAAATATCAAAAGCATATAATTTTATTTGGAGTATACCAAATCATAATAATAAAAAATTGCATCCATTATGAAGCACGAAGCTAAGAAAATATGTAAAATAATTGTAAAAAAAGCAGTTTTTTTGAATCGGAATTAAGAACTTATCATGTATCAGATTACAATTCTATCTATGTCCTGCTCAAGATAAAGATTTATACTTTCATTAAATATTATAACTGGTAATAAAAAATCGGCAGTTAAATTTATGATGTAATTTAGAGATATCATTTTTTCAACCCTTATTTTTTTAATTATATGGCATATATTCTATTCTAAAAGATAAATTTATTTTTCTGAGTATCTTTAGATACACGCTTAAAAGACTATATATGTTTCAAAGTGTAATTTGAAAACAACTTTTGGGCTCCTCTTACCTTTAAGTCACAGTAAATACTCTTGTAAATGTATTCTATATTTGTTATTGCTATCATTTGGTGTTAATTTTATAAAATGATTGTAGAAAGAATTTGTCTCGTTTTTCGATCTAAGTTTCAGTGAAATATTTTACAATTATTTACTTACACAAAAAACATTTCTTTTTTAGTAACCTTTGATCAAATGACTGAATTTTTTACAGTACACTTGACTGGGCCTTCTCAAATATATAATTCTATAATTTAATGCATTTAAGCCTTAGCTTAGAAAAATATATTTTAATAAAACATATTTTTGTATACTATGGACATTTTGAGCAACAAAAAAAAGTTTGAGTATTAAAATTTGTACTTTTCTTTACATATTATAAACATCACTCATTTTTTGATTGCCCTTATAGGTTTGGTCTTTTATTAATTGCAGCGTATTGATATTATACTGATAATATCTACACACAATATTTATTTGCAATATTTCAAATTAGTTTTAGCATCAATAGAAAATGTAAAAATCATTTGCAGATTAATTGTTTGAAGCCCTCACAAATGGTATAATCTCTTTTCATCACTTATAGAATACAAGATGCTTCATAACTATGTTTATTTTTCAGTTTATAGCAGCTAGTGACAAACTATGGTTCATGCTCGAAATGTATTCATTCGTAGATTACTTTACGATACCCCCTTCCTTTGTATCGATATACCTGGATAGAACATGGATAGGTGAGTAACTACATAACTACTATTTTAGTGACATATTTCTAATAAGCTTGAAAATTATTTAATGTTTATTTTTTAAATTACAACTAAATATTTGGAACTAACAGCGCCAATAGGTTCGAAAAATTTTCACTGGTGTACCATAATTAAGATTGACTAGCCGGCATGTTTTGGTCTTCATGCTTGTAAATTTTCAATAATATTATACACCTACATTTGTCATTTTATTGCAAGGTTTTACTGATGACACAATTTTCATAATAAAAGCAGCAACATTCACACCCATGGATTATTATATAGTCCAAAGAAATCAAATACATTTTTTTCATATTCTATAGTTGATTTTGATTGCATAATAATTATAAATCAGAAATGCGCAAAAGATCATAATTAATGCACTCCATCTATTTTGCCTGTATTACATGTTCTCTAAATATCTACATTGTGACAATTATTTTAGTCAAATAAAAGTGTCAATTTTGATCGCATTATATTAGCTTCTTATCCATTTAAATGTTTGTATTGAGCAAATTCTAATTTTTATAATGAACTTTTTAATAATAAAAAAAAATATCTAACTTGTGCTGTCATACTGTACCATGTACCTATAGGACTACTAATTAAGTTACTGAAAGTCTGTAAATATAAAATATAACTGTTTTAAGTATACTTTTTAAAAATATGAGTTTATAATTATTTTCAAACGTGGTTAATTATATAAGTGGTATAAGGATTTTAAATCAACTGTAAAGAGCGTGAGAATCTAAAGGATTTTTTTATATTATTAACAGCTTAGAGTATAGTTTCAAGTCTGTGGTGCTGTAGTCAACGCTATCAGCTTCCAAGAAGGATCTCAGCACAGTATTTTTTCAATAAATCAAATGATTATGTTTAAAGCACGATCAAAACTGGCCCTGATCATAAAAGTATTAAAGAGTAGCAAAAGTATTAAAAATTTTGTTTTTATTAATTGAATGCAATACTTTCCCGCCAGTAAGTGACATTTAGCACCTCAAAAGTGATTACTATATCTATTATTACCAGCTAATATTTTTGAACTCATCTGTAAAGCTATAGTTTTAATTGATTGAATTGGCATTCACTTGGTAGAACTCCATTATAACACGGTGAAAAAATAGCAATGTATTTTAGATCTACAAAATTATTTTTAACAAATATAGTTGATAGCTATTTCGGCTCACGCCATCGTCAGAACTATGCTTAAACTAACATTTGCTTATCTATATATAGCTGTGCAGAAAAGGCACACAACACATCCTCTCTCCTTTCCAACGGCCTAGCTTGTTATTTAAACACAATGACACTAAATTTTCAAAATTCTAAATGAAACAATAGGTGTCTATGTGTCAATAAGCTTATGTGTGGGACGGAAGTGGTCCTTCTGGAAGCAAATTAGACCACCCCTTTGTGCAACGGCTGGACAAGTGGCGATATTATTATGTTAGTTTGCTCGTTAAGAATCCTTTGTGATAATTGGTGTCTATTGATTTCCAGCTGTTCCAAAGCCGTCATTCTCCGACCCTTACTACAAAGATGCAAACATTTAGGGGCTGAGTTTGAATTTATATTATGTGATTCATTAATAACGTGATTAGCGAATTGTGAATCTGTTTTTTTACTATTGAATGATCTTACATGTTCCTTAGCTCGAGTAGATATACTTCTATCTGTCTGTCCGATATAAACGGACAAACATGAGCCACAGGACATTTTATAAATATTATACGCTTCTGTCCAGTTTATTGATTTTATCTTTACTATTTTTAAGATGTCTGCCTAAGTTATTGTTGACCTTGAAAGCTACGTTTATTGAGTTTTTAATCTCCCGATGAATTTTTTTCGCTAATGCTACCTAGGTAGTTAATAGATTTATAGAAGCGGTTATCTTGTGTTGGGTTCGGGTAAATGAGTTTTCTAGCTAGATTTAATTGTTTTTTATATAATAAATTATTTATCGTTGTTATCTCATAACCATTATTACGGGCTATGCATTTTATAGTATGCAGTTCTTTGTCGTAATCTGCCTGGCTCATAGGTACAGTTACTAGCCTATGGACCATAGAGTTATAAGCCGCAAGCTTATGATTCCATGAGTGGAGGGACTTTGCGTGAATTGTGGTATCACAAAAGGTAGGTTTTCTAAAAATTTTAAAAGTGTGTCTGTTTTTAACTCTGCTAATGGTTAAGTCCAGGAAATTGACGGAGCTGTCTACCTTTATCTCTAGTGTGAATTTAATATTACTATGTATAGAGTTAGCTTTCTGTAGAAATTTATCTAGTTGTCTATCTGTGCCTTGCCAACAAATCAAGATATCGTCTACATAGCGGTAGTAATATACTATATTATTTTTATCTAATGTGGTGGTCTAATTTGCTTCCAGAAGGACCACTTCCGTCCCACACATAATCTTATTGTCAAAGACACCTATTGTTTCATTTAGTTAGTTTAAGCATAGTTCTGACAATGGCGTGAGCCGAAATAGCTATCAACTATATTTGTTAAAAATAATTTTGTAGAACTAAAATACATTGCTATTTTTTCACCGTGCTATAGTTTTAAAACTAAAAGCTTTTTTCTATGCATATTTATGGTTATAAAAGCTGACAGCTGTGAAAATATTTATTTGACTCATTGTTAACCATTATAGTGTTTATGTTCCAGGGTTGAGATTTCTTCGCGCCCTACGCTTGATGACTGTGCCTGATATCTTACAATACCTAAATATTCTCAAAACTTCCAGTTCGATCCGCTTAGCACAACTCGTTTCCATATTCATATCAGTATGGTTGACAGCTGCAGGAATCATACATTTGGTGAGTCATGAATAATTGTTACATTTCTGTTAGCGGCTTTCATTGTAATGGTTTATAATAAATTTAATAATATGCGGAAACTAATTCATTGGATTTATTTTAATACCATTTAATAAACATCAATGTTTGAAACACAAAACTTGTGAAAAGAAAAAAGTTTGGAAAGCTATTATCAGCGGTTCAACAGATAATTTGTGAAAAACGTTTCCATCAATTAAAGAAATAATAAAATAAATCTTTTAATTTGATCCAATGCGATGATACTACATTTATTGTAGATAGTGAATAGACTTAAAATTTTGAAATGATCTTCAAATAGTTAAATCTATGTGTTGTATTTCAATACACACACCTGCTATATGAAATTAATATTTCCTATAAAGGAAATGGTTTACAGTCACCTGACATTCAATATTTTTTTCAACCATTTTTGTTGTCTTCAATCTTCATTCTCAAGTAAGTACGTAGTAGATCAATGTCTGCTTATTAGTGTGATATTTCAATAAAAAGTTGTGAACAATAGACCGATGCTGTCTGGTTTACCTGAAGATTTCCTTTCCTCCTTAATATATTCCTAAGCAGACATTAGCTCATTCGGCACTCACTTGATGATGACCTTTTGAAACTTACTAAATTCAATCTCTGGTTACAAATAATGATGGTATTTATGTTGAGTGGTCCTCAATCAGTATTCCTGAACAGTGTTGATCATCTTTGAAGTACAATTCACATTTTGTGTTGTCCGTGGGGTTATTTAGTTGGAGAATTCAGGAGATCCGCTAGAATTCAACAATCCTCAGGAGCTGTCGTACTGGACGTGTGTATATTTCCTTATTGTGACAATGTCGACGGTTGGATACGGTGATGTTTTCTGCCAAACGGTTCTCGGAAGAACTTTTTTGGTATTTTTCCTTCTGGTTGGCTTGGTAAGTCACATTTTCATCTATAAAGATTTATGATATCGATATATATATGTGGCAATGTTTGTGAAGGTATTGAATGTTGACTTTAGTTTCCGTTTAAACTCGTTTTTCACATATTTTTATTTATCCATGTTACCCACGTGAACACCAGTGAAAAATAATTATAGCACCCTGAGTGTCTATAATTTTTGGCTGTTCCAGAGGCCGCCTTTTCAATATATTTATTTTCATTACTAATGTTTGAATGTGACGCGGACAGTGTGGTATGACTAGAAAAGCTTGCAAATTTATTTTTGTTGAAACAATTTAGATTATTAAAATATCCCGCTGAATTTAGTTTTTAGACACACGCATAAGTTTGTGCGGTAATCTGAGCATTCTGCACATCTACAAACAAAAATTTGCATGTTTCCCGACATCTGTCATAACTAGTCCTTATTTATATATCATTTTGACAAATGACAGCTTTTATGAGCAAAATATTAATCATGTTAACAAACATTACATTCATATTCATGTGCTTAGTTTATAATAAATAATATCAAAACTTTAGTCAACATTCATCCTTAATAAATAAATAAAACAATTATATTTAACTGTTTAATTGAAATTTTCCAAAATAATTGGTAATCAATATTTTCTGAATTATCGTTCATTTTTATGAATGGCATTTGTTTTTAAAAGTAAAGCTCGTACTGCTTTATATTAAATTTATGTGTGAAAAATGCTATTATTTTATCCTCTCATTCTTCTGTGGCTTTATACTCTACATATTATATAATATTTTATCACATTCAATAAATTGGATCCCTCGGCGATCAATATAAATTTAATATAACGGTCAGTTTCTTTTGAAGTGTCGTGGATCTCTTGTATGTATTGTACAATTGCAACATCAATTTGATCACAAAACATAAAAGAGATCTATTCTCCTATGGATTCTATTTAAGTCGACATTACGATTGTTTTAAATTCTTTCGTTGAACCCATTTACAAGATAGTATTCGATAGAATAGAACTTGAAATATGTCAGATGAATTAGCGGCAATGTCAGTTGGACAATGCTTTCCCACTCGCCCGCCCCGCCGGCCCCGAACGGGCCACTCGGCCTACTTGGCCTAGAGCTGCAAAGCAGGATAGTTCGGAGAAGTGAGTCAGATAGGTTCCTCACAGACAAAAATTTTCATCACAAAATTATTCAATTCACATAAAACATACCGAAATATCACATATCAGGAAATACATCAGAGCAATGTGAAATAAGTCATCTCATCCTTACACTATAATTCCATTTTTATTTTCATAATGTTTTTTGTTTTATGATTTTGTTTCTGCATGCTTACTTTCAATTGAACAAGAAATATAAATCTGGCTGTGTCTATGCTTGCTTTCGCTTATATATATTTTATAAAATGAATGTTATATAATATCCCAGTAGACTTTTCCCTCAGGTTGGTTTGTGATAACTACTAATTAGCAAGTAGCATCGGTCATTCATTAATCAAAGGAGTCCAATCGAGTGTCGACCCGCACTATCCTAGGGTGATACAAAAAAAAATGTACATCGCTTCTTTAAAATTGATTAATTGTTACCTTTTGTCACTCACACCTCATGATGTGAACGAAGCGATGAGCATTTTTTTTAATAACATGCATATGTTAACACCATTGTCTATTGCAGGCAATGTTTGCCAGTAGCATCCCTGAGATTATAGAGCTGGTAGGAAGTAGGTCCAAGTACAGTGGCGAGCTGAAGCGTGAACATGGAAAGAGGTATTCAAGAGTTGATCTGAAAATATTGTTTGCAATCGGAAAGCAGATCAATTCTTCCATTGAACATGTCGCGGGTGCAGATTTCTTCACAGATTCTTTATTGCACAGTAAGAATTCAGTTTTTTTGAGGTCTCTCATGTCCACCGTGAGAACAATACTGATTACTCAGTCAATTGTTTCTGTAATTCACAGAACGTTGCATTTGAAATCTGTACCTGTGTTATCTTCAAAGTATGATGAATTGCTCGGTTTTCAGAATGCAATATCAAACTATTATTTGCTGATCAACTGTCAGCATCAGTGGCGTCAGATGTCTTGTGTTCTCTACTCGCCCGTATGGCATGGTGCCGTATGACATCTGCGTCATACGCACCGATGCGGGTGTTCTATCAGTTATCCTCTATTTTCTCCAATTATTTTACCTAGAATATTATTTGTGGAGCTTTTTGTAAACTTTGAGTTTTCAGTGAACTCAAATTGATAAGAAACTTAAAACAGTTTATTTATAGATGAAATAGAATCTCTCCTATATAATATTACGTAGCCGTAGCTTTAAATTATAATATATTTTATTTTGAATTTTGAGTTGTACTTGTGGCATGCAAACGTATTTATTATCATTAGTGTTGATATGATTTCTTTGTTCTCACACCTTTCTAACGAAGCGCACAGATCTAATATGTCCGATCGGCAAGTTAGACGTCTATCGCACTTTTAATTTGTTCCGACCGACCGTTTCCTGAAAGCCCTTCGGCTTTCTTTTCCATCACATCTTTCCTTCTGATATATTTTTTGGAATGGCGAGATATTAATATTTTTTGGACACATCAAAACATCCTCATTTCGCTCACAACGTAAGAACCTACGATGACTCACTGCAGCCAAACGTATCATGCTCGTCGCCACACAGCCTTGTAGAGTAGAATGCTAAGCCAGTTTTGACCGACAGCATAGTATTCGGACGCGCGTAGACATTTTCGCCGTCGGATAGTCCGTCTCCGCGACGCGTCGCGCATCACGCGCCGTAGTCCATTTCATCTGCGGTCTCATCGGGACGTTCATCGTACGCCATTCGCCATCCGCTATGCGTATCATCGCACGCGCGTTCCGGCGACGCGTCAGCTATCGGCAAGTAGGCAAGCGAGGGCGGGCAGCGGACCCGACCGGCAGAGCTAGCCAGCAAGCGAGTGTAAGTGGGTGCGTGTGCGTGTCAATAGGCTGTGTTCGCCAGCTGGATCCCCGAGATCACGGAGCTGGCGGCGCAACGCAACAAGTACGGCGGGAAGTACTCCAAGGACGTCCGCCGCAGGTATCGCCATCGCCATCGCCGCCTCCCGCCTCACGCCTCGCGCCTGACGCAACTAACGCTTGCCGCCCGCGGGGTGCGGCGCGCCGACCCGACGGAACCCACCACTGCGTTCCCTCGTGTCGCCGCGCCCGCCCTGCCCGCTCGATCGAATCTTCCTTTGGTTCTGTTCTAATTTTCTCAAACGCACCATAACGAGAGTTGATCGATTTGAATGCGGAGTTTGTTTTTGCAGTTACTCATATTACCTTTTTACTAGTGTTGGTTTCTTGGTGCCATGGCGCATGCTAAGTAAGGACTAGATCTCCCCGCGGCCGAGGGCCCCCTCTGCTGCGGTCCCTCGCAGCGGGGGAGGTGCACGGCCCATCTTTTGCATATCGCATCCGTCTCTCGGTCGACACTGTCACTGAGATTTCTCTCCATAGTTTCCGAAGTTCCATTCAAATCGGATAATGTAATGTTGTAAATGAGTAGTGTTGTTGCGGTTCTGCCGTTCGTTTGATATGTTTTGCTTGCACACGACGCCTTGCCGCCACGCTGTAGCGCTAGTTCCAGCACCACCATGTCCCAAGAAACACACACAGCCAGTGCCGCCTTCCGCGCGCCGCTCTCTCTCTCCCCTCGTGGTCTCCGTCTCAGCCCTCTGGGACCGGTGTGAGATACGCGTTCAGGCGGCGACGGAATCACGGCCGCGGTAGCTTTCCGCTCTCGGGCTTCCGCGCATTCACCTTTAACATGATACTGTAGGGCGCCCATCGCCTCATGAGAGAGAACGGCGAGAGAGTGACCCCGTTTCGTTTTGAGGAGACATTATGATTATTATGAGGAAGGTCAGACAGTCGACGGTCTATTTTGTTTGTACCCGTTTTCCGGACGCGCATTGATTTTGTATATATTTTTGTGCCCATATTTCTGTTGACATTTTTGACTTCTTCCCTTTCCCCTCCTTTCCTAGAGTGCGACGCCTCACCGGCTTGCGGACGGCAAACGCCGCTGCGAAGCCGGAGAGGCGCACGACGGCAGTCCGCCAAATGTGTATGTCTTGTTTGTCTGTCGGCGTGTAGGCGATATTTGCCAGTTGTATCCCAGAGATTATTGACTTGATCGGGACTAGGCCCAAGTATGGCGGCACACTGAAGAACGAACGGGGACGCAGGTGAGCCCCTCCCGGACCGCGGCCCTCCGCAATAATGTTTGACCACTGTTTGTGTTTCGTGTTGTGACAGCTATCATCCTTCCTCCTCTTCTGATCTGTCTCTTTCTCTCTCTGTGTCTTCCTAGCACGCTTCATTGTCGACACTCGTTTTACGAAAGAGGAATCGATCCTTTGTTTTCTCCGAAAGTTGACAATTGTCAGTCGGATGTTTTTAAATGTTCGTAAATGGTGTCTCATTGGAAGATTAGTGTTGTGGTTGTGGTTGTACCCGTTTAGGTCATATTTAGTGTATTTTCAGAGGAATGTTGTACATTTGGAATGATATGTCGGTGTAATCTTATGAACGACGTTCTTCTAGAGTATTTTTGTAGTTTATTTTTGACAATTTGCATAGGTTATCATTTCGATTTCAGAACGTTTGAATTGTGATTATAAATTTAACACTCTAGTCACCTTTGAGACTGCTGTGACGTGTCCGTAGTCTGACGTAATTGTAAAGAAATTGTCTGTCGAACCTGCACGTTGTATTTTGTATCCTTCTAATGTCACTTTTATGATCCCGTTGTAATCAGATAAAAATACAATGAATCATCACTCAATAGTCTCGTAATCGCTATCCAAAAAAAAATATATAGAGCGTGGCAAGGCTGTGTGCATTTAGGACATGATATATTAAATCAATAGCAGCTAGCGATTTCGGCTGTAGATACTTTTATCTCTTATGTACCTGTACACTAAATACATACAAAATTAGATCTAAGTCGTAGGTTCATTGCGTTGTCTATAGATTTGGAGATGTGTGATGGACCGAGTCCGGTCGTACCGAGCTCACTCTTCCGGTACCTCCGGACCTCAGCCGTTCCCAAATTCATGATCAACTCAAGTATTTTTCCATTCGAAAGTTGTTGAAACTTTCATTTCATTCTTAGCACCGTGTAAGTGTAGAAAAAGACTATAGCACCGGTTACATGTAGTAATTTTTTCTAGCCCGCTGAATAGTTGCATGGCAGCCATGTGCACGCCCCGAGTTGGTAGTACCGACCCACCTTTAAATAATATAGTAACACAAATCACTTTAGATAACCGTGTATTTAGAAGTTTTTCCTTTTTATTACTACATAGAATTTAGATGATTATTATCAACCTTGCACTTTACAATATTAATGTTGTACTGCAGTGCAATATTTTATGTTATCATAGGATGGAATATATTTTGAGAGAATTGACAGCTTTTCGAGTGGACATACTGTAATCGAGATCTTTTCAAAGTCTCCGTGCACTACCGATAAATTCATCAAAAATAATTGTCATTGTTTCCTGCTAATAGTTTTCAATCGAGCTCAAGAATAATAATCATAATTAACTTTCTCCTTCTTCCTAACTGTAAATGTCATTTAATGCCATAGACAAAGTTAATGCATTTGTAATGTACTTTGCAAAGTTGATAAGCGTTTGTTATGAATTTTTTATCAGTGTTGAAGTCCTCCAAACATTCTATCATCATTTGAGAGATTTTTTGTAAATGCCCATGTCAAGTTTTGGTGCTTAATGAATCCAGACAAGTTTTCGCACCGCTTCATCGTAAAATTTTAATATTCAACACTAACCCCTCTCGATAAAAGTAACCTGATAGCCAACGGCAATTTAGTTTTTTTTTCTTTCTCAATTTATTAAAAAGTAGGCTGGCTTTAAGATAAATTTTGCTTTCGCTTCAGTACTGATAGATTCTTATCACTGATGTAAATGAAATAAATGTCTTTGATTAAAGTTAAATTAAATTTTGAACGTTTTTTTAGTCTGAGCCTATTTCACATATCTACATATGTATGTATTTATATATATTTATTGACTGCAACAATGGCTTTTTGACTCCATTTTGTTTTATTTTCTGTGCACTTTGCTTATTAATAATAAAAAAATCATCAAAACTTACCAGATTGAGCATTCTTTGGGGTTTTTTATTCGTTTTTCTCATACTAAGTTGTAATTCAACAGTCATTTACAATTTTCTACATTAAGCGTCTCATACAGAGATTACTAGGATTAATGATCTTTACACATAATTTTTACTCTGAGGATACAATTCCTCATTTTTTTTTTCGTAAAACAACAGAAATTATACAAAATCCCTTACAAACTTTGGTATGGTTTTCAATAGGATATTATCGTGGATATCCATATTTGAAATGCAAAAATGTTCTCAAATGATAGAATACTAACACATTAATTTATTACAAATACCAATATTTTATTTAATATGTCTATTCCCACATTTTATTCTTGATGAAATTTGCCTATATGGTGAAAATCAGGCACAAGATTTTCTTAATAAGAATTATTGTCGAGTCTCACGCCTTCAACACTTTCTTTAGATTTCATTTCCATAATACAAAAGCATGTTTGTAATATGGACAAATGAAAATGCAACTTGTGACACTTTTAATGTCATTCATACTTCTTTATATGAAACTGATACACTTTTGACGATGTTTGACAGGCATATTGTGGTGTGCGGACACATTACATACGAATCGGTCAGTCATTTTTTGAAAGACTTTCTACACGAAGACAGAGAAGATGTCGACGTTGAAGTTGTATTTCTGCACAGGTAATTTTTTTACCAAATTTTTGAATTTCCTTTAAGTGAACATAATATATAAGGGCCATGAAATAGCAAATGATGAGTGATTTGCTTAAGGGTGAAAGAAATTTTGGCACATGACATTTATAACAGCACACGCTATAAATATGTTAAGTCATATTCATTATAAAGTAAAAATTTACATTCTTGACAATGCATAGTGTTACACTTGAAATAGTGGCTCCATTATCCCTTTCCGTGTCTAGCTATAAAACACGAATTCCTTTCGTCCTGATGATGTGATATTATCTTACTCAAAATAATCTATTTTTTTTATGTAGCAATCAAAGATTTTTTTGAAAAACCTTTTATCCAATTCATTTTTGACTATGTGTACTACCTGAAAATTTATGCTGAAAATGTATTGGACTGTTCATGAATTAACATACCTTTTACACTGTGTTAAAACAGTGTCAAATGTGAACAAATAAATTTTGAAGCAAATTAGAGACTTTTTTTGATTACTGTTAACATTGTAATTATGACAGTTTATGTTTTTTGAGTTTTTACTGCCGCGTCATTATTACACCACATTCGTGACAAAAAATTCCTTCAATTGAAAGTTTTTTTGAAATTGAAATTAAATCGATATTTTAGAAATACATCATCAAGAAAGAAGACCTTTACAACACTAATATATAAGTCTTTGAAATTAATATAAATGTAAATTTTATCAAGATACGTTAATTAATTAGTTTGATGAATGTTGAATCATATTTCAATATTTATCGTTTTCATTATTATTAATTTAAAAATCATAATTGTCGGCACCGAGAAAATTAATAAATGCCAAGCACCCCGGATTCAACACCCGTGATGACATTTCAGGAAAGAGCCGGACTTAGAGCTGGAGGGCTTACTGAAACGCCACTACACCACTGTGGAGTTTTTTCAGGGTACAATGATGAACGCGGTCGACCTTGAACGAGTCAAGGTTAGGCGTTGAAAAATGCTGGGAAAAGACATTAGCACGGCAGTCCTTTCAAAACACTATTTTCCGATTTGTTACTTTATTTTTATTCTATGTGTATATTTTGTTTAAAATTCACTTTTGTAGGATTGAAGTCTATTTTTCGTACATTTTAAAATTATTGTCTTCTTTGAGCAAAAGTACATTTTGGCTTTGTACATTTTGAATCCATTTAGTATTTCGGAAAACACAGTTCAAGGTTTGAAATCTTTTTGTATGATTATCGTATTCGTTTTTTTATACATCGTGTTGTCTCACTTCAACATAAAATTTTTGTTACGATACACAGTGATGAAAATTTGTTACAAAAATTATTCACTTTGACACCGTGTTTTCTAAAACAATTTCTGTATTTACTCAAATAGATTCTGCAAATGTCATGTATGCATGGTAAATTTGAAATCACTTTACGTTTTGCCGAGCCGCCGACGCTGCCAGAGAGAGTCGTCTTAAAAATCAGCGAACGCCGTAGATTGTAGACAGAGATAGAGATAGGGAACGTTTGTAAAAATTGATTGAAGGTTTGCAAAAAGATATAAATGCCATGAAATTGAAAAGGATCTGGAAAATTTTCACTGTCGTTTCGGACAGGCTTCTTTACACACTTGAAATTTTACATTGGGCACTGTTTGAGTGCGAAACATTCTTACTCGAAGTGTTCTTTTTGCAAACTTTAATTATACTCGATTTACATATTGAACTCATTCTAGGTTGGCCTGTAAAAGTAAAAAAAAACAACGCCATTGTGTTTCAATAAAGAATGGACGGATATCCGTTGTAAATAATTTTCCTCCGGTTAAAAATATTTCATGACATTTATTTGTTTTGTACGTAGCCTTCGTAATGTTAGTTGACAGCTTTGTAGTGGATGTTAATGGAGATGTGATGGCAGGAAACCGCCAGATTTGGAGCTGGAAGGACTGTTCAAGAGACACTTCACCACTGTGGAATTCTTCCAGGGGACCATCATGAACCCCATCGACCTACAGAGGGTGAAGGTCAGTCGCAAACCGAACGGAGACGTTTCACAGATGTGATTGTTATGCATTGGGCGGTGTGATTAAGTACATATAATCTTTTGTGTTGTTGTTTTTGTATTATTGTGTGTGCAACAATGTTATGGCGACGGGCTCGTCCACCTCCGCCTTTCGTAAATTGACGGTCCTTAGAGTTCCTAAAGTAATACGACCCGACAAATTTTTCATTCTCTTTTCCAAATATTAGTTTTTAATATTTGGGAAAAGGTCGCATTCTAACAATCTTTTCCATCCAAATGTAACTATACAGACTATTTGTCTTTGTTTATTTCCTCATATAAGTTTCCCTTTTTACGATACGGCCTAATCTACCCGAACAGTAATTTATCAAAATCTGCTAGCAAATATTTGGCTTACTACTCATATCTTGGGAATGTGGTATTAATGTTTTTCTATGAGCTATCTATGATTATTTTATATTTAAATATCTTCCATGGCCTAGTTGTCTATCTTGACTTTCCTAATAAACTTATTTGCTCCTCAATGTTTCCCGCTAGATATTATATAACAATATTACATCCTAAGAAAGCTCTTTGCTGTAAATTGGTATATTTATGTATTCTATTCTTTGAGTTGACAGTATCCCGTTTTTCAAATTCTGTGTAGCATGGTTAATATGTGGATATGATGCCTTTGACAACATGGTTAAGCACCATTTACGCTTGCCAGGAATGCGATAAGTTTATACAAATCTTCTAATTTAAGTTCAATCGCCTATGGAAAGATAGTTTTTTTTATTTATTTTATAAATTATAATAAATTCAAATTGTATAAAATATTTTCAAAAATTGTCAAGGTAGAATACATTAAAATGTACAAATTATCGTTAAGTGTTATCTAGGTAGGTACCAAATTATACATTTTATACACCGAGTAGGCTAGAGACTATTCATTACATTAGTTATACATTTAAAGTTAAAAAATTGTGCAATTATATAATGTATTTTACATATTAGTTCTTTCATATTTCATTATTGCATATTATTATATTACGTAAATTCATGATAATTATTGTTTTTTGATATTGAATTCTATTTGAAATTAGAACACTATTAGATTCGAGTTAGGTAGGTAGGTATACAAAGTTTATAATGGTGTTCACTTTTTTATGTTTATTAAAAATATTTGCTGTTACCAAATGAACAACAATTAGCAATCTATGTGGTAAGTTTTTTTTTCTATTTTCTCTATATCCACAGTTGCATGCCTTTTTGCTTTATAGTAAATACATCAGAATATAGAATGTCCTCTAGCCCAAATATATATCATGTATTATGTTGCTGAAATTATTTCTGAGCCCGCGCATTGTTTACCTTTGAATTTCTCCTCATTTAAAGCATAAGTTATCTGATTGTACAAAACATAATGCATTTTTTAAGATTGAAAACTTCCTCATTTTTATTTGAGCGATCGACCTTTCCAAACACTCGGATCCTTTTGGAAAGATAAAAAATAATAATTATTCATTGGCTTAATTAAATATGTAGTTATTAAAGAAAAACAGAACAACATTTTTCGATACTACAAATGTTAAAATTTCTTGCTATAAATTTCATTTTCCAAAATACATTAATTATATAATTTTCACCTAGAGATGTGAGTGTTATTTTCTACATATTATTCATGAATGCAGTTGATTTCATGATGTTTTGACTGACCAATTTTATCATGATATGACTGACAATGCATGCCCCGAATGCTTCATGCTTAGAATCATATTGTTTTATAATCTTCCGTTGGAATGATACATACGATCAGGAAAAAGTCTGCCGCACGCCTGCCATTCGGCAATATGAAAAAAAGTACCATTGTTGAGATCTCAAATATTAAATTTGATTTTAACCTTGTTGTGACTTAAACCAGAACCCGTCTAATTACTAGGTTATCTCTCGCTGTTAGACCCATAAGACCTAAATTACTTATCCATAATCTTCATAGTGATTTGCTACCTCAAAAGCCGGAGGGCGTTCGGCAAACTTTTGAAATAAAGTATTTAGAATATATGAGAACAGAATCTTTTTAAGCTTCTTAAACACAAAGGGCACAAGCCCTGTCCAATTTCTTACGAAACATTCAAATGTAACTAAACGATTGGTCTTCCATTGTGTTCGAGACACTGCAAAATAAAAGATGAGTACCGCAAAGTAATTTTCTTTGCTTTAAAGCTGACATTTTGAAATTTATTTTAATTCGTAATTAATATGTATTTAAACTTTTACAATACTCAGTAACTCGAAATCATTGAAAAATTGAACAATTTATCATAACGAACCTATTTGCACCATAAAATTATTCAACAATTCATAAAATGATAATTTATTTTTAATTTAGAAATTGCTTGATTTCTCCGCTGAAATTATCACATTTTGCCTTGTCTCAGTGCTACTTCAGGTTTAATTACAAAATTTACCAATATGTATGTTTTATTCTTAAAGGTTCACGAAGCTGACGCATGTTTGGTGTTAGCAAACAAGTATTGCCAAGATCCTGACGCTGAAGATGCCGCCAACATTATGAGAGTTATTTCGATAAAGAACTATTCAGACGACATCCGTGTGATCATTCAGTTAATGCAATATCACAATAAGGTGTGTTTCTCATTCCAAAGTAATCCGTCACCTAATGCTGAACAGTTTTTAACCTGATTCAGACTAGCGTCATCCAGACATGCCAACCGATCGCGTGCCAAAAAGGCAAGCGTCATGTATACATACCACAGCTTTACACCGAATTTTGAACCTTAACATCACAGTAAATTCATACTCGATTGAGACGAAAATTGTACAAATAATACGCCCATACATTCTTCTTCATGACTCATGTATGTAAATATTAGAAGTCTCACACTTTTATACAATACAAATGACAAGATTTTTCAAGCTATTTTTCTTTTTTACATTTCTTAAAATTGTACTTCGAGTCTTTTCGAAAACGGGACATTTCGGCTCCCAAATCTTTGTTCGCGGCCACCGAGACGTCTGGTCGCATTAGGTATGGCCGCAGTCGTTTTGGTTTTTTGTTTTTTGTTTTTTGTATGGAGACATTGTATTATATATCGTCATTATTATTGTTTAGATAGAGAAATGTTTGATTTCAGAATTGATTTGTTAGCTTTGAACTGTTTAGGTTACATCTACATCATTGAATATTTTTTAAATGATATTATATCCAATTTAATTCATCTTATAAATCGTGAAAAATCTGCCCGTCTGCAGGTATTGAAAGTACTTTAACAATATCGTCTAAAAAAGGGTTAAATATTATTTTAAATAATAAAAACACATTTTTTAGTACTTATTTCCACAATATATTTTTTGATCAGGACCGGTTTCGCTCATCGCGAGCATTATCAACTGATAATGCTCGCGATGTCCTGATCAAAAAATATATTGTGGAAATAAGTACTAAAAAATGTGTTTTTATTATTTAAAATATAATGCCTTTCCATCAAGAAGTGACAGTTAACACCTTAAAAGTGGTTAAATATTATATTTTAAACAAACTATGTCTTCTGTGGAAGATAAATAGAGTCCTCTCAAACTATATAGAGTTTTTTTTTTATGAAAAATAAATCAATTACTCAAAATACATCACTTATAATAGTAAGTTTTAATTCCCAATTCATTGTACAGTGTATTCAGTAAAATTATAATTCAAGTCACGATAATTAATATTCAGGCCTATCTTCTAAATATTCCATCGTGGGACTGGAAACAGGGTGATGATGTAATCTGTCTGGCCGAGTTAAAATTGGGTTTCATCGCACAAAGTTGTCTCGCTCCAGGATTTTCAACCATGATGGCCAATCTCTTCGCCATGAGAAGCTTTAAAACTGTAAGTATAATGTTTCAGAGGTGGACAAATATTTTTTCAATGTTTTGCTACTAATTCTATGATCATTCCAAAATAATTACTATCGAAGGATTATTCTCAAAAAGTAAATAAGATAAATAACCGAGTATTACAATAGGACATACAGCTCAAATCACATGAAATATGTTAGTTGATTAATTTAAAAAAAACAAGTCATTAAATTTCTGTCCTCTTGATTAATTTTCTCAATTTAAACATTATTTTCATTTTGTTTTTAATAAGTAAACACATTCTAAGTACTTTTATCCATAATTTCCGGTTTCACTCATAGCGAGCATTATCAACTGATGATTATTTTATTTGACATAACACAATATTGAACAGTTAAATATCATTTTGCTATCAAAAGTCAATTTTAACAATCTACAATCACATGTTTTTTGTCCAAAAATACATCAATTTTATTTTTTGAATTGAATTTTACTACTTTTTTATCAGAATTAAGATAAGTTAAATTTTACCGTGTGAAATATGGCAAGCGTAAGTAAATTGATCACTAATTATTCAGTGGGGTTTATATTCCATCATGTAATTATAATTTCTAGCAATTATATATTTCAATACTTCAATGGACCGGTGGACATTTTTGAGTTTGCATACAACGTTTGAAGTAACTAATTGTTTTCCACATTTTGTTCTCTAATAGTTTATCGCCACTATGCATGTTCTCAATAAAAACTGAGCTATTTCTAGCGATCTTTTTCTCCTTTTAGCTAAAAAATGAATTAAAGCAATGAGTATATAAATCAATACTCTTACCATCCATAATTAAACAGCTTTTCCTGTTTTTCAAATTTAAATTTTCTTTCACTTTCATAATTCTTTCTTGAGTTATTATTTCTATGAGTTGATCATAACCCTGTTTATAGAATTGTTCATATCTTGGTATTATTTCATCAAGTCCAGGGAAATTAATGAAATAGCTTAATAAGGCAAACTTATATGACTCGTATTTACTTACGTATTCTTATCAGGATTTTTCGCGTGAATTAATAAATTTGCAGACGTAACATCTGTAAACATTTTTTTTAACATATGCTATCGTATAACATATTTATGGAAAGTTTACGCTTCACCCTGGACTTAAATATTACACAGTACACGTTGTAATCTGCAACTCTCCTGTCATGCTTTTCTGTGTGACATCTCATTATGCGACCCAATTTTCATAATATTATTGAAGCAGTATGTCAAATCATTGACCTCTTCTAGCCGTGTTGTGAAGTGTTCAATAGGTACTAACTGACAATCGCG